>CM060565.1:22248214-23472857 GCA_030625065.1 Alectoris magna
TTTCTGAGATTCGTACTGGAGTACTGCTGAAGTTCACACAGTGCTTCCTTCTTGCCCCCCACCCTGAGATCCGCCCTCAGCTTCCCCCTTACACATCTTTTGCCAATCCTCATCTTCTCCAGCTTAGGTCATACATTCCTGTGTGGTGCTGTAGGGAAGGCTTTGCTGCTGGCCAAATGGATGAGACTGGTGGTGTTTCCCTGGGAGAAGCCCATCTCCATTCCAAAGACTGTGCCTGATGTTGTGTGCTGAGTCAGAGGCAGCACTCAAGGCAGTGCTTGAATGTGGTGGCCTCCCACGTGCATGATCTGTAGGCCAGAAGACAGCACGGAGGTGAGCTGGAGTCTAGCTCATCACCCCTGTGCCTGGCACTGGGCTCCATGTGTGGATCAGATCTTCCTGTGTTCCCACACTGAGTTTCTCAGCAAGGATCCTCTGCAGCTGATGTCTCCTGATGACCTGGGGTGAGATGAGAGGATAGGATCTGCCAGTCAAGGCTTGCAGTCATGATCTGGATGGCGGTAACAGTGATCCTGATTGGGCAGCTCTATGATGGGGCTATGTCTGTTTTCCACGAGGACCACAGAGCAGTTGTTCCAGGTCCATCTGCAGCTGCAGCCAGCGAGCCCGTGCTACAGATGTAGGACTGCTGTTACCATGAAGGTTCCTGCTTCTAATGCCTCATTTCAGTTAGAGAGTTTTCTTCCTGGATTTTCTGATGACACCATCATGCTGCTTCTCACCGAGGTCTGCAGGAAAAGTATCACTTCCACCCTCGCTTTCCCCACATCTCACATCCCCACAGGCAACTAAGCTGGAGCCACTGCCAGCACCTGGATAGGGCACTGGTTTCTGCACCCCTCCGTTGTTCCTCTGACCTTGAGGCACCAACACAGCTATGGATGCTGGCTTGGCTGAGCAGCAAGAGAGGAGAGGCAGCTCCACCTCACAGCCCTTGTTAGACAGCCAGGGGCTGCCAGTTGAGCTGGTGCTCCCTTTTCCCCACAGATATCAACGAATGCTTGATGCAGGGCTTGTGCAAAGACGCCAAGTGTTTGAATACCCGTGGCAGCTTCCGCTGTACTTGCAGACCTGGCGCCATGTTGGACCCCTCCCGCAGCCACTGCATCTGTAAGTGCTCCATGGGCAGTCACAGTGTGGGACCCCAGCTCAGTGAGGCTACAGGATGCTTTGTGCCTTTTGCATATGTGGGAGGGTGCACATTGCCCGCACTTGTGTGCAGGATGGGTGTCCAGGGAGCCCTCACACATGGAATTTGTCCATGGATGTTTCATTGCCTCCTGCTCTTGTTCATGGTGCAGCCTGAAGGAAATGTGCCTGCAAGGGTGCTCTGCAGAGGTTGGGGATTCCTTGGGAGGCGTATAGGGGGCAGATAGATTCCCAAGGGGGAGGTTTTTGTTGGACTTAGAGCCAGACCTCAGACACTGACCTGCCATTGTGTTTCAGCTGACAAAGCAGTGTCGATGGAGCAGGGGCTGTGTTACCGTTCAGCAGCTGGAGGTGTGTGCTCCTTCCCCCTCTCCCACCGAATAACTCAGCAGATCTGCTGCTGCAGCCGCGTCGGCAAGGGCTGGGGCAAGAACTGTGAGGAATGCCCTGTGCCTGGCTCAGGTGAGACCAAGAAAATGCTCTGCTCCAGAGGGAGAGCATAGCCATGTCTGTGCCTGGCTTTGCTTGGCAGCCCTTCTCTCTGACTTGGCTTCCCTCACATCTTCTGGAATGGGGATGAGTTCAGCATGTCTCACATGGGGTTGGATAGAGGAAAAGTGCAGAAATCCTCAGGGTTGGGGAAAAATAGGATGAGAGAGAATGGCCTCAAGTTGCACCAGGGAAGGCTCAGGTAGGATATTAGGAATAACTTCTCAGAAGGAGTGGTAATGCATTGGAACAGGCTGCCCAAGGATGTGGTGGAGTCACCATCCCTGGAGGTTAAAGAAACTTGTAGATGTGGTACTTAGGGAGATGGTTAGTGGGCATGGTGGGGATAGGATGATGGTTGGACTAGATGGTCTTAGTGGTCTTTTCCAACTTTAATGAGTCAATGATTCAGTGATTTTAAAATCTTCAGATGCTTTGTGTAGAGCATTCTGAGTGATGTGCAGAGTGTTCAGTGCTGGGTGCCAGGGGTCTCTTTTATCTACCCCCTTGATCAGCTCAGGTCTTCTCGTGGCAAGATTTGTCCTTAGAAATACTGACTTGGGGAGAGATGTAAGTGTTGGTGCCCAGGAGTACCAGCCAGCACTTGCTGAAAACTCACCCTGCCCTGTGAAGGGATACCTTCTGCTTGATGCATCCATCCATTGCAGCCTAGATGTGTTTCTAGCATGATGTAGAAACCTCCAGAAAATGTTAGGAAACTGGTACCTACATTCACATAGATACCTCTCTGTTTTCACTCCTTTCCTCCACATACCTCATCACACCTGGTGTTATGAGCATGTGTGTTTGTAATCCCTGCATGCTTCTCTTTTTCCACCTCCAAAACTTTGATTTAATTTTCTGCTGCAGGAGCGTTCAAGGAAATTTGCCCAGCAGGACACGGCTATACCTATTCCAGCTCTGACATCCGCCTTTCCATGAGGAAGGCGGAGGCAGAAGAGCTGCCCCTAAGCCTGGAAGAGCACAGTGAGAGCAGCAACTGGACGTTAGACTGGGCAGCAAGGAGACAGCAGCTGCAGGACAGTTTGCATGGGAGTGTTCTGGAGACATTGCCCCACCCTGACATCTCAGCAGGAGAAGGTAAATAGAACTGCTCCACCTGGGTCTCTAGCAAGGCAGGGCAAACTCCCAGGTCCTGCTACATCCTCTTGGGTGGACTTGTAGCTGATATGGGCTTTCTATCCCTGTGTAAATATGCAAGGTGTTGTTCTTCAGCCTTGCAGTATTCATGGGGCACGAGATACAACTTATTCAGGACTTGCAGAGGAGGTTGAATGCTTCAGGCTCTTGTGACTTCTGCCTTGCAGTTGGTGCTGACTGGCCAGGCTGCCTGCCCTGGGACTTTGGGTGTGCGTGGGAGCTCTGGCACTGCAGTCCTTTGGTGTTTGTCCAGTACAGCTGGGGAGAAGCGTGACCAACTGCTTGTGCCAGAATCTGCTGGGGTGGGAGCTCCTGGGGTCTGTGAAGTGCCAGGAGAGGAGTCCAGGGGTGCTGAATGTGGTAAACTTGTACAGGGAGAGTGAGGAACTACTGCAAGGCAGTGGTTTAGTGGTGGGATGAACTTTGAGTAGCCAGGGTATGATGAAGGTGCCTGCCCACCTTGTCTCTACTCACCATGCACTGTTTCACTTTCCAGGTGAAGTTTTCCCTGCTGGGCAGGTGAGTAACTTTTGTTGTCGAGGTACATCCATGGTAGCACCTTGGCTGAGTTGTGGTGGCTGTGGGCACTGTGCCAATTACCTGCTCAGAGGCTGTTAGCTCACAGCAACAGGAGCTGGGGACTCTGACCAGTGTTACCTCTAGTTCGCTGGGGCTGGGGTTGCAGCTCAGGCTGAGGAGTGAGGCATAGACCCTCATTCCCCACTGCAGACTTCAGTGGGCATGGGACACTGCATCTCAGCTACAAATAGGTGCTTAGAGGCAGTCTTATGTTTCTATCTCAGGATGCTGCTGATACCACCCCAGAGCCCGAGGCGCACAGAGGTAAATATCTGGCTGGTGGGAAGGCAGGGTGGGAGTGATGAAGAAGGGGCAGCAATTAGAGCACGGAAGCTTTGAGATACCTCCTCTGCATGGCATGGGCAGGGGTAGATGAGGAAGGGCTGCAGGGATGTGGGGATGGTGCTTCTCCAGCAGGCCACGCTGGTTCTGCAGGGAGCGAGTGAATGAGGTTGAACAACATAATGCTGAGGTTGCTGCAGCCACTCTTCTTCCTGCTCACTCCCTTCAGTGGAGGAAGAAGAGTCCCGGCATGCTCCTCCCCAGCCTGGACCTGCCATCACCTGGGCTGATGCTGCTCCAACACAGATACCCATGCAGGGCTCAGGTGTGTGTCCCTCACCTTACTGCCTGCTCCTATGGGGATGTTATGAATCAAGCTCTATTTTGGAGCTCTTTCCCTTCCTCAGCCCTCTTCCTACCTAGCACCTGGGAATGTCATCCCAGCCCCGCTGTCTTGTCCCAGCTGGGGGAAGCAAGCCAGGAGCGGGGAGGCCTGAGGACAACCCTATAAGGGAGTACATCACTTGGCTTTCAGGGCCCTTCCCTCCTGCAGCTCATCCGCTGGGCAGTGAGCGCCTGGTCAGGGGTCACATGCCTGCTCTGGTGGCTGCAGCATGATCTGAGTCACCGGGAAGTTGAGTGGAAGGGGCGGCATGTGGCTGCCTGGGCGGCTTGTTTACTGCACAGAAAACAAGAGGGCTGTTGTTCCAGGGTTGCCTAAGTGTCTGGGAGTGTGGCCCCGGCCCTCCGCCTGGGGCTGGAGCACCTTTGGGAGCAGGGCTGGCGGAGGCACCTTGCTAAGGAATGCGCCTCCCTCAATAGCCTTTTGTTAGGGGTTGGGAGGTGATGCTGCCACCCTCTCCTGCTCCCCACTGCCACCCACTACCATCTGCACCCTGCTTAGGAGGGGAGGGGGCCTGCTCTCACCCCCCATCTTCCAAGGCCTCCCACCCTCTTCATCTCCACTCCTCTGTGGGGCTGGGGCTGTAGTGAGCAATTCAGGGGACTGTGGCCCCTAGCCCCATGCTCTCTCCACCCAGGGGCCAGTGGCTGTGCCTCTTCATCCCTTGCCTGTGGAGCTGGTGTATGTGTGCTCACCCCAGATGGATACAGCTGCTCATGCCACCTGGGCTATACGCTGCACCCCAATCATCTGCACTGCACTGGTATGTTGGCACCTTCTCTGCTCCCAGGGGTGAGGAGGGCAAGTAGGGCCAGAGCAGCTCTGAGGCTGGGGTCAGTTTCCCCATTCCTTATGTGCAGGTATCCCTACAACGTGTTAGTACACTCTGTGGTCCTCCTGGAGGAGGGTTATTTGGGATTTCTGTTGCTGAGCTCCTTCTCACCCATTGCACAGTGGGGCCGGTTGGGAACAGCAGGAGCTCCATGGTGACAATCTGTCTTCCTTCCTTGACTGAGCACAGATGAAGATGAGTGTCTGCAAGATCCTTGCGCTGGAAAAGGTCACTGTGTCAACAGTGTGGGCTCCTATTCATGCCTCTGCTACTCTGGGTACACTCTGGTTTTCTTGGAGAGCAAGCAGAGCTGTCAGGGTAAGTGGTACCTACCTGGTAGTGCACTGCCACCCAGGGCCTCCCCATTCTCCCTCCATTGTGCTCTCCACTGTGCATGCATACACTGCTCACTGCTTCATGGCAAAGGCAGGGTGGTCAGGGATGAATGGGAGCTGGAGCAGAGCCATGGCATGTGTTCCCTGGGCAGACTTCAGCAGATGAAGCAACTCTTCTGCTGCACCCAGCTCTGAAAGGGGAAGGCTTCAGGACTTCACAGAATCGTAGGGCTAGGACTTGTCTCCTTCTGTGTCACCAGATCAAGACGAATGTGAGCAGCCCTCTACCTGCCCAGGACAGCGATGTGTCAACACCCCTGGCTCCTACCGTTGTGAGTGCAAGGAGGGCTTTGCCATGGGCCTCCGAGGACAATGTGAAGGTGAAGCTTCTGCTGCTTGTCCGCCTTGCCGCAGGGTTGCTCTTTCTGGAGTGAAGGATGGATCAATCCATGTTTGCCAGTCCTGTACTTCCCCAATGGCTGCCTGTCCTCTCCTCTATCCATGAGAGGGACAAGTTTTCCTGGGCAGCCAAAGGGGACTTCTCCTGATGTCTTCTTCCACAGAGCATTCGGACCAGTCCAGTGTCCACTTCCCATTCTGGAAGGGGATGCCTAAGTGTTTTAGTGCCAGCTTAACTCTGTGACCAGACACCTCTGCTGGCCAGTGGTCTGCAGGGAGAGCAGGCTACAGAGGCTCAGTCCACCTGTCCCCATAGCATCCCTCTCACTTGGCATGACCCGGGCCCATCAGAGAATTTGACCTCGTGAATACATGTTGTGCCTTATCAAAGGTCTCCTTTCCTCAGTAGCTTGTCTTCAACAGAGTTATTGGGAGTATATTTTAGGAATACTGGGGAAACAAGGTATGCACAGAATGCTCTACCCCCGCACGGCCTCCAGAAAGCACACGCCTTAAGGACTTCCTGAACTGGAAGCTGCCTCTTAATCATAGTTATGAAAGTCTGCTGGCAGAGCAGCCCTGTGCAGATGTTGGCTGAACCCTTTCCATGCCCATGCACGTTCCTGGCCCTGGCAACATCCTCTGTCAGCAAGGTTTTGCTGCTGGATTATGTCAGCCCTCAGGTGTGGGTGTAGGATCCTGAGACATTATGAAAAGCTTTGCCTGAGCCCTAGCAAATCCCTCTCACCTCCCCTTGGGCACCCCTGTCTTGGAGGGGCACTCTGAGGACCCAGCTGCAGGGGGCATCCTAGAGGTGTCCACAAGGAGTGTGTTTCTTGGCAGATATCAATGAGTGCATGGATCCCAGCCCTTGTCCCCGTGGGAAGTGTGTGAATACCCCGGGCTCCTACAGGTGTGTCAGCTGTGCGGATGGCTATCAGCCCAGGAACGGAAGATGCATTGGTAAGGATTTCAGACTGCCTCTGGGAGGCACTCTTACCCTCACAAAGAGTCAGGAGCTCATGTAACACGCTTGTCTGGCACAGTGCCCTCCTGATTTGGGTGGTGGGGACAGACCTGAGCATTCTTCCGTGCCATGTTGCCCTTTGCTGTGTAATACAGATGTGGACGAGTGCCTGGTGGAGAGAACCTGTGCCCATGGACAATGTATCAACCTGGATGGCTCTTTCCGATGTTCCTGCTACCAGGGCTATGAGGCGGCACCCGATGGGAAGAGTTGTGAAGGTACAGGTGACCTTTTGCTTCTGCCTGAGTGCTGACTCTCTGGACCCCATTTTGGCCAGTTCCCTCAGCTCAGCTGCCCCTTGTTGTGGTTTCTTCACATCCTCACTCTTCCTCATGTGCTTACACAGATATTGATGAGTGTGCAGCCCAGGCTGCCTGTCCCTCCAGACTCTGCCTCAACACTGAGGGCTCCTACTCCTGCATGGCTTGTGATGCTGGCTACACCGTTTCTAGAGATGGCAGCACATGTGAAGGTATCCCTCTCCCTGGGACAGAGGAGCGGGTCAGAGGGAAGGAGTACCCAAGAGGGGGAGAAGTGTAGCCATACCTCGGTTGTTGGTGGGGCATGGGGACCTTTTTAACCTCAGGATCCTTCTACAGCTCTTCAGCTTTCCAGTCAGCAGGTAGCATGGGGGCTGCAAGTGGATGCCACCTAGGGCAGCAGGAAGGAGATTTTCATCACTCAGGAAGGAGATGGAAGGAAGGGCTCATAGATGAGACTCCTGGACTAATGGTGACCTGGGGAATATTCACTAAGGCTGGAGGAATATATAGAAGCTTGAAAACATGGGCAGAGAGGAGCTGCGTGTGGTTCAACTCAGAAGTGGGAGAGAAGAGGGAAGCTTCCCCTGCTTCTCCTTTGTGTAGGTGTCTGAGGAACCCAGCGTGAAATGAAGGTCACATTCCATCTGATTTTTGCATGCTATTCCCCTTTCCCAAGACTTCACGTGCCCCCTTCTCAGCCACCTTGCCCCAGCTATGTCACGAGGGCATCTTATCAGGTTTCAATACTGTTTGGGTCACACTGACCCAATAGCAGTATGGCATGTTCTTCCCTGCCTTGGATGGTGGCCTTGTCTGTGGGTATGGGTTTCATATTTGAAGAATGATAAGGGTTTCATGATAGGTTTTGTGATAAATAAATTAGGTTATGGTTCATCTCCCAAAGGAGATGCTACTTGCGACCTTTTGAAACTGGACAACTGGGTACCCCTACCCTAAGATGCTAGAGAGTGATTCTCATTTATGCTTGTGGCATGCTCATCACTCTGCAGAGATGAAGAGAAGGTCCCTTCCTTGCCTTTAGAAGCTGCCAGCCTCAGTGCTTTAGCTCCTGGCAAGGGAGAACAGAGCAGGGCCTGCTCCACTAGCGAACCTTCCAATGCCTGTGCAGCAGTCTATACAGGGAAGTACCACCTTCTTTCTGCCTTGCACATGGTTTCTGAGAAGGAGAGCAAAGTCCCTTTAGGTAACTGACCAGCAGAATGACAGTGAGAACCTTTGCTGCATTGGAGCTCAATGTGGGGACTTGCCTCCTGCCCTTGAACCTCGCCTGCAGAGCCTGTAATGTGGGGACAGGTGAATGCATGCACGGGATGCATGGCTGATGCTGGGGTACTTTCCTGAAGTCTGCTCAGGTGTAGTTGGCTGAAGAAAGGCTCTGCACTGCACTCTTGTTGGTGGTGCTCAGCTGGAGGTAGACAGTAGGACTATAGCCCTGTGTTATAATGGATGAGGGTGAAGGAAGTGGACTGACTTTTCACTGTGTTTAACCGCTCCAAGATGGCAGCCCAGGCCCACTTTGAAGGCTGACAGCTGTGTGACAGCTGCCCTAGGTGGGGATCTTCTCCACTGCTGGCAATACTTGGGACCTCACTCTGTGCTGTACCCTTCTACTTGGCAGATGTGGATGAGTGTGCAGACCTTGCTATTCAGTGCCTAGGGGGAGAGTGCCGGAACACGCTGGGCTCCTACGAGTGTCACTGCCAAGCTGGCTTCGAGCTCATCAATGGCACTGTGTGCCAAGGTACAAACCCCATACCTGCAGCCCTCGGGGACTAGGGCATGCATGCTCCCTATGGATCCCCTTCTTTCTTGACAGGGAGGATGCCTGTGCCAAAGCAGGTGATGCCACCACACACGGCACACCTGTAAGATGGTAGCCAAATGCAGGATCACTGTGGATAGGGAAGGTCTCTCTTTCTATGTCAAGAAAGCCAGGGGATAGGAACTCTGTGAGGGGGTGTGAGAGATGATGGAGGCGGGGGGGATCCACGTGGCTCAGGAAAAGGGCTAGGTGAGTCTGTCTGACTCTGCTCCCATTGCAGATGTGAATGAGTGCCTGAACGGTGAGATCTGCAGCCCCCATGGTGAGTGTCTCAACAGCCATGGATCCTACTTCTGCATCTGTGCGCCTGGCTTCTCCAGCTCGGCTGGAGGAATCAACTGCCAAGGTGAGCTGGTGATTGGTAGGGATACAGCTTGGGTCCTGCCTCTTCCTCCCTCACTTGCTGCAAGATCCAGCTTGATAATTTGGGCCTGATTTTGCAGATGTGGATGAATGCACAGACAAATCTCGGTGCTCACAAGGCCAGTGCCTGAACACAGAAGGTTCCTACAGGTGTTTGTGTGAAAATGGGTTCAAACACTCCCAGGAGACTGATGACTGCATAGGTGAGAGCTCATTGCTGAGGAGATTATCTTGAGAGCTTCCCAGCACTCAAACTTGCAAGGTGTCTTGCAAGGAGGACTAGCAAAGCCGAGGGTCTGGCAAACTGAGCCTGACCCAGGCTGAGCCCTGAGCAAACAGGACCCCAGTTGACAATCCCTGTCCCTTTGCCCCTTTCCCTGCAGACGTGGACGAATGTAAGGAATATGGGGATGCTATCTGTGGCACGTGGCGGTGCCAGAACAGCCTTGGCTCCTACCGTTGTATCATGGGCTGCCAGCCTGGCTTCCACTGGACACCCCTGGGTGACTGCATTGGTGAGTACAGTCTCAGTGTCCCTGTCCCCTTCCTGGCAGGAACAACATGGCTGTGGAACATCTTTGCCAGGGATGTAGAGGAGAAGGAGGAGGAGGAGGAAGCGTGTGGCCAGAGGGGAGGCAGATAATGCCGGGAGTTTGTTTTCTTGGCTGAGCTGCCTGCTTGTGTCTAGACATCTCTTCCTGGCATCTGGAACAGACACTGTATTGTGCTGTGTTCCACTTGGGGAGAGTCCTGAACAGGTTACAGCCATCCCAGGCTTGGGGCTGGACTGCAGCTCCTAGTGCCTGGCAGCACTGGGTGAAGGGAAAGCTGCTGCTATGCTGTACTGGCATGACTGGGTTTGGCATTTCAAGCTCCAGTGTCAGGCAAAAGGAAAAGTGCATGGGGAATTTTGCAGTTTCCCTGTTTCCCCCTAGCTCAGGGAAGGCTGCAGCAAGGAGGAGCTGCTTCTGGGCTCAGTGCTCTGCTCAAGACTCTGTGGAGACAGCACTAGGAGAAGTAGGCTGTGGGCTCTGTGCACTGCAGGGAAATCTGCCTGGTTCAGCAGCAGGAGGGTTGTGGGATGCTCATCCTCAGCCCTCTGTGCTTGTGCCATTGTTCCTGTCCCTCTAACCCTCAGACTCATAGTCAGGGGATAAGCCATATCCAATCCCTTACATCAAGGTGATGCTTGCCCTGATCCCCAGGCTTTGGGGTCAGAGCAGAAGGGGTTGGGCTGAGGGCATCGACTGGGCTCTGGGATGATTGTTGCAATTCCTGCCACTGCAGACATAGATGAGTGCGCCAATGAGACGCTGTGTGGGAGCCATGGCTTCTGTGAGAACTCAGATGGCTCCTTCCGCTGCCTCTGTGACCGTGGCTATGAGAGCTCACCCTCTGGGCACTACTGTGTTGGTGAGTTACTTTCTGGGGTCCCTATCTCCTGTTACCACTCTATTATGTAGTGAAGAAGACCCATCAGACAATGCATGACTGGTGTGGCAGTGACCCTGCTTTGTGATGACTCCCGGAGCATGAATGGGGTCTGCAACCATGCACTGAAAACCTCAGACACAGATAGGAGAGTCTTTCTGGGGAAAAAAAACAAACCCTCCTGTGCTGTTCCCTTAGCACAGCAGACCCTTGGTGCATAGTTAGATCCATAAGTGACCCTGTTTTGAGCAGGGGGGTAGCCTAGATAGAGACCTTAATCTGATGGAGATTTTACCTCCTTCAAACTAAGCTGATCCTGTGGTGCTGTTGCTCACAGCAGCGGGAGCTCAGGCTGCCTGGATCTCCTGAGAGCAGGGCAGGAAGCTCTTCCCAGCTTTGCTTTGAGCCACGGTACTAACACAGCTCCCAGCAATTCCCTAGCAGCTTCCAGCCTCCACCAAAGAGTGCTCCACTGCTGTAGACCCTGCAGAGCCCACCCATGCTGAGGCAGGGCTCCCTGGCATGCTCTGACCTCCCACCTGAGAGCTGCTACCCACTGCTGCCCTTGTTCTGCAGATGTGAACGAGTGTGAGCTAATGGTGGCCGTGTGTGGGACCGCACTCTGTGAGAACGTGGAGGGATCATTCCTGTGCCTGTGCCCCAGCGACCATGAGGAGTATGACACAGAGGCAGGACAGTGCCGGCCACGGGCAGCCGTGGGTGAGAAGCAACTAGGGCAGGAGTGTGGTGGTGCTGGCTAAGGTGGGGAGAGCTGAGGAGGTTGCAGGAGGTGCCTAGGCTGTAAGAGCCTGTGCAGGTACGGGAGAGCCTTCTTCTGGGGAGAACCAAGGATCGTGAAAATGAGAAGGCCGCTGACGGGCCTGCTCTGGGACCTTGTGGCTGGGGTGTACTGTGCTGGAGTGTCAAGGGCCCCATCCTGTTCCTGCTCCACTATCTTCTAGAGGGCCCTGAGAGACACACAGCCCAACCCTCTGACAGCATGGAGCGCAAGCAGTGCTACTACCACATCAGCGACGTTCGTCTGTGTGACAGTGTCCTGGCCAAGAATGTCACGAAGCAGGAGTGCTGCTGCACCGTGGGGGCAGCCTGGGGTGACAACTGTGAGACCTACCCCTGCCCCATCTTGGGCACAGGTAGGACGGTGACCCCAGCACTCCCAGCAGGGCCCGTTCTCTGCCCACTGGGTTGGTGCGCTAAAGAGCTGTTTGCTTTCTTCCCATCTTGGCATCTGCCTCCTGGCCAGTGGAGTATCAAGAGATCTGCCCTCTTGGGAAGGGCTATGTTCCTCAAGAAGATCCACTCTCAGGAAAAGTCTCCTTCACAGGTACTAGCAGGCACCGTTTTCTTTCATTTCTCCCAATGGGGAGAGGGAAGGCACTGTATGAAGACCTGCATGGAGATTGAGCCCCAGAAAGATCTCCCTAGGGTTGTGGTGGGGTATGCTGACATCCTGTCAGAGAAACCTCTGAGACATGCTCTCTCCTCTCTCTGCTCCTCCCAGACATGGATGAGTGTGAGACCTTTGGCTCCGAGTTCTGCCGCAATGGACAGTGTCTTAACACGGTGCCGGGCTACAAGTGCTTCTGCCGTACAGGCTACTACTATGATGCTGGCAGGCTTGAATGCATAGGTAAGATGACCTCAAAGAGCAGCAGGGCCACCACTGAGTGGCGGGACAGCAAGGCCAGGTCTGGCCAAGAAGCTCCCTGTGATCCTCCAGGGGATGGGCAGGCAGTGTTTCGGCAGGAAATGGGCCCTGCTGCCCCTGCCTGCCAGCCTGAGACACTGTTCCATCCTGCATGTGGGCAGATCAGGATGAGTGCCAGAATGAGGTGTACTGCATCAATGGCGAGTGCCTGAACACAGTCGGCTCCTACCACTGCTTCTGCAGCCTCCCACTTGTGTTGGATGCCACTGGCAACCGCTGTGTGAACCTCTCCGGCAGAGCAGGTGAGCTCTGGCACACCTTGGGGCCATCCCACCTGCAGCAGGGTCACCCCACAGGGTGCAGGAGGGGCTGGGGCTGCGGCTGGAGTGCATGGTCATCACTGCCAGGACAACGGGTGGCTCTATTCTGAATGATTTCTGTAACATCCTTTGCTCATGTCACCTGCAGATGCCCTGGAGGAGTATGAGATCCACCTGGATGTCTGCTGGCAAACTGTTTCTGACTACATCTGCCAAGACCTGCTGCATGGCGAGCAGACTACCTACACCGAGTGCTGCTGCCGCCTTGGTGAAGCCTGGGGCCAGAACTGTGCGCTCTGTCCACACAGGTCCTCTGGTGAGCAGGGTGTTGAGGGAAGCACCTCTCAGTGGAGCTGTGCTGTGCTGTGCCATACTATGCTGTGGCTGCGGCCAGGCCTGCACTTGCCACCCTTGTTGCTGAAGCCAACCCAAATGAGCTACCCTGCCTCTCCAGGGCTGGGCAGCGCCATGGGGCAGGATGTACCTTCCAGATGGTTTGAAGTGGTCTGAGGTGGTGGAGGGAATCCATCCTTCGTACTGCTTTCCTCAGGTCTTGTGAGCACCAGGCCTGCTCAGTCTAGGAGAGGAGACACCCAGCCTGAGATGAGAGCATGCTGGGGATTTGGTTTCTCATTGCTCAAGGACTTGCTTTCCCCAGAAAGGAGTTGATCTCCTCCAAGATGGGGTTCCACCAGCAAAATATGGAGCTGCATCTTGAGCCTGCTGAGTCTTTGCTGGCCCAGTGTGGATGCACCCTCTAGCAGCCATAGCAGCCCTGCTGAGTTCTGACGCTACTTTTCTCTCACCACAGCTGATTTTGCTTTCCTCTGTAATGGGGCTAGTGAAGACAGTGACAGAGGGGCTGAGGTCCGAGAAAGACCTAGGTATGAGTACGGACCAGGCTTGGAAGATCCCCACTATGGCCTTCCCAGCCCAGACATGGGCCCCTACTACAACTACCTGGAGTCAGAGTATGGAAACCCTGACGTGGCTTTCCCTCGGAGAGAACTGAGCAGCGAGTTTCGTGGCAGCCCTTTCCACCATGGCCCAGGGCGGCCCCCACCCCGCTACCTGCCCAGCCAACCCGGTGAGTACTGGGAGACACAAAGAGGTGCTTTCTCACCCAGCCCATGTCCACCGCAGCTGGGATGCTCCAGGCTTGCAGCAAACTCTCTCCCTGGCTATGCACCTGCATGCTCTCAGTTTTCCCAGTCCCACCAGTACCATCTCACCATATGCCAGATGTCCTCTCTGTGGTTGGACAAGCAGTCTTCCCACTCTGACGTGCCCTTGCCACCCTCCAGGTCTTTACGAAGGCTTTGAGGGGCTGCAGGCTGAGGAGTGTGGCATCCTCAATGGCTGTGAGAATGGACGTTGCGTGCGCGTCCCAGAGGGCTACACCTGTGACTGCTTCGATGGCTACCAGCTGGACATGACCCTCATGGCCTGTGTGGGTAAGTGGCTCTTGGTCCTGCTACAGACATGGTGGCCCAGGCTTCCCTTATCTGCTGCCGCTCTCTGGTGGTGCTGCCTGGGACAGTTGTCAGAGGCTTCCCTGCTCTCCCCGGTGCTTTGTGGCCTTGGAGCTGGGAATGTTGTCAGGGCACCTGGGGGCATCAGGGAACAGCTGGTCACTGCCTTCTTTGTGTAGCACTCCTGTGCATGGATGGATTCGTGCTTCTGTTTTCTTTCCTCTAAACTCACCATGATTTTCCACCCTGTCCTATAAGCGAAGGTCTCTAAAGCTTCTCTCATCATCTGCTCTACATCTATCCCTCTATGTGTCCATTCTTTCAAAAGTGCAACTCCCCAGGCCAGCCCCAGGCACCCAACAGAACAGATGAAGATGCTCTTTCCTTGGGCAGGGCACTCGTTCCAGCCCCCAGCATCCTTTTTGCATGACATGATCGTGCAACTTCTTCACACAAAGCCTGTGGCCTCTCCTTCCCCAGAGCTGCTGGGCAGAACAGCTTCCTAGCCTCTTGCTCCCCCTTCCGTGTTTGTGCACAGTTTGCTTTTCCTCAGCTGCAATGCTTTGCACTTGTCTTCAGAGAATTTGACTTCTCCGAGGGACCAGAGCGCTCACAGCTTGGCGTCACATAGGTCTTATGAGCACATAGAGTATTCCTTTGTCCACACAGATGACAGCATTGACTGGAGCAGGGGTCAGGATCACCCCACAGGCAACATTTTGAATGGCTTTCATTTTAACAATGAAGTATTGCTAATTATCTCTTGGGTGCAGCTTAGTGACCCATTGTGCAATTGCTGCAGTTTCATCTAGCGCATATTTCCTCAGTCCACTTGAGTGTGTCATGTGAGAGCGTGTTGAAATCCTTATCCTGGCCAGAAGTTATACCCACTGTAACCCCCTTATCACACAGATTGCTTATCGTGTCAGTAAGGGGAACCAGACTGCTTGACATAATCAGGTCTGAACAGATCTGCTCCGGCTATTTAACAGCCCCTATATCCTTCTGGGGGAGGAGGGCAGTGACCTAATCATCCAGAAACCTGCTTTGTTTAAGTGGATGGGAGTGAGCAGTCTGTAATTCCAGATCCCCCTTCTCCATTTCTGGGGACACTTACTGCATTCCTCGGGGACCTCCTTGATCTTCCACCTCAGAGGGAACTTTTCCTCAGTGCAGGAGTACCAAGTATTTGCAGATGAGCTGCAGCAGCTTTACTTAGCTAACTGTCAAGCCTCTCCACTGAGATGTGGAACTCCCAGAGCTCCTGCCTCTCCTTTAAACACTTGAAACATCCATACTGAATCTGGTCAGAAAGAGTGTATTTATGATGACTGGAACAAGGCCTGCATCAGCTACACCAGCCAGCTCGGCATTGTCTGGCTTTTGTTTCCTCCTCTGATAAGGCCCAGACTTACATTCCCCATTGTTTCCTGTTAACGTATTTATGGAGCCTGTTCTTGTTGCTCTCTCTGTACTTGCCCAGCCAGTGCTTGTTTCATACTGCCCAGGGAGCCCCAGGCCTTCGTGTGCACTGCTAACACTGCTCTGCTGCTGCTTACCCTTGGGTGCCCCTGATGAGGCTGGAGTTTGTGGCCAAGGGGCTCAGGCTTAGCCCTGCTGTCAGAGGGACGAGGCCCTGCTGCTGCCTCTGCACAGTTTGGGGTGGTTCAGAGCTGCTGCATTTAGCAGAGCTGCAGCACAGGGCTTCCTGCAGGGCTCACACATGAGCACTTTGGCACAGTTTGCAGGTTAATAAAACAAGCCCTTGTTTGCATAGCATGAGGTTCATTTGTGTTCTGGTCTTGGAGGTGATAATCAGCCTTTCAGGGCCACCATCATCTGCCTCCTGGCCTTGTCAGACTGGGAAAGGACATATTCTAAGGCTGGAGGTGGCCTTTCTCCCAGATCTTTGGCTACCATGACTTGTCAATGAGAAGCTGCTGTGCTCCCCTGGGGTGTCACCAGCTGCAGTGCATGGGCAGGGCCTGTTCTGGGGCTCCAGCCTGTGGCCAGGGTGCCAAGCGTTGGGGATGCCTTACTTGGGGGGTTCTGCAGATATGCTGAATGCAGCATCAAGGCAAAGGAGTCAAGTGTGACCCAGTATAACAGAGGCTGGGGAGTCACAGTGGGCAGCCCGGCTGTGCTGGGGGACACAATGGAGCTTGAGGAGCCTGGACTTGGGAGGGCTCACCTGGGGCACAGGGACATGCTGGGATTGCTCGCTGTGCCACCATCTCACCCCCTCTTTTCCTCCTTGCAGACATCAACGAGTGCGAGGACATGGATGTCCCAGTGCCCCTGTGCCAGGGCGGCACCTGTGAGAACACAGAAGGCTCCTACCGCTGCCGCTGCTTACCAGGCTACGTGGCATTGGCCCAGCCCCACCACTGTGTGCCCCAGACAGCCCAGAGCCCAGCAGCAGCATAGCTCTAGGGGAATGGCAGTGGGGGTTCTCCCCTCTGGTGGCACGCTTCTCCGGGACCTGGTGGTGTGGAAAAGGGTCCCCGGGGCTGTGGCTGCTTCTAAGCCCTTTGTCACTTCACCTCCAAAGCGCACAACTCCCCTGCCACCTTTTCCTGGCTGTGACTGCCAGGGCTGAGCTCCCAGCCTCTGTACCCCCATCCTCACCTCCAGCCCCTGCTTCTGCCACAGCAGAGCCCTCCCCAGCCCGGCCCCCAGCACCTGCCGCAGTGCCACATACTATGGGGGCTCACAGGACACTTTCTCCTGCCGTGCAGCCCCAGCTCCTCCCTGCACCTTGCAGAGAGACTGGGTTCACCCTCCCCACAGTGAGCATCGCTGCGGCACTGACCTAGCGGAAGGCCTCACCGCACCACGCAGCCTGCCCCAGGACACAGCCCTGGAGGAGCAACCCTGGCTCCCTAAAGCTGCTGCCCAACCTCAAGGTGTGGTGGAGAGGATGGGGGTCCCACAGCCTGCTCACACTGCAGCCGTCCCAGGCGCATCCCTACCCCTGCGCTGCGCCTTTGTGCCCCGCGCTGGCTGGGGGGAGTGGGCAGGGTTCCAGCTTAGTTTCTGTAAAGTTGGTGACTTTTTTTTAACCGAGTCTGCTGGAAACTTCTCTCATGTTGTTAAATAAAACATTTATTTTGGGCCCTGTGGCTCATGACACTGGGGCTGGGTCAGAATTGTGCTTGTCTTCCCTCTGCCAAGGGATACCACCAGCCTCCCTGCTCCTGGGACAGAGGAAAGCTGTGCCAGGCCAAACACCCACTTATCTGCCCCAACTGGAGCCAACCCCAGCCCCTGGGGGCTGCACAGCATGCGTGGCTGCTAACACCCTGCTTCCTTCACACACCCTTTGCTTGCAGTTCAGGAATCCTTGTGGCTGTCAGGAGCCCTTGAGCAGGGCCAGGAGCTGCTTCTCCTACCCCAGAGCCCCCGCTAGGAATGCTTTTGCCCCACACTGCAGCAAGCAAAGATGTGTTCTGCACAGCCATCTCCTTAAGAAGCCTTTGCACTGCTCCAGAGCAGTGCAGGACAAGCAGAGCTGACGCAGAGCCTGATGCTGCCAGCTAGACACCCCAGCACTCAGCAGCAGAGATGCATGGTTGCTCACAAGTCACCTACACTGAGGCCAGCAAGCCACCACCTGCAGCTTCAGCCAGAAAATACAGCTGGACCAGAACCGGCCAGAAGATGCCCAGACGCTCCGCTTGTCCTCCAGCCATCTACTCCCAGAAGACAACGCAAGCTGGTTTTGTCTAGCCTTTATTAAAAGGAAAGTTATAAAAGGAGGTTCTGAAGCTCCCATCAGCTCCAAGTTAGTTGATAGTGCAAACCATTGGTTAGAGAAAGAATCATCCCTGCAGAAATACTGAATGCCATTTGGCGTTGCATCCACAAAAAGGAGTTTTCCCAGCCACAGTCCTGCAGGCTCCAGCAAGGGGCCCAGGACAGACTCCACTGCCAGCTCAGGAAAGCTTCCCCTCCTCTTCTTCAGATGTAAGGATGGAAAATGCAGTTCCTAGGAGCATCCCGGTCACAGCAGAGCAGAAAAAGCACAGGAGGGTGGATGGAGCCAGCATTCTACAAGAGGCACTGAAGGGTTGTCAGGTAGCAGCTCAGACACTAGCCAGGTTCACTGCAGAGAAATCTCTTTGTGAGGACAGACAGCTCTGTTTCAAACAACTAAAGTGCCTCCACAGAGCACGTGGAAGACAATGTCCTAACACTCAGTCTCTCTCGCTGACAGTAGCAGACACTGCTCCCCCGTGAGCTGCTGTGGGAACATGCCAGAGGGATTGTGGAGAGGGGCGAGAGCCCTCTGCTCACAGCTGGCCTTGCAGGAACAAAGTACTGGCTGCCCAGACACTGCAGAGTTCTGAAGGAAGCAGTAAGAAATACTTATATAAAAGATTTTGGCTTGTGTTATTTTCTCTGTTTCTTTCCTCCCCGAGCCCAGCTCACGGCATGTCTCCTCAGCTGGTGATCTGCACTGGTATCTTCCAGCAAAACAACATCTGATCCTGGTCGTCCACCAGCTCCCACTTCACTATCAGCTTAATCTGAAAGAGAACAGTGAAGTAAGAATAGTTAGGAGAGACCAAAGCAAAGACAAAGGGCAGCTTCAGTTGTTTGCGAAGCAGAGGGGTCCTGGTGGCCCTGTGGGAAGGAGTTGGGCCACCTGTGATGACTCCTGCGATACTGTGTGGCTGGAGGGCGCTGCTGTGTAACATGGAGACTTCCACGTGCTACACTGAAAATCTGACAGGGCAGAGGAAACAACCTGCGTTTCCCAGCTGAACAGCACCTGGAGCCAACCCCCCCAAATCTGACCACTTGGCTGGGAGCAAAGCCTTGGCAGAGGGGCTCCATGCAGGCACAGCACACAAGGAACACACACTGGGACAGCTGAAGCAGTCTCTCAGCAGCTGGAGTCAGGCTGCTGCTTCTGCCGGGTTTGTCCCAAAACAGGAACTGGGGACAGAATCCTGCTCACAGCAAAAGTGAGAAGAAGTTGAAGATCCCTCCGACCTCTTCCCCATACCACGAGATGATGAATTCTTCTTTACAGATGGGCTGTGGGCACGCCCCAGGAAGGAGGGCAGCTGCAAGGGTGCAGGTGGGGTTCCTGCTTACTTACACTGGGGTACTCGCTCTTCACAGGGAGCTTGTTCAGGTAGCTGTACAAGTGGCCCTTCTGGATGGGGCACTGGATCCCAGACTTGCATCCATCAGGCTCAGGGATGGGGAAGGGTATGTCCACGTGCAGCATCTCGCCGTACACCTTTGCCTTACTGCCTTGGCTCTCGATCTCTGCAGGACATGGGGAAGCGTGAGTGCAGCACCAGAGCTGAGAAAACACTTCCACTCTGCGGCCTCCCCTGGACATACCTGGAGGACAGCCTGCCCGAAGGCTGCAGGGAGCACACTAAGCAGTTCTCCACCTCAGCTACTCCTTCCCACTCCTTGGCACCCTCCAGCCACCCTGCCCAGTTATTCCCAGACACTAAGGCACAGACGTGACAATGTCACCCCCTTTGCCCACCTCACCCCTCCTCACAGGACCCCACCAGCACCCCAGGCCCCACGGAGCCGATGCTTACTGCTGGAGAAAGTGACGTTGATGCTGTATGAGGTCCCTTTGACGAGCTGGCAAGGCTGCGTGGGACAGGGGCTCACGTTCACCTCTTGAATGCTTCCGTCTTTGGAACCTAGAAGGACGAGCGAGGGGTTAGCGGTGCCAGGATCCCGGAGGGCAGCTCCCGCTCGGCCAAGGAACCGGGCCCCCCGCACCTCGTGGGACACTCACCGCAGTCCACGAAGCGGAGCGGCTCGGCCACGGCGGCAGCAGCGAGCGCCAGCAGCAGCACGAGAGGCGGCGGCACCATGGCGGCAGTGCGCTGCGCTACGCTGCGGAGGCGGTGGTGGCGGCGGCGGCGTCACATGAGAGCGGCGAGGCCGCCCCGCCCCGCCCCGTCCCGGCGGTCAGCTGAGCGCTGCTCCGCCCGCGGGGCCGGGCCGTGGGCTGGAGGTGTGTTGGCAGCCGGTTTCGCGGCGGCGGCGCTGGTGCTCAGGCACCCGGGGGCAGCGTTCAGCAGAAGCAGACAGCCGCTAGCAGACCTTGTCCTCAGGGACGTGCCCCTTATGACAGCTGGGGCTCTGGGTCACTCTGAAGCCACCATTTCACTGAGAAAGGGAACAGATACGTTCATCCCTGCAAGACTGGTGCTTGCGTTCTGTACTTACATATCCCACCAACTCAGTTACCCGAGGAAGAAATCTGAAGTTCCGTTTGATGAGCAGCTACACCGAACGAATGTAAATTCCCGTAACAGCGCTGCGCTTGCAGCTCGGTAAACGCACAGACCTTCGGGCACTGCAGTGGCAGTGAATACAGAAATGGTGTTCTAGAGAAAATCCACACGCAGGGACTAATCAATTTCTCCTGCTCTCTCGGCCAGAACATGCTCCTTTAGCTATAGATCATCAGCATTCACAATGAATGCACCACGGGACACTCACATTCAACAGCCGTGGCACGGGTTTCATGTCATCAGTTTCTGAATCACTCAAACAAGCTCAGTTTTCCGCTGAGACGGGGATAAAATGCCTTAAATACACACTGTAGAGGCAAGCAGAATACTTAGAGAACCCAGCTTGCAGGCAGACCTCATCAGTTCAGCAGGCTTAAAGAGAGCTTAAGGAACTCCCCAAACTTAGAGGGCGAGGACCAGAATGAGGAGGGGGAAACAAAGCAGTCTGATTATATCAAGTTATCAACAACCACAAGACCAACAAAACCACAGCCTAGGAAGGGAAGAAAGCTGTAATTCTGGATGAGACAAAAACACCCCCTGGCTACGTAGCTAGCAGAAAGAAAAAACGATCACTGATAATAGAGAGGTGCGAAGAAACAGCTGTTCTCCTTCCTTACATGGCCTAGCTGCTCCGAACATTTGCCCCCAGCACACGAATCACTCGTTAGAGTAATGGATTATTAATTAGACTAAATTAACTCTGATTGAGGCCAACTCTCTCTCATTTTCTCAATCCACAGTAACAGAGCAACATCCAGAAATGCCTTGAAGATACTTGTTCCATTTCAGACATCTAACACTGGTAAGACTGAGGGCATGTAGAAAGTACAAGTGTTTGTTTTATGGGAGCAGGCTGCATCAAATACCTGAAAGGAGTTTACAGTGAATAGAGATGCAACACGAGGCCATGCAATAACAGCATTCAGCGCAATAAATCCTTCAAGAGAGAGAAAAGCCTCTCAATGTGAGAAGTAGAACCATCGTTCCCCCTTTTCCTCCCAGGAGCTCTTGATTCATTCCTCCAAACGCAGAGGTGCACTGATAACAACTCAAAAAACACCCCCTATATGTGTTTAAAAGCATCAAGTGTTCCAGTGCACCTAATCTGAGGATCCAGCTGTTTGCAGATAACTGGATGAACACCAGCTCCTCTGGGACCCTGCCTGTGATGCTTCCCTGGTTTTATCTGAACATCGTTAGACTTAATCCAAGAGTGAGAAAAACTAAACAGCTCAAACCAGTCTTTATTTACATGTGCAGGGTGGTATACATAAGGAAAAGCATGTGGTTGCATTTTCTTTAAAACACTGCCCCCTCAGCCTGGCAACCACATTCACCGTGGGAGTGAGCCTTTTAGGATTTATACGCATAATACTTAACTACGTGTTTACTACTGCAGGCACTCCACCACGTGCTTGATTTCTATGTCTATGCCAAAGAAAATACTTCTGCTTCCTGCAGTTGTTAAATCTCTGTATGGAGCTGCCTACCTCGTGCTTAATGGACAATAACTTTGTCAAGCAGATCTCATCTTGGATTTAAGCACTTCCTTTGCCTCCACTGTGCTGCAAGGAGGTCAAGCTGTTCTAGGCACTGCCTTGTTCTGATTGAGACGTGTGAGAAAGCTAATAGTCACCAAGTCCCAAGCTGTGCTGACTTAAAATGATCCCCTCCTGCTGGGATGACTGGTTTTCCTCTGTCATGCAACTGTATGACTCTCCACAAACCTGACTGGGGGTAGGGGAACAGGATTGCAGCCTGGAATTCCTCCAGCCGAAGCACATGAGGAAATGATAAGCAACCCTTTAACTGTAGGCACGTCTTTGAGCAACAGGCCAGACCACTGTCACATGTCAAAGGATCAGGTTTAAGCAAGAAAAATGAGGCAGAGCCTTTCAGGCTGGCAGCCAAGTTCAGGACTTAGTCAGGTGAGTGGAGATTCATCCTCCGCTAAGCACTTGATACAAGTTTTTCAAGAAGAAAAGCATCTTTTAACAAAATGCACGTAACCTTTCATTAGGCATGAGTTCCCTGCTTTGACTGTGAAGAGTTAATTGAAGAGCCATTAAACACCTACATGCGCTGAAATGCGAGGCAGTAGATAGGAGCAGAGGGGGCCTGGGAGATGGCAAGCGCTGGTGCTAACGCAGGCTCTGTGATGAAACCATGGAGACTGCATCTGAGAACCGTGCCTTAGACACCCACTGTGGGGATGAAGGCTGCACATCTGCCCAATCCTGCTGGATCCTGCTCTCACAGAGACGTGAGGAGCAGGAGGGGACTACGTGGAACCGTAGCACACGCAGGAAGCTGAGCACGTGTATGCCTGCGTTTGCAATACCAGGGTCACAAATCTCAACCTAAAGGAAAACTGGCCTCTGCAGGGAGCGCTGACCTTAGAGACTTAGAGATTCCTACCTGATAAAGAAAGCAAAACAGAAAAGTCAGTATCGGGAAAAATCCTAAGAAATCCTTCAGACCAGGCCCTGTGTTTGTTCTTCTGTTTGCGTAATTCCCCCTGCAATGACATCTCGATCCCTGTCAAGGTCTCGGGGTACTACTCAGCGCAAATAATCCTCACAGCTAAGTCCACTGCAAACACACTCTATTGAAAAGCACTGCATTATTTACTAAGTTATTTTTCTTTCACGAGCTCTGCTGCCTTCAAAAGCAAACACTTTCAAGGACAAATACAAGTTTTATGCTTTCAGCCACAGCACGTTCCCAAACTTAGGACCGGGCTGACACAGCCGTGTCAGCATCTTCCCTATGCGTGGGCCACTGCTCCCCCCGCAGTCGGCAGCCCCCAGCCCGGGTCGGGCCACAGCCAGACCCCGCCGGGCACCACTCCTCACCCAACCCACCCGCACGTCGCCTAGCAACGCTCCCCACAGAACGCTTCCGCCTCGGTAGGTGCCATGGCGACTCGCGCCGGAAATGGCGGCGCCGGACAGCCAATAGGCGGGGCGGGGCGGGACGCTGAGGAAGGAGCGAGAGGCAAGATGGCGGCGCTGAGGCGCTGTTTGTGGTTGGCGTGGGGCAGTCGGGTCAGGTACCGACTCGGCAGCGCCTCGCTCTGTGACAGTGGGTGGCGGGTACGGGGCCGGGGGCTCGGCGTGGCCCCGCTGAGGCTCGCCCTTTCTTCCCCTCCTTCTCCCTGAAACAGTTGGTGTTCTGCTTCGTCGCGCAGAGGACGAGCGCCGCTCGGCCCCCCGTCGGCCCCGGCCTGCGCGCTGGTCCGCACGCTGCGGTGGGCGTCGTCCTCGTCCCAGCCGGGCCCGACGGAGAGCGACTCTAGCGAGGGACAGGTCTACCTCAGCGAGAGCTGCGTGAAGGTAGGGCCCCGAGAGGGCTTCCCGAAGCGTCCGGCCTGCCCCGAGTGCACAGCAGAGGTGTTGTAGCATTTGCCTGTTTGTTCAACGTAGTTTGAGCCTTTGTTTGTTTGTTTGTTTGTTTTAATCTCTTCTGTTTTGTAGAGGCTGCTGGAGATTGCAGAAGGATCAGAGTTTCTCAGGCTGCAGGTGGAAGGAGGTGGTTGCTCTGGGTTCCAGTACAAGTTTTCTTTGGATACAGTTATCAATCCCGATGACAGGCAAGGACGAAGGGGCTGTTCTTTGTAAAGGGGGCAAGGTGTGTGTGTGTGTGTGGTACAATATCTTGGAAGGATAAAGGCTGCAAGATGAGGAGGGTGCTCAGGCTGTGCTTCATTGTCGTGTCTGCAGAACAACTAATGTTTAAATATGCTGCTTTTCTGCAGGGTGTTTGAACAAGGTGGTGCCCGTGTAGTTGTGGATGTGGACAGCCTGGCCTTTGTGAAAGGTTCCATGGTAGACTTCAGCCAGGAGTTGATTCGCAGCTCATTCCAGGTGGTGAGCAATCCCCAGGCAGAGAAGGGATGCTCCTGTGGGACTTCTTTCTCTGTCAAATTCTGACTGGACTTCTTGTGGATGAATGCTGTCTGCAGATGTTTCCTGGCAGTCTCCAGAGGGTTTTGTTTGATCTTTTCACAGCTGATCCTTCTGATCTTTCTAACCCTGTAACACAGCGGTTGCAGATAATGCCAATTGTATGTGTCTGAACTGAGCCTGTTTCCAAGACTTTTTGGCCTTACTCTCAGAAGTATGAAGTACCCATAATCACACAAGCAGAAGCATCTTCAGTGCTTTGTGAACCACCTGCTCAGTGGTGCAGACTTGCCTGGCTTCTTCAGAATATGGAACCACTTGTCTCTACAAGAGATGGCTGTATATATATGTGTGTTTATTGAGAGTTCTTACTAAAAAATATATGTATTTGAGGTTGTTTGATATTACTTATGCATTTCTGGTGGGTAGAATCTGGGTTCATTCCAGCTAGGGCTGTTTACCCATTTTTTTCAGCTGAATTGGATTTATACCTACTACTGTTGCTGGCTGTTCAACATTCAGTGGGCTTTTCTAGACACTTAGCTTTTTCAGGCTAGTCTCAGTCCCAGGAGCCCATAGTAGTTTTGCTCTCAGTCCCTGGGATGAAAGGTTTGACTTGTTCAAAGTAAATGAAGCTCAAAGACTGAGGTTGAAAGAGCTAATAGCTATTTAATTTTTTTTTTTTGGGGGGGGGGGGAAGTGGTGCGTGTGTGTATGTATATAAATAAAATACACAGCCTTCCATCCCAAGTGCTGTTTTAGGTTGTTCCTAAATGTGACTTTGCTTTTTATGTCATACAATCTCTAAGGTTTCATAGTGAATCCTCTGTCTTCTCTTCCTAACAGGAAAGGAAGTTTAGGTGACAAAGGCAGACAAGTTCTGGAGTATTGCATGAGTGTCCTTAAGTCATTTTGACTTAACTGAGAATAATTTGCTTCACCATTTATCCTGTCTGCCTGGTGTTATGAAAGAAATAACTCCTTTCCTTTCTGAAACTTCAAAAAAAAAAAAAAAAAAAAAAAAAGGGAAAAGTAGAGGTTTCCAGAATAACATCATTTTGATTAGTTTTCTGTATCTTTTTATCTGCCACTAGATGTCTTTTAAATCACAGTGATTCATGTGCTTCTGGGTGAAAGGAGAGATAGAGAAACTATTTTTGTTCCCTCTCTTGCGTTTTATCTGATCACAACCAAATTGTCTAAGACTTGAATCATTCACGTGAGTCTGGGAAGGCTGCGTGACTTGGGTTTCAGGGGAACTGCTTAAGGCAAACCATGAGGCTTTGAGGACTCAATGCCATAGGCATTTTTCTGGTTGTTAAGCTTACAGAATTCCTTTCTAAGCTTGTCAGCTGCACATGCATATACTACATATTGGCCTGCTGATTTCTGGTGCTTAGTTTATAGCCAGACAATGCTAGCTTCATCCATAGATGGTGCAGTTTTGTCACTTGAGGAATATGGGTGGGATTTGGAGGAGCAGTTCCTTTGGTCTGGTGCTTTTGATTCATTCCCTGCAGTCAACAAGTTTATATTCCTGTCAGACTGAGCTGGATGTAGCACTGTCCCTTGTAAAACTGAGCTAATGGATATGATGAAAAGACTTGCCTAAACCTCCGCAGGATGCCTGGGTCAATCTCCTAGGTCTTGAATTAAATGTCGGCCGAAAATGCCTTCAGAAAGTATGAGACCTAAAAGTATGTATAGGTAGAAGGCATTAGAGATTTTTTATTTTTATTTTTTTCAGGTGGGATAACAGAGCAATGAAAAATTGCTTTCTGAGGTAGAAAGTATGTAATCTAGCTCTTGGTCTGTTTCATACGATTTGACCTTGGGCAAGTCTCTTTTGATACTTTTCAATGGAAAACATAAGTGCAGGAGTAGTGAAGGGGAAAGAGGAAACCAGCAACTAGCAAGGCTTTTTTTTTTTTTTTTTTTAAATGAGAACCTTTCTTCAGCCCCTGTAAGTATTCCACCCAGGTTACTGTACTTACTAAATGTGTACAGGCTCTGTCTACAGAACCTAACCAGGTGCCACTTGCCCGCTCTCCACTGTTCAGGTAAATCAAGCAAGTGCTGTCTGCATGGAGTGCAACCACTTTCAGATAACTTGCCTCCTTCTTTGCAGGGACTATATGAAGGATGAATTATAGAATCACCAAGGTTGGAAAAGACCTCCAAGGTCATCCAGTCCAACCATAAATGAAATTTTGTGTTCATACCAGTGTCACCAGCAGCCTGTTGCTGGGCTCAGGGAGAGCTTGCATGCACGGCGTGCTCTGTCTTTTGGTAGTACTGCTGTAACTGCACTAGGTGGACCCCTTACTCCTTGGGATTGGCTGTTCTGGATGCGTACAAGACTGGCAACTTGAGTAAGGTTGAATGTGCTCCTTGCAGGACCTATGCAAGAACAAGTTTCTCTGGAGGCAGGCTGGAGCTGATTTTGTCTGATACTCCGGACTTGTAGTCTTTGTCAGAGAAATTGCTCGAAGCTGGAGAGGTTTCATCTGTACAGTGCCTTGCTCTTGACCTCCTAATCCTGCTTCCTGTCAGGAGCTAAAATCTACTGGCCAAAATTACTAGTCTTCCTGTTCCCGGTATGGAATGGATGCAAAAGGCCATGTTATCTCTATAACCGTGGGAGTGTTCAAGAAAACGTTTGAATGTTGCGTTGAGGGATATGATTTAGCTGGGAAGTATTGGTAATGGTTGGACTAGATGATCTTCTGGGTCTTTTCCAACCTTGATAATTCTGTGATTCTGTGATAACCATGCTCTCTCTATAAAAGAAAAAAAATCTGTCAGTATATCATAAACTGGAAACTTCAGTGTCTAGGAAGCTGGCAAGGGGGTCATATTAGCAGGATGGAATTAAGGTGACTGTGGTGAGTTTTTCCTGTGTAGGCAAAAAAGGCTGGATTCTGGCTCTTGCAGAAAAAACAACAACAACAAAAAAAGTTAAGGTTTGTACATGGGCTAGTCTTAGGGGGGAAAAGATGTCACCACTGGTACAAAGTAAAGGATGTAGAGGATTACAAAGGGGATTCAGTTCTGCCTGGAGAGTGAGGGACTGCTTTGGAATGTCTGTGTGGTGTCTGTAATGTGGGGATGTGTGGCAGCCCTTGTACTGAAACCACAAGATTAGGACAGGAGTGTGGAGCTGAAGATGCTGGCTTTGCTTCATTGCAAATGAGAAGCTGCAGTGGAAAATCTTTTCTCTGCTCCCACATGAAGGATTCTTTCGGTTCAACTACCTGACAAGGAATGATCAAGAAAGGTATTTATGGAAACCTACGTTAAGATAAAACTTCAAGGGAAAGGGCACAATCATCAGTATCAGTGGCAGGTGGGTAGAGAAAGATGTCATAGAAATCCTTGCTTTGGTCAGGGCTCATTGGCTCTGCAGGGACTTGGTAGATAAGCAGCATGTTCTAAGAACAGCATTCCAACTCCGTTCTTAAAACTTGGTAGCTTCTGCCACTTACTAACTGGGGCTAACTTGCACCTCTTCCAGAAGGAGGTGGAGAAATAGTGCTTTAGGGATACGTGTGATGATACGATGCTTGCTTTAGCGGGCTGCTGTGTGGTATTGCTTGCTAAACAGAGCATTTGGGCTGGGTGGCTCCTAGACAATCAGCCAACCTATTAAGAGACCAAGTGGTTATCACACCCCAAAATATTCTTCCATGAAATTTAACTAAACTCAAGTCTTCCTTGTAATATTCTACATCTGTACTGACCTGTTGGGTGAGTCAGGAAGATGGCTAGGGCTGAAGAGCCAGTTCCCTCTCAGAGGCACCCGATTGGGCTTCTGCTTCCCTCACACAGTAGTATAATTTCCTGCTTTCTTAGGGCTTGCCTGAATCCAGTGCTTGGGGGAGGATTCACTCAACGGTGGAGGAGGCAGTGACAGGAAAGCAGAAGTCTTCTCTTGTCTGTGTCCCACGCTATGAAGGCAACTACTTTTTTTTTTTTTGTATCACAACTGCCTTCAGCTGTGCAAGCACTCTGAACATCCACTGGCAGTGTGGAGTAGAAACTGAAGTGGTGTAAATCCTCTATTCGTACCCTGAGTTGGGACTGGCCAGAGGAGTTCACTAAATTGAGGGCAAGCTCTCTTTTTTTCCCAGGATGTGTTGCTATATCATGTGCTTGAGAACTGAACCGCATGCTGCTTCCATTCGCAAATGCAGCAGTTGGGTTTATTAGCAGTGTGTGATAGGATATGCAACATTCTGATGCCTCATTCTCTGCCTGTTCTTCCGTGCACACCAGTGGGGACTCTCAGGACATCCACTGTCCTCTGGAGCAGGCCAGAGCTCCTTGATGGATTGTCAGTAGAGAAAGGGATAACTTTGCGTAATGGCTTGTTTGATGCAAATGTCAGCCATCGAAGACACAGCTTCCTCTTGAGTAATCTTTTTATTGCTGTTGTTTTTTGATTTTGTTTTGTTTTAGAAGAGGATGAATCCTTGAATCAAGCACCGTTAGGGGCTAGGCACACAGGATTAATGGTGTGGTTTGGCTCTTGCAGGATTCTGGGAAGCATGCTTGCTCTGCTTGACTTCCAGGATTAGACTGTTATTGGTTTCGATTTGTGCAGATATCCAGCCAGGAAACAGCCTGGCAGACTATGGATTTGGGGTGGTTTTAGCATCCCGCTATGGACAGAAAGACCATAGTGAGGCAGCTGAAGCTGGGCATGGCATTGAGCTGGGCCATTGCAGCAGGGCTGTGATTCCTGGCTCTGCAGGGAGCAGTTTGTGTGCAGGGCTCCCTGCCTCTGGCCTTCCCATCACTGCTGAAGCTCTTAATATTTCCTGCTTGAGCAATAAGAGTTTATGGCCCTAGTCTTTGTGGTTGATTAGAGCCCAAGTTTGTGCCCCTGTTTTAATCAGTGCTCATTTACCTTTGGCATCCTTCAGAGGAACAGAATGGTATGTCTTTCAGTTGCCATGGAAACAGTGAGACTAAATGCACATTTCCATGGCAACCTGCCATTATCTCCAGCTCTATCTGTGGGTCTCATTTTCTGACCATGGGGGTGGGGTGGTGAAAATGGAGCTTCATATCTTAAAAAAAATAAAAATAAAAAAATTAAATTAAAAAGTATGTTACTACTACAGCCACAGCCCCTTTCCTCCTCTGGTCAGGCTTGGGGCTGAGGCATGTGTCTACCAAGAGAGGCCCTGCTGCTGCTGCCATCCCATGTGCTGGGGCTCTAGCCTACCCTCTTCAGCTCCCTTCTCTCCTTCTCACCCCACTAAAAATAGCAAGTTCAGAACAATTTATGACAATGCTCCAGTACTTCTCAGAGCTCTTTGTTTCCTCAGCCAACGCTCCCAGAAAAGACCCTTGAAGTTAATTGAACTTTCAAAGGTTCCAAAGGTCGGTGTGTTCCAACTCCTCCCAGTCAGATGGGCCAGGTGTTAATTACAAGGTTGAAGATTTGAAGGAGAAGCCTTTGTCTGCTGGGCATGGAGGCCCCTGGTGCATCACCTTGACCTGAGGAGCAAGGGACCTTCTTGTGATGACAACACAGACTGCTCTGCGAGGTTGTGACTGTCAGCTGGGATCAAAGGCAATGCTTACAGCTTTGTGTGCGCTTTGTGTGGGACTTGGTGTGCAGAGAAAGCGAGCTCTTGCTGGACGATGGGGCTTGCAGCCCCTTGGCCAGAAATGCTCTGCCTCCCCCTGCTACTGAGTCAAAGAAAGAGAATTTGCTGTACTTTGAGAAATTGCACACAGCTGTTCCTTAAGCCTGTGTTCATTATTCTTGTTCTAGCTGGCTTGACCTTTAGCTAATTCCTCTTATTCACAGTCTAATCTTGGTTACTGAGGGAAAAAGCTTGTGTCTTGCCCTGTTCTAGCCTGGTGTGATTGAGTCATCCATGTGCAGGATGTAGTGGAGCTCTCCTTCTGTATTTGCCCCCCTGGTCCTTCACAGATGCTAAAGCAGAGGATGATAAAGCTCCCTTCATTCGGGAGTTAGCATGTAGGCAGAGGTGCTCCTCAGAACAGGCGAGGCAGAGCTCCTCCAGCACAACTGTTTCCCTTGCTGTGGTCTGCCACAGCACTGATTGCATGTGATAAAGCTGAGCAGGCTGTGACAAGGGCCGATGCAGCCTCTGCCTTGACACACGGGTCGGTTCTCCTTGCCAGCATCCCATGCTGTGTCCGGGTGAGGGTGTCCATGCCCTGGCCAATGTGTCCCAGCAGCCCTTGCTGCAGGCTTCCCCTGTTCTCTGCTTACCCATGCACACCTGTAGAAACTTTAGACTTGGTAGATTTGTGTTAAATATAGAAACATTTCAACTGAGGGGCAGGGAAGAGCTGATAGCATTTGGAAAAGAGAACGCAGTAGCTGGCTTTAGTGGAAATAATGGGAAGATGCTATTGTTAGCAGAACTTTATCTGCAAAAACCTGCATAAGCTTTGTGGGGAGCAGTGGGGCTGTGTGGCAGATCCCTCAGCCCACTAATAAAACACTGTTCCTGCTGCTGCTGCCCTAGGTTCCCAGATAACAGGTACACGACAGAAATAGGACTGCAATGGTGAAAGAAGTTACTTAATCCTCTTTGAGCAAAGCAAAAATGTATCAGTGAAAAGCCAATTCACAGGGCAGAGCTGAATTACACGGGAGAAAATTGTGTCTGCAAATCAGAGAACTCCAACATGATGGGAGAGGAAAGAGAAAACAGACCTGATGTGGGAGAAGGGTGAATAACCCCAAGCAGCTCAGAGAGTATCCAGCCTGAAAGCAGCCATGGGAACAACAGGGGCAAGAGGACAACCGGATTGAGACCTGTGCAAAACCATAGGCTTTCTGAACCAGCAGGAAGGGAGAATGGTCTGGGGAGGGAAAGTGTCAGTGTGGCTGACACATGGAGCGTGATGCTCCACCTGACCGTCCTGTCCAGAACAGACAGCCCAGGGGCAGATCTCCACTGAGCCTCCTCTGAGGAAGGAAATGAAGTACTCCAAATGAAGTATTTCAGCAAAGGGAACTGTTCACCTTAAGACGAGGACATGGCTTATGCTTCTTGCTTCTTGCCTTGTGCTGAGATCTGCCAGGTTTGCTGCGTGTGACTCTGCAAGCTTCTCTGACACGGAAACCTGAGAATCAGTCCCACTCTGCTGATTAGTATCACTTTCTTTGGAGTCTTCACCCCCTCCGCTCCCGCTCCTGTTTCCCACATGCATTTGATTTATGCATCTTTTTTCCTCACAACAATGGGTTTTGGTGCGTATCAGGTGCATGAGAGCAAAATTGATGGAGCAGGCTGCCGAGCAAAGCAGCTGGAATCTTTCTTAGGGAAGCCACATTCTTTAATTATAGCAGCCTAACTAAGTCCCAGCTCAGGGAAGAAGCATATCTAGGTCTCCCTCCATTAATAGAGTCAGCTCAGAGCCAGCTATTTTGACTGCAAGCAGCCTCACATGCATCCTGGACAGGGCTGGCAGCACTGGAAAGGATTCACTCTGTATGAATTCACTCCAGGAGAGAGTGGGGGAGAAGTGGGAAGAAACAACATTTGGACGCATGTGTCTCTCTGGCATGTTTCTGGCTGACTATCCCAGCATAAGCCTGGGATTGCTGCTGCCCTGTTTCAGAGGCTGCCTACACAGATAACCTTGTCTTAATATCTCTGGTTTGCTCTCAACCTTTGCTCGTGTCACTTCATGACCTGTAATACAGAGATAAGAGTGCATCCTGTGGCAGGAGCCTGCCTGCATTCACAGTCGATAGATACCAAGAGAACAGTGTGCTAAGAACGTTGCTTGGGGAGAGGCACTGGTTTAGGCTCTGCAGTAGAAAGTTGCACATGTTTTTCCCAAGTGTCTGTGAAACTGCCAGGATGTGTGTGGGCCTGGCCTAAGGAGGTATGGGTGACAACAGCTGATTTTGGTGCCCAGAGGGATGATCCTGGCCTTCTGCTGGGGCTCAATGGGGAGAGAAGGGAAGGAGGCACTAGGTCTCTAATTAGGGGACTTTCTCCCCCTGTTGCCTTTCAGTCTGTGTTGCTCAGAGTGGGGGGAGGCAGAGCCCATGTCTAGTGTGGGTGGTTCACCTGTGCTGGTACCACTCTCAAAAGCAGCAAAATATTATATATATATATATATATATATATATATATATAAAAAATATATCAAAGTCCTCACGAGAAAGTGAAACAGAAGAGTCTTTGAGCTGCACATAGAAGAAAAGTCTCTGTGCACTGCTGAGGTAAGAAAGGCTGGCAAAGCTGAAAGCTGGCAACAGTCCCCAGCTGGTGAGGGTTCTGCTTCTCTGCCTGGAGCTCTTGTCCCCTCTGATGTAGAGAGAGAGGAACAGCACAGGAGCATTGGGAGGCAATAACCAGCACCTTCAAAACAGTGAGATGGGGAAAAAGAACCAGTGCTCATCCTCTGCTCCTGCAATGCTGCTTGGTTCCAGGTCACCCCCACGTGGGAACCCACCCTCACCACATCACCACCATTCTGCATGGCCCCTTCCTGCTACTGGAAAGCGGAAGGACCCCTTCTCCACATCCCCCAGGTTTCCGTAGCAATTGGTGGTGGCAGCCAGGCGGGGAAGCCGATGGAGGGAAACTAAGGTTTCTCTGCGTTCTGGGATGGTGTGGGCTGGGAGGAGAAGGGGAGGGAAAATGTTCCAGCTCAGCCTCAGCCAGGCCAGAGCACAAGGTGGGGGGTTGTACCTCACAGGGCAGGTATTTGGGTACTCCCCAGCCAGCCCCAGGCAAGTGCCTTCTTGGGAAGGCACCCTCTGGGGTGGCAGAGCTGATGTGAGCAGATGCCAGCCCTGTTTGCCCTCTTCTGCTTCTTTTTTCATGCAGCTTGCTCTATTTTTCCCTTCTCGGTGCTTTTCCAACCAATTAAGTCAGAAATTAATCTTTGCCTTTAATGGAAAGCAAGGTGTGGGGGCCAAGAAGTATGTGCGGCCTTGATGACAGCATTTGTAATGGGGGAATGGGGCACTGGAGACAAATCTCAGGGAGGGAGAGGGCTCAGGTGGCTGAGGGAGGGTGAGCATCCAAGCGAGAAGTGAGGGGGAGTCCTGGGGTGCTCAGCACTGAGCTCCATTGTGCGCTCACCATCCCTACCCTTCCCCACACACAGGAGGAAGGGGCAGACCTTCCCCTTCCAAACAAATGGAAAACTGAGGGAAGATTTTCACAAAATAAAAAATCAAAAGCTCAAACCCAAATGTTTTATATTATTTTGCAGTTTAAAAGAAAAAAGAAACTAAGAAGCAGGTCAGCTTTGATACGTAGCTGTCACCTTGAAACAAAGCCAGAATGCATTATTAGAAAATACCTAACAAAATGTTACAAAGTTTTTCACTAAAAAATTATCCAGTACATTTTCAGACAAAACGTGTTAACTGCAGACTTTGGAAACCTGATCATTTACACTCTAAGGCCAGCTTGCCATGCGTGAGGTGGGTTCAGCCACCCTCAGCTGCAGGGGAGAGTTGAGGTCCTGATTATTTTCAGCTTATGATCATGAGGAAAGGAACTATGAATATGACAAAGCAGCTCTTAAATAGCTCGTGTGGTGCCTGGAAGAGAAACACAGATATTTCTGGCACGATCACGTCTCTGAAAGAGACTCTTGGAGGGACTAGGTGCTTTATTTCCTGATAGGAAAGAAACGGACAAGCACAGGATGCTGCATCCCTGCCTACCTTAGTGACAAGTGAATGTGCTTCTCAGTAGCAAGATTAGATGTCATGAGGAAATTGCCATTTATGAGGGCAGTGCTCCACCGCTCCTTGGAGACCTCTCCTCTCCTGCAGCAGCTCTGCCCTGGGAAACTGCTGTGGCATACATAGCATGGCCACCCCGACCCTCTCCCAGATTCCCACCCTGGGCCCCCAGGGACATGAGAAGGGTTTGTGCTGTTCTCAGTACTGCCCATACAAAGCAGGGCCAGGATATCTGGGGTTATTTCAAACTTGGTAACACAGACCTTTACAAGATATGCCCTTGAAGCAGGAGGGTCATTAAAGCCTGTGCCAACCGGGAGCCTCTCTATCATTTCCTTGCTTAAGCAGCTTGGTGACCTGCTCTGGCACACCTGGACACCTCAGGGCCCCCCATCCCTTCTCCATGCCAGCCAGAGTTTCTCAGTGCTGACCTATTTCCATGAATTCAGCATTTTCCCGTCTCCACCACTTTTGCTCCTGCAGCCTGGAGGAGGGGCCTGACAGAGGGAACAGGAAGAAAAATGCATCTGCAAAGGTAAGAGATGCAAAAGCAGCCAGCAGATGTGAGTTGAGCAGTCTGCAGATCCCTGCAGGGTCTGGTGGGCTGGTGGCAGTGGGGCTGGGGCTGGGCACAGTGCTGATGCTGTGGAGATGCCTGACCCTGGGCAGAGGCCAAGCAGTGCCGGTGTGGCTCCCCATGAAGCCTTTCAGAAGGAAATGCTTTCTGTTCTGACATTTAGAATAGATTAAAAATCGTTACAAGCTCTTCTGGAACATTTTAGAAGGTGAGGCTATTGATCTAAAAACATCAGTTTTATAGCAGGGGGAAATCTGTCTGGCTTAATATAGCGGACACTGGTCACCACACCTTCCTCTGCTCATGGAGACCTGTCTGGGGATGCAGGGCCCTGAGAGGGCTGCCAAAAATCATCAGCTCAGGGATGAAGCTGAGAGGCCTGAGGGCACTGTCTTTGCTGAGTGTTTGTGCCACCAGACAACCTGGTGCTTTCCACCATCTGTGTCTTGGTATTTTGGGAGATGAGGAGCACAAAGCCTGCCCCAAACCTCCCCTGGTGGGGGATATGGACTTGCTGGTGCCTCTAACCACCACTTAAGACAGAGAAGCTCCAGAGCACGTGGCGTCATTGCCATGTGTGTTCATGCCCCAACTCTGAGGTTCACCTGGTGCGAGGGTTCTGAGACAGCCAGGTACCAGAAGAAAGCCAGTCTCAAGGAATTCAGGCAATGCCTCTGGTAAAGACATTATGTTGCGCTGAGATGAGGCACCAAGGACCTCACAACAGTGTTGCACTGGATGTGGAGGCGTCTCATTGACAGCCAGGTTGCCGTTGGCTTAAACATATCCATGTGCCACCATAAACTTCTTCACCCATCCAGGTGTTTTGTACTCAGGACAGAGGAGCAGAGATGGAGGGGTGTGGGCAGGAGGCGCCAGAAGCAGATTATTAACATAGCCAACAGTGGCAGCATTCAGCCCCTCAAACTCTGTCCTATATCAGCAGATAGATATTGTGAAATGAAATTGCCTTCATGGTCAGCTGCGGAGAGAGCTTGTATCTCTCAGCCACTAATCAGGGCAGATATGAAATTTCCTATCTGTGAAGTAAAAGGGTGCTGCACTTCAATCCATCCAATTATTTTTTCCAGTGGTTGTAGATGAGGGCTGAGGGGCTGATCATGGGGATGTCACCAACTCAGGAGCATGCAGAGGCACAGCCTTGGCTGTGAAAAAACTCTTAAGCACTAATTTTACTGGCCAAAGCCACCTGGAGTCTGTTGGTGGGAAAAGGTTTGGGTGGGAGCCGATGAGGCCTTTGCAGATGCGTGCACAAGACCATGGAGTGCCCCCACCTAGCCACAGCTGCCTCACCCTCAGTTTGGGAGTAGAAACACAATCCCGCTGCTGTGAGACCCACCCAGCTCCCAGAGGGAGGAATTTCAGGGACCTATTTGTAAGCTCTGGTGCTAGCTGTGGCTTCAGCAAGATCCCAGCACTGATCCTAAGAGGTGGCCCCCGGTACAGAGACCCCAATTTAAATCCTGCCTGCCTTGGAAAGGTAGCATTGTACTGGGAAAAAGCAAAGCTGGGCAAATACAGATTTTTCTGAGGTGATGTTGGTTCCCACAATTTTCTAAATTGTTTTCTCTGTGCAAACGTTAGATGTAAAGCAGATTTGCTTTAGCATCCTCTGTCTGAGCAGCAAATGCAGCTATGCAGAGCAATTCTCTAGTGACCTCTCGGCCTTCCTCTGATGGTGGTCTTTGAGTCTGAACAGGATTAATGGGGTTTCCTTCCCCACTAGAGAGGAAGACTTCAGCTCCCCAGCCCCTCCACAGCACAGCATGACTTGAATGGAAACCATAGGCTGACAACAATCTAAGTTCTCAGATTAGAAGGCTCCTGAATTCTGTGCTGAAATTCCAGCCAGGGGACTCATTCAAACAGGGGTCTGGCATCATCTCTGGTCCTTTAGTACCTGTGGGCATTTCACCAAAGCTCCTCTAAGGGATGAAGTATCTTCCAGGTGGAGAAAGCAAGGGTACTAAAATCCTAAAACCCATCCTTAATTTCTGGCTGTGACTATTTGCATCACAAGAAAGACTCAGGCCTTTTTTTCCACTCTTTTCATTACTTTTAGTGACACATTAGAGTAAAAATGCTTGTGAAGGAAACAGAGCATTTCAGTCCCCTGGAAATTTAGGCCAGCTCCTCTGGTGAGAAAGGACTTGAAATGCCAACGGATGGGCTAACACTAGGGGACTCTGGGCGTGGGCTGTGTGTCAAATGGAGGCCCCACAGATGTTATCAGAAGTGACCAAACAGCTGTGAACAGGTTCAGCCTGCAGAAAACAGACACCAACTGATGCAAACTGCCCATCATCCATGAGACAAGACCCTAAGAAGAGATAAAACACTTATGTTTCCCAAACGTGTATTTTTATGCTCAGCACTTCCTTGCAGAGGTGCTCCTGACATGACATTTTAAACAATTGTATTTTAGACCAGCAGTCTTTAGGGCACACAAGGGAGGTGTTCGCCCTGACTTTGCTCTAAATAATGCACATGGGCTGCTCCTCAGAATCACAGCTGGTGCCCCCCCACACATTAGCCCAGCGGCACTGGGTTTTGATGGCCTGTCAGCTGCTGCTAGCAGTGACATCCTCATCTGGAGTGATTGTGGCCACAATTCAGTAGTCTTCTCATCACTGAGAAAAACAGCATGCTGAGAATGGTGGTGCTAAATTTTAAAAAGGAGCCTTCAAAAGGATGGAGAGGAAAGCAGCGAGATGCCAGTGCAAATATTAAGGTCTCTGTACATTTCATAGGGTTTCTTACTCGCTGAGCACTGAGGCAAGAGCCTGGGCTGCAAATCTGAGAGAGAAGGCGTGAGGGGAGCTGTGTTACAGTTCTGTGGAATAAAGGTAAATATTTTCATTGGCAGCCATGGCACACTGACCATCTCTACAATTAACCTCAGCAATCAAAAAAGTCACTGGATAGGGAACCAGGGCCTCCTCCCAAACATGGCAGTGTGCAAACCCCATCTCAGGAGCTGCTCATCCTCCAAGTGATGCTGCAAGGCTGGGCCCTGCATCCTGTCCTGGGTCGGGGGACCACAATGCCCTATGGTGCCTGGAGATTCTCTTTCATGAGTAAGAGCTGCACTTTTGCTGCTGTTTGCAAGCAGGCAGGGGTTCAGGGAAATGCTCACTGCCGGTTCGTTGCTTTGACAGCAATGTTTACGTGATGGCCTGTCAAGCGCTGATAACAGGCACGTCCTCACATTCAGGAACACAAGTCCCCAGCATAACAAATCCCACACTGTTGTCTAAGATTGAGTGGCAGAGAGAGATGAAACTGAGTCGTAGCAATTGCAGATTTGTTGGTGAAGCTGGGGACATGTTCAGCAGAAAACTAGTGGCTTGCGAAGGCTCTAATCCCACTGCTTTGAGGTGCCTCAGACACGTATCACGGCACCAGTGGGCTGCTGGGCCTGGGCAGCGAAGTGTGCAAAAGCCTCCAAGGAAATAGAGCAAAGAGGAAACAACAAACGTAAATGTCATCTAATGGGAGAGCAGAGGAGGAGCTATTACTTCAGCCACCAGGATGGCTGGTTAAGGGGTATCGTGATGGTGCAATGGTTTTGGTTACAATCTACACATGGAAAACAGGTCTGGGACATAATTCTGAATGCCCTGGGGACATGATCTCAGGAAAGCACGGCTCCTGCTCTGGGGACAGAGGCAGAATCAGGAAAGCAGATGAAGTAAGTACCCCCTGCCTCCTGCCAGGCAGAAAGCGGTGCAGTGAAGAACAACTTAGTCATGTACATTTTCACAGCATGGGGAGCTTCCCAATAACTTGGAGGAATCCTGCTGTTGGAAAAGCTATGGCTTTGATCAGAAATGGCTTTCAGGTTGTGTCATCACAGATGAAGTCCTTTGCTTATGAAGGCTGTCTCACCAGCATACGAGGGAAACCAATGAGAGAGATGATGCCCGTGGACAGAACTAAATGACTTCATTTTCTGAAGATGACTGGGGATGAGTTTTCAGGGCCAAGAAACAACTAGTGCAGCCAGCCCTGAAGCTTCCCCACTGGTCCCCATCAAGTCATCTGCTGCTGCTGCAGAATCTAGATGTAAAAAAAAAAATCTTTGAAACCAATCTGACCACTTTAACCTGGCCCCAGCTCTAGGCAGCCTTCTTTCTACTACAGTGTTCCCCCTGGACTGTCAGGGGTTAAACAAATCTGTTTCTATGGCAGACAGGTCTTTTTCTACTTGCCAAGGCGTGATTCAGAGGAAATCCAGAGGCAACACAGCCTCTGATGTTCTATACAGACTTTGAATCTTATGAACTCTGATCTATAATAAGGGCTCTGAATCCAAGAGCTCTTCCCGCTGTGTATGTAGGCTATTTCTGTTCCATATAATTGTCTTCTGTGCCCTGTGAAGTCCATCACTAAGTTCACGTCTGAATTTGTTTTGAAAGGCATTGAAACGAGGAGCGCGCAATGGCCAGGGACACGGGTTTCCTTCTCATCCCAGAATGCACTTTATCTCAGCTGCCCCTTCTGCCAAAGCAGCCCGCCAGCACAGCGAACCTCACCTCACCATGTCCAGTGTGGAAACTTGTCTGAAGACAAATGGCACATGTCACATCACATCAGCACCTTAGCAGCTAGCAGTGGCTTACCGGAAAGGTTTGTTCCAATAACGAAGCAAGCCCTGCGTTCTTCAGAAGGAAGAGCATCTGTTCATGAACGCTTGACTAATTTCTCATAATCTTATAGAAACAGCTTTCACCACTGCAAAAGCATCCCCAGCACAGCTAATGTGCAGTCAACAGTTGGTTACCTGTCTTGTTTTACAGAGATCACCAAGAATGACACAGACAATGTAGAAACCACACAGGCATTTCAACAGGAGAGACAAGTAAAAGGCATCCACTTAAAGTGAGGGCAAACAGAATAAACTGGAGCACAGTGGTGGCTCTGGGGACACTGTAGCTCAGGCCAAGGTACGATGCTGGGCTGGGCCTGTCCAAGGGCTGTAGAGACCAACTTTCAGTAGGACGATTGCTCCTGATGACAGGATAATGTGAAGACAGAAAAGTTTCCATCTGGGGGTCTGTGAGCTGTGCCAATCTCCCAAGGACTTTGCCACGCCATGTTTGTACCCACCATCACTGTTCTGTGACTGTGTGCAGCTACGCTCCATCACCTTCCCTGTTAGGGGACTGCTGCCCTTGTCTTCCTCAGTGTGCTGTGACAGAGGTCCTGCTCCCTGCATACAGTCACTGCTAGTCCATCTCCTACCATGCGAAGAACAAATTGGAAGCAGAGGAACATCAAACTTCTGTCTGAATTTTACATTGCAGACTTCAGATTTGCAGCAAAAAGCCTTTGTTCCCACCAGGAAATTCAAGCACAAGTATGGCTGGTCCCTGAGGCTAGTCCCCTTCAGAGATATTTCCCTTCAAAGCACAAAGAGTAGGGACACTCCACTTGTATCCCTCTCACTCACTGTGGAGCACAGTGATTTGTTTCAGCTCCTCCATCTGTGCCACAGAGATAAAGCGATTTGCCTATCGCAGTACAGCACTCGGAGATGGCTGGGTGGGAAGCACTCCGAGAGCCAGCCCTCACCTTGTTCCGTCTGCAACGCGATGGGTCGCCGAAGGAGATCAGCAAGGGGAGCTGGCCCTTCCTGCCATCCTTCATCACTTCCACATCTGCTGGCACCACGCTGATGCTCTCCGGGCATGCCAGAGCTCTGCTGCTGCAGATGCAGAATAGAAGAAATGAAATACGCCTCGTGTGTGAGGGGAGGAGGGAAAGGGCAAAGAGGGAAATGATGCCTGCTATTTCCACGTCTCAGGTATTTCATCATCATTACAGTTGCAAATGACAGTATACCATTTGCCATGAGATAGAAGTAATGAGGAAGCAGAGGGGAGAGGCTGGAAGGAGAAAGAGAGAAGAGGTGGAGAGAAAGAAGATAAATACGTGCACAGTTTAGGAAAATGAAACAACAAACACATACAAAAGAAGGAGCAGTGACAGACTTTGGAAGCAACAGAGCGAAAATGGAGGGAAAGAGAACAAAAAGGTCTGACTGGGCGATGGGGGAGAAAGAAGAAAGGTTCTCAGGGAATTAGCTGGCAGAGGCAGGAGCCGGCTGCTTCTCATGAGTTCAGAGTTCTGATAGGTTATTGATCTCAGGAACCCAATGTATTTCATACAGCAGTATTTTATGGTTGGGAAAGGCAGCTGATGTTTGAGAGGACCGGGGATAGGGCTGCTGGCAGGCTGCCTTCTGGCTGCGGGAAGCAGCAGTCCTCGCAGCCTTAAACCTGGGCTGCAGAATGCCAAATGCACAGAACGGGGACAGGGATTTAGGAGTCATCCGGCTCTGTGGGATGGTGTTTGGAAATAAAATTAAAAATAAAGAAATTAGCAGATGCAGAGAAACAGAGGGACAGGCAGAAGTCATTTGCCTAGCGGATGCATCTTCTCACAGAGGTCAAGCCACCACCTAAGGCAGCAGCCTGGGAAAAATGCGCTAATGCTTACTTGATGAAGAAATATTTTGATACAAAATCACAACATTTGCAAATACAGACAGAGAAAAGAAGATGGCTGTACTGAAACTAGAGAAAAGTAAAACACAGACCCAAGCTACCTCAGCTTGCGTTTGTGGATCACAAAGCAACGCAAGAACCCAGAGCACCACTTCCTGCTTGAAACAAGCCTCTGGCTTTTTGTCCACGTCTGCAAACCCCCCTGAGTCCCAGCCCCTGCCGAGGTATCCAGCTCTCCTGAGTGCTCTTCTGCAGCCTCCACCTGGAGATCCTGCTATTTCCTTTCTCCTCCAGCCTCTGAGCCGTTTTCTGTTTTCAGTGATCTGCAGCGCTTTTATCCCTTCTGCTAACGTCAGGGCTGCAAGGCATCTGGCTGCTTGCTGACAGCAGCGTCTCGGGGCAGGTAGCTGCAGACCTCTGGGCAACTTTGCAGGGCACTCACTCAATGGCTCACAGAGCACGGCCTCCAGATTGATTTTGAAGCCCACAAGACCTCTGTCATACGCACCATCAGTGGTAAGTCAACAGTAGCCAACAGGGCTTTGCACAAGCGTGCAATGAATGCAAACAACAGTGGGGATTGAGGGTCTGGTATGGGTGGAGCACAAACCCTCCATTGGTTGGTTCTCAGCAGGGTTATGTGGGTATCTGAGTAGCCTGGGGCATGATACCACACCTGGGTGCTCTCACAGCATGATCAGAAGTCAGAGCACCACAATAGGGAAGGAGCAGACCCCCTTCTGCTGCCTACCCACCCTTTCAATGGACTAAATAGAGGTGCTAAAAAAACCATCCCACGCTCCATCAGCGAGCTGCAGGTGCTGGTTGTTCCCCAGGTGAAGGCACGCTCTTGCCCTGCTCCTCTCCCCCTGGGAGCCACTTTTCCCAACTGTGGTCTTTTGCAGTGGCTTTTTACAAAACTCTTAATGAATTTCAGGGTTTGCCCCTTGCAGAGCCTGGATTAAACAGAATTTTAATGAATATTAGAAGTAATACCTTTAATTGAAAGATAGGCTCCATCTGAAGTGAAATCTTGGCTCCACAGGAGTCAGCGGGCAGCTTGCCGATAACTCACTTGAGCCAGGGTTGTACCCATTAGTGTCAGGGCAATTTCAGCCCTTTCAGCTTTTTCACAGGTTTCAACAGAAAATGCCACAATTTGTTTTAATAACCCAGCTCCCTTTAATGAGCAAATTAAAGGAAGTTGGTGCAGAGCAGGAGGGAGAAATGGGATGGTGAGCAGAATACTAAAAATCTTCTGTTCTGGTGGGGCAGCAGTATTTTTGTGATGCCCTTCTCCCTACGTATCAAGTGTGATGGCAGTGAGGGCACCTTCGTCCAGGCTCCATCTCTTGTGCTTGCCTCCCACGGGGCCTGGCTTCCCCCTTGGATGAAGACCCCTTGCTCTAACCCAGGTGCTGGTCTGGCAGGCACTTCCAGTGTATACAAAGAAGGGAGAAAGGGACTTTAAGGCAATCAGGAAAATATTGGCAATGTCTTTGAGGACTGATGAGGCCAAGTTAGTCAATCCACCGCTTTCATGGTAGGAGTGAAGATAATATGATCAATGTGGCTCAAGCCAGCAAGCAACCTGCTGCTGCTTTCAGAATAACCTGTAAGGCATGGTGGAGGAGCCCTGTGGAGAGGGAATTACAATAATTGAACCTAATGGCCGTGTGGGTGTTTGCTGCTCTTGCAAGGTCATTGCAGGACGCAGTCAATAAGAGTGTAAAGCCTGTACAAATTGCCCAACTGGGGACAGAATTGGGATATACATTGGTAACCCACTTGCACGGCTGGCAGGACTGCAGCGGGACCCCTCATGCTTGGTGTGCGCAGGGCTGGGGGTGATTCCTGGCTGTGACAAGCCCAGTCAAGGCAACTTAGCAAAGTTTACAATGTGTGGAGCAGGAGCTTGTTCTTAAAATTACAGGAGCTCTGGGGTGCTGAGAGAGCTGTGGGTGGGAAGGGAGGTCAAGCTGGACCATCCCCATCTTGCTGTAAGTAAAACACACCAACCACCTGACCACCATCAACTGGGCACCGTTCCAGAAAGAGGAGAAATGAGAGGGTTGCCCAGGTGTAGTGCCTCACAGATAACAGTATCTTGAGTCAATGGATTACGGCTGGACTCCTGCAAGTTGTTTCCATTTATAACACAACGCTGCTTTATGAAAACTTGAAATATTTTCTTGTTTATAAATGATCCCTAGTTGGAGGTTGAGCCCATTATTGCTACAGCTAAATCTATAACCCCGAGAACAGACCTAAGTGAAAAACAAGTGGCTGCACAGACCTCATGCACAGTTGGCTGCTGTAGTTGAGTATCCACAAGAAAACAAACACACTGGCTAAGACTTCTTTGATTAAGCCTCCCTGCCCCTGCCGGCCTGCTTGTGACTGCTCACAGAGCCCATCTGAGCCAGTATGGCTCCAGAATGGCTGCAGATGCTGAACTTGTCACAGGTTGGGCTCAGAGGGTGTCCCAGGCTTAAGGAGAGGATGGCAATTAACATGACCACTGCCTCCCTATGAACCCTACTGCTACTGTATTTTCATTTCAAGCTCCAGGCAGTCTTGCCTCCGAAGGTCTGAAAGCCCCGACCTCCCATTATCCTGTGCTCTGTAAGGTATTTCAGCATCTGATGTGAGCATCTGTTGACTGCTGGCCGTTTTTTGATGGTGCATAAGTGCCCTCTGCGGTCACTCGGTCTTCAGCCAGGAGAGCACCATGCTGGTCCTGCTGCAAGGACTGGCGAGAGAGCTTCAATTATAAGCACTCATTTTTGGTATTTCATCACTCGGTACAAATGCTACCCTTTGAGATGCATTTTCTCTTGCTTCCTTTAGCCCACGGGTGGCATATTTTGTAAAGTCTGACAAAAATCTCTTTGGCTGGTTTGTTCTACTCCAACTAAGAGGGGGGTAGAGCACCATGGGTATCTTCCAGATGTTGCATTTTCTCATCCTCCAGACTGATGCATTAACCTCAGCACATCTCTTTGGCTATTCTGCTCTTGCCTAGGTCCAGCTCTGCCATTATGCTTGAGGATGATTTAGTTACAAAGAGCAGATTTAAGCTATTGTTATGAGCTTTAGCATGTACCAGAGCCACCCACATGTGGGTGTTCACTGTCCTCCCCAGGAGAGGCTCCAGCCCCCCTGCTTGCCCTAAATGGCCTAGATGGGCACGTGCCAGTGAGCTAAGAGGTTTGGTGGGACATCGGCTTCTCAGGGTGAGGTTCAGCAAGAGGCTGGGCTGCAGGAGCTGCAGGAGCTGCAGCATTTTGGAGGGGGTTTACACCAGTCGGGAGATTTGCTGGAAGAATGCTGAGGGGTCCATGAGGTTACTGCAAAGAAATTGAAGGTCCTTCTGTGGAGAGACAAAAATGGAAATGTTGACCTTGTCTGAAGATCAGAGATGGACTGCAGAGCCAGGGGTTGACTTTAATGAGCTGAGAGCAGAAGGGCCATTCTGTAGGTGCTTGCCCTCAATTTATCCATTTTCTCCCTATTAAAATCATGGCGCTCCCTGGGGAAGGCAGCTCCAAAGCCCATCTCATTTTGTCATTCGAATGAAGTGTTTGATCTGAGAATTACTATTATTTAATATCTGACAGCCGATAATGCTTTTGGCACTGAACCAGAACATATGGGAGAGCCGGCTCCTGGCCCCAGGCTTTAGGACCACAGTTCCAGTTCCCAGTTAGTCACAGGACACCAGGATCCTGCTCCTAATGAAAAACGATGTGACGCATATGTGCTATGAGTCATTATAATGTTAACTACTGTTACTTCAAGCCCAGACATTGCCAGGATCGCTTTCCTCCCTGAAGATGATTCATGTGCCTCATGCGTGACAGTTCAGCCATCTTTTTTTTTTTGCTTATTCAAGTGAATTTCAATATTTTTAAAGTGTCTGGGGGACAAGACCCTTCTGCTGCTGCTTGCTGAGCTGAATTTTCTTAAAATTTCCACAGCTGCTTTGCCTGGAGGCTTGACACTGAGAAGGAAACAAAGAGAAAAGCCCCAGAGCACAGAGTCAGTGAGCACAGGGGTGTGCAGTGGGGACCTCGCCCTGCAAAAGGGTCGATCCCCACCCTCGAGTGTGAGCCCCAGGACAGGCCAGCAGGTTGCTGGGAGCCTGCACGAGGCCCCAGACCACATGGGTGGGGATGAGGCCCTGCCACCCCTCTGTGCCAGCACAAATGGGGCATTCCCTGCGGTGCTCACACCGCTGCCACTGGATGTCTTATTTCCAACCCCGCTGCTTGCCTTTCATCTCGGGCTTTGGCAGTGCTGTAAAGCCTCATTTCAAGAGACTTTGCCTCCTGCCAATATCTGAGCTAGGCGCTCCCCAGGGCTCCATCTGTCAGAGTGCAAAGACGCTTTGTTCAGCAATTAGTCGGCGGGGAGCTGCTTTCCAGCAGGTGACCGCAACCACAGGTGGTCTCAGACTTGGCTGTGGCTGGATGCAGCCCTCTGTGCTCATGTTGTAGCACAGGGGCTGCTGCAGATGGAAGAACCCCTGTCCACTGTGCCTCCTTCCCATGTCCCATGGCTGGGACACGTCCACACCTGACACAGCCTCTTTACGGGCCAACTCAATCTGGCTAAAACCAACATGGTCAAACGCATTGGGTGCACATTCACCTAGTGAGAGCCCATAGCGACTCCCTTCCCAGACGACCTCCCTGCATGGCTAACAAGCAGACAGGCACTCCCAGCTTCCTTTTTTCAAGAGGATGTTACCTTTTATGGCCTGATTTACCATAAGGCTCTGTCTGCCAGTGAAAGCACTGGAGCATATGGCCCGTTCGTTATTCTGGGTTTAGAGCTGCTTTGCTTTGCCAAAGTGATGCAGAGCAGCAGGCCTGCATGCAGGGTTCCCCTCTCTATGCTCTTCTCTTCCAGATGTCCTCCTGCACACATCCTCTGCCTGGAATGCACGCGCTCATACCCACAGCCCCCTGCCTTTTCTTCATTACTCCAAACCATGCCCTAGCACTGAGGGTGCTGTTCTCCACTCTTCAGCCTGACTGTCTCCAGTTCAGGACAGCTCCTAAGAGGATGTTTAGGATTCACAGAAGTCACTTGCCCTCATAAGAGTCATCGAATACCCTGTGCTGGAAGGGACCCAGAAGGATCATCCGACTCTTCAAAGGACCAGGTCCTCAAAGAGGACCTACTCTTTCCCTCAAGGACCTCCATGACCCAGATGGGAAGGGATCCAAGCAACTATCCTTGAGGATGGGAATTGCCATCACTGTCACATGCTTCAGGCATCTAGCAAGGCTTCCTAGCTGAGCCGAGGGAAAAGAAGGTACTGCTGAATAGCTATTCATGATATGCAAATCAAGAGCATAATTACTGCAGGATTCAGGTGCTCCGAATGGCTTTCTGAAGGCAGCCTCCCTGCTCCATCCATTTTCTGCCACAGGCCCTGCAGCAGCCGTGGAGCTGAGGCCTGTCCCAGAGACATCACAGGGGCTGGAGACAAAGGGAAATCTCCACAGGCTCCGATGCATTCAAGTGCTTTTGGCAGCAGCTGTAGTTTCTGCTTAGCAAGAAGGAGGAGGATGACACTAATCCCAGAAGGAAGGTGTTCAAACAGGTCGCAGACACAAGCTTTTCCTGGGCTTTAACTGAGGTATCCAAGTGATCAGGTGCTAACAGCATTAGAGGCATGACACACCTTCGTGCTGGCTGTTACGTTTCTGAGGGGACCTGTAGCTTACATCTGCCTTCCTGAGCCCTCTGAGATGCTCAGGAGCACCACAGATTTCATTCTGCACCCCAGGGCCCAGCGCTTCACTACTCCAGAAGGCTTTTTAAAAATGCTTTTCTGTATTTTTCATCATAAACAATCAGAATTTGTCTTCTAATTGAAAACCTGGACTCGTCTGTAACAGCTGAGTCACTACCAACACATACAGTAATATTTTTATTATTTTCCATATCCCTTTATGAAAGCAAACTGACAACATATGTGTTTTTTTCCCCTCACCACTGTACATTAACCAGATGGTTTTCACTCTATTGTCCACAGATCCACCCACATCTTTCTTCCCTTAATGCTTCCAGTTAATTTAGAAACCACGAGCAATTATGGAGAGCTGAAGTCGTTCCTTCCAATATGCTTCTCCTTCTACTTGTCCACACTTAATTTCCTCTCCCACCACGCTGCCCAATTAATTAGGTTTGGCTGATCCCTCCAAAGCTCCTCTCTCGATTCCAGCTTTTGCTAAGCCGATCATTTTTAACAGCCACAAATATCAGCTAATCTCTGCCGCGTTCCCCCATCTCCGCGGTGCGGCCGTAAGATCACAGCGCTCGGCTCTTACGGACACCTCCCGTCCCCACTGCGGCCCCGCTGCCCCTCTCGAGCGCTGTGTTTGCCTTTCATCTCCTCTTGCTTGCTTTCACTGCTTTCCGAGGACACGCTGCAGCTGAGCCCTCACCTTCATGGAGACCTTCCAATCATTTTGGGTTTTAGTAGTTTTGGTCCGTTCCTGGCAGTAAATCTTTCATCTCGGCTCTCCTCTTGTGGCTGCTGGCAGGAGTTCAGGCTTGCAGCATGCAGCGATCTGGTTTTTGGCCGTCAATAAAGTACTGTTACCAAATTTGTCGTGGCATATTTATCTGTTGCTATGTCTGTAGCTTGATGAAGCCTGTGAAGCTCAGGACACGTTGGCAGTGAGTTGTTAGTGTTTGATAGAACATAATCAAAAACAAAGGCCCACCTTCCTGCGCACGGCATTTCTGAAACGCTACCACAGCCTTTTACTCATGCGTTCTATGTCTACGGCAACATTTTTTTCTAATTATTTTTTGAAGAGAAGCATCACTTAGCTGGTATAACAGGCCCTATGTGAGAGCACATCAGCTAATATTTAATGTAATGACATCTCATTTCCTTCTGCTAGATCCGTTCTCACCAGAGGACTCCCTTGCCACCTGCAGCTGAGAGCACAGGGCCACTCGTACATCCATTTTTCTTTCCTTCTCCCCAGTGGAAGCATAAATACAAGGCAATGCTCAGCAGGGCAAGCGCTCTGGATGCTGTTGCTGCATCTGCCTCAAATCCTGGCCCTGTTGGCTCTCTGGGTGGGGAGGTGCCTGGCAGGCAGCTTGCCCTCACTGCCCTGGGGTGGCTCATTGCTGACTGTTGGTCATGTAGCCTTTACAGGCAGGATGGCACTCCTGTCACCTCCTAGGGACACTGCCCCGCTGTGTGGGGGGCTGATCCCCAAGCTGTTTTACACCACGCCTCCCTAAGCACAAGCATGTACATCCCGTATCTGTGTATGCCTATGTTTCCCTGAGAGCTGCCTGAGGTCAGTGAGGCTTAGATTTGTGATGCTAATGTCGCCTTATCGCCACATAGCCAGGAGAAGCAGCTCTGCTGCTAAGTACCGCCTGCAAAGTTGGTGAGGGCTAATCCCCCACCCAGCCAAGGAACTGCAGCACTGCATTTTAATCCAGGGATTGCACACAGCCTGTGTGAAGGATGGTGCTGCTGAAGTCACTGGTGGGGGCAGAGATGCCACATGCCAGCAGAGGCAGCACTCGCATCCATCAGCTCTGTCTCTGCCTCCCTGCTGGGCATCTAGGCTCCTCGGCAGTTCCCTGGGCCTTCGCAAGCCAAGGATCGAGGTGCTTCTTCCACTTCCGAGTTAATCAGTCTAGCTACCTGTAGCGTGCAGACCCTTTTCCCAGCAGCATCAGAGCCCCTCAGGCCTTGCTGAAGGGCTGTCCACACGTGATGAGGTCCTTCCTTCCTGGCCTTCTCTAATTAGCAGGTGCTGGCTGAATGTGGCTGTGCAGGGGTAGACAGCAGAGGCAGACGATGAGGCTGCCTGCAGCTGTGTGCATGCCCACTGACACCAGCAGCTACTGGAGAAGGCCACTGCCACCAAATCTTGCCAACAAGCAGTGAGTCCCACGCTACCAACCGGACTGGCAGACCTTTGCCTACAGAGATGCTGTAGGACTGTGTTCCCCTCAACCTTCTTTGTGGCATCTCGAGCCCCTTCTCATTTGTCCCACTCCCTAGGGGCATGAGCACTGTTTCCTTCTCAGGATCTGAAGGCTGCATGGGACCCCCCCACACCACTGCCCAAGCTATTCCATTTGGGTCTGACCAACAGGGACACTTTTATCTGAGGACTGCTAAATTAACAGCAGGCACTCTGCGCTCCAGCTGCCATCCTGGTCCCCTGGCTGGGGCCATCTGCCCGTGGCTGGGGCTCTGGGCTCAGATCTTCCTCAGCGCTGCCTGGGACACACGCTCTGCCCCCAGGGAGCTTGCAGTCAGCTGCAACACTTGTCGCTAGTCCTCGATGTGAGGACACAAAGCCCAGGGACTGGTACCGCTCCCAAGCTGCATGATACAGTCAGTCCCTGTGGCTTCTAGACAGACGTGCACCCAACTGGATCCTAAGTCGATGAGGTGCCCCAGTCCCTAGCCTTGGATGAGCCACTCTTCAGCCTCGTGCACTCCTGCTGAGCCGGGGGAGGAGCTGAGCTTCGGGGAGTTCAGGAGCAGGTGGAGAGCTCAGAGCTTGGGGAGCTGCTGGAGCATGGCCTGGACAGAGTGGGGGAGAGGAAGACTTGCAGGGTCGGTGCCATCTCCTGTCATATTGGTGTGAATCTGGATTCACTCCGCTCAAACAGAGCGCTACCCAGCGAGTGTGAGGCCAATCCTGCCGCTGCCCGGGGTCCCTGCCGCTGCCCGGGGTCCCTGCGAGGGAAGGCAGAACAGTACTTGGCTGAGGCTGAGCGACAGATCCCATTCCCTTTTCCCTTTAAGCTCTTGCAGGGGGCTCCCTCCGGACGATCAGGGGAGCGGCAGCTGCTGTGCGGTGCCAAAGGCAAGGAGCAGAGAAGGCAGCGACTTTCCTCCTCTCTCTCTAACCCAGCGGGAGGAGAAGCCACGCCGAGGAGAGGCTCTCAGAAAAGGAGCGCTGGCGACGCGCAGCTCCCGATAGCGGCCGCCGGGAGCCAGGAGCTGCGCGGCCGAGAGCGACGGAGCGCGGTGCCGCCGCAGCCGGGGGCTCCGCTGCCGCACCGCCCGCACCGCACCGCACCGCGCCCGCCGCGCTGCCGCACCGCCCGCCGCCTCCCGGGGCTCCGCCGCGTCGCTCCCCGCAGCCCTCGCAGCTCCGCCGGGCCCCGTGCAGCCCCGCCGCAGCCATGCCCGCCGCCGCTCCGCCGCCGCTCCAACTTGGCGGCTAAGCCGAGGTAAGAGAGCCTGCTCGCGGTGGGGGGAATGCGGTTTGCTTTGGGGAGCGCCTCGGGCCGGGAAAATGTGTCGGGGGCTGTGAGGGCTGAGACTCGGAGAGAGGGTGGCGGCGCCCGGGGTGATATTACCGTTCGTAGGTGCCGGGGTGGGCGAAAGGGAAGGGTTTCGGCAAAAGTTTCTGAGGCTGACTATGACCGAGACGATGGCTGCAGAGGCACCTGGGGCTGCTGCGTGAATGGGAGGCAGCCGGCGGGTCTCCGAAGTTTGGGGCTTCCTTTCTGCTGGGCTGTCCGAGCGGCCCGGGCCGCCCGGGGGTGTGCGGGGCGGCGGCAGCGAGGAGCTCGGTGCGGAGGGGCCGTGGCAGTGCGGAATTGCGCGGAACACGACCCGCTCGGGCAGAGCCTCCGCGCGTGTCCCCGGGGCAGCCCTCTCGGTCTCGCGTCTGCAGCTCGGAGTTTGGAAAGGAAGTGCTCTTTGGAGCTGACCAGTGCCCGTTGGTGATTCATTCTCCAAAGCTGCTGCAGGTTGCACAGAACCCACGCCGCTCTCCACCGACACACTGTACCGGGTTGCTTATTTTGCCTCTGAGAAGCAAATTTCCTTTGCACCACCTCGGAAGAACCCCTTTCCCCAGGAAGACTCCGAGTGGAAGGCAGCCCTGGGTAAACAACGGGGGCGGCCGGGGGAGCAGGGTCTGAGGCTGCCCACAGGTACAGGGCGCATAGACCTCTTGGGGACAAGGCTGGTTACTCTGTGGGCTGTCAAGAGAAGGAATTACCCAATCAAAAAGGCAGCGACTGCGTTTCTCCAGCAAAAGTTTCTGTCGTCGTGAAAATGGCTGGCAGATGGAAAGCTTTCGGGAGCTGAATCGGCTTCGCTTCAGCTCCCTGAACCACCATCAGAGGCAGGTAATAAACACCGTTATTAAAGAATGAGTAATTTGCTGCAGCTCCAGCACGGTGGATTTGCACAGCATATCCCTGCTGTTAGCCGGTGCAGATCCCCTCCCTGCCCTGGAGCCCTGCAGCCAGGCCTGGGAGCATGGCTTGTGGCACTCTTCTGCCCACTGCTCTGGGAGGGTCTTTGTAGGCCGGACTTTGAGCCAGCTTCTCTCTGTCAGTAGAATTAGTGATGGGCAAAGGATCGGTGTTTTCGGCTGAAAAGCCAAGACACAGTGCTGAGAGGGGGGAAAGCCCTTCACAGATTTCCTCTCAATAGTCCTTACTGCTGCTGTTTGTCAGTGAAGCGAAGAAGGCAGCAAAGCAGTCCGAGCGCTCCGGTGAGCCTGGAGCAGAGTGCTTAACAGAGACATTGAAAAACTGCATAGCTGCCACCGGTGGGAACCTCCTTAAATGTGTGTGTGTGGGGGGGGGGGGGGGGAGGGTGGAAGCAAGTCCCCACCCGATGACTCCATTTCTTTGGCAGTAGCAGATATTAGCACCATTTGGCTTGCATAGCACCTATTGGCCAGGGTACCAGCTGAAGTTTATGCAATGTGCTCCTGTGCTGGACATCAGTATGCTGCTCACAGGCCATGGTGGGAAACTTTGGGGTTGGAAAAGTGAAGGAGACATGTGCTATGTCCACAGTATAAGTCGTAAGTAAGGGAGAGCAGATTATTGGCAAATGAATGAAATGTCTGAGCTGTGAGGGGAAGAGTGATGACCCAGGAGAAGGAAATCCCCCTGAGCTGAATGAAGGCGGATAGAGGATAAGATAAACAGGCCAGTGGGGAAGGGAGTGATAGCAGCACCAGCCTTCAGGGTACTCATGAATCATTTGTACATATGTGTTTTAAACAGAGACAAACGAACAGTTCCTAATAACAGATGTACATTGCCAGCCTTGTCTGATAGCAGGGGGACATGGAGCACATGGCTTCATCCCATCTCAAACCCTCTGGAAGGGGTAGACATTTCCCTGTCCTCTCTGGTGACAACTGCTAGCTGCATGCTGTGTCCTCGTCCTCACCTTGTGCTGCTCTCAGCTGGCCCAGGCCTCTTGCTTGGGTAAAAGTGGGGTCTCCTTTGCCAGGTCAACCCTGAGCTGAGTGACAGGATGTGATCAGGGTGCCATGGCCCTGGGGAGCTCACAGATAGAGAGAGAGCCTTGAGGTGGAGATGATGGGACTGGAGTAGAAGATACGGGTGAAACGGAGGAGCTGGAAGAAGAGCTGCAGCCATGTGGGATGTCAATCATGTTCTGTTCAGTGCCAGGAATAAACAGCAATGGAGAAAATCTTTGTGAAACTAAAGACTGGAAGCACTAGCACAGAGAAACCAGCCATGAGTAAAATTACAACCCACATGCACAAGCTTCTGCTTGCCTTCCTGCAGCAGCGAGAACATCCTGGCAGTAAGCACATCCTCAGGGAACTCTGTGAGATGCCCTATGGCAGGGGCTCACAGTGCATGCAGGTTCCTGGGTAGGGAGCTTGGCTGGTCCAGAGCACCAGGTTCACTGTTCTGGTTCCCAGCAACTCTGCTCTCATGGGCATTTCTAAGGAGGCATTAGCACTGAGGATAGGGTGCCAATATGTGTCCCTCTAGGGGACAGCAGCCACAATATATGTCCTTAGGGTGGTCCTGAGCTGAGCAAGGGGAGTTTGAAGCCTGAACTTGGTCTGAGCTGATGTTCCTCTGGGGCAGAAAACATGAGAAGGCATTTTCCCCTGATGCTGGGCAGACATCTCTCCTGGGCTGCTTCCTCCAATAGCTGCCATGCTGAGCGACAGCCTCCCCACACTGGAGTCATTGTGCTGACTTGCACCAGCTCCCAGCGACTCCTCTTGGTCCTCAAACCAACATTTTGCAACGTGCAGAAGCCTCTGGTGAGAGCTGTCCATCACTTCTGATTGGCACAAAGCACCACTGGCTCACTGGGGCTTACTGCTGTGGACAAAGATTGGCTGGGGACAAGCATTCCAGTCCTGGGGTCTGAGATGAAGGTCACAACGCAGCTGCCGGCACCTCGAGAGCTCTCCTGGCCTCATCCCGGCCCCATCCCCGGCGCAAAGCAGGTGGCTGCCCCAAGGCACCCCATTGCCTCCAGCAGCGGGGCATCCCCTGCATCCCCCCATCCCCCCAGCCATCCTGCAGGATCTCCCGCTCTCAGATTTGTTCACTCGTTTGCATTTTTCCAGCTAAAAAAGGGACACCGAGAGGGCCCAAACGTGCTAATTTTACACTTCGCCACCCACACAGCCAAGCGTCTCATCGCTGCCGCCCTCCTCCATCCCGCTGCCTCTCCCCAGCTCGGTCTCTGCGCACGGGGACACCTGGGGACCCCGCAGCCCCCGCGCTGCATGGAGCGCCTGGGACACCTAGCGGCCACCTCTCCCCACGGCGGCCGGGGGGGACCGCTGCCGCTGGGCCACCCCAGAGACTGATTTGCTGTTTTTTCCCATTTTTCCTAAGCACGTTGACCTGCCGGGTGCCTTAGGCCAGGGTAGGCTGCCCTTCTCTCTCGGGAATGTGAGGACACGTAGCACAGTCACAGCCTTCTAATAAGCCCGAGGAGTAGGGCAGAGTGTTTGCTTGACAAGGCAATTAGCTGATGATTGATTCCTGGAACAACCACTTAATTCATCATTAACTGGACTAATCGCAGGCAGCATCCTTGCCGAGGGTCTCAGCGAGTGCTGCACTGCCAACCTGGGGCAGCTGTGGGCTTGGGGTGTGGAGGTGGGCTGCGTGATGCACGGAGCCAAATTTGGTATTTGGTTTTCATTGTTGTGCCGTATTTTAGTTCCTTCTATACCTGGCTGGAAAAGATCGCAGTACTCAAGGCAGTTTTCCTGCTCTGCAGGGAAGCCAGGAGAGCCAGGGAGAGCCCATCCCCATGGTTTATGGAATCATAGAACACAGAAAGGCTTGGGTTGAAGGGACCTCAAAGCCCACTCAGTCCCAACCTGTGGGCTGCCCCCCACCAGCTCAGGCTGCCCAGGGCCCATCCAATCTGGCCTCGAGCGCCTCCAGGGATGGGGCACCACAGCTTCTCTGGGAAACATGTTTGTGGTGCTTAGGGCGAAGAGGCAGTTTGCAGGGGCCAGCACTCATTGCCTTGGCCACAGCGCTCAGCCTGACTGCAGGGAGCATGCAGGGCTGAGGCACGGGGCTCTGTGTCTCCCAGGGTGTTATGCCTCTATGCCACGTGTACACCGCTATTTGGGCACCTTGTGCCTGAGAGTATCTCACTGCTGCTGCCTGCTGCCAGCACCATGATGCTAATTGCTCTCCATGCTACACTGTCATGCTTGTAATGAGGACAGAGAGTGTCTGCTCTTCCCAAGTTGGGCTTTTACATCTTCTTTACTTTCATCAGCCTGCTTCATTCCTCTTCCCCCAAGCCTAGTTATTACCAGGCTTACTTTGTGAAGTTCCAGTGTGCCTAAATGTTATGTAGGATCTTGATAAACTACATACGGTTTGGGAAAGCTTTGTCCATTCCTGCACACGTGTAGCTGGTGCTGTGCCTTACTCTTCCTGCAATTCCCACCTGAATATTACCTGTAGTGTTTTTATAGCCCTGATCTCCACTAGGCTCTGCATCATCTTTTACTCCTCAGAGTGAAAGACAACAAGGAAAGGAGTTTAGTGCGGGTCACTCTCTACAATCCTGGAGTGCTCTTAGATGTGACTCAAGTCAGCCAGCTCATGTCCCATCATCTGACCCCACCCTCTGAGATGACCTAGGTGAGCAGAGTTCTGCCCAGCAGTAGCCCAGCTGTGTAGGGGTGCTCTTCCTGCCCTGCCCCATCATTTCTCATGGCTTATTTATTTATTTATTTATTGCTGAGGTTTTGCTGTGAGTTACTGGTGGCCTCACTGTGTCCAATCTCTGCTTGTTTTTCAGAGCTCCCATACTGAACGCTCCCTGCTCCCTCCCAGGCTGGCTATTGGGTTCCCTTATTTCTGTCCCTCACTCATGCTGTGCATGCTTCCCAATTCTGTAAGCAGACTCATCTCCCCTTCCTCAGAATCAGTGCTGATGGCCTGGCGTGTGATAAGTAGCAACCTCCACACCAGCAGCATCCCCTTGCTGTCTCCTTCCCAGCACATCTGGTAGTGTGGCCAGAAGCATTCTTGGAGATGCCGATGCCTCACCACAACCAGTAGCTTTGCTGGAGTTGGGCTCCTAGTTGGGCTGATACACTTAGGTGATGCACAGAGACTGGATAGTCCTTACTGTTTATTTAATAAAGAAAAATACCTCCATCCTTGGAGGAGTTCAAGGCCAGGTTGGATGGGGCCCTGGGCAACCTGATCTAGTTTCTGATTTAGTGGGTAGCAACCCAGCCCACATCAATGGGTTGGTTCTTTAAGGTCCCTTCCAACCCAAACCATTCTACGATTCTATGATTTTGCTGTAAATCTGATTTGCATATTGAGGTAAGTATAATTATTTTGGTCTGTGCAGGAAATGAAAATATCTGTGATACCAACGTGCATCACCCTTAAATATTGTGGAAATACTTCCTGGCCATCTGCTGTGTGAGCCATTGAGTACCTTATTGCAAGATGGGAGGGTAAAGAAAGCTGACAATGATTTTGGGGAGGGAGGTGTGGAGAGCATTCATGCAGTGTTTTAGCAATGTGGGAGTGCTTTTGAATAGCTTCATTTTCCTAAACGGCTTTCTAAAATGTGCCAACTACTGCCAACACAAAGCCCATCATCAGGGACATTTACAGCGGGCTGTGGCTCTAAGAACTGTGCAGTACAGCAGAATTTGGCCGAGAGAACGGGGCCGTTTGGGAGGCAGTGGGCTTTTTGCTCCCTGGAGTCCTCAAATCCAACTTCTTCAGTTATATTTTCCTTCTGAGGATTGATTTGAAGCCAAAGCAATGTGCCTGCCGTCGGTAGGGCCGGTGCACCACAGGGAGCCCTATGGCAGGTAGCAGCATGTGCTCTGCTTTGCAGCATCCAGCAGAGGAAGCAGCTGCGGAGGTCTCTGGGGAGCAGAGTGACATTTGGGGCTGCAAGGCAGCAGGGTGGCATGCTCCAGCAGCTGGGAGCATGCGGAGAGGGCTGGAAAAGAGGGCACATGGATACTGAGCAGCACAAAGCGATCATTCCTCTCTCCTGGGGGATTCTGATCTTTCACTACACATTTTCTATGTGCTGAGGTGGGTTGGAAAGCCAAAACAGTAAGTGCTCCTTTGAAGAAATAGGGTTGAAATGTTTCATCTCAGAAAATTTAATGTCAAAAAATAAAAAAAAAAAATTAAAAAAAGGCAGCAGAGTGTTTCAGAGTTCTGAAATGGAGGAAGGGAGTAAGGACTGGAATTTTCCTGAGGAAGAAACCAGTGTTGGCACCGGTAGCTCAGGATTCCTGGCTTTCCTCAGCTGTTGCTGCCCCACACCCCAGCCTTAGCCCAGTCACAAAAGAGCCCTTAGAGATTGTCCCAAGTCCATGAAACCACTATATGAACATGCTTTGTAGCAGTACAGATTACAAGCCAGCCCCAGAGATGCAGAGGGACTGCTCCCATCAGGCTGCACATCGCCATATTGAGATGCATTATAGACACAGCAATCTTAATCCAGCCTGAACCAGATCGCTTTGCTGCACAGCTGGGTCTGTATCTTCCTACCAGCTAGGGAGGGACAAGGAGATGTTCATTTTGGTAGGAGAGCATTCAAGCTGTGGGAAGTGGGGGAGGGCTCTTCTTTTCCCTCGCACTGCCAAATCCTATTCCCTCTAGCTTTGCTCACCTTGACGTTGACTCTGAATGGGCACTGGCTTCCCCACTGCTTTGCTATGCAGAGGTAACAGCCCCCTCTGCTCTCTGCTCCCACAGGATTGCTCCTACCCTGCCAACAGCATGGAGAGTGTGCAGGAGCTCCAGGACCCGCTGTTGGCCAAGACTAACGGGCACCTCCACAGCAGCTATTCTTACCACCAGCACCACAGCCAAGACTACTCCAGCCACCACTGCCAAGGGAAACTGTACTCCTACATCTTCCAAAACACTGGCGGAGCCAGGACTCACCAGCTGCTGGATGCCAGCTCCCTGCAGCTGGCTGTGGAAGCCTTGTACGGCCCCAATTTCATCCTCGTGAAAGATGACACTGCTCTCAAGGCAAAGGACAGCAAGACAGAAAGCTGTGAGACTACTTTTACGGAAGGTAAAGAGGTTCCACCTGACAGTCCTGATGGGCACGATACACAAGGGTCCTGCCTGGTAGAGAGTGACATCCGCATCCAGACTGTGTCCTACGAGGTGGAGGAGGAGGAGCTCCAGGAGTACGAGGTGAGCTTTGTGCGGAGAGTTGGCACCACACACCTCCTGTGGTGACTGGGCCAAGTGCTTGGCTTCCCTCCCAGACCCCACTCTCTCCTGTATCCTCAGTCTCTGTGCACCCAGAATTTCTTCTTTCTGCTTAAAATTCCCACTCCCTTTCCCTCAGCATGGACCTCAGAAGGAGGTCACCAGCTTTTCTGCTGGCAGCCTGGAAGCCGGGGCCATCTCTGCAGCATGCTTATGGTGACAGGAACCCTTTGACAAGGGCAATCTGTGGCCACCGTAATGCTGGATGTAATGGGAAATAGTGCTCCTGTTGCATAACAGCAAAATTCACATGCATGATGTCAGTGCAAGAAAGCTTAATATATCAAGGCAGATGAATCTTGCAGGGAAAGAATAAAGCTTGCAAAGCAGCCTCATTCTGCACGTTACCCAGGACCTGGCAGGTCCCTGGAGCTTGCTGGAGCTGGTGCTTATCTGCTGGCACAGCTCTGCTGCTGCCCCGAGGGCTAGTGGCATGGCTTCCCTGGCTCTCTCCACCTCTCCATGGCTTCCCATGGGCACACATCACTGCCAAACAGTTCAGCTGGGCAGGCCGTGGCCAAACACAGGCAAGCTGATGGCAGTGATGTGAGAAATGGGGTTGCTAAGAGGACAGGACACACTGCTGCCGTGATGGAGGCTCCAATTCAACCGCTTACCTTCAATCTCTAAATTAGTTTAGCAGGATATTGATCTACCAGTCCCTAATGGGGTTAAGGCACTTTGTTTAAGTTTGTTTAAGCTGACAAACAGCCAGCTCCGCCAAAGCTCCAGATATCTCAGTGTAAGAATATCTCGCAGGGAAATCCTAGACCCCAGCCGGTGAGCTCAGCAATGCTCTGGCAGGGAGCCGAGGCGCCTGAATGTGCTGAGCCACGGCTTTCCTCACCAAAGCCGGCTGAGCTGCCGGAATATTTCTAAAACTCACGCCTTGAATGTGCAGCTGGGAGGTGTGTGAGGACCTGGAGCAGGACTGGCCAGGAGCTGGGAGGAAGGACAGGGCTGTCGGACATGCGGGGTCACCAGAAGCAGTGGCTGGGTCTGCTGGGCTGCAGGGCAGCTCATGGAGGTGCGGGTGCAGCTCCCTGCAGGCCCTGACTTTATCTTTGCAGAGCGACTCCTCTAGTGACAGCGAAAGCGAGGACCAATTCCTGATGCTTCCCCCACGGGACCACCTGGGCCTGGCCCTGTTCTCCATGCTGTGCTGCTTCTGGCCCCTGGGAATTGCTGCCTTCTACTTCTCACAAGGGGTAAGAGATCCTTGGCCACGGGCTCCTTTGCTCTCTTGCATGTGCCCAGCCCTGCAGCAAAGGGTCCTGCAGGGCACTGGGCACCCTTTTGCCCATCTCTGGTGCCCAGAACCCTGAGAGCTGAGGCAATGGGTACTTCCTGCTCCTGGATGTCTGCACAGCTGCTGTGGGGTTGCAAGCCCTTCAGCTGCTGGCAGCTGAACTGCTCTCCTGGGCCTTCTGGGGAACTGGGGCTCCGGTTGCTTTCCCACAGAAGGGTCTCACCCTCCAGCCAGGCAAAGGAACGTGGCATTTTCCGTCTGCCCTCCCATTCTCCAACAATAAAGAGACCCTGCTCTGTGATCCCATCTGCTGCTCATGCCCTGCAGACTAGACATGCTGGAGACTCTGGCCCCATATCACCATACCTTTGTTTCTGCTGCTCACTCATCAAATTCTGTGTGCCCACACCGGGCTGTGTGCAGCCGGAAAGCTTCATAGGTGTGTAACAGAAGCATCTGGCACAGAGCCAGTGAGAGGATTGGGACCTGCAAAGTGGCTGATTTCATGTTTCTGCACATGGTACAGCACAGCATGCTGCTTTCTCCATGTGATAATGTGCTTCATACAATTCAAACTTAGCTCTGCTATAATTACCACTCGGGCTCACCCTGTGGGGCAGAGAGTATCTTTTTGGCTATGTCTGTGCACAGTGGCTGCCCAGATTTTAACAGGGCAGCTAGAGCACCAGCCATGAGCAAAACTGACAGCAGCTCTGAGTGCACCCTGAACGCACAGGGCAGCTGGAAGTTGCCAGCCAGTGAGCTAGCACCCATGTTGCCTCCATCACTGGCTTCACTGGCCCTTCTCTGTCAATAGGTTTCAGCTGAAGATTCAAAGCAGACAAAATCTTTTAAACGTCATTAAACAGAAGGTGTTCAAGAAATGTGTAGATGTAGCACTGAAGGACATGGTCAGTGGGCATGGTAAGGATGAGCTGTTGGTTGGACTGGATGATCTAAGTGGTCTTTTCCAACCTTAATGGTTCTATGATTCTAAATGGCCTATTGCTCCTTCACTTTGGTGCTCTCCTAGCACTCCTGGGATAAGGTAGCCAGCTGATTTGGCTGTACACTTAGAAAGCACATAAGCCACAGCTCCTACATAGTCACAATATTCTTCATGAGATCTTTTTAAATACAGAGTGATCAGCAAAAATGCAGAGCATCAGCAGACTTCCCACTTAGCCCACTCAAGGCACCAAAATCTGTTCGCAAAGCACAGTGACATAACCACATTAGAATGCACTCCACGATAAATTTAGGTATCAAAAAACACAGTGCTAGCCTAGGGCTCTTCTCAGGTTCATACAGAGAGGGACACCTGCAGCGGGAACCACAGAGGGGCCACTTATATGAGACTCCTTGCTTCAAATAGTAGAATATGGACCTCTGGAAGGGTTTGCCATGTTTTTGGTGAGGGAGGCACTTGGGTGCCCATACATCCCACTTTTAGCTTCTGCAGTTGAATGAGGCATGCTCCAGCTCGTGCACATCCATCCCTCTGCATGTGGCTGCCTGAACCTGTGTTGTACACAGGTGAGAAGGTACAGTGGTGTGTACTTCTTCTCCTTCCAGACCAGCAAGGCTGTCTCCAAAGGAGATTTCCACCTGGCCAGTTCAGCTTCCCGCCGAGCTCTCTTCCTTGCCGCGCTCTCCATAACAATCGGTACAGGCGTGTACGTCGGGGTGGTGGTGGCACTCATCGCATATCTCTCCAAGGGGGGCCACATGTAACTGCTGCCTGCACACCAGCACGGTCCCCAGCCACCAATCCTCCTGGGATCAAGTCTTCCTGTGGAGCACAGGGTGCCAGTGCTTGCAAGGACTACTGGCAGAGCAGGACCCAAGCTTGGATGCCCTGTGCCAGCTCTTTCCCTTTTCAGACACACAGTAGATCCTTGGAGATACTCAAAAGTCACCCAGATGTGGCTGTGGGCAAGCAGCTCTTAGGAGGCCCTGCTTGAGCAGGGCTTGGACCAGATGTCCCCCAAGTCCCTTTCCAGCCTCAACTATTGTGTCCTCCCTGGCACTGTGGGGTGACACCATCTGACAGCAGGGAACTGACCTGACCTCTGGGACCAGGAGGAGCACAGTGAAAGATGTGTAAAAGCAATGCCGTGTGCTGCTGCTGGCTGCTGCCACCACTCTGCTCCAGGGCCACCACTTCCTCTCCCAGCCCTGCAGTGGGGACAGCCATCACTGATGCCCAGGTTTTGCCCATGAAGGGGACAGGCAAAGAGGAATGACTGCTCTTTCTTTTGGGCATCTGGGGCCCTGGTGTGGTTTTAGGACTCCTATGATGGGGATAACAGTCTTCTGTCAGTGCCATGAGTGGCACGTGGCCCTTCAGCTGCAGCAAAGGAGAAGGGTACAGCATGAACATGACCAAAAGGCGTGCTCTGGGGTGCTCTCTGTATCCCTTCCAGATGGACCTACAGTAGGTGGCCTGCTCCAGATGAGAACCAAGAAGAAACACAGGCTGGTGCTTGCAAGCAGTCACCCTGATCACCAAAGATGGTAGCAAAAGGTTTTCCAGTGTTCACAATGATTGTCCCACTAATTGTAGTTCAGAGCTCCAGAAGGGCTGGCATCCCATGGTGATCTGGAGATATCTGCAGTGGGAATTGCTGCCCACGACATGACTGCAGGGTGTGGAGGGAAGATCTTGACTCAACACTGAGTTGGGGGTTTGCGCACCAGGAGTGGGGAGCACAAGACTGGAATGGCATGCAGAGCTCAGGTGGGTGCTGGAAGCAAGGATCCAGAAAGGAGGAGGCTGGGGGGGAGCACAAGAGATGGGGACACCCCAACACACTTCTTCCCACATCTTGAAGAGGGGCATCTCCATCCGTCCAAAGGCCTCTGCTGACTAGGAAGCACTGTATATCCATGCCTACAACTGACTTCTGCTAATTTGTATGTTGTCAGAGACACACCAAGTGCTTCAGGGGTCAACACAAAGGCAGTGACTGCCCCAAAGGGTTCGGTTCAAAGGCCTTTCCTCACCCCCTCCCTGGTGCCCTCTCACCCCTCTGCTGCTGGTTCTGCAAGTGGCACCGTGTGCTCCTCACATGTACATTTCATCCTAAAGAAGCATGTTAATGTCTGCAATTCCTGTTGTACTCGAGCCATAAAGGAGAGAAGCACAGCAGAGACCTGTTCAGAAGCAGTTCTGAAAGTTCCCATTATGTTTTATAACGTGGAAGAGCTAATAAAAGAGCAGGCAAAACAACACTGTTTGCGCTAACGCAGGGCTGCAGAGGAAAGAGGTGAGCTCTGCAGGCTGCTGTGGGGGCGCTGAGATGGCCAAGAGCTGGAGGTGTTCTGCAGCTCCCCATGGAGATGAGCATCCAGCTGGTGGCTGGGCAGCGTGGGGGGAGCTGTGCTGCAGCGTGTATCACAGCCAGCAGCCTGTGCTGCGATGGGATGGGCTGTTAGCCATAAGAGGGGGGACAAGAACTGGGTAGAGACAATGCCTGTGCTGTTCAGGATGCTCTGCCTGGAGAAAAAGCTTCAAGTAAAATGTGCTCAAGGAAGATCCTCCTGCACACCTCTGGGTCCAGCTCCTGGTCCCTTACAGGAGCATTCCCAACCCTTCCCATGGCTCTTTCCTGCCCCTTTGTCTTCTTTAATTGGAGGCACAGGGGAAAGGACTGGGCTGGAGGGCCAACAGAATTAAAGTGTTTTCCACTAATAGCCTGAATCTCTGATGAACTTGTAAAGAGGGGAAAAGGGGCAGAGCAAGCACATCCCTAAGGGAGGTATTATGCAAATGGAGAAATTAGTTGGAAACAGCCTGAAGGGAAACATGGAAATTGAAATCTGAGGACCAGCACAGAGACTGCTGCTGAATAACTTATCACAGATGCCCAGCGTCTGCTGCTGCTCACAAGCAGAAAGGCAGTGAGCACAGCAGTCAGGGAACAGGAGAGATCCAGAAATGTGACTGAGCTAAGAAAAATTTTAAAATATATATATATATTAAACTCAATCAGTAGGCACAGAAGAGATTATTCCCTCCTGTTCTCCCCCAGTTCCCCTTGGTATCCTCAGCACCAGGGCAGAGTTCCATAGGTGTCCTGACCCCATGGGGCATTAACCTAAATTATGACACCTATTTGCAACTGAGCCTCCCCCACAGAGGCTGCAGGTTCTGCATGGCACCCCTATCCTCAACCTACTGCACGGGCAGGATCCTGCAGCTCCCCAGGCCCACTGCTCAAAAGTGCCCATCTCAGCACCGTGGTCCTGCCAGCACCTCTAACCCTTGTCCTGGGCTGGTGACACCACAAGGCCAGAGAGAGCACGATGCAGGGTGTCCACCTGGCTTGCTGTGTGCATGGGCAGACAGAGCCCCTTCCCAGGAGGAGCTGTTCTTCTTAGGGCAAAACTGCCTCTTCCACCCCATGTATGTTCTCTGGGGACGGCAAGGAAGGAGCTGGAGGGAAAAGCAAGCAGAGTCCATCCTTCTCCTCTTTTAATGGCATAGCCAGTGTTTTCCCTTCACAGCAATTCAGTGCGGAAATAGCTAATTAAGTAAGATTGGGTAAATTTTCTATTCCTGTTAAAAAAAAAAAAAAAGAAAAGAAAAAGAAAAATCAAGGAAAACAACATTGCATCTCAGCACATCCCTGAGGCAGCCTCCCCTCTCCCCTTGGCTCCCCACATACAGCCTGCATCAGGGCACACACAGCCTGCGGCCATGCCACCACCTCTCTGGGACTTAGGGGAAGATTTTCAGGACAAAAGCCAACAAGGGCCACCACTGCAGCATCAGCTCTGAGAGCGGGGTGCTCATTACCCCTCCTCCACCATCCTCAACACAGGAACGTGCCATGAGGCTGAGCTGTCCCACCCTGCTTCTGCCCCTATGTCCCCACCATGCCCAGGTGGGGGGATGCTTGGGAATGGTTGGGCACCGTTCTGCAGCACTCTCATGGAGTTCTTCTCCAAAACTCCTGTATTTTCCAGATGTTGATTGTGCTAAACCAGTGTGACACATCAGCACCCTTGCTGTCTAGAAAAGTAACAGCAGCACCCAGATTTTGGCTGAATGGCACAGTGCCAGGTACCATTGTCAGCCATAGCTAGTCCAAAACAGCTATGATGAGTTTAAATGGGTTATTAATATTGCAGAAGATCTGTTTGTCTCAAGGACAAAGTCCTTGAGGAACAGCATGAGGATTGATCTTCTTCCACATTCACATTAGCAAGTCGGCATAGGAGGGAGGGATGCATTGGTGACATTTGCTAATGAGACAAAATCAGGAGGATTTGGAAATACAGAAGAGGAGTAACACAACTGGGCAACTCAGCAGACCAGAGCAGCAGTGCTGGGATGGGATCAAGCAGTGGGAAACGCAAAGGGGTTGAATGGAGAGGCTTACATAGGGGACTGATCCAGATAATCCCCTTTTCTCCTCATCTTGTCCTCCCTTCCCCCCATATATTTTCTCAATAATTGTTTTTGTGTTTGCTGGCTCGGATCTGCGAATGGCAGCACTGACTTCTCTGTCCTGCAGCTGCATATCTTCCTCGTGGTTCCAGCGAGGCACAGGAGCTGCTCATGCCCCAGGAGCTGCAGGAGCCTGGGGCAAGCAAAGCCCCACTTCAGGACTGCCTAAGGCAGCTCTGCTAATGGGAAGGTAAGGGGGACCACCAGGGATCCAGGAGCTTTTGTAAAGACATCACTTCTATCATGAAGAACGCATCTGGAAAGCCAATTGCTAAGCTAGCTACATGCTAAATTTCAAGACTGCTAATTTTTGAGCCCGGGGGAAGGACAGCTTCCAGGCAGAGACCACTGCCCACCACAGCCACAACAGCAGAGCTCCCGCACTGCCAAGGAGTGGCACCTCGACCAGCTCTTCCCAGCTGCAGGCCATTACCGCTCATTAAGTCATTTGGAGTCGCATGGTTTATTAGGCAGGCTTACTGCCCTGCTAGCTGCCACACTTAACATCCCCGTTTAACAGGAGCACTCACCATGTAACCATTCAGTTTTACTGCAGGGATGATCCTCTGCCTCCATCAGCCAGCATCTGCCTTTGCTCCATCTGCTTGTGTTGTCACCAGGTGGGACCCACCTGAGGGCAGGAGGGACACAGCAGGGTGGCATCACTGTCCCTGTCCTCCAAGCACCCCTGCCAAACTCCTGCCCTGGTGACACAGCTGTGACCCAGGCAGAGCCTCACCACCTCAGCCTGGCACAGCATGACAGATGCAAACTGTGTATGTCAGGTGGGCAGGGGCTACTCCCTCCAGGCTTCATGGGCCCCAGCCTCTGCATTTCAATCTCTTTTTACTCTTTTTCATTTCCACCTTGGCTGGGGTTGGTGTTTTAAGTGCCCACCTGCAAGGGATCTCAGTGAGACTTGAAGTAAATTCCTCTCTGTGCTGGCGAAGGGAGAGGTTTGTGGGACAGCACATAGCAATGCGGTGCAGAGCGACTAGGATTGCCTTGACTTCACCTCCTACTGTTATTTGGGCATGAGCACAGTGGGTATGAATAGAAGGCTGTGGGTTCCACCCTCCAACCACCATCATACCATGCAGAAGCTGCCACCTCAGCGCTGGAGGGAGGTGTCAGTGAAGGCTGCTGGAAACAGAACAGGAAGGATGGTGCCTGCCTTGGGCGGCACAGCTTGCAGCCCCCTGCAGAGGGAAAGCTCAGGGTGCTGACTGCCGGGGAACCAACATGGCCCCTGTGTGATACTAAAGCATGGGATGCCCCCTTCTGCCCACTGTGTCACATGCGTTAAGTGCACATGTAAAATCCCTTGGAAGGAAGAGTATTATTTTTTATGTGATGCCCCATCCAGGCACCCAGCTAAGGACAAGGAAAGCATCATACCTGGATCTCTTGAAGAGAGCCCCTCAAGCATTTTGCAAGAAAACAGTAGATGACTGAGCAGCAGCCTGATGTAAGGTGTGCAAAAATCCCCATTTGAGAAGAGTCAGAAATAGTAACAAAGATGAGCCATCCTTCTACCTTGCAGAGGGCTGGGAAGTCCCCACAGGCTCTCCTGCACTCCCACAGCAGATACACAGCATGCTGGATGTAAATCCCAGCCCCATTCCTGCTACTGCCCACAGGGCCACCCAAGGGACCTGGATTTGGTGGTCACACAAGCCATCCTCTGTCCCCTAGGTTCAGTAGAGTGAGTGCGCAGCTTTGCTCTAGAGGCCTTGTGTACCTTCGCAGCTTGCTGCTGCCATGGAGTGCAGCTACCTCCAGCCCTCAGCAGTTCAGAGATACAGATAATCATTCTAGAGTAATTACCATCTTACTCCCTTGGAGGAGTTCTCTGGTGAGAAATCACTGGCAGCTAATTACTCCAATTACTTCCTGACACACAGAGCTCTCTGCAGTGGCACCAAGCACTGCTCACCATCTCCCTGCTCCCCACTGCAGGGAGCTGCATGGCTCGTCCCACAGCACCCACCACCCCCAGACCTCTCCTGTGAGACCACACACTGTACACTGCTATTCATTCTCCCCACAAAGAACATTTTCTAGAGGTATCAATGATGGTGAGATCCTGCTGGCACTCAGTGCTGCTCCACCACATCACTAGGGCCTAAGGGTGCCACAGGACCATTCTGATCCCTCATGCACAAGGAAGAAACAACACAGGACTGGGAGTGAAAGTTTTTATTACTTTCAGTTCTTACAAGTTGGGTGTGCACAGCCACGACTGCCACAGTCATGCTGTAAGGTGACAGCCACACCACACTGGACTTGTAGCATGACTCAGGGAAAGCAGACTTTGGGCCCACAGAACCTGGTCCCTGCCCCACAGCAGGCAGACACCTTCACAAAGACACTAGGAAAAAGACACAGAGGATAAGGCAGCTGCCAGCCCTGAGAGAGTAAAGGACCATGAAAGAGGTAATTGCTACATGACCAGAAAAGTCCTGTAAAGCTGCTTCAGAAGACACCAGCTTCTGGCATGGTAAGGGAGCCCAAACATGTTTCCAGCACAGATTGCACCAGGGACACAAACCAACCCCCCTCCCCTCTACCTGCCTCTGTTTCCTCTAGGGGAAATCAGGGCAACCAGGACAAGTATTAAAAGCCATAAAGCCAACACAGCACCAGGTGAAGCCTTCAACCTCCTTAACAAGGAGGAGCACAGGTCAGAGATGATATCCCTCAGTGCTGAGCACTCCTCCAGCCCCTCCTTCTCACCAAGGGGATGCTGGGCACCTCTAAGCTGAGTGCTGCATGTCCCCATCACTCCTTCACACAAATGCCCAGGGCAGAGAGGCCTTCAAACCCTCTACCTCGAGCATACACTGGAAGCCTGACAGAATCCTATGACCCCTACTTGTTCCCCAAGTGCAAAGGCAGCAAAACCCCCCTGCCCCCCTCCTTTGGGGCAGTCAGTACCTGCCTCCCATTCCTTCCATCTCCAGGAGCAGGCACTGTGTAGGCATTCTCATACCTGATTCAACCACACAGAAAAGAAAAATCAGAGACTACAAACAAAAGAAAACCAAACCAAAAGTTTGACCTGGGCCCTGACCTGGACGCCCCATCTGTGGGTCGCAGGGCACATCAATGGAAAACCATGGCCAGGTGGACCTCATGCATCCACAAGGGTCAGCCCATCGTGTAGGGCACGCTTCCACATGTAGTAGGTGGAACGGGCTGTGAGGGGGAAGCGGGCACTAAACTCCTTGTAGGTGGGGAAGGTCTTCGACTCAAAGCGCTGCTGCAGGAACAGCTTGGCTTGTGCCTTGAACTGGGTGGTGGCAATCACATCCATCACAAACATCTGGCTGTTGGCTCTCTCGGATACAGGGTAGCCTGAAATGGTGGCATTGTATGGAGTGGCTGGTGCTGACTTGTCCAGATGTTTGGCTGCTACATCCATGTGGAGCTGGGGCTTGACACTTGGCTCAGATCTCCGCGGTGCCAGGGAAGTAACCCTGTTCAGTGGCCGGTTGGAGCTGGGAAGGCGATGTTGCCCAGATGCTCGGCTGCTACCCTTCCAAAACCAGTAGGTTGTGGAGGAGAGTGTTGGATAGCGCAGGCGAAACTTGCTGAATGGCAGCTGCCATTGCTGGACCTGCCTCCGGGCCACATCTCGCAGCTGCTTCCTCCAGCACAGGGAAGGCTTGAGCTGCAGGAGACTCCTGGTTGCTGGCTGATCTCCGTTCAGCTTCTTCCTAACAGGCAAGCTGCTTGGCTTCAGCTGCAGAAGTGGCTTTTCTATGGCTAGAGGCTTCTGGTTATTCAAGGGAAGCTGGGGGGGTTTGAAGTTGGGGTTCTCTTTGATTGCTTTTCTTCGCCAGTTGTAGTAAGTGGACCTGGAGATACCAGGGAAGCTGTGCTTGAAGCACCTGTAAGGCACCAGAGTGTTCATGGATATGCATTTCTCCAGGTAGGATTTGGCTCCTCGCATGAAGATCCCTGCTTGGACTGGGTCTAGGGAAGGACTCAGGGGCCTTAAGCTTGCTTCTGCCTTCATTGGCTCATTAACATCAGCCTTCTTTGGAACCTCCCTGTGAAGCTCCTGCAGCCCATGGGCCTCAGCCAGAGCAGAGGCATCACCATTGACCATGCTCTGCATCTCATGCTTCCAAGCATAATATGTGGATCGGGAGATTTCTGGAAACATTTGTCGGAAGTGCTGGAGCGGGACAACGTTGCCCTCTTGAAAGCAGGACTGGAGGAAGTGTTTAGCTGCAAACCTGGCAGCCGCTTTCTGCCGGTGTTCCCGAGACTGGCGCTTCCAGCGGTAGAAGGTGCTCTTGGTAATGCTGTACCTGTCACGCAGGTTGGAGTAGGTCAGCTGGGGGTCACTGTTCAGCAGCTCCAGGGTCTTCATGGGCTGGACAGGAGGCTCTGATGAAGGCATTGTGGGCTCCAGCTCCTCCAGACCAACTACAGCCACGAAGTACTGTGCTTTGAAGACCTGCCTGGAGAGTTGCTGCCCCGACCACATGATGTGAAGAGTGGAGGTCCGTGGGCCACACTTCCTGGGCCTGATGAGCCTGTTGAAATATGGCCGGATCTTCAGGTTGCTCATGGGATAGATTGAGTAAATGTTACACTGCAGCACTGAGGCAAGCGCATAGACATGCCACATATTGGCAAAGGTGCCAGGAAAACAGGTAGCTTTGATATCTGCATCGAAGATAGCCTCCAGGATAGCCATGGGTAGGCTGGTCATCTCTGGTGTTTCCTCTGTGCAGAGGGAGTAGCGGGCAGCCTGCAGCATCACCTTGGAGTCAATCATGCCGTTCAGGTAGTACTGCTTGTGCAGCAGCATCTCCACCACTGTGCGCACCTGCAGCTCCAGGCTAAGGCTGGGGTTGCCCCAGAGCAACACACTGGCTGCCTCAAAGAGGCGGTTCCCCTCACCTTTGCAAACCAGAGGCAGCATGTTACTTGGAGCATCCTCAGGGTACAGGCTCCTGGCTACTCGATCAACTTCCAGCTCCTCTTGAAATTGCCTCCTACAATAGCCAGGCAGGGAGAAAGATGACAGGGTCCTCTCTGCCTCCAGTGCAGCACTGGCAAGGCCCTCCAGACCAAAGCATTCGGTGGCTTCCTGCAGCTCCTGCAGCACAGACTGCACCAGCTGGTGCCGCTGGATCATCCTGAAGGACAGCAGAAAGGCAGAAGTCACTTGAGATCTAGGCAGGTCACACTCCAGACTGCCAGGGCCAGCTCTTTCCTGAAGGTCAGGAAAGGGGAAGAACACAAAGGAAAGGTCCCTGTTCTCCCCACACCCACAATCCCAAGGACAAAGGAGAAAGCCTGGGTCCCTACAGGCAGACCTGGGACAGAGACATGGACTGTTTGCTCTCCAGTGACCTCCTGCGGGCAGCAGGCACGGCACACAGCTTCTAGAGATGTGTGCCTGGGATGGACTGGTGAAACCGAGCACTGATTGCATCCATTGGGGAAGGAGATAGAGCCACTCTCTGCCCTGCACAGCTGACTTTCTACCCAGCCTCACCCCTGCAGCTTGGGCCCTGCTGCCAGTGCCTACAGTCAGCAATGAGAAAATCTTGGAGGTAAAGCATTTGTCATCTCACCAGGGACAGAGCAACACTGTGCAGAGGCACAGAGGGGCCAGACTACAAAGTGTTCAGCCCAGTAGAATGTACAAAGTGTTTGCTCCCTCCCTCAAAGCAAGCCTCGGCTGCTGCAACCATCACATGCAGTTAAAAGTCACCACAAAACCTGAGATGGGAGAAGCAGCTGGAGCCAATACAGGCATGGTTACTGCTGCCTGTGCTGACACTAGGTGTCACTTGCTGCTCAGTAGAGAAGCACTGTCAGCCGAGGCAAGGAGCAAAAGGAGCCCTACCAGGCAGGAGGCAGCACAGAAAAGTAGATGGGGTGAGAGCTGGGTGGGCAGTTCAGAGGCTGTGTGGAGCCCTCCTCCTCTTCCCAGTTTTCAGCAAGCCCCAACCCTGTGAGCCAGTTTCCACTCAGGCAATCCAAGGAGCCAAACTTACATTCCCTCCTTTGTCAGTGCTCCCAACACCTGCATGGTTCTGCTTCTGTCGCTCCCAGAGTTCCCACTGGGCTACAGTCTTTACCCCACAATCCAGCCCTTTCAGTAGATCCCTTTCCAGCACTGTTTTGCCACCAGCCAGCCTGAGCCCCTCACTCCGCCAACCCCATTTGCCCACAGTTCACAGCACATCCCTAGAGCAGCCCATTCTGGTCCATTTTCTCCTCATGCATAGTCCTGCTCATTCATGTGACACCCCCCACGTATCGGGCATCACTTTGTAGTCTGCCTCATTCCTATCCCAGCTGGAGACTCACCTTCCCACAGCACTTCAGAGGTATCATTATGCACTCACAACTCCGCAGGGAGATGGCAAAACAGCAGTGCCAGGCAGGAAAGGCATCAGTCCTGAGCAAAGCAGATGTCCTGCCTGACCTTTCCCTATTCTCAGTCCTGCTACTATTGCTGTAGTATCTATGGCCCCAGCCATGATCAAACAGCAAGTAGAACAAGGTGCCACATATCACACTGCTACACCCAGGCTGCTTCACCCCAGGGAGCCTCTGTGCTGCTGTTGACCCTTCCATTAACCAAGCCAGCTCCCCTCCCTGCCTCTAGCTCCTCCATGTCTCCTGCATGATGGAGGTCAGCTGTGGGAAATCACCCAACAGAATCAACACAGGAGACAGCACACAGCTGAGAAACAAAGGCACAGACTTGCCCTCAAAATCTTCAGTCCAAGTCAGTACAGGGCTGTGTGCTGGGTCTGGCTGGGACAGAGTTAATTGTGCTCACAGCAGCTCCTGTGGTGCTGTGTTTTACATTTGTAACCAACACAATGCTGATGACACACTGAAGTTTTAACTATCGCTAAAGAGTGTTTGCAGAGCATCTAGTCCTTCTCTTTCTCAGTCTGCTCCTCCAGTGAAGAGCAGAAGAGTCCCTTGATGCAGTCAGCCAGGGAGGACCACAGCACACCCAGGCTCTCATTTTCCATGGCCACATTGCCCTAAAGCCTCCAAGAGAGCTGAATGAGGTGAGACAAGTTTTTCCCTGGGGGATGATGAGGAACCAGCACAGGCTAGAAAGCACCAGGCACACACCTGGTCCTTATGGCCTGGTGTCCATTTCCCATTCCCTTACAGCTTGAAGGGTGGAAAATAAGAACTAGAGGCACAGAATTTAATCCTTTTCTTAAGTAATACCCCACAGCCTCAATGTCACTGCCAGCTCCTGCTGCCTGGAGCTGGAGCAGCAGGATCTCACAGGCAAGCCTAAGGCAAAAGCCACAGCTCAAGCATCACAGATAAGCTCTGAGCTAGTGTGCAAGGGGCCAGGCGAGGCAACAGCAGAGGATGTACAGCAGCCAGGATAAACTCCTTCGTTCTCAACATGGAGGAGCTGCTGTTTAGTGAGGGTTTTTCCCTTTTTCTCCTGCTGTACATGACAGACAAGCACTTCCCAAATCATCCCAGCTCCAAGAACCAACCAAGGGAGCTTTTCCCTGCTGATAAAGGAGGTTTTAGCTAACCGGGCCTCTTTTGCATTGTAACAGATAAGCAAGCACTTGCAGATCACGTTCCCTCACCTACACTGATGGGCTGGTGGCATCCAGTAGTGCAAGTTCCCCAGGCCAGCCCCAATACGCTCCCACCAGCAGGAATCCACGAGACTGAGACCGGCAGCACCCGCACCCAGCAGGGCCGTGCTGGAGCCCCATCAGCTCACAGAGTTCCTTCTGAGCCTCAGCTGCACTCTCAGGCTACCATGGTAGCAAGGGCTTCCACCACAGTCCGGTGAGAGAAGCCTGCTCCCAGCACTCACATTCCCACCCCAGGAAAGAGGTAACGCTTAAAGAGCAAGAGGCAAAAACAATACCAAAAAACAAAACAAAACAAAAAAAAAAAACCACTGACTGGTACTAACCCAGGCCACAGCATCACAACTACATCTGCCCAGGGACATTCCCTTCGGAAGGGAACCTTACGCCCAAGCAGCACCTGACAACAGGCAGAGCCCCGCTCCGCAGGCACACACGTGGGCAGCTCCGCGGGCACTCGGGGCTCTCCCAGAGAGCAGCAGCACCCGGCATGGCCCCGCGGCGCGACCGGAGCTCCGTGCCCAGCGGGCCGGGTTACAGCCCGCCCTGTCGCCCGGGGGACAAAGGGACGCACAGCCACAGGGAATGAGAGCCGCTGAGCCCCGCCGGGAGCAGCCGAGCGGGACAGGACGGCTCTCGGAGCCCCGTGCTGGAGAGGAAGAGAGGCCAGGAAGGCGACGGCGACGACCGCCGTCGGGGCAACTCTAACCGCACTCACCTGGCTCCACAGGTCGCACCCCACCCGCGTCCTCCGCCGCTCCGCACCTTTAAGGGCGGCGGCAGGAAGCGGCGCGGAGCCGCCGCCGCCGCGGCCCCGGTGCCAGCCCCGCAGTGACCCTCGGGAGCGGGCGGCCGCGTGCGGCGCCGGGCCGGGTCGGGCCGGGCCGCCCCTCCCCGCCGGGCTCGGCTGGGCTCGGCTCCCCTCCCCCGCCAGGAAGCGGGCCATCCCCGCCGCCCCGGCCCAGATGAAAGCGGAGCGGGACGGGGGTCACTTCCAAAGCTAAAGTGATAATGGCCATTGTCCTGCCGCCGCCGCGCTTAAAGGGCCCGCGGCGCTCGCCTCTGCGGCAGCCAGCTCGGAGCACCCCGGGATGCTGCAGCACCCACCGCCAACCGTGCCCCACGGTGTCCTGCTGCCCCGCGGCAAGCTTGGATGGCCATAGCGCAGCTGTCCCCATTTGGGCTGCTGATGTCTGCCTGGCCCTTGTGCTTGGCATGGTGAAAGCATATGCCACTGGGTGGGTGCCAGGTCTGGGGCAGAGAATGCTGTGGCCATTGGACACGTGTCCCAGCCTGACACTGCTAGACTTGTGAAGGCCCTGGAACCTTCTAGTTTGTCTGCAGGAGGCACCCAGATGATGGCAGCCCTTTTCCTGACCTCACCTTCCATCCACATTTGTGCCACGCACCTGGGGCAGCCTTCCTTCCTGCTATCTCTGTCCTGCTGCTTAATCTCTGGCCCCGGATCCCCCTCCTTAACTCCCGCACACACAATGGGTCCATCTGGGGCATCATGTGAGGCTGTGCAAACAGCGTGTGCTCCAGGCACGTCTCTCCAGCATCTCTAAGCTTCCAAACTCAACTCCACCCTGTGTCCGCCTTACAAGCTCAGAGTGCCCAGAGCTTCCTCTAGGACCTTCATCTTCCCAAGCTCTCTCTACCAAACCCATGCCTATTCCAAAGCTCCAGCTGAGTCCTGGGCCTCCCGCCACCCGCTGAACCACTCACTCCTGCACCCTGGATCTCATCCTGGCTACTCATAGTCACCACCCTGGGACTTACTGGTGAGGAATAAGCAGTATAGAGACTCAAGGGTATGGAGACAACTGCTGGCTGCAGCCACCAAGGGCTTCTAGTCCCAGCCAGTGGGTTGGCCAATGGCTTGGCCACTGTCCAAATCCCATGGCTGTGGCAGCTCAGAAATTTTCCTACTCATCCAGCCTTAGGAATGCTTTTTCTCCAGAGTGAGACCTACCTCAAAACAGGGCTCCCTGGAGCTGGTCTGCTCCTGGGTGTGGGGGCTCAGTGCATTTTAACAGGGGGGAGGCACAACTTTGCCCACAGGGACTAGTTGTCAGGCTCCTCACCAATTGGTCTCAGTGTTTCATGATCCTGCACCTACCCTGTGAACTCTGGCTGTAGGCAGCATCTGGCCTCTCCACACCAGCCTTGGGGAAAAGTCTGGTCCACGCCACAGCCCCCTCATGCACTGAGGGGCCTGAAATCATTCCTGAGGTCAGACACACCGTGGGATTACTGCCCTGTGCACAGCCACCAGCAGGGAACCTCACTTTAGACACTTATTCCTTCTGCAGTGCTTGATAATAAGAAGTCTGGTGGGGATACCAGAGATGAGATTCTTGTGCAGTCTTGGGAGAAAACCAAACAAGGACCTTCCACACAGGGGAAATGCATCCTGCTCCCTCTACAGCTGGGGCTGAATGTAGCCTGCTGTCCTCTCTCCCTTCTTAGTTGAGGACACAGCATTGCAGGATAAATCACAGCACACCTCTGCTGAGATGCTTTCCACCTCCCCAGCAGTGCATACCCCAGAGCACTTTTCCCACTTCTCTTGTCTCACCACCCGGCCCAGCATTGCAGGGGGAGGCCGGGTAAGCAGTTTGACAGGAGGAGCGGGCTGGCCTCACTGCAAGCTATGGACTGGCCCTGCTCTGTTTTCAGCCCCAGTCAGGAGCCATCTCCTGGCTGACAGTGAACCCTGGGGCTCAGTGCTCGCTGACAGCTCTTGTACTATGCACAGAACAGTTGCACTGCAAGAAAGAGAGATCTGAACTCTTCTCTGGTGAGCTTTCCCACCCCCCTCAGGAGGAAAAGCCAGCTCCACTCTTGCTATCAACCTGGCCAGTCCTGGACTTCTGGGGCAGGCCGATGCTCATAGCCCCAGCTGCCCAGCTCCCCTTCTCATCCTTCATCCTTTTAACTTCTTGGGTTGCAAATGCAAAGCAGTGCTCACAGGGCAGTGAGACACTGGTAAATGCCAGAGTCAGCAGGGTCAGTGATTAACATAGGAGCTGGAAAACACACAAAGAAACAGCCTGGGCAGTTCTGTTATGCAGATCACTGCACACACCAGCTTCCAGCATATAAACAAGTAGTTAGCATTTTTCTGTTCCTTGGAGTGGGGGACCAGTGCACTCCTTGCGTTAGTGCAGGATGCTTCAGTATGATAGTGGGTCATGGAGACCTTCACAGTTCAAGTGTGGTTGTCAGATGCTTCTCTGCCTGTTGTGCTTTAACTTATCCCCTGCTGCCCTTCCACTCAGAGCAAAGGCACCCACATCCAGCTCTGCTTGGGTCTTGATGCTTTAGGTACAGAGGTCCAGCAGCACTGGAATGCAGGTTTTACTGCTCCAGGTTTGGGACAGAGTCCTCTTCCTGGTCAAGAGCAACCTTCATGATCAGTAGATACAATTCCCATTGACTTGAACCCAGTTAGGAGAGATGTCCCGTGAACATGGTGCTGGATTGCTGTGCAACGTGGGGCTTTCTCTGTGACTGGAATGCAGCCATCCAATGGGATGATGCATGGGGACAATATTCAAACAGTCAGCTATCTCCCCAGCAGCAAAACGCCCCCAGGCTACCTTCACTCCCACCTAGGGGACCTACAGGAGTGGAGGGAGTCAGAGCTCCCTATTCACTCCCGGTGACAGGACCAGAGGAGGCAATTCATATGGGATGGGAAGTGTCTGAAACATCTGCCACAGCCAAATGGCATTCAGAGCAGGTCAGATTGTGGACAGGTTGCCAAAACTAGCTCTGGAATTGGAACAGGTTGTGCTAAATGAGGTAAACTGACATGCCCATCCCTTCAAAGTCGTTGCTGATACCCTGGCTTCTGTTTTATTTTTTCCCCCCATCTTTTTCCCTCCAAAGCACTGCAAGACTGAATATGAGTGCTGACATCTCTCTGAGAAGTAAGGGGAGCTGGGACTGCTGAGAGGCTGGCCAGTCTGAGGGAGAGCATAGGCGGATTCCAAATTTCTGGTGTCTTGGCTGGGTTTCTCCATGAGGAAACAGCAATGAGCAGAGCTTGCAGCCTGAGTTGGCAACAGAAGTATGGTTGCTGTAGCTGCAGTCTGCCCACTGATCTTAGGGTGAAGGAATGTCAAGTTGCGTGAAAGACTTCCCTGTGGTTCTGGTGTGACTGTGCCCAATGATTCTATGGATAGAACATCATTCTTTCAAGGACAGGCTGAGACTGCTGGGGCTGTTTATCCTGGAGAAGAGAAGGCTCTGAGGTGACTTGATAGCAATCTTTTAGCATCTTAAAGGGGAGCTACAAGAAAGAAGGGGACAGACTCTTTAGCAGGGTCTGTGTTGATAGAACAAGGGGAAATGGTTTCAAACTTAGAGGGGGAGACTTAGGTTAGATATAAGGAAAAAGTCTTTTACGGTGAGGGTGGAGAGACACTGGAACAGGTTGCCCAGAGAGGTGGTGGATGCCCCATCCCTGGATACAGTCAAGACCAGGCTGGATGGGGCTCTGAGCAACCTGATCTGGCTGTAGGTATCCTGGTTCATTGCAGGAGAGTTGGATCAGATGTCTTTTAAAGGTCCCTTCCAACTCTAAGGATTCTATGGTTCTGTGAACAGGCACCTGAAAAGCAGTATTTGTAATAAGTTGCCTATTCTATTTGTATTTGTAATATTGTATTTGTAGTATTTGTAATAAGTTGTTTGTTAACTTAATTGTAGAAGTCTTGGTCTTGTGCTCATGTTGTCTGGTGCATTTCATTCCTAGCCCTGAAACCAACTCTGAGCCCACCACATCATGCCTCTGCTGTAGCCCTTAACAAGACTCTCAGGTAGACAGAATGGTGGGTTCTGTGGAGAGGTCATGTGGAGAGATCCTTGCTCATTTCTGTGCCTGCTTCTTCATGATGCTGGGTGCCCAGCTGACAGCTGTGTTCAGTTCTGCACTGAGAAGGAGAGCAGCAAACTATAGGGAGTTTCCAACCAGAAGCAAGGGAGCTGGTGTGACTAAATTATAGGAAACAATGTGAGGAGCGAAACCAATTCAGTGGTGCTGAAGTAAGAACTGGCAGGCAGGGTGTGTGTATAACTGTGATATGCCCCGTGTGTATATCTCAGATGCTGGAAGGAATTAATGGGGATGACTTCAGCTGTGTGAATGAGGACAGAGGAATGGGACAGAGGACAGAAGAATTTGGCCTGAACATTAGGAAAGCTTGGTGGCAACCAGGAGTTTAATCTCCCTCAGGGCAGCAGGGAGTTGGCCTGGGCATTAGATCCTATCCTGAACAACAGATCAGAAGCACCTAAAGCTCCTCCACATGCTGCTGCCCACCACTGCCTCTGCAGTGACTCAGAGCTCTGTGGTGACTCAGAGTGCAGTGTCATTTCCCATCACTCACGTGAAACCCAGCACACCTCAGTGCCACTTTTATCATGTTCCATGCAGAACACTCAGCTCCCCATTGCTGTTTTCCTCCCTTATTTTCTTGTGGTACCAGAGGGCCTTAGTGCTCTCCTCAAGAAGGATGCAGAGGAGTCTGTCTCTCAGCTAATGATGGCTGCCTCCCAGTTCACCTTCTGAGCAACGTTCAGTGTGGATCAGCACAATGCCCTGGGGCAGCCCCAAAACGAGGTCCCATCTCTGACCATCCTCTGCTCAGCTCTGGGCTCTTTTCCCTTTTCCAGATAGGTTTCACCTTCCCAGAAGAAAAGTTTGAACTTGGTGCCGGTGCCATGTCCTTGCTGCCCAAGGCACCACACTTCTGCTAAGGTGGGAGGAACATCCCCGTGGAACAACAAGCAGTGCTCAGCACGGGTGAACAGCAGGAGCCACAGCCGCATCCTGGGGTCCTGGTAACGGGTGGGAGAGGGGGGAGAGATGGAAATCTCTGAAGATTCAAAGTCAAGATCAAAGCGTTTCCCTCTGAAGCCCTAACACTCTCCTTCCCTCCCACTTGCACATAAAAGCACTCTGCCCTCAGCAGGCTCCCTGCGCAGGAGGGTGGTGGGAGGAGGGGGCTGATTTCCCCCTTGTTTTTCCTGTGTTACTAATAGCTCTTCCCAGAGGTGAAATACTGAAAATCCTTCCACTCCTCCTCCCCCATTCCAGCTTCTCTCCCAGATCCAAACGGCCTGAAGTCATTTCAGTGACTGATTTCATGGCAGACCTGGCCTTCACTTGGGCCGATGCCTGCACAGGGCAGAAGCCTTTGAAGTGTACAGTAGAAAGACACTGTTAGAGGTGAAGCACGAGGAAGGAGGATTTAAAAGAAAGCAGAGCTGCTGGGCCCACGGGAGGGGGAAAGGCTAATTAAGGCATGGAGCATGGAGGCAAAGGCAGAACCATTCAGATAGCACAGCAGGAGCTGACAGTACGGCTCCAGGGTGACTTCAGCCACACTGAGCCTGGCCCCCTCAGCTCTCCATCCCCACCCTTCTCTTTGTGGAGGCACAGGGTGACTGCTGGTTGGATCAGGTGGCTGAAAAACAACTGTTTTAGTTTATGCCCTGATACAGAGAGAGCTGAAGCTCAGGATGAAAGTCAGCATTATACCTACCCAAAAGCCCCTTACTACTAGGTAGAGGTGGGGCTAAAGCTTGCAGGTGATAGCAAACTGAAGAAGCTGTGAGCTCATATAGGCACATATGAAGAAGCTGGAGTCTGGAAATGAACAGGAAACAGGAGATACAATTTTGGAAAGACCAGAGAAATTACATCCTTTTGGGATGGGGCCTCACTAGGAATCATTGCAGAAAACCACACAAGAAAGGAAAGATCTGGGATGGGCAAGCTGAGGGAAAACAAGCATATGAGTTGAGACTGCTGTTCCACATTTGTTCCAGTACTCAACAGCAACTCCCATTTGTCTTAGGAGGCCCCAGGGCACGGATGGATATGGAAAGCCAACACCATGGGGAAAGCAGGTGCTAGAAGACTACGCTGGTTCTGGTGGAAAAGTGGGAGGCAGAAGCAGTTCTATAAGAGATGGAAATGCTGCTTGGAGAATGGGGGTGGAGTGCTGCAGGATGCACCACTCCTTTGTGCTTGATCTTGGCTGCCTCAGGGAGGTCCCAGGAAACCCCTGGGCAAAGTGCATAGAGCGAGAGGAAGAGTTTGGGACGGCCCATCACATCTCTGAGTTGGGCCCCCCGCATGCCTTGGTGCTGGGAAGTCATGTTGTGAGCGGGGGAGGATGGGGAGCAGAGAGCCCCGACATGAACTGGCAGAGGACCCAGCCTTTATACTGCACCGTGAGAGGATTGCTGTGAGCAGCCGTCACCGTGGAGCAATGACTGACGGAAAAGCAGCCCGCATGGCATAAAAGTCAGTCACTGTGAGACCAGCTCTCAGGCAGTGCTGATAGCACAGAGAGCTCCAGCGGTGGGGGAGCCCAGGGGAAGATGAAGGCGGGAGGGAGGTCCTTGTTTAAGGGCTGCACCCTTGGCTACGGATTGAGGTGCTGCGAACTTCGACATTGTGCTGGAAGCACCTGGGGCAGGGATGAGGGAGCCGAGGCTGAGCGCAGCCCAAGGTGGGGAGCCCGACGGGCAGCCATCCCGGCTCGCCAGGAGGCGCTCCCGGCCGCCATGGCGGTGTGACGGCGCTCTCTGCGCTGCTCTGTGGTGCGGGCGCGGCCGGCAGTGGGCTGCGCGGGGAGCTCGTGAATATTCACCAGGTTGTGAATATTTGTACACACGCGTGACGCGGCGCCCGGAGGCGGGCCGAGGGAGTATGGAGGGAGACGGCGTCCGGGCTCGGTGTGCCGGGGCCGGCGGCCGGTGAGGCGGAGCGGGGCGGGTGCGGCGGGGTGTCGAGGGGTGCCGAGCTCACGGCCGGCCCTGCCGCTTCTCTGCCCCCTGCCAGGCCCCGGCCCCGGCTCGACCTGCTGTTCGTGCGGCGCTTCCTGAGGATCCAGGCCGTCCTGTTTCCCACATGGCCCTCCCCGACAGTGCTGATGTTCCTGACGCTGCTCGGCGTGGCCGTGCTGGGTAAGCCTGGAGCGGGGAGCTGCGGGCGTTGTGCTCCTGGCTCTCTCTCTGCCTTACCCGTTACAATGAGCCCTTCCGTGCGTCCTTCTGTTCTGCAGAGCAGCTGGTTATCTATCAGGTCGGTGTCATCCCCAGCCAGTACTACGAGGTGCTGGGGAACAAGGACTTCTCTGGATTCCAAGCGCTGACTGCCATCGCGCTGACCATGATTGTAGTGAACTCCATGGTAAGACAGGCCAGGGGCTTGCTTGCTCCCATTGCTCCTGCAGTGATATATGCAGGCGTATCCTTGATGAAGGATCTAGGCCTGCCCTAGCTTGTTGGGTAGCTACACAGTCACTGCTACAAACTGCTAATTCCTGTTTTGAGAAATGTTTGTTTGTCCTGTTGGCTCATCCCATCTGTCTCGTTCCAGCTAAAAAGCTTTGACCAGTTTATCTGCAACCTGATGTACGTGAACTGGAGGAAATCTCTCACTGAATACCTCCACAAATGGTACTTCCAGGGCCAAGTCTACTACAGCCTGCACATTCTGCACGAGGACATCGATAACCCGTAGGCTGCCTGCAGCTTCTTTCAGCTTCTTGCTTGGCTTCTCCTGAGCTGTTCTTCGCTTTCTTCTGAGCTCTCTGTATCTCTGGGTAGGGGTTTAAGCCATAGGAACTGCCCCGGGTGGGAGGTGATAGAGTCTCCCATCACTGCTGATCTGGACAGTTTTGCATGCAGTTTTCCATTGCAAAGAAAATGGAGGACCATCAGAACAGGATTCTAGTGCTGCTATGAACCACACTGCAAAATTAGCCCTTGGTGCTTGGTGTAAAGTAGCACAGGGCCTGGCTGGAGGCAGAGAACACTACCTCACACAGCCAATGTGCTCGGGGCAGTCTCTGTCATTCAGTTTGAACTTCAACCACAAGAGTCTCCAGCTGTACACAGTTATTAGTGCTTTTGAGTCGCATCCAGGGGAGCCTTTGTTTTGATGCTGTATTTCCTCTTCCTAGAAAGGAAATGTCAGGGCTGAATTGAGATGTGGGAGAAGGGGAAATACTTGATTCCTCATGGTTTATCCAGCCTGCACTTAGATCCTCTTTTAGTCCCTTTGTAGCAGCCTCTGGCACAGCTCCAGCAAGGGAGAAGTTTTGCTTTTTGCACCATCCTGGTTACTGCAGATCTGCTCTTTTACTCAGGCTGTACAGGCAAGGTCAGACATCTCCCTTCCATGCTACAGCACGCTGACTGCAGCTGTTCAGCCTGTCCTCACACACAGGGCACTGCTGTCACAGTTGTACTGTTTGAAGAGCTAACCTGCATTAGACATCACGTGAGAGAGAGGTGTTGTTTTTTCTTGTCATCAAGATGTATGATGCTTCCCAGGCAGTGTAGCACATTAGCTGTGGTTGAAAGGTCCTGCACACCCATCATTTCCTTTGGCTGGGGGAAGGAGAGAGCAGAGGCCCCTCATCACATGACTGTACTGACCAGGTTTATTTTTAACTAAGGAGTGTGTTCACATTGTGCAGTGAAATGCATGAGATAACCAAATCTATCTGCTCCACAGTGATAGAGGCAGCTCTCCTGACCTTAGCAGATTAAAAGTGTGGGACCGCCACAGAGCATTTTTCTTTAACACTTCGCTTGTACTCAAACATCCAGTTTTACTGTTTAGTGTCTTTTTTGATGCCACTACAAAAACACTCTTTATATTGGAGTTGTGATGAGAATTTTTTCCATGCACCAGGTAGTTAGAGAATGAACTGGATAATGAAGTGATACTTTCCAGTATGCAGCAGAGACCAGACTAAGTGTTAGATGCATTCTGTCATTCTTCTTTCCCATCGAGAAGGAATGAAATGTGAGCTTTGAGTGGCACGCAAACACTTGTGGTGCCTAGCAGGGCATTTAGGTTGATGTTTATGTGTCTTCATTGCATGTTGCTCAATAGCTTGTAAAAAGTAATATTCTGCCATGAGTCTATTGCATGAGTTGAATTGTAACATAATGGTAACAATTACAGTCTTAAAAAGGGAAAAAAATGACTTTAATGTCAGTCGGAATGGGAGCAGCCCCAAAACTGAATTGATTGCTGTTGCAGATCAACAAAAGCTATTAGAGATGAATGTCCTTGTGTCTGTATCTGCACTAATGGCTAAGCAGGATTCTAGCCCTGTGCTCTGTTCTGGGCTACAGCATTCACAGTCATCACCTTTCTGCTTGTGCTTAGAGGATCAGAGACTGAAGCCCTTACCTGTGTTCTTTGGACATATCAGGCACCGAGGGAGTAAATATGCTAAAATCCTTTCAGGTTACCCTTAGCTCATCTTTTGCTCAGCAGTGGGGCAAATGGGACCTGGGGGTCTGTTGCCAACATGTCTGCTGCCAGCGAGGGGAGGAGGCTTGGTGTGCTTCTGCCTGCTCTTGTGGGGTGGAGGTGTGTGAAAGCATTTTCTTCTTTGTAGCAAAGGGACCAGCTGCTGACTGGGGTGGCTTCAGTAGTGGACTTAACAAATCCCTAATAACTTTTGAACGCCTGTGCTGTGCTCTAACCAGTCCCAGTAGCTCTGGTGTTTGATATGCAGTGCCAGGTTTGAGGAAGAGCTGATGTTGTTGGTAGTACAAGTGAAGGACCAGGGAGTAGTGAACAGGGATGCAGAGCCCATAAGCACAGAGTGGACAGTGTTGCAGAAGGTGGAACAAGGGGTTAATAGAAGGATCGAGGTGAAGATAACAATGGGAGCTGTTCTTCCTGGGTGACAGGAAAGCCCTTGGGCCATGATGAGCTGTGGAGGTAGTCTCCTTGTGGGGCAGTTGGAGTCAGGCTGCAGGTCCCTCCCATGCAGAGTTGTTTTCATTCCCCCTATCCTAAGTTCAGGTAGTGAAACAGCCTGGCATGTTCCCTGTTAGGGAGTTACTGTGCTCTGCACTGACTGGTTCTATCATGAGGGCTTTAACAGTACCTCTTTGTGTTGAACAGGGACCAGCGGATCAGCCAGGATGTGGAGAGGTTCTGCAAGCAGCTCAGCTCCATGGCCAGCAAGCTCGTCATCTCTCCCTTCACACTGGCATACTACACATACCAGTGCTTTCACAGGTAAGGACCCATCCTGGCCCTGCTTCCTTGCCTCTTTCCTATGCTCTTTTTTGGAGCTCAGTACCTGTGATTGGACAGTTTGACTGGATGATCATGGAGGTCTTTTCCAACCTTGGTGATTCTATGATTCTGTGTTATAACTGCTGCTGCAACTCTGGGGGTGCTCTCACACATGGGTGAAGGGTCTCTGCACTCCAAAAGGACTTCTGCCTTGGGGATGCTGGGGTGTGCAGTAATGGCCCCTAAACCACTGTGAAGGTAAAGAGAGGTGAGAGCTGAGGGCTCTGACTGCTTAAGCCCAGGGGTGCTGGAGTTTCCTTTTGCTTGGTGTGTTATCTGACCTCTCTTTCTCCTCCTCTGTAGCACAGGCTGGCTAGGCCCCGTGAGCATCTTCGGGTATTTCGTCACTGGGACAATCATTAACAAGGTATTGATGAGCCCAATTGTGTCTAAACTTGTGCAGCAGGAAAAGCTGGAGGGGGATTTCAGGTGAGTCACAGCAGAGTAGTATTTTCACTGCTTTTTGGCAGCTCCTGTGAGAGCTGCATTGTAGTCCCTGTTCAGTGCTATGCTTGCAGCTACTTCTCTTGTCCATGACATGTTGTCAGCTGCTCCCCAGCTCAGAGAAACCTACCTGCTCAGGCCTGCCACAGAATCAGTGTGCTGAGCTCTAGCCACCCTTTCTGGTGCTCTGTATCATGTCAGGCAGTGTTCTTAGTACAGTCTCCTGTTTGCTACTGCCTGTCGTCTCTGCTAATGCTGTGGATGCATTGAAGAAAATTGCCCAAGGGGGAAGGGTTGCCTCAGGGCTAAGACAGGCACAGTGAGCAGAATACCAAACAAATGTGCTGCTGAGCTGTCCCAGAATGATGTCACCTTGTGCCAAGGCTTGTTTTTCAGTGCCTTTTTGAGCCTGTTGAATATTTGTGGTGAGAGATGCCTCAGGTCATTGCTCTGATGGGTGCAAGATGAGTACATCTAGCAAGGCTGATGGCTATATAATTCACTGGACACTTATGCACAATCCTGATGATGTTTTATGGATTGTTCAGGTTCAAGCACATGCAGATTCGTGTCAATGCAGAACCAGCTGCTTTCTATAGGTAAGTAGAAAAGAGATCCTGCCAACTTGGGGCATCTTCAGTGTGTGCTTGTACCCCAGAACTGCTGCAGCCTGTGTCTTCTGTCCCTTCCATTCTGCTGCAGGTGCAGGGTTATAGATCATTTGCTTCCTAGCACAGTGTTTTCCTCTTCATTCTGTGCAGTCTGCAGAAATGCTTCACAGCAGCTGCAGATAACTAGCTGCTCTCTGCCTACTGTCTAACAGGAGGCCCAATACAGATTTGGTGCTGCCTTGGAGACTATTCCTGATGTTTTGCCATGATCCATTCAACCTGGAAGATTTTTTGAGGTCTCATTGCATCTTGTCAGGAAGTTCTCTTGGGGAACTTTTTGCAGATTGCTTCTGGTCCCATCCTGCTGCTGCTAACCTGCATGTCTTCTGTGGTTGTGCTAGGTTTTTGCCTTGCTTTGTTATTTCTGCTTGCTTTTGTAGGTCAGCCTGTGCCCTGCCCCTCCCAATACAGTATTGCTGTTCTCTGAATTTACTTGATGCTATTTACATCTGGCTGTAAACCGGGATCACAGTTCCCAGAGCTGTGCGTGCAGTTGGCATCCCAGTTGGCACCTTCACACATTGGGATGCCCTGCAGCGTATCGAGCTGCTGCTTGTAGCCTTCAGGGTGTTTCACAGACATGGCTAAAGCCCAGCAAAAGGGCCACAATTTGTGTGGAGCATGTGTTGGGGTACCAGGTCAGTGGAAGGAGGTCATTGCTCAACTCTTGTCATGTGTCTGCTTTTGTCCTGCCTGTTGTGCAATCACACTTCTTCCAGGAATTTAAGAAAGCAGAGACTGCTCTATCTGTGGACTTTTCCTGACTGATATTCGTTTGCTTGTTCATGCTGTAGTGACTGAGCATTTCAACTGTTACAGTGATCTCCAAGGTGCTTTTTACAAAATCAATGATTTTGAATCACATTAGCACGAAACCTTGATTTAAATAGTATCAATCTTGTTTTACACTGGCAATCTGAATTACTTTTTGTGGACAAGTTGGTTCTTAATGGTTGATGGTAGTTTTTCTTAATCAAGAACAACCTCTAGTTACATCCCTTGCTTAAGCTGCAGTACTTTTCCTCACAATTTTGTTTTTCATTCCATTTATAAGTGGAAAATGAAATCTCAAACTAGAAAACTGTATGTCTTACTTCATAGGGAGAAAAAAAATCTATTTATTGGGAAACTAGAGTTTGAGTTGCACTAAACCAGACATTTTCATGGTATGAATCTTAACTAAAAAGAAAGGAAATTTTTAAGAGGATACATTCTCGGAATCCTCCAAAAGGAGGGTGTTTGGTGAGTGGCTCATTTCATTGCCAGTCTTCCCTAGTCTACAGAAGCTGTTAAATCTTGTCCTCTTGTACATGCTGAACCACTGATTGTTTTGATAAAGAAAAACCAAAAACTGATCACTGTCACCATTTTATTTTTTTGGTTTTTGTTTCTTGACCTTTGGTAAACTTACTTTGAAAGTGAATGGAAGAGAAACTGAAACAAATACAACTTCTCTATATCTGTGAAGAAATAATAGCTACCAAACACTGGTAGTGCACTTGAGACACAAGTTGTGGTCCCTAGTGCCCAGCCTTTAACTCCCTGTGTCCTTGCTGAACATTCAGTTCATCTGGAGTGAAACACAGAGCTCTATCTGCATTTTGCCACCTGAGGGCAGCCCAAGCTTTGCAAATGAGAAGAAGGAGCTTCCACACTTTGCTAAGGCAGTGAGTGAGAGCCAGGCTGTGCCTCCTTGCTGCCTGCTCGGGGAGCGCAGGGCTGCTGGCAGTGCAGGCAGCAAGGGCATGGGAACTTCACCGCTAGCTCAGGTTGTGGGGGATCCACCGATGCTTTTAGGAAGCTCCTGGAAAAGGAAGGGCTTGGAGGCTGGGGTCAACCCATACTGTTGGCTTGCTGTCAGCTCCTGGATTTGCCTCTGCCCTCTGCTTTCTGGCTCCAGATATGTAGCAGTACTGTCCCATTCTTCCAACCAGGCTTTGCTCTGAAGGTGCGTGTATCCTTGGATGTGCTTTGCTCAAGGCTCATACATCTTACTGATGGTGTAAGGCCCTGTCTCACCTCCTCCTGTATGGGACAGAAATATCCATGGGCTCTGGAAGAGACCTGCAGGGCTGCTCATTTCAGTCAGAGTTGGTGAAGACATCTTCAGGAAGGAGCTTAGGGGTGTTCAGTTCCATCTCATCAAAGAGTTTGGAGACTGCAGTGACAGGCCCTTCTCAGGTCTCAGTTCTAAAGTCCACACTTTTACCCCATTGTGGTGCTCCCAGAAGTGATGGTGCAATCTTATTTTACAGGGCCGGGCGAGTGGAGCACATGCGCACTGACCGCAGGCTGCAGAGCCTGCTGCAGACCCAGAGGGAGCTGATAGGCAAGGAGCTGTGGCTCTACAGTGAGTGGGGGGCTTTGGGTGGTGAACTGGGGCATATGGTAACTCCTAGATTATGGGGAAGGAGAAGACCCTGTGAATATGGTTGGAAGCTGTAGGATTTCTTTCCTATAAAGCTTGTCCCTTAAGTATAAATGCTTCCTGAAAATCTCCCTCCTCTCGTTGTCACTGGGTCCAGGTTTGGGGGGCTAAATAGTGTCCGGACATCTCTTCCTCATCCCTCCTGCATTGTGAACTTCTGAGCAGCAGGAGAGGGAGAGCCCTGAGCGCAGCCGTTTCTGTGGGACTTTTGGCAGCTTAAGTCTTTCTACTTGTTGTGTGCTCCAAAGCAGACTTCATGGCCAAGCATCTCGGCCCAGAACTTCCTTTTTGCCCTTTTTCTCATTTCTCCAGAGCCAGCCAGTCTTTTAAAGAGCAAAAAGCAAGCAGAAAAAGTGCTTTTTGCACCCTGGTGGTTCTGGAGCTGTGTCTGAGTGGTGTTTCTCCACTCTGGGGCCTATCCCAAGGTGCTCTTTTCTTGTATTTTTATCCCAGTGCTTGTGCTGTCCTGTAAGATGCGTTTTTATGCCCAGGTGCACCTTGAAAGACTGAGACAGGATCTGGGTCTTCCTTTTGAGTGGGCTTGTGGGTTGCTCTGGGGCCTGGTGGGGAGAGAAATTCCCACTCTAACTCCCTGTCTCCTCTCCATGTGCTTCTGCCCAGTTGGAATCAACACCTTTGACTACCTGGGCAGCATCCTGAGTTACGTGATCATTGCCATTCCTATCTTTTCTGGGGTCTGTGGTGACCTGAGTCCAACAGAACTCAGTGCCTTGGTCAGCAAGGTGAGCTATAGATCATATTCCACACTGGGCAGGGGTTGAATTGTGCTGCGTGGGTTGTGCTTACTGACTGTATGGGGATCCCCAATGCCAGAGATGAGACACCACTAGGACTTATGTCGAATTTCATGTGGCTAAACACTAGTGTGGAGGGTGCGCAGGCAACTGAGGATGGAAGTTTTGTGTTGGGTTGGTGGCACTGGGGCTGACTAGTCACTGCAGCAAGTGACCTTGAGGACAGACTGACCCTGCTTATGGTGGCATGGAAATAGGAGCTTGTGTGTGATTAAACTGAGGGTGAAAGTGCTTCCTAACTCATACTTCTGTATGTAAAAAAGGAGAACAGAATGTTCGGATTTTTGGTTCTAGGCCCATAAAGTGCTGCAGATCTCGGTTATGCCCATGGCTGCTGTCCAGGGCCAGTTTTGAGTCTGAGCTTTCTTGTGTTCACCCACTAGGCTGCTGGAAAGGAGCCTTCTCAGCCTGACTTGTTTCTAGGTACTCAAACTGGCTTGTGATGGAGAATACAGAAGTAAAAATAGCTAAATGAGCACTGCAGGCTGAAACAGCCAGCTCTGAGCCATGTAGGGTGCTAAGGCATGGCTGGTGGCGTGGATCTGTGTGACTCAGACAGGATGAGTTTGCAGACACTTTGCAGACACCATCCCTGAGTGGCAGGAAGTGTGGCCCCCAGCCAGAATTGCTTTACAGAGCAGGGAAGCCCTGTTCCATCTGAATGTGGCTGTTTTCTCCTTCACTCCCCTTCATCCTTCTGGGACTGCTAACCTAGCTGGATGTCTGGTCTTTTGGCTACCTTCTTGCAACCATGGAAGAAGGGGCAAGTTTCCCATGTCAGCACTGATCATTGCTTTGGTGTATGATTTTTCCCCAGAATGCCTTTGTTTCCATCTACCTCATCAGCTGTTTCAGCCAGCTTATAGATCTCTCCAGCACTGTGACTGATGTTGCTGGCTATACGCACAGGTGAGCTTTTGTGTGGGCAGGTCTCTGCAGGAGAGGTGAGTGTGAGACACAACTCTGCCCAGGTCTTTGCTAAATACCTGGTAACACTTGTGAATGATGATGGACAAGGTTGGCAGTGAGGAGTACCGGAGTTGCCTCTGGCATTTATGGAACCTTTTGTTTGTCTAGGATTGGTGAACTGCAGGAGACCTTGCTGAGCCTTGGCAGAAGAGAAAATGAAAGCTACTCAGAAGCCAAAGCCTGGGACTCAGATAGGTGAGTCTACCCTCAGCAGCATGTTGGCTTGCAGCTTACATGCCAGCATGTTGGGCTGTCACTGGGTGGAGGTGGCCCTTGGAGTTGCAGCCTGTTGCCTACAGTTAATTGGAACTAGCAGCACAGTGCTTGCTGTAACCTGGGATGTGTGTGGCAAGGCTAATATTACAGAGGCACAGGATGTCTAAGGTGTACAGGAAGGTTCCTGGTCTTTACCAGCCTCAGCACTGTCACTTACCCCCAGATCTCTTTGTCTTTGTGGTGGTCCAGCAGTGAGTCTGGGGAGGACCCAGAGCCAAGGGACACAGCTTTCCTTCTGGAGCGAGTGACACTCTCAGTGCCATCCTCTGGCAAGCTGCTCATCAAGGACCTGAGCCTCAGGATCTCGCAAGGAGACAGCATGATGATCATGGGGAACACTGGCACAGGAAAGACATCTCTCCTGAGGGTCCTTGGGGGACTCTGGGAGAGCACACAGGGTAAAGACTGCAAGTTGCCATAGCCTTCTCTTCATCAGTTAAGTCTGTCCTAGCTGAGTGTAGAAGTTGGCAGTGGGAAGTTGTGAGGCTAGTGCCATTTGCAATGGTGATGTGTCACTGATGCATTTGAGCTGCTCCTTCTCTGAATCACAGACTCTGCTCTGGCTCTCATTGCTTTGCATTGTCTTGGAAATCCACCTTTTCTGTGATATGTTTGTTACCTCACGGGAGTGGCAGGTAGTTGCAAGCAGGTGCTGCAGGCTTGTCATGAGTGTGTCTCTGTGCAGGGAATGTCCAGATGCTGACCTGCTTTGGCCCCCGTGGAGTGGTGTTCCTGCCACAGAAGCCATTCTTCACTGACGGCAGCTTGCGTGAGCAGGTGAGCTCTGGGCCTACTGCCTCTGAGTTTGTACCACCACCATTTTGTCCCTGATGGACTGTGTCCAGCTCTTGCTGACATGACCTCTTTTCATTTGTTAAAACAGGTGATCTATCCTCTGAAGGAGATCTATCCAGTTTCGGGTACATGGAAATTCATCAGAGCAATTATTTATCCCTGTGCTTTCAGCTCTGCATTCTGTACCCAGTGCAGCTTCTCCTCTGCAGTATCCCATCAGGAATGCTCTGTTTCAGTTTTGTTGCACTCTGCTTTTCCCTGGAAGATTAACTTTCCTATAGCTTTGGATTGGCTTTGCATTCCTTCTGTTTTGAGGAGAACACAATCTCTTTATACAGTGAGGACAGGCTGGCAGTACTCTGCATGTTGTACAGTGATATATGATATGTGTTCAGGCACCCTGTTGATTTCTAAACGTGCTGCTGGAATACATCTGATCTGTCTGGTACAACCTGCATTTTGGAAGCCAGATTTGCCTTTATCTCATTTTCCATGCACCTCTGGCTTTCTCTGTTCCTCCTTTTCAGCTGAGGTCTCATGACCTTACATGCTGTCAAGGTCAGACTATGTGGATCTTTTCTCTCTCCTGCCCGCTTCCCAAGCCAAATCACACCTCTGATTTTAAGCTGCTACATCTTACAGATGTCCAAGTTTAAGTTTCTGTCAGTGAAGCCTGGACCCTTGTATTCTGGGTCTGTCTGTCTGTGCCAAGACTCAGGTATATGTGTGGAGCCCAGCCATATCCTGGTGTGCTGATGACAGACATAGTTTAAGGCCTTTGGGAGCCCTCTGTGTGCCAAAGATCAGGACTTCATACAGTTAAGTGATTGAGTTGGCTATGCTGGACCTTAGGAGCTTCTCTAAACCCTCCCTTTTGTCTGAACAGTTACTCCTTGGAGCAGTGGTCTCCACCGATGTTTCCTGTACTTACACACTTTCTCCCCTAGGATCTGCAGATGATGAGAGAATTGTACAATTCCTGGAGCTGGTAGGGCTGGTGAGTCCCTGGTGGCATTGCTGCCTTCTTGACTGGTGCTACCAGAGAGGGAAGAAGGAATGAGGTATTGTGGCAGCACAGCATGATCATGTGCTGGACACAGGCAGGGAATGGTCTATAGCTGGGACAGGACCGTCTGTGGGAACAGGCAGAGAAGTGACTTCAGTTCAAGTGGGAGAAGAAAGGGTAGAAGGAAGAAGATGGTAATTCTTAGGGCTGTGCCCCCTGTGGGCTGGCAGGGTTGGGGCTGTGTTCACGAGTCTGCTATGCTCTCTGCAGACTGATTTGCTGACAAGGGCTGGAGGACTGGATAAGCAGGTGGACTGGAACTGGTAAGACTGCTCACTGTTTGTGTGAGTTTATATGATCCCTTTGGTTGGGGAGCTTCTAAGCAGTTGCATGTTGCTGCTGGTCTTAGGAGCATCTTTTGTGTTCAGTTGTGTCTTGTGGGAGGTATGCAGTATGCAGGGCTGAAGGAATTATGCCCAAGCATCAATTTCCAATCAGCAACCTGCTCTGCAGGAAAGTGACTGTGCACAGGGGTGCAGAGCCAGTGCCAATGTAGAGGGGGAGCACAGGGGCAGTTGTTTGTTGGGGTCTCCAAAGTCAGCAGCTGTAAACTTGTTCACAAACAAGATGTTTTTGTTAAGGGAGATTTCTGAATTTTGACCCTGCTGCAGGTATGATGTCCTTTCCCCAGGGGAGATGCAAAGGCTCTCATTTGCACGGCTCTTCTACCTTCAGCCAAGATACGCAGGTGAGTGAGCAACTACAGAAGAGGCAAGGCCTTTGGCATAAACAAAGCTGGCACAGAGGCAGCTCATGAACGTGCTCGGCCATAGTGGTGATTTTAGGTAGCATAGCACACAGGATTCAGAAGTGAAAATGTTTTTTTATCGGTGTGACAGGGAACCAAGAAGCTCATATTTGCAGATGGGTACGTGTTTAGATGGCTAGTAGCTGCTGGGGGGCTGTTGGAGTTGTCAGGAGCCAAGGTAAATGCGGGTGAACAGAGCTGTGTTAGCAGCAAGAGCTGTGTTTACATCCTGCTCTTCTGAAGTCTGCAGCACTGCCCTGTGCTGTCTTGGGAAGGTGACACCTTGGCTGTCACAATGGTGTGAGGGCAGTGCAGCAGTGTGCAGCTTTTAAGGAAGTTGAATGAGATGAACAGTGTTTTTTGGGTGGACTTGAGGGCTTAGGAGGAAGGGGAGCCTTCCCATATGGCTGACACCAGTTGTGTCAAAGTTGAGGTCATTAAACTTCTCCTCACTTGCCTTCTGCCCAAGCTCTTAATGAGCTAAACTTAGTATGGGAAATGTTCTCAGCAGTTGCTGCTCTGTTGCCTAGAAGACGATGACAAACTGGGAGGGGAGGTACGTGTGGGGCTTACAACTTGTCTCTTAGTGTTAGATGAAGCCACCAGTGCTCTGACAGAAGAGGTGGAACATGACCTGTACCGTGCGTGCCTCCAGCTGCGCATGACTCTGATCAGCGTGGGACACAGGGCCAGCCTGGAGAAGGTGAGATAGTGAGCAGCACTCCATGCCTTGGGGTGAGGTGGAGAAAGGAGGGCATCTCTGGTGAGCAGAGGGAAGCAAAAGGCTGGAGAGCTGCGTTACAAGAGGACATGCCCTCACAGAGGCAACTCACACTTGTTATGGCACTGAATTGCAGTTCCACAGATGGATTTTGAAACTTCATGGAGGGGGAAGATGGGAACTCATTCAATGTGAGAAGATGAAGCGGCTTCCATCCTGGGAAGAATGACAAAAAACATGTCCTAATCTGGCCAGCCACAGAAGCTGCACATGCCTGGGAGAGCTCTGAATAGCAGACATGGAGCTGCAGAACTGACAGCAAGAGATTCAGTTGGCTGGTGCAAGACCAATTATGGAATTTGCTGATGGACACAGGGCTAAGTCTGAACTTATACCAGGACCAGACATGTCCCACTGACAAGAGAAGGGGTTGGGCTGCTAGGTTGCCAAAAAAAAAAAAAAAAAAAATTACACTGCCTCATGGCATTGAGGATGCAGCAGTGCGATGCTAGGGTAGAATCTGGTGGTGTTCTTTCTGTGCCTTGCTGGGACCTCTGCCTCTGGTGCTACAGAATTAGCTTCTGAGCCTCTGGCTTCCCAAGCAGCAGGTAAGGAATGCATTGTAATAAGAGAAAGAGACTGGCACAGAAAAGAACATGACTGACTGTTATCTCCTTAAGATACATAATAACAGATCAAATAAACATTTTTGTATTAAAATCTGGGGTTGGCTATCCAAGGATGTTTCAGGAGAAGAACCAGAATTAACCAAGTTTCTGCCTCTTTTTCCATTTACTCTTTGCTTTGGAGTTGTTATTTATGTATTGACAGTGCTCTTGGACTAGGTAAGTGATAAAGAGCAAAGCAGGGATAAGAATAATACACCTACCCGTGGCTGGTCATTTGCTTTCTGCAAAGCTACTGTAAGGCACGAGGACCCCCAAGGAAGGATTCTGGTCATCTATTCTTAGGGAGCAAACAGAGCTCTCCCCCCTTACCCTTCTGCCTCTTCTCTCCCCTGTCTCCTTTGTGTATATGGAGGCAGAGCTCTGGAGAGTCTCTCAGACTGCACTGGAGGTATAGTCTGAGTACTTACTGGGCAACAGTTGCTCAGTGACATTTCTGGACCTGACCCTGGTTCCCTAGTGAAGGAGCGAGAGGTGGCTGCTGGAAGAGCCACACTAGCAGCTCTTCTGACCCTCCACAAGGTGCTTGTGTCCCTCTATGATCTGCTGCACAGCTTCGTGGTCATCTAGGGTGGTTAGGTCCCCAAGCTCACTGGCTTTGTTCTCAACAATCTTCCTTAGCACCCGCCGCATAATCTTCCCAGAGCGTGTCTTGGGTAGCCGGTGTGTGACCTGGGCGGGGAGGAGTAGAGTTGATAGCCCAGAGAAAGGGGGTAGCCAGGCTGGAGGGGTGGGTCCTGGTCAGCCTGGAGGCATTACCTGAATGTACTCTGGAACCGCATACTTAGCGATCTTCTTGGAGATCAGCTCCCGTAGCTCAGCAGCAAGAGTTTCTTCCATGTACTCACTGTCCTTCTTCAGCACAATGAACACGTAGGCTCCTGGCAGAAGGACCACTGTTACAGACCACCATGTGCAGCATGGCCCCACAAGACTGCATGGGTAAGGTACCTCTGTGCTGTCTGCCCTGGGGTGCTCTGTAGCCTGAGCTGTGTAAGTGCTTTTGGCTGTGGCACTTTCTTTACACAAAGCCAAACAGGCCTTGCATGAAGGTTCTGATAACTGCTGGGGATTCCCAGTAATATGCTGTGCCGTGGGGGTTGGTGTGGCATTTCAGGTGCAGGAAAGCATGCATCTCACCTTCTCCCTTGATTTCATGTGGGTAGCCGATCACAGCAGACTCTGCCACTGCCACGTGATGGTTCTGAAACAGAACAGGGGTGGAGTTCATAGCTGCTGCCCTGGAATTCCCTTGATCCCTCCACTGCAGTCAGCAGTGATATGGAAACAGGGAAGGGCCTCTGATGACCTTTGCCCCATCTTCTCCTTGCTTCAGCAGGTCTCTGCAAACTTATCTCCCCCTACTCCACTTGCTTTAGGCTTGCACCTTCAAGGCCCTGCTTGGGCCCACAACTTTTATATAGTTGTTATAGTTGCTTCAAGGAATGTGCTTGGCTGCTACTCTGGGATTCATCCCCTCAGAGCATGAGACTTATCAGCCTCTGCTGCAGAGATAAGGGAGATGGAGCATAGGACTAGCTGAGCTCAATACCTCAAGCCAAATAAGACCAATTAAATTGAACTGGCTGAGGGGAGAGCTTAGTGCTGGGCTTTATGCAGCTATAGCATACATACTTGGGGCCATCCCTGAGGGGAAGAAAAGGCCTAACTAACCCTTGCTAAGGTGATGTCAGCATTGCCAGGCCTGTGGTCTTACATTAGGAAGAGTCTGAGTCAGGAGGAGACAGGGAAGTGGAGGAAAGGGACTGTTCCTTCAAGCAGCAGTGGTCCAACACTGTTCTGTGGCTCCAGCAGCACCACTGTTCTGGCTTGGTGTTTCAGAGGCTTCCCTGAACATCACCACTGCTGCCCCACCACCCCTGGGACAGCTTTACCTCCTCTTACCACAACATCCTCCACCTCTGCAGTGCCCAGCCGGTGCCCACTGATGTTAATGATGTCATCCAGCCGTCCCGTCAGCTGGTAATAGCCTTCACTAGTGCGATACACGCCATCCCCAGTGAAGAAGAACCCTGCAGGGGCCAGAACCACACCGTAGTTGCTTGTTTCAGCAAGAATATGAGCTGCGAGCCAGTAGCATTCCCAACTTGACAACTTCTTTGTCAGTACCAGGTCTTGTGGCCTCTACTCCTTTCTCTCATGTGCTCAGGGAGAAGATGGGGACCTTCAATGTCAGCCTTCTGCCTGTCTCAGTACATGCTCCATCATCAGGCTCTTGTCCTAATTGTGCAGTATGTTGGCTAAAGCTCAACTTTTCTCATCCCTACAAGCCAGGAACACCTTGATGCTGTGCAGCTGCTTATCTCCTTTGCCTGAGCCTGCTCAGTGCCTCTGGGTGAGGATCAGCAGGAAGAAAGCACCAAGAGGTGCTAGTGAGGATTTAGGGGGTAGAAGGAAAAATAAACTCCTAAAAAAGCCTGTGATCAAACAACAGGGGAGAGGAGGGGGGGAAGACCCATTCCCATGGTGATGCCGAGCTCTCCATCACAGGGAGATGCTGAAAGTCTGTGGAACAGCAAAGCAGCAAAACCAGCTTTCCCTAGTCCTGCCCCACCTAGAAAACCAGCAGTCAGCCTGAAATAGACTCCATCAAGCACCTCCTCAAGGAGTCTGTGTATTTCTCTTACCTGGATAAGGAGCCAGGTAGGTTTCCACAAACCTCTTATGGTCTTTATAAATGGTTCGTGCCATACCTGGCCAGGCTTGTGAGATGCAAAGGGCTCCAGAGACATTATTTCCCAAAAGGATGTTTCCCTGTAAAACAGTTACATTTTAGTAACCACAGTGAGGGAAATCAGGCTGTTCAACCATTGCTTATTTTTACTACTGTGGTAATAACCCCACAGGGGAAATGCCAGGGAAGACAGTGAGGAGAGTCCTGTCCCCCTGCTCCAAGGGACAAGCCAAGCCTCTTCTTGCAGCCATCCCCAATCAGCTGCCCACTGTACTGGGCTGCTGGGCCCCACCAGGGAGGTCATCTGTCCCTGCACAGCTACCCCAGGAGGTTTTTGAGCCAGGAATCCTCAGCAGAGCCCACCTTGTCAGAACACAGAGCTAGGAAATAACACTTCCATGCTGCTTGGAAGAAGTTGTCACCAGCTTTGACGTTAACCCTTTTTCAGAAAAGAAGGTTGCCATTTAGCAGAGGTGAGAGGAATAATGTGCTTACACATCTCCTCTCTTTTCAAGAAGTACAGGCTATAGGCAAGCACAAGAAAATGAGCTGAACTGGCAGCTGGGCTGAAGGCTATAAATGTACCTTATCATCCAGTACAGAGGGGCTGATGCCAAAAAAAGGTCTCATGGCCATGCCTGGAAGGATTTCATCTCCAGGGTTAGAAGGACGGGGTGAGATACAGATACCTCCTGTTTCTGAAGAAAAAAAAAAAAAAAAAAAACACCAAAAAACCCTCTGCAATGCATATCAAAGCCAGAGAAAGAGGAAGGCCAGATAGTACTGTTTGGACATAAGCCTTTGCCCTGGATCTCAGTGTACCCTACCAGCTACAGGCTGGGTCAGGGTTTGCCAGTGAGCTGAGGAGGGTTCTCTGCACATTTAGTTCAGCTGAGGTCAGACCCCTTTGGTCAACTCCCCCATGTTTCCCTGGGTTTGCTTTCATCTCTATCATGATTAAATCTTGATTATGTTTTGGTGTCCGTGACCCCTTGTTTCAAGGGGTTGCTTGTACAACCATGCCAGTAACCACTGTTCCCATTTAGCCAGCAAAACAGCAGGTCACTCTTAAAACCTGGCAGAAGTGAAGCTGGCCATGCCTGGAGCCAGGGCCAATACGCATCTCACCTGTTTGCCACCATGTGTCCACAACAGGGCACCGTGTCTCACCCACCACACGGAAGTACCACTCCCATGCCTCCTTGTTGATGGGTTCACCCACTGCAAGGGGTCAGAAAATAGGACAGAGCCTGAGTGAGGTCAAAATCACAGCTTCCTAGGAGCAGCTCACAGAGCCACCCCCAAACTACGTGGTTTCTCCACCTCCTGCCAGTCCAGTCCATGCCACCAACACTCACCTGAGCCAAGAACTTTGAGAGAGGAGCGGTCGTACTTCTTCACCCATTCATCACCATATCTCAGGAGCAGGCGGATGGCAGTAGGTGCCCCATAAAACTGATTAATTTTTAACCTCTCCACTGTTTCCCAGTAGCGTCCTGGAACACAAACAGAGCCATTAACCACTTGTACATGTCCCCCAGCCTCAGACTGAGGGAGAGAAGGTGAGAACAAGAGTTCTCTGACCCTCGGCCAAACTAACTCCCATGAGCTGGCACCAAGGTCACCAGCCTGCTCGCCTGCTATGGATCTTGCAGGGTGGCTGCGCTACATCCCCACAACACTTCTCACTCACCAGGGTTGGGATGGACAGGAGTGCTCTCAAAAAGGACCGTGGTGCCCCCATTGCAGAGGGGGCCGTAGACAACGTAACTGTGCCCTGTGATCCAGCCAATGTCTGCCACACAGCCAAAGACATCCCTGTCCTGGTAGTCAAACACATACTGCAACATGAAGGAGAGACAGTGAGGGGTGCATCCTAGAGGCAGGACCTCCCCTGGGCAAGGGGCACAAGCTCTAGTTTTAGTGTCCTTCTGCCTTCCCACCATCCCAACATGTTAGGCAAGGCTGAATAAAGCATCCTGCAACAGCGAAACTGGAGAACTTTCTGTGTGAGGATGGTCCTCACCTTAGGGGGAGTGATCACCGGAAGGCGAGGACCTCTGGCTGCAAACTAGAACAGTAGGAAATGAGACCAACACAGGGGCAGGCAGAGCTGAAGGCCATCACACTGGCAGCAGCACATCATCCTTCATTTTGTTTGCTCAGCACCAGGAACACAGGCTGCCAGCTCCTTGTGCAGGACAGCTGGAAGGTGGGTTCTCTTGTAATGGAAACTTCCCTGCCTTGGTTTTTTTGTTTTGTTTTGTTTTTTAAATCAATCAGTAGCAACAGCCTGTCCCATCCAACCGAGCAGTAATTCATGCCAATCCTGTGTCACGGTTTCCAGCATTCCAGAGCACTAACATGGGTATATGCAACTTGCTCCCTGCTTTTCCACCCCAGGACAGCAGTAAGGCTGAGCAACACACCCAATGATTTGATATAGGTTGAGACAGTAAAAAGAAAGAGGAAAACCAAGATGGCAGCTTGGAGGAGTATGTATTTGGGAGCCCCAGTGTAGGACAACATGCTGCTGTTCCTCTCTACCTGTATGTGGATGTGCCAGGCTGCTGTCCTTTTTTGCTCTGGATAAAGATGAGTTTTTCAAGCAATAAAGTGGTATATCTATTCCCTGTACTGCCTATGAATAGCTGTCTCACGAGCACTGTGCGCATAGGATTCATTACCTTGTGTGTGAGAGCAGCAAACAGGAGGTAGCCAGCCTGGGAATGAACCAGGCCCTTGGGCTTGCCTGTACTGCCAGATGTGTAGAGAAGGAACAACATGTCTTCGCTGTCCATGGCAACAGGCTCACAGTATGCATCCTCCTTCATCATCTCCTGCAGGAGTCAGCACAGCAGTCCCCACTCAGGGTCTTACAGGCTCCCTGTGCTGTTTCACAGGCCCCCAAGCCTTTATCTGCCACCCACACCACCTATTCCCACCACTCCATCTTTCCCTTCCTCTGCATCTCCTCCCCCCTTCCTCCTGAGCCTGAACTCCCTCGTCTTGCAGACCTGGCAGATGCTTTCCTCCATCAGAGCAGACCTGCTGAGTAAGAGGCAGCTATTTTTACACAGCCACTTTTCTGCCCAGCGCAAGAGTCTTCCAGAAAGCCTTTCGAGCACAAATTGCTTTCAGAACTGATGATCAAAGGCTGCACATTACCTGCCCAACAGTACAGGTGCGGCAGGAAGCTACCAGTTACTCCTTCTGGGAAACACATGCAGCTCCCATTGCTGCAGGACAGTGATCCCTCTTTGCTTCAAGATCCGCTCTTCCCATCCTGCCCTGATCCCAGCACCTGAGCAATACCCAGGGGAGCAGCAGGAGCCCTGGGCAGACCCTCACCTCCTCCAGCAGAACATCCAGGGCTGTCATGGGAAGCTGGCTGTCCGTCCTCATGGACACAAGGACACGTTTCACTCCTGGGCACTGCTTCACAGCCTGGTCCACTGTTCTCTTCAGCTCCACAACCTTGCCACCCCTCAGCCCCTGGTTCACTGTGATCACCGTCTCTGACTGGGCTGCAGAAGGCAGAAAAGCCACTTAAGTACCTGTGCCCCCTCCACATGGCACACACCAGTCTGTCTCTGCCAAGCACTCTTCCCGTGGGCTGAAAGACACTCAGTGACCCCCTGCCATTTCCTGAAGTGCTGATTCCTGCTCTATGGCCATGCAGCAAAACAGGACAGCCCCGTCAGCACAGATCCGTTGCAAGTCTGCACCTTGGCCAGGCTCATTTCCCTGAGTCCCCAGCTGCCAAACCAACAAGCTCAGTGCTGACCCCAGACGGCAATGCTGGATGTGTCCCTGTTCCCCATGGGCTCTTACCGTCCCGGATCCTGTCTGCCAGGGACTCTGCGCTGAACCCAGGGAACACAACGGCGTGTACAGCCCCTATTCGGGCACAGGCCAGCATGCTGGCCACTGCCAGTGGGCACGGGGGCATGTAGATTGTCACCCTGTCACCTCGTTTCACCCCCTGCCGTTTCAGGGTGTTGCTCAGGCGGCATGTCAGCTCCAGCAGCTCCCTGTCCAAAGAAGCAACACATAGTTAGGGGTTTTCTTGCAAATCTGCCTCATATGCACAGAGTTGGGGGTGCCCCAACTTCCCAAGGCTCTAAAGCCACAGGTCTGCACTTCATTCCTCAGCACCCTGTGTGGGAAGTCCTTTGGGAGAGCTGTAAAATTGCAGTGGGAAGGGAGCAGGAGACCATCACCAGACATGGGCTGTTATGGCAAAGAAATTAACCAGAAGGGTCTGTGTGCAGAGCCTGGCGCTGGCACTAACAGCAGTAGAAGCCAGCCCTGGGTCCAGTAATGGCCACTAGCAATCCCTATGGCTCAGCCAGTCCATGATGCCTCTACTGACTTTTCCTTTGACAACCTACACATTTCTCATCAGCCCCTACAACAATGGGAGTGACACACTCTGCACTGCAAGGCCAGGGGCTTGCAAGAGGAGTCAGATATCTCCCCCCAGCAAATCAAAATGGGCCCTGTGCTCTGTTATAGGTGGGAAGGTCAAATCCTCCAGAGCTCTGCCTACCAGTGAGAACAACAGCTGTAGGAAACTATGAGCAAAACAATGTCTCTGCCTGAAACAAGAGCTTGGCTGTCAGTGACTCATTTCATGGAAGGTCTCTCCATGAAAGGAGGTTGGCAAACCCTGCCTGCCCAAGCTCCCTTGCAGAGTATTCATCTCTCAGTCACCAGAAACCTTGGCAGGGACCCCATAGGGATGACCAGGAGACAGGCTAATGCCTCAGAGTAGCACAGGCAGGCCAGCAGCCCCCACATGGGTGACCCAGTTACGGGAAGGGATGCTGTGTCCTCTCGCAGGACACACATCAGTGAACCAGATCCTTGCAGTGTGTGCATGTCTCACATATGCTCAGAGGTATGCACTGACCTGTATGTGACCCGCACCTCCTCTCCTGGTTCATCCTTCTCCCAGATTAAGGCCACTTTGTCTGGGGCCACATGGACATGTCGGTCCAAGCAGTTCACTGGAAGAGATGACCCAGTATCACTGCCAGAACTTCCTGCTCCCAGTGGCACAGCCCCTGCAGGTACCAGCTGGCAGGCCACAGGCACCCTAGCCTGTTGCACTCCTCAGTGTCCCAGTGCATATTAATCTCCACTATCAACATTCCTCTTAGCCACAACCTAACACAGCCTGGTGCAGGAATTGCCTTAAATCCCTCAGAGGTCACATCCCTAGTGCCAGCTGTGGGCCTCAGAAAGCCTGGTAAACATTAACTTGACCACCATTCTGCCCTTGCTACTGCCTCCACAGTGAAATGTAGCTATCTTTATAGCAGCCGTGCTCCTAAATAACAAATGGAGGATGAGGAGAAAATCGGCACAAGAAGGATGCAGAGTGCAGGACAAAGCAGAGCCATTCATGCACAGCACCAGCCTCCCAGGGACACTGAGGCATTCAGCCTTTGGATGCAGTTCTTCTAGGAAAAGTTGCTTGCGCCTCTGGCTATAGCATACCCATCAGAAACCTTGTCACATTCCGTATTTTCCTTTCTTAGATTACCTGCTACTGCTACTGAGGTCATGGGATGATGCAACAGCCTGTCTGCATTTAAAAATACCTTTTTCTCCTGAACACTTGTAGATTTGCAGGAGGAAAAGAAGCAAACCAACAGCCCAGGAGCAGGAACAGGAAAATCTCCTGCTCCCCTGCCCAATAATAAATAAATAAATAAATAAACCCAATAAGACCCAGATTTGGAGAGGTTTGTTGTATGCTTGGAGCTCTAGGACTCAGAACAGCACTGCAAGCAGGAACACAGTGCCACCAGTCCCCTCTTTTCCTCTGGTAGCACCCTTTTGCAGTAGGGAATTGCATTCCATTACTATGAGGGCCAATGGGACTTTTTGGGAAATTCCCTCACGCTAGCACTTTTTGCTTCTGGGGCCATAGCACTTCATAGGATGGTATCTACAGACATTTACAATCACAGAATCACTTAGATTGCAAAAGACCCTTAAGATCATCAGCTCCAGCCATCAGCCTCACATTACCAAGTTCATCACTAAACCACATCCTTAAGGGCCACATCCACACATCTCTTAAATATCTCCAGGGATGGTAGTCCCCTGACTTCCGTGGGCAGCCCAGTCCAGTGCCTAAGAAATTCTTCCTGATATCCATCCCACACCTCTCCTGGCAAAACTTGATGCTTTCAATGGGCTCCCATGGGCTAAAGATCAAAAGTACCCCCCCAGAACACAGCAGGGAGAGCATTCCTTCCCCCCAGCCTTCCCCCCAGCACCCCTATCTCCTGGGTAGGAAGAACCTCCCCCCCTCCCCACTTCACCCTCAGCCTATCTGTGAGGCACCAGCTCCCTGTGGGGCTCACTGCCCCCTCACCTGCCACGTTGAGCTGCCCCCCCAGAAACCAGGCAGCCCGGCCCTGGTGCAGGTCACAGTCCTGGACGGAGTGGAAGGGGGTGATCCAGGTGAGCCGGCTCCTTGCCAGCGCTCCCCAGAAGGCATCCCCCTGCTCCACTGATGTCTTGTACAAGCTCTGGTGATCCCGGGCTCCAGGGAAGGAGGCAGCTTCTGGCATGTAGGCGGTGAGAGGACCCCGGCTCCAGGACCGAACACTCACCAACCCACAGAGACATCTGGAAGCCCAGGGAAGAGTTCTGGGACAACAAGCCCTAGTCAGCAGCCAGGCCATAGTCTCAGTGCAGCAGGTAAGCTTCAACCTCTTCTCAAGAAGATACGTACTCAGAGCCCTGTCAAGTTGCACCCCTGTGGGAGCTGGGACCCAGGCAGAGCCCCTGTCCTGGGAGCCCAGGGCACCCCTTGTCCCCTGCACCTCCTCACTGTTGGAACAGCACAGTGAAAGAAACCCAATCCCTTTTAAGAGAGAGGAAGGGGTGGGCTTTAGAACTATTTGACTGAAAATAACCTTCATGCTAATCTGAGTCCTGCCGGCCTTCCCTGGATAGCAGCCAGCCGCAGCGGGTGCTTGGGCTGCCCACAGAACCAGGAGCTGGGCCAGGCTGCACCAGCTGCTCCCCAGGTTTATCTCCTGCAGCTGTCGGCTGGATGGGATACCCCAGCCATCTCCTGCTGGGCACACACCCTTTCTCCACGAAGCTGGGCTGAGCTCTGTACCTCTTCTAAGCACCACAGAACAGCTTTTAGCAGCACTAATTGAGGTCTTGGTGGAGCAGGCAGCTGGCTTGGGTGAAATACTGCAGCCCATCTCCTCACTCTGGGATCCCCAGCACCTGTGTAGTGGAGTGAAGCTGCTCTCTGCCTCATTACAGCTTTCTTCTGCCCTCCTTGCCTTCAGGTCCAGCGTGTCTCTGTGCTGCTTGGAGCTCATTGAAGTATTTCTGAGTAAAGTCTGAAACCTCACCCCTCTCAGCTCTGGCTGAATTCATTTTCCATGAAAAAGTGACCAGACTCACACACCTTATTCCAGTTTAGTTTTATTCTTGTTCATATCTTTACAGAAAATGGCACATAAATCACAGGTTCTGAATGACTAGAAGTTATTACAGCTCCATATCTCAAACACCTCAATACTGAATTATTTTCTCACTGTATGTACATTATTTACACACCGTGGTCTATAATCTAACACGTCAAACAAATGGGGGACAAAGACAGATGGGGCTGGATGGAAGGGGTTAATTCTGACAGAATAAAAACAGCAGCTCTGGGGAGAGGGTGCCTGACTGGGATAGAAGGGTGATGTCAGCACAGGATGCTGTGAAGAACAGCAGGATCAGCTGCATGGGTCTGCGTGCACACATGGGGTCAGTGAGGAGACGTATGTACACATTACAGTGTGTGCCGGGGGTGTGTCTGCATGGCTGTCATTCCCTTCAGGGCTCAAAAGGAGAGCAGAGCAAACTTACTTCAATAAATACCTTGGGAAAATGTTGTGTTGTCTGAGAGGCTTTAGCTGTGTGTGGCACTGGCCTCCGAGTGCGTGTGGGGGAGATGATGGTGTAGGCTGGGGTCGCTGGAGGTGTAAGCTGGGAATAGGGCATGGCATCTGCAAGCTAAACCTGCATTTCCTCACATAATGGAGGCAGAAATCAGCTACTCCAAACCTGCAGCCCCTTCTCAGCAGCTGTCAGTGCTGAGCTAGGAGAGCCACGTAGCAGAAGCTCAGCATTTCAAGCACACGGGGCAATGGGCTCATTGTACCGGGGCAGTGGGGTCCCCTGGGGTGTGGAACACAGCGGGATGGGGTGTGAGGTGAAGGGGAACTGGGTTTCACTGGCCTGGAGGAGGCTGAATGGGGTCTTAGGTGAGACCCAGACCCACAACCAGAGGGACCTGGAGCCACAGCCTGCCCTGGGATGGTGATGGGGGTGGGGATGGGCTGGGGTAAGGAAAGCCCTAGGAGTACAGGAGTGAAGGACAGGGCTGCGCTTCAGGGGAGCAGTCTGGGGACACCCCTGGGGTAGCCCCACACGAAAAAAACAGGGCTCCACACCCTGGGTAGGTGCCAGGCCTGGCCATCAGAGGGGGCTATGACCCCCAGAGGGCACAGTATCTGTCAGGGGTGGCTTCCGCAGCCTCTGTCCCCCTAGATCAGCTTCTCCTCCTTCTGTGATGCACTGGACTTCTCTGTCTGCCTCTCATCCTCTGCCACCTCCTCCCCTTTCTCCGGCTTCCTCGGTGTGTCCCCCGCAATGGTCCCCAGGACTTTGGTGCTGTGCTCCTGAGCTTTGGCCCTGAGGGCGGCAATGCTGTTTTCTCGCAGTTCCTCCTGGGAAATGGTGGTTTTGGGATCCGAGCCCCTTTCTTCCTTGTCACCCTTGTCAAGCTTGGGCAGGGCCTGGCGCTCCACCTCCGTCTTCCTCCCCGCCTCAGCCGCTGCCTCCAGAGACTTTTTGTGCATCCCTAAAAAGAATTGTTGGTATTCGGGTTTAGAAAAGCGCCTGGGCATGGGAAAGCCATCTTGAACTGAAAACAGCAAAGATAAAGAGAGGCCAGAATTAAGGAAAAGCAGAAACCCTTGCTTCAAACAGCAGTCATGGCACGCCAGGCGCTCTGGCCCCGCGCAAGTGCAGCCCTGGCTTGTTAGGGATGAGGGTCTTAAACACAGCAGGGGCCTGGGTTCCCAGGGTAATTTGCTTACTTGGATCAGGGGAGGTCGCCCTGCCTTTCCCTATCAGTTCCTCATACAACCCACCCCCTGCCTCCTCAGATTCATGCAGACAGGAGGACAGCCCACCGTTAAGATGCCCACAGTCAGTTCTGGGGCAAAACTGGCCTGAAAGTTCAGAAAGCAGGAAGCAAAGAGCAGGAGCACAGTAGGGCAACCACTACATCCACTATCCCTCCTCCACAGCAAACAAAGCAAAACAGGGCAGCAGTCCAGCTCTGTTGGGTGCCCAGAGGAAGGGAAGTGGGATGAGTGCAAGAGAGGTCTTGGCACTCTGTACAACTTTGCAGGGATCCTGAGCAAGCTGGAGTCCCATCAAGTTTTCTCCTCACATCCCTCTTCATCCTGACCTCCTTGCCTCCCCCATGAGGCTGGTTGCTCTCTTACCCAGGAGCCACGGGGCACAGGACTCCATGATGCCATCCTTGGCTGACTTGAGGATGGACTCAGGCAGTGGGATGGAGTGACGCACCATGGCTCCATAGAGCCCATATTCGGCCATCACGCTGCTCCGGCCCCAGCATTTCTCTCGCTTCCGCCACTTGGCCCGGCGGTTCTGGAACCAGACCTGGGATGGAGGACAGAGAGAGATGTGAGCATTGGGGGCAGGAGATGTGATGTCCCATCCCTGCACACGTGTGCTTGTGCAAGAGGATGAAGATAGGTATGTGCACACCTTCCCAAGAGCCCTGTAGCTTTTCCCTCATACAACAGCTGCTGGGTATTTCTCTCCCTCCTCCTTGCAGAAGCAACAAGGGCCAAGCATGAGAGCAGGTCCCATCCCTCCCTGCAGGATGTAATTAATTTGCCATTGCACTGTCTTTTTTCCAGCAGAGTTTGGCTCTCGTGTCTGGGATTTGCTTTCATTATTTACTGGGCGCCTGAGCTGCAGCGAGGGACTGCGTGCCACAGCGCCACAGGGACAGCAGAGCTGGGGGAGATGCTCTGGATAGGCAGGAGAAGGGGGAGCTGATCTGTGCCACTTGCCTTGAATTCCCTGTTTGAAAAGACCCACATCTTCTCAGAAAATTGGCAGAATAATCTCTGAGCTGTGACCTGGGGGGCAGCGAGCAGAGACGCAGGCGGAGGCAGGGGGTGGCTCGCAGAAATCTATTAGTGCTCGCTCTCCGATTTCCATCCCTCTTGTCTTGCCTGCCCTCCTCCCTCCCCACAACCCCTCCCTTCCCGCAGAGCAGAGGCATCAGCTTTAGATGAAAAATTGCTCGAGGTCTATTCAGAAGGAGGCAAAGGAAGAGTCAGCCCCAGGGGCAGCCCAGGCCTGATTGAAAAATAAGTTAATTTCAGTTTGAATCGATGGGCCTCAGGCACTGAAATATCACGGGAAATTAAAGCAGCTGGTCCCTGGGGAACCACGCCATTGACCTGCGCTAATTAATGCCACGGAGTTACCAGTCGCCTCTCGGAAAGGCAGCCCCTCCCTCCCTGTGGATACCCCAAACACCTCCTCATTTAACTAATTAGACTCACAGAAAATTGGGTGTTAATTTGTTTAGGATTTTTTTTTTCCTCCTATTTTTTCCCTCCCTTTCCCGGAAAGTACACGGCAGAATGGAAATGAATGGCGGGGTCTCGCTGGCAGATGGATGCTCGGGGTCACTCTGCAATCTTCTCCGACTTGATTGCTTGATTAGGTCGTTAGCACATTAAAAAAAAAAATTGCTTGCCGTCTGGCGCTGGCCTGATGAGTGGGATGAGGCGGGAATCGCCTGGGTAATTTATCTTTTTATACTGCAAAGAATTTGATTTCAATCTGCAGATATATGGAGGTGCCTTTGACACCTGTTTAACATTACAGAGCTGACAGCTTAACCCTCTGTTGCCTCAGCCATAGGGGAGCATGGGCTGCAGGGGGGAGCACAGAGGGCTCTGAGACCCCCAGCCCATGGGGACAGTGAGACCCTATGTCTGGGTGCAGCCTTGCCAGGCCCCTTCAGAGCACAGCGAGCTCACCTGCCTGCCCAGAGGGGACTGCACAGCAGGGATGGAGGATGTGGGCTCGGCAGCTGTGATCCCAGTCTCTCCCAGCAGAAGACCTCCTTTGCCCAGCAGAGGGGATGTTACAGCCAGGATGCTTCCTGAAACATGACAAGCCAGCATCTCCTCTGCAAAATCCAGGGGACAGCACCTGCTGATCTGCCTTGGTCTGGAGCTGAAGTAACATCTCTCCATGTACCCATAGCGGCTTGCACAAATGTTCACTGGGATTTTCAGCCAGGCACAGTCTTTTTCCACCAGGCACCAAGTGGGCAACTTTTAAAAATCTCTTCAATTCTTATTCTCAGTTGCTTCCTCACCGAGGCATTCACCATCTCTCTCTTTTCCCTTCGTCCTGACTTGTTGCCCCAAACATCTTACCCCATGCTCCCCATGCTCCATGGCCAGCCTCAGTCCTGCTACAGCAGTGGTCTCTCTTAGTGCTGCCCCAAAATCTGTTTCTGCCACAGGCAGACCAATTTTGACTGGCACTGGTGGAAAATTTTCGGTCAAAATGCTGGTTCAGTTGTACATAAAAGCTGTGTCTGGCCAGTGGAAGCATAATCAAAATTATCTATGGGTTTCTTCTCAATGTTGTCTTTTAATTTCATCCATGTAACAAGCAAAATCTACACTACAATGCCAAATGGGCAAATCAAAATGACATCAACAGCCTTGTAAGATCATTAGATTTCCCAAATCAATTTTTTAAATTTGATGGGAATTTCCTCATGGTTCTGAAGTGGGAAAAGGAAACCTTGAAAAGGCAGAATTTCTAGCAGGAGGGGCTGCCCATCTTGTATTGATATCAAGACCTCAACCTCAGATAGGATCTCAAGTGAAACTAGTGGTGCTCAATGTCAAATACTCCAAGGCCAGGACGCATCCCAGCCCCTCCACCACCACCACCCCATCCCACACATCATGGTGGGATGAGCTCCAGTATGGCACCTGCAGACCCAATGCAACACCAGTATGGATGGGCAGTGTTATTCTCTGGTGCCCAATCTTGTGATTTTGCTCTCAGCCATATAGCTCCATAACTAGGACCTTCTGGGGGTAGACCTTACTGTTCTCTTACGATCTCTTGATGTGTTACCAAAATTTTCTTATGCCTCCCTTCTGAGTGCTGAGGCATTTTAAGTGGTGTTGGTGCATCAGCCACAACTTCTGAAAATGCAGGTATTGATTGTAGGTATCCCATTTTTCCTTCCTTTATAGTTTCTTTTCAATTTACTTCAAGTTTTGGTATTTTGTCTTCTTTGGCTGAAGTTGTTTTTACTTTCAGATGTTTGTTTCTCTGGCTTCATAAAATTTGGTCTGCTTCAAGTAATGTTTAGCTTTGTCTATATTTGGACTTGTTCCTTCCCACCCTGTGCGCTCAGCTTTGTGAAATGCTGTATCTGTCCCCACAGCTTGCTTCTCACTTGCTTTCCTCTGGTTCTCCATGACACAGCACAGGGTAGGCTGAAAGGACTGGGTTTGTACTTCCACACTTGATGACCTAAAACCCATTATTAATTTCAGACTGTGTTTACTGAAGCATATCTGATGTTTTTGCAAAGCTATCACAATCTAGTGGGCAAAGGCATTTTTTGGACCAATAGTCTACCACTTAAGATAATTTACATCCTATTAATATTTCACCTCTGTGAAAAACTGGGTAACAGTGAAGTAGGTAAATCTGTCTTGCTATTCTTTGGTTTCTTGGCAGTGACCAGAAAACCCAAGAACCACCTTCCTGAAATACAGTTTTAAGCATCGATCTGAACAAGGAGAGATATTTCAGATATAAAGAGTAAAAATTTCTTGAATTAGGAAAGGATGTGAGTACTTCACGATGTTGTAGGGTAGGGGTGAACGCTAGAGGGAGTGACCGAGCAGAGACAGCATTGGGTGGGGGTAAGGCGTGGAAGGACGGGGAAGTTGGTTGGGCTCTGGGGGATGCTTCTTTGTCTCATTGTAGGCACACTTGAAGACCCCTTGTTCCCATCTGCTGGCACACTGGAGAAATTCATCCATCTGTATTGGCTAAAACCACTTTCCCAAGAGCAGGAAAGAGGAAACGGCAGCAGGAGGTGAGATTTGGTATGTCAGAAGAAATTTTGGTAGGGAAGGCTCGGTCACTCCAGCCTGAAGGAGCTCATCTTCCAACTCTCTTTAGAAAAGGATCTGGTGCTGCTTCCTGGCTGACCTTCATCAGGCAGGAAAGGGGAATGTTTCAGTGATGCCCTGTGATATTTCCAAGGTTTAACGCTCATGAAACTTGTTGCTCTGCTGATGCCTATCAGCAGTATAGCTGTTCCTGTCCCATTACTCTGACAGCATCCCAGATTGTGCGTTTGCTTTACCACAGGACATATTAGCTTTGGGGTCCAGACATGTGAGCACACTAGCTGCAACATATGCCAGCACCTTCAGCATCATCTTCTGGGTGCTTGTTCCACACGCCTGTCTTTCCCAGACCCCTTACCAAAACCAGCAGTACTGGAAAGCCTTACAAATGGGAATATTTCTAATCCTACCATCATCTAATTTTCATCCTCAGTGCCCACTGCCCCAGGCAGTCAAATCATAGGCACTGTGTACTGCATTGCAGGGTCACAGCACTTCAGAGCAAAAGCTGGCAAGGTTATTCTTGCCAGGTTCCTCCTCTGAAGCACAGATGATGACCGATACTCTTTTGTATTATTGATAGTGCAGAAGAGCAAATTGTAGTAGGAGGAATCTCTCATTTCGCAAAGAGACATGAGACTCAGTGTGTCCTTGTTATCCACATTCATCATATTAGTTTGTTTACCTAATCAGCTCCTGAAACACTGTCTGCTAAAGAAAGAAATCTGCCTGAGAGTAGACATGAGCCAGGAATCTTAATCAGCAAAGGGATTCTTCAAGGTATCTAGGGTGTTACTGTGTCCTGTTTCAGTGCCTGAGCACAACATAAGACTTTTCTTGGTTACAGTAATTTTCTTGGCTTCTATTTTCAAAGCTGAGAGTGGCTATGCTTTGTCTTTCTAACAAAAGAAAAAAAGAAAAAAAAAAAACAACCAACCCACAGTTATATTCCCTGCCCAAGCACTCCTTGTGCCTTAAGGGAAAACACCAATATAGATAATGGTACATTTTCTTCCCTATATCTTACATGGTGCCTTTGGCATAGTATTTCACCAGGGTTCTTTCATGTTACGAGCCTTGTTGATTAAGCACAAGATGGTCCCAGCCCAAAGCAGCACACGCTGGAATGTCCACTAGATGGCCACAAGCAAATGTATCTACACGTGCACAAACAGTTGCAGGCATACTGACACACCAGCATGTGCCTTTGCCATGTCGTGGGTAGCGGCTACATACAGCTGTTGGACAACCAGAAACTAAGGAAAGGAACAAAATCCCAATACCATTGAGGAGAGAATCTTCCCTGCTCGTGGGCTGCCAGCCATCTTACATTGTCTGTACTCTGATAAACCCATGGCTCCAATCCTCAGCTAGGGGAGACAAGCTACCACTCTGTATGATTCCTACAAAGAAGCCATCTTTGACATTGAGCTTTTGGAGTGAGGTTACAGCTGAAGATCCCTGTCCTTCCACACCAGGAAGACTAGAAAGCTTTCTGGACTTCTGTGACATTGCCTTTGGTTGTAACCCACTGTCATAGTGCCACCCAAAGTCACGGTCCTGTCTTCTCAGCACTCTGTTCTCCCTGACAGCAATGCACCTCCCTATTTTCTTCTCTTCCAATACAAGCGTCTAACTGAGAGTAGCCACAATTAAAATCTCCACTGAAAAAAACAGTGACATCACTCCTATGCTGGAGGGGGCCAGTGCTCTGGCTAGGTACAGTTATGGAGCTGTTCTTCATGCTGCTCACATCCTCAGTCTTTCCCTGAGCACCTCCCCATTCACACCCCTGGAACCTGAGGGTTTGTAGTGTATTGTCACGGCAGTGTAAGGTCTGATTGGATACTGGGACTTCCCCAGATCCCTGCCTGCAGCAACCACCCCAGGAAAGCTTCCAGTCACCTGATTGCTGGTGAAAACTGCAGCACTTGTGTAAGCCTGGCAACACTTTATTGGTATCTTTTCAAATGTAACGTCGAAATTATTGGCACTGTTTATGGTGACATGACTTTCTACGGCTGGCATAAAATGGGTATGAAGTTAAATGAGAGCAGTAAAGGTTGCACATGGCCTGCATGGCTGATCACAGGGTTATCATTCCTTCACTTACTAACACTAGGAAAGAGCTTTCTGAGCTGACAGTAGAAGGAGCAATTTGCTTACAAGACATGGGAAGAATCCTCCTTCCTAGTAGCTAGAGCTGTGGCTGACCATTTGGCTAACAGATCCAACCAGACATGCTGTGATAAGCTGTAAATCAGTACCTACCTCTTGCAAGCAGAGATACGGTGGTTCATCCAAATTCAAGTATCCTCTAAGCCAAACTAGCACAAGACATACTTGGAATATGGGTCAACACAACACCTAGCAAAAGTGTGTCTGACAATACCATGCTGCAGCTCTTGCAGGCCATGCATGCCCTGAATCTCATGCAACAGCACCAAACGTGCAAATACAACTATTTTTTGCATTCTATCTGACTTATGCAGACAAAATTGTAAATATCTCACCTCACCTAGGCCCCAGTGCATTTTCCCACTGCTAGGACCCTAATCCTTCTCTGTCTAGCATCCCTCTATCCCTCGCAAAGAGTCAAAGATAAAAAGTCAACGATAAATGAGGGAATGTAAGGAGCTAAAATCCGTCTTGGCCAGAGAACGTTTAAAATTACAACCCCAGTTCAAACCTAGGGTATTCACCTGGCCTTGCCATCCTCATCAATGTAGGGAGACATTTGTCATTAACACAATGGATGGTACTGCACAGAGCATCTATCCTTCAGGTGCTGACAATGCTGATGGTAAACCTGGCCTCCATTAACTAAGCTGTGTAACACCTGCCTGTGTAACACCATTTTGCCTCATTTTCCCCATGCTAAAACTGCTCTGTACCTCCTCTGAAACAGAAAACATTGCAATTGGTCTTTGTAAACATCCACATGCAATGAACTCTGTGAACACAGCCTCTGCTGTGTTATATGTACATGTGCGCACACAAGTGCTGTTCTACTAGAAATATTTATGTTGAAGTCTCCACCAGCTAAGAAGCAACCTGTGAGCCAGATCTCACTCAGGACTATCAGCCATCTCAATTAGGAAGATTCACGGGAAGGATGGTATTCACAATTCCTTGCTTTGCACAGTGAGCAATCCTTCAGTAGGGTGTCTTGAATCCAGAGAACAAGGAGGATCACCAGAGTCAAAGATCAGGCCAGAACAGCAGTCTGTCTCCTGACTATGACCCAGGAGGTCAGATACCCATCATGTATGTTTACATGGTTGGGTTGGCTTGGTCCTTCCAAGGAGCTATTTCCCTGTCAGCAACATCGCACACACATTTACTCAGCTCAGCCTCCCTCCGGGTGAGCCAAGCTTAAGTTGTTGAGATCTATCAGGGCAAATGATAAGCATTATACAAAAAAAAAAAGAGGGGATCCATTAAGAAATAAGGAGAAAGGTAAATTAATTGTGCCTCCAAAGCACCTACGTTATTGAACCATTAAAATAAATCTGGAAGGGAGGAAAAATTTATAATAAAATGTCATTAAGAAAAAACCTGAACATAACCATCAGCTGGTCTTCTCTGCCAGGCACTCGAAGGTTAGAGGGGAATTCACTACTGAACTATTGAAGTGACTAATGAACAACAGTGCCTCAGCTAAGTCAGAGAAGCATTAAGACGACAGTGGGATAAATGTGGGAAGGAGTCCCTGAGCAGTTATAGTGTGGCACTGACCCTGCAGAGCCATTGCTCCCTCATTCTCCTATCTGTGATGGAGAAAGGCCTTCACAGCAATGGCCTATGGTTTTGTTGGTAGCTGTCTTCCCTCTCACAGAGAGAAAAAGTATCCCAATACCTGGAGGTGTCTGACCTTAGGGATGGACTCTCCAAACCATGAAGAAAGCACTGCCCCTTTTCCCTCGTGCTACTGTGGAAGAGCACACCAAAATCATGCTGTCCCTTATGCTGTGACAGTTGTGAACATCTTGCAGGGGACAGAACAGAGAGCAGAAGACTGAGACATCCAAGGTTGTCTTAGTTTGAATTTCTGTCCCATTTAGAAATTTGGTCTGCAACTAATGGAACTCAGGGATGGAATGCAGAGGGATAAAGTGGTACATGGAAATACAGAGGTACATACCTCTATACCTCCATCACTGCATAAAAACAAACAAACAGAGCACAAAAAAATGAACAACAGGGAAAAAAAAGAACTAAAAAAAACCCCACAATTAAATAGTGCCTACAGCCCCAAATCTACCCAGGTAAATCCCACAGACAGGGCAGGTTACCCGCAAGGTCTAGTGACAGGCAGGAAATTCACACTAAACAGGTGTACCATGCAGTCCAGTTACCCCTTCCTGCCTCATTTTTTGCTCTGTCCAAATGCATGTAATGTGAGACTTTTCAGATGGCAAACCCAGGATTGCAAGGGCCCCTGTATTTGCACACCACCCAGCCCCTCTGTTTACAGCTATAGTAATTAACTCATAAACAAAGTTTTAGCACATGAACTGAACACAGGCCGTAGATAAAGGGTAATGAAAACACTCAATTACAGAAAGAGCCAAATTAAACAACTCTTAATTGAAAAATGAAAATTAATATGAAGTTAGATGAACTAAACAAGCACAATATTGAAGAGGCAGCAAAGTGGATGAACCTCTCACATACCAATTAAAGACATGGAGGCAGAGATGCGCCATACGCTATGAGAAGCACTCACAATAATATTCTTACCAAGCCAGTAAGCTTGATTAGTGTTATTACTCTCACTTGTACACTTCCTACATCTCTAAAAGCACAGGGAAAGTTAATGACATTTATCTGGTATCATACTGCTGTGGCTTGCCCCAGTGCTCAGGAATTATTGGAAAAGATAGCCAGCATAACTCCTCAGCTCTATTTCATGATTAACTTCTTGCAGGGCTCTCAAAAAATAAATAAATAAAAAAGCTGTTGAAAAGGTTGGCTCACACACAACAGCAACATTTTCAGCTTCTCCATCGCCTTGACAATCTACCGCCAAGCAGCCTACTCATGCTGGTTATTCACCTCCAGCTACACAGTCACCATCAACTGCTGCATGGGTGAGAACCCACTGGCCCTGTGCCTGGCCTAAGTGTGAGGATCACTTGAAAATAGCCAGGTTCTCCCCTACTGAAAGTAATTATGACAGGCTGGAACCTCAAACCTTGGAAAGATCAACAACAACAACACTACTCTCTGCAGCACTAAGAAATTCCCTGGAAGCTCTTACAGTCAGAGATTCAGAAGAGGTCAGTGACCACATGAAGCAATCATCCCCATTCCACGCTTACGTTGTGGGATTAGGGCTGAAATTCATTCCTTTGCAAAAATAAACACTTCTGACTGTACTGCAAGCCCTGGTAGCCAGGATCCTCTTTCTCAGGGTCACACATTCAGAAGTTTGCCTTTAAATACTCCATGTGGGTAAAAGAAATGCTCGTCCATCTCAGTAGGGTTCCTTCATCCATCCCTAAATGTAGAGCTTATCTGCAGAACTGAAGCAAGCTGAGCCTTTTTTCTTCTTCTTTTGAGAAATACTTTTGGTGTAAATTCTTCCCCGTACCCCACTCCCTGAATAACTACCACTTCTGGCTCTTCCATTCCTCTTCAGCTCCTCGGCGTCTACATAATGACACAGAGATGTGTCAATCTGACACAGCTAAAACAATGCATTCCCAATCGCAGGTTTAGTTGGCTTTATTCTGGTTTCAGCCAAAGTAAACTCCAAGCCCCTCAGCCAAGGGACAGAGCTTGCTGGACTCACAGATAACCCCAACTCCCAGGCATGGCACAAGCACCTCCATGGCATTCCATTGGACTGCTTGAGGAATTCTAAATATCACCAACTATTCCATTCACGTAAGTGCTTTATAATCATTTGACAACACGAGTTGGCCATTTTTAGCATGTTCATTCTTTTTATTTATATTTTTTTAATGGATGATTTCCCTTCAGGTAAAACTAGCATCTCCGCAGTGTCAGTCAGGATCTTATGTTTTGGAAATACAGATCTGATTAAATGATGTATTTGTTCGGTAGAAGACATACTGCTGTGTTTGACTGCAATTACAGTCATTTCAATAATACCAAATCAATCTGTTACTGACCTTTAGTATTATAGATAATGGCATTTAAAGTTTGAAAATGTCATGTATTAATAAATTCAATAGAGATAACTTATCTAAATCTACAAGTTACATTTAAGAGAATCTGCTGAGATACAGGCACTAGTTTCAGTCAAATATTAGAATACTTGTCAGCTTGAGGCTGTTTTCAGCACTTCAATTGTCTATTCAGGATATACATCGCCACAGAAATCTATTTACCCCACCTACATTGTACGGGATGGTCTGGGTTTATTTTAACAGTAGCACTTCAACTCTTCTGAATATTTTTCTCAGTGCATTGATTAATGTGGTCTATTTCAAGTACCGTGCAAAATGGCCACAGTGACATCTGGTCTGACTTGTGTCTCATTGGGAAAATCAGATCTTTTTCCCACGTTGCCCAATGGGAGGATGCTCACATTCCTCCCAGCAGCAGCCAGTTCAATGCAGGGGACAGTACGTGCAAGGCAAGGAATGCTGCCTTGAAAAAAATACATACTCATCTTCTCTGTAAATGGAAGATTTGAATATCTTTTCCTGAATTCAATATTCTCTCAAACCAATAACTTTTGTGGCCTCCGATGGCTATTTGTAGTGTTCTGCTGGAGGTTTTACACGCAAGCAGTTCCTATATATCATTCTCTCAATTGCACTCTCTGAATTTCATATTGAATTTCATAGGTGATTTACTTTCTCTTTGACTACTACCTCCTGAGAAATAATCCCATGAATGAAAATAAGGGGCAGATATCACTCTTAGGTGAGGATCCAGTGGGAAACCACATGAAATGCTGCAAGAGCCCACAGCATGTGATATCCACAACAATCTGAAAAACCACGCTCATTAATGAGCTACAGGAGAGAGAGAACAGTGCTGAGAGATGGGGGAAACTGCAAGCTTCATTGAGAACACAGAAATAGAGACCTCCCTCACACAGAAACACATCCAAGGGGAAAAAATAAGATGATGCAAAATTGTGAATATTATGAAGAAGGAAATAAAGATTAATTATTGTCTGCCTCTTCCAAGAGGAGAAGTATATGGGATAAAATGATGCTCTTGGATTCAAAGCAAGATGTATTTCATTCATGCAATTCTGCTGTGGAAGCCTTTGCCACAAATACTAAGGTATGGATTTGAAACCCTGGTAAGCTCTCAAAGCACTTAGTAACTATCATAGAGTATTGCCCTGCTCTCCAGCCCATCCCCAACACCCACCTTGCACCACCATGGTCTGAGCTGGTGGCCGTGACTGTCCTTAGAAAATGCTATGAGGGGAGAAACAAATTCATACAAGAAGAGTATGAAGAGCTGAACCATGAGGGGAAATATTAAGAAACATGACCGAAGCTGGGAATTGATTTATGATGCAAAATAAGAGGTATGGACAGGGAGACTTCATGTACCGTGTGGTAAGGGATGCTCTGGTGCTGTCCTACTAGAAAGATCAGTGGTGCTCAGGGCTTTTACATGACCCTGATGCTCACCCTCAGGCATTCACACAATGGATGCCACAGGATTTCTGTGGTTTCTCTTGATTTCCTCTTTCATGATGAGCAAAGTGTCACTTGAGAGTACTTTCTCCTGGAATACTTGTGCCTTTAGCAGCACCTATTGCTCAGAACATCCACATCATTGGGGGCTTCTGCTGGCCTCATCTGCTCTGAACTCTGGGGCAAGGGGTCACAGAAGAGAGCTCTCCTAGGTTTAGAAGCTCAGCAGTACAGGAAGAGTTGTGGATGCTCATTAGCCTGCTGCAGAATGACAGGCAACATGCCAGAGAGCTGGAATGAGTTAGCCACCTCTTCCTTTCCCAGTCAGATAAAATAATGGCTCCCAGTGCCAGGAGGATGTCCCAGATGTGAAGCAGTGCATGCAGCGCACAAGGCCTTCCTGCCAGCCCAGCAACAGATGGTGGATGCAGGCTACACTGACCTTCCATGGATCCCTTTTCCCCAGGCTTTTCAACCTATGCACGTGCAGAAATGACTTCTCATCCAGCTCACACTCTCTGGAGGCAAAACATTGGGTCCTACTGCTCAGGGAAAACTCCTACCTAACGCCAAGTAGGATTTCCAACAAAGGGACTTGTGAAGTCCAGTAGAAACCCTGTCCATGCACAGAGTGTCTACAAGCTGTTAGGTCAGCAGGAGTCCCTCTTGGCACAATGGGCAAGAAGCCCAGCTCACTTTGAAACCAGGACTCACCTTACAGATTCACCTAACAGCAATATGGCCCTCTTGTAAATACTGCATCAGCGAAAATGGGTTCAAGAGTTAGCCATTACACCCCCATGCCTCACAAGCAACCTGGAGGGAGCCAGGCACAAGGAAGTTGCTGGAGTCCACCCTGTTAGACTTTGTGTTGGATCTGCCCAAGAACATTCTGCAATGCCACCACAGGGCTGGCACACAAATAATGTCCAAACATTACATGTAATAAAAAAAATAAAGATCCACAGAAACATTCAGGGAAGCTGCATTTGAAGAGGCAAATGAGTGAACTTGCAGAAATGTGCAGACATCCCACCTGAGGCTCACCTCTCAACCCTGCCTACAGAGGGGCCAACTGCCTGCTGTGGCCCCTGGGTCTGAGTGCAGAGGGGCACAGACGAGATCCATCTCACCCAGACTGCCCACCCAGACCCAGACTCCACCCAGCTCTCTTGTCACATATACTACCAATACCTCAAAACCCTACTGACTTTCCTTGCACAGAGGTTCCCCTTCAGTGATTCAAGATTCCCTCTTTAACACACACGCACTCCAAATCACCACTGCAACATCCCACATGCAGCACATGTTGACAGACAAAGCCCACATACAAACAGGCAAAGAACAGCTGGTCTGGCTGCCCACATGTTTAAAGCAGACAGCCTATGGGGGTTCAATCTGAGCAGCGAACTCTGTCCTACATGCCTCCTTTCCTCCAGGTTGGGATGAGCATGGGCAGGAGAGGCAGGACAAGGTGACCCGAGAAGTACCGTTACCTGTATCCTGTCTTCTGGCAACTCAGTTTTCATGGCCAACATCTCTCTAGCATACACATCGGGGTAGTGAGCCTCATTGAAGGCCTTTTCCAGCTCCTCCAGTTGGTAGGATGTGAAGATTGTCCTGAGGGGAGCAAAACTCTTTGACCAAAAAACATAACAAGCAGCAAAGGAGATACAGAGTCAGAGAAATGAACATGGATGCTACAGAAAGCTGAGTAATTGATAAAGCATAGCATTACCCCTGTGCCTCCTGTGTTTTTATGCCCAAAAGGTCAGGTGTCAGGGTGAAAGGAGAACCAGAAAATGCCTGAAGACAGAGCTTGATACAGTTACAAATCATCTTCCTGGTCAGGGACACCCTGCTGGGGACACCCCCCACACACAGCCAGCAGAGGGGCAGAGAGCCTCCCCTGAAGCCTGGGCCCCTGCTGAACCCTTCCAAGCCTTTACCCACTCTGTGCCCTACTGCTGTACCCCACCCTTCCTTGGGTGGATGCCCCCAGGAGCGCAGTGCCAGCTCCCTCTCTCTGCCTTCACACTGGTTGCTCCCACACCAATACCCCAGTTGCTGCTCTCTGCCAGTTGGCATTGCCCTTTTGTCCTCCAGGAACCATCCTGGGCAGGCAGCAGCCACAGCACTGTTGGCTCTTGAGACAGGCAGACTGAAAAGCCAGCAGCTGGGACACCAAGACGGCCGAGAGCCCTTCTCTGGGGATGGCCGAGAGGTGTCAGACCACTTCCACTCCCCAGGGACTGACATTCTCACCCTAAAGTCCCGCTGCATGCAAAACGCAATTTTCAGTAATAACTCTCAGCACTCCGATGGCAAAACCGAAAAACCAAACAGCAGACAAAAATAAAAAAAAATCCCACCAGAAAAACAGCAACGACAGCAACTTACGAGCTTTGTTCAAGGTAACTGTGTAAATTATCGCCACATTAAGAAAGATATAGCGCCCGTAAGGGAGAGTGAAAAAAAATAATAATAATCGTTTTTAAAAATACACAGGAGTTCCAGGAAAGCCACAAAATTCTAGAGAGCTCAAACTGAAAGTCTTAAAAATATCCTCCGCTATTTGGAACCTGAACGATTCTGCCAGATCGATGGCATTACCTACAAAAGCAGCATGTAAATGCGAGACACCTGCCCGCCGTCAGCTCCCGGTTCCCATTCACAACGAAATTCTTTCTCTTTTCCGACACTTTTCGTTCCCACAAATGTGGAAAACGGGGACAGCACACGGCGGCTCCTGAGTTGCTTCTCCCCGGGAGCAGAGGAACGGCGCTCCTCGTTCGGATCCGGTTCAGCCGAGGAGCCCCGCACCTCCCGCTCCGGGGCAGTGCCCGGAGCACACCCGGCTCTCCCCGCTACCTCGCGGGCAGCCCCGGGCCTGTGCGGTACACACCGCGCTTTGCCGTTTGCTGCTCACATCCAGCTATTTGCGAGCTATCGGCCTGCCAACTGCCTCCGTACAATCACAGCCCTTAACCATTCCTTACAGAGTATATAACCACCGATCAGTGCTACGAGTCTGTTGCTGTTTGGAGCTGGAAACGGAACCGTTTTGTATGCCGCTTCCTCTTGCGAGAAAGAAACGAATCCTCGTTGGCTCCGGAGCAGCACCTGCCCGGCAGCATCCTGCTAGCTCAGGCCGAACCCCCGCACCTCCTGCTCGGATCCCCCCGGACCCAAGCAGCGGCTGAGCTTTCGCTGGGGCGCCTCTAATTCACCTCCCGCACCTTGGCGGGATTGATTTAATTGTTCCATAGTCAGCCCCGTGGGACGGTGCCCAGGTGCCTTTGTCCCGGCCCTGCGGCCGCAGCAGTGCCACGACCCGGGGCGGAAGGTTCGTTTCCAATTTTAAAGCACAGACATCCAACTCCATTTTCACTGCGGGAGGAGCGAGGGGAAGCGAGCCCCAGAGCATCCCCCAGAGCGAGTCTCCAGGCATTCTGCGGGCTGGGACTACCTCCCGACTATTGCATCTACTGGCGAAACATTAATTTTTAAGTAATAAAATGTCGATATCGTTGACAGAAATTCTCCCTTGCTGACAGCCCGTTTTTAGGTTGTTAAGCATGGAGCAAGGAGCACCTTTGGTTATTTCACCGCTTCGCTTTGGGACTGGTTGGGGATTTTTTCAGCCCTAACCCGCAGCCAGAAAACCAAACCAAACCAAGCTGATCCCCATTGCATTTCCCGCTCCTATGGGCACGTCCCGAATCCTACTTGTTGTGGACGCGAAGCGGTAGCGGGGCCCGGCACTGCCGGTTCACGGGAGGAGCTGCGGGGCAGCCGGGCTTTGCTTACCTGTGCCGCCTCTTCTTTCGTTTCTTGCTCTGGTTGAGGGAAGATTTGGACATTTTGCGGTCGCTGGAGGAGACATCCTCGGAATCTGCAGAGAGAAGGGCAGCAGCCGTGGGCTGGGGCTCGCTCCCCGCCGGGGTCCCACAGCTCCGCTCCCTCCGGCTTCTCCGCCCGGAGCTTTCGTTGCGATCGCGGCGCGGCCGGGGACCGCGGGCTGCAGCCCGGCCCCGGCCGGGATCCCGCTGCGGGAGACTCGGGGACACCGTACCCCTCCGGGAAGGGCCGTGGACCGGGAGGGATCTCTCACTGTCCCTTATGTCGCCCGGAGTCGTTTGCGGGGCTGCCGTTGTTGTGCCGCCGAAAAGCGGAGACCGCTATCTCAACAAAATGTAGGAAATCGAGGGAGCCACGGCCCCCACCCAGCGCCCAGGCACCCGCTGCCTCCTGCCCCGGGGCGGGGGACCAGCGCTGCTCAGTTGAAACACCGGGAAGGCGGAAAAATAAAGGCTGCTGCAGCCACGGGGAAAAACATCACCGGGAATGGCATCTGCCCGCGGCCGCCGCGCGTCCCAGGGGTGCCCGGGCCGGGGGTGTTGCGGGCAGGGCGGTGCCGCCTTCGCCCCTCGGGAGCCGCGAGGCGCGTTTCGGTGCGGGCCGCCTTGCCCCAGCGCTAGCCCCGAGCTCCGGTCCCTTCCCTCTCGCCGCCACCCGGCAGCCGCCGGCCAAGGCTCCGCGCTCCCGGCAGCCACGCTGCGGGAGGGGACGGCGGGCACGGCACGGGAGCTCCGGGAGGACGCTCGGGGATTAAACGGGACACCGCTGCCCACCGCTCCGGAGGGACGGAGGCGGCCCGGGAGCGGGGTCTGCGGGCGGCTGTCGCCGTCTAGGAACTGGATGGGAGCAGGCCTTAATTTCCCAGCAACGAGTTGGGGCCGCCGGGGCCGGGCGAGGGCCGCTCCGCCGGTGTTCGGTGCAGCCACGGGCCGGGCTATCACGGTACGGCCGCGGCCCCAGCCGGGGAGGGCCAGTCCCGAGCTCCCTCGTTCTTTTCCTCCTCCTCGGTTCCGAAACGAAATCACCTCTCCGCTCTCCGGCGCGGGGCTCCGGAGATGCCTGTGGGCAGCGGTGCCCCCGGGGGCCGGGGCCGTGCCTACCTGAGCTGGCCGTCTGGCTGCTGTCCAGCTGCCCGGGGGCTCGGGCCAAAGGCTGCAGGTGGACGCTCTGCGGGTCGGAGAGCACCTCCAGAAAGGTGGGCTGCGCATAGAAGCCGGGGATGCCGCCGGCCCCCAGCAGCCCCATGCCCACTCCGCCCACCCCGGCGGGGCTGAGGACGGAGCGGGCCGCCAGCAGGTGCCCGGCGGGCAGCGAGTCCAGGGCGGCCCGCGGGTGCGACGGCGGTTCCTTGTTCAAGCCCAGGATCTCCTGGATGCCGAAGCCGGTGCAGCGAGGTGGGGTGGGCCCGGAGCTGGGCTTGGCTCCCGCCGCGGGGGGTGGTGGCGGCGGCGGGGCGGCGGCGGCCGCGCCGTCGGGCTTGGGCTTGCCGGGCAGGCTGGGGGCCAGCGCCGCGCCCGCTTTGCCCGTCATGCTGCGGCCGTCGGTCCCTGGTGCCCGCTCCGGGAATGCCTGGGAGCCCCCGGCTCAGGCCCCTTTTATCCGCCCAGCCGGGAGCCCGAGCGGGGTCAGAGCTGCGCAGCCAATCACAGGGGCCAGCCACGATTAGGGATGCCAAAAAGCCGCCACTGGCACCGGCGGCGGTGGGGTCGGTGCCCGGCGGGGCAGGCCTGGGAGCTGGGCTCGGATGGGACGGGGCCCTACCGCAAAACGAGGCTCCGGCCCGTGGGGCAGCGGCCCCGGGGAGAGATACGCTGAAGAGCCTCTGGGGAAAACGCCGGATCCCTGAATCTGTGGCTCGTGCCGTGATCAGCGGTTGGTCTGCAGGGAATTGGGGTGCATGGAGAGGACCTCGGGACTGAGGCTGAGCTGTGTTCCTTGAAGTAGGGTAGAGCTGAGCGTTATGTGCTGGAGAGACATCAGGATTGTGTTATCAGATGACCAACACCGCCTGCCCACAGGCAGATCTTGAGACACACGGTGCTGTGGTAGCTGAGAACATCTCTCACCACCTGTGTGCACAGTGCCACAAACCTTGTCCCGCATGCCTGACCCCAACCTTTTCAACATTCATTGAAGAGAGATCCCCAGGCATCGCCTGTGTTACTCACTCAAGCAGATAGCCTCTTCACAGCATGTGCCACTACAAATGGGTGCTGGGAATGGCTACGGAAACTGGGATCTGTTCAGGATGGTTACAGTCCTTTGGGACTGCCTAGTAGCCCCAGGCAGCACATTCACTGTGTTCTGTGGATTTTGGGAATCTCAATTTAGAATCTCGGCCTGCAAAAGGTTTCAGGGCTACTTCAGATGCCAGAGGTCACACCTTCCCTGGACAAACCAAGAGCACTCTCACTGTAATGGAATACGGCTAAGAGTGTCCCCTGCCAGACCACCATATCTGAAGCCCTTTGAAGTCCTGTGGCTCCCCTCATCAGCACAGGTGCTGTGGCGAGTACCTGCACATGGCACCTGCACCTAAAGAACTGTCCTGGGCTCACACATGGTGCAATAATGTAGCATTTCAGCCTAAGCCCATGTTCTCAAACTTCTATGGCCATCCCCCTCCCCCTCTTGCCTCTTCCAGTCCTGACTTTGCCTCCCTACACGATGAAAGGCATAATTATTTGAGGATGATCACATTTTCTAGCTTAAGCCCATCAGAGCTTATCAGTCTGAGGTCCACTCTGCAGCAGGTGTCACCTCTGTCACTTTGTGCCTCCCTGAGTGGCAGCCGATGATCTGAAGCAAACGCAGTAGTTCATTCCACTGTTTATGCAAAAGTAAAGCACAGTCAGTCTGTAGAATTACATAGGGTCCTTCTCGCATGCTTAACTCTCTTTTTATTGCTTTTCTCCCAACATTTCCCTACCTGCCCACCAGGGTGTTTGCTGCCTTTGCAGCGTGGTTCCACCCTATGCACCTGCACAGCCTTACCCCGCTGCTACTCTGGGGGTGCTGGAGGCCCTCCCTTTTCTGGCCATGCACCAGGGCTGTGAGGACAGCTTGCTCCCCCTCTGCCAAGCTCTTTGTGACTCTGGTCACTGAGCTACAGAGCTCCATGTTTGGCAGTCTGCTTTTTAATATGCCCGCTCTCATTGCTCTTTACCTCTCTGCAAGCTAGCAGTTCCCGTGATTAGGAATCTGAACTCACATTTCAATAAGTCCAGTGGACTTAAGTCACTGAACACTTACTTACGTTTCAATATCTCTATGATTAATCTCCAGCAACCTTTTCAGCCTGCCATGATCAGAGTAAATATTGGCTTTATTGGAGCTTTCCTCATCCTAACAACTCTGATGCTCTCCTGGGGCAAGCCCCTCAGAAGTCTCAGAACCTTATCACATTTTCATAATCCAACACATCCTTTGTCTTCTCCCATTGTTCTGCTGCATTAACTTTGATGCTGAACTTTTCCTCTTTTCTCATCTGTCTGCAAACCTATATTTCATCCTGAGCACACGCATTGGGTGCCCCATCCCTGGAGGCACTTGAGGCTACATGGATGGGGCTCCAGGCAGCCTGATTTGGTGGAGGCAGCCCTGCCCACAGCATGGGGTTGCGACTGGATATGCTTTAAGGTCATTTCCAACCTAAGCTTTTCTATTGTTCCATTCTACAATTAACCAAGTCTTGACTTTCTTCCAGCCTCTTTCTGCATCCACGGACACTCTGAATTCCACCAGAAAGAGTGTTGTCACCACCACCCCCCTCAGACTGCAGAGTGTCACTTCCCCTTCATCTCCACCATGCACTGTGTGTAACTTCATACAGCACCTGGTTCAAAGCTACCTTTCCCTTTGTCTCAACAAACTGCAATGGGTTCACACTCACTGGGTCACAGACCTAATGTACCTATGCGCTTCCCTTCCTCCACAATGGCTTTTTGGTCCTTCTAGTGCAGCTTCACCTGCCCTGGTCTCCTCTGCATCTTCTACTGGTAGAAGTGGCAACGCCAATTCTGCCTATCTCTTTTCAAGTCCTATATGGGGAAAAATACTTTGTAAAAAAGTCTCTTCTAGTCCATTTTTATTTTAGCAGTTCTTTAACTTATGATCTACTGTAGTCACAGACTCTGGGCATTTTCATTATCCTGCTGCCATATGTTGCACTGTAGATGGATATAGGATATGAGAATGCTAATATGACAAGAACAAACACTTGCTGTATTAATAAAAACTGCTGAGGCACAAGGAGTGACTGAAGCTACCTACCCGCAGATGTCATAGATTCTCTCTGTCACATAAAGTCTTCAAACCAAGGCTGAAAGTCTTTTTAAGAGATGATCTATAACTCATCCAGAAGCCATTGCTCTAATGCAGGAATTATTTGGTGAAGTTTTGTAGCCTGTTTTATGCTGGAGTTCGGACTAGAAGGTGGTAACGTTCCCTTCAGGCCTTAAAATCTTTGACTCCATGGAGCTCAAGTTGTCAGATACATTCCTTTAAAAGCAAACAAAAACCATAGAAGCTTCTGATCTCTATTACATCAGGGTCCTGTTGGGTACGTGTTTTCTTTACATCAGGTGCATTGATTTCTGAATAATCACTGGAGATACAAAGCAGGAGATGACAAGGAGATTATGGCACCTGCCATGCCCATTGCTAAATGCTCACAGCTGGCAGCTGCTGGCTGAGTTACTGCAGCTCCAAGTAGACCTTGCCATTTTGGTTTGCTCTGAATTACCCTGGTATTGTCAGGGTGCAATCTTAATCCCTGGTAGGATCCTCAGCCGGCTGAAATCGGCAGGACTCTGGCCACTGATGCTGAGCAGAGCTAGGATTTCACTAGGCATAATGCTTCTTGTGACATTCTGCTTTTTGCATTACAGTTCATCTTTCATCTGGATGCATATCGGCCTTTCCCCTGTTGTTTACTTCTGCGTCTGAGCACCTCCATTCATGCCGTGTAGCACCCAGCTGCCAAGACCCACCCCTGCATTGTACAGCAGCCATTCACCTCTCTTGTGACGAGGACAGTCAACAGCTCTGAGCTGCTCAGCACAAGGGGTTAGACAACAGCTTTTGTCCATGGGGCTGCTGAGGTGTAAGGAACGGAGACCAAAGGCTTTCTGGGAACTACACATATTGGCTACTCTGTTACCAGTACACTGGAGTGGGAGGGGAATTCACCCTTTGGAGTGGTTACGTGGAGTCTGATCCTACCTCTGATAGTGGGCAGTGCTGGATGGGGTGAAACTGGAGACTTCTTGTCACTGCTTCCCATCCCCTAAAATAGAAGAGAATAATATTAAACAAATAAATAGTTCTTTTTCAAACAAGCTTACTACCAATGTAGATGTCCTTTACTGTTCTGGAACAACTAAGCTTATTTTTACTCAACCAGTTTTAAGTGCTTGTGGTATTGATCTATTAGAAAGCCAAAAAAAAAAAAAAAAAAAAAAAAGCGACCAGAGAGGGAAGTTTTAATGACCAATAGTGGGAATGGCCTCAGGTTGTTCCAGGGGAATTTCAGGTTGCTTAGTAGGAAAAAAATTATTCTCCAAAAGAGCGGTGAGGTATTGGAATGGGCTGCCCAGGGAGGTTGTGGAGTTCCTGTCCCTGGGGGTGTTCAAGAAGCTTGTAGGTGTGGTACTGAGGGACGAGGTTTAGCTGGGAAATATTGGTGGTAGGTGGACAGTTGGACTAGATGATATTAGTGATTCTATGTTTCTATCATGATGAGATGTAATGGCTATGCTTTTATGAATGAGAAGACAAGATGTCAAGAAAATTGCTTAAACAAATGCTATTCAGAACATAGAAGCTTTCTACCATGGGTAAAAACTAAAGATGAAATTTGGGAAGCGGAGAGAGTTCTTTTCCGAGAGGAAGCAACCTTGTTTTCCAGACCCTAAGCATTAACTAATTTATCTTGCCTATAAAACTGCATCAAGAATCTTAAAATTATAAAGTGAACAAAAATGATGCTGGGAAATCTGAAGCAGCCTGAAGTTCCAATCCTACAAAGACCTGCTCATACTCATGTCATAGAATCACAGAATCATAGAGTCACTGAGGTTGGAAAAAGCCACTACGGTCCTCTAGTCCAATTGTCACCCCTGTGCCCACTAAAATATGCCCCTCAGTGCCACTTCCACATGTTCCTTCATGTCGTGTATTGATAATAGTGACCATTCCAATTTCACTGCCTGTCATTTTCTCACTATGGAACTAAGTCTGTGCTCCATACTGGGAGGAAAACTTTAAGCAGGTGAAGGTCTGTTCTTATAGATGTATCAAATGTCTTATGTGAAGTTGATTGTGAGAGAACTGTCTCTCAAGCTTTGGAAAACATGCTTGACTGTAAACCACTGCCAACAGCAACTGTTCTGGGAGTGTGCCTTGGGTTTGACTTACGGCCGTGGCACTGGGAAGCAATACTCCTGGTGCAATGTGCATTCAGGTGCACTTACCAGGAGGGTGGGCTAACCAAGGCCAAGCCAGTGATACACCAGCAATCTCAACATGATCTGACCATATGACCACATATTATGAGTCCTGGGGCATGGGGAAATCAAGTGCCCAAACTGCAGAGCATGGGTGGAATAGACACATCCCAGGAACACGGCACCTACTGGTGCTGGGACAGAGGCAGCCGTTGGGAAGGCATGGGCTGGAACAACCCCAAATGTGTGTGGGTCTGGAGTAACAGCATGAGGCCTTGGTAGGATGTGGATGAACACTGCCTGTGGGATGTGAGGTCAGGAGTAAAATGTCTTCCCTGCAGCTCAGCTCTGTACTGTGCCTTCCCCACGTCCACCTGTGCCCTGCACACCAAGAAGAACCAAGACTGTCCAGCAGCCTCCTTACTCAGAACCCATTTAGGAGGGATTTTAATTCGTGTAAATGAGTGTTTTTAATTTGTTATACTGGCCTTTATCTCTATTACCATCTCATTTGCTTTTAAACCTAGTTTTGCCATCCTGACTGAATTCCATTTGATGCATTAGGAGTAATTCTCTTCCCAAAGGGTTAGACATTTTCTCTCCACATAAAAGTCGCTTATTTTGGATAAAGAGACGATTAGATTTATCTTTAATATTTTAATGGCAGCCAGGATTATTGGGTGGGCAGCCCCGGTTTCGGTTGTTGTTGGGGGATTAGACTCTAATAAACTCTTCAGATTGGGATTTTTTTCTGTTTTGCACAAAGTACTTCTATTTATTTAAAAAAAAAAAAAATCACTTCTTTTTGAGTCATAAATTCCATTTGCTGTTTCCTATTAGTATTAAATCAAGTTGATTAAATTCGTAGTGACTATTTGCACATATATCTTTTTAATTTTAACATCCACAACATAAAATCTTTAATGGTGCAATTTGAAATACCTGCAACATACATCGCCACTGCTGTTTAAACAGATGGAAATGAGGATCCTGATGAGGGGAGGAAGGAGAGAAGAAGGGATGGGGAGATGGATAGACAGACAGGTGCGGGAAGGGGTACACAGGCTCCTCACACTCTGTGCATACGTTATGTGGGGGGGTTAGAATTAAGGAGTTAGAATTAGGAAGGCACTCCCTTCGAAGCAGCAGCCACAGCATCTCCAGTCCTCCTGGGGCTTGTTCAGGGCCCCATCCCGACTCACAGCCCAGGAGCCCCGATGGTGGCGTTTCCTCAGAGCCAGCTTGCGGGCACCCCTCAGCCCTGGGCTTGCACCCTGCTTTGGCTATCACCGATCCCAGCGTCAGGCTAATCGGAAACTTGGTAATAGAATAAAATGTCAGCAAAGTAGAAATCAATAAGTGTTAATGCCCCAGGACTTTCACTGCTGGGCTCCCTTCTCCCGCTCCCCCCTCCCGCACCATCCTGTCCCTTTGATTTCAGTCCCCTCTCTAATCCCCACCTCATCAGCTCCGGGAAGGGCTGATCTGCAGCAGAAAATCCCTCATTCGGGGCAAAATCAGCTTAATTTGCAGCAATTTGTAGCAGGTCTTTGCTGGGATTTGAGTCTCAAATTATCCCGCGGGTGGGGGCTGCAGCCCCTGCAATATGGGCAGAGATTTCCCTGCTCCTCTGTTGGCGGAGATTTGTCTGGGGAGTAATTACAGCCCGGCCTGGCCCCCGGCCCCCGGCCGCCGCTCGCCCCTCCGCCCACAGGGCTTGGCACCGGGCGAGCGGCCGAACACGCAGCCGCCCGGATTAGCAGCATTAGCGGTGAGCGTAGAGCCGCAATTAATCATTTGCTGGTAAATACAAGCGGGAGCCTCCCTGGCTGCTGAGAGGGCGGGAGGGGGCTGCTCGGCGTGCAATGGAGCAGTGAGGAAAGGGAAGGGGAGCACCCGGGGACCTTGTGGCCTCGGGACAGGAGATCAGAGCAAGCAACTTTCCTTCCGCTAATGCTGCTAATTACCGGCGGCAGCTCTGGCGGCAGCCAAGGAGGGACCCCCATTTGCCTCAGGACTGGCATGCATGTCCCAGTAGGGTTCCTGCAGTGGTGACAATCTGCAGCCTGCAGGAGTGTGCTGTACCTAGTGGTACCCATCATAGAGTCATAGAATCATTAAGGTTGTAAAAGACCCCTGAGATCATCTAGCCCAACCATCAACCCATCACCACCATGCCCACTAACCGTGTTCCTCAGTGCCAGATCCATACATTTCTTGAACATCTCCAGGGACAGTGACACCAGTGCTCCCTGGGCAGCCCATTCCTGTGTCTCACCACTCACTCTGAGAAGTTTCTCTGATATCCAACTTGAACCTCCCCTGGAGCAACTTGAGGCCATTCCCTCTCATCCTGTCGCTGTTATCTGGGAGAAGAGGCTGACCCCCACCTCACCACAAGCTCTTTCCAAGGAGTTGTAGAAGGCAGTAAGGTCTCTCTTGAGTCTCCACTTCTCCAGACTGGACAATCTCAGTTCCCCAAGCTGTTCCTCATAAGACTTGTGCTCCATACTCTTCACCAGTTTTGTTGCCATCCTCTGGATGCACATCAGAGCTTCAGTGTCTTTCTTGTAGTGAGGGGCCCCAAACTGAACACAGTACTCAGGATGTGGCTGAATACAGAGGGATGATCAACTCCTTGGTGTATTTCTGATAAAAGCCAGTATGCCCTTGGTCTTCTTGGCCTCCTGGGCACATTGCTGGCTCATGACCAATATCCCCAGATCTTTTCCTCTGCACAACCTTCCATCCACTCTGTCCCAAGCTTGTAGTGTTGCATGGGGTTGTCATCACTAAAGTGCAGGACTTGAACATTTGGTCTTGTTGAACTTCTTCCTGTTGGCCTCAGCCTACCAACTCCGCAACCAAGGGAAATCCCAGTCATGTTACATTCTACACAAGGTGCTACCTGGTGAGAAACATTCCCTCAGCACGTGTGTGACCTGGAGGTGGCCCCATGCCAACAGGGAGCCATCACAGCCAACACGGAAAGCAGCTCCTGCTATTAAAGGCTTTATGCTATTTCTGATCAGATGAAAAAGCTGGTGCATGGAGGTGGCTTGAGTTGTCACAACATGCCTTGCTGTCTGGTCAGCTGTTCCCTTGTCAGTCCATGATCTTGTTTAAAACAAAACATTAAATTAGCTCAACATAAAACTGGAATAACACACATTAAATGAATTACAAATGGACTAATTAGTGGTTCTGAGAAATGCAAAGGGAATCACCCACTGGTGGAGAAGCCTTGGAGATACATTGCCTAGAGATCATTTCTTGGTCCATGGTGCCCTGCGGTATTTTTGTAGTGACTTGGAAGAAAATACAAAATCAATGCTGGTAATTATTTCTACTTGACATAAAAATTTGTGGCATGATAAATAATGATGGGAGCAGGTCAGTTATACCAAGCAATCTGGATCACTTGGCAGGCTCTGCTCATTTGAACAATATGTGATTTTAATATAGCCAAATGCAAGATCATATATCTCTGAATAGAAAATGAAGGTCACAGGATGGGGGATGCTGTCATGGTAAGTGGTAGCTGGGAGGCGGATGTAGGAGATGTGACAGATAATAAAATCTAAACGTGGATTTTTGCTGTAATCTGCTCTATCAGAGCTATGCAGTTTCTGGAGATGTGGGGAAGAAAATATTAAATAGCAGAATGAGATAACATTGGCTTCCCAGGATCAGAACACAAGAGGGTTCGCTCCTTGCGCCCCAACTTCCAAAAATAACACTGAAAAAGTGGAAAATATTCAGACAAGAACATCAGAAATCATGCTGGAAAACCTGCCATACAATAGAAATTAAGAAGTTCGATCTATTCAGCTTGTCAGGGGGAAAATTAGGAGGTGGCTTGGTCACCCTCTGTAAGTCATTAGGAGAGACGATTTCTGAGGATGGAAGGTTCTTTAATTTACTAGACAAAGGCATAACAGGATTCAGCACTGAAGGGTCAAGCTAACTAATTCATAATTAAATTAATTAATTTAATTAAATATAAGTATTAATATAAGGTTTGGATTCTTAACTGTGAAGACAATTAATAGAGTAGGCCAGACAGTTTTTAAAGAGCTTCTTATTGGAAAAAGCTGATGGAAGTGTTTAGAGTTTTGACAGAAATGTTGTTTCTTATAGAAATTCCTTTAACAATATATTTTGAAAATTGTTCTGAAATGTATTTTCTCATGTTAATTTATGCATTTTCGTTTTGTATTATTGCACTATTACCACATTATGTCATGCCAAATCACTGGAATCTATTTTCATTTTAGTTTTCAAACTACTAAGTACATTTGCTACATGATATTGAGTGAATACTAAATTGATGTGAAATTCTTTCATTGTAACACCGCAGAGAAACTTTGTGCTGCCAAAATAGTGAATTATTTCATAGGGCATGAAGTTTCTGATAGCTTTAGTGATTTTAAAATATAAACCAGGAGACAACTGTCTCAGTTTTTCGTCATAGTTCGTGGCCAGTGATAGGTGTACGCGTACTGCAGGCAGTGCTCGTTTGCTGACCTGTCAGCACCAAATGCAAGGCCAGTATAAAACATAACACAAACAAAGTTATAAAATAGAATTAAGGTTGTAATGTTAGTTCTTAATGGAGTGAAAAATCCTTTAAAATTTTAACATTTCCCACAGTATCAGGAAATCTGATTTACGACGACCTCTAGTATCCAAGCGTTTAAGCTGCTTCCTGAGGAGTGATCTTTCCAGCTTTAAACCTTCTCAAATATATGCTTGTGCATGAACAACACTTACCAGTTTGGCACAGGCTGAAATGGGTTTCTAAAGAGTCCATCTCTACTGAACATTTCTTCTGGATCCATGGTGCATACTGAGGTTGGCAAGGATCAAATGACACAGCTGAGAAAAGGCTTTTGATCTGTGAGGCAGAGGTAAAGCCAGGGGGACTGAGCCAGGACATGGGCATGGTTGTTAGATAGGAATGGGTTGAGGAGACACCAAGGTGTTTTGCGCTGAACTGGGATATATGGGGGCCCTAGAGAGAAAGCTACGCTTACTCCTCGGCACTGGGCAGAGCAAATGGCACAGGATGGGATTGCTGCCTTTCCTGGGTAGTGTCCAGGCTGACTAGTCTGGGAAGAGTCCATGTACAGCGCAGCCAGGAGAAGCCATCACCTTCTTATGAAGTTGGGGTGGGACTGAACTGCAGTGCTGCTGGTCCCTCTGCTCACGCTATGACACTTCCGACAAACCCTACATAGAATAATAATGCTAAACATTACCCAAGGCACTAAAATACATTCTAGATTTGTTGTCAGTGAGCATCCTTTCCCTGAAAATCTCCTTAACAACCATCAACACAAAAAACAACACAAACTGAGGTTCCTCCAGAGGTTAATAATCATTAGAAAAGTGCATACCAGAACTGTGATGGAAACAGTGCAAAAGAGGGAGGATGAACAGGTAAAGTGTTTTAAGGGTTTGATTTTGCTTCCAGTTCACGCATCATCTAACATAAATCTAAACCTAGGAAAATTAACGGTAGAGAAACAGTTCAGTAATTTCTTTAACTCTGAATCTCTGCAGCAGAAATACCAACATGCATTGCACTTTCATGTGTGTTGAAGAAATGGATTTATAAAACAGAACAAAATGCTTTTTTTCCAAAATACAAAGCATTAACATACCTTCAGTAACTGTGACTTGTCTTGCATTAACCTAAGGGGCAGTTTAGCTACCTCTCCTTATATTATCATATTGAATAATATTCATAGAAGTCGGTGGAATGACTTGTGAGTAAAGTATTCAAAAAACTGAACATATCAAAGCCAAATCATATGTAAGGAATATTCTTCAAAGTCTGCTGAACATGTATTACAGGTACAGAGTGCCAACATTTCAACTATCGAAATACAAAACTCACAGCAAACCCCAAAGTCTTTGAATTAAGTCCGCAAAAATACACGTTAGGTTGAAAATTACAGAAGGCTTTGAATAACTTTTCAATCTTCTTTTTTTTTGAGCAGTAGAACGGCTCCAGTTTGTGTTGTCTAGAAATAACTTTCCATGTGAAAGGAGTAAAACAAACTCAGACTCCCATTACAGTGTCATCGCCGACCTCAGCAAAATGGTCTGCAGCCCCTTAAACCATACAGTAAGTTTTTTCTCTGGGCTTTGGACCTTTTGCCTTTCCTGTCTGCTCTTCTTCAGCAGAGGTAGCTGAGGTTAGAGTCTGTAGCTGCGCAAAGCCTCAATGGGTTACTCCAAGCTCAGCAGCTCCTGTAAACCTGGTACTATGATTTTTTCCTATGTAGAGGAAGTCTGTAATAATTTAAAAGACAGGGAATTGTTCAACGTACCACTAAAAGAAACTCTGCCTTAGAATTTTGTTTGACTGTGGTGTAGAAGACAACAAAAGCACCAGCACAGGAAGAGGGTAGCAGGGAAGATAACATCTACATAGCTAGCCAAGACGGAAGGTTTATGTATCTAGTACCTTGGGGGGGGTGGGTGAATCCATGACAGTGAATATATTTGGACTTCCAGCTTCTTTTTTTCTTGCCAAAGGGTGCTTCTCAAAGCCATGTCTGTAATCATCATTGCCCACTTTTAACAATGCCCATGCTGAACTAGGTGGTAAATGTGCCTTAAATTGTTAACCGATGTTTTCAAAGTCATGTTACAGAATTATCTGAGATAAACTGTCCCCTCTAGCTCAGCAATGAACAACAGCAAATATTTTCTTCTTTGTTCTAAGTTACAAGAGGAATACAAATAAACTCATGCAAGTTTTCTGTTACTCAGCTTTATGCCATTGCAAGTCACAAAGTGATAGAGGTTCATGTCAGAAGCCCCAGCTGATGTAGGTGGGTCACTGCTTGGGGGGCAAAAAGTCAAGGGACAGCGGAGGAGATCCACGGAGCATTTGTCTGGCAGGATATTCATAGGAACATAGAATCATGGGATCACAGAAAGACTTGTGTTGAAGGGACCTTAAAGCCCACCCAGTCCCAGCCCCTGCCATGTGCAGGGCTGCCCCCACCAGCTCAGGCTGCCCAGGGCCCCATCCAGCCTGGTCTTCCGTGCCCCCGGGGATGGGGCACCCACAGCTTCTGGGCAGGTGTGCCAGCACCTCACTGCCCTCTGAGTGAAGAATTTTCCCCTAACATCTCTCTAAACCTCCCTTCTTTTACTTTAAACCCATTCCCCCCATCCTATCACTATCTCCCTGTGTACTGTATTTTTCTCAACATTTTTTCTGTTTGCAATACCTAAACATGCTCTGCACACAGTCTTTCAGCCTAGCTCAAGGGTATTGTGGCTGTATGCTTGCGAGGGGAGGGGATAGAACTGAAAAACAAACTGATGACAGACTTCCTGGAAAAAACTACCCCAGCAATGCTGCGTTGACACCTCAGGGGCTCAGGGCTTGTTGCTGGGTCTTTCCAGTGCAAGAGGAAGAACCAGAGGCTCTGTGCTACTTATTGTTTTATCAAACCCAGCACAATATAGAAATCACTCTGCACAACTCCAGAAGACAAAAGGGGGGAAGCCAGAAAAGAGCCTGGATTAAGGACTGAGAGAAAAGAGAATTTCCAAAATTATTGAAGAGAAAAGTGAGAGTATAAAGGCACATCATTAACATGGCTTGAAAGGCAGGACATTAATGCAGCCAAAAGCTCTTGTTGGTCGGCCCCTGCCAGAACATCCACAGCTCCCCGGGTATATGAGCAGCCGGGGGGGCTTTAACTCGGTTGACGTAGGTTTGTGTAATCAGGAAGAGAAAGTGGGGAGTAGGCATGGGAGGGAGAGAGACAAAAACACCCAAAAACCAAAAAAAACAGAGGAGAAGGAGGAAAGAAAGGACAGAGGGAAAAAGGGGAAAAGGAGAAAGAGAAAATGGGAGGAGAAGAAGAGAAATGGGGAAGGAGAGCGAGCGAGACTATTTTTATAATTATTGTGGATTGGCTCGGATTAAGGGCAACTAGCTATCTCTTGGTTTTTCCTTTTTATATAACAACTAATCTCCTTCTAATCAGTTATTATTAAATTATATTCCATTTTTAATTCATTCACAGATCATTGGTGGCACAATTCGGACATCTGGACAGATAATTGAATAGAGATAATTTATGTAAATGAGGAACAGTTGTGTACAGAGGTGGGGGAGGGGAGATTCTGGTTCCTGAGGCCTGTGACCTAATGAGGAGCCTCCAGGAGCTGCCCCTGCTCCCTGGGAGGACTCAGGTGCAAGGAGAGATGGTGTGGATATTGAGATATTGTGTTCTGGATATTAGCACAGCCCGAGGAGAGGCCTGGGTTACTGTCCATCTCTGGGGATCTGGGTGCCCTCCACTAAGGCGAAGGGACAGTGCAGACTTGGCTTAGCCATGGTAACACCAGGCTTTCCAAACGAACAAGTGCCATCCCCTTTGCCTTGGGTCTGCTATCTTGCACAATGAAAAATCTCTCAGCTACCAGCAACTCAGCACCAGTGCTGCTGGGCAGATGAGCACCAACCAGCTTCCATGTCTACAGCATCATGTAGTCCTGATCCTAACCCTGGGGCTATTTCTTACTCTCCCAAAATGCCTCCGTGCTCTTTGACAGACATGGCAGAATTCCCCACTGCTTGCCCTGAAACTTGAATTCATACCACAGGGGAAAAACTTACGTTATGTAGCCTTCAAAGTGAGCCATCATGATCAAAGGTTGAGCTCTGCAGAGGATCTGGACTAAAACATCGTGCAGCAGCAGTAGGGAAAAACATCTCAAACACTTCTATTTATTCCCATATATATGGGAACTATAGGAACAAATGAATGGATATCTGGAAGTCAAATAACATCCTAAAAGAGAACACAATGTGGCAATGGCATTCATCAGCCCCAGCGTGAACATCTGCAGTGCAGGGAGTCTATGTGGAGCAAATAGCCATTCTAGTCAAAGGGGATCTAGTCAACAGGCTCAAAGGAGCCTAGGGCAAAACTCCTCTTGTCTTGAAGCAGTTGTCTACACTCGATTAAAAAAATCACATCTCCATTGCTTTTACCAATCAAATTGCTTTTGACTACAAAGATAGTCCATTAGTTTGGCACTGACTGCGAAGGCACTCCACGACCAGCACAGATGTAGGCATCTACAGCTAGGTGAGATGGATCCCACTCTAAGGGAAACAAGGTATTATTCTGCTTCTGCAGTAAAGGAACAGCATAACTGCATATTCCTTTGCCTCCAAATGAGGGTAAAGATTAAAAAGTAGTTCTTGTTTGGGGCTGCAGTTTATTATTTTTCTGCTACAAAGCTAGGTGCTGAAGAAAGAAGCATGACAGATAAATTTATCTTCCAAAGGGAGAAAGAATGCTAGACTCAATTGCTATGGCAAAAATCTAATTTCTGTCACTCATTCACAACAGGAGGAATTTTTAGGTGCATACTGAATTGTCTCATCATTATAGAACTGTTAGAGGAAGCGTGTACCATAGATGCAAATTGTGGGAAAACTACTCACAAGATTTGTATGACAAAATAAATTCAGGTTTAATTGCCAAGGACACAATCAAAATAAAATGAGACAGATTCAAGTGACCTTCTTGCCCAGCGTCTGAAATACACCAGGCTTTGTTCAACTCACTTAGCTCATTTTCCGTTCATTTATTTCTTTGGTGCTTTTACTACCGTTAGTAAATTCACTTTTCAGATCTGCTCTTGAACGTCTATTTAGCAAAACATGGAATTGTGACTGGGAAATTGTATGGGAAACTGTTAATCACAGCCTGAACCTCTGATTAACCATCTGAGGCAAGTGACGGGTCAGCTGCGGTAGCACAGGTGAAGGTAATTCAGCTGTACTCCCGGAAGGGGTGGAGCTTTACTCCACCTCTCCTAGATCCCATTTAAGGGCTGACCATCACTAAGGTAGCATCTCTTTTGGAGATTGCTCCTGTGTGGAGTTCCTTGTGGTGAGCATCTATCCTAGCTGTGAGCCTCAGAGCGGGTGAGCTGTTTCCCTATAACCTCTGGCTATTTATCTGTTACAATCTTGTATAATAACAGCTATACAAAAATCTATTATGAATTTTCAGATAGAAGTTATCAATGAGAATGGAGCCAGATGACTCTAAATAAAAGACTGAGTCTAACTGCCAGGCAGAGATAGAAGTTCTCCAGCAAGTGGAGTTTAAATCTGCCATTCTTAAGATTTTAATAATTGATCAAGAAAGCAGACCAAGCTGCATACTAATACCATTTGCAAATAATACAGTGTTGAAAGAATTTGTGCCACTGGGCAGAGAAGTAGAATGTAGTAAAGAGAACATTATAGAGAACTGTCAATTCAGCAAACTGTCATAGGTGAAAAACTCCAAAGCCAAAGGTAAGAGACAGAAAACTGGGCAGTGAGGAGGACTGAAAATAACAGAGTTTAGTGTGATAACAATGTACGTTTGCAGTACAGCAAAGCTCTAAATAAGATCGAGCTGGCTACCTGTTCAGAAACATGGCATCACAGAGCAGCTCATTAATGCTCTGTTGTTGAAAGGATAAGATTCAAATTTTTGTGCATGTTTACATGCTTTGTTTTCTTTAGCAAAATACTGACAAACTGCACAGAGTTTAGAGAGGAGGAAAGAAAACTAATGGGAATTTGTGGTTTGAATCTGCAAGCCATATGCAACTGTGCTTGACTTGTTTAAGTGATAATCAAGAGGTGAGGTGTCATAATCCCTCAGCTACCAGAAAGGTACAAAATCTGATGAAGAGCACTAAGTATATGGGCTAGCAACAAAAGGAGGAGAAGTAGACAACAAGAGAAATGGAGATCACAGGTGTGTGGGATGAAGGGGAGCAGTGAGAAGACATTAAATTTGGGTGTAGACACTTCCCAGAGGAACGTCTGCAGGAATTCTGTGATGTGGGACATTGCAATGCTGCTGACCACTGCATGCCACACACTTGGCTCTGATGGATCATGGAGAAGTCATCTGTACTGCAGCAACCTCTTACACCACACACCATGTCCTGTCCCCACCCTCTCTGCTTACTCTTCGACCTCTTTTATGTGTTTTCCTGCAATCTTCTGTCCACTCTGTATCTTTCCTGATACTGCTCTTCCTTAAGCAAAATGTCAAGGAAAGAATGTGACAGAAGACAAGAATACAGACTGAAAGAAACCAGAAAGAGCGAGAAGTGGGCAAGAAAACATCTCCAAACTTTACTTGAAAATCCATTGTTTGAGGTGGAGGCTCATTCCAGCAGAATGCATTCCTAGCCTCCCAAGATTTCCCCAAGGAAATGTTGCAGAAATGGATATCTCTATTAAAGTATAGAGAGAGTTTATAGCGAGTCTCCAAGCCATTGCTTGATTTAGACTCACTAACAGGGAGGAGTAGTACCAGCATTCAGATTAGGTATCTAGTGGTGACCGAGAGGCAGATGATTACATCACTGTTTGAACTTAAGCAGCAAAGCTCTATTAGGCATGGACTGGTGCGGCAGTGATCTAGATGGTCTTTTTCTCTTAGCAAGATCTCAGAATATTTTTTTTATCTCAAGGGTTTGGTCATTCCTGAAGTCTCCACCCTGATAACATTCCTAGTTAGTAAATATATTGGCACTTTTTATGTTTCATCCCTCTTTGCATACTTACATTTCACATACTGCTGAATGTTAGAGGGTGGATGTCAGAAATGACGAGATGGACTTATAAAGGAGTTGAACTGGGAGAGGCTATCTCCTTCTTTGCAGTATGACTGGCTGTCCCCATCTCATTCTTGACAGACAGACAAGCTTCTAAGCAATCCCTTTCAGTGTGTCCCCTCTAGTCTCCATCCTAATTTTTGTTAATTTTGGTCCTAATATCTAACCTAGCTCCTTCTAGCTGTGTTTTTTTGTTGTGTTTTTTTATGGACTGCGTGCCTGCTGTGAGTATGGAGGATGGATTGTTTCCCTCTCACTTCACATTTTCTGTACCCATTATTTGTTTCTTGTCCTCTCACAGTCTTCCAGGTTCAAGTTACACAGCACCAGTTCTTTCAGCTTTTCCTCACATGACATGTATTAGATCTGTGATCAACCTCATTGCCTTCCTTTATATTCCTCCTAAAAAGCAAAGCCAAAACTGCTCAAAAAACCAGCTAAGGTCTCACAAATGCTTTTTAGTAGGAGAGGTAATTTCCAGAGGTCTTGACAGTTGTGGTCTTATTTATTCCCCACAGTCTGAGGTTTGCTTTTTGCATCAGCATAATATTTTTGACAGGGATGGTAATCCATTCTAACTTCTAGCTCTTTTTTGGAAGAAATGCAGCTTAACAGGTTTTTGCCAACCCATGTTTATGCATTTAATTGTTCTCAGCATCACTTATATTCTTTGCATAGTTTCTTATCGACTTTCATTTATTATTATTATTTATTTTTTTTTTCAACCACCTTCCTGACTTGCCAAGAGAACTTTGAATGCTAAGTCAGTCCTTCGGTGTACTTAAAGTGTCCCCCAGGTCTGAGTCTTTCTGATGTGCCCACTCTCTCTTCTGTCATCCATGTTGTCCATTAAATCACTGTACAGAACCAGACCCAGAATAGATCTTTGTGGAGCTCTTCTCAACGCATCCTTCATTTTAACTGTAAACCACTGAGCACAGATTTTCAAGTACCTTGGCAACTCTCTAACAAATTTCTATTCTCCTAGTTTACTCGTAAGGACATCTTTTGAAAAGGAGACTGAACAGCTTACTGAAGTCAAGATACACATATTTGTATATGCTCCATTCTTATCTGCAAAACCTGTTGCCTTTTCACCGTAGGAAATCAGATTGATTTCCTTGATGATCCTTGAAAAATCCACACTGAATACAGGTGACTGTTAACTTTTTCTTTGAAATAACTTTAGAAATAACTTGGCTATTTATTTCAAAATTTTTATGGAAATGATGATTAAGCTGATAGTTACCACCACCTTTCTTTTTACTTTTTAAAGAGCAACGCCTTTTTGTTCTGTTGTCATTCTGGACGACTGTCACTAGTGATTCTGAGGCTGCTGTAGCCAAATCTCTTAGTGCCTAAAATGAAGCTCATTAAGTCCAATAAATCTAAATGCATCTAACTCAACAGAATGACCTCTACCATATCCTTTCTTTGTTATATGCCTGGATCTTACCTCTTTATCACTGTTATTAGTTTCACTAATATTATGCTCTGTCAATAACTTTTATTTTTTTTATTTTCTCAATATTGAGAAGTGATCCAATGTTTTGCTTAGTCTTGCTCTTGCTATTAATGAATTTACAGAATGATTTCTTGTTCCCTTTGATAATCCTGCTGCTTGCAAACTTATTTTATGCTTGGCCTTTCTGATTCAGTTCCTGCATGCCTCTGCCCTTCTATACTCATCTTTTTTGCACTTAACCGACTGTTTATTTTCTGCACCCTTCCTTGACTGGTGTGAAGTGATGGGGAAATTGTGATTTAACCAGGCTGGTTTAAAAATTATTTTTTTCCTGTTTTTCAGGATGCTGCCCCTCCTGGAGGAAAGGAGGAATGAGATGGCTCAGATAAATAAGGCTGGTGCTGCACAAACTTGTTGTTCTCCTATGTTGTTCCAGCGTATGGAGAAGGTAAAGGGCAGATTGCAGGTTAGTATTTGGGTTAGGAGATGGCAGAGCTACAGAAATGAAGGAGAGGGTTTTCCACAGTTGTGTTGGTTATCTAAGCAACTGTTCAGATGCTAATTAAGACCATAACTGTAACTCTTTTGATATTCACCCGAAAGCAGTGTAGGCTGCATCCTTGTGGTTGGCAGTCTGAGATGCTAGCTTACTTCTCTAGCTTGTGTGAAGAAGATTGGTTTGAACTACAACCCACTGACCAACAGTGCTTGAGTAGTGTGAGTCAAGGAGGGATGGGAGGCTGTGATCTCGTGCAAGAAGGACCTGCTCTGTAAGGCACCCAGAGAAATCAGTGGGGCCCATCACCTCTCACTATGCCACCAGCAATCGCTCCGGCATTCATGTTCTTCCTGCATCCAACTTCAGTGGAACTGGGAGTCGAGCACACAGGCTGAGGGCTAGTGCCAAAGCTGCAATGTGCCTGTGTCTTCTCCAGCATTCCAGCCCTGCTGTACTTGCCCCTTTTGATCCCACCTACTTTCTTGACAATTGGTCCTCCTCTCCTCATCCTGGGGGTCTACACAGACAGCTCCCCTCCCCACCCTGCTCATTAACACCCCTCCAAACAGACAGACACAGACACCACCAGCAGCTCCTTTCCCCTCCAATGCCCTCCCCTTCCCTTCCATAATCTATCTACATATTAAAATGAGTTTGTCCCTGATTTACATGCGTAAGAAGGGATGTAATAATGAGGACATAGATTAGAAGATTTAGCACAATCGTTTGTGTAGATTGTGTCCCATCAAAGGGCAGCTCTGACGAGCTGAGATTAAGGAGCAAACAGCTGCCGCTGGAATTCAGTCCATTTGTTTGTTTGCTGTTTTCTCTCTTGACTCCAGCAAACAGTCTCATTAACATGCAAGTGATTTGCCCCTTAAGCCTTTTCCTGTTTATTATTGGGGGAGTTGCTGACGAGGGCTTTGTAGAGTCCCTGGCCCAGTTCTGAGAGATCGACGTGCAAATCAAGATTAAAATGAGAAGTAATTAAAAACAAAGAAGGGGGCATGACACCTTAGCTCCCTATTCTCTGTGAGAGGTCTCAAAGTTAAGGCATCAGAAGAAGATACCTGGGGTGTCAGAACAGGGTGCGCTGCCCACCAGACAGCATGCTGTGGTGGGTCTCAGCCATAGCGCCAGGTTCTCCCTCTCTCCTGCTCTCCTCTGCTCCCCCTCTGTCTCCCCCCTCCTCAAAATGTCTGGCTGTCTACTAAACTCATTTGCAGCATTTGCTTTAACAGCCTTGTTTGGCAGCGCCTTCCATATGGCCCCTGCTCACACCCCACAATGGTCTCAAGATGCCAGGCTCATCTCCCAGACCATGGATGGATGGAGCTCCTGAGCTCCCACCTCAAACAGCTGCACATGCATGGCTCCCAGCCTGAGGCTTCCACACACTCTGCTCTGTTGGTGTCAGTGTCCCTATCCAACATTTTGTTCCCTTCACCACTGTCTCTGGTGGGTGAGAGTCTCAGCCACACAAGGACCATGCAACAATATTGCACGTGGGCATGGCTGGTGAGATGACTCCTCACAGGAGGAGCGGCTCAGTCACTGGGCTGACAGGGAACAAACTGGCACAGTGTCTGTATTTCAGTGGCACATAAACTCAGCTGGGCAGATTTGGCCCAGGCTTGGGTGGACCCAGGCTGACACTGTGAGAGGCCTTCAGCTGCCACACCTCTGATGTGCTGCAGCACTGGTTGCTGCTCCCTGTGCTGCTCTGTCCCTTCGGCCTTGGGGCTTTAGCTGCCAGCCTAAGGACAGAGACTATTTGAAGGTGGCTTTCCTTTGTAGGGAAAGCAGTGGTGTCACTCCATGCTGCTCATCAGCTTCCTGAGTCCAGTGCACTGTATGCGCAGCCAGCCAGCGATACTGACTTTGAGAAACGGCACAAAGGATGTCCTGGGCCGAGAGATTGCCACATAAATTCCCTGAAAATCAAGCAGACCTTTCTCTTCATTTATCAGTGCCTGCTGTATCCTCTGTAAGACAAGCAAAGAAGCCCAGAAACTTGCTCTGGGAAGCAGTAACGGTTATTAAGTGCGTGTCTACGCAGACAAGCATGGACAGATGTGGTTTGCTCTGACAGCTGCAGCAGGAAGTTGTGCCAGTGCATGTCCACACCCAGCCCCAGGTCTATGAGGAGGCTGCTCGCCAGGTGCAGCCACTGTGCACCAAGCGGTTATGAGATCTGAAGCCTTCTAACATCATCTGTTGATTGATGTTGACAAGTTGCTGTGTGCCTCTGATGGTGCCTGTGACCAGCAAGAGATGAGGACAGTCGGCCGCCCTAGACCAGCACAGAGCCCTGCTGCCCCTGGCAAAGGGGCTGACCACTGTTTTTCCACAAGGTTACCCCATTATTGCTAAAGTTATTTTCACATATGAATGGGGAGAGACTGCAGCACTACAGATACATGTCTGCAGACTGCATTGTTATGAAAAGGCTTCAGAGAATCAAGATGCACGCAAAAAGTGCTTTCTTGCCTAAGTGCTTCATTTTTTGTTCCCTTTTTGTAGAGCTGCACAGTCAATCAGAAGGAGCTCACACTCCACTTTGCTACAATTAACTAAGAAGCCCAGAAAAGTGTTCTACTTCCTAGGTTCAACCATTCAGCACAGCAGTGCCTTCCACTAAACTGCTATTACTGCTGGTGGGGGCAAAGCAATGGGAACGAATCAAACCAAAACAGTGGGCCTCAGTGTCACAGGGTGGCCCAGGAGACAGGGTGTCTGTAGGGATGTAATCAAGGTGTGGCCCCAAGCCCTGAGCGACTGCACCCAGCCACACAGCATGCTCACCTGCCCTGGGCCACCACCTTCAGCGAGGTCTCAAGGCAGCAGCAGCACATCACCAGCAATAATGCTGCCTCTCTAATCTCAGCTTTTTTTTGGCTCATAACAACTCAGCCCTGTCACAATTGATTCTCAGTGGATCACTGAAAGCTGTTCCATCAGTCTCACTGTAATGGATTGGTAGTGCTTCCTTCTCTGCTTTTTTTTTTTTTTTTTTTTTTTAGTATGTATGTATTTGTTTGATTAATTGATTTCCTTTCTAGAAAGATAGAGTTTTAGTTGATGATGGGACACTGGTTCTGTGACTGGGACCCTTATCCTCATAAACATCAGAGCCACTTTTTCATCAGACACAGTCTGCTACTCTCCCTTGGATGGAGATCAGATCCAGAAAACTTCACACTCTCAGACTGAAAGAGTTATGTGTGGTTAAGAAGGAAGCAAATAACAGAAATGCTTAGTCAACCTTGATGCAAGTGCTCCAGCTCGAAATGGAAATGAGCTCCTGAAATCAATGCGTGCCTGCAGCTTGCCTGTAAATAAACATGGAGCTGTGGGAGAGCACTGCTTGCCTACGGCTCATGCGATGCCATTGCAGAGCACGTCCCTGCCCAGCTGCTCCTCAGAGGTGTTCTGATGGGCCCCGAAGAGCAGAGCCAGTGCTGGAAGAGACTAGTGATGGAGAGGGGGGTCTGGAGGAAAACACTCATAGAAAGAGGGAAGGTTGAGGGAAGTTGGGTTTCTGTGGTAACTGCTGATTCCCAAGGCAGAGCAGTAGCAAGAGGACAGAGGAGGGATCTGTCCCGAGGGGCAGGTACAGTACCCACTCTGGGAAGTGGCTTAGCCCAGGGGACAGAAGGGATGCCAGGTCCTCCAGCATTTCATCAGGTTCAGCATCGCGTGTGCAGAGGGTGTCCCTGCCCAAGCCTCCCGCTGTGGTAATAAGCACTCAACTGAGAACAGGACAGGCAGAGAAAAAAAAAAAAAACAACAAGAGGGGCCTCACGGCCCTGGCTGCTGCCTGTGCCACCATGTGAGCTGGGAGGTGGGGGCACCTCTAATCCCCCGAGCTGGGCCAGCTGCCAGGTCGCGGCTCCTTCCCCAGCAGGGCAGCGTGCAGGCCCTCACCCCGTCCCTCCCATCACCCCATGGCACCCTCTGCAGGGTCTGCCGACCCCTCCTCAGGGCACGTGCTGCAGTCAGAAAAAAAGACTCAAAGCACACCTTTTCCAGAGGGCTTTTGGGAACTGCACAGACACCCAGCAGAACCAAGGGGCAGCCTGCAACTCCTCACTTGACCCTCTAGTCGCTGGCTGTTACTCATACCCATTTTTCCAGACCTGTGGTAATCTGTTGCCTTTCTATCAAAAATAAAGCATAAATTCATCTTTCTGGGCATAAGACAGTGATTTTTAATCAAAGCCTCTCAAAGCAGGCAGCTCCTCTCTTCAGAGCCAGGAGATCTGACAGCCTCTACCACGTCCTTCTTCTGTTGAATATGATTATTGCTACATTACCATTGCTATTATGTCACAAATTGACGTCTTGTGTTCCTGTTTGTTATCTGGGGATTCTGCTCTAATCTTGGAGATCACTAATGCAGCACAAATCCAGCACACGGGGTGATAATCTGGCCCCACAGAAAAAAAAAAAAAAAAAAAAAAAACAAAGAAAAAAAAGAAAAAAAAAACTTTCTAGGCATAATCAAAACCTTTCACTTCAATATCGCACACAATATCTTTATTGTGAAATCGCACTTCCCTCAGCCCCCCTCTCCCATGGCTCAGGGACACCACGGTCTGTCTGTAGCTGAACAAGGCTATGCTCGCTGTGTGAGTGCCCGGCTCTGGCAGGCAGAATGCAGGACCTGCAGAGAACAGTTTGCATCCTGCACACCGCTAACATCTGAAAGTTGGCAGCAGCCCCGCTCCCCTCCAGCCCTGCAGGAAACTCCTCCTGCCGCCAAACACGGCTCCAGAGGTGTTTTTGTTGTGTTAATTCCACATGAAAATAAATGCAGTATGACTCATTTTTATCGGTAGTAACTAATACCTGTTGAACTTCCATTTTCCATTTCCAGAAATCTCCACACCACAAGTAGGTGTGCTCAAAAACAGAGTAGGGCTGGCTCGAGGAGCGTGGAGCGCATTTTATTCCCTGTTCTCAGGGACGAATGAATGACAGGAGTGTGGAAAGCAAACAGAGCAGCACCCAGACAGAGGAAACAGAGGTAATTCGAGCTGATCCACCCATGGTTCCTCCTCACTGCCCCTGCACACAAGGGACGCAAGCGTTAAACAAGAAAAAGAACATACAAACAAATAAAACAACCCCACCGGGGCCTGTTGTTGCCGCAGTGCCAGCAGGCTGCCCCGCTGCTGGGCCCTCTCGGCCGCCCCCTGGCCCCTCTCAGCCCCGCAGCGGCACGCAGGGCCGGGCGCCCGGGTGTCGGTGGCGCGGCGTCCAGGGATGCACTGCTGATCCTAACCAAGTTTGCCAGCCATGCTTTTCTCATGGCTCCCGCACAATGCCCCGTTTTCTGCCCACCTGCCGATGATGCTTAATTAGGCGAGGAGTTGATTAATTTGAGGTAATTGACAGCTAATTACGGGCCTGAGGGCTCATTAACTTGACGTCCTGTCTCCATGAATTGGCTGGAGGGGGTCAGGTGATGTGCAGCCCCCCTACCCCCACGACTCAGCCTGCCCTCACGCCACGTGGCCTGGGGCTGCTGAACTCACCTGGGCGGCTGTAGCCGAGCCCAGGACACTGCAGGGCAAGAGCAGGGCTGACCTCTGGCAGGCACCTCTAAAAGGTAGACGCTCCTGGAGGGAACAGGGTGTGGTCTCTCTCTCCTGGGGGCCAGGAGCTGCAGTGGAATTCTGACAGGGCTGGGATGTTCCTGGCAGTGCTGAAGAGGCTTTTTATGTATATGTATGTATATATATGTATGGCCACTGTTTATTTTTGCTGGGAAAGATGGAGCTGAAGAATCAGGCTTAAATGGCTGAAGTTTGTGACAGTTTCTTGTTGCTGTGGTGGTGATCATTGCCTTCAGATGACATCTTGTCTTTCGGAAGTCTTCCTCCAGACATGGAACATCCTGGGTATTACAGTCATTGAGCTTGGTTCAGGATTCAACAGTAAGCCATCAGGGAAAGTAGGAGAGAGGCTGAATTAATAGTAAGCCATGGCAGTGAGAAGTGACTATAAGAAACAGTGACAGCTGGGCTGTCCTAGCAGCCCCAGGCTTCACAGTAAGGTACTATGCACTGCTGAAGGCATGGAGAAAAGAAGTGAAAAGAATGGGATCTCTTAATAAAATTGCAGGTGGTTCTATGTGGGTGCTCATATGGAAACGTGGTGAAGAATTAAAAACAAACATCTTAAACTACAGTCTTACCTGACTTGCACAGGGCTCTTCATCCAAAGGAAGCTGCATCACAACTACAGCTTTTCAGATGCTTCCCTTTGCCTGTTGGCATCATTCTTCTTCCTTACCTTGGCTCTACAGTTGTGTGTGTCTCCAATGAATGTGCTCATTCTTGGTGTGATCAGAAGGCATGAAAAATTGTTGGAGGTCTTATTTGCATATTGCCGACAATGGGTTTTAGAAGCCTGACTAAACAACTTGCTTCAATATCCTGCTGTTGCATTCTGCAGCTAACTTACACACTGCCCTTTATCTCTTTGAAATGTACTGGGTTTTAATTTTCTAAGCTTTCTTGTTTAAATTTCAGGGAGTTGGGTAAATATGACTGGTCTCTATGGCAATCATTATTTAATACCCTTCTTTCATTTGTTGTTGCTTCTTTCTACCCTGCCTAAACCCAGACTCAGTGATGATTCATTGTATAGAAGCCAAATATGGCCCTATGTGACGAATAAATTTTGCTCACCTGCTCAGAACCTCTCCTGTGTCTGTCTCTTTCAGGAGAAGGTGTCTATAATTCAAGTTGTATTTGAGAGTAGAAAACCCCAACAACATTTATTATAGCATTCATCACTTAGAACCTGTGAGAGGAGTTATGTGGAGTATCCCAGACAGGTAGTTCCATCCTTTTCTCTCTAGATCCATTGTTGAAACTGGCCATTCCTCATTTTGACTATTGCAAGGCTGTTGCCTTCTAGTGTAAATACAAAGACTACGCATGGACGCAACAATATTAAGCGTTTGGTACAGTGCAGGGCTACCTAGTAGCCTAGTACCTTCACATTTTCTGTACTGACACAAATTCCATCAGTAGCATATCAGAGTCTCATAAACAGTGATAAAACTCACTGAACCTTTAGACCTCTCTCTTTCTGTAGAAAGTTTGATTCACCAAGCACCGTACTAATGCTGAGTGCCTTTTTGAAGCAGGGATGTATCATAGAAACAATGACTCTCCCAAGGCTTTAGAACAACTTCCTTTTTGATACTGTTTGCCTAAATTCTCAAGTCCACTGGAATCCACAGAAGTGCCACACAACTGAGTCAAGAACTCCGTCTATCTGTAAGGATATTGCTGAGTCCAGGCTTCAAGGGTTAGTTCTAGGACCAGAAAATTTTACTCAGCTGTAAAGTTCTGGATGGGTAGCAACAAACAACCCTTGACAGAATGGTTAAGTAGTCTTGATAGGATCGTTATATCAGATCTATGGACCAGTATATTGCGCAGTTATTCATTTGGAAGGTGGTTCTTCAGAGCGATCCACATTGTTGCAGAATATCTTGACTTTAACTGATGTGAACTCAGCTGGAGAGATTGGTTAGTGGTATGTGCTCATGACAAGTTATTGGCATTTTATATATATGTTTCTTGGACATCGAGAATTTCACTAAATTTAAGCTGTATCCTTTCTGTATTAAGTCTGTAGATGTTGGAGAAGAAACACTTGGAAAAGCCATCTGCTTTTCTCTGATCTGGCAGGTTTGAGCTCTACTGTTGAATTCAAGGATCCTTGAGGCACGTGTAGACAAAGATGCCTACCTTATAACTGCACTTGCAGCTAAGGCTGAGTCTGAACCTATTCACGGCACCATCTGCAATAAGTGGCTTTTAAAAAGCATACTGCTGATTTTAAAACAGGCCAAGAGAACTCCTCTGAGCAGGAGCAGTATGAGTATCCAGAGGGAGTTTCTTAGGTCTGATTTTTCTGAAGCACTTCCAGCTCTTTTCCTTACATAAGATAACTTTTTCTGTAATGTACTGGGGGAGCATGGAGGAGTGATCACAAAAACAAGCTCTTTCTACAGGTTCCAGCTGTAGAAGTCATTTTCTTTCTATACAGGGTCTGTGTGACTTAGCACAAGGCTGTGATGCCAGCAAGTGTTGCTTGCTGTAATGTTGCTTTAAAACCCAAGCCTTAACTACAGCGTATGTGTATTATACCCCATATTTGTACCTCTATGGCACTTACTCTGCAGAGGCTGGAATGACAGCCCACCCAGGTCATGGAGAAGCCTACTAAAGGCATTGCTGAATTTTAGATCAAGACTCTGGTTAATAGCTTCAAAAACCACCACAAATAGCCTGCATTACACCAAGTCAACTCAACTTCCTATTTGTCAAGTCCGAAGAAAGATGTCTTTCATGTGCTGCTTCCATATAGAATCACCAACGTTAGAAAAGACTTCCAAGATCACCTAATCTAACCATCCTTCTACCACCACCATTTCCCTACCATATCCAGTAGTACATCGTCTCAGTGTTTCTTGAACAGGTGACATAACTCCCAGCCATGAACAAACCAACCTTTATTTTAAGCACAAATGAGTAAGTAGGATAAAATTTCTATGCTGCCAACCCAAATGCAGTACACAGTGCACAATTTGCTGACATGTATGCTTAACTTAATGTGCTTGAGAAGCCTGTGAGTTAGCAGAAGCATGTACACAGATGCACAGTTTTGTTTTCTTCCTTAATGTAAAATTCCAAACATATTTAATCTTGAGGAGCTTTTAAGTAACTATTTTCTATCAATATCTGGGTTTCAGAAGAGGAGCTGCTAATCAATTGCCACGTTCAGGAGTAAGAGGGTTACCATAATTATCTTGTTTGCAAGAAAAGTAAGAACATTCATCTCATTTTAGATGAATTGCAATTGTAAAATTTATCATTATCCCAAATGTATTTTTATTTTGCTGATGAATAAATGTTGAATGTCCAATGTTTGTGCTAGTATTTTTCCCATTACGTCTGTAGGGATTTCATATGAATTTTTCCATAAAACAATGGAATTTTTCCCAAAGTACAAAACATTCATATGTGTTCTGCGTTTTAACATGGTGAAGGAAGAAGATCCAAAAGCTATCAGCTTCCATTCTGTGACAAATAAAGAACACTTGAACACTCACACTAAGACTGCTTAAGTTCATGTGCAGCAGTGTTGACCCATTGCAGACTTGTTTGAATTAAACTGAAAGGCTGCAGTGGTGAACTCGTCTAATTTGTTTGACAGTGCTGCAGGACAGTAAGTACAAACCACAAGGATCAAAGACAAAGAAACCTTTCTTTTTAGAACCCTAGTCCACCCAAATTGATCTCCTGGAGTGGCCAAGAGAGGTTTACCTTGGAAAGAGTAAGCCACAAAGCAAGTTTCTCCTTCCTAGGATCCATCTCTTTGGCTTTTTGCTTAAGTGTGAGTCTGGCATGGGGATCTGAAATGATCTGCTATCTAACAGAAATCAGGTGCAAGCAGTCAGAGGCTTGCCACTGCACAGACTTGTCTAATGAGTCTGTGCAGCACATGGAAGAGTCCCCTGTATCTCTGGAGAAGTGAACTTGCAAGAAGATAGCTGATTCAGAGCATCTAACCACACCTCACTAATAAAGGCATTTGGAAGTTGCATAGGTGCTTGACATTATTGAACATCAGATATCCACCCCTTCAAAGTATAGATTCTGTTTACTTTGGTAGAATTCCAAGCTGGTACTTAAAACCAATTTAAGTCGTAGAATTTATAGAGGTTGATTATTTTGGCATTAATCTCATGACTGATCTCCAGTCCAATGCTGAGACTAAATACATTTACTGATCCAATAGATAGCATTTTTTTTTGTTGACTTTCTTCAATAACACTTTGAGCTTATATATATGAATATGTATGTAGCTTATTTGAATTATATTCTTATGTAATTTTGAAGACTTTTATGAATGTAATAAAAAAATGATGTAAAAATATCCTCCTGATATATCTTCCGTAGGCAATAACATTTGCCCAGACTAGATATTAGAGGGAAAAAAGCCTGACTGGATTCACTTAAGAAGTTAATGATTCCCATGAATTTGTTTCACTGACAGCACATTTGGCTCAAACGTACACTACTCTGCCTATACGGTCAAGTGTTCAGGACTGGAGCTTCTGAAGAAGAGACATCTATTTAGCTGCTTTGAGGAAAACAACAAACATACTGTTTTTTCATCATAGACGATAGTTTTGATAAGTCATAAAAACTAGGAAGCTGCCTGGAGATTAGAGAAAAGGGATTGTGCCCTTGATTGTTAAAAAGGAAAAAGGCAAATTTAGAGTTCCCGGGAATACTTACAGCTAGTAAAATAATAGGAAAAAGAAGAAAAAAATATATATATCAGTAGCCACCTAAGGATAAAAAGAAAACTATTTTTAGTACCAGGGATTTATAAAGAACAAATTGTGCTGAAGAAACCCAATTGCTTTTCTTAATAGAATTATAAAATTAGTGGATGAAGGGAACGTGACAGATTTGATACATTTGGATTTTAGTAAAGATTTGATACACAAATCCTACTCAAATTTAATTCAAATTGGCTTGGCTACATAACCACATGGAATGAAAATTTGGCTGTAGACCCACAAACAGAGGATAATGATGCATAAAAGGTATTGTGGTGGAGAGAGAGTTCTTAGCAGTGACAGACATCAGCATTGGGTTCCATCCTGTTTAACAGCTTCTGACCTTCTGCCTGGAAATCAGGAAATTTAGTTGAGAGAATGAAACGTAGAGGAAGCAAGAGAAAATAAGATGAGATCCCTGTAAAAATTTAAGTATTTTCCAAATTAAACTATCCAGTCATGGAGCAGTCCCTAGAAAACACCAGATGAGAATCACAGTGGCAGAAACCAAGGAGATGGGCACTTGCAGTGAAGAGCGGTTAGAAAAATCGGCTGCACGTCTGAGTAACAGGGCTGCAATTCATCCCCATGCAGAGAGACCATAAGGTCTCTGCAGTGCCTATGAAGCCCAGACATGGTCAGTGAGATCCTGGGCAGGTTTTGTTGGAGTATTCTACTCCAGTGATGACAGAAACAACACAGATGTTAGTAAATCATAAATGTGGTGCTTTTCCCCTGACAGGCTGAGTGGCTCCATCAGAGCTTGTGTAGCTAGAAGGGGAGCTTCTGTTCACATACTGAAGGTAAAAAGGTAAAGTAGAGGATTCTCTCTCTACAAACAACTGATGCAGCCACAGTGAAGTCAGCCTGATTTGGGAGGAGGGCTTTTGATAGATCTTAGTTAACTCTTTTTAAAAAAATACTATTTAATGTAGAACTATGAAAGAAAAAAGCCAATTAAATGTGTTAATAACAGATCTAAATCTCCATTTTCCTAATTATTTCCCCATCCCTCTCACTCACTCAATCCATTTGCAGTTTTGGCCATTCACCATTATATCTTACCATCACCCCACATGTGTCTCAATAACTTTGGAACCTGCCAGCCAATCACAGGCTACTTTGTAGGGAATAGATAATATATTTCTGTAGTTTTTTTTCATGTTAAGCAGCTGACAAAGAAATCCAACAGTTGCCTCACTAACATGAGTGCACCCTCTGTTAGACATCAGAGAATCCACATGTGATGCAGGCTTGAGGGACAAATCCATAAGCAAATAATTTTAGTTTTTTTAGTTAACTACAGCGAGTGACCATTTCAATATTATCCTCTCTTTAAGCAGGATCAGGCCCACAGAGCAAGCTTTTCAACATGGCAGAATTAAGAAAACTACATTTTCAGAAGACTTTCATTTCATTCTTTCTGGTCTGTCAGCAAACATCTGGACTGAGCAAGCGCAGAATGTGGTACTTGCACCCCCTCTGCATGAGTGTAAAATGCTCAGGAGGGTATGAAAGAACATTCCTACATCAATGAAGATGTTATAGTTGCTATTAGGATTTCTAATACTCATGGCTCTCCTAAATGCATGTGTGAATGTAGACATAATATCACTGTGAGAAAGCGTCATTTTTAGCATTCTGTTTTAAAATTCTCAATCTTTAATATAACATTAAAGTGACTTCTAAGAAAATTTCATCATCTGAATAGATCTTACAGGTCTTTAAAAAAAGATTAACCTGACTAGCATCACACTGTGATTTATTATTATTTAAATTACCAGTGTCTGTCAGTTGTTTAAGTGCCTGCATTTTTATTTATTTACAATTTTTAAAACATACCTATTTAATGAAACAACAAGGCAGACAGCAAGCAGTGGAAGGGCCACTGGACTGGGACTAAGACTTCACAGGGTTTGAATTGTGTATGCTGGATGACCTCTACAAGTCTTTACATCTTGATGTCAACCTTTCCTCCTTCTAGTTTACTATTGCTTCATCTGCTCATAAGCTCTTGAGGAAAGAGACTTTCATCTAACACATTTATATAATTCACAGCACAATTACTTGCTGATGCCACTGTATATTAAAGAATTACAATATGGACAATATGGTGATTAATAACTCCAACTGGAAAAGAGACGTCCTCCAAACACTATTGAAGCCCACAGGTCAGCTACTGTACCATGAGTAAATGGTACATTCATGACAGAAGGTTTTAGTGAAGAAGCCATTGCACCATTTCCCTCCATCTGCACTCTGTACTTTTATCATCTGTCTTCACAATATTCTTGAGTGCTGCTTCTCTGTAAGGATGCTTTTCACCAGAATGTCTTCCTTGGGAGAACACAAAATCAACAGTTTTTGTATTAGATTGATCTTTGTATGCATATGGAAGTCAGATGTTGCATGCTATTATTTGTACAGCATCATGACAGGCTATGAGAATGGTGCTGTAACAGGCCAGAATACTCATATTTACCTGAGCAAAGAAACAGAGGATAAGTAGGAAAACCAGCAGCATGTTCTTGGGGTATTTTCTCCTGCTGTCTGCCAGTGAGGCCTGACACGATAAACATCATCAAACCTTTTTCACAGAGGTCACTCTATTCCTGACTTACAGAGCACAGAAATGGAGGCTACTGTGATGGTCTTTAGTTATCTGTCACTGACCTGGGACTCCTCCTTGGACCGGGACTGAAGCATCTGGAGAATGAGGAAGTGATATGCACTTGGTGGCCATCTGCGTGGTTCAAAGTAACTGTAGCTGTTCCTCTTCAGAACTCTATTACAGATCTGTTCTGGTAGGACACATGAAGGCAGTAGGGATGCAGGTTTCACTCAACATCCACTGGAGAACCTAAGGTCAAATGGAGTAATTACATTCAAGTTTTCTCCACCTTTTCTATTTGTGAAGCAGCATAAAAGTTGCCAGCTCTCTCAGATAAGACAAGAGCCATAAAGGTTTCCAATTTCCTCTCTGGGATTTAATAAGAGGATTACATATCTCCTTCTTTGAGAATAAACCCCTTTGCAGGAAAGATACTGCTCAAGCCCTCTTTGGAGATCAGTCAGGACATCACGACTCCTAAGACTGAAGACATTACAGCAGCTAATTAAAAGGGAAAGGCTTCCACAGCTAGGTAGGACTAGATACGGTGACCATGCTGCCACAGGTTGCTGGGATCACAGCCATTGGAGACAGAAAAAATAAAGAAGCACAAGCAAACAACAGGGCTCAGGCTTCATCCCAGATGACAGCAGACTGTTGGTGAAGCCTTGGAAACTAACTTTCTCACTGGAACAGCTTCACCATGAAGGACAAATAACCCAAGGAAAAAATCCCTTTTACCACTCTTCCCACACTTGATTTCTCTCCATACTGCTCAATTTCCTTAGTGAAAGGCTGAACATGATATTGGTAAGAGTTCAGAACACAGCCATACAAATTCTGATTGGAGCCTCAGCAATTGCCCTCAAAATAAAAGGATACAGAGCAAGTAAAGGAAAGCTGTAAAATGAGGTTACCTTAACAGGAAGGACATTATTTTCCAGTGAGAGGAGTCACACTGTCATTTCTCCAGCATAAGGAGATAAAACTCCTTAAAACTCTGCTGGCCTGCATGAGACAGAAAGGTTCAGCACCTGCTTTGAGAATCACCCATTAAAGAACAACAGAGAAGAAAATGCTTCTTCCAGCCACGTACCATCTACCCAAAGAATTAATAGTTGTCTTTGAATAAAAATGACAAGACAGGACAAGAATTTTGTTAAAACAGAGAATGCAAATTCAAAGTTTTAGGACAATATCACATCTCTTTTACTGTACCTAGCCCAAAGACACTGACTAACTAAAGATCTTCAGGAGGACCATAATGTCCAACTTAATCACTAATACATTCCTACAACTTTTGAAACATCAACCAACAACTACTTCTGCAAGTTACTACACTCCTTTACAAAAACTGTGTATTATTAAAAAGAAATTTGTGTGACAAGTCAATAACACTACTCGATTCCATAGACCCTCTCATTCACTGTTCTTCTCTTCTGCTGAGAGACCGCACTCATGATGATGCTACGAACCTGCCCACTTCCTACTTCTTCGGGGTAAAGATGACACTGTGCACTCTACATGAGTGAGTGTTGGTGGGAGAGGGATGGCTGGACTTACTGCTGCAGCAGCTTTACTCTCTTCCATTCATTGTTCACAACTGTAATGGCCCTTTTGCCCTTCTGGATGGCTGATGGATGTCATAAATAAAGCTCCTTCCCCTTGTACGCAGTCTTTGCCTTGCCTGTCCAGAGATGCTTGGGTTTTAGAAGCACCAGGTGCAGCTACTGGGACTGCTGGTTGGAGAAACATTTGCCTCCTGAGCCCGTTAATTAGCACAGTAACGGTAGCTGTGCTCCATTAGCCAACCCATGTGGTCGAGTCCCCTCCCCGTCCACCAACCTTGCCCTTAATGAGAGCTGGAAGGGGGACACTCACAAAACACTGCTTCAGAATAATATTCGGCTTTGTCCACGCCGGTAACAAGAGCTGACAGGATCACTACGTCCATTTCTCTTCTAATTAGCACACTTCCAGTTCGGCCTGAGCCAGCAGCCAGAGAAAAGCGATCGGACAACCGTACCGAATCACAAACACAAAGAGGCCCATTCCCCATAATTAGGTGAGACAATCCCTCAGTCTTTTCTCGGCTGGAGCTTGCCGGTAAGACTCTCGCTGTTTTGGTAAGTCCCAGCAACACAAGTTACACGTCTCCCCAGGACACTAATAAGCCCCTAATTGTCTTCCGCTTCACACGGCTCGTACCATAGGTCTGACTTGGGGGAATTCTTCTAACGAGCAGCAGTCAGCACTCCCCGCGCCACGGACTGCATTGGGAGCCGCCTTGCAGGCACCGAGACCAGAAGGGGGATGTGGAGAAACAGGGAGGATAGCATCCTGGGCGCTGGGGCCCAGCCGCAGCACGGAGCCGGTAGCCACTCATTACTGGGGACAAAGGCCTTCCCCAGCTTCACTCCAGCTCTCCATCACAATTGCCCACCTGGGACCCTCCTCCTCCTGACCTACCTTCTTCCCACCATCTCACTGGGATCAACCTTGCCAGAAGCACAGCACCTGGTATGTGCTTTCCTCAGATGAGGCTGTGCCATGCCTCTGCCCTACAGTACAGAAACAAAAGGAGTACATACATATCATCTTCTTGGTTCCCCTGGAAAGGAACACATACAAGTTCTCACAGGACAGGTTTCTAAAGATGACCCCAAATGATCTAGAATATAAGAACTTCCAGAAGTTGTGAGGTGGGTAGGAGACCAGAGCTCAAACTCCCTGATCAAAACAAGGTAAAGGGAGGGCACATACTGCTTCTGAATTTCAACCCAACCTCTTATTGAAAAACCATCATTAAATATAATTTGGAAAAACATTCTGTCCAGAACCCAATGACAATTTTTTTTTTTTTTTTTTTTTTTTTTTTTTTACAAGAAGCCCATTCTGAGCTAAATACTTCAACTGATTCTAAGTAAAGATGCTTAGATCCTGCAGATCCCTTTGCCTTCAGGATTGCCGGTTACAGACTGATCACTCCTACCAAGCAGCATCTTACCAGAAGGGATCTGTCCTTAAGATTTATAGTGCTATGATTTAGGTGAACTAAGCAGGGAAGAGAAACCCCAGTGGGCAGGAAGGCAGGCTGAAAAAAACAAATTCATGTTGTGTCCAATGACAATGCCGTGTCAGGCACAGATGATTACCTTGCAAGGCAATTTAGGATAGTCAATATACATACGTATAAATAAATCAGTGAAAATTAGAGTAACTAGTGAAAGTTACTTTAATACAGGATGAGGAACCCAAAATGAAGGTCACAGAACCAGGCAGCCTCAGCATCCATGCCCACTTGGATCACTGCTGGTTTCTTGTCCCTCATTCTTATTTAGCTTATGAGCTTCCCTCCTGAATTTTTGTACATAACTTGCTGCATTTTGGGCTACTGTGATAACTGGAAGATGTCAGATGGAAAATCTCTAATGCTTAAGAACTCACTTAAGATACTCTGATTACAAGGGATGTTGTTAGATGTGCCTGGTATTTCTGGGAAGGGAATCCTCTTTCACACATCCACATGCCTAAAAACACAAAATTTAATTACCCCATATTATTGCACCTACTCATCAGTTGTTGGTCATAGAGACTGCCTTTCAAGCAATAACAGAATCGAGTCAAGTATTTTGCACCCTTCCAAGATGTGATCAATAAATAAGGTGCAAGGTCACTCTTACTACCCATTTTTTTTTTCTATTAGCAATTAAGTAACCACTTTCAAGCTCATCCCTCTTCCTCTTTTCTGTTCCATACTGAGATGTCTGTAACAGAGACAGGCAGGGAGAGTTCTGGCTTCACTGGTCACTGATCGGTATTATAGGAATCAGCAGGGAGGCCAGAGGTCAACCACATAAACCCAATAAGAAAACGCCTGTTCTGTGCATGCATCAGCTAGCAGAAGCCAGTCATCCTGCTCAAAGGGACACAGCAGAAAAGGTCAAGTCTAGAAACCAGCAGTTGCAGCAGATGACAGAGTCAAGATGTGCAGAGATCCCCCCACGCTGAAAACCTAGCACAACCTAAACATGGCCATGTTATGCATATTCTGTGTAGAATATGGATTACACCATTTTCAAAACTGTATCAGAACATACTTCTCTGACTACTTACATTTTTGAATATCTTCACACAGAGTGGAACTGATTGGCAACATTTCACTTCAGGTTTTGCATTTCATGTCCTCCTGACAGAAACTGAAAGCACCGACTTAAGGGTAGATTTGCAGAGATAATCGTTCTAGAATAGCTTTGATTCCAAGAATCATAGCACAACAAAAACCAAGAGGATCCAGGCTTCTTTCACCTTTCATTGTTTTTCTTACTTTTTCTCACCTTTTAAAAATATCAAGGCTCATCCTTCATCAAGGTATACTTTTTTTCCTCCTTGACATGAATTTTACGTTAGCAACCAGAGGTCAGTGTTTTGCTGCTTGTATCTACACTTTTCAGTGTGCAGCTACCCTTGAAAACGTAGAAGGGTTTTGGGACAAGGGAGGCTAATATGCATCTTTTGCAACACCAAATTACAACTCTTTAAAAAGTATGAAAATTCCTCACTTTCAACACCTTGAGATAGTAGAAGAGTCAGTATGAAGCCAACAGGTAGTCATCGTAGAGTTCTGGATTAAAAAAAACCTGATGAAATAATATATGTGATGCACAACCTCTACCTTAGATGAACTATCAGAGGAATGGCAAGTGACAAAACCGGCAACAATTCTTACACAGGGTTCCTGCTCGAACTACAGACCACCAGCTTTTAGCATCAGACTGCGTAAGCTAGCAGAAACTGGGGGATGTCTAAAGAACAAAACAGATGCAAGAATACATCACATAACTGGGAAAAGTGAACAGATTTAGTGGAAGATATTGTTTTCCACACAACTATTGTGTATTGTACAAGACGTTAACAAGCACATAAAGATGACCTTGTGATATAATTTTGAGTTTTACTAAAGCCTTCTTCCAGCTCTTGAAGAAACTAAGCTGTCATGAAATAATAGACTACATCTTCCCATAAATCAACAAGAGATTATAAAATAGGAAATGAGCAACAAGAATAAATGGTCAATTTTTGTAAAACAGAGAGGTTGGCAACTTGCCCCACAGACACTTACAGGGCCTGTGCTTGTCACTATCTTTGTCAACAATCCAGTGGGTAATGAGATGACACTTGTTAAAAGGTGTCAGTACAGGGTTAGGGTTATGAAATGGGTATACAAAACTAAAGAGCAGGGATCACTGTCACATGATACAATTTGCCCACCATACGCAGACAGCTCACTCCAGGATACAATGCATTTTTCCTTTTGGAGTGCCCTTGGTGCCTGGGATTCATCCCGAGAGGAACTGCAAGAAAATGTCAGAATTTGTGGACGCCTCAATTAAGATTACATCTTTGATATTCTGAGTGACTGCTGACTCTACTAACAGAGTAAAGTAGATACGGTCAATGGATTCTCTGTAATAAGATAATAATCTGCAAGTCGTCCTTTTCTTTAGATCATGGATGTCTCCAAAAACATTGATGCAAGCTTGCTGCAAATTCAGTACCATAAGAGACCAAGCTTTCAGACCACAGAAAAGAGATGCATTTTACCTTTTTTTATGTACCACAAAGGTTGATGATAGAATTACCTAGAATCACTTCCTCATCATGAAGCATTTGGCACAACTGTCTTCACAGCTGGGAAAAAAAGCACTGTTCACCTATGGTAACTTGTCTTAGGTAAAGATGAAGTGGATGAGACTAATGAGGACTAAAGCAAACAAATGGTGGTAGGGCATACTGCATACCAGGCTCAAAATAGCTCGAAAATTCACTAAGAGACTGCTGGATAAGGAAACCTAAAACATAATCTGTGCACAAGCCTCTTGCATATATTCTTTCCTATGCATCTACAACTGTTTAAAACAAGATGATTACAGGTAAGAAACAGCACATTACATCTTTATGTAACAGAACAATAAGATGAAAGAATATGATTTAAATATTGCCTCTGAGTTGGATTAGTCAATTTTATTTACCTGTTATTTCTAAGTGAGTTGTTGAGAAAAACTGAGAAATTGAAGGTTGTAGGATTGCTCAAAAATTTTGTAATGGCAAAACACTAAGCTTAATGGAATATTACCCTCTTCCATTTAAAGTGCAACTAGACTTTTACAATAACAACAATTAATAGAACAAGAATTTATTCTCAGTTGGATTAAACAGTAAAGCATTGGATACTCCAAAAACGAAGTGAACGGCCTTTACAACCACACATTTAATACAACAACAGCATTTAAAAGGAACTAAAACCATAGGTTTAATTTCCAAGAACCTGACAGTAACAGCTAACATACCAATGCATGAAAATACTTCATAAAGCACTGCACAAGCTCAAATAGGATTACTGAATTTTGATTTTATTATACTCTTCATTCACATCATTTATCAAAATTTGTTGTTGTTTCAAAATACAGAAATTTACCAGCAATATAAAGTCACCCAGATGTTATTATATAGATGCTGGGAAAAAAAGAGGTGGTTCAAGTGGGCATGAAAATCTCCAGTACCATTTGGATATTGCCAACTACTTACTTACTGATGGGAATGAAGTAGTAATAGGTTGAAAACTGAAGTGGTGATGAGCAAAGTGTCTTATCAACTTAACAGTAAAGAGCAGCCTAAGGAAGAGCACTGCCCAGGTGAGTAAGCCAACCGCTTTTGCATCCCAGAGGGCTCCTCTGGAAATTCAGGCAACTCTGAGCTCTGCATTTGTTTGTTACCAGATTACAGAGCAGTAACAGATGCTACAATTCTCCAGTTATATGAAACAGAGATACGTATTACCAATAAAAATATACAGCACTGGCTGATCTCTATAGATGACAAAGTACAAAGCCAATAAATACCAGTTCTAAGGCACGTATTATTTGCTGCCCTACAGACAATAAGTACTCTGTGGTAAAGGTTTTTTGTTTCTCAAAGACATGTATGTTACTAAGAAATACTAAAAGCTTGAAATTTCTTACTGGACATACTAGAAAATAAAACACATACGTCTATGCCAGGCTTTGATATCTTCTTCTACACTCCTCCTTTCTTTCAGATTTCAATTTCTTAATGTGTTGGATCAATGAACCTGCATAAAATGCACAAACTCGTATTGGTCGTACAGACCAAGTATCCCATCAAGTTGTATGTATACATACTATACATAGTATACAAACTTACAATTGCATTTAAAATGTCTAATTTTTAACGCTATATTAACATTGGCTAGCACCAGCAACTTTTGTCCACCATTCTTAGCTTCTCTTCTCACTCAGATGTCTTATCCCTCATGCTCTCAAGGGATGGAGGTCCTGTTAAGCACGATCCTACATAAACCAAAGTATGGAAGTAAATCCATTAAGTTTAAAACCACACTCTTGAAATACCTAAATATTCAGTATTTGCAAGTGGCCTTCCTGGGATCTGGGATTTAACTACTTAAATTTAGTTAACCGGAGCTGTCCAAAACAAGCCTGGTTTTCAATGATAACAACCACAACCACAGACTGCAAACTAAAAGGCTGCAGTCACCTTAACAAAAAACTCAGAGGAGTCTATTTGATTAAAAATCTCCTTTATCACACATGTAACTGAAAACAGTCTCTGTCTGCAAAGACAGACATTTGCAATGCTCTAAGGACAACCCGTTAATGATGAGGCACAAGTACTATTTCCAAGACATTTCTCCTCTCACATGTGATTATTAGTCTGGGAAATGACAGACTTTGAAAAGCATGGAAGCTAAAAGTAACATTTCTAAATGGAAAAAACACGAACCCTATTCTTTATCCGCTGTTTTAACACTATGTTTTATCTTAGAAAGATCATAGATACTAACACTTAGAATATTATTTCCTAGAGAAACGGGATGAAAAAGAAGTTCTTGTAAACAAAATCCAAACATGCTCCTTAACTTGTTAGGGCTGAACATGCAGAAGGGCATTAAAAGAAAGAAAATGCATTAAACTGTAAAATGAGTAAAGTCCAGAATTGTGTGCTATGAGACTGAGTCTCAGAAAATTCCCCCTTCAGAATTTGTAGGCAAACCTGATCTTGAGACCCCCGTTTTCCAAGTAATGAAAATACCAATAAATGCAACTTCCAGAAATGTGAAGACACCATTTAAGTAGAGTATCCTCACAATGGGGCTCACAAGCCTGCCCATTTCTGGAGTATTGAAAACATTACTGCCTTTCAACCCTATAACTTCTAGTGTTTCTAGCTCTGTAAGAGGCAAACTGAGAACTGCAGAGCAGACTGACAAAGCTGTTTCTCTGTGTATATGCTGAACTTGCAATGGCAACTATGTCCTTCATGGTATAGTAAGGCTTCTTAGTCCCTATGTCAGTCAGTTTAGATTTCACTGGAAACCTGTAGCACTGAAACTAAGCTCCCAGTCCAAACAGTAGTTTATTCAAGCCATGGGAAGCAAAAGAACCAACAGACTGAAGATCCTCTTTGTGGTACTGGGCATGTTTCTCCGAAGGCAGAGAGCAACTGGAATCTAATGCAGACTGCACTCAATTTCTACACTAAAAACAAATGTTCCTGCAGAACCAATGCTATCTGTCACAGCCCGCACCGCAAACTGTTGTCCAGTCATTCAACACAGAATTTGCATGTAGAGAACCAGTGCATGTACAAGAGACACACAAGAGGGCCAGTGCAACAGAATATGTGCTGGCCAGTCTCACGAAGAGCTGCTGTGTACTTTACATTGGGTCTGCCACTCGAGAACAATCCCGTAAGGTTACCATGAGGGCACACTTTGAATAGTTGATTACAAAAAAACCCTATCAGGTGACTTTGTTGTTGCATGTCAGGGTCAAATCCTTCCGTTTGGGTATCTTAAGGCAGGATGAAGCCTGAATTCCAATGCACTTAATCACAGTCCTTGTAACCTGTGTATGCAGTATATCTCTCCTGCAAAGAGAAGAGCTGTGCAAGTAAAAGAGGTGCTTGCTTCTGAGGGTCTACAGCAAGAGCTTTGTACTTCTTAGAAGTTCCGGGGTTCATCTGGATCCACAGTACATAATATGATCCAGTCAGGATACTTTATAGTCCCAGCTTCAGATGCTGCAGTTACTTCTTGGGTTTCTCTAAGATGTTCAGGAACTTCCCTCGAGTCATTTCTCTAGCTGAAACCACAAGGGAGGAAAAAAAAGATTAATATTGACAGAAATTCAAGGAACCCAAACAGAGTTGTGTATTTTACAATATTTAACCAGAGGGTAAGAAAAATCATTTAATTTATGCTTCTACTAAGAATAAGTGAAAGGCAAATAAATCTGCATTACAGCCCTGACATATCTCCTGACAACCTAGAAATGCAGGCAAGGCCTGAAACTTTCTAAACTCAGCAATAACTCCCAAAGGCTTCATTGTTACATAGAATCTCAACTTTCTATTCCTATTGCATTTATTCTCTTGCAGATTCCACTTCTCTGTCTCTGTACCATCCACCTCTGAATGGTATAATCCACATCTCCATCACTCTGGTTCAAAGCAATTGTTCCTGGATGTTATAATCCCATCAGAGATTATGGAACTCTCTCCATTTCAGGATTATTGGTCCCTGGATGCTACGATCTCCAACAGAAATCAGGCAGCATTCTCTCTCAGTAGTGTCAGTCCCTGGATGCAGTAATATAACAGGGTTTATATTCCCTCAACAGAGTTCACCTATGGATGGTGTAATAAAGTAAAGTTTATAGAGCTTTGGTCTTCTTACTCTCTCTCTGCATTGTCATTCCTTCGATGTTTAATATAGCAAGGCAAGGTTTATACACCTCTCTCTCTCAGCACCATCAATCTCCGGTAGCTGTATTACCTAGGGTTTACAAAGCCACTTTCTTGCATGAGACGCTTCTGACTTGTGAACACATAAGCTCACAAACTGGCAAAGCAGCCCACATACCATCTTTGTCTCACAACACAATGCAATGCGTTAAGGACAACACAATTAGTGACAAGAGTCCTGAAGAGAGACAGTTTCCCCACTGGAGCTTCTCATCATTTCTTTTACATAAAGGTGTGAGCTTCGTGCTGGACTGACAGCCATCAAAACATGGATGTTTTTATTCACAGGATTGATGAGAGATTGCACATCTCCCCACATCTAACCTAGAGAGACTCCGAAAGGCAGAGATGGGAATTAATTTCCTGTTTTCCCCATTCAATTTCTGACCTCTCTACTGAGGGGAACGACAGCAATGACAATTAGCATAAAAAAAAACCAAGAGGTGAGTACGTTGCTGATGTTAACATTTTACTCAATATTGCTCATTATCTGTTTGAATAGAACTGAAATTTAAGTGTTTGTTCAGCTTAAAATACTCGAATACTCACCATCAGGTAAAGGTATTTTGTTATTCTAGCTATAAAGGTTAGAAATGGTGTCTTGAAGCCTATTCTTTATTACATTCTAACTTAGAAACTCAAGTTATAGCACAAGGTGTGTAACAGTATTGTTACAAACTGCCTGGCACACTTTGACATTCGTAGGCTACAAAGCCTGTTGTCACAAGTGGATCATGCCCCACACAGCTACTGCAGCTCACTGTGTTAGTCACTTGGTTCATGCCATCAGCTGTGAGTTTTATCATCTGGGATCCACTCCCAACTCTGCTTCTGATTCAGCATGAGCTACCACAAATGGCATTTATTCCTTTGTATCTTCACCTCCCCGTCCGCAAGACAGCCTAGGTCTTTCGATGCAACTGAAGAGACGCATGGGTAGAAGGCACTGAGAAGGGCAGAAAACAGACTGTTATTTTGTCAGGAACAAAGTTGTCTAGCACAAAGAATGTGATTAAATAAAAATACAAGTTTCTGAACATGTCAGGTAGGAATAGATTTTCACCAACAGTTCTAAGACATCTCCCTGCCTTACACCATCAATAGAGCATGGTTTTGAAACACTTCTTATGGAGAAAGAAAGAACAAAGCTAAACTACTGCTGATGGAGCAGAAAGTTTTCCTGAGTGCAAGTCCCATATAGGAGATATACGAATACATGACAATTCTGTTCCCCCAAAGAGGCTGCACCCTATAAATCAGGCAGAGAGCATAGACTCCTTCTGTGCGCTGAGCAAAATTACTGTGGGTTGGGGGTTGCTCCAGAGCACGTGCCCTCCTGTTCACTTGTCATCTGAGATGTTAACATTTCTGATTAATTCACAGACCTCTCATTTTATTCTTCATTCCTTTATCCTTGCTATCCTGTTCTGCCGCAGCTTAAAGATTCTTACCGACCTGCTACAATAATCACCGCCCGCCTCCCCCCCCAACCTGGTGAAATTGTTTAGTGATGCCAACCGCGCTTTTAATTTGCAAGACATCAGACACAGAGGTAATTTATACCAACATCTGTTCATTTCTGACTTCTGAAACAAACTCGCACATGCTGCTACAAAATCCCATTAGGAGCAAGAGACAGCCTTCTGCTATTCTGTATTCCTCTTCTCCTCACATACTCAGCCTTGCAACAGGGCTTTATTTTTAAAGATATGATGCCAAACAGAAAGAAAGGACCTTACATCTTTGTATATGTATGAAAACGGCCAGGAAATAACATCCTCATACCACAAACAAATCCCAGCCAAACTAAGGGCAAGTTTCCACGAACGCTGACAATCTTGTTTTCCCTGCTTCAGCTGCTTCTCTTGTCTGCCCAGGGATCACAATTCAATGTATTCCTCATAAACACAGGCCAAATACATATTACACGGTGCTGTGTTCAAATGTCTTGGCTATTCCTTCCCCTTTGTTCCTCTCATATCTGCACTGGAGTATGTCTTCAGCTTGGGTTTCGCGCAGAAAAGCCTCAAATATTAAACTGACTCCACTGCTCAGCATTGCTTCTGATGAATGAATTCTTAGAAACAGGAATAACATTTCCAGCTGGGCCTTTTGGAACTTGCTGGAAAAAGAAAGAGCTTGTGAAGGAAGAAACCATCACCCACATTCTAAATACAAACAGCCTGAGACAGCAAAACCTGTCTTAAGCAACTACCCAAGGGACTGGTAGAAGCACATTGTATGGCAGATAGAGGTGGACTTCTTAATTACAAGGTTGGACAGACCTGTGTGAAAACCTTAGGGATTTATCTTTAAAATGGTTGCTTAAGCTACAGATTTATACTGGAGAAAGGGCTTGAGTGCAGGTTTCATTGCATCAGCAGACAGCCACTACAGAGGCTGTACAGCATGAAGCGGAATCATGAATCTCCATGTCAAGTGACAATTTACAGTCTTGCCTTAGCAGTGCATCTACTACTATAGAAAAATCAACAATGGATACAATTGCAATAGCTCGGATACAAATTAATCTCATAGTAGGGAGGGAGAAGAGGGCACTGAAGACCACAGAAAAAAATGCTAAGATGTTATCAGCACTGGTTAGAATGGAAGTTGAGTGCTTGAACTGACTCAGAAAGATAACTATTGTAAAATGGTTTCAGGCTGTTACAGTTCATCAAGAATGCCGCCTGTGCCCTATGAGTTAAGTTTGCTGCTGGGGTGAAGCAGACCTCAGGAACAGGTACTGGACAGTAAAGTCTGAGGCTGAAAGGAAGAGAGATTTCTACTTGATAGGGGAACAGAATAAGGTTTAATATAATCTCCTCTTTAGAACTTCAATCCTTCAATCCCGCGTTTAGCCTTGTTGCCTGGGGCTCCTTTTCTACTACAACTGCCCCCAAGCTGCTTCTTTGCAGTAAATTTTGTACTTGCTGGTTGAAAAGATTCAGTAGTACAGATTGATTTCCTACATGTGAGGAGATGAGGGATTACCAAAAGCAGTCTTGGTTAACAAGATTGGGTGCAGATCTCCTGCGAGAGCAGCCCACTCTGCCAGTGCTTTGCATCCTTTCACTATGACATATGGGTTTCATTACACAAAGATTTTCCTGATTTTAACTTGGAGGCGATTATATTGGAAACTCAGAGTTATCTTTACATCTGTAGCAATTTAAAGGTTAAGTAACTTTTAATCAAATGACAAGGACTCAACGTTTTTTTTCCCCTCCAATGAAAATGAAAACTGCTGTTCCATATATTCCTTCGTGACAATTTAACATGAAAAAAACCCAGTGCACTGGAGATTGGGGCTCTGTCTGATTGCTCCCCATAAAAAGCCTTCTCATACATACAACAGCACAGGACAAATTGTGTCATAAGGTTTGAAGAGCCAGGAAATAATGGAAGGATTTACTGCTATAAAGTCAGCAACAAAAATAGTGACTTCTTATATAAGAAACTTTCATCCAGGAGAATCCCTAAGCAACACACATACATACACATGTTCTTAATATAGCATATACTTAAATACGAAAGTGTGGACTTGGTGACAAAGTCTAAGCACAAGATGTGAGACAAACTATATGTATGATACATTTATCATCATAATCTTACTTTCCACTGCTCACTGCTTCTAGGCTTATCTCAAAACAAAGCCTGTGAGCACCTCCAAATCACAGATATTTTAAAATGAAGTCAGCCCTCATCAAAGAGGCACTTCCCTGTTTCTTGGGCAATTTTAACTGGGCTTCCCCTCCAACCTGAAAACATAACCATGTTGATATCTCACAATGCCTTGCTACTGAAAAACTGGAAATACAATTAATGTCATGAGAACACATTTTAAGCCCTGTAGTATCTCACTTTGAATGCTACATTCTTGACTACCAAAACGTTATTTGGGGCACTGTCATAATTTCTTAGCTTCTCAGTTAAAATATTCCCCCCTTTCAGTTCCCATACAGTTGTACTTACGATAGTTAAGGGACTTAATTTTCAACATGGATTCCTCTAAAGTACCAGCCATGCATTTTCAAACTGCTGTGTCTTAGCACTAAAGACAACAAAAGCTAAGAGGGTTTATTTGTGAAGAGTATCAGCGTAAATTTCCAGTTCAGGGAAAAGAACACGAACTGCAGGAAGACAGCAGAACACAACTCTAGGTTTACTTTTCTGTCACAAGGGTATAAAGCTGCAGCAATTATTACTTTGTCCTTTAACACAATGTTAGGATAAGAGGACAAGTATTTTTCCTAGTTTTGCCTATTTTTCCCAGGCAGGATAGACAAAAAGGCACATAGAAGGACTCTGCCCAGGAGTTAACATGGGATTCTTGCTTCTGGGACTTGAGATAGCCAACAGCAAAGCCAAATCTCTTGGCTGCTTTCAACCTTTATTGCATTTGGAAGGGAAATAAGGTCAGTCACCAAGGTGAAGGCAAACAGGCATTCTAAAAACAGTAAAAAACAAGTTAAGATTGACATTAGTATTAAACAGCTCTTAGAAGATAATGAGATCTATATTGGCCAAGACTAAGAGAATATTATTAGCTAACCAACATAATCTGAACTTCTGTCATCAGAGAAAGCGATCCATACAGACCTCAAGCTCCAAGTAGTTTCTGACTCCCAGGCTCAATGCATACATACCCAGGAAAACCAGACCTCCTGAAGCCAACCACCACCTGCATGCCTGCTCCAATTACTTTGCTAACTTCATACTTCCTTACCATAACTGTCAAATGAAATACTATTTGATGACTGTAGGCCCTTAACATGTATCAGTGAATCCTGCACCAAACTTCATTTTGTAAAGGTAGAATGGCCATCACAGAGAGTTGCAGCTACACCAGCAATGCTTATCACCTCTAATGAAGGTAGAACTGGTACATGCAGTTCTGCAAACCTGTGCTTCAGAAACCATTACATTTACACTGAATACCAGTGTAATCATCTAGGACTCCTGAAATATATTTTTCAGGAAAGATGACAGAAACTTCCAGGTGGAATAAGTTTGTGTTACCATGGCATCTCTCAGTATTCGGCATCAAAGCACCTGCAAAGTTTATCAAGCATCATAATATTCCTTAGACATATGGTGATTTAATTCCCATCTTACAGATAGGGTTACAGTCTCAGCAAGAAGTGAGGCACAGATGTCCATGAAAGAAGTCAGCAACAGAGCAAGAATTTGGGCTAAAAAAGATGAGTTCTGTCAAAACTTGTTACAGTATTGTGAAATATGAACATCATCCTTGGTACAAAGCATTACTTCCTTCCCTGGGTGAACAAGATGGCAGAATCCACCCTCACTTCAGCTCCAGTACAGTCTAGCATAACTTGTTTGGAAATGCCAAGGAAGGAGGGCTTGTACAAAGCCTGCCATGAACCAAAGCAGGTGAAGCACATAGACTGCTCCTCCCAGTATGCAATGAAAGCAGTCATCTCTTAAAGAGGTAAACAGCAGAGACTTACAAAGTTCCAACCCAGAGGTGACCCACTGATGTTGTCACCATTCTGCTGACATCTGTTGCACAGCAACAAAATATAATAGGATATTGGTGGAAGGGCTCAACCTCTACTGCCATACAGCCAACATCTACCTCTGACATAATGGGCCAACATAATAAAACAGGAGGCATTACTTTTGGAGCAGCCTTCATAAAATATACAATATAGTAACTATGTAAGTAACAAAACATTCTAATATTTAATATTCTTTATAGAAGACAAAAATGAGCAACAAAAACAGAACTAGTAGGATACTTGCCCTCGCTTTTGTGAAACCAATGCATCAGCCTGGTTTGATGGCAGCAGCTGCAATTTCTTAGGGAAGCTTCATGGGGTTCACTGGAAATTTTTGATGAAATTTTACTCCTCCTGTACTTCATCCTTGACAACTGTTCACAAAAATGTGTGTACTGCCAACAAGTGGCGACATGATCAAGGCATGACTGTGAAATGAGGGATATTTCTTTCTGCTAAGACTTATCAAAGTCTGATAAAGAGACAAGATCAAATTTTTGAGTGGAATATCTGACTGCAACTCCACAAACTCCATTTGAAAACTCACAGGTGATATATTTATATCAACTGAAAATGAAGTTGCAAACAAATTGATTTTTTCGTTGCAATGTTGAAGCCTATTCTTAAATTCCTGTATCAAAACAGAAAGCAATGCTGCTTTTTTTGTTGGTGGTGTGTTTTTTTTCTCCTGTTAACAGGACTGTGTTCAGGCAATGTATCAAAACACATAAAATTTTTTGCCCTAACTTGACTTAGCACTGCACCCACTCCATGCCCTGGTTTCAGCCCAGGCAGTGCCAGTCACGCACTGGCAGGTGATTGCTGTGAGCAGTGAGCGCGTATCTGAGGCTGGGACAGGCCACATGCAGCCCATGGGTTGGACGTGGCTGGGCTAGAGCCTTAAGGACTGGAGTCAAACACCCAATCCTTTCTTGAACCACAAAATCCCAATGAGACCTTTCCATCTCATTTCTTCCCACCCACAGTAGTCTTTTATCCTATACTTGGTGAGAGATTGCTGAGCTCCTTCAGAATTATCCTCCTGGGCAATGACAGATTTACTGCATGCAGACTGACATTTCCTTGAATATGCTATTGTTAGTACCAGTAAGCAATGAAATTATATCTGCTCATCCACCCCCCCCAAAAAAATCATTCTCTACAAAGTAATTGCCTTGTTTCCTTAGTCAGATTTCCCCACCTTGCAGGGCAGCACCATTCTGTTTGTACTAAGTTGCAAACAATGATGTACATAGGGCCATGAATGCCAAAAACCACAGCATTCACTTACATACAGACGGGCAAAGCCAGTCAATGAAAATATTTGAAACAGGGGGCAGAGACACCCCTGCTGACGTCCAAGGAGCTACTAAACTTGCATTCCAGGTCACAAACATTGGGATGCGCAAATATTTTGTCCCAAGCAACCCACATATTAAGCAATACTCCTGCAGCACCTCCCACTTGCAGGAACTGGATGCAGCCAACATCCTGTGAGGCCAAAGACCTGACCCCTTTGACCCCCAAAGCAGGGAAAGAGTTACATCTTCCCAGTGCGAAGCCAATAAATACCTCTCTTGATTATAATTTAGATAAGAGCCACTGGATTGAATAATAATGTCTGAAACTCCCCTGGCTGTTTCACCTTGAGACGTCCATCACTGGGTTAAACATGATGCTAATTGCATTTGGATTGATTAATTTCTCTCACTCCTGTCTATTCGAATAATGCTTAACAAAATAATCACAGCACCCAGAGCCAAATCTTCTCCGTCAAAGGAATGAAGCCATCAGAACCAGCAGAGATGAAAGAAATGAAGATGACCCGTAATTACTGCTACGGTGATATCATTACCATATTATAGAAAATGAGAGTACGTGGGGGGAGAGGGAGCTGTGATTATTATTTATTTTTTAATGGAACCTCACATCCCAAGAATACAGATCTGACACAGTGGAGCATACAGAAATACAGAGCTAAAAAAAATTATTGTGCATTAAATTGCAAAACACACAGCAAGCATCGTGGCTCTAGATGCATCAAGCGTCTTGTACTGTGAGCTGTTTGTTCATTGTTTTTTTGTTACAATAATACTCTACATAAGGGTAACATAGACATTTAAGATGCCTTCCTTCCCAAAAGGAGGCTCAAGCATCTGCAACAGAACTCACCCATAACCCCCCTCCTTTAATAACATTGCAAGACATCTTACTTTGAAGGTTGACATTCTAATTTTTAAACCACAAGACCTAACTCTTACTCCTAAACGCTGATTCCTATCTGAAAGCAGCACAGGTCGCCTTCAGCTATTCATTATGCTGGTTCGGTACAGATATCAATTGCACCAAGTCTGGAAGAATTTAAGCTAAAATTCAAAACTAAAATAAAATATGTAGCATCCAAAAGGAAGGCCTTCTGTTCCCTTTATTCTCCAAGACACACTCCCAGAGCACCTCTTATTTGAGAAGCAAATAGGTTGGCAATTGTATAAGATCTTCAGACACCTGTGCACGGCAGTTCTAATTGTGGTTTATACAGTTCACTTCTCTCCGTGCTGGCTATGTCTGCCCCCTAGTCTCAGACTGAAGACACAAAACCCCCACACAAGTAGCAGCTTAAAATATTTACTCTGGAATAAAGCCAAAGTCAAATACACATGCACAAAAAATTCACATGCCAGAAGTGTCAAGACCTAAGACCAGGCACTGACTCATGAAGCTAATTACACACTGAAAAAATGATGTTCAAGTATTTTGTAAGGATTAAAGGAATAAATTCATACTGTCTTTAGTAGTAGAATGTAACTTGAAAGCTAATTGTACATAAAGTTGATGACACTGTCAAGTGAACCTAAAGAAGACTTTATTAGTTTAAGTTACTACTTGAACAGATGCAGCTCAGGAAAGTTTTGACTATCAAGTCCCACAGATGTTGGAAGCAAACATTGGGATAGAAAAAGGGCATGTCCTAACAAAAAGCACGCTAACCTAAAGTTTTCTACCTGCTTGTATCAAAAAGGAAAATCTCTTCATGCCTTTCCCACACTTGCAGAGGACCAAGAAAGCCTAAATCACCAGGCATTCTCACCACACTATCTGAAGCAGGAATCTTCATTATCCAGTAACACACAGAAATTAGATCAAACCTGTTTGCTCAAAAACTCTTGAGGATAGAACAAATGAAGAAATGAGGTGGAGAGGTCTGCACTGAATATACGCATGCAGCTAGGTAGGAGATGTTTTTAAAAGGTGAATGAGTACTTCTCAGAAGGCATGCAGGCAGAAGCAATATCTAAATTCCCATAAAACAGAGCGTCATGATGCAGCCTCCCTTCCCTACAAAGGTATCTGGTACTTAACGGCCGGGAGCAAAGCAGGTGAATCTTAAAAGTAACCATTTTTTCAAGTCTTATCAGTGACCAGGGCATGCAGGCCATGGAAAAATCTGAGCCCAGAGCCAATAGAAACAAAGGGATTAAGAGTTATTAGGAGTAGAGAGAGAATTACATATTTACAGAACAGTTACTGAAAAATAATCGTGTAATGATTATGTAAGTCCCTATACTCCTTTTGGCTAATAATGTTGAGATACATGCTGTACAGTTATGCAAGTCAGGACAAATAAATCCACCCATAACACAACTCGGTATACCTTACAGAGAGGCCCACAATCCTGTTTCAAGATCAGTACAGCTTCTTTCACCTCCAAAGAAGGAAACAAGACTGTCAGCAGATCATCCAGATAACTGAGCACTGAAGCAAAACTGAACTTTTAAATTTAACAATGTTAACAATCTTCACAAGATGCATCTGGAGAAAAGAAGCTCACATCAGGATATTCTGCATTTATTTGTTTAGAGAGATGTCTTTACTTTAAAAATCAAAATAAATTTAAGTGTCTTCTAATCTCAAGATTCCTTATTGAACCATTTTTCCATGTAGATGTGCTGCTCTTGATGTAACAATGAATTACCAACACTGAAGGCCTCCAAAAGAAGATTCATGCCTTTTTATGACTGAGCAGTACTATTTGATTTACATGTTAAGTAAATTAAGATTAATTTTCTCATTGGTAAAACAACAGAAGACTTCTGCAATTTCTAGAAATCCAAGTAAAAAGTCTATTAGAATGAATACAAGTAAAATATTGGAATCTCTGCTCCAAGGCAAAAATTTTAACCTCAGTCAAGCAGAATTATGGAAGAGCAGCAACGCACTGTTTGTAGGCTCTAGCCACAGAAGAAAAGCTCTGCAATCGCCTCTGTCATTTAATTCTTTCCTCCACATGAATCAAAGACATTCACTTTAATTACTTCTCTTATCCCTACCTTCCTCTTTCACAGTATATTCACTGCTTGCTTCAGCCCAGCTGCTTTTCAGTTATTCTACTGACTCATTTCATGCTCTCCGCTGGCTATAAGCCTCCTCCCCTGGCAACAACACCCTGAGCTCAGGAATATTTGAAAGTCCAGAACAGGGTCCAGGAAATTCAAAACCATCTTTACCAACTCCAAGCTAGTCACAAGACATCTCAGGAAGTGAACTGATTTAGAAACGTTATGCTTTTCATAGCATTCAAATGCTACTAGACTCAAGTTCAAATTAACAGAGGAAAAAAAAAAAAGCATGTATTTGGAAGAGTTAAAAAAAATCACATGAAAAGTGTTGTCACTCCGAGAAAATAACACTAGGCTTAAACTGACTGACTTAATAACTATATCGCAATACTACTCAGGACTGTTGGGAACAGAAACAGACAAACAAGCAGGCTCTGCTACAGTTGCTACATTATAGCTGTTAACGAGCTATAAGGCAACAAGGCAATAGACAGTTGTAAAAACAACACCCAAAATCAAATCCTACCAGATCCATGAACAACTATGGGAACATTTTGCATGAAAATCCTCACCACTCTAGTTCCCATGTTTTTTGTTTGCTTGTTTGAGAAAACCTTGAATTGGATTTGAAGAAAAGAAATAGATGTATTAATCTGCTGATGACCCCCAAGTACAGTAGCCAGAGGAAGCTTCAGTTGTCACTTTTCACTTGACAAGATCTACTGAAAGCAGCAGAGTGAGCTTCGGAATTCTTTAGCTTCCACAGATCCTTTCATGTTTATTCACAATTCATCCATGCCACCATTCTGAGGCCATGTCTACCATTATTCTCTTACAAAACCTCCTCAGTGCCATAGTAAACTAGTATTCCTTATCCATTACTGGAAACCAAAACTAAGGGTATTGCAGCAAAGTAACAGTGAAACCACCTAGAAGACAGCTCAGAAAAGTAAAGCAGAAGAAAGGTGGTTGTTGCTATGAAGAGTCTCCATAATTTTATTGACTGGTGAGATTACTCTGGAGACTGAGGGGTACTGAGGAAACTCCCAAAGCTATGAGAGCCCAGAGGGCTCCATGACCCAGCAACAATGGGGCAAGAAGACATACTTGAAGGCAGAAAAGCAAATAGAAGATGAACTTCAGTTCACCAATGTTTCGGTCATGCCAGAGCATGAAGGACACCACTGGATGTACTGCAGATTCAGTCCAGTGATGCCAAATACAGGCAGACAATCACTACTGGCTATGCCTGTAACAGATGGATATGCAATCATACATTTCTTTCCATAGCATCACCTACCTGCTACATTCCTGTTTGATACTGTTTCTTAACACTAAGTTCTCCACACAATCACTGCTTTGCTTCAAAGTCCGATCACCAGTCAGAAACCCCAGAGAGAGGGAAGGAACGGTTTATTTTCTCCAAATTTTAAATACACACATATTAGCAGACAGAAACTGTAAGCATCGTTTAATTTTAATATGTTCTCTCTTTTCAAGTCTGCCAGGTACTTGGCATGAAAATGTTGAGGTAGCCCACAATTAAAATTGGCTGAAAAACAAATAGCACCTTGGCCCGTTATCCTGAAACATTCATCACCCAGCCCTTCTCTGTTGGGATTTGTGCTGAATGACGTCTTCTGCAAGTTAACAATTAGTTTCTAGCATAAGAGTCCTGTGTCATCATCATCATCTCCCCAGGAGAAAAAAAACAGGCTGAATGATTTTTAAATTATATGCTCTGATAAGACACAGGCTCCTGACTCCCTGTGCACTGGTGCCATGCAGGCCACCTGCTCTATTGAGCTGCCACTGGGGATACCCTCAAAAGGGTTTAATAATAAAAGATCTCTCTAGAGATGCAACTCAAAGCATGCTCTGAATGTACATACTGTATCACTGACTGAAATCTTGTAAATAGATCCTAGCTTTTGATAGGATTTTAAGATCAGTCTCCAGAAAAGTATAATACAGTATATTGTGGAAATTTCCTATTAAACACAAATCTGTCATGTTGCAGTAAAAAAAAAACCAAACAATGTAAATAAACACTTTAGCTGATAGAGCAGGGCAGATCAGTGATTGACCCAGTCAGATATCCTGTCTGACTGCACCTATGATCAGAAGCACCACAGAAAAAAGGAACCATTACTATGAAAACAAATGGAATGTTCAGCTCTGAAAGATTCCTCCACTTACCAAGTTCTTGTTTTGTATTCTGAAGCAGTTAATGTTTCACAATTCATTCTATAGTGTATTGTGATATAACTAGAAATCATATCTTATCAATTTAATTGCTCGATTGTTTTTCAATAGCTGTTCAATACTTGGTCTAAAAAGAATCTCTGTATGGCAGATAGTTCCACATCAAATTACTCATTCTGCAAAAGAAAACATTCCCCTTCACTTCTTCTCATATGACTGGCTTCCATTATTTTTTCTGAATTCTACCCTTCTTGTCCATTTCAGGGCCGGGAATCAATATGAATTTTCAATTTACCTCTTCAATTGCAGAGATGTAAAATAACCAGCAACTTCAAAAAAAAAAAAAAAAAAGAAATTCAGAAGCCCATTTTTTTCCGCTCATGGTCTCCATGAGGAAATCTCTTGATTTCTAAGCAGCTCTCTAGAGAAGAATGGTGCATTTCACACTATCTTGAAACTGTTCCTGCCAAAAGACTGCCTGAAATGACCCAGAGTACCTGAAGTTCTAGGATCTAGAATAAGAATCTCTTACTTCCTTGGAACAGACTACAAAGCCTTATTCAGAAACAAGAGAAGAGACTGCAAACAATTACTAACATCAAGCAGAAGAGGTGGGAAACAGCACAGCAACTTGAAGTGTCTCAAGCACGAAGCCGCCCACCCAGCTCTACCATGCTAGGGACTGTGCTTGCACTTGGCTGCTCCGAGCCATTCCAGGAGCTTAGGAGGCCTGAGGGGTCTATGCAAAACAGGAGTAAACATTGCTACAGCATTTACCAGCTGCATGCAAACTCTGATTCAATTTCGCAACTAGTTCCCTGCCCAGGTCAGATAGACTTGTCACGAGAATTCCGTTAAACAGCAAGTTTCTAGTTTGGAAGCACCAAATTTTATTTTTTAAAAAAATAAACACAATATCAGAAAAACTTGGCATAACTATTTCTATCAGTCAAAGTATAAAGAGCCATCAAGTTGTGCTGGCCATAGTACAGGTCGCTGTGGCATGACCTACTGAACTCAACTTATGCTAATTATTCTGAAACTTCTCCTTACAAATCTACCAGCGTGATAAGCCTCTAAGGATAAAAGCAAAGTAAAAAAAAAACAAACATTATAAATGCATATGAAGATGAATCATTAACATTCTCAGACTTGCCTCACCAAAAGTAACAGCAAATTACAATTCTAATTTCTTGGAAAAAAAGAGATTTCACTATTTACATACAAGACAAAGATTCTGACAATATTATGGCCAAGCAGCTAGTAACTTACACAGAAAGTGGAGGTCCAGAGAACAAGTCTTAAAATGCTGTCTCCCTTCCTTCCTTTGTAATAGAAGCAAGGCTACGACTAATTGTTGCCACATTTGGACTTCAACTATTTCCTCTTCTGATCTAGTTCTGAATTATATTATTTTGATATCAGAAAGTATAACTTCAAATATAATAGAATTGTTTTACTCAGAGGTAAATTTACTTGACGGATGCAATTATTGGGCTTAAACAGAAACAAGCTCCAGGAGACAGTACACTAGCCTGTAAAGGAAACCTAGGTTCTGCTCTTAACACATTCACCCCTGCTACATGACTTTTCCATCCCTTAGGTTTCCCCATCAGTAAAGGTGCATATCTTTCTCTGTCAGGTTCCAAGATGGAGGGAACAGGATTTCCTTGTTTCATAACAATCCTGTTTCAGTTTCCTATTTTAGTTCAGGCCTAAGGCAACTAAAGTATGGTTCCTGACTAAGGTACCTATGCTTGAAAATCTTAAACAGATCCACAGAAAGAAACAAAAGCCTCCACAACAGGAGTTCAGTTTAAGGTATGACTTCACGTACAGCTTAGAGTGATCGTATTTCTAATGCGGAGAGTCCAAGTAGATGCTGAATGATAACAGTTAGTCCCAAAATCTGGTATGAAATTTCTCCTAAACATCAAGTTGCTCCTTTTCACAACATTCTCTAGAACTGTTTTGTAAGCTATCAGACAAGAGAGCCTTGGCTACTTCCACAGAAGACCCTTTTTATGTCATCAAAACCCTTCAAGGAATGCTCTACAAAGTTTATTCTGTACTTATCTGTTGCTAGGACCTGGAAGGCCAAAGGAGAGGAACCCAAAATGTTTAACCAAGTGCCAACACAGAAAGAAGAAAACTCCTAGGTTGTTAGCTTAAAACACAGCTAGCTAGCTGTATGTGCAGCTTGCATTATTACCATAATGCCTGGAAACTCTTTTGATCAAGTTACCATTCTGTTACAGACTACACAAACACTGGACAAGCGATTTCTGTCCTAAGGCACTGAGGAAAGACACTGCATAAGCACAGACTGCATACATAAATGAGACTACACTGAACAGTACCTTACATCCAACACATCATCTTACCAGTCATCAAAATTTCTATAAATGCTGTACAACCCATGCAAGAAAGATAAATTAGATAGCTCCCTATATGTTTACAAAGTATCCCCCTGAATCATGCAGGGAAACCAGTTTCTCAGAAAATAGCAATGTTTCATAGTAGCCTGCCTTCCTGACTGATTAGAATCGGCTATTGTCTTACGACTACTGAATAGAGAATGTCCAATAAGGCACAAAAAAGCCAAGAAAAGGAAAAGTAGTTTAATAAAATAAAGACGTTTGAAGAAAAAAATGTCTAGAGATTCTGATGATACTCAAAATGATCTCATCTTTGCAAGTGGAACAAGACTCATTAAGATTGGAATAAAGAATTCCAGAAGCAAGTATAAGACAAATTTTAATAAGATTTGAGTGGGTAAATAGGAAAGGTTTTATTTCACAAGCACTGAACAGAAAAACAGAAGACAACTTGGATTATAACTTGGATGTAAGGGCTTACTGAAGTGCCATTATACCTGGGACACAGGGGGAAAAAAAAAGGGACAGAACATCAGCGGTGTTCAAGGTCACTATGAAACAGGTATCAGAATTTCTTGGAGACAACCACAAGGATCACAGAACGGGAGTAAGAGAGAGTAAAATTCCTTGTTTCCATACCTACTTAAATCACCAGATACAAAGGAAACAAAGAGGCTGCTAAAAGGCATTTTTAATCCCATAGGTTCTAGAAAGGTAGCAATGTTCATGAGCTCCTAGTGTCTAGACACGCTTAAATGGGTTTACATGTTGTTCCATACCATGACTGTAAACAGTATCAGCTGAACAAAGCTGTCTTATGTAGTTCTGACATAATTATCGCATGGAGTTATTGAGCACGACTATGCAGAATACATAAATTCTATCATTTCTTGCAAATTAATTGGCTGCTTAGGAGTAGCCAAGCACTTTTATAACAGTTGTACAAAAGTGATACAAAAATGCAGTGACCCATATGCAAGAGGCCAACAAATCCCTATTATCCCAGTGTGGAGTAAACTGAAGCTGGTGATATTTGTTGCTACTAGCTTGGAAAAAAAACCAACTGTGTCATCCCTGGAAATCCAGCAGCAGTTCTGAGCTAGCATGTACTGTAAAGACTATACAAAAGGATGAGCACTCAAATTGCCTTTGGTGCCAAGCTTACGGAAAGATCACTGCTTTTTTGCTCACAAGATAACCAGCCAAGATAAACGCCAGACAAACAGACGGATGCACAGTGTAAGTAAGGAAAGAGAACACTACTAAAAAGGCTTGTCCAAGCGCTAAACATCTAAAGGAATACTTTGAAATCCTGAAAACAGATTTTGTTGCAGGGTACAGCATGCCAGCATTAAATTCCTTTCTTGTTAATCCATGGATGCATTGGCTTTTGTTTTACCCCCTAGGCAGGGGGCACTCAAAATCCTCATTAGGAAGTGATCTGCAGCTATGCACCAGGGAACAGGGAAGACTACATTCTGCAGGCTTTAAAATTTTAGTTAAGACACTGCTCAGAAAGAAGAGAGAGCAGCAGGTACATTTTCATTGCCATCTGCTGGATACAATGGACAACTCTAATGAAAGTTAGAAAGCACTGTTTTCCATTTATCACCATCAGCACATACTAACAGTTCCCTCCTCTTCATACACTACCCTAAACACAAATCAAAATTGAAGTTGTCTCAATAAGCAGTTTTTATCCACCCAGACTCTGTCAATGCACCCAAGAAAGCAAGCAACTTTCAAAATACTTGAGTATACTTGTTACTACTGCTGAGAATTCAGGAGGTTCTCCCAGTGGAAATTATTTTCTATTAGAGTTGAAGAGAAGAATTTGATGTCTAGACTGCAAAACATACTTCTGCATCAGACCCATGTTATCTCCTATTCCAGAATGTTTAATATTACTTTTTGAAGAAAGCAGTGCAATGAAAAAATAAGAAGTTTTTTTCCCCTCCTCTTCCCTTAAGCATATTCATCACATTCAAAACCAAAAGGATTTACACAGCTGAAGTGATAGAAACAAGCCTGTTTGTCACAATAAAAGAGAACGCTGAAGAGACAACTAATTTCTGTTGCCAGTCCAGCACAGAAAATATCCTAGAATTTGAGGCTAGATACACGGGTATGTAATAATACAAAGAGAATTAAAGGTCAGCTTGATCTCTAAGATAAGCCAACTTTCTGAATTCTATGAATCACTACATATGTCCTCATTGTTCAAACTGCAAAGATTCATTAAATGTCTCAGAAGTTCGCAGAAACCACTGATTTACAGTTATGTATAATTGCTCATAATGGACATCCTGGCCTTTCCTCTTGTGATTAAAACTTCTGAAGACTGACAAGAATCTATTGAATTACCTGGATTCAGAGAAAAAAAAAGAGGAAAAAGAATAGACATGAAAGTGGGTCTGGCATGAAATTGACATAATTGGTATAATAGAAGCAACAACAGACTGTACTCCCATGTCCTCAAATACAAAAATCATAATTGCTGATGTGAAAAAAACAACAATTGTTAATAAACAGATATTCTGCTCTTCAATGCTCCATATGGCAGCCTGATGGATTAAACACCAGCAGAGTGTTGATCACTCTAAAAGCTCATATTGAGATGATCTGGGAAATCTATCTACAATTTACGAATTCTGGTTAATTTAATTAAAATGCTGCATCACTAAGTGCCTTAATATGTAGAAAGCCATAAGCTTATGAGGTTTCTGGCACATGCCTGCTTACAGAAGAAGCTAGAGAACAAACTGGTGAGAATCACTTTTTTAAACTAGGGGCACACAAAGGAAGACTCTTGAACTAAAAAAAAGGAAATAAGCTTATATGCTGGGAGAGCAGAAAAAAAATCCAAAATAAGCAGAGGGATAAGGGACACAGAAAGACTAAGGATGTCTGTAGAGAGAAAAGAAGTGGTCCAGGCACCGAGTGCATCTTTGAAAGGGACTAGCCCCAGTTAAAAGTAGATGAGTTGTAAATAGTTAGATTGTATGTTAATAGGGAGAGGGATTCAGGAGAGGAGCTGCAAAACTCTTAAAATAAGTTTCATATTCTACTGAATACTGCAGAAATGTGAAACAGCAAAGGCTGGGAGAAGCATATTTGGATCAAGATCTTTCTGGCCTACATCTCTTTCTCATACAGATTAAAACATGACTGGACCCAAAACCATCTATAAAGTTCTTGTGCATTTGAAAACAGCTGTATTGCAAATTGCCCTTGAGTTTGCAGATTGGGAAGAATGGGTTTCAGTGACTAAAGTACAAAACAATGCATGCCTGTGAGGGGATGAAGGCCAGGAAGTCCCAGAAGAGAAAGAGTCCACGACCAGCATGCTTAGCCAAATGTAAATCTGTTGCTGTAATCTACCTTTTTAAGGAAGCCTTGAGATCTGGCTTCTTCAACTGAGAACAGTACACTGAATACACGATCAATTGGTTTAGTTTAGCCAAGGTAACCATTCATTTTCAACTGTGGTGCCAACACCAACAAGCGTCAAAGCTGGCTCAGCCTCAAGGATTCTTTCTTTACTAGAAGTATGGTTGGATGACAGAACACATTCCTACCCTATAATCTGCTAACAAAACAAACGAACTCAAATAAGCAAGCTACTGGAATCTGGAAGCAGATGACTAATGGGGGAAAGAGACGGAAAACCTCTTCCATATCTACATGAAGTCAGAAGTAAAGGAAGCTAAGGCACTCCCAGCACTCTCATTACCATCACTGGAATGAATCCAAGTATTTAAACTTTTTCCACTTAAAATCTACTTTTGTTCTTCATAAGCTAAGGAGAAGTTAGCAGACGAAGATGAGAACATTTCAGGGTTGTCCAGGTATAACTGCTAAGATTTGAAAGGGGTCTAGAAAGTCACATTAACAAGGAGCTGCTGTGGAAGAACAGACAGAACAGCAGCTCCCCTGCTACCATTGTTTCAGTCTGCTGTCATTTAAAGCACACTTTTTTCCCCTCTCCTGTTTGTATTCTTAAAACACTCAAGAGACAAAATAAAGTTACAGAAGGAAGCACAATAGCAAGTTCCCTCAGAACAACAATAGCTTAGGCTCATCTCTTGAGAAAAATATTAAACAATTTTGGATTTTCTTCTGTTAACTAATTATCTATATTACTGTTTATTTGGGAAAAAAAACAGAATCACTCACTTCAGAATAACAATTTATCCCCCACTTTGACAGGCAGTCGAGGCTCTGCCTGAAAGACATAGAGAATAGGGCATGTGAAGTTGGAAAGGTCCTGTGTTGTAAGTCCAGCACAGTATCATAAAGGAAGACAATCACCTGTTAAAGAACACTTCAGCTAAGCTTCTACAATGCGTGTGAAAAGAAAGAATGCTGATATTTTACAAGAATCACCCTTATACTAATATTTTCAATATTAACAGAACTTAGAGAACTTGACCTGGAGTAAATAATAAACAAAGCCATATGCTTAGTGAACAAAATCCATATTTTAAAAAAGCCCAGTTACATTTATATTTCAAACTCCAATATCATCTCTATGCTTCCTCTCGACTATCTCCATCTACTTTTTAAGAACACATATCTGAGCATGATGGAGCCAAAAGTAATCATTTCCCTCTTCAGACAGGAGAATACTGAGCTTCCATGCTATCACAAGCATTAGGACAAAAAAAAAAAAATTATATATATAGTGCTTAAGACTGAATGCAAGGTTCGAAAAAAAACTCACCTTCCTTCCCCTAGCCTTCCCTCAAGTCTCCTCTGTTTCAGAGAGACCAAGTAGGCAGCTTTCAAAACAAAAGCAAGTGATATAACTAAACAAAAGCAGATCTGAAAGGTGAGCAAACCCCACAAGCCACGCAGCCATTATTACTGTGCCGACAGTGCACTTGTTAAAAATGTATATTTTAATTTTCTGTATTGCTAAAGGTCCCAATTTGCCCAGGGATCTAGCTAAGCTGCCATTTTCTACCACGACAGTGTCTAATCTTTATTTAATGGATTTAGCATCTATCTTCACTAGAGTGGTCTCTAAGGGAAAGGGGAGGGGAGTATGAAGGGGCACGAAGAGATGATCAGAGCCCCCCTCTCCTTCATCCATCCGGCGCTCATGTTTGTGTTCAAAATTCAATTACCTCCTTATTGATACTTCACAGAGATATTTAAGCTGCAAACATGAAGCCCTGATTTCCCAGGGGGCCATGCCCCTCTCTATTTCACTGCTCTGCTTCCCCCAGGGTGAATTCCTAAGGCGTCCATATTAATAGGTAATCAGTCACAATTCATTTATTAAACAGCTAGCAAGGTTTATCAGCCTGCCCTGATTAGCCAGAAGAAGCCACTGAATTCCTAATTTATTTATGGAAATGTAAGTGTCTTTTTGAATTCCATTCATGAAAGAGCAGGGTGCTGTGGGTCTGGCATGCAGAATTCTAACAGGAAAGCAGCAGGAAACATGGGATGTGGGGGCCCTGCAGCTTCAGCCCGGGAAACACATGACAGTGACCCCAGCTTGATAGATTTAGGGCCTCGTGCAAACATTCACAAAATAGCTCTTCAGACAGCAGGCATTACCATCCACTGCAACCACAGAAAGAGGTCCTCACACGGGGCAGGTTATGTGGTTAAGCAACACCGTGAATCTGTGATGAAGTAATGAACAAACAGAATATTAAAGAAAAGTTTCATAAATAAAACATTCAGAGTAGCGCTGAGGACAACCGCCATGTAACACATATACAAGTTTACATACAAAATTCAGCTCTTCGAAATTTTCAGAGTACTAAAACTTTCAAAGTTACTTTTGTTATCATCATTCCAACTGAAACCTTAAAAAAAAACGCAAACACTGCCACTGCATTTTCCATATAAAGCACAGAAGCTCGAGGATGCTGCTGTATTACCAGAAAGCACAAACAGCTAATAAGAAAAAAAAAAATCATTCTTCTCTAATGTTGAAATGAGAAATCAATAGAAAGCAGACCTTAAAGTAAGACAACTTACACATACACTTACTTAAGGTAATTGGGACACAGTTTCTGATAACACAGGGCTCTGAATGTTCAAGGCCACCAAGGCTGAAATCCACTTCCTTTTTCATAGAATCATTAGGGTGGGGAAAGACCTCTAAGATCCTTTTGTCCAACCATCAACCCATCCCCACCACACCCACTAACTATGTCCCTCAGTGACACATCTATACTGATCTTGAACTCCTCCTGGGATGGCTCTCCACCATTTCCCTATTCCAACGCATCAGCACTAAGAAGGAACATTTCCTAGTATCTAACCTGAACCTCCCCCAGTGCAACTTAAGGCCGTTACCTCTCATCTTGTCACTAATTATCAGGGGAAAAAAGGCAATTATTCCTTTCAGTTCCGCAGTCATTTCTGAAACTTGTATCTATCTGAATTTTACTCAACACAGCTCTTTAAATATAAAGCAATCAGGAATGGAAAACTATACAGGATGTTTTCTTCTTTCCCTACAAATCTGTGCCAAGTTTCCCTGTTACTAAACACAAGGAGGAAACTTTTATGAACAGTTCAACTGGCAAACAAGAATAGGGATAGTGCTACTAATCCCACACACAAGCAGGACATCCCTCAGACAGACACAAGAGCCAAAAGGTTGTTTACAATTTAGTGATTTAGACTTCAAAACTGTTCAGTTACTTCAGTATTCTGACCTGATTATTAACTGACTTGAAAAGCATTAAAAACCAACAACTCAGAGCATAAATAATAGAGGATGCAGACATCCCTCTACAATACTGCATTACACATAGAAATCACCCCAGTTCAATTACAATAACTTCAACTTATGTTTGAAATAACAGTACAAAATCCTACATGGCTTAAGACAGGCTACACCCATGCTAACCCTCTGCATTTACATACACAAGCTCAATTGTTACACACAAGGTTTTAATTTGCTGAAGAGTTCATTATGCAAAAAAAAAAAATAAAAAAATCAACCAACAGCATATTAAAACTTATTTGACATCCTTACTTCAGCTACACTGGCACAACCCACACGCTGAAATAAAAATACATGATTGCATCTCAAGTTACAGCGGTCAAACACAAAAAGATGCAGTGTATGCAATAAATACATTCAAAACACTGGCAGGAACGAGCACCTGAATTCTCCTATGACCAAAACTTGAACGTTGTGGGTATTTAAAGTTGGGTTGCATAGAGAAACAAATTCTGGAAGAAGCATCTTTCACTACTCAAGAAGTAATCAAGTGATTAACTGTTATCAGCTTATGTTTTACACTGACAAGGGTAATTTTGCGCATTTTTCAAGATTTCCAAATACCTTTCCTCGACTACATAAAGAGGACTCAATCCTGGCACAACTGGCAGACGTCACGTGGTTCTACAGCAGGTCCCAACATCTAATCAGGACGTGGCTCCCAATAGCCAGGCTCTCCAAGCCTCATTGCTTGGGAACTACAAATGATACCAGCAAAAATAAAACAACCTGTTCCCCTCCTGAATTTAGCCATACTTCACCTTTTCCCCCTTCAGAAGTAAATTCACTATAGCAATTTCAAGCTATGACTGCAGAATAAATAAGACCAAACTCACCACTGAGCAGGTTAAGCAGGATGCTTGTGCATGCTCTTATTGCAAAGCTCACTGAACTTCAAACTCCACATTATTTTCACTCCCTTAATATATAAGCTCCTCATCATACAGAAAACAGCTGCATCATTTGGAGTAGACATCCAGTGAATGCTGTACCAACGTGTTGGAGAATACAAGCTGTAATTAATTTGCAATTATTTTTAGTCTTCACAGATTGGAAGAGAGCTTTCAAAACACACTAAGTGAAAGCAATGTAGCACTCTTCCTAAAATTGAAGTCAATTGCTCCAGGAGATGCAAACTGCTGTCATCACATCAGTAAACATTTCTTCCCTGGTTACACTTAGCACCTAAATTACTACACAATGCTGCTTCTATTAGTGCACACACCCAACCAATGGGCTTACCTGCACAGTTCCTGTAGCATTACAACAGAGAACACAGCATTATGATCTTAAACCGCCTGACACATCTTCAAAATGATCATCAGGAAGTCCATTTTAGTGTAACCGAATCTGATACAGAACGCCCAGTGGAAGCCACCTTGATACTGCATATCCACTGAGCTCAAGCTAGAACTTGGATTCATGGCCCAGCATAAAACCCAGAGGAAGGGTTTCAAAATTAAAAACAAAGTGTTACATACATATTCCTTCCTTTCTAAATGCCATTTGATTACAAGTGGTGGTGAGCACCTATTACTCTGCAAGTTACTGTTCATTCTTTTGTGCTGTCTCACCTAGTCATCCATATCAAACACTTATTTCTAGCACTCCCATAACAAAGCCCATATACTTCTAAGGTTATTGCAGTAACAAACCACATGGTTACAATAAAGGATGGGATAATTATTTCCTGTCTTTCTTGCATACACATTTGATGCTGGTAGCACTATACTTGTAGTGGCTAATAAAAATTACTTCCTATGTTCCTTAAATACACAATAAACACAAACATACTTTATGTGACAGCAGTTCACATGCAGAGCAGCGTACAGTTTAGGACAAAAACAAGAATCTCTAATTGACACCACGGAGAAAATTAGTTTGTAGTTTCACATGCTGTATTTTGCTAATGAAAATGAGGTTACCATTTGCAAAAAAAAAAAAAAAAAAAAAAAAAAAAGGAAGAAGTGTTATGAGATCTTTAATGACAACAGGTTATCAAGACCTTTGTCATAGACCTGACTGAAATTTAACATTTCCAACAGCAGAGAGCCCCCTAGAGCTACCGCAGGAAAACAGTTCAACAACCTAATGCCACTTATTCCAACTTCCGGCTCCTCAGAACTCCCCTCCAACTACTGACCAAAACAGACTGCATCTGGTCTAGCAGAACAGAGATTAAAACCTCAAGTGAGAAAACAGAAACCACATTCCAACTTGAAATAAAAAGCAATCCAGTAAAATATAGGAAACCAACTGAACTACATCATTTAGCTTTACTATCACAGCTTACAGCTATGAAGAGTACTAAACGCATCTTAAACCTGTTCTCATTGTGAACAAAAATTACAGTATAATTTCAGAAAGAGTAAAGTCACCCATTTTTTCAGAAGCAACCATTAACATTTAGCACTTGGAGACAGCAAACTGAAGCATGGCACACCAACCACAGGTCTGCTTCCATATGCTGAGAGCCCAAGTTAAAACTGACAGTTGTAAGCCTAACTTTGTGCGTTAATTCATCAGACTTACCATGATATGAGTTTGCAGCGTGCTCAGGGAACAACAAGCTCTCAGACACTTTAAAAAAAAAAATCCACAAACAGCCTTCAAACATGCTTTCATGGGGAAGTATAAAGTAATGTTTTATTACCAAAATAAATTTCTAAGATCAAGCACTTCACTGGAAGGGGGAGGTGAAGAACAAACTTGCAATGAATATGATGAGAAGAAGTAGTACGTTTCCTCTGCTGGCAAAGGCATTAAGCACCCTTTTTCGATCTCCAGCTAGAACTCAAAAAGCCACAACAAAACCTTCCCGTACAGATGGAGACCATTCAAAATGTCTTAGTACCCAGACAATTTCACAGTAGAATTAAAAGTTGTACTTTTAATATGGAAATAGACAATAAGTAGAAGCTTGTTAAAAAGGTATGTTGTAAAAATCTCCATCACTATTAATTCATTTTAGCCAGATGTGACTTCCCCCCCCCCCAGAAGACAGCTTTTATGCAAGAGAATTGAGACAATAAATTAATTCTAAGCTTCCTACCCATGTGTTCAGGCTGCATTTCTGAGAATGCCCCTTCTAGGACGTTCTAAAAGTCAAAGAGAAGCACTGTCTTGAAATCCAAGCCTTTCTCAGAAAACCGCCCATAGACTTGAAATCAGAGATACCCACACCTGAAGAGTAACAGGCAAGCAAGAGAAACAAAATATTACTGGCACTGCTTAATCCACAAAGTGGCTGGAATTAATTGGTACAACCTATTTTAACTTGTCCTGAATTAACCAAGGTTATTCACATTGACTTGAGCTAAAATGGTTCTTCTAAAAACAGATGGTATTAAAACTCTTTGTTTAACAAGATATTTCATTTCCTTCCCCTGTCACTGTCCTATTGTCTGACCCTGTATACCTGCTGCAGGGCTTCATGATCTTCCTATCGTAAAAAAAAAACAAACTACCTTTACCCATATTTGTTCTCTGGAAGAACTGCTGTGAACATATTTGCTTTCTCTTCTTATCTTGCAGGCACAACCATAATCTGCCACTTCTTTCTCTAAAATGACTTCTTAAAAGCTTCATATCTAACCTAACATATGTAAACTCAGAATAAAGAGATGAGAGTTGTCTCACCTCCTGAATGACAGCACAAACTGCAAGACCCGTCAGACTGCCCAGAAGTAATATTCCAACTTCACTTTTATAGTAAAACATGAAAATATTATTCTCTGGATTCATATCTGAAAAACTAACCCAGCAGCCAGAAGCATATGCAACAGATAGCCTACTATGAACAACAGTCCAGTTGTCAGATAGGATCTCTCACTATTATGCAGTTACTATGCATCAGGCAAATATATAATTCCAAGCACTCTTAGCATCTATAATGGAGAAAACGTTTTCCATTTACTATTTCATTCCTAGAGAAAATGCAAAAAAGAGGCAGGGTCTCCCTTTCCCCACTTCATTTCCAAGCTTCCCCTCCTTGGTCATTCAGCTCTGTGAGTAATTCTATTCTCTCTTCACAGTTTCCCCAGGTTGTAGCAGTGTGAATGGCATTCTTCCTTTGTCTCAGCTGGCAGAAACAGGAGACCTGTTGTGACCTACGTTATTTCTGGCAGAAAACATCCTTCTGATCTAACAAGCTTTATCCGGTGACTCCAACACAGCACTTTAAAACAAGTCTGAAAAACTAAAAGCTATTAACCTGCAGCTCTCCCTCTCACACACATAGGATGCTCCAAAAGTAATACCTCCTATTTATTTCCATGGAATCTACAACAGATACGAAGAGCACAATAACGCTGTTTGATAGAGCAAATTCTCAGCTACAAAACACTAACATTCAACATAGCCAGCACTGTTAGCTGCACACTTCTGCCAGCAATGAACAAGAGCCTGCACAAAGCGCTCAGGAAAATTCGCCTGGCCATCCAGAATACAGTTTCCCTCTCACACTGCTGCCACCACTGCTGAAATGCACTACCCACTAAGCTAGTGTCTACTCTTTGGTCTCCATAAACATTCAGTAAGCGTCAATGAATGTCAATGGGTGCAATTTTTTCCAAACACAGGAACTTGATGATACATCTCTGTTCCAACTGGACTTCCATGTCAGACACCATTTTGTCAGGCCTGGACACAGCACTGCAGATTGGGCCTTACAAGGGTAGAGGGAGATAATCACCTCCCTCTCCCCGCTAGTTACCCCTCTTTTGATGCAGCCCAGGATACCACTGGCATTCCAGGCTGCAAGTGCACACTGCTGGCTCACATCCAGCCTTCCGGACATCAGGAGCCCCAAGTCCTTCTTGACAGGGCTGCTCTCAAGGAGTTCTTTTCCTAGACTGTACTCACACCTGGTGTTACAGTCAGAAAGATTAGCACAGTGGAGAGGTGATACAGGAGTAGTGTGGCAAAAGGGACAAACAGGAAAGGAATGCTCACTCATCTCTGAGGATCTAGGCTTACAGGGGAAAAACTCCACAAGGAAGGGATCTCCAACCAGAGATCCTTCCATAGTGGCAGTCAGCCCTTAAATGGGGTCTAAGAGAGGTGCAGGCAGCTCCACCCCTTCCAGTCACACAGCTGAATTGCCTTCACCTGTGCTCCCAGGGCTGACCAGGTCCTTTCCCCAGGTGCTCAATCAGTGGTTCAGGCTGTGACTCAGCAGTTCCCAGACACCTGGGATTGCCTCAACACAACTGCAACACCTTTCACTTGATCTGTTAAAACCTCATGACACCTCTCAAGACTGGGCTCCACCTGGACATAGAACCATTGACAACAATCCTCTGGCTATAACTATTGAACAAGTTCTTTATCCACCTAGTAGAGCAGCCTTCAAATCCATCACTCTCCAATTTGGAGATAAGGATGTGGTGTAGGACCACGTTGGCAGGAAGGTTCAACCTCTACTGCCATACCACCAACATCCACCTCTGACCTCATAGGCCAATATCATAAAATAAGAAATATTGCTTTTTAAGCAGCCCTTGTAATTTTACCTCAAATTCATTAACACATTCAATAATTAACTCCTAGAGGAAAACACAATCAAAGTTTTCATGCTGTTCCATGTAGATTGGTCTGCTCTCTGTCCTAACCCCTCAAAAGCTCATAGCCATAAACACTAGCCCTGTTGGGACATAGATAAGTATAGTATGTTATGATTGCCTTTCTATCTTACATCCAGATCTCAATGCCTAACAAAATGCAAATAGCTATCATCATTTTGACACCTTGATCTTCAAAATAAAGTCACTGTGTTTTGTCATAGCCAAACTAAACTTCCATGCATGAAGGATCAGTAGTACAGAAGACAGGGCTTAGACATTAAAGAAAAGGTAAGTTCAGGTGTAATCAGCTGCGTAGATACACAGAGCAGACTCACGTTGACAACGGAGAAAAGGAAGAACACAGCCATTCTCAGTAGCAGCACATCACAGCAGTAAACTCAATGTGCTAAGTGATAATCAGAGCAGACTCCTCCGTTCCTTTCCCTCCCCCCACAAAACATATATTTCTGCAGGAGATATATGAGAACTAGTTATGAAAGTCAAGCAATTAAAAAGCATTTCAGGGGTATTCACAGGACTGAACCAGCCACAAGTGCCTGACAGTTCTACGCGTGTGCTGGTCCCTGGAGAGCCATCACACTTCAATTACTATCACTAACATTAGTCATTATCAGGCTGGCTGCAGTCCCTCGGGAAGGCAGCTTGTGATGACAATATCCAGCCCCTCCTTGTAAAACAATTCATTAGGCAAAGCGGAACAGCTGGGGCAGCCACGTGCAGACCCGCAGGCCTACCACCCGCCGGGGCCTGCAGCCCCCCTTCTTCAGCTGTAATGGCCCCTGGGGACTCTCTGGGTTTAATCAGCACTCCTTATACACAGGGGAAGCATTTGATTGCAAACTTAAACTAATGGCACTTGGAAGGTTACGACAATCATCAGATAAGAGGCTTTAGGGCATTTTTATCTTGTTCTAATGCTCAGGAGCTAATGAGGCAATAAGAGACAGATACTATCAGACTTGGTCTAGCAACATCACACACAGGACGCTGCATTTGCTGGTAATGCAAGAGGCGAGGTGGCAAGTCCATTATTGATCCTGTGGAGGATTTCATGCTCAGAACAGCTGAAATCACACAATGAAACAACAAAATACTATGAGCGTGTTCATGTAGCCTTGTATGTGTTGTCACCCAATCCAAACCAGAGGAAACTAAAGAGGGAATATAGCAATACCCAACCAATCTCTGCTCAGTCTGATGGACAAGTACACTGTATTTCCTTTCTCAAAGATCAGACCAGTCCTTACACACTGAGTAATAACTCCACTGCCTTCAAGCTAGAAAGCCAGATGTGCCACTAAACAGGTAAATAACCCCTGGTGTTAGCATAGATAAAAACTAACAATTTGTAACCTTCATATAGTTTGCAAATAGAAGTATTTTCACACATAGAAGGCAAAAGGATTTTGAGTAATAAATACAGATCAGTTGCAAAGGTTTGAAAGTCCCTGCCAAAGCATCTCCTAAGATTTGTACGGCATTTCTGTGTTTCTTAAACCATAATAGAAAAATGCACATAACCTTATGCTTGATCAAACTTTCCCCTATTTTCAATTCCTCCACTGACAGTAGTCCACAAGTTATCCTGTCAGAATAAGAGTAGCAAAAAATAGACTTCTGACAGTATAATGTAAGAACATTTTGTTTGTAGTCATGTTTCTTTCTGCATCAAGCATGTGGCAAGTAAAAATGCTTTAATGTGACAGCCCATTCCCTTACTTTTGTGGCTAAAAAGCTCTTCAGTCAAGCCCCATTTGACCCCCTGCTTGTCTACACAAGTGATGGTGCTTTCACTGTCCATTTGAGCTGAGACACACAAGAGCCTTTACGTATGCTCAGAATCTCTCTCTTCCTACTTAAAGAATGATACCGTATGCACTGTATCACCACACACAGAAAAACAGGTTCCCTAGCCTCAGTTGCATAGATGTAATCAGCTCTGTGGACGGAAGTATTTGGAAGACCATTCCTCATCCCATAAAAGTGAAAGCTATCACTTCCATACAAAAATCTGTAAGTCTCTTGTTCCAAACCAGGCTGCTCAGATGGAGGCACACAACAGAGTTTCACCTGAGATCTCCTACTCAAAGTTGATAAGCTGAACCAATTTGCCTCACGCTGTTGTGTTTAAGTGAGACTACGGAATGCAGGTACTGAATTAACTTACTTCTAGAGCACATCTTACATCACAGAATCATCAGATCACTGGATGACATGGGCTACAAGGGCTCAGGAGTTCACCCACTCAAAAGAGTCAATTACAGGGTCAGACTGCATCACTCAAAGTTTTATTCAGCCTGGCCTGGAAAACCTCCAAGAACGAAGACTGCACAATCACCCTGGTAGCTGAACAACACGTTCAGCTGTTTGACTGACCAATGCTAATACTCCAGATGTCCTCACAAAGCACAAATTACTGCTTTGATAAGCATACTAAAAATCCTTCAGAAAACTAATGTTGACTGATTTGATGAATGATTCCAGAGTTTTCAAAGCAGTATGTTTGTTCAGCTGGTCTCCAGATTAATCAGATATTTTCCTCCCCTTTAACACCGAAAAGACTCCCCTCTCCTAACTATTAGAATTATCTAGAACAACGTTCACTCTATCAACAAACTCAACAACTCTTTTCTAGAAAGGATCAAACTCATCGCAGAATTTCTTCATACTATCAAACAAACTAGAGTAGAGCTTTGAGAGATGTTCAGTTACTTAGGAAGGAATATGAAGGTACAACTCAAAGTATTATTTATCTTTAAGGCAAACAGTATGAAGTACCTTTCACATCTACAAACTAGGACTGGAGATGAAAATAAGATGAGGAAAAGGATGAGGAAAAAAAAAAAAAGGCAGTCATCTCGATAATACCAGATAAAAAGTGTCTCACTTCTCAGTTTTTACTGAGAATTGCTGTTGCACTGGGAACCGCTCATTAAGATCAACGGTAGTTTCAACACGACGGATCTCTGCCAAGTATTTGGCCACTTAACACATGATCCTTACACAAAACTTTGGAAACCCAGTTACTAGACCCTGACAGACGTTGTCTAACACTTGATAATCTCCTTCTTATATTTCCAGCATTAGGCTTCAGAATTAACAAACAAGCAATGGCAGATGTAAGAGTATTAGGAATGCTAAGATGTCATCTATGTACATTTAAAAATGATCTATGCAATCACAGAGTTTATGTTATTATCATCTCCCTTCCACAAAAGATGCCCAAATGACTTAGAAAAATTTCAATAAGCTGCATCCAGGTCTTTTGATGAAAGTTTTACTTTCACAGTTACTTTAAATATTTAAAAGTACTCCTGAAAGAAAACATTTACTAAATATTTTTTCACATTAAAAATCACAGACAAATAATCCAACCTGAAATATATAATAAACAAAAAATTCTCCATACATAGCATGCAGAGTACATACTGATAGAAGTATCAACAACAGGAATCAACCAAAATAACTGCAGAGAGAAATTGCAGAAGTTTGAACCTCTGACACATTTAGGAGTGTTCCAGGATTTTCCCCCTCTGCAAAGTCCAATAGCATTTTCTGCAGCAAGCAGAGTCATCAATGCCTGAAGATTAGACTGCTATATTAGTACTCTCCACTGAAATCTACAACAGCACTATACCCTCAGAGTAAGGGACAGAGAAAAAGGCTGAGATGCAAACATTTCTGAAGCCTCGAGAAATACTTTTCCTACTTCGCAAGCAGACAGACCTTGTGCCTCAATCCCTAAGGATCCATGCAGCATTTTTCCATTTTTTTTTTTTAAAAAGAACATGACAGTTACCCGGATACAACATTGTTTTATGCTAAAAATGCATAATTTATGCATATGGTTAATATATTTTGTATCATCATTAGAGTGTGACTCACTGATTTTGTATTTAGGAACAGTTCAGACCAACCATTTTTTCTGCACACAGAGCAACCACACACCCACTTATTTAAAATAAACAACAGCAGCCGAGGTCCAGACCCAATTTCCATCCTCACCATTGCAACCTAATCTCCCAGCAACTTAATGCAAATCAAAGCGAACATTTCTCTGACACTGGTAGCAAAGCGCGCTCCTCTCCCAAGAGAGACCTGTAAAACAGGACAGTCACTGACAGCAGTACAATTACTGACACAGATACAGACTTTATGGACATGTTTATCTCTGCTGTAAATCCACACTCTCTCTCCACTCCGATTCATGAGTCATAAAGAAATTGCAGATAATGAAAAAGTTGGAGAAATTTACAACATGTCGGAAACCTCAGACAGCCAGAAGAAATTAAAGAGCTGACTGAGGATAAATCACACAGGTACAATTAAAACTTCCCATTCCTCCTTCACTTCCAAACTGGGGTACAAGCCAATGGAGATGATGGAAAGTTGAGGTCACGACTCCTCCGACTGTAATCATTTCTTAACTACCTACATGTCAAAATTAGCCAATTCACAGATCATGTTTGAATGCCAATTTCAGGCTGGCATTCAGATGCCTCACTCTTCCACCCAGAAAGAATCCTGTCAGTAAATAAACAACCCAGCAAGCAGCCTAAGAGAATGTGATTTCCTCATCCCTCTGCAGATGCAGAGTACACCTCTTACCATATCACCCTGCCTTAAAATGAAGCAGATCTACAACATGGGAGGAGAGAATAAAGAGAACCAGGAGAAAGGCCAAGGTTTCACACAGAAACCATGGCAGCTTGGACATCACAGTGACAGGGGCTGTACAAATACCCTAACAGATCACAAGCGTTCTTTTCACTTTTCTGAAACAACCAAATAATGGTCGAGAGTTACTATGAATGTAAATCAAAAATAGCCTGTATTAACTTTGTATTTTTCCAGGAAGCCCGTAACAGGTAAGGAAAACAAAAGCAAGCATTAGCATTCCAATTGATTGTGCAGTTCCTGAAAAAACCTCTCTGATCATTTCCTAACCCACAAATGAACCATCCATAACACAAGACATTTTCTGGGGGAAGTCTACTAATTCAACGAAGTAAATCCTTATACTAACCGCATATTAAAGAAATCCAGTGTCCAAAGAGCATAATTTTGTTGTCCAGCTATAAAACTCTGCCTTCAAGCTCTGGAGCGCAGTGTGTACTATTTCAAAGTCTTTGCAAATGCAGTACTAAATAACAAAATAAGAGAGAAATATGCTTCCAGGCAAAGCTGAAATGCAATGAAAATTCATTCAGCAAGGCAGGAAAATGTAAAGGAATAGAAAGAAAAACAGTTGCTACAAAGAAAATTCTGAACAGGGCAGAAATATGTCATGGAGGCATACTGAAGCACATGCATCTCAAACTGTTTCCTTCCTAGGCAGGATAGCCCACCTCACTGTAGTGCATTTAATATAGTGTATTTTTAAGTTTAAGCTGAAAATGAGCATTAGACTTGGCATAAAACATTCTAAGTCCAACATATTTAGAACAATATAAATGATTCTAGAACACACTTTCTTCCTTCATGTTTTAGATTAATACAGACATACTCGTGTTAGAAGCTCTATGGTTCTGGAGTTGCTGACTTTTAACAAAGAAGCAGCAAGCAACCTTCTTACTCTTGTCAGTACTTTAGATGCTAAGGACACTGCTGTATCTTTCTAATCACAAGAACCAAGGTCTCCAAGTCTTGTTGTGGATCCAGACTTGGACCCACACCATGCAAACCTCCTTCACTTTGCTTCTTCTTTCTATAACAGTTTTCTTCTCAACCTCCACCAGTACTTCAAGTGGTCTTATTTCTCCCAGGAAATAGTCACATTCAGCAAAGAGTCTACTTTTTAGGTAGATCCCCAAAAACTCATTTTGGTTAACAAGAAACTGTGAGAAACCAGTTCCCTTTGTAAAGGTACAGTCAGGCTTCTGAGCTTAAAAAGCCTCTGTGTTAATTAAATCAGGACTAAATAAAGAGCAGTTATGGTCATTACTTTTTTTTTTTTAAATCTGATCAATTACATCATTAACTTTATAGGCCCACTTGGGTACACAGCCCTCTAGTTCTGCTTGGAGCCCACAGGCAGTGTATGCTGATACTACACATAGGCACTCCAAGGAAAGATAGCTCATTACAGAAAATGAAAGACATGATTCAGTAAGACAATAAGCGATCCTCCTTTCTTTCCTCAATTCCATTCTAATTCAACAGCTTACACAAAGTTCAACTTCAATGCAAATAAAGTGCCATGCCTTGTTTTTTAAAGCTTAAAAGATAACGAAAGCTCAGTCTACCAAAGATGGAGTCCCTGATTTAAACCTACACTCCTACCTGTGATCAGTATTAAGAAAAAAAAAAAAAAGCTTTGAAATTGTCCATGTCAAGAAAAGGCTGCAAGGATCACAAACAGAACTAAGTAAATGTTTCAAAAACATACCACAGTTCAAGTTTGCCCAAGGAAAGAAGAAAAAACAGAACTGTTCTATTTCTTGAAACCTACAAAGTTGAACTTGCAGGCAGGAAACCACAAGCAGCATTTCCCTGAGAAAAATAAAAAACTGAAGACTACCAGAGAAGAGTGGCAATTTGTAAGTAGCTGGACATTCAGAATGAACCCCTTTATTCTCCAGAAACTTCAGAGGCTTCTAAGGCTGCAGAGGACTACAATTTACAGCCAAGGACAGCTTAACTTGAGAGCAAGGAAGCTGTTCCTCATCCCCATCTATCTGTCTCTTTTTGCTCCAGAAAAGTTCTCTCCTTTACAGGAACACTTCAGTGATTTCTGGCAACAGTTGCTAAATTATCATGTGCTACAGTCCTGCCTATTACAAAACAAACAAACAAAAAAAACCCCACAACAACCACCACCCAATACACTCCTTCCACTCCCCCACTTCATCGCCAACAGGCCAAAGGCAAATACCTATAGAAGAGCATAAGACAAGGGCAACCACACAGCCTAGTCTGCCTAGTAATCTTTCAGCTTTCTGCATCTCCAAGATCTCCAAGCTACCAGCAACCTCTTTGTTAGAAGGATTTATCACCCAGTAATTTGTCTCATTTATTCAATGAGGTAACTTTGTGCTCACAACCTCTGGTGGCAATGAGCTCTGCTTTTATGGCACATTATGAGTCACCTTGCTTTTGTCCTGACACACTACTGGTTCTCTCTGGCCCCCATACTCAGAGAAACAGCGAAGAGCTTCTCCCCATACACACTACCTCTGCATTCATCAGTTTTACAGACATTTTTCCACCTATGGCACAGTTGTCTATCTCTAGGCTAAAAGCTCCTACTTATTTATTCATTTTTCGCATTAATGAAAACTATTACTAATTCTGACTATATCCTAGCTGACTTTTCCTTTATCACTGGTGCTCCACGATTGACACCTTCGCTGTTCACCTGACATTCCCACCTCACCCAGGGCTAATTCTTGGCCCCTTAGCATCAAGCAGCTCCTCCACTATAGGATAGCTATTTAATTTGCTTGATCATGCTGAACATATATGGAAAAGAAATTGGCACTGCAGAAAAGGAAATAGGAGAAAAGTTTCTGGATTCCAGTGAAAGCCAGGGCACACAAAACTAAGAGGGATACTTCGTTACTGGACATGCTCAACCGTCTCGTTGCTCTTGAAGTATGAGGATTTGAGATTGGACAATGCAGTCCATTATACATTCCTAGTTCTACAGGAAGAAAAACAAAAAACCACTTCAGCTCCAAATACAAATACAATCTAACCCAAAAGAGAAGACTAGCACTGCTGTCAGGGAAATTATAAACAGCATTCATGTTTGTAAGGTCCGTTATTACAAATTTTCTAGTATTGAAGATAAATAACATACACAAGTACCATTACCTTCGCATATATATCAGACCTTAAAAAGAATCAGGCTTTGCAGGAAGTCCTGCTCTAGTGATGTCATCAAATCTGTTCTACGATAGCACAGCAGGCTGATAGTTATTCCAGCATCAGCAATACTTTACAAACAGGCAGTATGTATGTACACCTGGGCCACACAAGATGCTCTTAGACACTGAAGCCAACTAGTACAGTGCTAGCATTCTAAAAGAACTGGTAGAATAACCCAAATGTTTAGGAGTATATCAGCCTTCCATCGAACCCAGGCAAACTAGAAAAACAGCTCATATGAATTTAAGAAGGCATATAATTAAGTAACGATTAATTTAATCAAGCTGAAATCTGAGCAATAGATTTGACAAAATGTAATTTTAAGTGCAGGAATCCTGCCTTGATAAAGTTTTTAAAGAGGTACCAGTCCCACACTTCCTTTAGCCCAATGAATCATAATACAAAATTAACATGGAGGGTGCTCACAACATAATTACAAAGTCACTAAATAGGCATATTTGTCATGGAGCACTGCCATCGTGGTCCAGAACAGCATTTTTATCAATAACTCAGACAAAAACAGAAGCCTTTGAAAACACAAAGGAATTGGAATGTAGAAGAGGGCACTGGAAAGTAATGTAAATAAAATACTGACACAATGAAACAAATGTTTTCACACAATACAGAGGAAACAAGAAAATACTGTCAAAAGGACAGCACAAATTTAGAACACAAAAAGTGTCAAAATAACTCTTGAGAAGAAGAACTTCAAATCATGACAAACTGCTCAAAATGAAAAGTATCGAGACCGCTATCAGAAGCTTCATGCTGCCATCTAGAGGAGGGCGGTCAGCAGGGTTTCTTAATTCTGTTTTTGATAAGCAGTTTCGATTATCAACTACGTAAAATGTGGGATGCTATGTTTCAGTACAAAAAGACATAATCAAATTATATACCACTGAAACAAAACCACAAGCTCTTTAACTTTAATGAGAAGATGTTTGGGGTTTTTCTTCTTGTTCTCTTAGTAACCTAAGTCTGCAAAGAAAAAAAGATGGTATTGGAAGAAATAGACCCGAGAGCCCATGTTCAAACTAAGCATTTCATTATACGTGAAAGATTTCCCATCATAAACACATATGTCATGACACAAAGCACTCAGTGTGTTACAGATTAAAGGAAGATAAATTTCAGTGAAAAGAAACTGCAAATATGGTGAGAGGTTACAAAAACCTTAGAAATTTAATATTTCAATTGCCACACACTAATGGATATTGCTCTCAAACCTCAGACCTTTTATTTTCTCACTTGGTCTTTTAATATTTCGTTCCAGTAAAAAAAACAAACAGAAATAAATAAAACAAAAATTGTTAAGCTTTTTTGTTCTCTTAACTTGGGTTCTGCTTAAACTCCATTTAGCACACCAAAGGTGTTTGACATGTAAACCTCCAGCTTAATTGAGAAAGCCAATCATCAGCCAATCTTATTATTTGATTAAGATTTCCATTGTTAAAGTATAACTTCTACTCCACTAAAAGCTTTATTCGATCCTTGTAGATGTTAGCACTGAAAGTAAATTTCTTCCAATGGAGAGTGTGTTCAAACAGGCTTAATGATCTATTGATAAGAAAGCATTAGGGTATTCCAGGCTTACAATCATGAGACTTCAAAGTTTGACTGCTTTTTGTTACCCACTGAAATGAAGCTGAAAAAAATCTTTAAGTCTACAAATTTTCAAAGCTTCATGTAAAACGCAAGAATTAGCTGCAACTTAAGTCTATGACAAAGCAAAATAAAGCAGAAAAAGTTAAATACATCAATATGCACAGGTACTGTTTAAAGGAAGCACAATCCCTTTGGAATCTTCAAAGCTGGATCACCACATTAACAACAAAATCCTAAATGCAATGACAACAAAAAAATGCATCTTTTTTCCCCCTCCTTAAAAAAGGCACTGACATAGATTGGTTTTTGGTAAGTGGGATAAAGGTCAACTTTAGAATGTAGTTACAGCACCTCCTGCTATAGCTCACTATGGAAAAAAATAACTGCAGAAGCCAAAAGTTGCAAAAGCACTAATGGCTAACAGAATCCTGCACACCAGTTAAATTTTCACTCCGTAGGCAGTATACAAACGTACAGTCACAGAAGTACTGGCACAGATACTCTGATAAAGAGTGTTAGCACCTAAGTGGCAAATGAAGCAAACTGAGTGATTTACCTAAGCCAAAGTTAAGTCAGAAATTTATGTGCCACTAGAAAACACCAGACCTTAACATTCAAAACAGAAAACAAAATCTAAAATAAGAAATTCTTTTAAATGTGCTCTACTAGGCTTCACTGCATCCATGACAGACTTGCTTAGAGCAGCACTCTTTTTTCTTCAGAAAATTCTCTACTGCACTGTCACAATTGTGCGACATTTCCCACTTCTGCAAATGTACTTTCTTACTGTAAGTGCAATACAAACGCACACTTCAGTGGCAAGATTTATAACACAGTCATCACATATGTGCACAGAACTCACATTCATCCAGTCCCAGCTGATAAGCCAAATTCTGCAGGCCACGAACCTTCTCCATCAGGTTAGCTGTAGTGAGACTTCCCAGTTCTAAGACGAAAAAGCATGATTTTTAACACTGTCTGTAGCCCTCTAGTGGCAGTTTATATTCACCGCTTCACAGAGCATTCAAATTGTACTTTGAACAGTATCAGTTTACAGTGCACAGCACATGTTCTTTAACTCTCACAACTCATAATAACCAGCCAGACATTCTAACCATTCCAAAGCAGAAACCGCAAGCAAAAAAAAAACAAAACAGAAACAACCAAACTAAAAATAAACAGTAGGGATTTGCTGGCTCAAAAAGCAATAACAAGGTGAATAACCACATTTTTGTAATCAAGATACATTCTTGCAGATGACAGGAGCGACTAAAGATGTAGGTAATGAACAAGACAAAGACTCCTAAGCAGAATCATTCAGCTGGAGATTCTGGTTCTACAGATGTAAGGACAAGAGGCCTGAGGCTATGGGGCTTAATAACAGGAGATTCTTGCCTTCAGAACTGAAGCAAATCAATAACATGATAAAAAAGTAAAACCAGCATAAATGGTTGGGCAATCAGCACAAAACCCTGGAAGAAGCACTGAACAGATTAAGAGGAGCATCCCCCATCCCTTCACTACCAAGAGGCTTCAGAAGGTCTCTGAGCTCAGTTTTTTAGTAGACACTGAATTCCCACCCACGGACAACCTTGCTGCCCATGGTGCCCATACTCACCCTTCAACATATCGATATCATCATTTTCCAGTTCAGCCATCCATTTGGGAGGCGAGCTTGTAATAGGCTGGTTTGAGGAGAGGAAAAAGAAAAAAAAAAAAAAAAAAGGGGGGGGGGGGTGAGAAAGGCAAAACATACTCAGAGAAAGACATTTTTAGCTGCATACAAAGCCTGATCTAGCATTTACAACCAGTTACACTGACAGGATAAATACGATGGCTCCAGACACTTTACAGGGATACTCTAATACCTATTTCCATTTTCTAACTCTCCCTGGCGAGTTGGGAGTTACAGCAAGACACCAGCTAAAGCCAGCAGCAAAAGCAGCATTCCCCAAGGCTCGGAGCAGTGCCTTCCTCCCCAGCTCAGACAAGCCGCAGTCACAGTAAGAGCCACACAGCACGAGGTGGAGGCAGCTTACGCTTTTGAAGGAGGCGGCGAACTCGGCGACACCGGGCACTGGAAGAGAGAAGTGAACAGCGCCAGGTGAGCGGGGAGCCGGGCCAGCAGCCCCGCCATCACCCCACCCGCACGGGCCCGCTGCACTCACACTGCTCAGGCCACAGGTCCGGAGAAGCCCGGTCAAGCTTCTCGAAACTCAGCAGAGAGGCTTCCAGATCGGCACCTACAATACAGGGAGTATAGCAGAGGTGAAACGGCGCCCGGCCAAACCTTACCACAGAGTGACGATAACCCCATTCGCGCGCCTTACCGTCACCGGGAGCGGCCATCTTAAGAGCGTCACGTGATCTAAACCCTCTGCCCGCGGGATTCCACCCATGTGACAGCAGAGCCGAGCCAGAGCGCCTTAGCCCTCGTGGCCAATCGCTGCTCCGGAGGGGGGGGCGGTGGCAAAAAAAGGGGTGGGGCGAGGCTGTCCCTGGCGACGATTGGCTGGAGGCCGGCAAGGCCCCTCCGGAGGGGGCGTGCAGCGGGCGAGGAGGGCACTCGTCTGGCCAATGAGCGGGCGGAGGCGGGCCCTCGGGCGGGCGGGAGGTGTGACGAGGGGCGCCGTTCGGGGTCCGCGGCGCAGCGATCCTCGGCCGGGATGGCGGCGGTGGCGGCGCGTGGCGCTTGGGGCGGGCGGCGCGTGGCACTCAGGGTGAGGCGGCGGCCCCCGGCCACAGAGCGCTGCGGGCGGGGCCGCGGATGGCACCCCGGGGGGGGAGGGGGGAAGTAGGGGGTCTGGAGGCGACGGGTAGCCCCGCGTAACCGGGCTGTTTTGTGTCCCCCATCCAGCTGCCGCGGAGAGCCGGTGTTCCCTGGATTGCTTCGGCTTCCGTCTCTTCCTCTGTGGTGAGTGGGGCCGGGGGCGCCAGGCGGCTCCAAGGGACAGAAGCCCTGCTGGGCAAAGGGGGTGGGAGGGGGGCCCACGGCAGGGCTGGGCGGATGAGGCGGCGGTGGGGCTGTGGTTTGGTCGTTCATCGGGGCTCTGTCGGGCCGGGAGGAGCTCGGATTTCCTGCGCTTCCTTCAGTTCTGGAGGAGATGGTCTTCTCCCGAGTGCAGCCCGTGGCACCGCTTGTCCCGCTGTAATGTCAGCCACATCAGCACTTGTGATGTTTTATTCTTATTTTAACCGACCACGGTATTCCTTCACAAGCCAAGGTCACACTTATCCATTGCCGGCATCTTGATTGGTGTTGCTGGTCAGACATCTCACTTCAGCCCTGTTCACTGACAGTGCCCCAGCCCTTGCTGATCTCTTCCTTTTTCACTCCTCCACTTTTCACTGTCATGACCTGTCCAAGTCAGCCCCGTTTATTTTCCTGATTTGTCCTCTGATCCCTCTCCCACCATCACACCAGCGATAGCATCCCCGTCCTCATTGCCCTCACCAAGTGGCCTGCCTGGTGGATATGGGAAAGGCTGTTGACACAGTCTACCTCGACTTCAGCAAAGCCTTTGGCACTGTCTCCCACAGTATCCTCCTGGAGAAGCTGGCAGCCCATGTCTTGCATAGGTACACTCTGCTGGGTAAAGAACTGGCCCGGGGGCTGGGCCCAGAGTCTCAGTGGAGTTCAGTTCAGCTGGTGACCAGTTGTGAGTGGTGTTCCCCAGGGGTCAGTATTGGAGCTGGCCCTGGTTAATATCTTTATTGATGATCTGGACATGGAGATTTAGTGCACCCTCAGAAAATTTGCAGATAACACCACACTGGGAGGAAGTGTCCATCTACCTGAGGATAAGAAGACCTTACAGAGAGATCTGGACAGGTTGGATCAATGGGCCAAGGCCAATTGTGTGAGCTTTAACAAGACCAAGTGTTGGGTCCTGCACTTTGGTTACAACAACCCCATGCAGTGCTACGGGCTTGGGATCGAATAGCTGGAAGACTTTGCAGAGGAAAAGGATCTGGGGGTGTTAGTTACTGACAGCCAGCTGAGCATGAGCCAACAGTGTGCTCAGGTAGCCAAAAAGACCAATGGCATCCTAGCTTATATCAGAAATAGTGCAGTCAGCAGGGCAGGGATCATCCTCCTGTACTTGGTACCTCAAGTACTTGTGTTCAGTTTTGGGTCCCTCACTACAAGAAAGACATTGAGGCCCTGGAGCATGTCTACATAAGGGTAATTTAGCTGATGAAGGGTCTAGAGCACAAATCCTATGAGGAGCAGCTGAGGGAACTGAGATTGTTTTAGTCCGGAGATCTGGAGGCTCAGGGGAGACGTTTCTCTACAACTCCCTAACTGCCAAGGTGGGGGTCGGCCTCTTCTCCCAGGTAACAGTGATAGGATGAGAGGGAATGGCCTCCTGTTATGCCAGGGGAGGCTTAGGTTGGGTATTAGGAAACATATATTCTCAGAAGGAGTGGTGAGGCACTGGAACGGGCTCAGCTACTCAGGGAGGTGGTGGACTCACCATCCCTGGAGATGTGGCACTGAGGGACGTGGTTACTAGTCATGGTGGTGATGGGTTGATGGTTGGGCTAGATGATCTTTGAGGTCTTTTCTAACCTTAATGATTCTGTGATTGCCCTCTCATAACTCCATGTCACAGTTCTCTTCACACAGCTTCCTGGTATATTTGTTTTTTTCCTCATTTCTATGACCCGTGTATCATCCCTGTTCTTCACTCTGCATCAGTTTCCTCTTCTTCGTATCCATTCTCCCTGAGTGACTGCTCTGTGGCAGCATGAAGTGCTTCTCACTTTCTCCAGGTTTCCTCATTACCTCTCAATATCAGTTGCTAGCTTCCAATCTCTTCACTTATACGGCCCCAGTTTTTCCTGCATGCTACAGCACTAACTGCATCTTCTACCCCTGCTTTTTCTTCTTCATACTTGCCTGAACTCCTTAACCAGTGGGTGGAATTCTTACAGAGTGAATTATTAACTGGTTTTGTTTTTTTTAAGATGTTTATGAACTGCAGGGTTTTTATGACTTAGTAATTGTAGTGACTGAGTAGATTAAAATAGTTCTGATCATGCTTCTAGCAATGTCTATCTTCTGTAATAGTTTTTAGACAGGGTTTTAACAATTTTAGTCTAAATCAAGGGAAAAAATGGAGTACAGTGGGAAATGACACAAGCCTGCACATAACAGGGCACATTGTTATGTGTGCACTTTCAGGCAAAGATCACTCACTGTGCTGTCCTCCACAGCCAACAACCAAACTGTTCATCGATGGGAAGTTTGTCGAGTCCAAAACCACAGAATGGATTGATATCCACAATCCAGTAAGTGAAATGGCTTCTGCTCATATACCCACAGTTGGTGTGCAAGAGGATGCTGTGATTTCCTTGAATCACTTGATGAAAGGGGGAAGTATGTGTGCTTCTGGAGAAAGCTTAGAGTTGGAGCTTAAGATTTTTCTTAACTATTTTTCACACAGAAAGGCTCTGTGAATGTGATGTCAGTATTTCAGAAGGCTTCCTGTCATCCTGCATGTATGTAACCTGATATGCTTTGATTCCACCTGAATTTGAAGTCCTGATCAAATTGCAAAGTGTATCAGACAAGCCACTGAAATTCCCACTCAGAAACCGGTACTGCATTTACAGTTTTCTGAGTGTCTGATCTGAGATGTGTAGACTGAAGATTTTCAGAACTACAAAATGCATAGAATTCCAGCTATGGTCCGGGCCTCTCAGTGTGCACTAGGAGAGGATCCTCTTTTCTGTTTCCCCCTGAGAAGTACAGCTCCTTTTAGAATAAAAGTATTAGGTGTGTGGTATGCGAAGACTGTTTAATGGTTGGCAAGGACAGCTGGAAAAAATTGAGTTTTGATACAATTTGTTTCTTTCCATCAGGCCACGAATGAAGTGGTTGCTCGTGTACCAAAAGCTACCACTAGTGAAATGGAGGCAGCTGTAGCTTCTTGCAAAAAGGCTTTTTGGAACTGGTCAGAAACATCTGTTTTGAGTCGCCAGCAAATCTTCCTGCGTTACCAGCAGCTCATCAAAGACAATCTGGTGAGATGCTGCGGCTGTGTGATGGCTGTTGCTGAATGCATTGTAGCTGACAGTGAACTAAACTGAGAGACTTAATCTTTAACCGAGTTGTTGGTAAGGTGGTGTTGCTGTAAGTGAGGAGCTGACAGAGTCACCATCGCTGAGAGGTGTAGCAAAGCACTCTCCAGGCAAAAGCAGACACAGAGGCAGTACTTCTTAGGGAATATTATTCTGCATTTCTTTCTTTTACCAAAATACCACAGGAGGAGCCTGGTGGAGAATGTGCCAGTTGACGAAGACAAGTAAGAGAAGTATATTTTTGGATTCCCTGGGTTTTTCTCTGTGTCTGTGTTGTGACACGTGAAAGCAATAGAATATAAACCAGCCCACAGTTGTTTGTTGGTTTTGGTGATTTTTTTTTTTTTTTTCAATATCACTTGTGCAGCTTATTGACTTCTTGTCCACAAGAGCAAATCAGCCCATGGTGGCTTTTCCAGGAAAGACTGCGATGTTCGGTAGATGTTAAACTTATCCCTGAGCCCTTCTTTATGGGCTGGCATTTTCCTAACATTCATAAACTCTGTGTTTTCCATTTTCAGAAAGAAATTTCAAAACTCATCACCTTTGAGCAAGGGAAGACCCTGGCTGACGCTGAGGGAGATGTGTTCCGAGGCCTCCGTAAGCTGCTGGCTCCGTCTGTTACAAAAGGGGCTTTCAGAACCCACAGGAAGGGAGGAATTCTCCTGAGCAACTGTTTGCTCTAGAAGTCTGTGCATGTAGCTCCCCTTATAGCTTCCTTCTGAAAGAAAAAAGAGCAGTTGTAACTCCAGCCTGAGAATTTCCCTTAGGTAGAGTTCCTTTAAGTCACTTTCGAGTTGTTAGATCCTTTATTTTCCTATGAGTGACTACTGAATGCTGTAAAGGGATAGGAACTTCTCACTTGTGCTGAAATGTCTGAGGTTGAATCCCAGCTGGTACATTAAACCTATGTCTGTACTACTTTTACTGGGGCTTTGAATCTGTGCTTCTATCACAGAGGCGTATTTAGGAAAGAATCCATTCACAGTGAGCTCACAGTGTTTGGGAGAGCAAAGGGATTTTCTAGAGCACAATGAGTTTTAAGTTGTGGCTGGAAGAAAGACTTGGGTCAAGGTAGTGGTGAGAAGGGAGTTTGGGGAGTGACCATTAACAGATCACCCAGTGGCGTATTGCCCTTTCTGCTGCAGAGGTGGTTGAACATGCTTGCAGTGTGACATCTCTCATACTGGGAGAGACCATGCCCTCCATCACTAAAGACATGGACACTTGCACCTACCGTCTGCCTTTGGGTGTGTGTGCTGGCATTGCACCATTCAATTTCCCAGCGATGATTCCTCTTTGGATGTTTCCCATGGCTATGGTTTGTGGAAACACATTCTTGATGAAACCTTCTGAGCGTGTGCCAGGAGCACTCATGTTCCTTGCCAAGCTGTTTCAGGATGCTGGTGCCCCGGACGGGACCCTGAATATTATCCATGGACAGCATGAAGGTAATAATAGCTCTTCTTGGACTGGAGTATGTATGTGTTGTGGTATGTGTTTAGTGGACGTGTTAGAGCTGTTTGAGCATCTGATACTGCTGCTGTTAAAGAGGTTTGGAAAGACCTGTCTTAGCCCCTGTCAGATATGTGCAGAGCTCCTGAGATTTGACTGGCAGGGTGGGTTGGCAGGGGGAAGGTGGGCAGAGGACCTGTGTTTTGAGTACTTGGGGCCCAGAACATGAAAAGCCAGCAGAAATCCTGTTGTATGAGCCCTGGGGCAGAGCTCACATGCTGAGAAGTCAAGTGGAGAGATGCATGAACAAGCAGCAGGGGAACTCAAATGCAGGAGGCAGATGCAAGAATTCTAATGAGAAGAAAGATACATAGATTAGCAGTATGGGGATGAGGACAGGGGAAAGCATTTTATACTACAGCATGTAATGTATTATTTCCTATTTGAAGCTGTGAACTTCATTTGTGACCATCCGGATATCAGAGCAATCAGCTTTGTGGGATCTAATCAGGCTGGCGAGTACATCTATGAAAGAGGATCCCGGAATGGGAAGAGAGTCCAGGCTAACATGGTAATGTCACTCAATGCAGCATGCAGCACCACACAGACTGCCTCTATTTGTGTGTGCTTAAACAGACCACACTGTTCTGCAGCAGACGCTGACTTTGCTACTGATAGTTACTTGATGAGGCTGATCTTCTTGCCAGCATGTTGGCAGCAAAGTCATTAACTACTACATCATGTTATTACCAGGACGCTAGAGAAGTGAGCAGGGCTGGTTCATGGAGTCTATATGTATATTGTATTTCAGGGAGCAAAGAACCATGGTGTGGTGATGCCAGATGCCAATAAAGAGAACACCTTGAACCAGCTGGTTGGAGCTGCCTTTGGAGCAGCTGGCCAACGCTGTATGGCCCTGTCTACAGCAATTCTAGTAGGAGAAGCACAGAAATGGTTGCCAGAGTTGGTGGAGAGAGCCAAAAATCTACGTGTAAATGCAGGTACAGATTCTGATAATTTCTTACTAGGTACTTTGCTTCTGTACAGCTGTGGCTTTTTAGGTTGGTGTGTCTGCCATATTGTAGTGTGTCTCTTGGAGCTGCTGGCTCTGTAGGTTTGATCCATAGGGATGGGAGCTAGCAGATTGTCTGGATCGGAACACAGAGCCCTAGACTTGGAGTTAGGAATATGTAGGAAGGATTGGCAGTATGACTGTGCTGCAAAATTTACAGGTTTGGTTTTAACTGGAACTTTGAGATTATGTCCTATATAGAACACAAACGGGCTGTTTACATAGCAGTCTCACTTACATGTCCTTCCAATTTGTAGTAAGCATGCAGTAAGAGGGGAAAATAAAAACAAGTACTTTTGAGATTGATATTAGAATTCTCCTGCTTTTCATTTATTTTAAATAAAGTCTTGCATAGAGGAAAAGTTTTCTTTCTGAGGAGGATCTGCAATCTTCCCAGTGATCTAAAACTATGCTTATGACTTCTCTTTTTTGTTGATTATGTTCCTTAATGGTACAAATCTTTGCTCCGTGTCTCAGAAACATCAGAATTTTCCTATTTTTTTCCTGCTAATGTGGTTGCCTTCATTATGCCTAAGAAGAGGAATGGTTAAAAGCTTTGCATCTCTGCCTCTCTGCAGGAGACCAGCCTGGAGCAGACCTAGGGCCTCTAATCAGTCCCCAAGCCAAGGAAAGGGTTTGCCACCTGATTCAGAAAGGAGTAGAAGAAGGTGCCAGTCTTCTTCTGGATGGACGTAATATCAAAGTGAAGGGCTATGAAAACGGCAATTTTGTTGGACCAACGATCCTTGCCAATGTGAAGGTAACTTAACCAAAACTACTGCTTGATGCTGTATGTTGCAGGATCATTTGAAAAATGGGTCAGCCAAATTGGTCAGTAATCAAGATTCACCACGTAGAAATCTCATAAATAACTCAGTTTTCCCTTGCACAATTCCAATTAAGTGCTAATTGTGAAATGTTGTGGAGGCGATAAAAGAAGTCACAGGAACAGAACAATATTAATAAAGTTATTGATATGAATAAAGTTAATAATCTTAACTTCTTTGGAATGTGGCCAGTTGGAAGAACACACGGACAGTTTATACTGTGTCAAATTAAATGTCCACTGAGCATTGTGAACTTTCTGTATTAATGGCCAGCAGCAGATGCCTACAGAAGAGTATGACTAACAGCCAAACATACAATGTTCCTGTCTCCATTACACAGTCCTACAATTTGCAACTTAAGTATTTATAGATATCAATATAATGCATAGCATGCAACAGACAGACACTACTATGGGAGAATGTTTTTTACCAGGCACACATCTCAAGTCAGCTTTCCTATCTAAGTTCTTCTTTTTAATGTTTATGCCATTAGCTGGTATTCGTTATTACTGTTTAAGTATTAGGTTTACTTTGGGCCTTCTGGTGAGCAATTCCAACATGGCATACCAGTCTTGATAGTTCTGCTATTGTTGTATTCTTAGGATTTTATGGATTAAATGCTGTTTATATATAATTTCCAGCTTTTGATCTCTCATAATTTTCTTGCATTGTTTTCATTAAAGATCTTAAAATGTTTCACTTTCCTTTAATGCATTGTAAATAATAATCAGAAGTAAAAGTTTCACTGAGTGTTTTTTATTCTTAGTTCTTTATATGGTAATGTTCAGTATTAACCACATATAGCTTACCTGTCAACTGCATATTTTGTAGTTTGTTGTGTTAGTTACTAGTGATTAAAGTAATTCCTAACTGGTACTTCTTTGTTCGTCAGATACTGCTTATTATCAGGCATAAGTCCTGGGCACTGAGCTTCAGAGAACTGCAGGTTATCAGCAAGACCTGATGTAAACTGTCCTGAATTAATCCTGGCTTTAATCAGCCTTGAGCAAAGAGTAGACCTGTAACTCACAGTAGGCAGGCAGTAAAAGCAGAAAGTACTTTAGCAATTAGAAATAGATGGCAGAGCATGGGAAATGGTGGAATGGCAAGCACTGAAGGCAATGGAGTATGATGGGTGATTCTAGGAATATCCTGAGAGTAAGCAGCATATGTGTTTATATCCTATTTCCTAGGATATTTTATATATTATATCCTATTTATTATAATCAATATTCAGTCTGCTTTTTCTGCTGTTTGTCTTGGCAGCCAAACATGACTTGTTACAAGGAGGAAATCTTTGGGCCTGTCTTAGTGGTTCTGGAAGCAGACACTTTGGATGATGCAATTGAGGTGGTGAACAATAACCCCTATGGAAATGGAACCGCAATCTTCACCACCAATGGAGCCACAGCTCGGAAATATTCTCACTTAGTAGATGTGGGGCAGGTATGTTCAAGCTAGAATTATTGCTTTTAATACTTACCATTTGTGATAAATAGCCATCCAGCTACAGCAACTAATCACTGACTACTCAGCCAACAGTACCCTGCTTCGGAATAAAAGGTACAGAATATTGTCTCCTTGGGAGAGTGCTCTGCAACCTGCTGTTTCTTTATCTTGTGATTAATCTGGTAGCTTTCCTTTGGTTTAGGTGGGTGTCAATGTTCCAATTCCAGTACCTCTGCCCATGTTCTCTTTCACCGGTTCTCGTGCTTCTTTCAGAGGAGATGCAAATTTCTATGGCAAACAGGTAACTTGCGAAATTTCAGATTACTTTCTTAGGTTGATCTGAGATAAACCACATTAGCAGTGGCAATGGGAAGATGATCATCAGATCTCCCCTTACTGGGGGGACATTTGAGAAGGGACTAAGAATTAAAATAGCAAGCTTTCCCATAGGACCAGAATCTTTGGGGAACCGCTGAAAGGAATAAGTTGACAGGAATTGTTCCCATGTAGGAAAACTCATTGCTCTGTAGATATGAGAAAAATCTGCTTGATAACCTGTGGCACAGATGTGAAGAATTCCTAAGGCCGAACATCTGATCCTTGCCTCTCTTTCCCCCAGGGAGTGCAGTTCTACACACAGCTGAAAACTATCATTTCTCAATGGAAAGAGGAAGATGCCACTGTTACCAAGCCTGCTGTGGTTATGCCGACTATGGGGAACTAAATTGGCCTTTAAAGACGCTGTCTCCGGTGCCCCTCTCTTTCCATGTTGCACCTTCCAGCTTTGTCCTGACTATCATGTTTTCCTCGGGAACGAATAGAAAACTCGATTTTCTAAGGATCTCTTTTTCTATGTAGATCAGGCAAGTTTATAATGCGCAGTCTGGGTTTTCTGTTGCCATGATTGTTTTTTTTTGTTTGTTTGTTTCTTTTTGTGGAACTATCAGAAAGAAACTATCCTATCTAATTGAAAGGGAAAACAGATGGGCTTTACTTTGTGTTTCTAGACCTTCTGAACTTGAACATTATTCTGCTTTCCACTTTAGTACCTCTAGCCTTATTGATTCACTGCTGGCCACATCTTGTAGCAGTTTTCTTTACCACTTTCTTACATGTTGAGATTCTGAGCTCACCATACTCAGACGAGTATTCACTTTGAGTGACGTGACTGGGACGCTTTGGATGTCTCACAGAAGTGACTCTTACATACAATGAAGACAGCAAGTTTTGGAGTTGAAAGTGTCAGTCTTGGATCAGTTGAATTTCCAAAATACCTGGGAAATATCTTTCTAAAGATTTTTCAGGGAAGCATATCTGATTGCTTGTCTGAGGATGAAATAAATACCTGTATGGCATAGTGACCTTCACCGTGCCTCTTACAGCTGGAAACTGTTCCTGTTGTGCATGTGGCTTACATTCTCCAACTTACTGTCAGTTCCTTTATACCTAGAAGTTGGTTGGTGCCTTTTTACTGTGCTAACAAAAATGTGCCTACAGGTCCTTTAAGATAATGGAACTGTGGAAGCAGAAATGTGTGTGTATGTCTTTGCATCACAGGGTCATGTCGGTCTGGTTGGTAGGAAGAATAAGTAGACAGGTCAGTAGGAAGAAACACGTGATTCAATCACAAAGCAGCCAGGCCTGTTCTGTGTGTTTTCCTGAGTATAAATGTATTTCTTTTGCTGTTTGATCAACTCTTTGTCACATTTCCTCAAATGCAGTCATGCTCTTTAGGGACTGCAGGTCCCATTGTTAGAGATGGGTAAGTCTTGCTATACCCTGTTCTGATATGTGCATTTGGAACGGGAAAGCCTGTATTTTTATTCTTGCTTCCTGGAAGATGATACAGCCATGAGGGGGGGATCTGATGGGACTTCATTCAAGTACCCGTGGAAAATAATACTATTCTAACGATTGTAATCATTACTTGTTCTGATTAAAAAATCTGAATGTGAAGACTCTGTATCCTGCCTTCTCATAAAGATACAATGTAACTCACAGTTATGTATTAGAGTAACTGCTGTTGATCCACTAATGTTTGTATCTTATTTTGTTTTTTTTTCTTCTGCTATACTTGAGGGAAAATTCTCACCTTGCAATTTGATTATGAATTAAAAATTTGCTAATCACTGCAGAAAGTGATTGTTCCTTGATAAGATATTCTATAGGTGTTCTGTTGACTATATTACCCTCTTTGCAGAGGCTGGTCTGCCTACTATTTCTGTAACCTCTGTATAAATTCTTTTTTTTTTTTTTAACAGCATTTCAAGAACTTCTGTAGTAATTTCCTCATACAGTGTTCCAAGGAATGCCCTGGTTCTATTTCCACATACCTATAGTGTGATCACAAAAGCTCTTAAGCTCCATACACTTTATTGCAAACTGAAAATGCATTTTAATCAAATTACACCTGTATAGGTGTAACCGTCCTAGAGCTGCACAAAGGGTCATCCTAGCTCCTGGCTTTGGAAAGAATCAAGCCTTCATTGTAAGGGGAAGGAAAATAGTTATATTTCAGATGAATTTCAAACATGCAGTCAAAGCAGCAGCATAGCAGATAGGAGATGTAGAATTGCAGCTTTGCTCACAAGCAGACTCCCAAAATGAAAATTGCAGATGAGTCCGTAAGTGCTGTGCAAGTTGTTCTTGTTGATGCCACAAGTACAGCTGCCTTACTCTATCTGTAGTGTTAACATCTGAATACATGGAAGGATTACTGCAGAAGATGATGACTCATAATTCAGCCTGCTGGGTAATGAATATCTGGTTGGAGGAAATATTTTCTGTGCTGAAAAGATAAAATATTCTAGGTAAATCACACATTGGCATTCATTCATTTATCTGGGAAAGGAGTATAAAGTAATAGTCTGTACTACTGTCTACAGTCATTCGCTTTTGAATCACTGATTTTCTTCCTAATCAGTATTGCTATTCTGACTTTTCTGCTCAAAGCACACAATCTCTTCCCTTTAGAAATTCTGAGATTAAGCTTTGATAGCAAAATTTGTCTTTATTATCAAGCTTGCTTGCTGGATGAAGATCTGCAGGAGTCACTGCACTTTCTCCACACCTGTGTTAGTTCTTAACACTTGTGTGCAAATATATTTTCTGATCATCTGCATTTCCAACAGCATTTTGAAATCAGATTATTTTACACATTTTAGGAATACAAAATTTTCATCTGCCTTTTTAGTTAATTGAATGCCTCTTTAGATCAAGCTGCATATGCTCACTGATCGTGATGTGCGTATTTCATCTCACTGCTATTATGGCTTTTCACCTGCCTGTTTATTATCCTTTTTATTTTAACGTACGCTGTACGAGTTAAAGAATACATCTTCTGTATTATACAATAATAGAATCTCAGTATGAAGGATTTCAGATTTCTGTGGTCTCTTATTAAAACACAATTTTATAGTCAACCCTTGGTCTTTTTTTTGTTTGCTTGTTTTTTGCCTGGAGGACACTGCAGTCTGGATTCTCAAAACTATTTAACAGTATAAATCCTAAAAATGTACTTTTCGAAAGTTTAACCATCTTTGAGAACTGGGCTCTGCAATTTCTGCTTTTGTTTTCCCTGTCTGTGCAAAACAAAAAAAAAAAACCACCAGTCACTTCCACACCTGTTTCTGGAAGTGGCAGCCAGCCTCATAGAAGGAGCTCTCTCATCTTTCCATAAAAATCCCTCCAGGGTTCCTCTTTATGAATTTTATCTGCTCATCTGGTTCCTGAGTATTACATTTTAAGTCATGAGTGCTTGACTGCCTCACATCTGACATAGTGTTCCATGATGACAAGGTAAGAACTCCTCTGTATTCATTCCTTCAGGGTAAGTTGGTTTTACTTGCCTTGGAATATTATAATTAGCTGCATATTGCATCTGAGTCTGTCTCTGAAAGCCAGGCACGTGAATGCTTCGCACAGACCCATTACCTCTTAAGTGATTCTATACTGAATACAAAATCAGCTGAATATATTTAGTCATTTAATCAAAACTGTGTGTTCTAGCTGAAAATATGTCTCTCTGTACAGCTATGGCCTTTCACTTTTTTCTCTAAAAATACTAAAGGTGGCATGAGATTTTTATTTTTTTGTGTGTGTTGTGAAGGCTGTCTAAACACCCCCTGCTAAAGGATCACCATGACCAGATATACAAAAGTAAGTAACAAATTCCTCACTTGTCACGCATACATTTCTTTGTATACATCTATATACACCAGCATAGATCTTCAGATAAACTAAATTATTTCTAAAGGAGGAGGGTTGACAGAGAGAATTACATTATCAGGACTGTGGAGATGTTAAATGGCGTAGTATAATTTAGTGTCTTACCCAGCAATGCTTTCTTCTTTAGCATCAGCAGGAGCTGGAGTTGAAGTAGCCTGATCTCTGCTGTGTTTCCTGTGAGGAAGAAACAACAGCAAGTTATTGTCATCTGAGGGCGATGTATGCTCAACCAGGTTTCTAATCCCATAGCAAACTCCTTGTTTTCTAAAATAAACAGCAAGCCAGAAATGTCAGGATACTATTGGGTAATTGCAATGCACTATCTGAAATCAGCGATGTGAATTGAACATACATTCACTATTGAATTCCGTATTTTATGGGAAAAAAATTACAATTATAAGTGAATGAGGAGAGTTTTTTTGAAGGAAGAAAAGTGCATGTCCAAAACTGGTATATATCACCTCTTGTGACGTTAAAATATCTCACACCAAGCCACGCAGTTAGCTAGACTCATGGTAGATGCAGAGTCTCCTGGAGTCCTCTGCTCTGGAGTTTATCAGCCAAACTTCTGTAACAGAGAAAGCTCTGCATTCACCTATTGAAGAAACAGAATATTACCACAGATCTGTGTCATTCATTTTGGCAAACAGTAATCTCAGGACACGTTCTTTTTGTTCCCATGTCAACTCACTGATATCTACTTTTTCAAACCGGGTATTTTCCCTGAAAAACACAGAACAGGTCAATGGATTAGGAAAAAACGTCAAAGGCATTTCTCTCATAGATTCTGTATGTGTAGAAAGTGTTTTTAAATCTACGTATGCATTGCATTTGTTAAGCTATTCATAGTATGTAAGTTCAGAAGATAAATTTGTGTACTGTCTTTCTAACTTTTAAATCCATGGCTCTCTAAATAAGTAGAAGAAAAAAAAACCAACCCACTATTTCTGTTATACAGTTATTGATTATAAATACTGAGAGGGAGGAGGCTAGTACTGATATGTATTAATTTCAAGTACATTGTCTTTTCCTTACTTTTTCATCGTTCGCACACAGGAGAGTTAACGTGTAATCAACTTTTACTCTCAGTTCCAGTCTTTCCCTTCTCTTCTTTCTAAGGGGAAGCTTCCTTACATCTCTGTAACTACTTTCCCCTCTGATTTTTGAATTGTCAGTACTTCTGTTGTGTCATTTTTGAGATAAGATAAGCTGAATGATGCATTCTAATTGATTGCACATTGGTGAATTACTTAATGGTTGGTGCATACTAAGCAAACATTTTATCTGGGAGTAGTGTAATTGTGATCTCTCAACAAAGCTGGATGTGAATAACAGCCATGCTGGACCCTAATTCTATGGCTTAAAGTGCATAGATATTGCTGTAGTTTGTAGCAGGAGGTTTGACATCTGTAATACTGGTCACTGTGGCATGTGTAGCCTCAATTTAATCCTAATACAGATTCTTAGATACTTACACTTATAAATCAGATTTTGGTTTATTTGTTTTCAAACATAATCCTGTCTATCAGTATTATACTGCACATGATCTTCATACCGATGTCATTGTATATTTCATGCAATGGCTTGCTTTATAGATTATTGTGAAGTTTGAAGAAAACAAGCTTTGAAAACGCAATGCAAAGCCAAGGGCCTCTGACAAATGAACAGTTGAACAGAAGGTACTTGCCACCTACTGGTTGCTTCAGTTAAAACTGTCAGCAGCATACTAAGGAGCTATTAAGATTGTAACAAAATTGTAATTTTTAGGCTTCGGTGTTGACAGATAACAGTAGTGAGTGAAAAGGGCATTGTGAGAATGATGCCTGTACAACCCATAAAGACCAGAGATGCAACAGTAATTATTAAAAAGAAACTGCAAAAGTACATCTGTACTGAAAATTCAGTATTAACTTCCATAGCACATGGTGGAATATGAAAAGGACTCTTTTGAGCTTATATTCAATTTCATCCACTGAAATAATGACAAAAAGTGTAAATAGGCACCCAGAAAGCCATTGCTAATTGACAAGATGTTACACCTCCTACAGTTATTCTCACTATAGCAGCCTCCACAAGTATTCAAAATCTAGACAATATAATCACAAAGATTTTGGGGTTTTGTACTTTTTTAGGGTACAGTAGGAAGATAGGCACTAGTTTTTGATGTTAAAATACCAGTACCATTTCTCTGCTTCTTCTAGGTCTCTGTACACACTATTTGTGCTGTTCACGTTGCTATTGAATGTTTTAATTTTGGGAAATTCTTCCTTCCCTGCACATGCCTCCATCATTTTCCTGTAATAGACAGCTCGGGCCTTTTCCTTATAGTGTTTTCTATTGGCTATGATCTCCCGCTTCACATGTTCCAGAGCATCTAGGAAAAACCTTTCCACTTCAGTCCTCTCATTTAAGATATTCCGAGCTAGTTTCTTCACTCGGTTCATCTCCTGATCCTTCATTTCTAGCAGATGCTGCAGTTTCTTGATCTCGACCATGCTAGCCTGGTTTTCTATCAGTGCCTGATGCTGCGTTTTTTGAGTCTTTGTCTCAAATTCTTTAGTCTTGTGACATAAGACTGTCTCCAGTTTTTCCACTTTACGTTGCAGATCTCCTATCTGTGCTTTCTGCTTGTTGATCTGTAGGATCTTTTTTCTAATTAAACTCTCAGCAATTTCCTGAAATATGAGAAGAAGAAATTACTTGGGCTTTTGTTTCACACCAAATTTTTCTTTTCCGCCAACAATGACAACGTAGTCAAGATGCTGGCACCTTCATATTGGAGGTGAATATTTCTCTGGGGTCAGTTTCTTGTTTACAACAGAAGCCAGATGAAGGCATGGTGAGTAGTGTGCACTACAGAAAGATCTATTCTTGGACTTTTATAGGAAAACCTCCCTTCAGTCTCCTCCATCATTAAGATAGAATCAGAGCTCTTCTTTTTTCAGCCAGCTCTGAATTCATAGCTGCAGATAGGCCTGGCTGTGGAGAAGTTATTCTCAGTACATTTACATCTGTTTCCAGGACTTCAAGAACCCCTTCCTGGAGGGGAATGAAACAGAACTAAAACCAGAGCAGAAACCTTTTCCTGTAGCAGAAGAGTTTTATCCTCCTCTAACTTCTGTTTCATTTTCCACAACTCCATTGCCTCCTTCAGGTGATAAGATGAAGCACCATGAAGACGAATGTTCTCTTTAAAAACCTGTCTCTCAATGCTGTTCAGCTGCCTGGACAGAGTGAAACAAAATCCATGAACTTTAATCACAAACTTTCATACTTTTTTTTTTTTTTTTTTTTTTTTTTTTTTTACTATTAAACTCATTACTTTAGCGTCATAATTTCCAAATTAAGCCTTATAGTTTAAATGCAAGTGTTGCCATCACCTTCACATTTAAAATAGAAAAAACAGCCTCAGTCATCACTGATTTTGCCCTTCAAGGTACATGCAGTAACATGAGCAAATAGTTCTTCAGAACACAGCACTAAAATGGTTTAGTAAAGTAGAAAACAGAAAAGGCAAGAGTTTCTTACAAAACAGCTTCGTGTCGAGCAGCCTCTCTTGTCATCATTAGCTTCTTCTCAGCAACTTCTTCTAGTCTTTTCTGAAAGAGGGAAAAGCCAGTTTAAACTTTGCTTGAGGCCCCTGGAATTGAAGCTTGAAACTTGTTACAGTGTAAGTTCTAAAATCCTACACAATTTTCAGTAGCACAACTTCTTACCAATAAAAAAGAATGAACATCTATGGGCACTTAAGTTCCTGATAGCAGTGGAGAATAATGCCTCTCTGGGACCACGACATCCTATGCCTTTCCTCTGTAAGCTGCACCTACCTTTCAACTCAGTCATCATACTTATATTAACATGGGGAACTGTAAAATGCTGAGTAAAGAGCTGTCAGAAATATAGAAGCTAGAATAACCAGTGGGAGAAATCTTTCTAATAAAAGTTTCTTTCATTGCCTGTCAGCTTTCACCTTCTCTTCAAGAAACCTCCTCTCCTGTTGCACAACCTCTTCCTGATGTCTCCTGTTTGAGATCTTGATACTCTTCTTTAACTGTGATAAAAAAAAATAAACTTCTGTAGTAGAGGTGTTTTAATTTCAGCCTTATAATTAAAAATGCAGATGGCAACTATTCAAGGAGGTACTTGATACTCTTTCCTGGCACTACCCACAGTCCTCATCAAATATTCCCACATTTTAAAATTCATTTAAATCTGACTCTTATTATTGTTCTGCTTATTCTTCATAGTTCACTTTTGCCCATATTTTCCTATTAGTCAGCCATTCACACACACGATCTATCATTCTGTTTCATGCTTAGTTTTAGGAATCTAGTTTGCCTATTCATTCAGTCATCAAGACTGTTTGAAATCCAACACCTCAAGCATCCTTAGAAGAATGTGTGTCTAACTGTACTTAAGGCCTTAGTTTAAAAGCAGCTATATATTAACAAACCAAATGCCACTGAGCAATCATTTTTCTCCATAGAATGCATGCTGTTTTGTTTCCAAGACCTGCATTGTAGCTGGAAAAAAAAATGAGGTAAGCTGAGTCAGGAAGACAACTTACGTTGTTTGAGGTGGCCATTGGGTCTCCCCAGTCAGCTGAGATGCTTGCTATCTCAGCTGAATGTTTTACAGTTAATACTACTTAATGTGTATAGTGTAGATTCAAAACACGAACTAAATCCTTTACTCCATCCATAAATGTGTTTGTATGATTCCACATCGATTTTGTTAAGAATAAGTAAATAAAACTTAAAAACAAGCAATCAAACAAACAAACAAAAACACAACACCCTACAGCATTGGCCCACTGCGGATGCAACTTCTAGCTGTGGAATGTGCCTTTCACAAACTTAGTGCTTTTCCTCAGACTCTGTAAACTGTGCTGAAAGAAAACAGCCTAGTAGATCAGCTGTGTCTGTTCTCCATCCCCAAACTCTGTTACCATAAAGCAAGAAAGGCTGTTTTTTTAGTAAGTATTACAAACTCATCTTTATGACAAACTTACGTCTTCTAGCTCTTTCTCCACAGCTGCTTTCTCCTTGCGGAATTCCTTTATTAAATTCAGTTCTATTTGAATTTGGCTGATTTCTCCAACTTTTTTCAGAAATTTCTCTTCCAATTCTTTTATTTGTTGTGTATAATAGTCTTCCTGCAATTCAGAAATAACCAGTAAGAAGGAAACAAAACGAGAGAAGCCAGCCATCAAATACTGTGACATAAAACAGCGCGCACACTACTGAATATCTGAAATCATAATGAAGTGCAGTGTTTTGAAAAATAAGGAATACAAGGAATTCATCATGAACATCATGCTCAGCAGAAGCTACCAACCCTCCAATGAAATAAAAACCCTAGAAATGACTAGTAAGGGTAAAGCAGTATTTGGAACATCAGTCATAGCCTTTTCTACTCTTTGTAATCTGAGGATAGGAGAAAAGTTGTGGAGCCTTCTCCACAGCAGATGCTGTCTTAAAGTGGAGATGAGCACAGTTCTGTGTTTCTTACTGAAGCCAGGTTGTTAGTGAACAATAATTTTCTTGGTTCTTTTTATGAATTTTTGCTTCAATAGCAATGAATGAAGGAGAAATAGAGAAGAATTCAAATTAATTGTTAACTCAATAAAAATGAAACATGCTTTTGCTGGCCTCTCATTTCACCATTACCCAGCTGGTTCTTAATACTATTTCAGATACTACAAAGTATTCCAATTATCCAAAATAATACAAGAGAGTCACAAGGTAATTTCCACATCACCATTGTTTTTTCAAGTTCTTTTCCACTCAAGATTCCTGCAGAGTTTGCTGCCCTAACTTATTCCTTACACTAAAGTCAGAACTACTGTTCAGCCTGCTCAGTGGATCCCATTGTTCTGAGGACAAAAAGTTCATTCACCAGTTTCCTGTTCTCTTCTTGTGTTTGCTGCTTCAAATCAATCAGCTCCTTCTTCAGTTTCTCGGCCTGTGAAAACAGAAATCAAGAAACGTTACCTGAGGGGGGAAGGGAGAAAGGAGTAATGTCTGAGCTGTGTCCTTCTCTTTAAAATCAGTTACGAGAAGACGCCAGAAGAGAAGCGTTCTCATTTGCAGTGTTCAGACTGGTTGAAGCATACTTAAAGCTGGGGAGTGAAAGAACCACCCTTGATTTGTGCTAAGCATGGGAAACAGTGCAAGCTGAACGACGAAAACCCACTTGTACTATATAGAAAGAGACCTGTGAGCCTGCTGAACAATTAAAGCTACATGGATGGAGAGTTTTCTTCCTTATTGTTTTGGGCAATGGTGCAGCATAGAGAGAAGCAGTTCAGACGGGAGGGTAAAGCAGCTGGAAAAGGGATGAGTAGGGGTTTCCATGATGGCTACAAGAAAAAGGATGGGGTGTGATCAAGAGCATTGTCTCCTGCCTTTTAACCCCACCAGTGTTCTGGGGACTGAAGATTTGTGCCTTCTCATTCAATAAACAGGATTTTTAAACCATTTACGAGTTCTGCTCCAAAAGTAATGCCTCCTATTTTGTTAGCCCACGAGGTCAGAGGTGGATGTTGGTGGTGTGGCAGTTGAGGTTGAACCTTTTCCACCAATATTCTGCTCCATGTTATTGCTGTGTGACAGACAGCAGCAGAGGGGCAGTCTGACGGAGTGGTGTCTGACATGGAAGGGCGGATGGAGCAAAGGTGTGAATTCCTCAATGCGGAAAAAATGGCACCCATTGACACTGGCATTCATCAGCCTTTGCTGAATGGAGACCAACCAATGGATGCAAGCACGGCGAGCTGTGGGTGGTGCCTTTCAGCAGTGGCAACAGTGACAGCCTGTCACCTCCGCTGGTGCAGATGTTTATGAGCGTGGCATGCAGGCCCTTGTTCATGGCTGGTGAACATGCACAGCTAACGGTAGCGACTATGTTGAAAAATGGTGTTTTGTAGCTGAGAATCTGCCTTATCAAAGAGCGTTATTGTGCTCTTTGTAGCTGTTGTAGTTTCCACGGAAATATACGGGAGGCATTACTTTCGGAGCGAGCTACGTAGTTTCAGTTCCAGTTTTGGAGGTGTCCCTTCTCTCGGTACTCGGACTCGGAGCAGTCGGAGCGGGGCTGAGATGCCCTCTCCGGCATCCCGGCTCGCACCTCCGCCGCCCTCTCCCGGCCCTGCTCCGTGAGGAGCGCCAGCACGGCCGCCGCATCCCTCTCCGAGCGCCGCTGCCTCCACAGCAGCTCCGCGTTGCGCCGGGCCAGCAGCCGGGCAGCCTCACGACACTCGGCCCGGCCCGCTTCGGCTTCCGCCAGCCGTGCCTCCCACAGCGGAGCCTGCCCGCCCTCCATTCCGCGGCTTCCGTTACCGCCCGCTGCCGTGGAAACCGGGCGGCGACGTGCAACGCCCGCGCCGGGCGGCGCGCTGCGTGACGCGCGGTACCGGCGGGATGTGGCGCCGGCGGCGCTCCGAGCGGCCGGTGAGCGCGGGGCGGGGGGGGAACGGCGCCGCGTCGCCAAGGGAACCGCGTTCGGCCCCGCCGGGGTGGCTCCGCGCTGCCCGCTGACAGGGCCGGGCCGCGCGGGACGGGCGCTCGCGTGGCGCTGCCCTTCGCGTCCGCGCCGTTACCCGCGGGGGTCGGCGCTCCTGACAGAGCGGTAGGTGCGGGAGCTGCCGGACGCGAGGCGTCTGGGCAGCGCGCCAAAGACGGGAACCGGCCCGGCGGGCCGCGGGGTCCGGGCGCGGGCGGTGTTGGCGTCGAGGTTTGCGTGCCGCGAGCCCGCTGTGCCCGGTGCCGCGCTGCTATAGCGGGTCAATGTTTGACTAATGTCCAACTCGGTTAACTTTCAACTTCCCGAATCGGTCCCTTGCGCCTATGCGAGCGTGTTTCGCCGCTCCTGTCGAGTAATGATAAACTCGAGCTCGCGCAAAGCGCTTGGGCTGTGCTCCGCGCCCCGCTGACCCGCCTGACACAGCGCCCGCGCTCCGCAGCGGAACGCTGCACTGAAGCCTCGCTGAAGGACGGCGGTGCGGCGGGAGCCGGGAGGGGAGCGGTGGCGTCCCGCTGCAGGTGCGTGCCGTGCGGGCTGCGCTGCCTGCCGGCTGTGGTACCGCGCGCCGTTCCTGCCGGACCGTCTGCTGGCGTTCGTGATCCTGCGCTCGTACTCCTGTGCCTCCGCCTGCTTTCTCCCGTCTGTTTGTTCGTCGTTTCATCCGTCCTGCTGTGTTCTGATGGCAGCGAGGATTTTACCTTGGTGGAGAGAGACGCTTTCGGAAATAGCGTTTTTCTTTCTCAGTGGCCGACTCCCTCCCTCCCGCCTACCCCTACCCTAAAATGTTCCCTCCGTCCTTTCTTCTGACCCCCTTTTCAAATTCCTCTTCCACTGGCATTTCTGTTAATTCTCTGACATCTCCCTCTGCTGGTGCTGCCCTCGTGCTCTCCTTGCCCATTTCTGCTTCTTGTGGGCGCCGGTGTGCACCTGGTTAGAAGATCGGAACTACTCATCAGAGAGACTCCATGTGCTTTTCTCTTTTGTAGTGAGGGAGGAGGTCCTGAGGTGTTGCCGTGGGATTTTTTATGGGGGAAGAGAGGGGATCTTAGGTGGATGAAGGTGGAAAGAAAGGGAGAAGCCAGGGGAGAGGTAGAGAATGGGAAGCGTGAGATGGTGCTGGATGGCTGAGAAGGGCCACAGAAGAGGTGTTTCATACAGGAGCGGTTCAGGGGAGGCCAGGGCTCATCAGTCAGGAGAGCTGGCAAGAAGAGCATGTGTTAATGGTGGCAGTTGGTCAGATATTTTCGGATCAACCAAGATCATGCGGCTTATGTAAGTGTCACGTGTGCTGCCTGTAACAAGACTCTGGGGTTTGTTCTCAAGGCAGGTGCTCAGTTTTAGCTGTGGTTGTTTAGTAAACAACATACTTGCATTACACAACAACACCTCTCCTGAGCAGCTTCACCTTCTTCTCTGTCAGAGAGGGATGGCCGGGCTGTTCGTCGTGGATTCATAAAATCTCTTCTCAGAGAACATGTTTGTAAGGCAGAGGGGATCCTGTGTAATCAAATAAAGGTCACAGAAGATAAGCAAGGTTTCCCTTGTGAAACAGGCTGAGCTCTGTGTTTGCTCTGGAGATAGCTGAGTGCTTGAGTGAGTTGGAAGGGCGCTCAAAGAATGACTCAGCGTGATGTGGTTGCTGAGAATGGGTAAAAGTTAATCTCCTTCTGCTGTAATTACAAACAAATGGATGGTATATAAGGCTTGAATGTGGGAGGGAAGGATGAGTGAGTTCTCTGGGCATAGGTGAAAGGTACAGGGAAATAGAAGCTATGTCAAATTCACATAGAAAAGAAAGGGGAGAGGTTAGGGATTGGAATTGGGAAGTATAGGATAGAGGTTGCAAATAAAGATTTAGAGAGACTGAGCAAGTGGGGCCGAGCAGATCACTAAAACACAATTGAATGCTAGCGCTAGAAGCATATGAGGTCTTGAACAGAGCAGATGAGGAGGCGTATGAGGGGCAGAGGGGCAGATGAGGGGCAGAACATTCAGTGAGCAAATGAATGTGTAAGCACATGTCTGGGGGATGCTGGGCTGCGTGCAGCTTCTGTGTGTGAGCATGTCAACACAAGTGATACTGCATAAGGTGGGGTATCTGGCCACACGCTCATTTCTGCTGTTCTAAAGCAAGCAACAAAGATAGCTACATATTCTCCTTCCCTTTAACCAGACGCCTATTTAAGCCAATCTTTCTGTGCCCATATCTTTTCTTTATTATCGTTTCTTAGTAAAGAACTTATGCAAAGAAATGCACGCGAACAGAAAGGAGATACAGTTGTTGTATCAGGGTATCCAGTACTGAGTCTCTTGACTTCACCCAAGGGCCTTGGCTTACTAGAAGCTGATGTTAGGAGCTGTGTAAGCGACCTGAGTGTTTGGGATGACTGGGCCACTGGAAAACTGTGCTGGTTTGGTTTTGTTTTCTCATTCTGAGAATGAAAACTTTCAGGAGAAAAGACTGCAAAAACAAAATGAAGGGAGAAGTGTGAAAAATAGAGAAGAAAGGTACTGAGAGGCAGAGCCAGATGCGCATCACAGTTTGGTCCTTCTTGTGCAGCACAGGAGCCCTTGGGGGACAGGATGCTGCCTTCACTCTGTGCACTGATCTTTCCCAGCAGCTGCTCAGAGCCTGAGATGAAATTCTCTTTCTTTGGAGAATAGTTGTGTTTTGCCACAGCATCTCATGCATATAAATATCAGGGCAAAGGGTTCTGCCTTGAGCTCCCCTTTGATGGTGCTTCTATTCAGACTTTCTGGAGTTTCTGGGAGCTATAAAACTTGAGATCTTTAAAGCCAAAGCAGAGAAAAAAAGTGCCCAAATAAAGTAAAAGCTGGAAATACTGGGGAAAACATCGTACTTCAACTTTTCTGAATTTGGGAAATGGAGAAATCTTTACAGTGAAAGAACAGAACACTTAGATGCAGTTCTAGCATCAAAATGCAGTAAATAATAACTTGTGGATGAGGTGCTGAAAAGCTGTTTTCTATCCAAAGGGCAGAATATTTGTGTACAGGCAGAACTTTTTCTATAGACGTGGTAAGGAGAGGCTCTTAGTAACTTTCCTTCCTATTTGTTTTTCCCTACAGGATCTACACCAGCCCTATGACTGTTGACCTATGCTTGACTGCCTCAAGTGATCCTGGCAGGATGACATCTTCCAGACTCCCTATTCTTCTAGCACTGGTGTTTTCTTCTTTGCCCCCTGTTCTTTCCCATTCAAACAGGGAGATGTGGTTTCAGGATCTCTTTCCACCTAACACGTGCCCTATAAATGCCAAGACCAACACTTTTTATGGCATAATGTTTGATGCAGGAAGCACTGGAACCCGGATCCACATTTATACCTTTGTGCAGAAGAGCCCAGGTAAGACCCCGTGTCAGTCTGTGCACCTGCCATATGTTGACTCAGGTTCTGTTTTCACATGAGAGGGTTTTGTTTGAACAGAATTTGGGATCAGGTGAAGATTTCTCCTATGTGTCCTTCAGATCATCCTCTGGGGGTGATTGTTTGCCATTTATGGTGGCGTTTCACTGTGAAAAGTTATTGCACATCTTGAGAATCCCAGAGCATTCTTTCTGGGTACACTGGAGAGTTCTGAATTTCTGAAGATTTTCACCTGCAGCTGTTTAAAAGAATGTCCCACTGAATTGGGAAACACTGTCCTTTGTCAAGTTGCCTGTCACCTGGAATTATATCAACAAATATTTACATTTTGTATATGTAACATTTTATATCAAAATGAAATCAGTACGTTAAGGAGTTATAACCATCTAGGCAGTTTCCTGAACTGTAAGCAGGTGCAGCACACTGCTGAGTATCTACATCTGACGTGGTGTGGAGGTACCCAGCTTGGCTGCACATTAAACAGGATTCGAGAGGGTGAATTAGCTTGTGCACTGTGAACCAGCAAATTTGCAAAGGTTAAAGGCTAATAAGCCCTTCAGGACTGCGTGTAGTACCTGTGTGGCTTCACATGATTTCAGCATTCTTTGGGAAGGGCTGGTGCAACGTCCAACTTTGATGGATGGTATGCAATACTGAGAGATACATGGCAGAGCCAAGCTGCTCTGGGAGCAATGGTCACATTTGTTTGGCTTTGCAGCCAAGTGCCTGGGGCCAGTTAGCTCTGTTCATTCCCTGTGTTTGTGAATGGGATGAATCACCTAAGAATAATCAGGAGCTGACTGTATGTGCCTTACTATGAATTAATATTTCACACTTAGCTTGGGGGCAAGAAGGGAAAGAAATTTTGTTAAGATTAGGCAACAGTCATACTACATTGCTACAACTCGTGGCTTACGAATGCATAATGAACAAACATCCTTCTAATTACAATTTGTTCATAATAAATTGTCGATGAACTTGGGGGACACAAGGGCAGTGTTCTGTTAAGTATGGTTTTGAAATGGAGGAGCATTTTTGGGGATTTGTTATTTGCTAGGGGAAGTCAAGGACAGCCTCTTTACTAGTGTTGCAGACAACCTTTTGGAAGCTAATATATATATATATATATGAATTGTTGATTGTTTCATGTAACGTCTCATTTGTGCAGAAATCCTTCCAGAGTTGGAAGGGGAAATATTTGAGTCTGTGAAACCAGGTCTTTCTGCCTATGCTGATCAGCCTGAAAAGGTAAGGCTCTCCTTCATTCCCTGTGAGTTGATCTTCCTGTACTAATATCAGCTGCACTCTACCAAGCAGTTCAAATACTGCTAATTGTAATGCAGGGAGTCAAGAAAAATGTAAAGGTTCTACTACTGGCCGTCCAAACCTGTTGCTCTACTTTTGTGAGTTAATTTCCACACAGTAAAGTGGAAGCTATTACTTCTTGTATTTCATCAGTGGAACAGTGGCTTAATTAGTTGCTTAAATGCTATATCTAACTAGGTCACATGCCTTTGAGAATATTTGATCACAGCTGTAGCTGAGTAATGATTTTGATGTGGGCAATTGCTGCTCTACTGACTCTAGACTTTTGTTTTTTTTTAATTCATGTATGGAGTTTTTCAAAAATAAAGCCAGGCAGTTCCATAATCTACAATCGGATGTGTTAAGTATTACTTTATTAATTAATTTATAAATTAGTAATTTACAATAGAATTGTAATAGGAGATTGAAGTTGGGTGCAGCCCTCTTTATTTTCAAATGCACGTGGTTGCAAATTCATGCACAGTGTGCTTCTTTCAGGCCACTCTGATCAGGAGTCAGAAATGAGCAGCAGGGCAAAGACAGCTAAAAGAATCATGCAGATACACAGAGCCAGTCTGAACTGAGCTGCCATTTTCCAGATCCCCTCTGCTGACAGCAAGCTCGTTCACAACCTAAAGGAGGTGCCAGGCAAATGATAGATTAGATCCTGTGCCTTGCCTGCTTTAGCAGTCCTGGAGTTGGGGCTACCTTCGGGGGAGCTTCAGATTTCTCAGTGTGCTCAGCTGCATTCAGTGCTGCAGGAATTTTAGTGTGAAACTCTGGGGAAGAGTAGATGGCTCTTTTTAAAAACTTTGATGAGATCTCTTGTGATTTCACTAAATTGTCTTGTTTATTGGGTAGGAGAAAAATCATCACCAGGAGACATTTCTAGAAGTTTTGCAGGAGGATGCTTATAGCTAATGCCAAACCATAATTGTTAGAGCAGCGTAAATAGTTGAGAGCCCAGCAGTGATGTCTGTGCCTCGTGTGGTAACCACTCTGCAGCTGGCATTGTTATTAGACTACTTTATATGGACTCACTTGGAATTCTTATGTGCAATTACTGAGATTCACAGACGTCCCCCCTGACCTTTGCAGTTTCAGTCAGTAATTGCACCATTTAGTTTTACTGTACTGCAAGATGCTTAGGTTTGTTGGATACTCAGTCCCCTCAATCTTTTCAAAAAATACTTTCCACAGTGAAATTTAATTCTGTCTCCGAAGATATAACTCTGAATGTATCTGACCTTCCAACGCAGATATTCCCTTAAGGTTTGTACGAGGTGCCTAGCACAGTTTTTATGCTACTTTTGGGCACGGATATTTTCTGCTATTGAATACCAGTTTCACTAGTTTTGAGGAGTTAGGAGGCTCATTTTCTGTAGGAATAAAACTATAAGAAATACAATTTCTTCCTTTAAGGGCGCTGAATCTGTCAAAAGATTGCTGGACATGGCCATAGATGCTGTGCCACCTCATCTCTGGAAGAAGACTCCAGTAGTGTTAAAAGCCACAGCTGGACTGCGCTTACTGTCAGAGGAGAAAGCTCAGGCTCTACTTTCTGAGGTAATATTAATATCTTTTGGATACAATACTATTGTTCTGCTTCATCTTTCCTGACTCAGTTCTCCAGTCTGTTGCCATCAGCAAATTTCAGCTGTGAAAAGTAACTGTAATCCCATGATAGCATGAAACTCACAGACTTCACAAATTTTCTTGTATGGTCCTGAAATCCTCTGTTCTGGTGTGGATAGGAGGCTCTGGGAGAGAAACTTTTGATACATCTCTTTCTTTACTGGCTCTTAAAAGAGGAATAACTTTGTCTATCACACACTCATGACTTTTTCTACTGCAGTGGAAAGGAAAGCTTTTCTCTGTCATTGTGAGAGCAGAGCAAGACTGTTCAGACCAAGGAACTGAATCATTTTCTCTTTCTTCAGGTGAAAGAAGTCTTTGAGGAGTCACCATTTCTTGTTCCAGAGGATAGTGTTAGCATCATGGACGGGTCTTATGAAGGTGTGTTTTAGAAGGAAGAAAAACTGAAAGCAAAGAGGCATGGGAGGGAAAACAGGAATGAGGGAACTTGAAGGGGAAATGGTCACCTAAACTGAGGGAAGGAAGAAAAAGATTTCTAGCCTTCTTTGTAAGCTAAATAAGTAGCGTAAAAATAATTAAAAAAAATAAAATCAGATTGAAAAAGTGCAGCTAGTTAAATAACAAAGAAAGTAACCTAAAATACAAGAAAATACGTAGGCTTGGAGTTAGTGACTATTTATAAATGATTTTGCAGTGCAGAACAAACCAGTGATTCATTTTGGCTACATATCCTTGGAGATCAGGCAGGTAATAATCCTGTATGGATGTCCGATAAAAGCCATCCATGATGCTATGATGTTCAATTCTGAACATTTCGTTACGGCAGATTTTTGGAAGTTGTTCAGAGAAGGCAGAAAGAATTATCACAAAGCTTAAGCAACCAATACATGGAGGAAGATAAAAGAGCAAAATCTGTCCATATGGGCCAAGAGAAAAAGAGAAAGAACATAAAGTCTGCAAGTGTTTGATGAAGCATGGTGCAGTGTGTCACTAGGATTAAGAGATGAAGTGTATATCAAGGAGAAGTGTGGTATTAACAGGGAGCAGTACCGGTGAGGCATAATAGAGCGTGGTGTAGTCTGCTAAGTTCTGTTTTAAAACCCCTCTTCTACTGTCACATTTGCCTGTGTTTGGGTGATAATCGTGCCATCATCAAGTCAGCTGCTGGAGTCCAAGAGGAGCTGTTTGCATTTTAGCGCTTGCTACTGTTTTTTGTCACACAAACCACAGCATTAAAGCACGGAGCAGTGTACGTGCTAATTTCAGATTAGAAATTGAAAGGCTGACAAGAAAAGCGGGGAAGGAAACTTATACGTTGTGTCAGCTCATTGCTTCTTGGTGTATCCTTCAGAAATTAGAAATGACCTTTGTATATGGTACAGTTGCATACCTGCTACACATGTTCTTCCTATCCTACTTAATGAGCTTTTAATACATCAATAGTGCATAATATTAAACTGATTTCTAAGTTTGAATCGTCTAAAATATTAGAGAGATTATATTACATTACCTGGAAATCATAACTAAATAAGTAATATGGAGTGGTGGTAAGAATGGGCAGGAGGTCATGAGAGTATTCAGTGGTGACTTTTTTTTTTCCTTTTTCACTCTTTGCAGGAATTTTAGCCTGGATCACTGTGAACTTTTTGACAGGTAGCTAATTCTGTATAACTTCTCTTTAAATTTGAACTTGACTTTCTTCTGCAGAGATGATCTCTCTGTGTGTCCCTCTGCCTTGGTTGCTGTACCTTCCTTTTCCTCCCCACTGTGGCAACAATGCTAAAGCAGTGGATTGACTCGGGCAGACTCTGTCCGAGAGGCTGAGTCCCACCTGTAGGAAGAAGAAGGCATCTTGATCCAGAAGGTGCCAGGATTTACTCAGGACTGGGAGGCACTGGCAAGCTGGTTTCTATAATGTATGTCGGGGCATGGTACCACTAACCTGTTAGAAGGTGGGAAACGGAGTTTTATGGTATTCTTCATCCCGCTGTGAACTGTGCAATGAATGTGATGCAACAGCATGCATTAGCCACACATGCTCTGATAAGTTCTGAGAGTGCAGTCTAGCAAAGAGAAAATAAAATCAGTGTTCTAGTGGAAATGTGAGTAAACAAACAAAGAAAAAAAAAATTAAAAATAGCTGTTCTGGGTGAAGAGAAATGATAACAGTTTGTTCTGCTCTTACTATCTGTCCTTATTCTCCTACTGTTCTTGATGAGCGCTATGGTTGTTACAGAATTTATGCACTCTCCCTGACAGTCTTCTACAGCAGATATGAATGTATACCCAAACATTCATCTGCTTTTGTCTCTTCGGATGGGAAATTTGAGTCAGAGAAGAAATTTTCTTAATACCTTCTCTATGACAACATTTCTCTGTGATGGTTTTTGTCTTTGAAGGCCCACTCAGCCTTCCTGTATTGCTATGATAATGTGGAAACTCATCAGTTGCCTGAGCTTCAGGCTGTTCTGAACATGATGTGGTTTGCAGGGCAGCTTTCTGGCCAGAACCAGCACACTGTTGGGACCCTGGACTTGGGAGGAGCCTCAACCCAGATCACGTTTCTGCCACGGTTTGAGGTGAGGAGTGGCTGTAAACATACGAGTCAAGACTACAATGCCAGTGGGAAGATCTGGGCACAGCTGGGCTCTGTGCTCTCATTTTGTCAGCTCTGGCACAAGCAGAACATCTCTGATGTACTGAACATCTGCACAGCCTTTCCCTTTGACATCAGCAGTTGGCTGATAGGCGCTTGCAGACAAAGGAGCCTGGATAAGTAGGAAGGAAAAAGAAAGAAAGCAAATGTGTAAAACCAAAGAGAGTTAGCCTTTGTTTTCTAGACTCAGGCTGGAAAATCCCCACGAGTGCAGACAATTACTTTGCATTCAATAAATGCAGCATATTTTTAGGGAGTATTCTTAACGTTTACAGCAAATTAGGGTATCTTCTGATTTATCATTTTTTTCCATTCCAGTCTGATAGCAGATCCTCACTAACTAGTGGCATGGTGGGGTTGCTATCTAATGGAGAAAATGTTTTTATTTCTAATAGCACAGCTACTCCCTCTTTGTTTACTTATCTGTTCCTTCTCATTTCCTGGGACAGTTCTTGTCTCTGGGGGAATCTCCCCATCTCTGCTGGATTTTTCAGAAATTCTGTATCTCTTTAGAAACAGTCTGAATGGGGACCCAAGCTTGAAGATTGCATGGGAAAACTACATGGATGTTAAACAGTGGAAGGACGCTACAGCATTCAGTACCTCCATATTGCCAAGTTGTTTTTGTCCCTCTTGCTATTTCTTAAGTAGTTTAAGATATTTTGTTCACAAGAATGGAAATTTTCAAACAGGTGTTTGGGGACCACTAAACACATGGTTTTCATATCAGGATATTTTAGTTCTGCCATGGTGGGTGATGTTGAAACCTGATGTGTAACCTTATCGTGTTCTGCAGAGCCTTAAGTACTCTGGGCTCGCCCTCTTGTTTTGTGCTGATAACACCTGCTGAACCGGGCATTGGACCAACAGGAAAGGGTGTTTTATGTCAGGGTTTTAGAGACTAAATTGAGCTGTTAAAGGAGACTGGACTCCAGTTGAGGATTCAAACTTCTCCTTATGGCTTTGCAGGAAAAGGTCTTGAAGGTTTGCTTCTGGCGAGAACCAACAATATGAACAGTAGAGCGGTTTGGAGTAAGGGTTCATGTATCCTGCTTGTATGCTATGCGTGCTTCAAGCCCTTGTTTTCGATTTCACACCAAAAAGTACATATATAGCTCAGGATGCTTCTGGAGAGTTCTGCCCATGTGACAGAATTTTGGCCCTTGATTTGCAGAGGCTTTTTTCCCTCCTATAACCTGAGGTAGTTGCATATTTGCTTTTGTATTATTTTTTTTAAAACAACACTGTAATACTAGGAGATTCATTAATGAAATACAGATTTGCAAGCAAATAGAAGACGTAGAATGGTAACTGCAAAGAGCTGTTTTAACACTGTTTTACGCTTTCCATGATTTGGCTGTTGCCAAAGTTACAAGTAACTAAAATTCAACCATAATAATTATGAAGTTGTCTGTCTAATACCTGCCTAACCTAGGGAGTGTGTGAAGAATTCTACATTTTCATGAAGGCAAGGGACAGGAAAACAGTTCTTTTCTCCAATCAAATTTTTTTTCAGGACTCTCCTATTTTAAAGGTTTTCTGACGTAAGGTTTAGGAAGAGAATTCAAAAATATGGCAGGGTCAAGGGTCACTGCCACTCCTACACAAATCTACCCAATGCCAAAAACAAAGCAGTCGGTATTTGTTCAGGAGAGACTTAAACTAAATACTACCAAAACTCTTTCTGCATCAGGCAGGCTGCTGTCCAGGACTCTGTAATTGCAGATCTGTCTTTTACTTTGTCTGGTTACTAGAATGGCAGCAGCAGTGACTCTGAAGGTTCAGTCCTCTGAGATTCTGCTGTTTGGCCCAGAGCTGCAGTGTCTGATATGAAGGCATGGAGCCAGGAAGGGATGGGAGGATGAGGTTAGAGGAAGCAGAGGAAAGATCAAGGGATTAAGGCCTCAGGAACTGGAAACAGAAAGGAACAGTAAATGAGTCCAAAACAGGTTCAGATTTACAAGAATGAGAGTCAGTGTGGCAAGGAAATAGAGACTGAGTATTGGTAGGGCAAAGGTGCACACAGAGGGAACACTCTGAAAGGAAGAAGACTCGAAGTGGTGAGGTGAGAGCTGAGGGTAGATGGCAACAGGAGATAAAGAAGCCCCAAGACTGAGAGTGAATGTTCACAGTGTTCCTCTGACTATCAGGAAATAATTGAACTTGGGAAAAATCTGGTTTATATTTTAATTTGCATTTTTAGATTCCTCTCTGTGCCTGAACTAAAGATCTCTAGTTTGGCTTGGAAAAGTTCACAGTGCTTCAAGTGCAGTTAATTTCAGTGGGGATTCTGCGTGTATATATAGGCAAGCACACAAGTACTATTAAAAATTAAGATGTAGTGAACTGAAGAGTATTTTCATCCTGATCTGTTTTGCTTCCCTATTATACACTGCAGTAACACAAAGATGCAAATAAATAAACTCAGTGTTAAATATTGCAAGTTTTACAGCAACGGGCACCACTGGAAGACTTTTTTGTTTTCTGATATTGTATCAGTTATTTATTTTTTTGTTGTATAATTACAACTAAAAGTTTTCTTCTTAATTTTTAGGAAACCTTGAAGGAAAGCCCTAGGGATTTTCTTACCTCATTTGAAATGTTTAACAGCACCTACCAGCTCTATACCCACAGGTGAGGAGCAAAAAGGCTGCTGGCTGTAGTGGGAGAATCGATCTCTCTGCAGCCTCTGAGACCAGAAACATGTGTGTTATCCTGTTGGCAGCTGTTGGGACCATGATTTATTTACTACATTTTTTTACCTGCTTGAAACATTAGTTGAACTGAAACATGACGGTAGGCTGGAAATACTCCAGGTCATTATCACTGCAAAGTAATAATAGTCCATCAAAGGAAAAGGAAGCATTATGAGTACTCTGTTTAAGAATTTTTATTACTTGGCTTAAGCCAAATATTCTGGAACAAACAGAATGGTAGATGTTGTGCCAGTGGTCAGAACTAAATTAAATTAATTCAGTTCCTAGTTCTCAATTCCAAATAGCCCATCTCTTCAAGTAACTGGATAAAAAGTAAAACTTACTTAGACTGATGTAAACCAACTAGACAATGAGACAGCCATCACGCAACATGGAGCACAGCTAGGGGGATTCTTGGCCTGAAAGAATGTAGTTGTGTTACTGAATTAAGCAAAAAGGTATCTGAGATGTCTGCAGTGATACCCAGAGTTTCCCTGCGTGATTTATATAATCCAGTGAAGAACTCAACCATGCATGGTAGAGTTTGTCTCAGCCCACAACTACTGGGGTGAAGAATATAATTTCAGTTAATTGCAGAATATGCTTACTTGACAGCAAAGCTGGTTTAATAGTCCTTCTCTCCCACTACTTCTATTTATGAAAGTAACTGATGGCTGTATTTACCAATAAAGCGAACTATATCACTTGAAATAATTGGGATTTAAAATAATCTCATAAAAATGAGGAAGATAGAGAGTAATTTAACCCTGGTTATTATGTAAAAATTTGTATTAACACTACTAAAGGAATAGGTAGCCAAAGACAAATGGAAATGAAAGGCCAGCAGGTTTTTAATCTAGCTGCATTGTTGAAGCCAGTAACACGTAATGATATTGTCATAAGTGTTGTTCACAATCCTAGCTTGGAGTATAGTGGTATTCTGTGAAGTCAGAGGTGAACTTCATAGGAAGAGACATCTTTATTTATTTTATAAACTTTATTTATCCCTGGTTTTTAACACTGATGCATTTTGACTTTTCAATTAATGTCTTGTAGAAATGTCACACCAACTGGAACCACTTCCTGCAGTTTTAGATTTACCCATCTTACAGCATGTCTTGGCTTTTGTACATTTGGAACTTGGAGTTGTTCAGGCAAAGAGAACTCTCTTTGCAAAGGAAATAAAACAGTGGGAAACAAAGAAAGGAAATTTGGTTTGAGTGTTCCAGGAGACTACGGATGAAACATATCAAAAGTGCAAGAATTAAAAACTGTAATGTCTTCCTTTGTTTTTGCAGCTATTTGGGTTTTGGATTAAAAGCTGCCAGACTAGCAACTCTTGGAGCTTTGAATACAGAAGGTATGTCCAGATAAGAAAACACTGAAGATTTCTGAAGAGATAAGTAGGTTTAGTCTTGTGTCAGCAACCCATTTCATATGCCTTCACTGCTATATTTCACGCTTTTCTGTTTTTCTGGTATAGGTCTGCCCAGAAACAGAGCCTACTGCTTTTTTTTTTAAGGAATGTCTTGTGAGAAAGCTGCTTTTCCACTTTGAACTAGCAGTGAGACTGAGGGTAAATTCCAGAAGTGCATGTGGACATACAAGCACAGTAGAGACACAGACAGCCACCAATACACAGCTTTACCAGTATCCACATAAATGCAAACAGCATAAGGCAGGTTCCCTCAATAGGTTGCACAGTTCAGATTTCCTTACTTTTCCTTGAAGACCTTAATTAAGATCTTTCAGCCTTTTCTTTTCTGGCTTTGCACAGTGATTGATAACTGCATTAAAATTTATCTTTCCTGACCTCTTATTTCCAGTTGCAGATGGACAAATGTTCCGCAGTTCTTGTTTGCCAAAGCAACTGGAAGCAGAGTGGCACTTTGGGGGAGTGAAGTACCGGTACGGTGGCAACAAAGAAGGTAAAATAAGGCAACTTTTTGCTTCTTGTAAGATAAGTCTTGCCTCCAGCATCTGCATGTTTTTTCTTGACAAATACTCCATCAGTTATCTTAAGAGTATGAAGGATACCTCTCCAATCATAGACTGTTACAGGGTGTTGATAGAGCCAAAGAAAGATCTGAAGCCGTAAGAGTAGCTGGTCTATGCTTGCAATACACTGCCTTAGTAGGAAATGTTAGTTACCTGTACAAACAGGAGAGTTCTTTCTGAGGCGTGGAGCTGAGTGCTCTGGCTATGTTAGGGTACAACAACTGGCAGGCTGAAGAGTATCCACTTGTGGAACTCTTAAAAATACTGTCCCTAATGCTGCAAGCAAAGCATGAAGCTGCTACCAGCAGTGGCTAGAACAGTCCCCTTTGGAGACTGACATTGCTTTGCTTTACAGTAAGAAACATGATCACTGATCTTGATTCAGTGTGGGAACTGAACTGATAAAATACAACATGAAGGGGAGGGAAAGTGAAGTTTTACCTTGCAGGCGGTAGCAAACATAAATGAGATTCTGCTGATCATGGAACATAACAATGGGAGCTTTGCCTAATAAGGAATCATTTCATGCACCTACCCTAGTATGCTCAGCTCACCTATCAGATATCGCTGTGAAGTGCTTTAGCCAGTTCCACTTGATGATGGTGATCTAGAGTGCTTGCTCCATGCAGGTACCACGCTGGATTTTGGAGAGGCTATCTAAGCTCTTCTCACCTCTTCTAATTCTTTAATCTCTGCTTTTTTCCATTTTCATACTCTTGCCACCAATTCCTCCATCTCCTGGATGTGCCTCTTTAGCTCACCCCATCTGTGTTTGTCCTGGCAGGAGAGACAGGATTCAAGCCTTGCTACCTGGAAGTACTGAAGGTTGTCAAAGGAAAACTGCACCAACCAGATGAGATTCGTGGAAGTTCTTTCTATGCTTTCTCCTATTACTATGATCGAGCAGCTGACACCAACCTAATAGGTATATTGCTTTGGGGTAATCTACTACATGAGAGTATGCCAACCAGAAGGTAGAACCCTGGAGACTGGTAATAGGTAAAGCAGGGGAACGGCACAAGGTGTCTAAGGAAATGCACAAAATGCCTTCACATAACCCTCATTTTTGGTATTTGGAATTTGTCAGAAGCAACTAGAACTCTGAATGCTACTTAAACTTGCAGCTCTGTTCACTGTTACCAAGGACTTCACTCCTAGCCCATCATCACAGAGTTGTACCTCAGAGTCCGCTTAGATTTAGAACTCAACTGCTTGCAGGTTTATGAAGATATTTTCTCACCTCTCTCTTTTCAGATTATGAACAGGGAGGAGTTCTGGAAGTGAGAGATTTCGAAAGAAAAGCCAAAGAAGGTAACTGTCATCAAACATGAAACTGTTGGGGAGGATAAATCATTAAAGATGAATGTCTACAAGGCAGTACTTAATGTGTTTGACTTGAAAGAAAGATTGTTTAGCCTTTATTTCACTTACACTGCCATGTCTTGCTACTTACTGTCTGTTATGCTATACCTCTAACTGTTGCTGAATAAAGTATTGAGGAACAGTAACAAAAAGCAAAGTGGTAGCATCTTTGCAGTTCTGTTCAGGAAATAAGGGAGACAGCTTATAAATGTCAGCACAAAACAGTACATTTCCATCTAAAAGACGATGCTTGTTATAGATCCGCTTCTTGGTCACTGTAACCCTTGTTGTGGAATCTTTGCTGCGGTGTAAGTGGTTGTTTGGGCAATGGTCTCTTGGACACAGAATCACAGAATCACACGCGGTTGAAAATTTAAAGCAGCTGCCAGCCTAGAAGGTGGAATCAGTTACTAGAGCAATTTTTGGACAGATTAAGGAAGACAAATGTTGCCGTGTTCTTAAAATAAGCAGTCTACTGGGCAACTACCCTGGCAGCTATTGATTGAGCAGAGGTTCGGTCTTCAAAAGAGCAATATGGACTATGTTGTTGTAACAAAACATAAGCTTATGACAGAGTTAAGAGAAACTGGAATTATTATATGGTTTACTCTACAACTTTATAGAACAGCTGTGTAGTATGTACCATGTGTTATATACCCCCATTAATAGAAGTAGGCGATGAGATTTAGTTGGTTTTGGTGTAAAGTCAGTTCAAAAGCCCCTTTATTCTGCTGATTTTTTTTTTTTTAATTATTTTTTCTTTCTCTAGTCTGTGATAACATGGAGAGATTCAGCTCAGCCAGTCCTTTCCTCTGCATGGATCTCACTTACATCACTGCTTTATTAAAGGAAGGTTTTGGATTTAGAGACAACACACTCTTACAGGTGAGAATAAGTTAAATCCCCAAACCAGCTTCCCGATTTCTCTATCAGTCAACATGCAGTGGTTCATTTCTCTGGCTAACTAGCTACTGAGTCTTTCCAAGGTTGTTGTGTGTAGTTGCTGTCATGTGCAACTCTCAACGTATTGAGAACAGTTGATAACAATTGCTTTTTTTTCCTTTTATAGTTAACAAAAAAAGTGAACAACATAGAGACAAGCTGGACTCTGGGTGCTACCTTTCACTTATTGCAGTCTCTGGGGATAACATATTGAACTGTGACATTCCTATGGATTTCAGCATTTCTGAAAGTTTGAGAAAGCAAACTGAAATCTCCAGGTACATTATCCAGATGGAGTCAGTCACAGAATGGAAAATGGACCAAAGCTATAAAACAGATCCTCACCTGGGATTGGCATTGCACATAATGAAAGTTGCCACAATATAATTGTGATTGTCATAAATAATCCAGAAGCTGCCTCTGAAAGTCAAAAGGCCTAAACTCCTGCAGAGTATCTGCAAGGGACTCAAAGCCAGCTTTCACCAGCACATTTGTATAGCATCCCATTGCTAAAAGCACAGCATACCTGGGACATGGTGGTAAACTACAGATGTTATTTCTCCTCCCCCATTTACTTTAAGGATACAGTACTGAAGTTTGCTTGCAAGACATTAAATACAGAAATTACACACGACACCAACAGCCATTCAGAGAAAATTAAACAATAACCCTGGATGCTCCCAGCCTCAGTGTTCCAAGTACCCATCTGTTAGCTAATATATTACAAGATGACATCAGCCTTTCTATAAGCACTCTTTGGGTGTAGTTTTAGGAAAGGTATTGGCTGAAACATAGGCTGTACCACACCAAGCATTTCTTTCAGCAGTAGTTTCTTAAGCAACATCTGTGCCGAACAGTTTGCATGACTACCTTTGTGCTGCCCCTTAAAAGTCTGTACTGTATGGCTGCACATCTGGATATCAGGCCTTGATTCATTTTAGCATCTACAGTTGTAACGCACAGTTGTGCAGGCACAAAACTAGGCAGCAAGATATGTACATATGCCAGATATTGAAATTCCACTGCCAAAAGAAATACTTGTCACATTACACCACAAGGAAATTAAGGATGCGGTCAGATGAAGCGTCTGATTTAATAGCTCGTTTTGCCTTGACTACCTTCTATTCAATGTGGAATATGGAACTTAAAGATGAACTTACCACAGACTTAGGAACAGAGAGGTATTATCCTTATGACTAAAAGTAGCTTTTATGCACCCCTGCCTTATGACAAACACTTTGTTCCTTTCAGGCATTTGCACTTATACGTATGGTACAGCACAGCTTTTTTACTTTGGTAAAACCCACGACTGCTCTCACATTACCTTCTCTGGAAACTGGATTTGAAAATAATTGCTAATGCCCAGCACAAGGAAGAAATAGCACACTCAAATCCTAACTAATCTCACCAAGTAGGTTGGAGTCCTAGGAATCTGCCTTACTATGAACATCAGTCATTTTCCTCTTGTTAGCAGCACAAGTCTGGCGATGGCTGATTAAGTTACCCCATTTCCCTACCTCAGGTTTTATGGTGCTAGGATGCAAAGCATGCTTTTGATCGAACAAGTTCAGTCAGCACCAGGAGTCCAAGGGGTGGGGGTGGAGCAGCCTGTAACTGTCCCACCTTTTGACAGCTTGCTGTAAACTCAGACTGTTTCTTTGGAATATGAAATGAGCATCCTACTTATGCTCCTTACCAGAATCTGTTAAAGAGATCCATGTTGGGAAATGCATCAGCACCACACCAAACTTCCATTCTTCCCTCACTACAAAAATCTGTTTGAGCAGCAAGAAAGTAGCCACGGAGTCCAGCCTTGATGCTGGCCTTTTCTTAACGAGGAACCTTTCTTATTCCCCTGCTTAACATTCAGCAAAACTTAGTGCACAGTCTGGCTTCAACAACAAGGTACAAGCAAACATATTCATCTTCTCCTGAATGACCTATTTTCTTCACATTTATATCCTTTGGAGAATATGAAGAAGGTTGCAGTGATTACTAGCCAAGTGCATTACTCCTGAGAAGTAGCTAATGTAATGAATCAGAAGGCTTCCAGTCTGAGCCAGTGCTATGACAAACTCTCTTAGTAGATCCTGAGGCCAAGAGCCATAAGCAGTGAGGCTGTACTTGAAACACAAAAGCAACGTGGGGTATTATTTTTAAGGCACAAGCAGAAGCGTATCTGCCAAGTGAATAAAGCCTAGCCCTGACAAGTACCTGAGGGTCTGGTTTTATCCTGAGAGAGGATGTCTAGAAGACAGATAACATGTGGAGTAGGTTTCTTTTATGCATTCTTTGCCTCAAACTCTGGTACTACAAATCCTAGGTGGAAGCATCCATTATCCTGTACCAAAGTTGCTTTAAATCTGAATGCTCAGGGCCTTTGTTTGTCAGTGGCGCAATTCATTAACTGAAACTCACCTGCTGCTCTCTATCAAGGGCCTGATCCTGCAGTCACAAGAGAAACAAAAACTCAGCTCAAAGGTTTCTTTTACAAGAAATTGCAGAATTGAGCCCCTGCTGTTTACATCTGAATTACTAAGTGGGTTGAGGATATACAGAAGCCAGTCATGTCCTCACACCCTAGTGCAATGATATTATTTATTAGCTTAACTAAAGACTAAGCAGCCTTTTAAAGGAAGAGTTCTACTCGCACCACTGATTTTTATCTTCTCCTTTGTAAAGTCTCTTACCCTGACTACCAGGAACTGCCTAGTATGTGTGAGTGAAGAAGCACAAGTAACGGCTTTCAGTCCAAAACTTACATTTAACTATTTGGATTTTAATTCCTGATACCGGTTACAGTACCTACAAATCTTGCCCAGTAGCAGTGCTCACTCAATGTTGTGAGTCTCAAACATCTAATGCAGGAGGGCTGGCGTTTGGAACATAGGACAGAATATCTCGATTTTCTATTTTAGTAATTAAAGCATTTTTAACAATATTTACAACTTTGTCCTGAAGTTTTCTTTCCTTGATGTTATCTTGCATCTCGTTTTCATGGTATTGGAAAGCTCTTAAGACTAACCAGTTCCACAAGAAACTTCACTATTAAATAAAAGCACCATGAGAGTGCCAAGGAAAAAGGTGAAGGAGGAAGATGAGAACATTAAAACGTACCTATCTGCCACTGGGAGTTGGTCTCTTCTGCTGAAAACTCACCCTCCTTTCAGAGTCCAGGAAGTGGTTAAGAACACAGAATTGACATAACAGTTCCAGAATCACACATGAAAAACTGAAAGTAATTAAACAGCAAAATTCGTTGCTAACAAAATTCATCACGGTCCCCTTTGGTCTTCAATTTAAAAGGTCCAAACTAAAAGCAGATTGTACAGACAGTTCAGTGGCCAAGGGGATAATGATGCCACAGGAAAAGACCTCAAACCCTGTTGAGAAGAGCAGATAAGATTTCACCTGCAGAAACCAGAGAAGGTGTAAGACACAGCTCAATACGTCAGTTTTATTGTTAAATAACACAACTCAAAAATTGCATCAGTCACAGTCTGTATAAAAATAATGCACACACTGGCAAGCTGCTGTTCCAAACTGAGAACGGATCACTTACTGGCAAAAGCCATGATTTGCTCCTAAAAAAGGGAGAAAGAAAAGTAGTTTGTAAACTGGTGCTAAGCATACATTTCAGAAAGCAGCTATAATCTCTTTCCCCTTTCCATGTGGACAAGAGTCAGCCTTTTTAGTTACGTGTAAAGCACCTATCTCTGTATGCAAGGAAATTACTGAAGTTGCAGCGTTCTTTTCCTTCTTGAATAGCTCAAAACAGAGATAACCAATGTGTTCCGTGCTCAGAAAAGAGGCCTTCACTTGGCTTTCTGCTTTCAACAGAGAAACTGAATAAACAGCAAGCACTGAAGCAGCAGCATACTGCTGTTCTTAGTACAACCAGAGACATCAATTCAGCCCACTGTCTTACTGTAATGTAATGCACAAGAAACTGGCCATCTGTGTGAAACAGTAAGAAGGTGACTTGATTTGTGCAATAGAACAGTCAAATTCAGAAATAAGAAATCTAATTTGAAGGCACATGGGAGCTTTGAGAGCAGGTGGCTCAACGAACATCATGAAAATCCACCAACTACGTCAATTCTGTGCTAAATTCTGGCAGCTAGGCTGCAAAGTGAAGTTCTGTGTTAAAGTCTGAACCTCCTCAGGTAACTTCCATTGAAGGCTTCAACTTCAGCCAGGACAGAACAATTTAACAGGGCAGAACAGCAAAGAAACAGATATCTGTATAAGTCACACCCCACATCTGTCAAGTCACCTGGTGTCTTACTCTTAAGGAAGTTTTGTTTTCAGAGGGCTATTTTTTTTCCCACAATGCATTTCTGGAATGCAGTTCAAAGTTCCATGTTCGCATTCCATAGCAAAATAAAGCTAAAGACTACTGGTGACTTTTGACCCACAGTTACTGCTATAGAGTATAGACACCAAAGAATCTTACTTTTACAGGAGGCAGGGCATTTGTTGCTTGCAATCCCCATGTCCTCAGCAGCACTAAGGGAGAAAGGCTTGTAGAGTAAAGCCTCTTCAGTAAATCAATAGCAGCTATCAAGGAGACATTGTGCCTCTGACGTTCTGTCTCAAACTTTAAGAGATGTTTTAAGGATCCTGGAAGAAATAATAGAATACTCACATTAAAAGTGACTTGTCACAAACAATTGCACACCTTATCTATATAGTACTTTCTACAGATAACTGAAAACACAGAACAGATAAATGAACCATCTTAATACAGGCTTAAGTCCATCAGCTAGTGGTTTTTGTCTCACCAACTGTCACTACCATCCGGCAGATCTTTTCTTTGCTTTTCTGAAGCATTGTTTTTTTAGGTTTTGAGGATGCGAATGGTGTCCAAGCATTTTTAACTGCTCCGCAGCCAATGAACAGAAGAGCAGTTTTGCTTCAAAGATGTCTTTTAAAAAAAAAAAAAAAAAAAGCAGCAAGCTCAACCTGCAAACAGAGACAGTGCTTGTCCTGATGGTAGCAGCAGAGGCTTGTAATGCTAAACATCTCACAGCCACCTCACTGTCTTGGATCCTTACCCAGATCTTGCCCGTTGAAGGCTGCTGCACTGAGGTGATGAGTTAAACACGCAATATCACCAAAACCCAGGTTTACACCTTGTCCTGCAAGTGGGTGGACTCTGTGTGCTGCATCCCTGGAACAAGAGAAGACAGAAGATTATAACCCTTCTCGAAGAAAGCCAAATGGCTGACAAACTCTTCACTTCTTTGCAATTAACATGATCTTACAGCAGCATACACATACACATTATCCAGTACCTCCTTGTGCCGAACTACCTACCTACCTCTCCAGCTGCAAGAAGCAAGAAAAAGAGGGGTAAGCAAAAAGTATCTCAGAAAGGAAAAACTATAAAGAGGTGACTAGCTAAAGACAAGCGTCAGATCATACGTGAAACAGGCTTTACTATTTTTCTAAGTGGCACAAGGGGAAGCATATCACCAACACCGAAAGCAGGGAGACATAATGAATACAAAGTTGTGATGCAGCACTGAAAAGAACCTGATTTTTTTTTTTTTTAATTAAGTAGGCTTATCTGCAAAGAACAAAGCTGAATGCATGACGTAATGAAATTTGAATATGAAACATGAGATCACGCACTTAAAACGTTAATGAGATATAAAGCACAGAGTACTCATAGGCACAGAGTGACACAAGGTGGAAAGAAAGAATGTATCAGAAATGTAATACGGCATCAAGAATTACTACAAGCTACCAATGTATTGCAGCTATAGGGGAGAAAAATGTACATTCAGCCTTAGAACATAAAAGATGAGGTACCTCCCTCTTTTTGTAGACAACTGTACAAAAGCCTATGATGTCCTATCCACAATTATCTCTAAGTTTTGTCATTTGTGCTCAAGACAAGTGAGCTAACACTCAAAATGATATATAGAATGGCCGCTATGTTTGGGGAAGTGTACAGGCCCATCATAAGACACTGAACTGCTTCACTGGGCCATACAAACAAGAGAAGGAAAACTGTCCAATTTACACAGAAGGCACACACAACAGGCAGAGTGCTATTCATACAACAGGCTTTTGTTGGCACAAGAGCAAATTATATAAACAGCCTGGATAAAGTCAAACTCTAGCTATAAATGCATTTCTAACCATATAATTTCTTAAGCAGGAGTTGCTGTGCTCATATTGTTTCTAACCACACACCACTCACTCACCCAGCAACTGCTCCAGAGACCTTACCCAATGAGAGCCACGCGGTGCCTGACGTACTCTGTCGCATGGCCCATCCCCAGAGGGAACACAGCTCTGCTCTCTGGATCTACTTCAGCGACACTTGGGGGCAGCTGACGCACTGCGGTCCCTGAGGGTTTCAGAAGTGAAAGAGCAGATCGAAACATGGCTCCAGCAGCATCGATGAAGTCAGAATGGTTTACGTTACTCCACTGAAACAAGCAAACAAATAGAAAGAAATCTTTAGACGTTAACCCACACTGGACATAAGAAAGAACCCAAAAGAAAGAAAATCTCATCTATCTCCAGATACTCAATTAACTACCTAGACAAAAATAGACACTAGAAGAAACTATCTTCATAGCTTTAGGACATGTGGATAGTGGTAGGACAAGGGGGAATGGTCTTAAACTGAGACAGAGGTGGTTTAAGTTAGATATTAGGAGGAAGTTTTTCACACAGAGGGTGGTGACGCACTGGAACAGGTTGCCCAAGGAGGTTGTGGATGCCCCATCCCCCTGGAGGCATGCAAGGCCAGGCTGGATGTGGCTCTGGGCAGCCTGGTCTGGTGGTTGGTGACCCCGCACATAGCAGGGGGGGGTTGAAACTAGATGGTCATTGCGGTCCTTTTCAATCCCGGCCATTCTATGATTCTATGTACGTCCTCAACTAGGATAAGCCTATGCTTCCCATCATTCAGAAATTTAGTTCAGGTTCTACCATATCTTTCAGAACTAACTTAAATCATCCCAAAGGGTCATCCTTTTTTTGCCAAGCATCCTCTAATATCACCCCCATCAGAAGAGCAGCTTGAGAATCCATCTTCCCTATTACTATCCTTTAAGCTGTATGATTCCATTGTACTTTTTGTGATTGCAATAGCCAGCCTCATAACTACTGTAAGGCTGATACTCACAAAGGCAGAGTTGATGCTATCCACGAAACCTTCCTTGTCCATAGTGAGAAGTTCTGAAGCATGTTCATGAGATGTAGACCAAACCAGAGAGCTGGCAGTGTCAGACAGCTGGATACAAAAATTTCAAGGGTAATTATCAAGAGAAAAATAATAATAATAAACAAACAAACAATGCAAAGCTTTCCTCACTCTCTTCTTCCTACACCAGTTGAACTGCATGTTACTTTCCCAGCCAAACATACTACAAGTGGGAAATGCCAAGGATAAAGTGCAAGGGAAACAACTTCAAAGGCAGAGGGACAAAACAGGCATAGCAAGGCACAGACAGAAGAAAAATTATTTTAATAACATACTAAAAAGTAAAAAACACAGAGACCATGAGGTATCTTACCGGCAGAAGTGCAATTGGCCCTGAGGGGAGGAACCTCTGCCATGCTACATTGTTGTCTGTGGCCTACAGTGGAAAGAAGTGGACAGTTAGGAACTAGTGACTTAACATCATCTGCTTAAGCAGAAGACAAGAGATGGTCTGTAGAATTTCACCTCAGACAAATGAAGAGTTGCCACCACAGCTGACTGGTCATACTGATGCTCGATGTTCTGAATTTCAGCTTCCTTCCGGACTACAGAGTTATGGCCATCTGCACCAATCTATGGAATAAAGAGATGCAGAGCTACCTCTTCATCAGCTCCTGAGAAAGCCAATATTCCAGCCTACAAACCTCCATTAGTGTGTACACATATTTTTGTTTATACAGAAGAAGAAAATATACGTAAGTTCCCTCAGACCAGATGAGGTGGTCCCTTCTGCTCCTGTTCAGCTCAACACAGTTTTCTTGCACCAGGTACAGAAAAGGCTACTCAATATGTCCGTCCCTTAGCACCTCTAACAGAGTTAGCAACTCACCTCACTTAAGCCCTCCACGTGGGTGGAGCGGCACACACGGAATCAGAACCAAATCCAGTGGAAAGGACTTGGGCAAGAGATGATGCCTGATCAACAGAAATAAAAAGCTTAGTTACCAGCAGTTTGGTCTGAAGTCTGCGTCCATCAGCTAACTCAATTTGGACCCAAGGGCTTGTGTCACAGCTGTGAGAGGGAAGGGGCCAGGTATACCCGACTGCTCTGCTCCCGTAGAAAACCTCCACCCGGTCTGGTGGGAACACAAAGTACCATGGTCACTGCATGACACAGACATGGAAAAAAAGGAAACATCACTACAGCAGCAAAGGGGCCGTGCACACCTTTAGTGGCACTCCGAGAACAGATTCTACAATTCTCAAGGCCAGAACAAACAGATCTGGCAAACTGTCACTGCAAAGCCCGCTCTGAACAGAACGCTACACATCTTTCTATTAAATCTTATTTCTGAGAAGCTGCGTGCGGGTAAATAGCACATGCAACTGTCTTCACGCAGTGTAGTCTACAGCAGATAGATTTCTCCCTCCATTCCCCCCATTTCAAGAGGCTGCCCATGTCCCAGAGTCATTTGTTAGGTAAATCATCTTTCTCCCTCTTAGTGTACGCAATAGAAGACAAGTTATTGAAAGCTCTCTTGAGGAAATAAAATATTGAAGAAGTTGTCCACTACCTGCTACTGCATCTAACTGTTTCGTAAGAGCAGACATAATGACATCATTCTCCACTATGTAACCCATGTCATCTAAGTCATCTTTCTCAAAAGTGATGATGGCTTCAGAACAAGCATCCCACACCTACAAAGAAAAACATTATATGAAGCTACAAAATAAACAGGTACTGCTCCTTTCAGAGACCACGCAAACATCCTTCCTAACAGGAAAAGAACGTCAATCTAGGAATGCAGAAAGACATATCCTGAATTACCAGCCACTAAAATACATCACATAATTCCTTTCGGGCAACGATCTAGATTAATCTCAAACACTAATCCACATTTAGTGTGAATGTGAAAACACTAAATGTTTTCACAGAAAGTTTTTTCCCCCTATTTTCCTGTTACATAATTAACACATAATGCTACCCTAGTACCTTTTACCTTTATTTCTGTCTTTCCTGACTAGTACCCATGCCTCCACGTCTGCAGCTTCCATTAGAAATCAACCTTTCATCTTGTAACATCATGACTCTTAGAATAGTTATCTCCCAGAGAAAAGTATGGCCTGCCCTTTGCCAAAGAAGGAATAAACTTTGGATTACTAATGTAAGTATTCCTGAGAATTCAAAGTAGGCAAACCCAATACATTTGCAGCCCTGAGTATGGCACCTGCATGCGTCGGAATGGTTTACATCTCAGGCTGCAGACATGATCCCAGGCACCAAAACCTAAAACAGAAAGAGGACACAAACAGGTTTACATAGTGACTCTGAGACCCAAAAGAAGCTGAAGCTCATTCTGTGCTTTCCTTTCTCACCGATCACGTATCACTAACTACTATATAATTTGCCCAGATTCTGCTTCCACTACACATAGCAGGGCCAGTGCTGCCTGAGTCTGCGCTTTCCCAGCTCCAGCATCACATTATCCTGCTGTTAATGTGAGCCAGACAAAAAGGCACAAGACCTCCCCAAGTGCAGTCTCTTACACATCAATTCTCACCGGGCAAGAGAACAGACACAAAAAGTCACAGCCATCACCATTTATAATATTTCTCCCTCCATTTGAAATCAAGGCTCAAATTTGCCTTTGAAACAAAAATTGAACAGAAGTGAGTTACTAGACTGCAAGCACTAAACATGGGAGAATTATGCATATTTTGTGAGCCAAGTATCCTAGGTGCTACAGAGAGCACGTCACAACCTTTTGCCAGCCCACTATCACAAACACTAATACACAATGTAAACCTAAGTACATATATTTACATTAAAAAAATCAGACTGAGCCACTAGAATGTGGAATCTTGTTACCAAGAGATGCCTGAGCCAATCGCTGCAACTCAGTGTTTAAACTACTGAGAGACAAAGCCAAACAACTCCACTTATGATGAAGGCAGAACACACTCAAAGGAGTTTTGTTTAAACAAAACAGAAAACTCAAACACGCTGTTCAAAACACCAAGAATAGAAGTGATACGCACTGCTCAGGAGGGTTGCTGATCCGGGGGAGATGGAGCTGACCCTGTTGCTGTAGTTCTCTGGCAAGTGATATTCTTTCCTAGGCCCAGCCTCTAGCAAGGCGATTTTCTTGTCACGGAAATGGATATCGTGCCCTTAAACAAGCAAATACAAAACACTTCGCCACAATGCTCCTGTCAGATGCCCGCTTCTTAATTCTGTATCTACAATTTCTATGCGTTTTTGTATTTAGACAGAGAACGTTCTAAACCTTATGCAGAAACTGACTACAAGGCATGCTCCAAGCAGCCAGCTGAGTTTTAATATCTTTCACCTTTATGACTACAATCCTTTGTGAACAATAACGCCCCTACAGTTCAAGCACGCATTAAGCTTTCCCTGCTTGTACGAACTTTCCCTTTTTGCACGCTGACCGCGCTCCCGGCCCGGGCAACGCCGCCTGCGGAGAAGGTCACGGCCTTACCGAGCGCGGCGGCCATAGCGCTGCCGACCATGCCGCCGCCTGACACCACCACGTCGTAGAGCGGCGCGGCGGCGGTGAGGGAGCGGAGAGGGGCCCGCGGGCAGGCCCGCAGCCGCCCGCCGAGAGGAGCCAGCAGGCCCCGGCCGCACGCCGCCGCCATCGCTGCGGAAGTGGCGTCACGAACGTCGCCCGCGGGCCGAAGTCGCGCGAGGAAACCATGACAACGGTACCTCTCCCCGAGGGGCGAGAGCGACTAAAACTGCTCTTCCTGACCACCAATGAGTGAGCGGGAGGATCTGCCCATCCCAGAGTCTGATTGGCTGCTTAGGCCGGGAGGCGGGCCTAAAGCGCAGTCGGCCTCGCTGATTGGCGGGAGACGGGCGCGGTGGCGGCCTGCAGGTGAGGACGGCGTCCGTGCTCGGTGGGGTTGATCTGAGTCGGGAAGGCCCAGGAAAGCAGCGGGTAGCGAATGCCCCCTCTCCTCTTTGGAAGCCATAACCCCCGCAGCTCTCCTTGATATTTTTCCCAGGTGACACGGGATAACCGACCCCCCTCCAGCGTTAACGGGCGATCTGTGCCTTTCTTGTCTACTCACCGGCCCCAGGATGGAAGGCCGTCGGTCTCTGTTGGAACTGGGCTTGCTGTGCCAGGCAGCGTTAGGGAGCGACCTCAGCGCCTCCCAGGAGGATGAAGACCTCGGAGACCTCTCGAGAGAGGCGGCCGCACTGCGGGCCAGGCTGTGTGCTGTGCTCAGGTAGGACAGCACCCTTTAAGGACAGCAAAATCCACAGGACTGGAGGATGCGTGGGGAAATCTTGCTGTTTCTCCCCAGTTCCGAGCAGTAACACAGCACCGTGGGTCCCACAATGAGCACACACGTGCACTTTGTCCGCATGTGTATGGTACCAGCACACTGCCCAAAACATTCACCGATGCGATGATGGGGCCCAAACATGGGCCCACATAAACAGCATTCACACGAAGCACAAACAGCACAAATGGCCGATCCCCTTCCTGCTTGCCAGTTGAAATTTTCTAGCAGATAACGTGCACATGTGTTTCTGCCCAGCATCCAATCTTCAGAACTGTGGTCTCTCCAGCGCCTGGTTTTCCAACACTGCCCTCTGGGGTTAGTCCAGCTTGAAGTTCACTAGCAGATCACATCCTCTTAAATGAGAAATAGAGTTTATAAAGAACAAGTTAGGACAAACTGCAGCAACCACTTGGCAACCACTTGGCAACCACCTGTTTCCACACAATGGGCCGCTTCCCTTTCATAGTGCCTCCCTGTTTGTCTGTGTTTAGTCCTCTCTGATCCACCTTGATCCTTCCCTTGCATTTGATCCTTCCCTAAATGTCTTGTAATAGTTCTAGCCTGTCCCACATTCAAACTTCAGACATCCTATGAGAAGTTTTCTGTTTCTGTGAGACCTGTGATAGTCGTGTGTTTGTTTGTTTTTAATTATGAGCTATATTATCTTCTTAACAGTTACAAACTTTCCAGCTGAACCTCTTGAAAGTTGAACTTGCAGACACCCTTCCATCTGCGTCTTAGGAGTTCTGGTGTTTGGTATTGTTATCTTCTGTTTGTTAGGTTTTGTGCATCTGTGTGCCTAATTTATTGCTTCTCCCGATTTGGTATCTTGTGTTGAATATCCTTGAAGCTAAAACATTCTGTTTAACTTATGGCCTTCATAGCAACAACGTACTAGCAGCATGATAAATTGCATTAGGAATCTAGGTAATCACAACTGCATTTTGTATATGGAAAACTGAAAACAAGCAAAGCTATGCTTATGAACTTAGGTAGCAAAGCAAAATTTGGAGCCTGAGAACAGTGAGGCCTAGGCCTGTCTTCTGACTACCAGCTCAGCCTACAGTGTCTTTCTCTTAATCAACAGATCTCCCTTCTTTTATTTCAATTTTTTAATAATTTCCCTTATTTCCCCTTCATAATGTCTTTGTCTTAGTCATACATCTGGTAACAAAAGGCAGTCCTGTTCTTTGATTGACCTCAGCTCGGACAGTACCTGGGATCAACAAAAACCTCACTTGTTTCCTAAACCCCGCTTGAGGCCAAAAAGTGCTTCATCTCCCTGGATTCCTTCCATCACTATCCCTCAGCCCTTCAAAATGACACTGCGGGAAGCTCAGAAAAAATCCCAGCTGATGAAGTCAAACATGTTTCTTGAACTAGACAAACTGAGAGACAAAAGGCAAAGCCAGGATGAAGCTGAATGTCAAAAACAGTTCCGGGCACAGCCTGTACCTGCCCACGTGTTTCTGCCCCTTTATCACGAAATAATGGAACAGAATGAGGTTCGCAGGCAAATAGCAACACAGAAAAGAAAGGAGCTGCTACTTTCCTCTCAGAGACCCTTCAGTTTCCTGGAAAAGGAGGAGAAAAAGAAAGAAGCTATCAGACAAAAGTTCTTAGCAGCAGCAACCCCAAATGAGGGCTCCAAACTGAAGAAAGTCAATAGAAAAGTTCCTAGATCAACTAATGACACACTTCTTGGAGATAAACTCAAAGGTAAAGTGCTCGGGCTCTTCCTGTAAAAAAACAAACAACACCTCCCTGACTGTCCCTCACCGTCTCAACGCTAGGAGGTAGAATCATGGCCTCCATTACATCACTTGAAGTATAAAGCCAACATCATTACATTCTCTGGTACTGTCTAGTCTCCTCGATGCTACTGGTCATTACGTTTCATCTAGAGACTCTTAGAATAGGGCATACCAATTTTTATAGGCTTGTATTAGGATCAGCAGTGGCAGTTCTGCACCACTGCCAAACACCAGTGGATACACTGAGCTGTTCAGATTTCCATGTTTCTTTTGCAGCATGTCATGATAGTTTAGGAATCCTTCCATAAAGTGAATTCCTTTGGTTAGCCTAAAGGGACTTGCATGAAGTCTGGTACAAGTATGAAGACAGATGTAGCGCTTAAAGTGTCTGAGGTCCAGGCAGTTTCTTGAAATTGATATTTTTATTCCCACCCAAGTCATCTGAGCTGCACAGAACTATTTCCTAGGAGAAAAATATTCCCTGAGCCCAAATCAGGACATTAGTCCAGTTCTAAGCAGTGGTTCAGTAGTTCAGCATCTCCTGCCCATCTCTAATGTTTTCTGATACCTTTCAGTCGCACTCCTGAAACAAGTGAGGAAGGTGCTTGGACCATTTTAGTCAGAGAGACAGTCAAAGTTTTCCTGATCCTCTTTTTTTTCAGATGGCTTAAGCCCTCACAGTTGCAATTTAAAAGTAAATAATACAGACTATAGGGGCTAAACCGATAGAACAGCTTATATTGGAATGGACGTTAAAGATCCTGAGGGTTCCAAACCCCACTCTGTGACAGTTATCGTTACTTTTCTCATTTTTATTTTTTTAACTACTTGACATCGATTCCTTCTTGAGTACAACACCAGTTCAGTTTTCATTGGAAAAACGTATGTTGTAGTGTACTAAATTAAGTAGATTAGAAATGTAAGAAGAGAGCGAAGGATAAACCATTTTCTGTTTCTGCCTGTTATATGAGAAGGAAGGGGGAATGAGCATTTCATACCTCAATCAGTGCAAACACATAAACACACTCAAAACATTTCTTCTTCATTTCCATAAATATTTAGTGCTGCACATGAAAGGACATAATTTCATGTTGTACCCAAATCTTCCTTACTTAAAATCTTTTACAGCATAGACAAACACTGCTGCACATGAGATAGAAAAGCCATCATCCATTACAAGCACATCTGAAAAACCTGTTTGGGTCACACAGTCAGCCTTAGGACACCAAGTCCGATATGAAAAATAGAACATTGACCTGGAACCCCTAAGAACAGGAGTAGGAGAAGGCCTGTTCAGTAACTTACTGTGATGTTGGAAAGAGATATGTCGTAATGCCTGAGAATGAGACACAGCCATGGTTCTGCGTGTTCCTTTGATTTTTTTCATCTTGGAGGCAGAGAAGGGGTGGAAAATGGGGAAAGAGAATACATTATACCTGTTTGCACTTAAAAAAAAGAAGTTGTGCAGTGGCAATTTTGCATCCTTGTACATTATTTGTATTCTTCTCATTGCTGTTTTTAATTCATTAGAAGCTGAACTCTACAGAGAAATCCGCATTCAGATGAGAGCCAAGGATTTGCTTGAGAACTCTGTAGCTCCAATAGATACTAGCAACTGTCGGCGGGATCCTCAGTCCCGAACTGCCACTAAAACTAAGCAGGAAAGACTTGGCTTCTTGCAGGACAGAAGCTTCAGCTTCAAGCCAAGGATTAATCCAACAGTACCAGATTTTGAAGAACTTTATTGGGCATTTCAGAGGGAAGCAGTAAGAAGACAAGAAATCAAAGAGGCAACTCGAATTAAGCCATTCAAATTACGAACCTCCAATCTCCGTGGCAGGCAAAGAGAAGCTAATGAAAAGATAAAGGTGAGATGACTAAATATTTCTGTGGTACTGTTCTCCCTGATGACAAGTTCTTTAATGTATAGCATTTATTTATAATAGTTTATGTCCTTTAGTGAGACCTATGTCCTCGGTATTTATCCCAGGAGTACTGCAGAATTCTGGGACAAATCAAAGAACAAAGGGATGAGCTGTGGCAGCTAAGGCTCAGCTTCCCTTCCATGATCCTAAGCAAGTCCCCTTCCCGCTCATCTCTCAGCCCCTCTCCATGTAAATCCCTACTAATGGAAGAAAGAAGAACGAGTGCATTGCCCACGTACCTCCAACTGTTCTCATTACTAGAAAAAGAACAGAGGAGCTTCTGTGCTATGAACAATTACACTGAATAAAGTTCCATTTCTTTCAGGATTCTCAGCAACTTTCCAAGGTTTCCGTGCAAAAAAGTCATTCTTTGACTGCACTTTGCTCTCTCTCTTCCAATACCCTTCCAGTGCATATTACAGATGCAACAAGAAAAAGGGAAGCTGCTATTAGGTAAGTAGAACTTTGTCTCCAAGACCATACACCACCTAGTGACTGAAATGGAGAAAGTTATGTTCTCCCTCATCACATTGACAACAGTTATCCTAATTGTTTCTCTGTGGCTAGTCTTCTTTCCTCACTAATTCTTGCCTTGCAGTCAGTTTGGGAGCTACACACGAAATCTGTAATCTTCTAAGGAGAACAGCAAAAAGTGAAATTGCCAACCAGCATGCAGTCTGGAACTCTTAAGTGAGCTCATTACTTACTTTCCTCTATACAGATACTCCCAAGAGAGCAAAAAGGAAGGAGACAAAGAAGGAATTTATTGGCTAGAGAAACAGAAAAAGAAATGTCAAGCTATTCGTAAATCAGTGAACAGCCGAGCAAAAGCCCTGGACCCACATAAAAGTCTGGATGAAACACACAAGGAGAAGCTGAAACAGAACCGGTCAGTATCCTATTCTGCACAGAAATAACTGTTTGCTTTGGTAATTGGAGATTATCAGGTAATTCTTTAGGAGGACTTTAGTCTAAGAGTTTTCTTGGAGTTAACTTTTAGTTGCTATACCCATTCCAGACTCATGGATTTCTTCACAAGCACTGCCCTTTCCACACATAATAGTTTTCTGTACGTTAACATTGGTAGAGACTAATTTGTACAACTTCAATGTCTCCCTTGGTAATGTACATAAAACACATAAGACAAGGTTTTGTAAAAATGTGAACCTCGATTCTCAGCTTACACTCAAAATAGTAAAGCTTGCTAATGGTGTGTAGTATGGTAGCAAAAGCAGTGTTTTGCTAATTATATGGAATCAAATTTGAATCTCAGAGCTATTTAAAGGACTGAATGGCTATTGAGAATTCCTGTTTCCTCATCAGCTACAGTCTGAAGGGAACCTGTTTCGGATATGGACATTTGTCATGGTTTTGTAATTTTTGCTATTGGTTTCAGGCAAAATATGAGAGAAAGAACAAAGGAGTACAGAAAGGAGCTGGAAGAAATGCAGCTGCGAGTCAAGAACAGACCGTACCTCTTTGAACAGGTCTCCAAGGTAACTGGTCAAAGTTCCAAGTGTCTCTAGGTGACAGGATACATTGTCTTTGATTTAGGACAGGCACTAAGAAATCTAGTCTGAAGTTATTCACACTTAGAAAGGTGCTCATGCTTGTATAGTCTTCAGACTACACATGGGACAGCCACACAAGTGTTATGAAAATTCCTTTCCATGACTTAAAAGGCACTGGTACTTCTTCATTGTAGAACTTTCCAACCCCTACATTGCAATCAAAATATATGGTCTTATCAAAATCAAGGCTTTTTCACACCAGAAATTATATGACTACCCATTCTGCACCTGAATACCATGGTCTACAGTCTAGAATTTTTCATTCTTTAAAGCATCCTCTCCGGTAGAATCACTTCTATCATCTGCAAGCTTGGCTGGCTGTTCAGCACATATCACCATCACACAGTACAATCTCCAAATCTGTATTGCAGATGAACTATAGTTAAATACTTTCTATGAAGTGTATTTCCCAGGGTTTTCTCTTTCAGTTCTTTCTCCTTGCAGAGTTGACAGATAACTGGTTAGAGACATATTGACAGTATAGAGCTATATGCTGATTTAAGTGTTCTCAGTAGAAATATCCTCTTGGCTCAGACTTTCTGTTCAGGTGAGTGATTAATGGAGACGGAACACATTTGTATGATAAATTTTGGTAACATTTCTGTTTGTTGCATTGGTGAGAATTAATCAATATTGATAGCATTAATTCATTTGGAGACCATAATTTTACCCTATCGTATAGAACACCTTAATCTTTAGAAACTGCCCACTACTTCTGGAAAGCCTCATTTCAGACTACATTAATTTGTGAGGTTTGTATGGAAGCAATGAGAATGTAAGACCCAGGATGCTTTGCTTTCTGCTTCTTGAATACAAGCTGATATGAAGCTATTTCACAAGTTCTTTTGAAATCCCTTGTGGTTAGCGCTTACAAATTGTAGGCCAATATGCTTCCAGAATTTCTCACAACCCTTTTAGCACATATTCTCAATCTGGGTGTCAGTCAGGATTCAGACACGAGTGTGCCACTGTATGCTGTAGAAAAAAGAAAAAAAAAGGAACAGATGCAGGAAAAGATGAGCTTCAGCTTTGAGAAATGTTGGGAACATTCTCCCTGTATTCAATTTCAATATTGTACTCTATGGTAGACGGAAATTCTGGACAGGGGCTTTGCTGCTGTTCTCATTAGCAGTATCAGCCCCAAACTTTAAAACAACATAAGCTGGCTTATAGAGAAGCCCCTGTTCTACATGCTTACTGTTTAAGTTTCAATTTGATAGCATGATGCTCGTCAAGGAGCAGAGCGTTGCTACAGACGCACCCTCCAGCAGGTTGGGCTGAGTGAAGAATTTGTAAGGAAAAAAGGGAAAGATGCTGCTGACTTGCTGGAAGAAGCATCTGACATTCACAGGTAATAATGCAATAGAGCTTTTATGTTTTTGATTGGAAATATTTTCATTTTTCATAAAGCAATTCTGGTTTGTACCATGTAACATAGGTAAAATTAAATCAACTCCACTCCTCTAAAATTAAGTATCATATTTCATCCATCTTAATTTCTATGACAGCTAGGCAGTCCCTGTATTTCTTATTTGTAGAGTAAACAGCAAATAAGTACTGCAAACCATTTCCAGTATTAGATTATCGCTATTTCTGCAGATTGCCCAAGCTTCAGAGTGAAAAGGATGACTGTACTGCACAGGAAGGAGAACCTCAAGAAGAAGAGAAAGGAAAAGAAATGGCAACATAAAATTTAGCAGAAGAATCCATCAATCATCTCTTGATTTTTAATGTGTCCCCACATTAATCCTCAGGAACTTTCTGTTATAGGCTGACAATAATTGTTCTGGGGTAAGTGAGATGTGAAAACTTAATAAAGGAGAAAAAGACTGACTGTTGTTTACATCACATTTTGTCCAATTCTGCAAACAGTGCAGCCTCTTTTAATCTTCTCAAGTGATCTTCATGTGAGCCACTTCCCTTTCTTTAAAAAAACAACAACACACACACACACACAAAAACAGTTTAAAAAGTTGAAGCACTATCTCTGGATAAAAGTAGATATGAAAGATTAAAGAAATATGTCCTCTAATGTCAGCTGCTTATGTTCATGTCAGGGAAGCACACAGAAAGGGGGAAGTTCTCTCAATGTGCCAGACGTTCGTTTGTAGATATGTGGTTGAATGGTTTTAAGCAAAGTTTCTACACAAAACAGCATGACTTGACCTACCTTGGAAGAATTTTCACAAGGAGGTTCTTTTCTGGCCTGTTAACCCTTTGCTTACTCATTACCAGCTCTGCTTCTTCCTCTCATTAGGAAAAAGCAATAGTCTTTCTATATTAAAAATCTCTCACATAAATCCGTTATTTGAAACCCAGGTTTAATTTTGTACCAATTCAGGTCATTAATTTGGTCTGAAAAACAACCAAAATTATTAACGTTGTAATTAAGCAATGCAGAACTTTGGATTGCTATTGTCCTAATTCTACTATTACTGTGATATCAAAGATGGACTTCAGTGGAAGCAAGATTAGGTATTACCTGTCAACGTGTCATGCTTAAGTGCCCGGGGCATCTTAAATGGTATAGTTCACACATTAGTCATCTTCCTTTACTTGATAGTAACAAGCATCTCAAAAATATAAACCCTTACCATCTGTTTTCTGACACCTGTGATGTCAAAGCATTTTGGGATTAAAAGATCTTATAATGGCTATCAGCGTTCCTGCGTTGTCCAGCTTCTTCATCAATCTTTTCCACACATAAATGGAAGTTTTGTCTTCTTTCATCTTTAGCTCAATCCATTTCTCTGTAACAATTCCACCTCATCATCAAATAAAAAATACAGTACCCGTAACATCTAGCACATTAGATAGATACATAAAACTGAGTTTGTGGCATTGAAATTCATAACAAAGTATTAGGACTTAGAATTTAGGACCCCAGGGTTTTGGGTTGCTATGTAACACTTTCACAGAAATCAGTTCATGCTGACACACAGCTGAATATGTTATGTTTCAGCAGTCTTTACTGATGCAAAGAATCTCCAACAAATCTAAGCTTAGGCTTGTGGAGCCTTTTTTGGTTTTTTTTTTCCTCTTTTCTCAGTTGAGCATTCTACACAATGCACCTGCTGAGTGCTGTTCCCTAGACTGAAATTCACCTTCCTGCTTCTGCAAGAACCTCCAAATTGTAATACCTTTACCAACAGCAGCACTACATTTACATTAGCTGGGGAGCAATATAAACTCATTCTCTTCAAACAGGAGCCATAACAAGTGCAGAGTATCTTAGCAAAATTCATAATAATTCCTAATAATGCTAATTCTGAAGAAAAAGACTTTATCTTAACAAAAATTCAAAACATCTACGTGGTAGAGTAATTCATAGAGCTTAATATATCAAACAAATTTTCAGGGAAAAAGCAACTGGAAAAGAACACAGCAGTTGTAATTAAATGATACCAAGTAGTACATTTATTTCAGATATTAAGTCAGCTCCTGACAGTGAGATGTATTAGAATATAGTCTCTGAAGGTAAAGGATGAAAGGCCTGTTGCTCAAGATACTGAATGTTTGTACATTCAGTACAGTGCCTAACACAATGTGATCCTGGTCCTTAACTGGAACTTCCAAGTGCTCCAGTATAACAAGTGCTTTAGGCTTTAGGAGAATGGACTGCATGAACAGTTTTGAAATGGCGTTCCACAACATGGGCTAAATGACATTTAAGCAGTAGACCACATTTTGAGCTCTGCAGAGAGAAACTTGGTCCAGCACGTCTTCTCCAGCTCCAGCTTCATCATTTGTTCGCCATCTACCCATCTTGCTCTGTGCACAGTTAAAATAATGTTTACTCATCCCACTGCAACATGGTGAGTCTCTAGGAGGAACGATCAATCCCACATCAGTCACTACATATAAGAGGGCGGAAGAAAGAGCAGCTTGTCTCACCCTCCTCTACTCCGATAATAGACTCAGTATCTGGCAGGTGTAGAGACTCTACACCGAGGCTGGGCTGAGAGTTCACGGAGATGAGATTCTTACTATGCACTGTAGATTCTTCCAGCAAACTACTGCCCATCAACGACTCTATTGTGAAAAAAGGGGGGTAAAACAAAATCATGTAATGGTACTACAGCATATGACACAATCCCTTCGCCCCTCCAATTTGCATAGACTTCTTCATTAGTCACGTGCTTTATCAGTTACTACTTCATGAGCACCTGGATCTCCAATGGTTGGTAACTCCTACATTTATCTGTTTTGTTTTGAACCTCAGTATGTCAGGATCTCGTGCAGGTTTGGCTTTTTCTTGAAATAATTCACACAAGGCTTCTTACAGCAAAAACATACAACAAATGGCACGACTTTAATGTAAAAAAAGATATCAGATTCACGTTAAGTTTTAAAACTATAAAACAATCTGTCTCAACCACAATACAGAAATAACTTTGTCTTCTATCCTACTAAAGGAGACAGTGAGCAATCCATTCTCAACACCAAGAGGAACAGTCTTTTATTCCTTACTGTCTTGTGGTCTCCCCCCTTCTCTTTGACCGTACACTACTTTGTTTGTGCACTTTCCCCCTTCTTACCTGGCTGTTCTTGCTCTCTGATGCCACCTGTTCCAATTCGGGAGTGGTGTTTCCTCATATGCACATTTCTGCTACCACTTTGGGAAAATGTCTTCCCACAAATTTGGCACTGATGGGGCTTCACTCCTGGGAGAAAAAGGGGGAAAAAGTGCCCTACAAATTAACAAATTAGGAATAAAGATCTCATCAAACGATCAATGACTGTTTTGAAATGGCTGTCGATACCCTTTGTGCTGTACTAAATATCAGTGAAAAAAATAATAGTGAGAAATACTGTTTCATATAGGGCAGTAACCTTCATCTAAAACATATGAGTTTTAGACAGCAACACTGCTAACTGTTGGAAAACTCAGCTCTGAAGAGTAACATAACATCTGATTTATAGGAGGAGAGTTATTTGAAATCTCTTAGTATCTCATACCTAGAGTACAAACTTACCAAAAGAAAGGAATCAGAGGTGAGCCTCTGATCATACAACAGATAGCAGGATCTGGTTAATATGACTGAGTAGACACTGAATGATGATAGCCTCACTGTGAAAGGATTTCCACAGAGGACAGACAAAGGAGTCTATCGTTCCTCCCATCTACAACCAAGTATGATATCAATAAGACTGAGCTCAATAGCTACAAACCAGGAAGACAGACATTATAGAAAGCATGTGGAGAACTACAATAGTTACTCCCAAAAGTTACTCCCCTTCTTCAAACAAGCCATATTTATATTGTGCTGAAGATACTTAAGATAGATCGATCAAAACAGAAAGCAGAAGCTTTGAAACACGTACAGAATGCCCATCTGATGCTTTGTAGTATTAGATCACAAGTATGTGGTGAAAGAGATATTCAACTTCATGGTATCTTAGAAACACTTTAAAAGATAAATTTTAAAAATGTAGTTTGAATTTAGAAATGAAACATTTGGAAAAAAGAAAAATAAACTGCAGGCCTCAGGTGCCACAAAGGAAGCTGTCAAAAAGCACAACCACAAATTCTGTAGAAAACAGCATTTTGCTTAAGGAAGTCAAATTAAAATCTGTCAGTAGAGCTCTTTTCTCAGTTAAATCACAGCATATCAGATGAAGCCTCTTACCTGAGTGAACAACCAAATGTTTTCGAAGGCTGGAGTACTCGGCAAAGGAGCGACCACATCCTTGTGCTTCACACAGAAAGGGTTTTTCCCCTGAAAGGGAAAAGTAAGTTTTTATAGTTTGGGATCACAACTTGATTTGATTGTCCAAGTCACCGAGAACTGCCTGAAGATCTCTACCTCATTCTCCTTTATGGCCACACATGCAACAAAGGTCAACAGAAATAACACATACGCTTCCTAAGTCTTCTAAAGCATTCTCATTATCAGCTTTCAAGAGGAAACATTCAAATTCTCTTCTTAAATACTCTTAGATCATCATTAATTGATAGACAAGAAAGGATGGTCTGTTTCCAAAGAGATCTTCCAAGTGCATAAATACCAAAAGAGTAATACAACAGTGCCTGGAATATGATATAGCATTTTTATGCAGGTCTTAACAACTATTTTTATGTTTCAGTAACTCCTAGGATCCTATTGCCTTTCTGCCTCTTAGTGCCAAAAATCCCATTAGCTGTATTTCCCTTCATATCAGATTCTATACTTTATTTCAGATCAGGCTGACCTTGGCAAAAACCTGACAGAGATGTACCAGTCATTTATATTTATCCTCAAAAGAACAGTAATTCAAGGCACAATTTGTTCTCACAGACAGAAAGTTGCTATTTGTGTATATCTCCAGAGCTACTGTTGCATTAGTCTACATGATGATAAATTGGGAGATCACTATAATAGTGCACTGTAATGTAATTAATCGGTTCTAAACTCCTTTTTAATGCCTTAAATAAAACCAAAGCTAACTGTTGCCTGCAACGTCCCACTAAAGATCTCAATAGGCCATGCTTAACAGTACAATTTCAAGCCTTTTTCTACACTACTGTGTCAGCGTAACAACTTCATAGATTAAGCAAGCTACTGCAGTTATTTTGTATATCATGTATATATCGATCATGTATATAGCTCTTCCAGAGCAAACTTGTTTTTAAGTTGTTTCTACTGTGATTTTGCCTTTAAAAGTCCTCTCCCTACAGTTCATTTCTCAGCTTCATATCTGCTGTAGCGTTTAACAGATGAGTTGGTGTTACAGAACTGAAACAAGTAGCAGAATCCCAAACACTACCTGGAAATTCCCTCTTGTTATAACCATTTAAAACTTGGGAAGAAAGGAATAAAAACTACCACTGACAAAAACAAGAGCACAAAATTCCATCTATAAGAAACCTTAGATGAATTTGTACATCTGCAATTTATAACTTTGATCTGATCAAACTCTTAATCACGTGTTATCAAAATGCAGCTTAGAAAGACATCTTTTACTCCTCCAGAAGCTGCTACTCTGTTGGCTGCAGAACACTATTGTGGAAGACTGAGCATGAATAACCTGGGCCTATTTACTTTATTTATGCTCTGGCTAGGAGCTTTAAACACAAAAAAATCCAAAACCCACCCGTACAAACTATGGTTACTGTTACTGCACACTCAAACTTCTATTTTTGGCATATATCACTTTTACCTATATCCCAACATCTGCCCCAAACCATGTGTTCTAGTTAGACCGCAAATGCCTTTAAAATAGCAACTTTTTCCCAAGCGCGTTTTACAAAGTACCTAGCATACAGTAGTGTTTAAGGCAGAGAGCACGTACAGCTGCTAGCAGCCCACATAATTCGGAATTCCATTTTACAAGAGAGGTCCTTGTGCTCTCCCAGTTTTCAAGTTTATTTTGAAATGTTAACCAGCTGTAATGCAACACTACCTTCTCAGGCCAACAGGGAATCTCCAAGAACATTCTGGGAGGTTTGGATTGGGCCATTTGTTTCAGTGATGCGTTAACGCTGAGGCTTCAAAAACAAACAAGCAAAGCTCCCAGAATATTCACTAACAACTTTGCTAACTTAGATTAAAACTGCTGATCATTTCAGAAGGAACTTCTGCAGCTCTTCAAACACCTTTCTAGGATAAATGCATATAAAACACCCTATACAGTGTCAAGACTTTAACTGGCAAAACTTCTAAAAATATTGACAAGGCAGAACTCAGCATATGAGACAGCATGAACAAACCATGTATAAAATACAGCACTATGAAAAAAAGGTTCTTCTTTTATTTAATATAAAAATCTGTGCGTGAGTTAAGAGTACATAAGATCCAATATATGGCAACATCCCAAATTAGCATTACTACAAATAGAGCAGTTTGCAAGCTAAAATGCTTTCTTCAACTAATGCCTTTTTGTATGAGACTTTGGTGATTTCTGATACTCATTCTACTGTACTCCTCACTTCCCTAAATCTCTCACACATAGTCATTCTACAAGCAGCATAAGGTAGGCAGATCCAGCCAAACGTCAGTACAGCTACAACTGTCTACCAGGACTCACACTGAATAAACATCTAAGCTATTGCACTTCTCAGGAAATTAAAATAGCTTCTTTATGAAAATAAGTACAGCAGAGGTGCTCGCTTACTATTCATTTGAAAAGAAAAGGGACACTAATGAAGGCCAGAGATATACAAGCATAATATTTTCAAGAGTTTGATGATGGATGAGGCAGTGCTTTATTCCTCACCAAAGACCCCACTTCTTCAGACCACAAATAGGTGAATTCTAAAACACACCAGTGTGAATTCGTAGGTGGTTCTTCAGATTTCCAGCTGTTGTGAATTGTTTCCCACAGCCCAGCTCTGTACAAACAAAGGGTTTTTCACCATTGTGAGTTCTCATGTGCACCTTCAGCCTCTGCAAGACATAAAAGCTTTTTCCACAGCCTTCTGCTGGGCAGGTGAAGGAGCGATCATTCCTGCAAAGCAACAAAATCGCTGTTTCATAACCATCTTCAATGTATTTTTCATCAACACTCAACTTTTTCTGTTGTTGAAATAAAAAGAAAAAACATCTTTATTGAAGACATGCTCAAATAGAAATATTCTAAATCCAACACTAACAAGAAACTTCAAAAATAACCTGTCTAGCCAAAATGTTTCAACATAACTGACCACCTGAAGCAAGCAGCAGGCCTACTATTTCTAAGAGCAATACCAGGTTTCCACAGTTTGCTGACTTCAAAAGGTAATGCCTTCCCAACTACAGAGCATCTTTTTTCAAAGTCAGGACAACATATGGCTTTATTCTGCTCACCGATGTGTTTTCAGATGATATTTGAAGTGAGCTGGCCACACAAATGTCCGATCGCAACCTTCAACTGTGCATTTCAGCTTCCTTTCCACACGAGATAAGTGAGGAATGGGGCTAGATTCTTTTGGTTGCCCATCTCCTGAGCAAAGATGAACATTTTCACCTGGAAGAAAAAGCCCATCAAAATCTTAAAAAGATAGGGATTACTAAAATCTAATAGATAAAACCAGCATAAAACATGATACAAGACTGTAAAGTAGATATGTGGCTGGCTACTAACTGTTTACACGCTGCTACCCAGCCCATGAGACGGGATCCGACACAGATTCACAATCCTCTCCAGGACCATAGACTACTGCCAGCAAACATCCGTATCATACAAGTTGCTCCCAGATGAGGCTTATCACAAGAAGGATAGAAAGCCAATGCACCAAAAACTGCAAAAACGGTCTCTATACCAATAACAACCATCCAATTTTAAGTAGCAGTCAGGATAACTATTTTAAAAAACACCCTATTTAAAAAGGGATACTGCATTTCTTTGCAATTATTAATTGAAATAATTGTCACAGAAATATGTGTAAGTCCAGTCACGTACTCCTCAGAGAGATCATCACAAAACCTAGTGCAGCTGGGAAGAAGAAAGGATAAGTTATGGTATGCATTAAAAATACACCTGAAAGCGAAAATGAAAGTTAAAAGAAAAACAGCTCTAGTCAGAAAGATGCTTTTTGCATGTACCAGAGAACACAGGGACTGCAAGGGCACTGCTGACTTCACTGGAGTTCATTCTCTGAGAAAAACTCAGGAGTCTATTTATATTACAGAAAAATCACATGATTGTTCTGTGTAACTCTCTGCTACTGATGATTTGAGGACACACAGAATAGCTTAAAAGCAAGAAAGAGTGAAGGAGGGAGGAATAAACAATACGAAACTAGGAGTCTTGTACGGAACATTCAACCTCTGAGACAGAATCAGGAGATATCCTACCATTATTGCTTGCTTTGGCATTCTTAGCTAGCTGTGCTCGAGTTGCAGCAATTAAACTGTCATGGGCCAATTCTTGCACTCGCAGGAACCACGGAGTACTGCTGTCTGTGCTATCATGAGAGAGAAAGTCATTCGCAGAATCTTCTGCTTCATCTTGAACAAACACCAAGTGCTCTGCAGGAGAGCCCAGCCCTAGAAAAGAAGACAACTTCGTCAAACAGAAGGATAATGTAATAAATGGAAGAGGGAAATTTATTTTGCTTTGCAGAAGCTAGCATTCGTTGCACTGCTGTAATGGCTGCACTGAAAACATCTTTACTGACCTCTGCACTGTGGGAAGCTGTTGATGATTAAATGCTGCTGGAATATCCAACAATGCCCAGCAACTTTGTGACCTTTCCCTTTCCTAAGCAGCAGGGACAGAGATGTACTATGTATCTCCTGCATTCTGTTGTCTGAGACATATCCAGCCAGATGGCAAACAGAAGAATTACCTGCTCTTGTTAGGTTGAGAAGAATAAATGAAGTGCTGTCACTGGGCTGCAGGTCTTGCAATAAACTGGAAGTCTCTGGAGACGACAGAAGTTCAGATGGTTTCTGTACATTCTGTGCCCTTGTTTCCTCTCCATCAGGGCCCACATTTACCTGGAGGCTCCTCAACACAGCAGAGGAAGAAACATCTTTGGAAGAATTAGCGTGACTTGGAGAAGTAAGATCTCTTTCATCATCTGGTGAAGTAAATAAAACAGAAAACAAAAAGTATAAAAACACTATGATGAAAAAGCACCTATGAAGTTAGTTTTCTAGGAAAAAAAACCAACAAAAACAAACAAACTTGAGAGACTGGGAAGAAAGGATATTTCTAACTAGTCAGACTTCACTGTTAAATGAGAAAAGTTTCAGTCATTCTTCTAAACTTGTTCCTCCAACACTGGAATGCATTATTTGCAAGAGGTGGGGATGATGCACCACAGTGGAGCAGTTAAGACAGCTTATAAACAGCATGCTCACAAAGATCCGCTGCATAGATTTTACCTGGTAACATGAGTCTGTTGCATTCTGAGGTCTCAGTAACAGGAAGGAGTGAAAGACAGGTGATGTCTTTTGGCTCTGATTCCACCAGCCCTTGAGTTAGTGGAATAGAAGTATTCTGAACAAACTGAACCAGCAGCTGGAAAAAAGAAATTGAAGATTAGATGGAAAGTATCATAAAACATTAATCCTACTTAATTGTAGGAATCCCCCCTGACTTTCTTATGTAAGAGACAAAAAAGATAATTTATTACCATCAAAGTGACTGTGTTTCAGCTTACATTAATGACAAAGAATGTATCATTTGTATTGTCATTTGTGAAATATCTACAAAAGTCTCATTTCTTTAACAAACAATAAAAAACAAGTTCTGGATCACTGCAGAATATACTGAAGGTTAATCAAGCTATTTCGTATTTTCTTTAATGTATCTTTTAGAACTTAATATTTTACAGCACTGTCACCTTCTAAGTAAACATTCTCCATGATCCATCTTTGAAATAGTTGCTTTATTTTTTTTATATCATATTTAAACACTTGACAAGTTGGCCTTTTAAATTTAAAAAAAGCAAGAGACCAGTTGCAAAATGTCTAGCTAATGGCTACTGGAAGTCAGCAGATCGGGATCAGAGGGGCAAGACTGAGATGAGAAGGGGGAGTGTGCCAGAGTCTCATCTGTCCAAATCAGCTAGCTCTAAAATCATCAAAGGTGAACAATTACAGCCGTTGTACTTAGCGCAAAACCCACCCAGTAACGGAATTCAGCAGAAGAAATAATGCAAAGTAAAGGGGACTGCTGTGTGAAGGGGACTTATTCTGGGACGCATTCCCAGACTTGACATCTGGGAGATGACACAGAACACTGTCCAAAAAAAGGGCCAAAGGCAGAAAGGGGAGGGGTTCAAGGTGGATTAGGGCAGAACAAACACAGGAATACGGAGAAAGATGGACAAAAAAGAGGCCCATTACACATAAGCAGTCAAGTCATAAGTCAGTTCATTTGCCTTGCCAAGCCCCATGCTTAAACACTGTCACAGTTGGTCCTGTCTCCTTATTAAACTTTATGTATTCATGTAGAGCCCAGATGAAGTTATCTGTGCAGTGTGATGGCTCATCAGTGTCAAAAGAAAGCAAGTAAGAAAAGAATGGCATGCTCTCCTCACTTAATCACAATCCACTTGAAACAACGAAACAACAAAACAACTTGCAGTCACTCATTATTTGATCCTTATCCTGCATGTTTATTTTGTGATTGTCTAAATATTTAAATTTCAGAACCACTGGCACCCAAATCCAAATGACTTCTGTAACAGACACCAGCCTTTTAAGCCTGCCCTACAACAGAACCAAGTACCTTAAATCAAGGAAGCTGCAAAGAACACAAGAGGGTACCTAATCATTTGGGCTCTGATCCCTTTGTGCATATATCCTTCATGAAAATACTGGCAATACTGATGGTACCTTAGTTTTACCTCTAAGAGAGACTTATGACAGGGCTGTGAGGCATTAATTGCCCTGAGTGGTCTCACCTGGAGGGCCACTCACACTCACTGACCACAGACCTATTTAAGCTCAGCCTGAGACCTTTTTCTCTTCCCAAGCTGTAGTTTTAACTGTCTTCAGCTCTGTTTCTGGCATCACCTCTTGGATAGATGTTGAACCTCTACTGCAGCAGTGACTTCAGACCCAACTGCTGCTGTTCCTAACCAAGCTGACTGGATAGCCACAGACATGGTTCACACTGCCTTACTTAAAACTGCTGATGGACCCCGTTGCCAGCATCTCCCTCTGCCTGCTGCACTCAGGCGCTACAGCGCTGAATTCTGGTCTTGCCCTGCCTGGATTATGCTATGTGCTGCTTTCTTAAGTGTCTTTTAATTTGGTTTTACAGCTGAAAGTAAACAGGAAACTAAGGATATCTGGTAATTGGCTATCCAACATAAAGGACAAACAAGGAGCAGAAAAGGTAATAAATAATAAACACATACACACAGAATAAGAAACTGTAGATGAAAGAGTAACAAAGATCAGAACTTCTGGGACAATGATGGATGGGGTGGATGTGAACAACTTGAGCGTGACCTTCAACCAGAAACTTTGTAAGAGGAAGGAAAATATCATCAAGGGTTTCCAGAACAGGCCTTACAGAAGAGAATAAGATTCTCATGGGACATGACAGGAATTGTAATACTGAGTAAAATTTATTATTACAATGACCTAAGCAGCCCTGTGGGGATAGGGAAATATCATGGCGAGGGCGGTGAAGATTAAGGTAGATAGGGGAGGAATAACCATGGGGACAGGAATGGATGGGGATAAAAAAGAGCTGACCAATTAGCAGGCAGTAGGTCAGGGCAGTGGCCCATCCTGTCTTCTCAAATACTATTTGCTCCTAAACAGTTTCCAAGTGCTCATCAAGTAAAATTCAAGTCAAACTAGCCTGTGAATTGGAGAAAATCATAATTTAGAAACTCAAATTCCTGGCCAGAGGCCAGATTGGGGGGAAAAAAAAAAGCTACCAAAGGTTGGATACAGATGCTGGAAGGACTCAAGGTCTGATAGAGACTGGACAGATCCATGAATGTGTGAGTACATGTTCATCAAGTTAGGATATGTACGAGATGTTAGCAAATTTCAAGCCTAATTTCCTGGTGAATAGCAGACCAGTGGTTTTCCTATTCCACATGAAAGCTGTTTGTGGGCGCCTGTAAAGGTACTGTCCTACTACTCATGTTAGTGCTTATAGTCATACATGTTGGTACTGTTCATGCATGCACGAGGGGCATATTTGCAATTCAGGTTTAGCCTCACTTCTGGCTGGACCCAGAAATAGTCCAGTGATCTCTTATCTGAAGGTCCAGGAGGGGAGGAATCTCCTGGGTGCTAGAGTGCATCAGATCTTTAACTGTAATACCTGACATCACAAACTGGATACGGGTGGGTTCTGTGTACTCCTGAAGTGGTGGATATAAAATGCTGATGAAAAGAGGGAGACTGATCACACTGTAAATACACCCAAAGAGCTGGTTTGCAAGCAAAGCCACAGAGCACTTTATGATACGAGTGCACAGAATACTGCCAAATCATAAGAGGAAAAAGAAAAGAGATGTAAAATGGATTTGCTCTATAGCTAAGAAAAGAAAGCACAAGAAAACATCACTTGGAATGTATTAACATAAATTTTGATATTTACTGGAAAAAGACAAACTTAAGAGATTCAAGGTTATGGGCCACATATGAACTGTATGAAGAGAATCTATGAGCACTAGAAAGGGGGATAGGATGAGCAAAGTTCAACTACAGCTTTCTATGAACAATTTCTTTTAGTTCTGCTTTACTATCTTCTTAAATATACTCTCCTTTTCCTTGGCTGAAATAACACTGAACTCTGAAAATCCTTTAAGTAATGTAGACAGTGTAAATACTAAAAATGTGAAATATTTATTGGCTCTTTAAATAATCCTCATCCCTGCTATTCAACGAGAAATAGTAGAACAGGGTGATCCCAGTATCTCATCGCCCCAAGCACTACACAATGTTTGTGTTACCAAGAAGACTTGGGTAATGTCCTTGATCCAAGAGAAGAAAAAAAATATTTAAGGAACTGGGAACCTCTCCTAGACATTGCTGAAAAAAGCATATGCATTAAAGAAACAAATGACTACCTGGTATGGATCAGCTTGAAGTTTGTATCCCATAAACAGACCCCTTTTATCAGATGATTCAAATGCCAAGAAATGGCAGACACAGCTGCTTTGTCTGGGACAGGAGGGGGGAGCGGGAGGGAGAGGGAAGGAGAGAAAGGTTGTTCCAATGCAAGTGCTCCAATCTGTCCTCCCACTGCAGGGCAGACTAGACTCCTAGAGAAGCAGGTTTTAATCGATACTGTTTCTGCTCTAAATTTAACCAGTGAACTGATACAAAATCAAAAGGTCAAAATAACATTTCCATTTCCAAAATAACATTTCTTGCCACCCTTCCTCCTCCAGTAGAAAGGGGATACACAGAAGGAGGCTGATCAGCCAGGAACTAAGATACGTTCCCACCATACAATGTCCAGGGAATTAATTCACAAGAATCTCTCCTTGTGAGGTGCTGAGGAGGAAAGATTCAACAGCCATGTCAACTTACAGACCAGAGCTGTAGCTTGCTTGGTTAACTGTGGTAAAGCTCCCAGGCAGCAGAAAGCACTCTGCAGTGGGCCAGTGTGGTAGAGGTGACTGGAAATATTTGCAATTTTAATGATTTGCTCTGAAGGCTTAGAACATGCAAAATGCAGATCTTATCAGCTCCCTGAGGAATGCAAGCAATAAAGCTTTGGGAGCAGGGAATACAGACCAAAAGGTAGATGTCTTACAGCCTTATAAACTCTCCAAGTGATAGCTTGTCAAGGCAGGATCTGTCCCTGTTCAAGTATTAAATGTTTGCTTTTTTAGAGATGTAAAAAAGCATCTCTAAAATGCTTTTACAACTCTAAAAAAGCAGCACCAGTGAAGCTTATGCAATCCATCTGTAGTGTCTTGATGAATATTAATATAGATGTTATTTGTGCATAAATAGTTAATTCTTAATACCTTTCTCACATGGTAAGAGTATATGAACGAATATCTGTGGCCATGAGAATGAGGGTGTCATGGCTCATTAGCAAATACAAAATCATGATGGACTTTCAGAAGTACTGGAACTAATATTTGTGAAAGGTGAAAATAGGGTATCCACCTGCTTTTCTTTAAAGGACTGAAAATGGTACAAACTTAATACTCAGCTTTCACAAACAGAACCAGAAAAATGGTGTGTATAGGATTGGGTAATACACGGTACAAATGAATTCCAATTTGTAATATAGAACAGCCTTGATCAAGATTGAAGAACACTGTTTAAAAGACAGTATCTATGAAAAAATGTGCTCTAGAACCACTGCAGCATTCATGCAAGTGGTCAGTTCTTACTGGAGAATGGCTTACTATGTTCTGGTTTGCTGGGAATAAAGTACAACCCTGCTATGGGAAAACAGGACTATTATGCTAACGTGCCTAATTAACAAATACTTTCAGTCAGGAAAATGAGGCCCACTCACAATTCATTTGAGTAAGGGAACAAGCATTCCAAGTATCCTGGCCCTAATTTATCAGTAGTAATCTAGTAATCTATGGGAATCCTCCCCCTCAAAGGAGGTCACAAAATCTCCTCTACCTTACCATTCCAGAACTTAGAGAAAATTCATAAGCAGTTTACGCAAAATCAAAAGACACTGGAAAAGAACTCCTTGCAGCCCAAGCTGAGACTACTCAGGGTTCTTGTGAACTTGCAGCTACTCTTCCTGAATGTTGCGATTGGAAGGGCTTTGTTAAGCAGTAAATACCTTAGCACATTACCAGGGCTACGTTGAGCTTCCAGCATATAATCATAATTTCTTTTAAAATACCAGTTTAAGGTATCTGCTACAGCACAAGTGGACTGAAAAAAAATGAAAGAAGGCTCGACAAAAACAAGTCTGCTTACACTTGTGAACTCTCCCAACGTGTATTTCATTAACAGTTCTAACTTGCCTGTTCCATGACCATAGATAAGACTAAGAACAACGAAAACAAAGAGAGAAAGCAGTATAGTTCTCTGTGCTTTTAAGTGAGGGAATGCAAAGACAGCCTTCAGCCTGAAAGATGAGCCTGAAAGACAAGGGCAAGGAACAGGAGAGAGTAAATTTAATGCATTGATAGTACTGTGCTAAAGGTGACAAACTGCAGACTTGTATCAAGCAAATTACAGAACTTGATACAGTGTCTTTGTTACTCTTACCTAAATGGGCATAATGGGAAAGATCAAAAGCATAGGATGCAACAGGAACAGGGAGATGTGTAAAACTTATAATGCAACATTTTGGGGAAGATCAATGGGGGAATGAAGCCAGGTGAATGGAGGAAGAACCAAGGAGAAGGGAGAGAGAGATCAGAGTCCCTAGTCACTGGTTAACCCCTCAAATTCCCTTCTATCTACTAAATAAATACTATTCTTGAATACTTCTCCTGCAAGTATGTGTTCTGCTTATCAGCAGACATGTGAACGGGAAGAAACCAGAGTCTGGAAAGACCCAAGCTCCTAGCTGGAAATTGGCTAAAAAGCTGTGCATCTGGTACAGGTACCAGAAGGACTTTAGGTCTAGTAGAGACTGAAGACATCTGTGAATGTATGTGTGCAAAATGACTGTGAGTATAGGCACGTTCTGCTTACAAACTTTAAGCCTGATTACCCTGCAAGAAATAACGTGACTTTTTGTATCATTCACGCTGTTTCTGTTTATCTCTTAAAGATACCTTAGATGTGCATGTATTAATCTGTGGTCAGCTGTGTGTGCACAGCACATACACAGATTATTGCCTGGGGACAGTCAAACAGCCTTACACTGAGCAACTGGGAACCCTTGGGTGCAATCATCTATTGCTCCTGCCAACTCCTTACTGGAAATGTGAGCACTTTTAAAACACAACTGGCTCTTAAAAAAAAAAAAAATATCTCCACACTCCTTAAAGCCAAGTAAAGTCAATTTGGATTGAGGAAAAGAAGTCGTCAGTACAGCAATTTACTTTATTCTTTTAACAGAAACAACATTATAATACTGAAAGAAAAAATGTAACCTGAGAACAGACAAGAGTATTGGCTTAAACCTGAGAGGAAGGGAAAAAGCCTGCAGTATTCTTCAATCTTTTATCATACACAAAAACATGACAGTATCACTAAAGGAAAAAAATATATATATCTAAGCAGCAAACTCAGTAATCTCTGAACTTTTCCTACGTGTTGCCTGCAAACTTCTCTGGGAACCAAACTCATTTTATAATTGCTCACCTCTGGTTTGGATTCTAACTCATCCGATAACATTGATTCAAGTGTTCGATTCCTGCAGCTGTCCTCAGCAAGGCACAGATATATACTTTTAATTAAGAGAGAAAAACACTCTGCTTGTTCTCATATTTTCTGAAGTATAAAACAAAGCGATGGCCCTCCTGCACCAAGTTGCGTTGCACAAATATTCAATTTAACCTAAAACAATTAAAAAAAGGGAACATAAAGAGATGGAAATAAATGAACAAACAAAAAACATGAGCAAGAAAAGGTCAGCAGATAGTGCACGAAACTGCAGAAGTATATGAGAAAGCTCATAGAGGTTCCTGAATTTCAGCTGTTCTTGAATCAGCAAAATAACATCTTAACATCAGAAACTGATTTTCAGTGGCTATTTTCCATGGTTTCATAGAATGGCCTGGGTTGAAAAGGACCACAATGATCATCTAGTTTCAACCCCCCTGCTATGAGCAGGGTGGCCAACCACTAGACCAGGCTGGCCTTGAATGCCTCCAGGGATGGGGCATCCACAACCTCCTTGGGCAACCTGTTCCAGTGTTGGGCAACCACCCACTGTGTGAAAAACTTCCTCCTAATATCTAACCTAAACCTTCAGTCTCAGTTTAAAATCATTCCCCCTTGCCCTATCACTTTCAACCCTTGTAAACAGCCATTTCCCCTCCTGATTATATGCTCCCTTCAAATACTGGAAGGCTTCAATGAGGTCTTCCAGGAGCCTTCTCTTCTCCAAGCTGAACAAGCCCAGTTCCCTCAACCTTTCTCCATAGTGCTCCAGCCCTCTGATCATCTTAGTGGGCCTCCTCTGGACCCACACCAAGAGCTTTCCTTGTAACACGTAATTTTCACCAAGAATCTTAATTGTTGTCCTGGAAGTGTACGGAACTGACTAAAAACCACATACATCAGCATGCAAGAGATAGAGGCTGAACCCCTTGTGAGAATTATCCAAGTGCTTGATGACAGGAAACACACGCACCCCATTGCTAGGAAACCTCTGCTTTTCCTGTAACATGTCCAACTGGTGATTTTGTTTGTTTGACACAGACAGGCATAGGGATTTGTGAGGTAAGTTCTCTTCAGATGCTATTTCACAGACAGTCATACAATGTTCCTTCCTTGTACTACAAGGTAAAACAGGAACGTATAATTCTTAACTACCAAAAAAGGGCTTTGATACTAATGAGGGGCGAACAAACTGAAGTTCCTGCCACTCCTTCCATTTATCACAATTACGAAACCACCCAACAGAGAATCAAAAGCGTTCCTGCGGTGTTCGGGGTACGTGCCGCACAGAGTCGGGACAGCAGCGATGGCGACCAGAGCAGAGCGCCCCGCCCCGCAGCCCTACCGCTGCGCTCCACCACCTCTCAGCCCGCCCCGGGATAGTGGGCCCGGGAGAGCGGCGGGCGCGGGCCGGGGCTTGCGCGGCGCCATCCCCCTGCAGCCGCACCCCAGTGGGGTGTGTGCCTTAACCCTCCCCTCCCGCCAGACCAGGAGCCGCCCCAGCCCCGCGGTAGACAGTGAGTCCAAGCGGAGCGCCCGACCCCGGGCAGCCTTACCGGCATCTCCGCCGTCCGGACGTGACGCGATGCCACCCGGAAATGCCGGCGCCGGGGAGGGCACCGCCCGCAGCTCTATGGTGAGCGCCAGGAGGAGCGCCGCCTCCGAACCGCAGCGCCGCCACCCCTGGGGCCTCCCGGCGGTACCGCCGACTCGGGCTGAGCTTCCATCGCTGTCCTGCTGCGGCTCAGTAAGGTGCCTGCTCCGCGTACCCAGCTGACGGCAGCTCGCTCAGCGGCGCACACCAAACCCGCAGTTCCAGAGCCGCGCGCGCCTGAGAGGCGTGCCTAACAGCCACGGGGCTGAGGAACTGAAAAACCCCTCCTGTTTTTTCCTTATCGGCCTTATCTCAGCTCTGCAGGACGGAGAGCCTCGGAGGCTGGTGCCTGTGGCCCTAACACCGCTGAGACGGTGACCCGTGGGCCCACAGAGCTTCCACTCGGCGACGGCCCGGCCCGGCGCTGCAGGGCCACCAGCGATTCCTGGCCCCGGGCCACCGCCGCTGAAGGCTTACACCTGTCCGTTTAGGCCTACAAAAGTTAGGCGCTGCCGAGGCTGTCTGGCACACCATGCCGGTAACCTAGCGCTGAGCTGAGCGAGGAGCCTCCCGCGTTCCGCAGGGCTCCGTCCCGGCACAGCGACGGCCCAACTTCCCCAGCGGCCCCACGCGGCACTTTCTCCCCATGTCACTTCCGTAAGCGCAGGGCACTGAGCTGCGGACGCTGTTACGTTAAGACACTCGGTGACCTCAGAAGCCCTTTGACTCAGCGAGGTGGACTGGTTGAGCAGGCATTAAAATAAGGAGACAGAAGCGTGGGAGCGGGACTGCCCCCCACGGCAGCCTTCCGGGCCTGGAGGGTTCAGCTGCTCCCGGCCTCACTTGCCCGGGGAAGTCTGAGGGGGCCGCTCGGGCGGGTTCGAGGAAACGCAATCTGTTTCCTCACACGCACTGGAGGATATCGGGGTATTTCGCGGCTCCCGAGCTACGCACCGCCCCAAGGCTGAGGCCATCGGGCACGGAGGGGTTAACCCCCACCTCCCACCCGCGGAAGCCGCAGGGCCCGGCCCGCCCGCCATTCGAACGGCGGCGCGTTCCATTCTCCCCGCGGGGCGCCTGCCCTCACCTCCCCCGCACCGCCCCCCCTCTCCCCGCACGCCCGCGGCGCGGGGGCCTGCGCTCCCCCACCCTCACGAGCAACGTGGTAGGGCCCGGGCGGTGCCGCGCGGGCGGGGATCCGGCCCGCCCCCCCCCTCACACCCGCGCGGCGCGGGGCGGTGGTAGAGTCCGCTCCTCCCCCCGGTGGCGGCGCGGGTGGTGCGTCCCGGCGGCGGCCGCGTCCCGGCCGGCGCCCGCCCCCTCGCCTTGTCATTGATGTTGTTGTTTTTGTCGCAGGAGCCGCAGGCGAGGCCGGGGCCGCCGCTGCCTGTGGCCGCCGCAGCAGCAGCGGGGCTCGGGCCGGCGCCAGGAATGTCGGTGTGCGGGGAGGCGGTGGGCGCCGGCTCCCTGCCCAGTGAGCTGGTAGTGCACATCTTCTCCTTCCTGGCGGGCCCCGACCGGCTGCGGGCCTCGGCCGCCTGCTCGCACTGGCGGGAGTGCCTCTTCTACCCGGCCCTCTGGCCGCGCCTCCGCCTCAGCCTCCGCGTCTCGCCGGCCGAGCGTCCGCGCCTCGAATTCCTCATGCGCAAGTGCGGCTGGTTCGTGCGAGAGCTGCGCGTCCAGTTCGCCGCCGACAACTACCCGAGCGGCGGGGCGGCGGCGGGCGAGGGCGCGGCGGTGGCGGCGGGCGACGGGGAGGCGGCGCCGCTGTGCCCGCGCTGGCTCGAGCTGCTGAGGACCTACCTGGAGCTGGTACTTTGCGTGCTCAGCAGCGTCCGCAACAACAGGTACCGAGCGCGGCGTCGTCGGCCGCACCGGGGTCCGAAAGGGGAGGGGAGGCGGCGCTGGGGGACACAAAGGCCGCAGGGGCGCCTCGGCCTCCTCGGGGCACGGAGTGGGCGGGCAGCGGGGCTCCCTCGGGCTGTGGTGCGTGTGGGGAGCTAATAGGGGAGTTAGTGTCGTAACGCTGTAGCGAGACTTCCTTTCTGCCTCACAGATGCTTCCGGGAAGGCCTTCGGCCCCGGTAAGGAGCTTCCCCCGTGAGCTGGGGCTGAGGCCTGGCCTCAGCAGGAGGAGGTCTTTCTGATTGCTTGCTGTGAATGTGCTTCAGGCATGTGGCTTTTCCTCGATCCGGCTGAGCAGTGGAATCCTTTTCCCGTGCTCTGGGCTTAAAATGCGCTCACTTATTCGCACTGACTTTGGCAGCTCCGAGTCTTAATTTCCTCAGGTTGGACTTCTAAAATGAAAACACATGCTTTCTCTTTGCTTATCTTGTTAACACTCCCACACAGTATCTTTTAAAAACTCAGAGGTCATAATGCACGGCCTCCAGTCAGAAAACGCAGACTGCGCAGTGAAGTCACGGTGTGTTGGGAAGCCATGCAGGCTGCAGGATAGTAAGTGTCTATGTGCTTTCCTACCTGCGTGCATGATGGTGTGCATCACCTGCTGGGGGTAAGGCGACCACCACTAAATATTTTAGGGCATTTCTGTAGAGAGCTGTTGGAAAACCATTGGCAGCTGCATCAGAGTACAGCCACCAGCCCTGACCCTGAAACAGTTAAGAAGCAGAGTGAGACCTTCACTTCTCTGGTTTGTGTGGTGACAGCAGAGCTTCAGCTCCTGGTTGGCGTTAGAGGAACACAAGTGCAGTGTGCGAGGTCTCACTTTCAGTTCCTAGGCCCCATGATGCCCGCAGGTACTTCCTGGGGGAACTGCTGCAATCGGAGGCACAAGTGTGCTTTTGGACACTGCCTTTGGGTCACAGCTCACCTTCATCTTGGTTTGTTTTTTGCCCTTCTTCAGCCTGCAGGTTTAGCTGCCTTAATTGGTCTTCTCTTGCCTTTCGGGAGAAGCTTTCGCTTTGCTGTTGAATCTTGGGGAAGTCCAACTGATATCATACATGAAAAAGTGTTTAAGTGATGTCCGTTGATTATCAAATCTGATACAAATACTGCTGGGTGGACTTCAGTGTTTTCAATGGACAGTTAGAAGCTGCAGGAGATATTGCGTGGGAGTTTCGCTGGGGGGAAAAAAGTGAACTGCATTGTGAGAGGGGTTTCAATATCATTCACTCTTGGAAGAGAGAGATTTCATGGCATTATCTCCAGCTTGTACAATAACACCGCCTTCTGAAGTCCTTTTTACAAATTTTTGTGTGTACAACATGGCTGAAGACTGCAGCAAAATTGTTGGTAGTAGCAGTTGTTTCCCCAGTCACTGTTCTCTGGTGCAAATGTAGTTTCTGTGGTATGTACAGATGAAAAGTTACCATATTTGACAGCATTTAGTCTCTCTATACGTTCTTGATGTCCCCAGATCACTTGCATGCTGCTGTTTGATTTTGGAATGAAAAATGTACAACCTGGGAATGCAGAATACATACAGTTATCACAGCGGACTTTTTTCAGTGAGCAACTGAAACATGCGAGAGGGATCTACATGAAGCAGTTAGATGTATATTCAGAATTACTTCTAGAATTAGCTTTTTTTTTTTTTTCCCCTCATAAACAAGTTTTGGGGTTTATTTTGTATACTTTTTCTTGTTCTTGAAAAGTGACTGTCCACAACCAGTTCATTGGCATGTAGAACATTTTTGTCTTCTACGTTTTTTAAGTGAAGCTCTAAGATAGAAATGAGATGGAAATGAACGTTAATGTGAGTTAAGTTGCTGCTTGGTTCTGCTTCTTAGCTTACTTCTAAACCGGAACCACTGTCACCTGCTCAGTGCTTCGTTTTATCTGTAGAAGGACTGCAGTCAGTCGCTTCGTTTTTCTGCTTCTGTTTGCTCATCTGTAGCACAGGGGTGATTAATAATTTCTTGTTGTGTTTGCAGAATGTTCTTGTACACGTGATAGCTATTGCAATTTCCAAAATAAAGGAAACAGCAGAGTTTTTCAACTTCTCCAGCAACTAAACCGCAGCAAATACATTCCTTTTGGAACAGGGTTTGAAACAGGATGATTCTTTCATAGCTCCTGTCAGCCCTCCTGATAACTTTTTGGCAGAGAAATCCAAAGGGCTTCCATCTTACACTGAAAAGCTAGAGAGGGAGAAATCCACTTTAATAAAATGGTATGCTGTTTCTTAACTATGTAATCTTGTTGTAGGGTTTAAATCTGTTGTTAAACAATACAGTAACAACTCCCTCCTTTCAGGAAAAAAAAAGTTCTTTAAATGGCTGTAGAATTCCTCAAGGATTTGTAATACTGCAGGGCCTAAGAAAAGACTAACAGACTAAAAGTAATGCGAGTTCTGGATGTCCTCTTGGGTACAGGGGAATGATGGTGTGCTTTCATGCAAATAAAATATTTTCTGTGAAGTCTCTGGAAAAGCGTTTTGGAGCGACCTTTGCTAATTCTGATAGAATTAGGGAGGTTGCAGATGCATAACTAGAAGCCCCTGATAGTGTTTCTGATAGGTATTGCTGCTGGCAGTCAGCATCCACGAAGGTACGTTCAAAGTCTGCCTGGTGTTTGAGGCAGAGCTCAACGCAGCTCTCATTCTGCTAATGACAGTGTGTTACTCCCAAATACCACTTTCTTGGCACTGAAACCAAGAAGAGGAGCTCTGAAATTCTGTAATTTCTTTTAAAAAAAAAAAGTACTGAGGTGATGTTTGTAGTGATTTGTAACTTTTCCAGATGTTCGGCAGCAAAGAAGTGAACTGGAAGTGCATTATTTAAACTGATGATGTTCTACTTTGTAATTAAAAATAAAATGTAGGGAGTGGCACCATGTAGGAATATCAAGAGGGGCGAGTTGTTTCCTAGGGGTTCTTAAGGGATCTTCACCATCTGTGCCATCACATGCTGCTCTTTGAAAACTTGAGTTCTGGGGGGCAAGGGAGAAGGGTGATGCTCTGTGCGAGTCTTTTTGGTGTGGACGGGAGCTAATAAGCAGTCCTTGTCTGATCTTTGCTGTGAAACAAAAATGCAGATTACAGTAAACTAGGGTGTCTCAGTGAAGGTATCTGCTTGGAGTTGCCAAACATTTGTGAATCATTCATCTGAGTAGACTGTGTCTGTATTTGAGGCTTTCTAAGAACTCCCTTCTGTCAGCTGGAGTGAGCAGCCGGCAACAACAAAATAAACCCCAAACAAACAAAAACCCCAGGAATCTAGTAGGACAGTATGTGCCTTACCGCTTCGTTCTTGCTGAATGTAAGCAAGGACATTGTGAATTATTTTTTTTTTCATTACAGAATGAAGGATGGATGTTCAAAAAGACACACCAAAACTGAAGATAGAGCATAGCAAGAAGTGTATTACTTTTAGTGTATTTTCTGAGATAGTGGAATATAAATAGTTACTATGTGACAAAGAAATACTGAATCCCAAAGAATTTCCTTCCCCGGCTGTGTGCATTTGTAGTATACATAGTATTAAGCTGCTGTTATGACTTTCATCAAAAGAGGATAATTAACACCTAAATTATTTTATTTAAATAGCAGTGGCTTTACTTATCTAACGGAGTAAGGGTGAGAGGTGAGCCAGATGCCACAGAGATTTTATGGTTCTACAGTAGAGACAGAAATCTAATACTGAATGGAACTGTGATCACATTTTTTGATGGTAGTAATTGTGCTGTGAGTGGAAGAGTAATTGGATGTTTTCATTGCTTAAGTTTTGAGGTGGAAAGCTTTAACTGTGTCTCTATATTGCGTAGAATGGCAGTGAAACGGATGCAGGCAAACTGTGTGAATGGTAAATGGTGTTTTGTATGTCTTGTTGCTTATAGGCTCTGAAATTAACACTGCAGTAGCATTCACTGGGGTCTGAGTAGCACTGAATGAGACCTGAGTGTGATGTGAATATGCAGGTGAATCAGAATCATTTGGAAGATTGCATTTTGTCTTAACTCTTAGACTTAAATCACTGAGATCAGAAGATTCTAATTGTATAATTAGAATATTGTCTGTGAAGGCTGCCTCTCACACCTGGTGGATGTTTCAGCTGACTTCCCTGCTGTACCAGGCTTTCCTTGAAATCTGTGGGAGACAGAAGAGCACAGAATACTCTTGATGGTGTTGCCACAGTCTTAAGATTGCCCTGCCAAACTTACTTTTCAGCATGATCAGGCATTGACTTAGATTTGTAGAATATTGATCATGTGGCCAGGGCTCAGTTCTGTTTAAATACCATCAATACTGTTGTCCTGTATTTCTAATAATTTTAATGTGTTTCTGAAATGGCTGTAAAATCTAGGTGCTTTGCTTCAATATTTGACATGATATGGAGTTTATGGAGCTTTTAAAGTCGTTCATTCATCCACAGAAGAAAAGTAGGAGGCGTGACAGTTGCTAGATTTCAGTAAGCAGGTCTGTGGTTATTTAATGCAGGAACTTTAAAACAGGTCCATAATTATTTGCAGTTGATACCTATTAGGTTCAGACTTAAAAAGCTAAAACCTTGACTCCTTGACACCTTCTGCTCATCCTGTGGAGGTAGTTAACTGGCACCAGAGCTTCCCTAGGCTTTGAGCTTTGTGACTGCATTGTACTTTCCTAAAAGCTGATCTGCAGTATTAGTGTATGACTGGTAAGCCAGCAGAAATAAGGATTTCTGTGACTTTCTGAGTTGTCAGCTGCCAGTTAATTGGCATCTGCTGTTAAAGATGAATCTAACTCTCTCAGCCATTTTTTTTGCAGTGATTTTGCTGGAGGTTTTGCTGTGTTCGTTTCCAAGTGCAAACTATTCCACAGTAACTGTGAGTTACTTCTCACAGTTGCATTGTTTGTGCTTTAAACACAGCCTTACATTTGAAAAGGAATGGATAGTTGATGTTTTCACCTGTGGCATTATGTGCCCGTGTTCCAAGAGTTAAAGAGAATGTGAAAGTACTACGGGAAGTTTGCTTTGTGGTGGTGGCCTCTTTGGTCACTGAAAGCTGACGTTTGCTTTACAGCTAGAATCACCAGTCTTTATATCCCTCCTCCCCTTTATGCTTTGGTCTCGCTGTTTAGCTCCAAACATGCCTGTACTGCAGGACTGTAGGATGCTTCCCAGAATAGTTCACATATTCCATGTAATAACATGTTCTTACTGCCTGGTTTGTCTTATCCGGAGTGTTTCCTTACAGTATTTTTATTTTGTATACAGATCCCTTTTTGTTTTATCATTGCAGGAACCTCCAGAAGTTAAGTCTCTTTGGGGATATAAGCATTCTGCAGCAACATGGAAGTATATCAAATACATACCTCGGCAAGGTTGACCCCGATGGAAAAAAGATTAAGCAGTAAGTTATATTTTGTAAATTGTCAAATATGTTAAAACAATGCTTAACAGTTTTTCATGTCTGAAATAGGTGACTGAGAAAGCTTCAAGTTTTTTTTTTTTTTTTTAATAGGGTAAGGATTAAAATTCTTAAGTTGAATTTTTTATTTCTAGTATTTTCATGAAATACTCTGGTTTTGTGGTCTTCTTTTAGGTGAGAATCCTTTTGTTTTTTCATTGTGCTCTAGAAACAATTTCCTGTTAAGAGGAGGGACAGGAATCTTCTACCAGTACCTTTACTATTGCTATACATGGAAAAAAAATATACAAGGAGGTAATCTGATGCATTTACTATCTGCATGTCCTCAATTCTTGTTAAACTTAAAAGAGGACGTAAGCACCAAGAACTTATTTTAAGTTGTATCTCAAAACTAGGTTAGGTTTTTGTAGGATTCCTGTAAGATCTTAGCTCACAGTGTGCTTGTTTAGTCTCAGAGGTGTATTTTAGCTTGCCATAATTACACTGCTGTACGGTCTTCGAAAGCATATAATCAAAATACCTGGTTTGTGCTCTTTGGAAATGGTGAAAGAAATTTTAAAGCTACTGACTTCTGGAATCAGTTATCCCCGAGGAGTTATGCTAAGTTAAATAGTTTATTAGTTTTGCTAAAACTTTACATATAGATAAAACTTGAATACCATCATTTTAATTTGTGTCAGTGTAAACATCTTCTGGGTAGCTTGACAGTAAGTATAGCTATTCAAGATCTTTACTGTTTATTTTAAGTGGTTTTAGAACCAGCATGGATATATTCTCAGATCACTGTATGTATGAGAGTGCAGCTGTCAAACTAAATGCTTGGTCCTGACTTAAATTGCACATCAGTGCACATACAGATCTGTATTTTTCTTACCCTGTTATGCTTAAAATGCAGAAGTCAGAGTAGTTTGAGCTCTTGTTCAACATATGTACTGTCTGCAGGTAAAAAACTCTTTTTTTCTTATCTTTTCTGAAAACAAATATGTAATGAAATCATTGTCTCGAGGCTTAAAGAGAGCCATCTAAGCAGGTGTTTACTCAGCTGATCATACAGTTAAACGTTTCTTCAAATAACAAAAATTGCTATGCATACTTCATAGCCATAAACAATTCAAAATTAATTTATTATCCAAACTGAAGTTAGTCTTTCACAAAGATGCTGACCTTTGCACGTTTTGGAATGAGGAAACAAATGCTACCTCTTTTTTGTTTTATGAAGTAAGGCAGTGTGTTTGGGACCTGCTAGTTCTTTTCTAAATTAGATGAAAGTTGGCAGTGGATCATCAGCACTAACAATGTATACTTCAGGAAGTAAATCTTTGTGTTTGTAGTTTTGCCCTTTGCATGTGTTTGGATGTTTGCATCAGTTAAGTCACAAAACATGGATGCAAATAGCTAACACTGGAAGCTATTGAGCAACCTATGGAGAGTGTGTTAATGGCGGCTCGTGTGGTGGTAAATGTTACTGTCTCTTTTTGGAACTTCCTCCAGTTGGAGAAGAAAACATGATACTTCTCAAGTCCATAGCGTTGAACTGAGTGTAATAGACCTTGGGTGGAATCTCAGCTGGCACAGAGCCATTAGGCTGTTGCCCAGTAAAGACTAACGGTTGCTATGGGGGAAGAGGAGGCCTTCCAAAATCCTTCTCTTGCAGTGATCAGCACGTGCAATGAATGGGTTTACAATGCTTGTTCTTTTTCTGTATTGCTTGTGTGTCCCTGGACACTTTCTAAAGTTCTCTTTAGAACTCAGTTCATCACTATGTGAAAGCTTATCGTAAAGAATGCATTTGTCTTGAGCAGAGCAAAAGCAGTTTAAAATATGTGCTTTCTGAAATCTCCTTTCTTTGGTTGTTCCATGTATTTCAGATAGGTTTATTTCCAAAAGAACCACTTAAGCCTCTCGTATTAAACAGAACGTGTTGACTGATACAGATCTTGCTAATAGGTTTACTTCCTGTCCAGGGCTGCCAGTGCTTTTCTGTACCAGCATCTGTAGGTTGATGGGAAGTGTCCCCTTCACTGGGAGCAAAATTAAGTATGCTTGTTGAAACATCACTGTTTTAAATTCTTTCTTGCATGTGCTGGGCTTTAATTATATTTTGTGTCTGTGTATGGAAACCATGCTTACACTTACATTTTATAAATGAGCTTTAAGATAATCTTGTGCACGTTAGAATGAATTTCATACGATGTAGTATGCAGTTGAAGTAAAGTACGGTTGTAAAGTAGGTGTTAATTTCCAAGAATTCACTTAATGTGTTCTAGAAATTAGACACAATTCAAACTGTGTTTGCAAACTCCAATTTGATACAGTCTGTTTATGAAAAATAGGATGTGTGTAAGAATTTACAGGGGAGAAATAAACCCTTAATAGGGTGATGGAAAGATGTATTTGAAATCTGTTAAACTAAGAGCCTGCAGTTTTTATTGTTCCTCCTGTCTGTCCTCATATAAAATAGGCATTTAAAGCAAGCCAAAAGCAATCATTGCTAAATATATATTGCGGTGTTGGGTCTCTTTTTTTAATTATTAAATTGGCAGAGAACTAGAGGAAAGTGTCTGGAAGGTTTTCTTAGGGTGTATGGACTGGTAACCCATCAGCATGAATCTAAATACGTGTATAAATACTTAAATACAGAGTCACAAAGCTTTAAATCAGTATCACTTTCCAGTTCTGTGAGTACCAGGACAGTACTCTTGTAAGCCTAGATGCTTAAATCAAATCAGGAGCACAACTTAAACAAAACTTCTTTGCAGTGAGGTATGGATAGTGGCATCTGACAGAGCATGTCAAAATTGCTTTGTCACCTTGTCAGTTGTTCTGTAAAACATCACAAGCACTTGTATTGCTTGGACTGTTACAGAACAAAGGCTACCATTGCTACAAATGTTACGTCTTTGCTAAGTACTGTGATGACAGTGGGGAGGAAAGCACAGGCAGGAGGATGAATGAAGATTGATCTGTTAATTTTCTTAAACACAAGGACAGTGACATCAAAGGTGATGGGTCAAGTGAAAGCAAGAAAAAAAGGGGATAGCATTGCAGTGTTCTTTGTAGTTGGATGTTACAGTTGCAAAAGTTTGGCTCAAAGAGGAGTTGAGGCACTGCTCACTGCTGGAAGTGAGGTCCCTGAGGGTTACTGCAGACAGAAAGCCGCTTCTGGCTCAGGAGGTGAGAGCTGAAAGTTTTTGGAAAGGGGAAAATCTCTGAGAAGCATGACTCTTGTTTCCCTTGTTCTCTTCCCTCTTTTTAAGGTGTTAGTGATTTTTCTGCTGTCAGTCAGGATATGGAGCCTTTAGTTTTGTCTGGACATTGGATTTACCTGGACGTTATCTTAATTACAGATACGGGGATAAGAATAATAAGTTTGTAATGTTGTTTTGAGCTTAGATGTGAATGTTTGTATGTGTTATTCAGCTGTAAAGGAAAAAGAGTTCTATGGAAACCATTGCTTGATTTGAGGCACAAAGATTCCTGCTAGGTTCCTACTGGAGGGATTTACCTTATTTCTTCAAGTCTCACATACTTGTCATAGTCTGGCTCAGTTGCTTCCCTTAAATGCTGATTTTGCCTTCAAGCTGACTGAGATTTGAGATTAGACTCATCTGTATATGCTCCATAGTATCTATGTACTCACAGAACAAATTGTTTGGGCAGAGAGATCCTTTGGAGCCCTAGTAGCTGTGGGATGAGTACTGGAAAACTATTTCTTTTGAGGAACTTGGTAGAGTTGGACTGTAGTATTGGTATTTGGTATTCAGATCTTACCTTAAAATACCTTTTTGGATTATGTATTTAACTTAAAGAAGATTCTTGCATTTAAAATAACCTAAATGGATAGGAGAGGTGGGATGCGTAAGAAGAAGTGTGTAATAATCATACAGTGCTATACATCACATGAAGACTCTCATGGTGCTAGAATTGCCTCCCACTGGCTATCTGGGATCGATATGTCACCAGGTCCAAGTTACTCCTGTAGTGTGTCAAGCTGTTGACACTTAAAAATCTAGTCAGCTGTATATTCAGAATTGTTCCAAGAATATATTGTGTTTGTTCTTTACCCTTCAATGGGGAAAATCAAGCAATAGGTTTCAGATTATTCTAACGTGCTTAGATGTTTCTCCAACTTTTCAATGAAAATGACTTATTTTCCATTTTAATTTGCAGCTCTAGAGAGGCTGGCTAACAAATATGGGAAGCTGTTTTTAAAAACACAGTTATTGCTTTTAAAAACATTACAGGTTTTCTTATTTGCATAACCTTAATGTGTTTGTGGGAAGGTGCTAGTATGTGCTAGGATACATGCTGAGAAGTATGAAATGAAGATTCATAGGGCAGCACTGCTATTGAGAGACGAGTGCTGTGGGATGTCAGCAGCATGTTGTGTTGTAACCTTTGTAGTTGCCAAAAACCAATGGTAGCACCTTCTTTAGGATAAGGCCATAAATAAAAAGAGGAGCGATTCTTTAATGAAGGGGGAAAAAAAAAATAGAGCGGTATGCAATTGGTAACACCAATGTTTAATAACATCATTATCTGCTTTGCTTACTTACAGAATTCAACAGCTGTTTGAGGAGATACTAGGCAATAGCAGGCAATTGAAATGGCTGTCCTGTGGGTTTATGCTGCAGATAGTAACTCCCACATCATTGTCGTCCTTATCAAACCCCATAGCCAACACCATGGAACATCTGAGCTTATTGGACAACCACATCCCTGGTAATACCACTCTCATTACTGCAGTTGAATTGGAGCGCTTTGTGAATCTGCGTTCGCTTGCTTTGGATTTCTGTGATTTCACGGCTGAAATGGCAAGAGTCCTGGCTGACAGCAACCATGTGCCTTTGCATCGACTGTCTCTCCTGGTCCACAGCGTTTCCATAATGCACAAGTCATTGGACAGTATGCCAGAAGATGAGAATTGGAAGGCGCTGACACGCAACAGCACTAATCTTCGGGTCTACATAATGGCTTTTGATGTAAAGAGCGATGATATGTTAAGGATTCTTAAGCCCAGTATTCCCCTAGAGAGGATTCACTTTGACAGCTACATCACTTGTGTTTCCGGAGCTGTTGTTGACCTCATATCCAGGCAGTATGATAAGTTCCTCACTCATTTTATACTAATGAATGATGTGATAGATATGTCTGGCTTCCCAGATCTTAGCGACAACCGGAACGAAGATCCACTTGTCTTATTAGCCTGGAGGTGCACGAGGCTCTCTCTCCTAGCTGTTCATGGTAGGTAATATGTTGTGTGAGCACGGTATGTGACTGAAATACTTAAAACATTTCAGCCTTTCTAACTAATGAGTTTCAGTAAGAGTCATGTTCAAGAGTCTGCTATGTGGTCACTATTGTACTGTTGTACTTTATACTGGTATTTTCATGTTTGGAAATAGGAAAATTGTTTGTTTTCTTGTCTTAAATATGCTTGTAGCTTACTAAATTTGGATGAGAGGTCACATAGGATTTTGTTAGACTTCTCACAGAATCGAGCGCTAAGATCTGAGCATTCCAGGAGGCACAGTGCAGGTTCCTCCATGTGGATGGGTGTGTGGATGTGAATGCTGCAGAGGCTTGCTGTGTGTGCCATGAGCTCATAGGCTGTTAAGATTAGATGATTATACTTCCTGTTTGTGTAACTAACACAGGTTAAGTGCCTCGTGACTGAGGGGAAGGAAGTCTGTTACCAGCTTGGTAAGACTTTTGCAGCAGATAAAGGTGGTGCGCAAAATTTGAGACTTCTGTGCTTGAAGAGTGGGGGAGGAAAAATACAATGTGGAAGGGGTTACCTTGCTGAGTGCATTGGTTTCACTGGTAATACCAAAACTAGGTTTATCTCACCTTTTTGCTATGTAATTGCAAATCAAAAAGAAGTGCACGCTTACATTCAGCTGTATTCGAAGTTAGAATAATTTGGCATGTTTTTAAGGCACCTGGAAGTGAAACAGTGCAGAGCGGTTGTTTTGGTTTGTGCTGGAAGTGGCTCACAAAGAGCAAGCTTGCTGATGCATGAAGGAGTTAAGGGATGACTCTGTTCTGTTATGTAAGGATGAATGCCCGTTTCCTCAGGCAGCTTGCAGGAATAAATCTCCAGTTACTCAGCACAAACAGGAGACATCTTCAGCGGCGAAATTGGTACATTCAGATCTCAGCTGAAGTCAGAAAGTCTTGCTGCATCCCCCCCTTATAATTTCACAGATTGGCAAATGACCGTATCACTCGGTAAAGGTGGATTTTAGCAGTTTCTCTAACACTGCATTGAAGTTTCAGGGCCTTTTAGAATAAATAAATAAAATCCCATTTACCTTCCTACAACAGGAAAATCTCCTTGATTAAATTTAAAAAGATGATAAAATACCTGAATATAAGCTAGCATCACCTGTTATCAGTGCACAATAAATTACTCTGTGCAGAGTGTTGGGAAGGCAAACACATTTTACAGTTTTTTGTATCAAAGGATTGTTACTGCATCTTCTGTGGGGATTTTTGTATACCTGGCAGAGAGAATGGCCAAACATCAACCACACACTGATGCTGAAACTCAGATTCCTTTCCCTTTCTTTTCTCTCCTCTTTGTAGACAATGTTAGCTAAGCTGCTTATAAGTTACTACTTATTTTCTTTACTCTTATTTTTACTTTTTGAAGTTGTGAGTAGGACTTCTCTGTTACTGTAGTATAAGCCTCTTTCTTCTTGAATAGCGACACTGCGAAGAATATGGCTAGGAAGAAAGATCTAGAATGCCGTGGTGCTTCAGTATAGCCTCTTAGTCTCACGCTTGCCTTTTTTTTGGTGAGATTTACCTAATAATGGTTTCTGATTCTACTTGTTGCATTTCTTGTGATGCTATCAAGCTTCCTCTAGGAAAGAAAACATTTTTTTAAAAAGAAAAAAAAGCTTTGTTTGTTTGAGGAAACGTAATTGGCTCAGTTTGTAAGCGCGTGGGATTCTTGTCGTTAGATGAGAAACAGTTATTCTTTAGTTTCTGATATTTTTTCAGAGGTTTTCCCTCTTCTGCTTTTAGTTTGCCCTGAAAAAGTCTTTGATCCACACTTAGCTTTGGCTGCCGCTTGGCACTGACAAAAGGAGGGAGGCAGAACGTGTCTGAAGGTCTCACTTGGATTCCCCAGGAGCCTTTTCTGACATCTGTGTGAAGTCGTATCATCGTCTCACTAAGGTGGCATCGTTAGGACCAGAGGAAAGCCAAGTAAAGGGTATTAACTGCTGCTGGCAGCATGAAGGAATGGTGTGAGGAGTATGTTGTCTTTGGAGATGGGGATGGTAGGATAGACAGTGGTATGATCTGGCCATTGGTAGGGCCCGAAATCCTTAATTTAAAAGAAAGGCACTTCATGTGGAGTTCCAAGATATTTTGTGCTGCAAATGTGCTGTATTACCTGTGCAATTCTCAGTGTTGTTCTGTGTCAGAGCAAAGCTAAGGCTGACATTTGCACCAGCGAGGGAAAGCTGCAGTGCTGCTCATGGTGTTTGATACTTGTGAGGAAGTGATTGTTCCTTGTTACCTCTGAAATACTCCAGCTGAGCAGAGGCTTCTTTGCTGCTGGAAGGTTCCTGAGAAACTTCAGGCAATGCTTTTGAAAAGATAATTTAAATTAAGATTAACTGGAGGAAAAAGAAAAAAAAAATAAAAAAAATCTGGTAGTGAAAAATTACAGCAAAAGCCTGAGCTGAGTACCTGAGCCCCAGGGGTGGCACAGGGGACTCGACCACAGTTATTGTCCCCTTTTGTTCTTGCACTCTCATGGCTTTTTTTTTTTTTTTTTTTTTTTTCCCATTATCTTTCTTTACTATTAAAATAACTGAAGGTGTTGTGAGCTCCTTCGAAGCCTAAGTGGAGTATTGGTCACAGAAGTGCAATTTTCCATTGGGTTTGATGTCCTGTAGCCGTAAGGCTTCATCTTTAGCTTCTGTTGTGTCTGCAGGTAAAGCCTCAGCCGATGAGAATTGCAGGAATTCATACATTCTTAATGGTTGATGACTTAGAAATGAGCCAAAGATATGTTTGTGGGGTTCCTTGTTCAGAAAGTACCTTGAGCAAAATGTTTGTAGGAGACTTTACAGACAAAAAGTTGGGAAAAAAAAAAAGACATGAAAATTTCTCCTTTCTTCAATCTGTTGCTTCAGTTTTCCTAATTCTTCATTCAGCTGTCTTGATAGTTTATGATGTAGAGCATGCGGATTGCCTTGCTGAAGACCAGACCATGGCTGGTTGTTATTCCTGCAGCAGCAAGCTTTCCCGGTTCTGATACCGCGCAGGTGGCAGCTTTACTTAGACTCCAAGTGTGCATTTCCCCAGGAGGCATAGCACCTGTGACAATGATGAGGAAAGCAGAAATGAACCTTTTCGTTTTGCAGTGGAAGGGCTGACTTGCAGAGCTTTCAAAAAGGGAAGTTCCCAAATACTCCGTGTTTTGCACCTGGACAAGGAAGAGCTTAGCCAAGATACAGAAAACTGGCAGGTAACTGCAGAGTAAGCGTTTTGGAAAAGGGATGCTAATATACAGTAATTGGAAGAGAGGGAAGCTTTGTTATTACGTTTAATCTCAGGTAGAATAACAAGATATATGTAGGTTATTTTTTGACAGTGGTGGGACCTGCTTCCTGGAGAGGCTTCTGTTCTGTTCGTTTTCCATTAAGTCTACCTCTAAGGTGATAGAAGCTAACCTCAGTTTTCGGTTTTAAAATAATCCTTTTATACATCCACTTTAAATAGTTGATTAGTTGCTTCTTTAATGTGATCTATTTATAAGTAGGTGACAGAAGGTTTGATATTGTAGTTACAACTTAACTTGTACTAAAAAAGTTGATACAAATGGTGAAGAAATTCAATGTAGAAAAACTTTGTTGGACTAACTGAAATTATTTTGACATTTCCTCATTCAAAATGTAAAATTGAACTTTCCTACTTGCAACCAAAGCAGAAATTGGGAGGGGAATTCTGCCAGACAGAAGATGACAAAGTAAGTTGGGAAGGATTTTAAGCTGATCTGACATTAAATAATTCCATAAGAAATGCCTCGCTGCAAAATTACAGAGCGTGTTTCTTTTTCCCCCAATAGGTTACACAGTTTGGGCTCACAATCTCATTGCAATTGCTCGTCTTCGTGGCTCTGATCTGAAAGTGCTGGAAGTCACAGAGGAAAGCATTGATTTTGACCAAGGAGAGCTGGCTGACCAGGATGTGGATCCAGTACATAATCTCATTGAGCAAGTATCTCTTGGATTGGGTCGACCTTGGCATGCAGTCATGGACATAGAGCTGCTCAGTGTCTTCACTGAGCCAACTCGTCATTTTTACAGAGAGATGCAAAGCTTCAGTGAAGGCATTTAGCTCCTTATTTTACAGTTCCTGTGGTTACATATGCAAGTAGGGTCCTATTATGTTTTTGGTTTTTTTTTCAGTAGCGTGAATTAACCCCTTTTGTGCTGTGTTTAATCAGTATTAGCTATATAGAATTACATATGTGTATTCTACTTCTTGATCAAAGAACGTAGTCGGGTATTGGTTTAGAAGCTGAAAGTGGCAGTGTTTAGGGTTTTCACGGTTAATGGACTTGTCTACCAAACCTTACAGAGATGCAGCCAAAGGCTGTCTGAGGTTGCCGGCTAACTTTATTTTTATTGAGTAACTGCATTTTGAATTATTTTTGCTATTATATTGGATTTCTGTGCTCAGGAGCCAGCTGTTTTTGATATCCATATCCATAGCCCAGTGGATTTCTACGTTGTCATTATTTGCTTAATCTGGTAGCATGCTACTTAATAGGCTTAAAAGGAAGAGAGGTCTATCCAGGGCTGTTTGTTGTTAGACTCTCGCCTTGCTTCATTTCGCATACTGCTTCTGAAGCATGCCCTGCTACCATTCCCAGTTCTCCTTGGCTGTCAAGCAGTGCCACGAAACGCTCGCTTTTCTTATACCCGTGCTTGCAGATTCACTCCATGCTCCGCAGTGTTTCGGGTTCTTTGTGTAAACTCCTCCTAGTTTATTCTCATCTTCTGTCGTGTTCCTCAGAAGTTAGCTTTGGGCCAAAGTTTAAGAGAAAAAAAAACAGGAAAGTGCACTCCGATGAGGTAGAAACATAACAGTGAAGGCTTCAGTATAAAGGTATACACCTGCAAACAAACATTAGTCGTGAAATCCCTAGCAACTAAGTCACTGGATTTTCTCTGTCAGCGCCTGTGTCAGCTGCCAAAGAATAGATTAAAAACGAAGAAGTGCCCACATGCTGGCAGGGGCAGGCCAGCTTCTGGCCAGCCAGATACTGCTAGATTGTAATATATAAGGTCGAATTTCGACCTGTGGTACACAGCTGTGCTGTGGCTCAGTCAGCAACCTCAGAACTCTTAACAAACATGCACCTGTTTCACTGTGAATAGTGAATGTAAAGGAAGGAAAGGAAACAAATACAAAGCTTGTTCTATCACAGGTATGAGCTGCTACGATGCATGAAGAACATTCCATGAAGTATGTTTTAAAATCTTGTTATATCTGAGAGGCTTTAAAAGCCGATTTAACTGTTTCAGGGCAACCGCGGTACAGACGTGGTCTCTGTGAGACTTCCACCTGACCCCAGTTTTAAGTGGTACGAATGTTGTGCATTTAATGTTTAAAGGACAGTCTGCAATAATAAAGTAAGTGGCCAACGTGGGTGCCCAGCAGTGCTGAGACCTGGCTGCTATATTGTAAGCTTTGGAAAACACAATTTATGCAACAGATGTCCAGATATGATTCTATTTATGGAAAAAGTTTATATGTGTTTTACAAATGGTTTTACCATCTTATATTAAAATGACCTTTTGACAGGTGTGCGCTGTTTTGTCTCCAGTGAGCACATACCATGCGGATTTTATATGTACATCAGTAGAGTGAATCCACTGGCACAGTGTGTGTATATGCCAGATGTGGTGAGATTTTATCTTATAAATGTGATCAGATTAAAAAATAAACTCCTGACAGAAAATGTAAGGAAACCAGCTGAATGTTTGAATTGATGACTGATGTTGTATGGTTTATGTTAAATGTATATTCTTTTAATCAATAAATAAAGCATTAAAAATTGATCGCTGTATAAAATATTTTATCGTATCAGCATGAGAATTTCTAGACTTAAAATGCAACGATCATTCGTAAGCTGTGTATAACTGGTAGCTCCCATTGTGTTTAGGTCAATGAAAGAGTCTAAATTGTCATACGGCGGTTTACTTTTACATGGCTGAATTTTGTCAATGCTTTTGGAGGGGAGGGGAAGGATGCTTTGCTGAAGCTCAGACTACCAGACCGGTTAGCACAAACGATATATCACGATACGACTTATTAGACTGGTACAGTAAACTGTGGATTGTAGAATATAGAAGACTATTTCGAGAAATTCCTGCATCCGTTGCAATTGCTTAAATCAAAATCTAATGATGTGATCTAGAAAAATGTGTAGTACTTCTTTTGGTGTCCCACTATTAAATAGATTATGAATACCCACAATGCTTCAGTTGACATTTTATCTGTACTCAGAGTACGTAGCTGTGTATTCTGAATGAAAACTGCAGATGTCTGATAAGCTGGTGGGGAGCTGCCGTGCCCTGCAGCGGCTGACTGTGCTGTGAGAATTGTTGGAGTGGCTGTTCGGTGTGTGCGTGCCAAGCACGGGTTTGGTTTGAGCTTCTGAACTTTGTTTTGTGACAGCCCAAACCACTACCAGGCATGAGGACTGCACCGCTTGTTGGTTAAGCGCTGTCCTAGATCGTGTAGCTCTGGCAAGCAAGAGCATTTAACAACTTGCTGGAGAGAGGAGTACGTTTTGCTGTGGGTAATAAGGTAGATAAACGTGACTATAGCTTTTAATATGCCAGTAAAGTGAAATGGCAGGACGTAGTCGTGGTGCCTTTTGGGGCTCAGCCTCACAAGGCAGGTTTCTGTAGCAGTTAAATCTGACAGGGATGTTCAGCATCATCTGGGCCTTAAATCTGGTTGCAAAGCGATGGAAGGATTTTTGGTAGCTTCCATGCAAATAAGATGTTGTGTCCTCTGGTTTAAACAGAGTTGCAGAAAGTTAGTTCTTCCTCTGCAGACTGCAGCGTTTCTGTGCACGGCTGCATTATTTACTGCAGTTGGGACTTGTTTAGCTTCATTACCTCAATGTTTGTAGTCTAACCTATTTTCTGATTTGTTTTTAATTAGTGTAATGTTAAATGGTAAGGTAAGGGGCAGGAGAGACCAGCCACTTGTCAACGGTAGAGAGGTGTGCAGTCCTTTCACTATGCTGAAAATGGGCTGTCTCTATGGAGGTTAGTACTACAGAGTGCTGTTCATAGAATCACAGAATCACCAAGGTTGGAAAAGACCTACAAGATCATCCAGTCCAACCATCCCCGTCACCAACAATTCTCACTAAACCATGTCCCTCAGCACAACATCCAAATGTTCCCTGAACACCTCCACGGTCGGTGAGTCTGTTAGTACTCCAGATGTGATTCTTCCTGCAGCTTGAAGTCTAATGTCTGGATATGGTTTGTGTTCCAGGTTGAATTCAGTGTGCTTAGTCCGTATGCTGCAGTGAACCTTTGCTCTTCAAGTGTAGGGAGCTGCAAGGCGAGTGGCTGGAGAAACACAGACCTTGAGCAGAGTTGGAGAGGTACACCTCTGGTTGTTCTGTTTCCTTAGAAACAAGTAACAGCTGCTCTTGCTGGGTGGTTGTGCATTTAACAGTGGTCTGAATTAGCGGTACCAGGATGAAGGGATTCAAACTAAAGCAGCTGTAAATCAAACATGATAGGAAAGTTGGTCCTAATGTGGAAAGTACACCTCTACTTGGAGTGGGGCCAGAGGAGCTATGTGAAATTGCTTTGAGTTTGCATAATCCCAACAAGGATTAATTTTTTTTCTTTCTCTTTGTTTTTCCTAAAAAGACGGGGGTGTTAAGTTAGTCTTGTTGCATTCTGGATTTAGCAGCAGGAACTTGGGACACAAGCCCTTCATTGTTACAGCCCGTTGCTCCTTCCCGGTGGGGGGAGCGGGGACTTCCCTGCACACGTGCTTGTGTGATCCTGCTCAGGCAAGCTTATGTAACCCATTTCGTGGACTACTCTGCCCTACTTCCTGGTGCGTAAATATGAGCTTGTTTTCATTGCTTGCCTGCAAATACAACTTTGGGCTATCGCTGGAAAAAAAAAAGTTCAATTCTGTCTGCAGGATGCTCCAATGCATGCCTGTCCTGTATTATCTTAGTCCAGTTAGTTAACTTTTGTTTTGCCTGCGGCTCCCTGCCGTTGTGGGCATGGAGTATACTGTTTTGGTGGAGGAGCAATTGTATTTTGAAGACAGTTAATTATAAGCTAGAAAAAATATTCAGCTCTGAATCTGTTCAGACAACAGAGCTACACTTCTTATAAGTACTTTTCAACACCTAAAGTAGTTTTTGGGGTTTAAAAAAAAGCGAGACTGTTCTGTTGGCAGTATTACCAACATTAAGGGCCTTCAGCAGTTTTCTACACATGTTCTAAGGGCTGGTGCCAAGGTGGATGTATAAGCTGAACAGCTGCTTTTAGGGTCCCGGTTAAGTCCCGCAGGCCAACTTAGAGCCTCTGGAAAGCAGATCATGGCTAAAAGTGATGCAACAGCTCAGCTGAGCTAAACAGCAGTTGAAGATTTCAACATACACGAACCTTTAAAGTGCCTGTTGCCAGAACTCCTTGGCCAGTAGCTTAAGTACAGGGCTTATCTAAATGCCTTTGACTAAATTAGAAGGAAAAAAGAAATAGCAAGGAGGAGCCATGGGGCAGTTCTGCAGCTGAAATAAGCCTATGGAGAAGTAAGGTTAAGAGCAGTATTGCAGGAAGAAAAGCTCAACTGGCAGACTTGATCTAAGCAAGCAGTTACAAAAAAAGTGTGCTGGAGCTTTTTGGAAACGTCTAATTATGGGGTGTGGTAGCTTGTGAGAGTAAAGCAAGCGTACAGACTTGGTTTACATTAAAAACTGTTCTGTGTGTGTGTGCATATGTGGAGAATAGGGGAATGGCAGCTTGTTGCCCACTGCTGCTACTCAAAGTGGAGCCTTGGCTAAAAACAGTTTTTCTGTCTTTTAAAGGGTTCCTTACCAGATGACTGCACTGTAATTACATGGTTTTCAAGTTGAACTGTGTTAGTCTTAACACCAACTGACAAGAGCCAGCAGCTTCTAGCAGAAGCCTTTAGACTGTATGACAGCAGGTAAACATGGAGCGAGGCTCTGTTCTAATACAGCCTGTCACCTTAATGAGGATCTGTGCCCTGGCTGCAGGAAGGCTGCTGTGGCTGCTCTAACAACCACTACCATGGGGCAAGAAACAGAGACCACTTCTTCAGTTCTGCTTTTTTTTCTTTTTTTTTTTTGGTGAAACAACACTCACTGCAAAGCGTGCATGGACACAATTCTAAACCCTTTTTCTAGCCCCTAAAACAATTATGTTTGGGTTTCTTTTAAATGTATGTTTGTCTTGTCAAGACCATGTCGCTAACTTTTGTTGCTTCCCTTCTGCAAAGTATCTTGGTTATACTTGCTTCTCCGCTCTTTCCAGAAAGGAATTTTATCTTTCTTTGTTCTTTGAATTATCTGTAATATTACGTGGTTACAGGAGTCTCCTACCATCCTGTATGGCTACTTGGTTGATAAACGCTGATTGCTCTCCAGCCTTGCAGAGTTGAAAGAATGAAGACTGTAAGCCTGGGGAGTGCTTTTGTTTTGTCCCGTGTCAGTGTAAGAACACTGTTAAACTGAATTCATGCCGGGACAGTAAAAAAGCAAACAAAAAAATAGTAAGACTTTAATTGCTGTTTACTGTGGCCACGCATCTCAGCAATTGTCTGGTGATGCTGATGCATCACATACAGTTGTCAAATGGTAATTCCTTGCTTTCAAAGCATCTTGCCTTAAACAAACCAACAAACCAACCTGAAATGAAACACCTCTTACGCCAGCAGTTTTCAATAGTGATAAGAGAGTTGCTTTACATTTCCTTTCCTTTATGCCACAGGGGTAAGTCGTTGGCATCTGCCACTCTGAGAAGCTTTTTCAGCTGAAAAGATCACCTACAAGTCATGAATAAATAGAGCTTGTATGCAGTTGGGTTCCTCTTCCCATCCCTGAAAGTTCCCTGTTAACGTGGTACTACAGAAGTAGTTATTTCATTTTAACATCTTTACATTTTATTTATTCAGGTTTTTTTTCACATTCTATTCATAGAGCAATATGAGCATCACTTTTAGCATGCAAAGCTTCCCTGTACATCTGAACAAGGACAAAGCAGCTGCACTTCTAAAACGATTCACATCATTTAATTTTATATACCTCTGAAGAGATCACCCAAATTAGAAATACTTAATTTAAAGTGACTACTGTACAATGGAAATCACTTATTCACAATATTTGTAGTTATAGTTCGTTCTCTATTTACAAAATACTATCCTGAAAATTTTCTATTAAGCTTCAATTTGAGCAAAATAGTTTATTTATACCTAAGTAACAGCGGTTACTTAACATAAGGGAAAATGCCATTAGAAGAGTACAGAAATGGTTCAGCATGGCGTTCAGACACCCATCAAGTCTCTTGCTGTGGTTCCGGTTGTTCTGTGGCCAATGTCTTTGACTGAGGTGGCTCAACTCTGTTTTCAGGAGGTGGGGGTGGAGGTAAGAATTCAGGTCTCTGAGGTGGATAGTGAGGAAAAGATCTCATGGGAAATGGATTTCTCACTGTGAGACAACGAGAGTGGTCCAGTTAATACCAATCACACCAGCAAAACCACACCTGCTCCTTCTACCCCATGCACCTTACTGCTTACAATGGCCTACCTAATTAGAAGTCAGAAAGTAGAACCATCTTAGATGAGGATGTGCCCCAATGAGACAAATACTCTGGGGAAGGGAAGGACAAAATACCTACTTTCCTCAACAGTGATCTGGTGCCTGGCTTGTGGCAGTAGCCAGTTAGTGTCTGCTAATGGGCTGCTGCTGCACATCAAACTGAAGGTAGTGGTGGCAGCAATCTGATCTGGTAGCCCTTGGCTGTCATGCTGTATAGGTACTGTGGAAGATAGAGATTACTTCCTCACAGCTTAATCCGAGAACAGCAAGAGGCAGAAAGAAGCCCTTCAGTCTGATACCTGCATCTTGTTCCAAAAATGGAAACTATGAAGTGAAACAATTAACAGGTATGTCACAAATGCATGCCTTTGTATAGACATTAGCGTACCTCACAGTTAAAGAATGACGAAGTTCTACAATTTATGTCTGATGCAGCCTCCCAACTACTTGCTCATCTACCTGAGAACAGGAACCTTTCAGCTGCTGAACACTGCATGCTCTTTTCCAAAGGTAATATTAGTAAAAAACAATACCACTGTGAGCAACTCTGAAGAAGTAAATATACACTAGCACCTTAACCAGGAAGTTAGACAAACTGAGAAGTGGTTTGTGCAGATGAAAACTGAATGAGCAGGCAATAAACCACTCACATTCATTAGCCTGAAGTAAATACTAACAGGAGTTACGTACTTGGCAGCGGAGGGCGTGGAAGCCCCAAGTCTCGTACTGGAAAACATTCACGTGGTCCATAGATGCCAGCAGGGGGAGGGGGAGGAAAAGGGGGTCGTCTCATGAAAGGTCCTCGGGGATCCATAGGCATCATTGGAGGTCTGACTGGAGGGAAAGGTGGAGGAGCAAATCCTGAGCTGACTGCTTCACTTTCAGATGCCAGCAGCTGATCAGGGAGAGAGTTCTGTAGCACAGTAAGAACACGGAAGATAGTTTAGGGAAAGGGAAAAGGAAAGAAAATATCTTAAATCTCATCAGGTCTGCTTTGACATGGACTGTCACACAAGCTATAAACCAGTTCTAAGCGGCATAATCCTGAGCAAGGCTACTTTGGTGCATGGGCCATCAGCTCGATCATAGTTTCACCTTTCAGGTTTTCATTAGTTTTCAGCAATGATTACGCTCGTAACATCTCAAAATGAACTCACAAGACAGTGAATACTGTGATGAAAGTCCACATACAATTTTTATAACTCGGACTGCACAGTGCAATACATTATTGAGTATTTCAGACATTTTTTTTCCATATTTTTTAAAATATACTTTAAATCAAGTTTCTGTTTAGCTACTTACGCTAAGATTAGAATGATCTTTCATCTCATTTCCACTCGGTTCTGTCAGTGGGCTGTTTTCTGACGATGTTTGCCCATCTGTATGCAGAAGTTAAACAAGTTACTCAGTGCTGACCCCCACCAGTTTTTTTTTTCTTATATCTTATATAGAACATATAGGCAAGAAAATTAAACATGCTGCTGCGCCAAGCGACTACTCTGTGAGCAGACTGAAAGACAACCAAGGAGCACAAAAGCTATGCTTCAGCATTTTCACCAACCTGTGCACAGGTTGCACATGAATATTCCCATGCTGAGGCTTTTACCAAAGTTTCTCATATCCAGATAAAGCTTTTTTTTCCTTCATTTTTTCCCATTTTTGTCATTTTTTTTCCTTAAAAGTTAGAGGTGCAGTTGCATTTCTCCCTTTCCTTCTCGTGCCTCATTTCTTTGGAAACTCCCACTTCAGCTGAAAGTCCCCACTCTATAACCCCCCTCCATCAGGTTGTGAATCACTGCACTAAAACACACTCCTGACAAAGTGCAACAGCATCACGTCATTTCAGGCAGGCTTTGCCTGTGTTAGAGAAGCTGTTACCTAACAACCTGAAACATTTTTCTTGAGCCATGCAGAGAAGATTCATTCCTCAACACTCAAGCTGTGTAACACTTTCTGTTTTAAATCCCTGTTAAGCTGCTCCCAAACTGTGTCAAAGCCCTTCTGACAAGTTTCTTGCTCTCCAGATATCTGCCTTAAGTTAACCTTTTGGACGTCTCATCTTACACGTCTTATCTGAGGAAAAGGCATGTTAGCTTGCTGAGAATTTGCAGTCAATTCACTTTTGTGTTTGAGCCTGGATTCCACTACTGTGAGATGTTGCTCTTCTAAGATCATATGGTGATGGGTGTATTTTTACAAATGCCTAAGTCTGGTGAAATTATATGCCTCTAAAAAGCAACATTCACAAGCTTAATGAGCTGCTAGATGTTGGCAGCAACATTATCCAAATGTTATCCACTGTTTCCATTAAGTAGGTTACAAACTGCCCAAGAACCATGTACTCAGAAGAGGCTGTTATTGCTAATCCCTCCCATGGCTGTCATCCTACACTGAGATTCTCCAGTTGATTGAACCACAGAAGCCAGGTAAAGCAATTCCCACCTGTCTTCTCAAAAGACTGCATACTGTAAGTCCGCAGCTCTGCTGGTCCAGAAAGTCTTCCAGTATTTGGAGGATTAGGGAAAAATCTTTCTTGTCTTCGAGGAGGAAGAACTGAATCAGCATAAGGCTCACCTATCATTGGTAAAAAAGAAAGTATCACCAAACAGGTCAGTGTTTCATACAATTTTACACCAGCAACATTCTCTGGCTATCTTATGCTCTTGTAAATAGTCAAAGTGACTATTAATCAGGGTGGGAAAACTATCTTTGCTTCAGTAGCAATGAAGGCCAATATAAAAATAGTCTACTGTTTATTTTAAATCACACTAATCTAAGAGTGACATTTCCCACTACACTTCATAGTGCTCTAACACATTTCCAATTTACTTGCACTGAATCTAGCTATTATACAGCTACAAGGCAAACTGCAGCAGTGAGATTCAGAGCAAGGGTGAGTAAGAACACAGCTCTGGAAAGGAAAAGAGGACTACTTCTGCAGTGTCCTGTAAGTAGCTGAGATCTGGCAAATAGGAAAGTTCACCCTGAATGAATTGAGTTTCATGATCAGGCTCATAAGCAGCTGATGAGGCTCATATGCAACCATAATATCTTGCTGCAACTGACAACTGTCCTATATCTTTTTTTTTAAATGTTTGTTTTTTAAATTGTAGTATCTTTGTTTCTTTAATACAAACAAAAAATACTTAAATATATACACCACAAGTCCGTAATTCCATTCTTCCAGTAGCCAAGCAAATTTCTGTACCTGACGGAGGCAGAATTATCCTGCGTTCTCTGTCCCAGGGAGGAGACAGGGATCCAGTATCTGATGGTGGTCTGTGGGGATCAGTTAATCTATCAGAACTCATGTCTCCTCGTTCATTACTGGCTTCATACATGACAGTAGATCCTGGTCCTCTAGATCCTAATTGAAGAAATCAGATAGCTATTTACTCAGGTTTTTAAACCCTCCGTTATGTCTTTCTTCATTAATTCTGAAGACAATGGAACGTATCACGAAATGCCAACACTTTCAAGATACAAGAGGAGCAAGGGTCCACAGGAATCTCCAGCTGTTTGCTGATGATGACTTACAAGAAGCCTTTTAAGGTTTGTTTGGAAGGAAAATATCTTAGTTCAACAGAACTGTAACCTACAGTACCTGATTTTTTAAAAATCATTTTTAAGAGTATTTGTTAATTCAGAGAAACTACTGCCTTCATGGGAAACGTTACTTTTAGCACTAAAGTAACGGTCACTAGCAAGACCTCATCAATTTAGAAATTATCACTCAAAGTTAATATCCTCATTAAAAATATCTATTCGAATGATATTCAACACTATTCTCGTTCCCTCTATCATAAGAAAAAAAATAGAAAAGACCAGGTCAACATACAAGTAAGTGGAAGAGAAATTGTGACAATGAGTGACTTCAGGTTTATAGTTTTCTTTCAGGTAAGGCTTGGTCTGAAGATTGACAAAATACACAATTCTGGTATCCTCCTCTATTTTGAAATTCAACCTAGAATTCAAAGCCATTTTCTATCTTGCACAAAGTGAGACGAGCGCTGCAATTACTCAGCAGTTACATCAACTACACACATCATTTGTTTAATCTACCCAAGTTATATTAGTGTTCCACTGCAAAATGAAGCACTGTTAGGCCTTTGCATAGTTACCTTCCTTACTAAGACTCCACTTTGAAATCCAGTTTTCACTCTTACTCAGTGAGAGCTGAGCTACAATTTAAAGATTTGCGTAACATCAAAATTTCATTACTTACTGCCTCTATTCAAGTAGAAGTTGTCAAGCCTGTAATTCTTCTTGTTTGTGGTATAGCTGTGGTTGAACACTCAACCTTAGCTTTTTTTTCCCTCTCTTAGAACACGAATCAACTTTCAGATGGAACCGGGTATATTATTTACAGAGAATTAAAGTACATAAACAGACAATACTAGCTTTTAAAAAATCAATGTTGATTATTGAAACCCTTATAAATATTTCGATATATTTCCCATTAAGTACAGTTGCCAACAGATTTTATAGCAGTACTAAGAAATATAGTAGCTTCTTCATTACCTGTAACAGATGCTGAACTCCATACTAGAATTCACCCACGCTGTTTCCATTAAAACAATGAACATGAAGGAGTCATGTTTCCTTCCCTTATGGCCTAAGACACCGTGGCTTTCCTTCACCTACTTCTCAACTTCTACTCCTTATACACAGCCCTCCTGTTCTTTTTCAGCACTAGAGATAAGAGTATCCCCACATACAATGACTGCCTCAAACTTTGTATGGGAAACTGTTGATCACCGCCTGAACCTCTGATTGACCACCTGAGGCAAGCAATGAGTGAGCTGCAGGAGCACAGGTGAAGGTAATTCAGCTGTGCTACCGGAAGGGATGGAGCTTGACTCCCAGATCTCATTTAAGGGCTGACTACCACTAAGGCAGGATCTCTTTCTCTGGAGATCACTCCTTCCTGTGCAGAGTTTCCTGCGAGCCTTCAACATCGGTGAGCGTTTTCTATTTATCACAGATTACCTTTCTATCATGATAATCTTTTGTACAAAACATCTGTATAACCTCTGTTTACCTATCAGCTGTATAATTGTATAACTGTACAAACTTCAAAACTAAAGGGAGAGAAGCACTTCACTGAATCAGTAACTTCCTACAGAATCATTTTTCATGACTCTCAATAAAACGTTGAGAATGTAGGTACTTCCACTTTCCTTCTCTCTTTAAATGAATGAGGTGAAAGTGTCTGTATTTTTTCTTCAGAAATCTAATTGACTCGTTTAACTTAACATCAGAAGTTATTTCAGCAGAACTGCATTTGTCCAAGAAATAAGACCAAGTTTGGCTCTTCTCAATTTGTGCTTCTGAAGTGAATCTGTTGACTAACTCAAACCAACAAAATTTTCCATTGTACTGGGGTACGTTATACAGATTTAGAAGCAAGTTGAAAAACAGGAAGAGTTTGTCTGCTTATACTGAATTGGTTGTTTTAATGCTTTTGTCACCAGTAAGAGGAAAAGGTGTGACAGATTTATAGCAGAGGAGAGAGAAATCCAGAACAGACAGGTTTTCAAGTTTAAGAATTGTACCTCTTCCTCCTCCTGCACCTGGAAGCATAGGTGAAAGCCTTAAAGGACCCTCCAATAAAGTTGGAGGGGAAAGAAAAGCTCTTGTTTCAGATGAAGGCCGGCCCATTGGTGAGGGTCCATATGGGGAATGCTCTGGAACAGTTAAAACAAAATACTCAAGTTCACAATACTCAGTTTAGCAAGCTGTATTAAGTAATTAACTTCTCAAGTGATGTTTAAAACTAAATTCAATAAGTGAAATGAGAACTGTGTTCCAATTACTGCATGTGTCATATTTCTAGTCTACTCTCATCAATGCTGCCAACACTCTTAGTTTCAATATTTCCTAGAGCAACTTACAACTTTTTTTTTTTTAACGCAACTTATTTGTACATACACGTGGCCAAGATAGGTTTGAAACAATTAGATGTGTGTGATCTCAGGAAACAAAACCAGAATCCAGAACTATTAGGGTTTATTTTACAATTCAATACTGTACCTCTGAATGGTCTAACTGGAACATCAAGAGCATAAGGATCTTTTTCTAAGAGGTCAAGTTTAAATTCTGCTTCAGTTAATCTGCAAATAAACAAAGAAAGTGCAAAAATGTTAGCAGACTGCACTGCTCACTATTAACATTCCTACTGTAAGTGCTAAACAGACAGACGTATTTCATTCCCTGAATAAAAGAAGACGAGGGATGTCACAGAACTCTGAATTTAGTAACTCCTCAAATTTCTTTACGCTACTGTATTTAAACTGGAATTCAGAAGTTGAGTAGCATGTGAGATATCACGAGTCCCAGCACAACAGTGCTCTCATGAGCACTCCAAGATACATTTCAGGTGTTACTATCCGTAAGTTCCGCCCCACCACCCAAGCCATGAGGTCGGTACTAACTTCTGAATTAAGTTGCAACATCATTTGGTAATCATGGCTTCTGGTTAATTCATACATGTTAGAAAAACAGTATCATCAAAACCTCAGAGTCCTAGTACTACATTCTGCTTCTCTCATGATGGAATACTGGGCTCGCTCTGCCCTACCACGATTACCACTGGTTAACGCAGGTCTAGAAAACACTGAATTGCACAAATCCAAAACACGCTCAAATGGCAAATCACATTTGTTTAGAATCAGATCAGGACTGCACTTACTTTTGTCTGTTATGAGTGTTTTCTTTTCTTATATCATTGAGTTGTCTTTCAGCTGCACGAGCTGTCAGCTTTCAAAAGGGACAAAAATCAGATGCTTAGATATTTCTGTTTATTAATTAAATCCTTCATAAATGTGACACCTCCTAGATCCAAGGCATTTTTCTATCTGAGGTGTGTAGATTCTATTTTCACTGTATACTACTGATGCATAAAGCACATGGAACAGCGCCTCACAGACATCACCAAATGACACTAGCAGTTCCGCTAGCTAACTTTTTCAAAACAAAAAGGCTTTCCAGCAGATTCTTAGAACTGCAGGAATGGCATTCTTAAGCTACAGCTGCTTTGAAGCACCGACAGAATACATACAAGATTTAAAATCTCCAATTTTACACAAGAAAATTTTATATTAAATTAATACAATTCAAATCTATAATATTACAATCATGAAGTTCTATAACTTTTAACAGGACAATGTCATACAGACCATTCTGCACAACTGCAGATAATATTAGTCAGGAGATATTTTAACATTTTCTGTTTGGAAAAAAGTAAAAATGGAATTTATAGCACCATTCTTAGGAGGCTGTCAATGGAACAGAGTGTTCTCACAGGACATAATGTCTTCTATTGGTAGATAAAAGGAATGGAGTACATCCAGGAAAAATATTAAAATGGCACTGAAGCAAGGCCAAATGCTTGTGTTTTTAGCAAAATGTCACACTCTTATTAAATGACTGCATGTTATTCAAGCAGATTTAGTGCTATAGCAAATGACACTGCAGTACTTAAATTCTACTGAGCTCATAAAGCAAGCTATTCAAATCACTGAAAAGAGACAGTAGTTGCTACAGAATTAAGAACATTTAGTATTTTGAACTTACCCAATTATCGTGAGCCTTCTTCTCATGTGAAGTAATCTGTGGAAAAAAAACATTTGTTATATCATTACTGAATGGCATTACTCATCTGAAGAAGAAAAGACTGAGTCAATGCTCTCATTCATAAATTTAATGTGTATAATTATGAGACAAACTTAAACCGAAGCTCCTTTTTCATAAAGTTACATAGTGATCTCTGCTAAGAAACCGAGTTAACCAAAATAGATGGTGTAAGAGAGGTTAAAAGAGATCGAAATGAAAGCCAGATGAAGTACCACAACCTAACTGAAAGCGGTATTTCAGTGCAGTAGCATCCACCCTATTTGGCACAGGTGCTAGGTAACGCAAAGCACACACCTGATTCTGATAAGAGCGAATGGTTCGTTCCAGCTCTTCTTCCAGATCTTTTGCTCGCTGTCTGTAACAAAAATAGCATTTATGATGATGTAATAAAATGTTGAGAAATAATAAATATAAAAAGCGTAATTGTAGTATATTTTGTATCTAGAAGGAAGTATTGTTACTTAGACCTAGAATTAACACCGCTGATGTAATTTTTGTGTCCTTGTGTCCTGTGGTCCTTAAAGTAGTACAAACAGGATGCTAAAAATAAACAAAAAGCAAAACCATTAACATCCCTCCCAACTCTTCAGTGGTCTGTAATATGCTTCCAATATAAAGAATATCCCTCTACATAATGCCCTAACAGCCAGCCTTACTCAATGTAGCAGCTGTTACACGGTTGGAAGCTTATGTCATTTCAAGCTACTGGTTAGTTCTGAGGGACGGTTACTTGCACTAAGGTTATTTCCAGACCACAGAAAGCATGAAGCCACCTTGTTGCCAGCTGCCCTGTGCACAGCCTCTGCAGGTGGGCCACAGATACATGGTTGAGTATGCTAAAAAGTGAATTCCATATTCCTATACGAATACTGAAGAATGCCTACAGTAACTTCATATTCCAAAGGAAAATTAACTGTTCAGAAAGCACAGCTGATCAGTATTGTTTACTTTGAATCAACACTCCCCGAAGCACTGGAGGAAGACAGGAAATGTACATTACAGATCAAAGAATTATGCTACAGTTTGAGAAACTACAGAACAGTGGGCATAACATGAAACAGAGAAAACCAGTTCAAAAACTACAGAAAATATTCCTGCCTTGGAGTATTCTAGAAAAGAATTTTTAAACACTAATGCTATTTTACAACATAGGCATATAGAAACAGAATACTAACACTACACAATGAGTATGTTCAGAACGATGCGAAAACCGAATGTTAGATTCACTTCACAGTATTCTCTTTTTCACTTCGTATTTTGATGCCTGTTCAGCTGACATTTCATTATGAGTAGCATTCCAACGAAAAAGCTCTCAGTGGTCTTCTGTTCTCAGTTACGTATGTATTACTACACACAAGGAAGCACACACGCACAAAAAGGAAACAATCTGGAAGGAAATACATTCACTTCTTCTGGTATTCTCTATTGCCTTTTGTTCACTTTCGAACAAGTGAGTAAAATTTGTAATTACCTGTAGCTGTTTAGCTCTTCAGCAGCATGAGTAATTTTCTCATCTACTTTAGAAAGCTTTTCTTCTTTTTGTAGGCGTTCTCTCTCTTCCACTGTCAGTTTTCTTTAAGAAAATTCACAAACTAGGGTTAATTCTGCTTTTAAGTCAACTATTCTGTAGTCAGAATATCAACAAAAAAAAAATCTCAAGTTACTTGGCTGTAATGTAAAGAAAATGTTTATCTAGATAAAGGATTTTACAGACAACAAACTAAGTGGCAGAAACAGGACTAGATTTTATTCATATTAATTTATTCGGTTCATTAGTTTCGTTTTATGAAGCATTATCACTATTCCTAAAAGCATTCTGGAAGAGAATTTAAACTCCCAAATACTAAAGTTCTCCTTTTGCAAAACATTTACTCTCTAGGGAGTAAGTATTTCTATTTAAAACAAACAAAAAAGCACATAACCCTCTCCCTCCCATCCAAACAACCCAAAACCAACCACAACCAAAAAAACCCAACTACTCAGACCTACATTATCTTTCAGTGCTATTTCAGCAGCTACTAAGCAGATGTCCTGTTAGTACCAATAGCTTATTTTATTCAGCTATCAAACTGACTTCAATCTGTACTGGCTATTCTTGTATTTGACAAGGTATGCTGAGCTTTGGCATGGTATGTTTAAATGGCTAATTTTTAAGTGGTTCCTTTCTATTCCCTCGTCTCTCTTAAAATCAAATGTTAACACTGTGGATTTCTGGGTTTTTCTACACCTGCAAGGATGCCAATCACGCATGTATTACATATGAACTACAGAGCTCTTTATTGTTGAAAGTAACACAAAATAGGCCCTGCATACTGCATAGTACAGAATCAAGACTTGTGCTGCTTCTCTTGCTGCCTTCAGAATTACGTTTGCTCCTTGAAGAAGTAGTTTTTGGCCAGCAGAACTGTGAATTCATGCCTTATAATGATTCCCCCCTGCCTCCACCACAGCTACACAGTCACATAACGCCGCTGAAGGTTTTACATGTTCCATCCCATCTCTACCAGCTGGATTTCCAATCCTTTCCGTATTTTATTTCACTCAATAAATCACAAACCCTACCATCATTCTTACTGAGAGGCAGATGGTACAGCATTTGCATTGCCTTTGTTGGTAAGGAGAGCCTAACTCACAGATGTTCTGAGTTGCGTACTGATAACAGCTAGCTTGTCCGCATTTAACTCCTAGCTTAGTTTTACACATAGCACCAGTCTTCCACAGACATTACTAGCTCCCCCGTTACTATATTAAAGATACTCCGCAGTTAAAGAAGTTACCGATTGTATTTCTTTCAGCACCTCTGACAGATGAATTAGATCATATCTTTATTTAAAAGCAAGTTTTCTAACTTCACCTAACTTACTTCATAGATTAAAAGACTAGTTACTTCTCCTCCCATCCTTTTCTCCATACTTACTTGTGGAAAAGTCCTAAAATAATATACCATTACTTCTATGGAGACAATATTACACTACTTTGGCCACAAATGTACACAAAGGTAAGGAAATTCTGTTATGTTACACAGAGAACTCTGTAAAACAATATTGAAATTTTCAATCATTTTTAGCCCCCCAAACAAAAAGGTGTGAATGTCAAGCAATAAGCATTTAATATACAAGTCAGGAGGAACCATCACCTGTGCAGTTTCATTTCATTTTCTTGATAAAGCTCGGTCATAACTTTAAGTTTCTGCTGAAGCTTTTGAACTTCACTTTCCAAACGTTCATTTTCCGATTGTAAGGAAACTTGTTCACTTTGGAGGTTTTCTATACGCTCTGTCAAATACAGAGATGATTATATTAGGATTTAGACACAGTTCACAAAATTAAAGTATTTGCAACATTTTTGGACTGTAAAAAGCCTGTAAAAACTTCTGATAGTACATTAAGTTAACAAAGTATGCAATAACGTGTATTAATACACTTCAGTAGGTTATACAAATTAAGAGACAGTGTTGGCCCTTTGATGGGAAGCCAGTGATTATATTCTCTACCTGCCATGAAGTGCAGCTCTGAGCAAACAACTGGCCTTTGCAACCCCTCCAAACGGTAGAGCTTCTCTAGACAATGCAGTTTTGTAACTCGCAATGTAAATTTTCATTTAGAGCTTTTATTGCTGTCGTTACTCCACTAAAAGACTAAAATCTTTATCATCATATATTCTTGTAGATTATCCATTCAAAGTCTTGCTAAGATGCCTGAAGGGATAATTCCGGCTTGAATCTGAAAGATTTGTCTAACTACTTTATCTATCCAGATTAAAATCAGTCACGTCTCTTTATTTACTTTTCCTAAGCCTAAAGAAAGAGCTTCAAGTAAGTTTAAGTACCTTTATGGGACAGAGTAAAAATCCATTTGAAAAATGCATCAGCATAAGAAGTCAGTGTAAATGACCACTAAGCACTGAAAAAATAGTTTTGCAGAGCACACCATCATTCAAATATCAAAGTGCGGCGGCTATTCTGCTTGCTTTCATCAACAAACATCTCAGAAAGTTTAATTCAGTATGATCTATACAACAAAGGAGAAAATGAAGATACTTCTAGCTTCAATGCTCTAAATGCAGTACTTCAGATTTTAATAAGCATTCAGCTTACACTACAACTAAACTATCAATTTTAGTAGGTGGTTTTAAAATTTTTGACTACAACTCCATTGCTTCATGTCCAATGTTTTACGTAAAGATATTCTATATTTACTAACATCACTTATCCCAGATATTTTAAGGTTTTGTAACTTCCATACTCCAGAAGAGTACAACAGAATTTAGAAATGGTGCTTTAGCAGTCAATTATTGATTACTAAACTTGGATTGCTTCAGCACCAACATCAAATACTTAAAAGAGCTAATAGGCATTTTAAACATCAAGTAGATCTATTGAACTTATTTCTGTTTTTACTGGAAATAATATGTAATGTCATTTAATTACCTGTAAGTTCTCCCTTAGCTTTACTTTCATCAGACAATTTTGAATACATTTGATCTCTTTCTGTTTCCATGGTCTTTAAACAAGCATTTAACTACAACAACAACAACAACAAAAAGCTTAAAGTTATTAGAAATGTTTGCATGCAAAAATATCTAAACAACAAAATTGCACAACTTTGCAATACCACTAGATAGCTATTTACAATTAAACTTAGCATTAAAAAAATCATATATACTGTATTTAGATCCCCTCCCTTCCTCCAAAAAACCATCCACAAATTTCTTAAACTCACATACCTTTGCAGCATAGATCAATTTCCTTATGGTTCGTTTTTGCTGATCATCTGATTGACAGAATAGAATGTATCACTTATAAAGCACCGAAAGATTTGTGACCCAGCTTACTACTCTGCTACCACTTTATTTTTATTAAAAAATGCCACAATATGCAAAGCATATTTTAAAACAGAATATAGGTGTTCTTCCCTCCCTGACGGACTCAGAATGCATATGTTAAGAGTGAATGCATTCTAAGATTTACCGGGCTGCACTCTCTGGTATCACCAGCACTAGCAAAAGAGAAGCCACACATAAACAAGGAGGAGGAAAGGCTCTGCTGCTTTTTCAGGGGATCCACATCTTTATCCCCAGTGCTGTCACACTGCCTGCAACAACTAACAGCTGTGTAATGACAAGAAACTAGAAATTAAGCTCTAGGGACCCATAGCACTACTGCTTGGAGGAACTTTAGGAAGAAATTAAAGTAAGATTCCCACCTATATACATCTGAAAATCACTGCCTAATACTAACATAAGCTAAGTCACTCTGCAAGAGACCAGGCAATTCAGTCTTTTCATTTCTCTGTAACAATTAATACACTTGTATCTATAGCCACCCATTACTCTACAGTAGCACAGTCTACCGTATTTCCAGAAGTTTCTGAGCATCAAATAACTTGTCTGACATGAACGACATCAGGTGAGTTTTGAAAATCTAATTTTTATGAAGTTTATCTTTCTACTTTCCTTGAAGTTTGTTGGTTTGACATCCATTGAAATATTTTTAATATCATACCTAAATGCTCTCCATTTTCTGTTTCACCCTTTAAATCGGTGTCCCAGTGGTTATCTTCAGTGTCATCGTCATCTCTGACTGCTGAACTCCAGTCTTTCATCTTTAACAAGTACTGTGTCAGTGACTAAGAAAAACCCCACACAAAACAAGAATAGTAAAATAAGTACAAATAATAAAAACTTAGTTAGCTGTACAATTACTTTTGCAGGTTATGTAACCTTTGTTTAGTTCCCCTAGTAGATTAAGTGAGCTTTACGTATAGGACTCTAAATGTCCAACATTATATTCTTCCCATTAAAAAATATACCACATGTCATGGTATGCTCTAGCAAAGGCTGTTCAAGTACTCAAGTAAGTAGGCTTTTCACAAGGCTTGTGCATACAAATAAGGCCCTAACCTCCATACTCCAAATCTCAAAAAAATATACCTATTTATAAGAATCAGAAGTGTTTCTCCTTTTTAAGACCTGCTGGCTTCCAAGACTGTCATAATGCTCCACCTGTGCTGCTAAGCAACTTTATTTGCTTAGCAAAAAAGGAGACATTAAAGGACGGACACAGCAAACAACAACCCAGAACAACTTAATGAGTATTAAGACAGGGATCATTTGTTCAATTCTCTTGAAACTTCATGGTTCGCGTCGGTTTGAGTAACCCACTTCAGTGCTGGCTTTCATAATTTACCTTGACTCGACTCTCTTTATCCTTCAATACTTCTTCTGTATCTGCTTTAGATGATTCAAACATCTTAGTTTGTTCATTTAGTTCACTAAATCGTTCACCCCATCCTTCGGCTTCTTGTAAAAGCTAAAAAGGGAAATGCAAGGTTAGCGTGATTATTTCTTTGAACCAAAAATCAAGGACGAATATCAGTTGAGCATGTTGCATGTACTATCTTTTCAAAAGCAGAATTTTAACCTCTCATCCACCAATATGAATTAAACAAACAGACTACAAGACAGTTAAATCTCAAGATTAAAAAATAAATTCTATGTTAATGCTCCATTGCTTTAACTACAATAGTTTGGCTGCTGGCACACAGCTGCATCTTTCAATCAGTAACAGCCACATACGAATTCACAGCATAGTGCAAACTGGGTATTACCAACAAAAGAAAAATACTCTCTTTTTGTTAATACAGAAGACATACACGGGCAACTGTGTTTATCATTAAACATCGTTCCTAAAAGGGAAACTAAACTTTGAGTAGCTTCTGCATAAAGCCAAAGAGAAAATAAATTGACCTTACTTATGTACTTGTAAGAATAACAGTGAAGGGGAAAAAAAAAGCAACAATGTGCAGTGAAATAAAGCAGTATATATCTCTAATGTTCCTGGAGAAAAACATAAAAACCACCCAACCCACAGATCAACATATAAAACAAAAAATAGGACCGTGGAGTTCATTAGCAGTTCCCTTGTTCAAAGTAAAAGGCCCAGTCCTCTCCCTGACACGTCATAAATCTGAGAGAGCACATCTGCTACAGTGTTTAAACTATGATGTGCCAGAAGATGATGACCCATTAGTGCAAACAGACAGAGGAAAAAAGTACTCTAATTTCTGTGAACAAATAACATCTTTGTTACCTTTTAAGCATAAGTGAAATTCTGTCTTTCAAAAAAAAAAAAGAAAAAGAAAGGGATACGGACCTTCTAGTACAGCGAACCAGTTCACACGCTTACAACAACCTTATAAAAGAAAACGCAAACAAACAAAGCAGATACTTTTTCTTCTTTCCTTACTGGGTTCTATAAACTATTTCCAGGCTCTTCGTCCACTAAAAAGCACAGCAAAATGCAACACATGCAGATGTTCTGAAATCGCTAAAAACGGCAACATACCTCAATTAATGACAAACTGACTATTTAGGATGACAAACTCATCCTAAATAACGTGGTTAACAAATGACTACACCCAGGTTAATTTATCTGGAAGGAATTAAAAATATATATTTATTAAGAACCTGACAAATTGATTACATCCCAAGGGCTGTTTTTTTTTTTTAATTTCTCCTGGGTTTGCCTGACATAAAACTATTGTCTATAAAACAATAATTTTCAACACTTAGTATTACCCTTAAGTCCTATTTTTAAGTGGAAGAAAGAAAAAGAACGCTCTTTTCCTCAAGAAGAAAGAAATAGAAAATTTGTCTGAAACCAAGAAGCTACTATTAGAAAAAACAACTCTATTAAAACTTTTAATTGCATACAGCTTACAAAACTTCACAGACATTTGTTGTCACACTGGAAATAAAACACTGAGATCAGACACTTCCTTCTCACAGAAAGTTACGTACAGATTTGATGAAAAAGGACTCCTGAAAGAAAATAATTCTCACGCTGCTACAAGTAAGAACATCAAGTTTTACTGATAACAGAGTTGCACACATCGGGAGCGTTGCTCTGGCAGAAAATGTACTACTTCCAGTAACTTCCCTGACAAACCAGCAAGTTTGATATCAAAGGTGTTTTAACAAAATCAACAGGCCTGTATGTCTACCTCTGCAAGGTACCTGCCTGGATACACTTCAGACAAGGAGGTGAGTCAGGCAGGAAAACAAACACACATCCACAAAAAAGTGAAATAGTTGATGCAGCATTTAATGTTCAGAAGTATTACCTTTTTATGTCAGAGATCATAATTTCATTCTAAAACTTGGCATTGCACTAAATGACTACTGCATATGCTGAACACTTTTTAAGATAACCACCGTTCTTTGAGATCTGGCTATAGCAAGGAAGAAAATAAACAGCTAAAACTTGGGAAGTAACAGTCCTTTCTGTATCCTCACATTACCGATCTGACTTTCCACTAATTCATCCGCAGCAACACTATAAGTTCCCTACCTGTCTTTTGTACAGACTGTCATTTCTTCATTTGTTTTGTTTTATCAAATAAAAGCATTTGCTCTTTGCTGCTGAAAAGAATCCAAGCTGCAGGCTTGCTTACATCTCTGCTTTCTTCAGCAAAAATCCTATTAGTGTCACATTACCACACGCCCTCTTCCTCGCCAATCAGTATAGGTATTTCTTCTATTTTTTTTTATTTTTAATCAGTACGGAACTACTTCAGACAAAATTTTTCCACCATCATTTTAAAGGCATGCCCGCTCTTCCTAATTCCATTTACCAGAACATTCATGGGCTACTAACAGACCCGTGCAGGAGGAACTCCTTGGAGAAGTCACATTTACGAAGCAGCGTACAAGAATAAAACCTCTAAGGAATTTAAGAGCCTACCTGTTTCTCACTCTCCTGAAGCTGGCGGTTTTCATCTATTGCGTCTTGAAGAGATGTCTTGAGTCTCTCCGTATTAATCTGATACACTTTTAGGGTGGACTTGGCCTACATTTAAAAAAAAAAAAAAAAAAAAGAAGTGTGCTGTTTCAACAGTACTTGTGAAGACGTAACAAGCAGAGTCACCATGGACTCATTCTTAATTTGTCTAAGTACGCTGTATTTGTATTCTCATCTTTTTAGCACAATTTCAACAGCCTCTGCAGACTGTAGTTTTGAAACAACACATACCATTGTAGAGTAAGAGGGCAGAGAAAAGACAAGGGAATTGCATTTCCCAGTAAACGACAATCACGATATGAAATTAAAACTTACTAAATCGCGGCACACAGAAATATTAAAGCCTTTGCAATTCTTCTCATTTACATAATTCTGCCTCTTACTAATCAAAATGTTAAAGAAGAAACTACACTGAGAACAGAGAAATGACGAAGCTTTGAAACAGAAATTATAAAATAAGACATACCTCAGCAACTTGTGATTGGATTGATTTTGATTCTTTCTCCAAAGATTCCAGTCTTTCCTGAATTTCAGCCACCTGAAAATAATTATTTTTTATACAGCTTCTTCAATAGATTTGACTGGAAAAGTCTAAGCAATGACTAAAGTTATCTTAATTTTCAAACTGTGAAAGCTGCTACCCCCACATCGGAGAAAGCTGCTTTTCTGAGAACATTAAAACGAGTAGCAACACAGAAAGGATCGTTTTTATTCTTACCAATTTATCATTTTCTGATTGCTTGGATTTTTCTTCTTCCAGTTCCTTTTCCAGATTCTCTATTTCTTGGTTGAGTTCCAAGTTTGACTTGTTCAGTTTTTCATGTGTTTCCTAAATCAAGTTGTTTTGATAGTTAACACAACACGCTTGACATTAACTACATACGAAGAGTACGTTTTAAATTTCATTTTAATGCAAAATGACGAAGTACACTTAACATCACCATATCAAGTATAAATCTCAAAGCACTCTAGACTCGTGCATGCTAACAAAACCTTTAACAACTAGCTCTATTGGGTCTGAGGTGCAGAACAAAATAGATCAATTTGCTTTTTTTGTTACATAAATCTCATGTAGTCCATTATTTGATTCAATTTTTTGGAAATCTTTTACAAATATATACTAAGTACAGGGGATATAAATGCAGCTACTGTATAATTTTGCTACTGTGTCAATACGAGGCTATTCTGTACTTATGCATGTCTTTCCTTTAAAAGTACCGATAATTTTAAATTGCTCCAGTAGGCTATAAAATGTATTTGAAGTAAATAGAGCATGAGAATACACTTCCTGCAGTGCCCGATCTCTCCTCTTTAAACAATGAATTATTGCCTAGCATGCCATTTGCTCTAGTATCAATCATTTTAAATGATCCACTCCAATTTTAATTAAATCGTTACAAAAACTTTCCTCAGTTGTCTCACTTCTATGTTATTTTTCAGTAGCCCAGGATTAGAAAAACAATGCTTGCAATTGAAACATTTTTAAATGTGCATTTTCCTGAAATTCTGCCTTAAATTGTACAAATGATAATTTCCTTTCGTTCTTTTTTTCCCTATTTTTTTTTTTACCTCAAAAAGAGATGCGTCTGATTCTTTCATAATGCTGTCACCTTTTAGAGATGATTCTAAATCTTCCAACTGAAAAAAAAAATCAGAATGTATACAAAAAAATTGCCTAAATAACAGAATAAATAACATTGTAGTCGAACACAAGTTTTGATTACAGCATGAGATATCAATAAGGCACTGAATTGGAAGGTTGTTTGGTTACCTCTTTTTTGCTAAGGCTGAGTTTCTCAAGTATTTTGCATTTCTCTTCAACTAGTTCAGCAATTTTATTGGCAAGCTGTTTTTCCCTTCCTAAAATAAACAGACAGCTGGATGTTGCAACATTCACACAATAAAAAGTAGCAAAAAAGAAGTTTATGAAAGTTACACATAAACTATGAAAATAAGCTTACCTGCATAAAGTCGACTTCTAACCTGAAACAAAAAGAAAAAAAAAAAAAACAACTGAAAACATCTGATTAATTACCCTTACATAGTATCTGAAAACTATCATCTATGGTAGCGTGATCAGATCACCCACTGAACTGAAGAAAAGAACATAAATAAGGGCTGCAGTCACATAACACATACTGCCAACACAAAGTAGTAGTGGACGTGAATGGCCTGAAGAAGAGAGGAAGGACAAAGCAGTTACCCTACGTGCCAGCTCAGACTTAACTTTCTATCAAAGAGCAAGAAACCGCACGCTGCAATACATAACAGTCAGAGCTGCAGTAAGGGCACTACCTGATGGGCATCTTGCCCACTTCCCCCCGTGGGAAGTATTAAATCAGAGGCTGCCACATGAAGTCTAGCGCCCTAGAACGTTGAATGAGCCCACCGAAACGTAACATGACATTCCTCTCACAGATGGGCCTGGAATATGTCTCTGACATCTAAGGAGAATGAATTTCTCTCTGAATTTCCCTGTAACCTTCTCATTCCAAGCCAAGCAGTCTAAGCAAGAAAAATGGAACGAAGTCATAAGCATACCTATCCTCTCAATCCCTAAAATGGTTGATATTGGGTGACATGTGCAAGAGGAAAACAATCAATACTAGAGTTTCTATTTGACTCAAGTTTAAGTTGTAACTTTTGTTTTATATCCATTGATAGGGATGGAATACGGTAAAAAAATGCAAATAAAAACAAAACAAAACACCACTAAAGGAACGACAAAAAATTACAGATACATTAACTTATACAAATATGGACCCCTCTTCCAGACAACCTGAATTGCTGCTGCAGAATAGGTGCAGGTCTAATGAGGTGTCAGAACCTTTAATACAAACGCAATTGCTCTTATCTGAAAAATAAAGATGCCACACAGCCTATCTTCAAAGACAAGTGTCACAAACAAAACTTAAGAAATACTGGATTACGGATCATGAATTCATTGCTTTAGTAGGGGAGAGGTTGGTAGGCAGATTTGCGTGGGTGAGGATCTGAGTAATAACAACCGAAGTCAACCCACACCTCAGAAATATAATCTGACATTTGTGTTAAGAGGTTTCAGTACTACATTTCTCCAGCTTACCACTCATAAACAGCTCAAGATAAAATCAGTTCAGTACTCTGACACGTAGCATCAAGGTCACCGGTCAAAGTTTTTTAAAATGCGTCCCTTGATGGGGATTCATCCAGATTGTCTTTACTTAGTTGCTACAGAAAAACACCTCCTGTCTTGACAAAACAGGCTACTTCCCAGTTTTTCTCCTTTTCTTCAAGAGAGTCTAAATACAGAGTTTTAAACCTGCTGTGACTGAAGTATTTCATACCTTGCAGAGTAACAATTTAAATTGTTAGAAACCATCAGTGAAGACTATATATCTGCATGCAGATTGAACACTTACTGACTGATAACTCCTATATAGGAACAGGAAAATTGTGAAAGCTCCAACAACGCTGACAGAGATCACTAGTTCCCAAGGGAAACCATAGAGATCAGGTCCGGGTCTCATGTCTTCAGGCAGCGATGCCACAGCCTGAAATTGAAAGATTGAACTGGTTAATATTTTCAACAGAAACAGACATAAGAAGTAATCTAAGTCAACGTGTAAGGCAGAAGGCACAGGCCTGTACATCTAGCTTTTCCAAGACTGCAAGATGGTGGTTAACAGGAGCCTGAGTTCTGCATCATACATTTACCAAATGGAAAAGAAAAAAGAAGAGATCCAGCAAGATCGGATAAGGACCGGACAAAGCTCTGAGAACTGCTCCATCTGTGCGTGACAGTCACGGTAAACTCACTGTGTACGGTAAATGCAACGTGTCTCTAATAACCTGTTGCCATACAGCAAACCTCAATCTCTAATTCTTTATTAAAGCTTTAAAACCACTACTACCTCAGCAGGGCACAAGCTAGGGCGGGCTCTCTGCCCCGTTCCAGCTCTTCGGTACCTCTCCCACCCTGAAAGGGCGGGCAGCGCGAACCGATCCCTCCGGGCGGTTCAGCGAGCGGCCCGGCCCGGCCCCGCCGCTCCCCGGGAGCACAGCTCGGCCCTACGCCGGGACTCCCCTGCGTAGCCCCGAGCCGCCGCTACGGTGCGGGGCGGTTGTCCCCAGACCCCAGTTCCCACCACAAGCCCCCAAGAGGTACGGAGGGACTCCCGCACTCACCCTGCGGGCCGCCTCGGCGGCCCACCGGCAGCAGCGCTGCGCCACGTCCCGCAGCCCCAGCCAGAGACCGACGGCGGCGGCACCCAGCGCATCCCCGCGGCCGCCAGCAGCCATCTTGCCGCGGCGCCGGCACGGCCACGCGCGGCCCCCTTCCGGCCCCTCGCTGGGCAACCGGCCGTACCACTGCTGCAGGCAGTAAGGGGGCAGCGCGGCGGGCCGTACCACTGAAACGTGAAGGGGGCGCCGCCCCTGGGAAGAGAGAGATCCCGCTGCAGCGGAGGGGAGAGAGCGGGCTCTGGGCCTCAGCGCGCGGCCCAGCCGGCAGCGGGGTGCAGCGGCCGCGCGAGCCCGGCAGGCCGTCCTCGTGAACAGCCGGCGCCCGGAGGAGCAGCTCCTCCGACACCGACGTGCGCTCGCCGGCTACAAAACTACTACTGCCCTCGTTGCACGCCGCGGGCAAACCTACCTCCGCCGTTTCCATTTGCCTCCGCCTCACAGCAGCGCTGTACACAAACAGAAGCGCCAGCGGCCGCGCCAGCTCCTCGGACAGACCTTGCCCCGCCGAAGAGGCGGGCCTGCCGTCACACTTGTGACTCGTGCCCAGGGACGACAGGTGGCGGCTCTCCCCGCCGTGAGGCGCGGCCCGGCCCGAGGGAGGCGTGCAGCACCGCGGGGGGGCTGGGCCTTCGGCACACCTGCCTGTCTGGTAAAAACCGATTGTACTGGGGCTGCCGTTAGTCATTGTGAAGAGGCTGCTGTCGCTGCAAAGTGTTCTGGAGAAAAGACCTCTACGATCAGCCACCACCCCGTCACCACCTGCTAACCATGTCCCTCAGTGCCGCATCTACACTTGAACTCCAGGGATGGTGACTCCACCACCTCCCTGGGCAGCCCATTCCGGTGCCTGCCTGACGATTCTTCTGGGTAAGTTTTTCCTAATACCCAACCTGAGCCTCCCCTACCACAGCTTGAGGCCGTTTGCTCTCATCCTATCCCTGTTCCTTGAGAGAAGACGCCCACCACTTCACAACTTCCTTTCAGGTAGTTGTAGAGAGCTGCAAGGTCTCCTCTGAGACTCCTCCAGACCAAACAACCCCGGTGCTCCAGACTCCTCACCAGCTTCACTGTCCTTCTCTGGACACACTCCAGAACTTAAACATCTTTCTTGTAGCAGGAGGCCCCAAACTGAACACAGTACTCAAAGTGTACTGTGTACAAGTACTCAAAGCTGTGTACAGGAGTACTGGAGGACAATCACCATCGTGGTCCTGCTGACTGCACAAGGTCCTGATACAAGCCAGGATGCCATTGGCCACCTTGGCTAACTGGGCACACAGCTGGCTCATGTTCAGCTGGCTGTCAACTAACACCCCCAGATCCTTTGCCTCTGCCAGCTTTCTAGCCACTCTGCCCCAAGCCTGTAGTGCTGCATGGGGTTGTTATGACTAAAGTGCAGGATCTGTCATTGTGTCCTGTCAAAGTTCGCACAGTTGACCTCAGCCCATTGATTCAGTCTGTCCAGCTCCTTCTGTGGGGCTTTCCTACTCTCAGGCAGATTGACACTTCCTCCCAGCTTGGTGTAATCTGCAAATTTACTAAGGTGCATTCAATCCCCTCATCCAAACCATCAATAAAGATATCAAACAGGGTCTGCCCCAATACTGACCCCTGGGGAACATCACTCATTACTGGTCACTAGTATCTTACAGATACTCATGGAAGCAAAGAGCAACTCTTACCTCTTTGACAATACTTGTAATTGCTGAAAAAACAGACTTTACCAGTTCCCCCATCTCAAAAGCACTCAGGCACAGAAGTATCTGATTTATCCAGCCTCCATCTGGTTTGTTTATAAGGAAAAAAGAAAATAAAAAAGAAAAATTATGTTACTATTGTATATTTAATATAATTCCAATGGTTGTTTTGTTTTTTGGTTGTTTTTTTTCCATTTTGAATTAGGAAATTTTACACTTACCATTATCTGGAATGTAGTTCTGAACTTGGAAGATGTCATCTAAGGAAGGCTTTTCACCATCATGTTGAAAATCAGCTACTAAGCTTGGCATTATTTCTTCAGAATTTACTGAAGGAATCACTGTCTCTTCTGAATGTTGCTCACTGTCAATAGGTGCATCCATTTCATATTTATCCTCTGGCTTTTCTTCCAGCAGCCTCCTTTTACTGCCTACTCCTGCAGATAATTGTGAAAGGAAGTGGTGTTTATTTTCAGAGGATTCAACAGCTGTTCTCACACAATTTTTTTTTTTTTTTTTTTTACAAGGTGTGAGCCTGTAACTGAGGTTTCCATTTTATTTTCTCCTTGATAATTAAAGACATCATGTAAGATTGGAAGAAAGAGAAGCCATCCAGAGGGATCTGGGCAGGCTGGAGAAGTGGGCCCTTGAAAACCTAATGAGGTTCAATAAGGCCAAGTGCAGGGTGCTGCTCTTGGGTCAGGGCAACTCCAGGTATTTATACAGACTGGGAGAAGATCTCCTTGAGAGCAGCCCTGTGGAGAAGGACTTGGGGGTCCTGGTGGACGAGAAGCTGGACATGAGCCAGCAGTGTGCGCTTACAGCCCAGAAGGCCTTTCTACAGCAACTTTCTACAAGATTACAAACATCAATTCAAAATACAAAAAACACAGACATGTTCATGCAGAAGGATATTGGAAGGAATCAGCTGCCTTATTTCCTCTGTAAATTTCCTGAAGTAAATTTTCTGGGGTGAATAAAAAGCATTTCAGAATATACTTTCAGAAAAACAAACCAAAACAAAAAAATATCCCACACTTTCCCTAACTGTGTAGAAAAACATACAATCTACAACAAAATTATTTTTTAATACTAAGCTTGAGGGGCACAAACGGCCAAAGATCCCCATCACAAATAACCCAACAGCTTCCATGAGTGGGCTATGATTTCACAGTGAAGCTTTTCAAATCGGTGCAGCTGCACAAATTTGTTTCCCTCACAGAGCTGTTCTCAGCTTAACATTTCTAGTTGGTAAGTAATGAATGGGTTCGGTGAATCTGCATTTATCACACAGCACTTCCAGAGTGAGACTGGTGCCACTCTCATGTAGGATAATCTTGATACCGAGGTGGTTCCCACAAGCGTGTAATTCAGTTTCTGGATTTACAAGTTTGTGAATATAAGCATTGAGGTTATTTTGTGCTTTTTGCACTGTTTCAACTGCTTCTGTTTTTTCTTTTCCCTGCAGTAGTTTCCAATTTCCAGTTGACTTCAAGTGCACATTTCTTCATTCACACATACTCTGTTCTCTTTTTCTTCACTTTGTTCCTCTTTTGAAAGCGAACGGTGTTCACTAGAAGGAAAATCTCATGCCTGTGAACACACTATTTTCAAAACTTAATCTTGAGGGTAAATATAGAGAATCTTTGGAGATAAGGTCATCATAATAACCTATTATGTTGGTGTTTTCCTAAATTTCACTACTTTTAGAAACATATTCTTCAACAGTGGAACAACTAAACACATCTTCCTGCAAACTCCTTGCTTTCTCTCCCTTAGCTATTGAACTCTGAAACATCCATCGTTGCATCTGCAGAACGTCTTACACAGAAGAACTGGTTCTATTCTTCTGATATGTCAGGCATTTCTTCTATACTTTTCATGTCTGAGGGATCACAATTCTGAGGTGGGTGAAGAAATTTGACCTGATTCAACTGGTTTGTCGTATCTGTCTACATAATTAATTAAACTCTTTCAGATATTTTCATACCAACCTGGCTGGCCGTAGTTCCTTTCCAACTCTGGATTTCTTTCTTCAGTGTTTTTTAGCAGTTGACTTACTGATACCACATCTTGTTCTGAACTGCAGGGGTCAACTGGATCTTCTTTGTCACCTATTAGTTTATCAGAAGATGATCCTGTGCTGCTTGAGATGTTTTTGGTATCATTAAGAGTATACACGCTTGCTGTTATCTCCCTGGCATTTGGCATGTTGCTGTTTGAATCTATTACTTCTTGTGCGTAACTCTCATCTGCTTCATCTAACACTTCTTTGAATGGCTCATTTGATTCTTTGTCTGAGTGTGATTCTTGCTGGTTTGAAGTCTGTGTTTCTTCATTCTTACTTGCTTCATCTTCTCTTCCTTTGCTTGCATGGTCTTCCATAGCAACTGTATTTTTCTCAGACTGCCCAAAATTTAGAACATCACTTAAACCCAAACTAAACCAATTTGATGTGGATTCTTGACTCTCACTATTTTGTTCTTTTTCTGTCAATAACTCTGTGACTGCTGTTTCATGTTCATTGTAGGAGTGAGCATCCACACTAGAAACATCATGGATTTCTACATCATTTTCTGACACCAAACCAACATTCACATTCTCTTGACCAAAATACAGAAAGTCCTTCAGTCCACCCTGAAGCCAACCAGATGCCGTGAGCTCTTGTTCCTGCTGATCATTTGGCTCCTCTAAGTCATTGTCAGCTGTCACTGCTATTTTTCTGCCTTGGTAACTCTTTTCTTCTGAAGGTTCAGTAATGGCTTTTAAGGTCTCTTCATCATTTCCACTTCCTGTGGCAAACCACCCTGCAATATCGGAAACCACCCAACTAGACTGAGTTGGAATGGGCTCCAATGGGAGACTATTTTGGAGTTCTGGCTGTTCAACATCTTCATTTCTGTTCTTCTTTTCACTAACCAATTTTTTGCTTGCAGACTCCTCACTCTGAGATTCTTTGGAACCATTTTCAAAAACTGATTCAATTGTTTCTTCATTTTGGATGGAGTCTCCTGAATGCTTTAAGAGTTCATTTTCTTGCAGCTCTGATTCTGCATCAGACGATGAATATTCACTTTCTTTGTTCTGATAATGTAATGCACTGTCTTCATTTTCAAAAACATATGTGTCACCATCAAGACAAAGGAAATCAGTTTCCTAAAAGAAAAATATACACTTTTAAAATATTTTCATATATAATTTTCTACAGCATTGTGTAACATGGCAATGTATCTTTATTCTCTTCCTTTGTGTGTGTCTATAACTTTATACAAAGGACTGTAAGTAACTAAATTGTTCCTAGCGGTTCTATATTATTTATCAGATAAAAAATTATCTTGAAATACAACAAGCACACAAGTGGAGCAATAACAAAAGAACTTTGTCTTAAATTATCTGAAATAAAATATGCATTGAAACATGAATTTCTAACTTGTTTTTAGATTTTTCATGTGTTGTAAACTACACAGGAGAATCTGGTGATTTTGGTTTACCTTAGTGAGTACTTCAACTTCTTCTGCAATTAAAACTTCCTCAACCTTCACAGCATCTTTTGGGAAATATCCAAAATCTTTTCCTTTCTGTAAGACATATTAAGGGAGTGAGAGCATTTAAACTTCAACGATGATTATACTGGGTGCTTACATATATACTAGAAAAGTATAAACAAACAAACAGCGAGGACTACCCCTCGTTCCCTTCATTCTGTTTGGTTAAAGAAAAAAAAGAACAAAATGGTTCCATTTGCCAGTTCAGGAAGCAAGAAGTATATTTCAGGGTATGATAGTGATAGGACAATGGGAACAGTTTTAAACGAAAAGAAGGGAAATTTAGATTAGATGTTAGGGGGAAATTCTTTACTCGGAGGGTGGTGAGGTGCTGGCACAGCTGCCCGGAGAAGCTGTGGGTGCCCTATCCCTGGAGGCACTGAAGGCCAGGCTGGATGGGGCCGTGGGTATTCTGAGCTGGTGGGGGGCAGCCCTACACATGGCAGGGGCTGGGACTGGGTGAGCTTTAAGCTCTCTTCCAACTCAGTTTTACTAGCAGTTGGAATTGGATCTGTGCATCCACTGCTTTTTAGCTGTAACACAAATAATGGTTGCTCCAACTACATTGTCAGTTGTTCCAAACCATTAAATATATGTGATAGCTTCTCTGGGAACTTTCCCCGAGCACTGAACTGTAACATCAGGTCCCAACACAGAATTGTCCACCAAGTAACCATAAAAACTCATTACCAGCACACCTGACCCAACAGACCAGAATGTTCTTAAGGGAACTGGATGCAATCATTGCAACCAGATGATTAGAAGAGAAGTCAGAAAAGTTGGATTCTGATCTGGGCTTTCTTTCTCAATGAGTAATTGATAGCCAGATTTGATATTTCCTTTTACAGAAAGATAACAACAATGAACCAACCATCTTACAAATACGATGTTGACCCATGACTAGTTAACATTACAAAAGAGATGGAAAATCCCTAGAAGGAAGCAGACTGCTTTTGTTATTATTTTAGTATCTAAATTATTTACGTGGGAAGTCTACCAAATTCAAATACTTACACTTCCTATCCACAAATTTTCATTTTTCCTGGAGAGTTTGGAGTATACAATTATCTCCTCCCCTGTTTTGAAGCTCAGATACCGGCAATCAGGTCCCAAATAGTCTGTGGTGGCTTGAACTCTGCTCATTGCCACTGGAATAATATGTAGGAAGAAAGGAGCACATAAGTATGATAACCACTTCATCTGAAGTCAGATGGGTTATTGAAAAACCCTGATACATAATAATATATTTAAAATGTTATGATGCCATGATACGACTCCATCACCAAGTGGAAAGTTAACTGAAAATACAGAATGGGAAAAAGAACCCCTATCCTGTTTTTATTGCTGCTTTGTGCAGACACCAAGGTGAAAAGCTCCCGTCCAATATCAGCATTGCTTTTAGCATTTGTCATCCAAGCTTTCAAGGCTTAAATGCGTGTGGAGAATTAGCAAATCCAACTATTAAACATAAATCTAAGCAACTAAAAGTATTTTCCAAGCAAATTTCTGATTTTTTATTTTTTAAATTGTAAGTTAAATCTGATAGTTATTGTACGGGTTTTGTCTGCTATTTTGGCTATATTAATATTATAAAGAAAATAGGTAAGCTTAAGCAGTCAAACCTTAAAGACATTATCACAAACAAATTATTAAATTAAATTTGAATGACTTTGCTTTCTCTTTGTCTCTATTTCTGTGTACCACCAGAAACCACTACTTACGTGCTCTAGTCAGTTTGGAGCCCATTCCCTACACAGATAGACATCTCTGAGCACTCAGAAGCTGGGAAAGTCAGAATGGCTCCCCAGGAAAATAAGGCTATCACAGCAGAGGAGGTCTAAGCATTTACTATGAAAAAGCCTGCACATTACTTATTGCTGTCCACTGGTGATTCAGTGGCTTGCTGACTGCCTCCTGCAGAGCTATTTAATCCCCAAGAACTCCATTACCAGTTACTGCTCTTACTTCATCTTAAAGACATAAAGTATGCATCTGTGTGCTACATAGAAAGAATTAGAAAACAGGCAAACAAACAAGAAACTCCAAACAGTTTGCTTAGAACAGAAAAACACAGCATTGCAGAACAGGCTACGAAACAAAGATGTATGTTCTTTCTTGCTCTATAGACTACCCTTTTCTCGTTTTTATACATATATATATACCTGTAAGGAATGAGTGAAAAATATTTTAAAGTTGCTTTATATTGACTGTCTTGAGGAAACCTGAGAAAAGTGAGCTATTCAAAAACTTTGTTTTCTTTTGACTGAACTTCGATCTTTATATTCTTACACAACACAGTCCAGTAAGTAGGTTTTTCAGGAATATTCCTCTTTTTTTTTTTTTGTTTGAAAATTGTAAGCCAGTTATTCACAAATTTAGTATATTGACAACAAAGATTTTCTACGGCTACTTGTTTTCATTCAGTGCTTCATCTCTAATTTCAACATAATGGTTTGTAACAGTTAAATATACACTGACACCTCTAGGAAAAAAAAAAAAAAAAGGAGTTACTTACTCTCACATTCCCAATCACCGCATTTCTTCCATTCTGAAAGTACCTTTGTACTCCGTAGGCTTGTTAAAAATGAAAGTACCAGCAGGAAAGTTCTGTGATCCAATATCCTTGACATTTTTGAGTAAATCTAGAAACTGTGGATGCTCTGATGTGCAGAGCACGAGAATATTCTACATTATTTTTCTCATCCTAATGAAAAGTTGCAAATAAATCCCATTTCCTTTCTCACATTTGCTTAAGCAGAAGTACACTATACTCCGTCTGCTAACAAACTGCAAAGTCAGGTGTCCTGATTACACGCATACATTTAATAATTAACCAAATCCTGGTAGCTAGACTGATGTTTTGAATACAAAGAAACTCTGGTTCTGCTCACATCACTATTTATCTATCACCCTATCACACAGGTTTTTCTTTGTTTGTTTTCTGGATTATGGATGGATTTGTAACATATCATGACCATAAGATTTTAAGTTGGATTATAAATTTAATGCATCATTACCACACCATTTATCAGAGAGAAATGCTTCACATCTAAGCAGATGGTATGTCTTGCTTTTTAAGAAATACCTTCCGTTTCTTAGCAACCTATCCCCCAGTGGAGTTATAAATGTTTTCTCAAATACATATTATACTTTAAAGTAGTTATGCAGGGAATTGTACACAGGTTATATAGGTATGAGCTCGGGCTGTAAATATGATCCTACAGAGTGGTTTGCTTTAGGAGTAAATTTTGCTTCAAATGCTTCAGAGCATTACCCTGAACTTCTGAGTAGGCCTGCCCTTCCTTCCGTCCTGAGCATGAGTTGCACATAATTTGTTTTGCTTTTTCTTTCTGGGAGCCTAAGCTGTGTCTTACTTGCTGCATAGTTCCCCTCTCTCCTGCTTCCCAACCCAAACCTGCCAGATACTGGTGCTTAGCCTGACCAACGAGCCAGCAAACATCTACAGGAGGCTGGGAAGTAGAGCACAAAGTGCACTGCAACCAGGGCTGCGTTAACCAGCAATGTCCTGCAAACAAAGAAATCACAGTAGCTGATGTCCTCCAGTTGCAATCTAACACTTTGCCCCACTCTCTTGCTACGTGACCTGATAGTCAGACAGCCTCTACTATGACCTGACACACCAGCTGCCTCTGCTATGAGTTCTCTGGTAGATTACCTGCTCCACGTACCCTCTGGGATGAACACACACAACGTTTGTCCCCCAGTGCTCTCCTCTCAGTAGGACTAATTGATGGTGCCCCATCCCCAGCACCAATATTCTCTCTTCTCCACTCCCCTGGATCTTATAATGCTTAGAGGGCCAATGACTAGGAACCTTTCCTGGAGTCTTTGTGGATTTAACCATAGGAGGTGAAGGTAGAGAAAATAGAATTCCAGGCAACTGAAACATCACAAGTTCATAGAAGCCTGGGGAGGGAAAAGATGGACAAGCTTTTCATTCCCAAATTGCTACAGATTAGGATAGACTGATGAGAAGGAATAGACAAATAAATGTGTACTGGGGAGAAGGAAGGACTACAGAAGACATTAATATTAGGTAGTACCCCGATATAAAGCGCTGTACAAAATTGGAAGGACAGAATTTTTATACTTGCAAGATTAGAAGCTGATCAGAAGAGTTAGAATGTTGCTTACCAACCACGGAACATAAAACAAACACCAACTGTGGCTTTAGAAAGATTAGCAGTCCCTTTTTGACCCTGATAAGATGGAGGTGATTCACCTAAAAATGGAAAAGCCAAATACTCTGACACTTAAAATTACATAGGTCAGCAAATTTGCACTAGAGAGAAAACTGAGACACCCACACCTTGAGATCTACACATTATTACTGTATTTGGCATGGGATATCTCAAAACAGCTGTGACTTTTCATACAACTGATTCTCGGGTCTTTATATGAAAACACTAAAATTGTTGCAGCCCATCCTAGCTGTTTCATTTAACCTACATCTACAATTTTCAAGTTACTGTGGGCAATGCTGATTGTGTAGCTTAGTCTCAACAACAACTCTTCTAGGATTTAAGCTGTTAAAAGGCTGCTTAGCAGTGCTCTGATCTTTGTTATGTGTTACTTGCACCTTTAACATAACTTCAATAACAAAATACATATCAAATATTCTTTTCTTCAGGGTGTAAATCCCACACTTGCAGATGTTATACAAACATAGCTTCTAATCACCTTTGAACTTAATTCAAAGATAAAGGTTCATGGAGTTTATTATAGCTGGCTTCCAAAGGACAAAGTTGAAAACTTCACATTAGACAGAGTGAGACTTCACTTTGTTTGGCAAGAAAAGGTTAGACACCCTTCTGCAGAACTGAAGCAACAAATGTAAGTACTATCATTCATGCAAAGACAAACAATGCTAACAGAAAGTTAAATTCTATTTATTTCCAACAGCTTTTATGAGGATGAAACTATTGTTAAAAATATTATTAAATCTCTGGGAATTATATTTTAGTACCTCTAACTACTGAACTACAAATACGTAACATTGTATGTAAGTACATAAAAAACAATTTTATGATAACACTATATACAGTTTTGATTATATTTTTATGATAGCATCAGAAGGTTCTGTATAGAATGTAAGGTTTCACTGTGTAGAATATTGCACAGATAAGTAGAAGAATATTAAAACAGTTCTCTTGATTGAGGACATTTGGATAAAAGTGCAGATCAAGTTTTATATTGCATTATGTTTCATGCAAAAATATACATCTGTTTCAAACAAGCATTTTTTTAAAATCTAATAAATGAAAGGAACAGAAGGAACACTAATTCACTCTCACCTCTTCCAGTTAAATGAATCTGAGCAGGCATCAGTCGTTCTTTAACACGTTTTAAGCCAGGTTTTTCAGCTATGATGTTAAGTTGCAAGGAAAAGGAATTACTGCTTGCCTGTTACAAAAAGGCTTAGAAACATGACAACAGTGTATTTCTAGAAAATTGTGGAACTTTTAACCTAATACTTTGAATCTTGATGATATATTGGTAAGGTTTCAATGTCTCACATTTTGTAACGTATTAGAACACTGTCCCCATAAAAACAGCCCCAACAAGGTTTGTGTAAAACACAGGTTTTCTCTGTAACTGAGATTGGGGGAAAAAAAGTAAAATGAGCTAAACTATATCTTCTAAAACACAGATATCTGTATGTGAAATAAATACCATCGCCATGGCACTTGATGGCATCATAAATGCCTGTGGTCCCAGAAACACTTCTTTGAGCAGGGAAGCCTGTTTCAAACATCTGGGACACGCATGAAATAAACAAGTTTGTCCCACAATAAACAAGTTGTACCACAGTAATTGTTACCAAATCAGCAGATAAATTTGGATCTCAGAATCATACCTGGGGCTCAACCACAAGAACTTTACTTTCCTTATGAACAAATGATGCTGGAAAAATCTATTTGCATATTTACTGGCCTTGGAAATTAATTTGACTGGAGCTTTTTCTTGATGCTAATACCTCCTTTCTTCAGAAAAAAAGTACTTTCACGTTTCCTCTGAATACTTACAATGAAACTGTTCCGAGCGCAAAGAAATCCAGTCAAGTGAAGAAGCACACATTTGAAGAAGCTTACATTCTATGCAAAGTCACATTTCAGCTTACCGTTCACAAACAGCACGTGTAAAACCTGCTCTGGCAAGGACTCTGACTAGAACACCATGGAAAACAACATTCCTGGAGACCTCCAGCTTCTCTCTCCATTAAGACTGAAGAAAATGGAGACACATAAGTGGTGCAGAGTCAGTGCATGTAGTATAAAAGCACTGTTAAAAAAAAAAAAAAGCCTGTATATGTATTCTAAATTCCTATTTAAATTGAGAGTGCAACACTTCATGCAAGCACTACACGTGGTTTATTGCCCACTCATATAGGGCATCTCAACTTCCTAAGTTTTTGTCCTTCTTCACTGCTCATATTCCTTGAGTGAAGTGAGACCAGGGTATTTGTTTTTTTCATCTCTACTCATCACTACGGGGAAAGGAAATAAAACATTTCAGTGATTTTCTACTCACATGCTACCCACACTTAATTCCCAGAACCCCAAAACTATTTCACCGAATTCAGTCTGTAAACCTTTATGGAATATTGAAAGGTGTATTCAGTTTGCACTATTTGAAATAGTAGACTTGGAACAGAAGAAGGAAATTGCACTCATGGTCTCAGTCTTATCCGTAACTCTGAAATCGTTTCAGTCTTAGAGAATACACAGTTCTATCTACTGTTGTGAAAACGTTTCTGTGTGAGAGGGTAGAACTTTGAAATGTAACTAAATTACTAAAAATAAAACTGCTGTAGTAGAAGATTGGTTGAAACATCTAGCTTTTAGAATACTTCATTCTTAGAAATGTATCAGATACCAACATTTTTATATGTATGTTGTGCTGAGCTGCTCATGCTTAGCAAAATCATTTCCAGCACAGTTGAGTAGTGGCAGTTGTTTCTTGAAAGGAGCACTGAACTATCAAGTGCATCACCTGTTTTGTAATAGCAACAAAATACCTGCATTCTCGCTTTGTCAAGAATTTATTGCTGCCTAAATAGTAATCTGAAACACAAGATTAAAATGTACTCAACCCATTCCCTACTTTACATACCACAACTCCCCAGTTGCTATACATGCTGTTAATACGGTTTTTGAGAAGCAGCCTACTCCTGCAGCTTTGTGTAACGACAGCATTAGCTATTAAAACCCTCTCAATAAACCTACAAAATGTATTACTCAACACTGGATCATTCAAGCCTAAAAAGACAAACCTTCCAAGTACTTCATGTTATACATCTCAACACCACCACCATCACCAAGAAAACTAAAACGGCTTCTGCTAAGTTCTCACTGCAAGTTGCCTTTAGAAACATGCAAGGCAGTAACACGTACTCTGCTACTCATGATAAAAATGCGTTCCTTATGGTAAACTGCTGTTAAACACCTTGAGATTTTGAACATTTTGCCTCAAAAAACAAACCCACACCCCCTCAAAAATGCACTAATCACTTTCCTCTGAAGGTATGGCAGAAGACTTCTGAGAGGTAAAAAGGAATCTCTTTTGTAGAGCAGCAGAGTAGATAGGATATTGAAGTAGTGAATGGATGAAGAATCTGAATAACAGTCTGAACTCACTGAGAAAAGAAACGTGAGGATTTTCCCCAGTGTTTAAATCCGCCCTGGAAGAAATCCCAACTTCAGCCCTTGCTATGAAGATCAGTTCTTCAGAACTCTCTCACTACTCTGAGTACAGAAGAGTCCAAAAATTAACACCCTCTCGAACTAGAACTACGCACATTGTGTTTCAGAAAAGTGTATGTGTAGTATTTGATGATTAAAATCAACTTATTGCTCGTTTCCATTTGGAAATCTCCCCAGGACTCCCCAGGCTGTAGTTCAGCGTGAGACGAATTCTCTTCCTGCCCAAATATTCCAGACTATAGCAGTGTTTCACATTCAGTTATTAGACATTAATTAAAATCTGTAAGAATGACTTCAGATACAGAACTACAGTACAGTCACCTGCAGTTATGATATTAAGCATACGAAGGCAGTACACTCATCTTACAGAAACAGACAGGCATTGAGAGTAGTCTACAAAGCCACATTTATTTGCACATGTACAGAACACAGCAACAGATGTTATTGTTCTTCATACAAAATTATATAAAACAGAATTCCTCTTCATAGATAACATACCACTTCGTGTTGTATTAAATACATTCAGGAAACATTCTTGCACACACACAATGTCAGTATTAGGTAGTCCAACACTGCAATGTAATTATTCCTAGTGGTATGAAGGGATCAAAGATAGGACTGCAACTAAAACAGACTCTTGGTTGAGAAGCGAGCTGAAGTCTTTCTGCCACTGTCCATCAAAGCAAGGAGCATTACTAAACATATCAACTACCTCAAAACATAAACGTACACTACCAAAGTACCTGCAGAAAGCAGGTGAGAGCGGTATTCCAGACTGACTTGAGCTATCTTGGTCAGCTTTAAGTGTTCACATTTAATCACTGCTTGCCTACAGGTAGGAAAAAGTTTCATAGAACTGGAATATAGAATTGACTAAGAATTTGTGATTACAGAAGAAAACAAAAAGGCATAGATTCAAAGCAATTACTTTCCCTTCCCATCTAGCGCTGGAGAGATTAGAGAGCCTTAAGTTTCCCATTATTGCAAGGAATAGAGGGGAAAAGCAAAATTTTACGTTTCCTGCAATATTGCCTCCTTACATATGATCTAAAAGGGGAATTTAAGTGTCAACAAGACATTTCAATTTATTTAAAATGCACATTTATTTCTACAAAAAAAGTTTATGATACAGAAAAAGTGATCACACCAACTTAAAGATTCACCTATTAAAATATACAGAGGATCTTAATGAATACAGAATATTTAAAAAAAAAAAAAGAGATGCAAAGGAGTGTTAATCTTTTATTTTTACATTTTCAGGAACTTCACATAATTTTGGTAGGTAACCTTTTACAAAATTATGTAAAAAGTACAAGAATGCCTGGTAAACAGTCTGCATTTTTCCAAAAGATTTTTTACAGCATGCAATTCTTAAGGCAGCCTTCTCCTCCTCCTTACAAGGAATCCTTTCACTCAAATAATCTTCTGCTGCAAAGATTAGGCTAAGGAAGCTTGGTCTCTTCTGTTAACGCCTTTTGTCTTTCCTGTCTGATTTACGGTCTCTTTCACTCCGTGAAGTTCTCCTGCCTGACCGACTACTTTCTGATATAGATCTCTTTCGGTCAGATCTTGAACTTTTATCCTTCGAACTTTTTGTATCTCTACTCCCACCTTTCGAGGACTTGTGACTTCTATCTACTCCTGAAGCATCCCTTCGCTTCCTTTCTGCACTCCTCCTGCGTTTTCTGTTTCTGTTATGACCTCTTCCTCTGCTCCGACTTCTACTTTCACTACTGGTAGAGCTACTGCTGCTACTGTCCCTGCTAGTACTTCCACTTGTACTGCTGCTGCTGGAGCTACTCCGACTGCTAGTGCTGCCAGTGCTGGAACTACTTCCACTACTAGTGCTGCTAGAAGTACTACTGCTACTACTGCTGCTGCTGCTGCGACTATGACTCTTAGCAGCTTTGTTCCCTGCCCTACCCCTGCTTCTACTTCTAGTCTTATTTTTTATTTCTGCACTCAGCGTCTGATTCTGCTCTGCCTGTGCCTCGACCTTTACAGACACCACAGCATTTTCATCTTTGTCTGCCTGGGGCTCTGTATCCTGAACAGACTGAGATAACTGAGGCGACTGTGGAAGTAGCACAGACTGTGGCTGAGATGAGGTCTCAGCCATGGGTTCTGGCTGAGCTTCAGGTGCCTGCTCCTGTTTTTCTTCAGGTTCAGCTTCAGTTTCTGTTTTGATAACTTTCTCCTTTTCAGGAGAAGGAACATCACACACTTTCTCTGGCTGAGCATCACATTCCATTTCTGGTTCCACTTCTTTGCCATTCTCATTATCTACAGGTTCTACACTATCTGCCTCATTCATTTCAGCCATATCCTGCTCATTATCCACTGGCTGAATATTTTCATTTTCCTCTTTTACAACTGTGACCTCTTCGTGCTGACCATCCTGTTGCTTGTCATTCTCCTTCACCTCAGCAGCCTCTTCTAATTTAATCTCTATTTCATGTTTCTGTTCTTCCTCTTCCTGTTCTTTCTCTGCATCACTATGCCCTGAACCTATTTTTCCCTTTTCCTCCCCTACCTCCTCCATTTCTACATCATTGTGCTGATTACCTGTCTCCAACTCTTCCACCTGCTGAACCACCTTACCCTCTTCCTGCTCCTTGTTCTGTTCTTCCTTCTTTTCTTCATTCTGCACCTCCTGCTGTTCTTTTTCCTTCATAGATTGTCTTCTGGGCCTGGCCTCCATTTTGTTAATCTGCTCTGCAAATTCATTGCGCCTGCTTTCAAAGATTGCTAGGGAATAAATGCACAAACAATTCAGACAAGTTTCAGACAGGTAGCTACAGAAACTAAAGACTATTTTCTCCTTAACTGCAAGCTACTATGTGATCAAAAAGTTTTAAGAACTTCATCCTTATTCATTCTGAAGTAGTGAGCCATTCACGCATAATGAAATGGATCGCAGGTTAATTTAAAATAAGTAGGATAAACAGCTCTGCTAAGTGTTAGAACAGTAAAATCCTAGATCTAAGCTAGGAGTACTTTCGACTTCATTAAAATCAATCCAACCATCAGTATATCAAAACAGTACCTAGATTCCTTGGTATTTTGGAATAACAACTGTATTTACATATAAGGTAAACAAAGGACACTAAGAATCAGTGGAAAGCAGATTAGGTATTAAGAAGAGTTTTAATAATTTAAGCTATTCAGACAGGAGATTCAGCTTCTATTATTCCCACCCCAGTCAAAGAAGAAAACTTCCTTAAGGATAAGATAAATAAATTCAATTCAATCAAATGAACAGCAGGACTACACCATCACCTGCAGTATTTTAAATGGTTTTCCAAAAGGAAAATTTAGTCATCCTGTGATACAGGTACACAAACACACAAGGAAATAAAAAGTCAAAGTTCTAGTGCTATGCTTTAAGGGTTTTACAACTCCTAAAAAGAAAGAAACAAACAACAACAACAAAAGAAACACCCCTGCATTTTCTTCAGTTTCCAATCTGTAGGATGGGCCTTTCTGAAAATGAATTTGCTGCATCAGCATACATCTGGGTACCAAAGTTAACATAAAGAACATTTTAAAAACATTCTTCCAAGTCACGTTTACACCTCTTGTAAGAGAATTAAAGCACAAAACTAAAATCACTGAAGGAGTAACATTTTTACTTATGTCATGGTGTTTTGTAATTTTTGCTATTGGTATTCCACATCACAACATCATGTGGAGCACAGAGAAGAAGTACTACACGTCCCAGGGGACCTCGCGGCCAGAGAGGGAAAATACGTCACGGAAGCGACGCTCGCTCTCTCTCTCTCTCTCACTGCCTGGCAGCGGGTGTGGGTGTGCTTCCAAGCCGCGGCGCCTTCAACTTCAAAGTAGGCTTCTCGGTCTTCGGAAACCTCTCTCTCTCATTATATTTGATTTATTAGCTTCAATTCTAATTATATTGTATTATAGTGTGTTATCTTGCATTCCGATATCATAGTTAGTAAATAAGTTTTACTCCTCAGATCGTTGCCGCTGTTCCGTTTGTTCCCTTGAACTCCCATCTCCCTACCCCTTTTCCCTTTTTCCCCTTTTTTCTGAGGGGGCTGGGGGGCTACGGGCCTACTGCCCCCTCCCCTGTCACGGACACAGATTGATCTTGATAACCCCATGACAACTTATGATGAACATCCATGCACAAACACAGTTTGCTCTAACCATAAAATTACTATACCTAAGCAGAAAGACTGGAATTTGTACAACAGAGAGCAAGGGGAGGCAAGAACAAAAGCAGTCATGTATCACAAACAACACTTACCATTCATCTTTTTCTGTGATTCTTCCATCAACTTTTGTGTAGCAGGACACATTCTGCCAGGTATGTAGAATAAGTGAGGTTTTGTCTTTGTTCTTATGTATTTAATTATTTTTGCATTATGTTCATTCCATTCTTCTTGCTAAGAATTGAAAACAAAAACATCCCCTAAGATACAGAAGAACATATATTTTTTACAACACAAAGATTTGAGCAAAACTAAACCTTACCAACTGAGCAAGTTCAACCTTTTGCTCCAGTAACCGCAGCTCCGTCTGCTTAGCACGCCTTTCTTCAAACAGTTCTCGCCTTTCATTTTCAACTTGTTTTCTTTCCTCCTCCGCTTGTACTTCAAGTTTTTGTTCAATCTCTTGTCGCCTCTTTTGCTAGAATAAGGAAATATTCATCTTAGTATTTCTTTTCCTAAATCAAGAAAGCAGCCTGGTTTAGTACCAACTAAAATAAATTATTTATATTGTTAAAGGCATTCCCAAAGAACAAATAATTTTTATCTATTTAATCTACTAAATTACAGGCAATGGAACCTCTCAGTCTTCCTTACGCCAACGTACTGCTAGACCATCCCTTGCAATTGTTTCCTATTCAGAAGACAAGAAGGCAGAGAACTTTTTGCTCAATACTGTTTATTTATCTGTTTATTATTTTTCTTAATTGAATAACCCACCTAGGACAACAGAAAGAAGCACTATAGCCTACACTATTCAAAAGGGCATACAAAGGAAAAAAGAAATACTAAGCCATGCAAAACTTGCAATTCAGTACAGCCACACACTTGTTCGTTAAAATTAGGAATGCTCATTTTCTCTACTATAGGGCGAACGGCCGCTTGTATAGCTTTACCATTCCTCCTGTTTAAATACATTTCTGTATAATTCTGATTAAATATCAGGTGTCTTGAAATGTCCCAAGAAGTACTATCAATAAGAAAATAGGATCTACTCTGAATTTTACATGTTTTAAAGACAAACTGAGATTAAGAAGCACACACAGATCACTGCCTTACCACTTCTGCAATGGTCAAAAAGTGTTGCAGGGTCATTAAATCACTACAGTCTCTTTCCTGCTTCCCCACCCCCAGTTCCACTAAATCAAAGCAAATAAAAACCCATTTGTACTATTACCAGTTTGTGACATCTCTAACCCACACCATGGAAACCTTCATTGCTATTTAAAGCAGTTTAATCACACAATATGGTTTTATTATTTACAATTGAAAGATGTATAGAACTAAAAATAAGTACCCTCTCAGTAGCAACTGTGGACTCCTGCTTAAATTTTTGAAGAGTGCCCATCAACAAGCCAAATATACGTCGATTCCTGAGTAAAAACAAAAAGAAGTTAGAGATTCAGTTCAAGCACCAAGATTTCTGTTTGTACAAACAGTCAGAGAAACTTTTCCACCTCAGAGATGGTTATTTTTAAAGGCTCAGCACCACAGAAGGCCACTAGCAACAGAACACAAACTGACTGCCAGCAGTCAAGGATATAACTTACACCAAGATATCATGTTAAGAGTAAGACACAGTACCTATCTGTAACACAGCACAGTTAGCACTGGGAAAATCAGGAGCCTACACATCTGAAAATAACGACACTAATACTAAAAAAAAAACAAAAAAAAACCAACACCAAAACCCAAAGCAGGGAATGGAAGAAAAGGCTGAGTAAATGCAGCATGAGATTTCAAAAAGGCACTGAACTGTAAGGTTGTTGTCTGAAGTGGCATCCCCATGCCACTGAGGGGATTAAGAAGTAACATAGCCACAGAGGACTGAAAGACTATCACAATCTTACTAACAATATCTTACATAATAAGACACTGCACACCAGAATTCTTCGTGTCTAATTACGGGCACTTGAAGAAATTTATGTAAACAAAATTCCTCAAGGAATTCTCATCCTTTGAACTTCCTGAATTTCACCTTCTCTTTCTTTCCATTTAATCCCAAATTAAGCCTTTCCAGCAAGAAGCTGACTTTCTTACTTGCCTTGAACTTTCACCTAATTAGAAGAAAGAAAACTACCCTTTTCACTCAGTACCCTAAGGCTCTACTCCAGTGGCACAAACCTGGCATGCAGAAGTAAAACTACTTGCTCACGAAACAGCAAAAACAGCAATGGCTAAAGAACTGAAAGCTAGGGATTACCTGACCAAGAGTATCTGTATATGAACGGCAACCCAGAAGATCCTGAGCAAAGCCAAAGCTGAATGGATGCTGTCTTCCTGAAGGGCCTCTTTGCAATATGAGTCACACGCAGGTCAACACTGTTTCTTACCTCCCAGAATACAACTCAAAGGCAAAATGCTAGAACTACAATTTCAAACAGACAAGCTTTTTGTGCCAGAAGCCCTATAAAAGTTCACTACCAATCCTTCTGCAGGGACAGAGTCAGGAGCTCATGATGGGAGCAACAGCAGCGTTAGTGACACTGTAACTACAAAAAACCAAACAAAGTATCTTTTTGTCCTAATTGATCTCTGGTCCTCATCAAAGAAGTTCAAAATAGTTCACTATTTCAGCTCTGATTCTACTTGAGGCATAAATAATTATGACACCAGGTAGGCTGCTGACTGGAGAGTCCAAGAGATTGGATACTGCTGCAAATCTGCTTTTCCAACACCTCTTCCCAAAATAACCGCATCTTAACAAGAACTTCTAGTGAGCTACTGTAACACACACACACAAAGAAAAATGAGATGTATACGCTAAGAATCTAAAGAGAGGCAAAAGGAATGTTAAATTGTATGCACAACAACAAGCCTGAAAGTAGTAAGAATAAAGAAACCCATGAAGGAGCTACTCTGCAAAAAAGAAAACTGCATGCTCAAAACCTTTTTTCAGCCAACAAAACAAGAGGTAGTACTAAGAATCAACCGTACTGCCTTTGACAATTGCTCCTTCAAGATAAACCTTTATAGCTAGTAAAGATATTTCAGGAAGAACTGGTTACTTCCAAGATACATTGGCACAATCTTCTCTATCACAAAGCACAAAAGGGAGTGGATGTCCCTATATTCACATTCTGGGTTTACTTCCTGTTTAACAATCCAAAAGTAACCAATTAAGTTGTCCTACTTAAGATGATCTGTTACAATAACAATCTTATTGTTGTAGATGACTTATGAAGCAGAATCCCTATCAGCTATGTTACACGAATGATGTGTTGTTAGCACTGCAAATATTTTGAGAGAATATTTATCTAAACCAAACCCACACTATTCTGGTACATCTTCAGAACCATCTTTGATCCATAACAGCACCTGTATAATGCCTTTTAAAAATCTAACGTTACTTCCCAGGCTAGGACTCTGAAGCATCGCGTGAAGAGACTGCTGCATACCTTTGTTTTCCTTTCTCATCCATATTTTGATCTTGTATAAGGTCTCGACGCGTTCGCTCTTTGGAGGTAGCAACAACAGAAGATGGTAATGCTGGCTACAACAGAGAAATACAAACTCAGTTCATGTAAATGTTTTCTTTTTTCCTGCACAGCTCCCTTTGTCGCGTGTTACCTTTTTAATATCATCATCCTCTCCGTCACTTTCTTGGCGTGATTCTCTTCTCGTCCGACGCTCTCCACCCAGCCTGAGGAATAAAAAGCATTACTGGCCACCGCAGAACATTTATTAACGACAGCATCTATACAAGTCAGTATATATAGTCAGCAGAACCAACAATTCCACTGAAACTGTTGATCGGAACAGTGGCAAGAGATAAATAGTGCTCTTAAAGACAGTGCTATCTACAAAAAAAAACATTGTAGGAAAAACTGCTCAAAATTTTTTTTTAAACATGGCAGGTGAAAAAAGTGATTTAAGTTTTAATATAACTTTGGTAGTAAAGTAAAAATGAAGAACCCATGCTACTGCCCTATTTGACACAGCTTTGGATTTTGTTTCGTTTGGGCTTTTCTTATTCCAGAATATCTAAAATGTTTATTTGTGTAAGAGAAACATGAGTTTGATTTAAAAGCATCAAGATAAAGAGGGCAGTACCATTTTCTCAAATTCAAAATGCTACTGAGGTTATCTAGGCAAATACCTAAAAAACAGTTAAGGACAAACAAAGCATTTAGCTGGGACCTGAGCCCTTGGATAACCTGAGGTTTTTTAACAAAGAACAGCTAGGCAATGTATTAAATAGAAGTTAGTTTTCAGCTTTCGCTCTCAGTTTTGCAGCATAGCAGTTTACTACTAGTAAAGCCGCTTCAAAATACTCATTTTGTATACCTCAAAAATTCAAAAGCAAGTGTTGCTTATGTGCAGTGGTAAATCTTGACAAAAGTGCTCAGAAAAATGCAGCTTTCTATAACCAAAGCCACATCTGATGGATCTGCATCCAGTTGTGAAAGCCTGAAATCTCCGTACATGCTGTCACACAGTAGATATTAAGTTTAACGAAAGGGAAATCCCAGTCACAATTTGTGTCTACTGTTGAACAAGTCCGGGCTAATATGCAAAATTTAATACAGCAGACTGCAATAAACTTTCTGCTTTACTTAGTATAAGTTTTTAACCAAGCTTTTAGAATTTGACATCTAACACTGTAACTATATTCAGAAAACTGAAGAATACACTACAGCCCGCAACAGAAATGCCCAGAAAGTTAGAAGGAGGAGCTTTCTGCAGAAGGGACAAGGAACAAGAAATCCCTTCCAAAAAAATGAAAAGTGCTCTTCATTATAGTGAGTGTAAGATTTCAACACCTTCGAGTTTTCTGCCCACCATAAAAATACAGAATTATTTAATTCCCCATACAATTCTCCCCCCAGTGATTCCAGAGGGGACATAAGCCCTTGAATCCAGCAGAGAAAGAATTATACATTTAAGCATCTCCACTGTGCAAGAATCTTAGTAAAAGCAAAGTCTCTACATCCATTTTTCCACCCACCTACTGGATGCCCCTTCAAGATCCCTCTGTTTGGCTGGGGGTCCTCCTCCGCTATCCGAGAATCCACGCCTGAAAGGAAACCACTTATGATCTCAGAACAAGGCATACATTTTACTCAATTCTGTAATCATTTGACTTACTACAGTAATAAAGTATTTAAACGCACCGTTTGTGAATCAACCAATTCAAACTTATTCAGATGAGTTGCTACGCTCAAGCAAGCTACCTCATTAGGTTCAAAAAGTTCTTCTGCAGAAGTTTTTAAAGTGTTAAGGCCTCAGCAACAATTTGATACTGAAATTTAACAAAAGAAAAGAAATGTACTATGTACTCAGATAAGATGAAATTACTGAGCACAAGTCTGTCCTCGATTCTGGCTCTACCACGGAGATGGAAAATAAAAGAGGGTAGAAAAGGTAAATTCACAAAGTCACCTACATGAGTTTTAGGAATCCTGGTGACTTCCATTCTTCGTATTCTCCCAAGGAACACTACCAGTTTTTTAATTACCAAGACAGTGATTTTGCACCACTTCAAAGAAAGGAGGCCTGCAACACCAGAGCACCTCCCTTAATTCTGAAGGTCCTCCTTAACTTTAAGGCTAACGGCTAGAAGAGCTAAGGAAAGCCACCAATATCAAACCAGGCACTGCAGATACTGCTATCGAACCCCGGGTGCCCTTGCAGGCGCCCCACTCGACTGCGTTGTTACAGCAGCAGCTTCCGAACCCCTACAGTGAGCACACGGATCAAACCAAGAACACGCAAAAATAACAATCCGGCGTCAGGAGAGAAAAGCAGAGCCGCGGCTCCTTACCTCAGCAGTAAGCTCCCTCGCCCCCTACCTCCACCAGGGCCTGAGAGGGCCAGCAGTCTGTTCTGAGGGGGCCTGCGGAAGACAGCACAGCGCTCAGCGGCACCGCCCGGGCCCCTTGCAGCGTTCCCGCGGCGCTGTCTCAGGCGCGGGGCCCACGACCATCGCTGCCCCCCCCACCCCCCGCGGGGACGCCACCAGCCAGCCCGGGGCCGCGCCGGAGGTGCGGAGGCGGCCTCCTTGAGACGACACCGTTAAGCCGCCCCTCACCTCACATCGTTGGGGTCCCGGCCCGTGAGCTTGCGGATATTCTCATCCACGTGCTTGAGGCTCTCCTTGGCCTTCTCCAGCTGCTCCTGCAGCGCACGCACCGCCACCGCCATACCGCCCACCGCGCGGCCTAGCCGGGGCCCAGCGCAAGGCACCGCTGGGTAACGGCGGGAGAGGCTCCGCCCGGCAGCCACCACTCGGCTCCGCGAGGGACGGGACGGCACAGCCAATAGCCCCTCGGCGGGCACAGCCGACTGCCAATAGGCGGGCTTGAAGCGAGAGGGTACGCCCCCCTGGAAAGGCCCTCTGCACTCAGCAGCCAATCACCAAGCTCATAGACAGACTGACATCCTTCTTAAACAATTAACGAGAGCCGCTGCCCGCCAGCTCTGCGAATCATAAAGCGGGAGGGCCAGAGCGACGTCTCTCATGGCTAACGAGAAGTTACTTCGTCACTTTCCTGTAGTGAGAGCCAATCACCTTCACGCTACCACAGCCTCTGTGCCTGACGGGCCAATTAGCAGGGGCGTTAGAGCGGGCTGCCGCGTTGTACGTTCCCGCGTGGCGTAACGCGAGCTTCTGTAACGGGTTAGCAAGCGGAGTCGCGTGTGTGGTGGGTAGCGCGGGCGGTGGGCTGTGGTCCCGCTGCCCCCCGGGACGCTGTTCTAACTGAACACGAGTGCCGTTTCTGCTGGGGCTCCTCAGGCTGCATCCCGCGCCCCGCCGGTTGCCATCTTACAGAGGCAGGAAATGGAGGATGAATAGAAAGTGACGTTTTGAAGGCGATTAAAAAAAAAAAAAAAAAAAAAAAAAAAAAGCATGTAGCGGTCTTCCCTCTCTCATGCACGCCCCGGGACGAGTCGGCTTCGCCCCCTGCTCGGCTCTCCGCTTCGCCTCGCCCAGTCCCGGCGCGGCAGCCCGCAGCCTTTCCGCTCCCGGAAGGGGCGGTGCAGCGGCTGCCGTCTGCGGCGGGCCGTTGCCGTGACGGCGGGCGGGGGGACGCCCGCAGCGGAGCGGACATGGCGGACGAGGCGCTGTTCCTGCTGCTGCACAACGAGATGGTGGCGGGGCTGTACCGCGCCGCCGAGCAAGGCGAAGGGGTGAGTGGGGCCGGTGTCGCCCCCGAGGCCGTCCGGCGGCGGCCGGCCCCGAGGCTGAGGCGGCGCCTGCCCTTGTGTCTTGCAGGAGAACGGTCGCTGCACCACCAAGCTGGAGAGCATGGGCTTCCGCGTCGGGCAGGGACTGATCGAGAGGTGGGTGTGAAGTGTAGTTCTGTAATTGGCTACCGCACGATTTCTCTTTCCCTAACGGCCCCTCAGCCCTTGGACTTTCCGTCTCCTTGGGCACCGTGGGTCTTCTTGTCTCGCTGCGCAGTCTCAGGCTGCGTGGAGAATCCTGAGCTCCCAATGTCACGTTTTGGTAGAATCACAAAATCATTAAAGTTGGAAAAGACCACTAAGACCATCCAGTCTAACCATGAGCCCCCTAACCATGCCCCTCAGCGTCACATCCACACGGTTCTTGAACACCTCCAGGGATGGTTACTCCCCTGCCTCCTTGGACAACCCGTTCCAATGTAGATTATTGGAACCAATATGTAGATTAGTTGTTTTTCCTAATATCCAGCCTGAACCTCCCCTGGCATAACTTAAGGCCATTACCTCTCGTCCTATATTGCTGTTACCTGAGAAAAGAGTTGATCAAACTTGTACAGAGACCATCTGGGAGTATACAAGGGGAGAACTGTGCAGAAGGAAGGCACTTTTCAGAAGCCAAGTTTTATGTGTTTTTTCCTATGCATTAAATGTGTTTGGCTTTTTTTTTTTTTTTTTTTTTTATATTTTCAGTATTTGAAGGAGCCCTTCCAACCAGTACTATATGTGAGAGCTTTATGTTAAGATATCTTTATGTACTTTAGCTGTCTTTAATGGTTGCATAGTTCAAACGCATTCACAGTGTGGCAGATAGTAAGATAAAACTATGTTACTCTTAAGTTATAATACATGGTGAAAACTGAGTGATGCTAGCATGATAGCTGGAACATTAAGCTCTGTAACGTTCTCAAAAGTAATGCTGTATAGTTCTTTTTTTTTTTTTTTTTTGTATTATTTTGTATTTTTGTGCTTAGTCAGTCCTGTTGTTACACATACATTCATTACTGACATATTTCTCACTTGCCTTTTAGGTTTACAAAAGATACAGCCAGGTTCAAGGATGAATTAGATATTATGAAGTTCATTTGCAAAGATTTTTGGACAACTGTATTCAAAAAACAAATAGACAACCTAAGGACTAATCATCAGGTACTAATAATGCTCTAGAACACGACTTAAGTTACAAAATCAGTAACACTATCTTGTGTTATTGCTGGATTTTCTGTTTGTCATGGTCTAGGATTAATTTACTTGGGAAGAAACCCAGAATGCTCTTTTTTAAAAAAAGCAGTTTTTAAAAGTCTGCATTGGCGCATATTTTGAGAATACAATTTAGTAATCGCTTATGATGTCTTTCTTGCCACCCTGTTGGAAAAGACTAAATGTGTTCAATTTCATACACAGTGTGGTGGAATTACAAACCGGCAGGACAGTAATGCTTACAGTTTTTTAAGACTCACACAGGATTTTTTTCATGAATCTCACACTGTATTTTAGTAGAAAACTAGTGTGAGAAGTTATATTTCTGCCTTAAAACTCATTCAAATAGAATGGCTGTCCTGAAGTCATTTTTTTATTTGGAAAAATATTTGCAGTTTTCAGCAGCTGAGGCACTTAGTTGCACTCTACTGAACATAACTCTACAAAACAGCTGAGAAACTTTCCAAAGTTTGCTTGTTGGTGACATTGATTGGTAGAATTCTGATTACATTTCATTAGAGACTCAATTAAAACCCTTTTTTTTTTTTTTTCTTTTTTCTTTAAACAGGGTATTTATGTTCTTCAAGACAACAAATTTCGACTCTTGACACAAATGTCTGCAGGAAAGCAGTATTTAGAACATGCACCAAAGGTACTCTTCTCAGGATTTATGAGTTTGATTTGAATCATCTTGGTCTATTAATAAAAACTCGAAATTTTGTAGTTGAATGGACACAAACCCACCAAAAGTGAAGCTAAAATTTAGTCTCCAAAAACTGTTTTTCAGAAATGCACCTTGTTTGAGAACAGTTATTTGATCTATGTTTCAACAAACAGTCATAGTGATTTTGAAATGTTATGTTTGAGTTACATGATGGTGGGAGCTGTACTGACTGCAAATGGAAAATCATTGAGCTGATGTTTGTATTTTGTGTGCCATTCAGGAAGAAACTTCTGCCACTGTCACGGTACACTGCTGAACAATAACAAAACCTCCATAGTTATATATTGTCAAAGTGATAAGTCTTCAGTTCTTCAGTATTTTCCAACAAGCTTCACCCTTGAAACTTCTTTAAAATGTGACTTTATGTTCAGTATTTAGCATTTACCTGTGGACTAATCAGAGGGGGCCTATCGAATTTGGGAATAAAGAGTATTGTAACAGCTGAAGTTTCATCAATGCCTGCATGTAAGTACTTCTCAGAGTACTCTGTTATTAGCTTGCTTGATAACTTTAGTTACCAACTTCACTGTGCTTCACTGTTAAAAATTACTGACAGTGAACCTCCGTGACATTAAAGTGGGAAGCTACATTAAAAACTTATATTTCCATTTGGAGGCATCAGATGCAAAAGGGCATACATGCAGAACTCTACTGCAGTAATTGAAGATAAAAACAACTATTTATGTGCTCTTTATTCATAGAAGTCAGTAAGAAAGGTAGTAAGCGAAGTCTGTTCTAACTACACAAGCTGATTTAGATGGAGCTAGAAGATTGGAATGTTCCTCAGTAATGTTTTAACAAAGCCATGAAAAGAAAGTAACTACTTGGAATAATAAATCTAAAGTTCATGCTTTGATCTGACTTTGCATTCTCTTTGCAGGTAAATTCCAGGTGATGATACAGAAAATGTAGAGCACATTCAAATCTGGGTATCCACCTTAAAAATCCTTTGTCTGTGGTTTTGGTATCTTGGTTCAGCTTTGTGTGTAGCGTGTAAATTATAGCACTGTGCAGCATAATTCCAAAGTATATAATAAATGTTTGTTAAAATAACACTGTTCTCGTATCTTGGTATGAAATTAATTCTGTACCAAGGTATTAATGTCCGTCGTGGTAAAAACTGTCTTCTCAAAAGTTACCAACAAAAGATTTGTAATACTAAATCAAACAATAGGCAGGTTTTAAGAACAGAGTAAAGTCACAGTGAAGACTCAGTTGGTATAAGAAACAAATGTGTTTTGTGTCACCTAAGAAATGCCAAACTGCTGCCTTTCCGTAATCGCTCCTTAGTGTATGGCAGCAACTTTCCGTTATTCTGAGGAAACAATTATTGCATAAATCAACATTCTTAATTAACAGCATTCAGTGGAATATAGAAATGATATGAACAGATAAAGATAACTTATTTCTACAAAAATAAAGGTATATCCTATGCCTCTAAAATTAATGGCTGGTTTTTTTTTTGCATCTCAAGAATTGTACAGCCAAGGACATCTACAACCAACAAAGGCAATTTGCTTCAGCTTATTGTGCATAAATTCAGTATTAACGTACTTTTTTTTTTTTTTTTTAATTGCTAGCTACAACTTACTTCTGTAATGAGTGTGTGCAGGAAGATGATTAGGCCAACAAGGATCTATACAGACATCACCAAGATCCTAGAGGAGACTGAGGTTTGCTTGATACTTCTTGTTACAAGTTTTGTGTAACAATATGTATCTTGCTGTGGGTAAGCATGAAAACATCTTGTTTAAACTTGTAACAAATTTTACTGTAAGACTTTTGTATTGGCAGGGTCAGGCCTTACACTTTCAGAAACGTGAGAGTGTCCTGTGATAGCGATTCAGTTTCTACTTTGAGACCAGCAAATAACAGGCTAGATATAAAGAACAATGCACTAGAACAACAGTTTTGTATGTTTTAACCATCTTCTGTGTATGTTGTCCGATTGCATGGTTGGGCAGGAACACTGGAAGTTGTTCTTCCATAAGCTCTAAGGAAGTTCTGAAGCTTGTAATGGATCAAGCCTTTTCTAGATAGTTGCCTTTTGTAGTCTGTCAATCTGTGCTGGCAAGCTGTAGGTTATAGACATGATAATCAGGGGCTTATTATAATTGAGCTTAAGATGTGAACAAATTCAGATCTTTTCAGGTACTGTGAATGCTAGCTCAGATTAGTTGTAACTGGATAATTTGACAGTTCTAGATCTAAAGCACTAGCAGAATACCATCGTGCTGTTTAGAGACCTAGCAAAGATGAAAGTAACTGTGGTGGTCGGTACTCTGCAGGGATCAGCTGCGTGACTGAAAACACTGAGCCCTTATACTAGTAGTTTACAGGAAGGTTGTGTTTGTCCACCTGTACGATTCAGGCTTCTCAGAAATTGTAAGGTTAGAGAATTGGCTAACTACTGTTCTTCCTGAGTGCATTTTATGGGTTCTTCAGTTGCCGACTCATTCTGTTTTTAAATGCTGTTATTAAAGGCACGGACTTGCACTGTGCCTAACAGATGGACACTTCAGTGACACTCATTAGGCCCACACAACTTGGTAGGCCGTTTTATAATTTGCTTCTCTAGAATTAAAACTGTAGTAGTTACTTTCATTCTCACTTGACAGTTAAGATCACTGTTCCATGTAAAAAAGTGCTAATAATTCTAAGTTACACTAAGGGCTTAACCAGTAACTTGTGCTTAATGAACTGTCTTTTTTAAATAGTGATGGATTGACATCTGTTTCTTGTACAGTGTGAAATTCAATACTGTCTATCAGTCTGCTGTTACCAGCAGAAATCAGAGTTCCTTTAAACTGGATTTTCAATTGTTGAAGATAATTAGAACCCAACAGAATCATGTATGTACAAAGCAGACACCAATATTCTTGGCAAAGCACTCCCTGTTCAATATGTTAAGTCAAATAGGTGAGCTAATGTATTTGTCAAGATACTATACAGAAAATAATTTTTTCCATTGTGTTTAATAAATGCTTCTGTTGAAGAGTACTGAGTGCAGCTGTGCCTTTTCCCCTAGTTTCTGCTACTTTTCACTATAAAGTAGCAAATATTATTACTCAGGAAATCTACGCACTACCTCCCTTTATGTTTTGGTAACATAACTGTTTCAGTAATTCACTGGCTATAGTTGTACTGTTTAGCAGTATTTAAGTTCAGGAACTATTTCCTGGAAGAAACACATTGGATCCCAGTTGTGTAGGCTTCTGAAGTAAGGCGGTTGTTAAGTACTATGAAGACTGAGAAAAGCCACAATGTTTAAGAACACTTTAAAGTATGTTTTAGTTTTATTAAAAAAAGACCTCAAGGGTTGTGTATTAGGTAAAGAACAGTTATCTGTGACATCTCTTTAAACTTAGAAGTCTTTACCTAATGGCAGCATCCACAGGATTACTCAGATGGTAAAAATTTATGATGAACAATCTACTATACTACGACAGTTGCTTGACAGATAATGACAGATAATTCATGGACCATTTTATGATGAGGATACTGGAGAGTAGTGCCCTCATGCTAAAGATCAGCTTAAGTTATTCACAGCTGTTCCAAATATATTATTATGCTGAGGGTGCTCTGAAGAAGTTGTACTTCACAGAAAGACACTGCACGCTTCAGACCTGTACGCTGTTTGTACTATGGCAACACAAAATGGTTTTCTCAAAAAAGTCTAGGAGGGTTCATCAGCTAAATCACGTTGATCAAAGTACCTAGGGAAGAGAAGTGGAATACAGTAAGAACACTCTAATGCAACACACTCCTTACTTTGATCTGCGTTGTCAGGCAATCTGCTTTCCAGGTTTTAATTTAGTATTTCTATCATATTTGTAGCTTCATGGTTGAGGGAGCTCACCAAAGAAAACCAATGTATCTCCTCTGCTTTAGTCTTAGGTTTGTCTGAAGTCCTTGTAACTATGTATGTCTGCTACATATATTCAGACTACTTGGATTGATTTTCACTTTAAAGGAATCTATGTTAGCACAAGGACAATTACACTTATTCTAGACATACTCTGCTATCTTATATCTGTAGTTTGCATTACCTGCTGACTAAGCAGATTAACAGGTTCAGAGCTGACACTTGCTCTTCATTCTTGCTCTCCTGGAAGAGAAATAAATACCTGAACAGTTCTTCTGTTAACCATATCCACTAGAAAAAAGTTACCTGCCATGTTATATGTTGTAGTCTTCCTCTCATTCTCTAGCAGACTTCAAATGTGAAAAATAACTTACCAAGAATTTAAGAGCTGAAAAATCATTCTCTTGATAATTAGTGAAGCTGAAACAGTCCTTTGCACAACATTAAATTAAATCTTACCTCTAGTACTCTCACTTCTGAGCATCGCCTTGCCAGCTGTCGAATAAGGGAGTGAGCTTCAGGTAGCAAAGGTTTTTCAAGGCATGCCAACAGTGCATAAAACCATCTACCCTGTGTGGATTTAAATAGTGAGTTTTTAATTACGGGCATTTCATTGAATTTTACAGAAGAAAACCTGTTATATGTAGTAGGCCTTGAGCGCAGGTCTCAAAACAAAATTTCATTTAAGTGCTATTGCCAGAATGGAAAAGTTTGAAGGGCCAGATTAGAGACTGCATAGTAGAATTTTATGCCTGTAGATAAGTCTCTTGTGAGCATGCTCCTAGATTTCCTGCTTTTTTTTTTTTTTTTTTGAACATTTTCTACTATTAATATAATGTAAGCACTGTTTTAGCAATATCTAAAGAATATTACACAGCTATTATTTTTTAACTTCATAAACTGTGGAAAAACATTCTAAAGAGTGAACGTATTAAGTCAGATCTTTGTGGAAGTAATGCTGCTACATCAGCCTTAGGATTTACCCCACTGCAAAAACACGTCCTTTGCTTTTTACTTACTGAATATTGTAATATTATAAACATCACTTGTGCTACCAGTCTAACTTATTGATTCCAGTGTCTAGTGCCTTTCATGATGGAATTAAACTAAGCAATGTGCACATCCCCTGCAGCATATTGGTCACTAAGAAAAGGCCTTTAAGCAACTCAAAAATCAAGAAGCTGTATTTAGTATTGTGGAAGTAAGTTTTCATTACTCATTTATTTTGTGGTACATAGCTAGTTAATCTAGTTATGGCCAAACTTCATGCTAATGTACTCCAATTTTTTAATCAGATTGGATCTGTTTCCATACTAACACAGATAAGCTTATTGGTCAGTGTGCACATGGAAAGATCAAATGTATCTCTTTTAGCAGAATACCATGCATCTCCAAACTAAAACAGACATGTTGGCAAATACAGCCTGCAGCTCGCTGACAACTTAAACTGGTGTCATGATTTTATGATTTTTGGTTACTGGTATTCCACATCGTAACATCATGTAGTACGCTGGGAGTTAAAGTGTTAATGCTCCAATTCTGGGTTCCTGTCTGGAAGAGAAGAACTATACTCCCCAGGAGGCTTTGTGGTCAGAGAGGAGATATAACTTCTGGCAAGGTCACCTGATTGCTCTTTTCTCTTTGCCTCTCCTCACTTCTGCCAGTCCCAACTGCGTGCATCGCTTCAGTATTAGTGTAAGGCCTTCAGTTTTTCAGACAGTCTTTCTCTCATCATATTTGATTTATTAGTTTCAATTCTAATTATATTGTACTCTAGTGTGTTATCTTGCCTTCCAATGCCACATTTAGTAAATTACTTTGTTTCTCCTCAGATCGTTGTCGCTGTTTTTAATTATGTTGGGGTCCCCTGTTTCCCTTTTCCGGAGGTGTGGATTTTGCGAAATCCCTCCACCCCACAGTCATGGAACTGGGCCGAACCAGCCCGTAAACCGTTGACAACTGGTCAGAATCGAAGCTTCTGTAATCTGGCCCTCTTCTCTCCCCAGCGCTCTTCCGACCTTGCAGATTAAGTTATTGTGGGGAGCAAATGAAACAGAGGAGTTTTAGTGGTACCTGAAAGATCTGTATCTGTTGTTTTGTAATTACCCTTTCAAAAAGTTCTGTGTATGTTCAGTCTAGTATCTAGTCAGGTGAGTTTTGAGAACAACTGAATACAGTACATGGATCGAGAGAACTATCTGGAAACTAAAATAATTTCACAGAAAAGAGGGTATAATGTATCCCTTGTTTAATGTGCTCACATGCAAGTAGTTAGAAAAAATTAAAAATTACCAGTTCCGGAGTAAATTTTTTCTCTCCAAGCCAGCTTATCAGGTATTCTAAGACACTGGTTACTGTGGCCTTCGAAAGAGAAACATAAAGAAACAATGCGATATCTGCAGAGTTTTGTTTTGCTGTCCTTCTACCCAAAGGATTATGTTATGTTAAAAGCAAATGTGATTTTTGTCTTTAAATATAGACATTATATGTTTCCACTCAACCGTAATTCTATATGGCGTTTAGTTCAGGTTGAGATTATACGTAAGAGTAACATAAATGTTAAATCATCATGGAAAAAAAGCTTTTTAAAAAACTAAGAGCTTTATATAAAGCAACGTTTTGTATTAACAAGATGTTACAGATAAATAACAAAAGAGACATCATACTATTTCTGTATGAGTGACTAGTGAGAAATGTAGTAAGCATGGTTCTTCTAGTCTTGCAATGCATTTAAGAGTTCACAATCAAGTTATAGGACTGCACTTAAAAGACGAAAGAAGATAACATACTGTAAGCCCCTAAAAGAGGCACTCAAACATTAGAATGTTCTATAAAGAAATCATGAGGAGAAAATATGCTTACATCTAGTTACAGTAAATGTTTGCTGGTATAATTGTTTGTAGTTAAAGGTGAGATAATATTTTTTCATTCTAAGTGTACACTGAATAGCAGCTGGAATAAACAATCACCTTAGCACAGAAAAATAGATGAGACTTATGCAGCTGATGGAACATAGGAAGTACTAACTTTTGCAATTTCACTATGCTGTTCTAAGAGGCAGGCTTAAGATGTAGGCTTACCTGATTCATTCTGCTTACAATACTTAGCAGAGGAGGAAAGCCCACCTGAAAAAAGTCAAGTTGGAAAATGCAGAAAGATTATCACAAACACCTTTTTTTCCTAAGTTAGAACTTACTAACATTTGCATGTTAGTATTTGTAATTATTTTGAATTCTGTTCTGAGCAGATATCTAATTTAAAAACCCAAACAAACCAAAACAACAAAACAATCTTCAAGTAACTTCAAGATAAGGTCTAGCCAAATTTGTTATCAAATTTGGTATCAAACAGCCTTTGCTGTTGCTTGTAAAACAAGGCTGTGCTTTTTCTTTTTTAAAGATGCAGCAAAGGGCATATTTACAGAGAAGCACGTAGAAGGACAGGGAGCAACTTCACGAAACACTAAACCAGACTATGGATAAAACTTTCCATTCAGTTCAGCTAGGAGCGAATTAGCGTGTTTTAGCTGGGAACAGATGAGGGAACTTCCCCAGCATTTTGACTGAACTAATAACTTGTTCTCTGCTTCACTCAATTTCAACTTGAAAGGGAAGAGAAATGGGTCTTACTGGGCTCATCAGACAGCTTGCTTTATATTTAGCATAATGTGGTAATTAGTAGCATTGTTTCTGGTAGCTATTTGTGAAAATAATAGTTGAAAATGAGTCCTCTTATACGCACCTTTATGTAATCAATTCCTAGACTTTCATGATCAGATTCTGCATCTATTTCTGAGTATACTCTTTCACCCAGGCAGAACTTCTTCCAACCTTCTTCATCCTCTAATTTGGGCTGAAGTAAACAAAAATAAATGAAAACAGTGAAATACAGCTATCTTGAAGACACCAAAGAACAGACATTATAATACTCACCAGTTGTTGAAATACACTGTAAAGCAAGATTAACCATAAATTTAATGACTAGAAAAAACACAAAACTTATGAATTCTACTTACCATGTTAACATTGCTATCCAAATCCTGTGACCGCCAGTGATTTCTGTGCTTGTTCAGGCTCTGAATAATTAAAGCCAAATCAATTTTAACTTTACATTTATTGGATCGTAGCCATAATCTTATATTCATTTAAAAAACTATTTTTTGAAAATCAGTAAAGGCATTACTGAGCGCACATTCCTCAAGCTGCGTAGTATAAATATAACTGTTTCCTATACTGGGTTTTTGGAAGTAATATTAAAGCCAAAGGAATTTTAAAGTCTACTGCATAATGTTGTAGTTACTGAGTTTTACTAGTCTTAAAATCCTTTTTTATGCTTGCTGGAACAAGTGAAAAACAATTGGGTTAGTCAAAAAGGCAAACATAATGCCAATGCCACGTTTCCAACAGTGCTCTGTATCTTTATACAGTGCCTACAGAATTGTGAAAGATGGCAGGCATACTTTCCTAGAACATTTCTTCTGACAGGGATGCCACGTAAGACAAATTGGTCTCCATGACAATTTCCTATATTGAAGTATAAGCTTTTGTAATGGAAATATTTTTCCCTCATTCAATTTTTACTCTAACAGTAAAAATAACCATTAAAAAAATGCTGCAGTTAACACTAGCTGATGCATAATGTATAAACAAGTGACTCTCGATGCTCTTTTCCCTTAACTACCTCCATCTTCACTGCTTTACCTTCCTCAAAAAATAGGGTAAATGAGCTCACACTAAGCTCAATGCCACAGCAGCTTCAGTGCAGTTGATTATACTTCAGTGTATTCAGGTATTTTTACAATGCAGTATCAATACGCTATAAATATGCCTTCAGCAGTACTGGAGCTGTAAAATGTCTTCATATACACCCTGTTTGAACAGTGCATAGAGACAGACTGTTCAGTTCTTCAATTCTTGCCTGTAAAAGCGAGGTACAAATGTGGTAGGAAAGTCTGTGCTAATGCTATATCCACACAAATCCATTTGAGCAAATCACAGAATCATAGAATCACAAGGTTGGAAAGGACCTACAAGATCATCTAGTCCAACTGTCCTCCCATTATTGCTGCTACCACAGGCCACTAAACCGTATCTTGTAGCTCCTCATCCAGGCGCCTCTTGAACACTGCCAGGGATGGCGACTCCACCACCTCTCTGGGCAGGCCATTCCAGTGCGTGACCACTGTCTGAGAGTTTTTTCTCATGTCTAATCTAAGCCTCTTCTGGAATCAGTATTTCTGATCATAATGGCTCCCACTAGTGCCCATAGGACCCTAAGTGGACTGTTTTACACATATCCAGCACCTCACCACTCTCATAGTAAAGGACTTCCCCCTGACATCCAACCTAAATCTTCCCTCCTTCAACTTAAAACCATTTCCCCTTGTCCTGCTATTATCTACCTTTTCAAAGAGTTGACTCCCTTCCTGTTGACTCTCAGGAAGGAGTTTCATCAGAAGTTTAAAAGCCTCACTGTATATTCCCATTTTATTTTTCTATTTTATTAAGAAATTAAAACAGTTGACAAGAAACATCTGATCTAAATGTCATGACTTTATGGTAGGAAAGATATAAGGTTGTCCCCCCTGAAGCACAGATGTGCAAGTTAAAAACATCACTCCCCATCACACACACAACTTTCTACCTGACGAACAGATGAGAAATTGGCCACTTGCTGCTGCTGCCACTTGAGTGTTGGAGAGTATCCTTCTGGAGCAGGCTGACATCCAGAAATCTAAAGAAACACTGGCAATAATTATAATGTATAAAAAGCTTTATAAAAATAATCCTTAAAGAACAAGAGAAGTAGTAAGTAACCATGACAAACTGCCAGCAGATAAAAAGAGAAATACTCACTTTAAAAAAGGTAATTTCCTGACAACTGATTTAACAGTTGGTCTAGACCGAATTTATCCTGCTTGATGGTGTATGTATGCAAAGAAGGAAAATTAAACATGCAGAATGTGCTGTTGAAGAATCATTTAAGGTAATCTTTTTAGCACCTATTCTGCCTTAGCTTCCCTGTTAATAAAAAGGAGAGTGCTCTTTCCTTATCTTGGACAGATGCTATTAACAGTAGGAGTTCTACTTGCTCCAATAGTAAGTTGGGGAAGACAAAAAAATATATATCTTTTAGGAAATTAACTGACAATTAAATAGATATAACCTTTTCAGAGATTAGCATGAAAGAATTACGGTACAGAAAAATCTTTCTACGGATGTTTAAGAATGCTGTTATGAAGAAGTGAGATGAATAGAACAGTCACAAGGTACATGGTCATGTCAATACTAGAAACTTTAGCATAGCAATCTGATAGGCAGGTTATACAGTTTTCATTAAAGAAAGACAAAATTGGGCACTTGAAATATTTGGAAGTAGATTAAAAAAAAGCAACGTGACAACAGAAAAATCTACTTGTAAGGGGAAATCCCAATAAGAGATTCCATCAAAAAGTGAAGAAATGGTGCTAGCATTTCATCTTACAATAGCTGTACTTACTGCTCTCACTGCCTTACACAGGCTACATTTTTTAATCTAGATACAGATATTGATTTCTTCTAAAGCTTACATAGGTTTTACAATAGACTTATAAAATTTAGCCCAGCATTTGATTCCTTCAGGCAGAAAAAGTCTACTGTGTGTCAGTTAATAGGGCTGATTTAAACTGATCAGTTACAAAGACTGCTTATTGCCCAGAAATTCAACAGGTATTTCTTTGAACCCTGAAGTTTCATTTATTTCATTAGGTGCTTTAAGATCCAGCAAAGCTGCTGTTTTAGTTATGCTCACGACTCCCCTATCTTTCCTGCTGCTTGTTTCTTAAAGCAAAAGGCAGAAAGCAGCCCAAACTTACTGCAATGTTTACTGTCTGCTTCTTTCTTAGTTTCTTGGGGTCTATTTGTGCCACGACCACATCTGGGCATCGCGCTGCTTCAATCCTACAAAATAAAATCAAACTGCTGTATTGCAATGGGCGGTTATAGGCTGAATGCCTCTGAAATACGGCACCTGCAGATATCTTCACTTATGAAAAAAACAACTGACTCCGCAGGCAATTCTTACAGAAGGTCTGACTTCAGAATTACCAAGTATTCCCTCTTCATACACAACTGCACTGGCGTCCTTGAAGCTTGCATGCTCCTAAGTTGCCTGGAAGTGAGGCTGCGCATCCCATAGCGACATCCTGGGATGCTACTGCCACCCGGAGCCCAAAACCGGACCGCCGTCTTCCCCGGGAAACAGAGCTCCAGCACTCGGCGCGGGGCCCGCCGGGCAATAACGGGCCCCTCGGGCACACGCAGTGAGAAACACGCCGCCCCGCCAGAGCCCGACCGGCCCGCCGCCAACCCCCGCCCCGCCACTCACTGGACGCGCCTCAGGTACTCCTGCGGCGTCCGGGGCGGCACGGTGGGGTCGAAGTCGTCGGGCAGGTCGCAGTCCCCCACGGGCAGCAGCCGCGGCATCAGCTCCTCCACGGCCGACTCCATCGCCCCGCCGACACGGGCGCCCCGCTCCTCCCCACCGGCCGCCAGCCCGGCTGCTCTCGCGAGAGACGCGGCCTCGCGCAGGCGGAGCGCTGCGGCCGTACCCAGGCGTTACGGCCATTGCGAGCGCAGTGTGCTCTTCCGGCGGACGGTGGGCGCTGGGGGATGGCCGTCTTGCCAGGGAGCTGGCCAAAGCGATAACCCCGTTCCTGAGCTGGACGGGACCTCTGATAACCACATTTAGGCCCCACGTCATGCTCACGTACCTTAGCTTTTGCAAGTGGTTCTTCACAGCTCACCCATTGATAATACCGCCTATTCCACCTGTGGATAGGCAGTAATAATACTTCTCCCTTCCTTGTCATGCCTAGAGATCTGTGGTGAAAATTAATTGCCTAAAAGGTAACTGCTGTAAATCCAGGTGTAGTCCTGCAAGCGTTTGGCTGAGATTTCATTTTGTTTCTGTATGGGTTTATCTAAATGGTAATGGGCTGGATCCCAAATCAAAAAGCAGCAGTAGCACTGAGGTAGGTTACTTCTCAGATAAAAAGCAGAGGGATGATGCTGTAATTGTTGAAATAGTGTAAACTGTCTCTTACCAAGCTCCTGTATATTATTGTTTCTTAGTAGTTCTGAATAGCGTGCTAAATCAGTATGCTAAATGCAGCCCATACAGCAGAACAGTGTAACTCTTAAATTGTTCTCAGTTTTGTCCTTTATTTTTCCGTAAGACTGTATTTTAGCAGTTCCAAACAAACATCAGCCCTAACTCCTCCTCTCCGCTGACTTTTGTTTGCTTTAAGTTGTTTCCAAATCCACCTGCGTGTAACAGGGAGTCCGGATCTCACATCCTGGTTGAGTGCAACAGCTGCAGCCATTGCTGGAAATAAGTCCTGCTAGCCCAAAGCCACAGCGATGCCCCCAGGAAAGCTGACCAACAGTCAATGCAAAAACGCTGGTGAGTAAAACTGAGAAGTTCTCTTCTAAAACTTCGGTAATATTCAGAAATTATTTTTTTCTATTTGTCACGGAGTCAAGAACTTTGAACAGAAAGAGATTCCAGAAATAAAAGTGTTTTGTTTTTTTAAATATATTTTCTGTACGGGGACATATTTTTTTCTGGAACTTTTGATCGATACTGTTTAAGCCAAGTAACTTTAAAAAATGATTGCAGGTAATCTTCCAACAAAATTGTCACAGATTTTACCAGTGATGTCGATGCAACAGCTGGTCAGTGTAATTCAGTGGAAGAAGAGGAGAAAGTGTCTGGAACAGAGTATCATACCTGTTTCTCAGCTGCGTAGACATTGCAGAAGTGTACTTTTCCAAAGAAAAGGTAAGCTGCTACCTGTGGGCATGCGCTGCTGCCTAAGAAAGTCTGACACGTCAGCTGAAAATCCTTTGTTAAGAAAAATAGTGTTTCTGTACAACCTAATAATGGAAGATAATAGTATATTTTCTCTTAATGTGTAAATACGGTGTTATCACCTGATCTTCTGTACGGTGTTGGTGTTGTTGCCTGTCTTTGCTTCTCTTGGTTTGCACCCTTGTAGCATCTGCAAGGCTTTACTTGAAGCTTAGAACACCAGACTGTCCTTATGTAATTTAACTGTGCTAACAACTCATTAAAAATACCGCATAACTTTTATGTGTAAACTTTCCAGTTCTTCCTTCTTCCCTTTTAAGCTTCTTTAAATGTTTCAGTGGCCTCTTTTCTTGTCACTGACAGCGACATTCTGGCTTTGTCACACGCCTCTTTGCATTGCAGCTTTCTGAAAACATCCAACCGAGTATTTGAGTACTTCTGAAAATACAATACTGAATCACTTTCTGTGCGTCTGTTTGAAGTTCACCAAAAGCTTTTCATTTCTTTTTTTTTTTGTTTGGAGGAGGTTCCATGTCCTTAGCACTGTCCAGCTGAATACTCCCACAGCTGGCAGTGGGACTCAAGGGCAGTGAGTATTAAAATCCTCCCTTCAAGATGTGCTTTTGTTTAGCTGCTCATGTTTGTAGACTAAAGAAAGCTGGCAAATAATATTGGAGATAGTAATGGTGTAGAATCCAGAAAAACAACGACAACAGAAAAGACAAAACCTGGATTGTACATTCAGGGCTACATAAAATTTTCCCTGAAGATATTAAATAAATATGCGTAATACCTTTAAGTATTTCTAAATGTGAGATAAAATATTGTCGCAAGCTGAAAGTCACCACAAATATGATATTAATCTATTTTTTTTTTTTTTTTCCCCCGGGAAGCCCTAGAAAACACGTAAACACCAGGAGGCGAAGCTCCCTCTAGTGGCTGCAGCCCGTCATTTCCCAAACACTACTGGGAAGAAGATCGAGCTTTTTAGAAGAAAGCTCAAAGTCGAAAGGGAAAAAGCAAGACAAGCAAACGCGAGCCCCTGCGGACGGTAAGGCAGGGAGCGGCTGTACGGGCTGTCTCACGCCGGGTACATCGCTGCCCGCTGCTAAGGGGACGGTCAGCCCGAGCGCGGCGCGTCCCGGCCCGGGCACAGCGAGGCTCGCCCGCAGCGGGGAAAGGCGTGGAGCGGCGGCGCTCAGCCCGCCCCCGGCCCGCCGCTCTCTGCCCCTTGACGTGGCGGGGACTCTCCCATCAGCCATGTTGGCTGCGTCGGCAGCGCTGGGGCGGCTGCGTGCGGCGGGAGGAGAGCGAGCGCGAGGCAGGCGGCGGCCGGGACGCGGGGTGAGCAGAGCCCGGAGAGCGGCGGCGGGATCGCGGAGCACCGCGTGGAGGAGCGCCTTTGGCCGGCGCCGAGCGCTCCCGTGTGAGGCTGGAGGCGCTCAGCCCTGCCTTTGCGCCGCGGAAGCGCGGACGGGGGCTGCCTGCCTCCCTTCAGCCACTCTCCGCGGAGGAGAGGCGGAGGACCCCCCGGGGCCGAGAGCGACTTGTCAGCGCTCCCCGCGGCTCGCCGGGAAGCGCCCACCCAGCGCGCGGGGCCCTGCCGGCAGCCGCCGAGAGTCCCTCGGCTGGGGCCGCACGGCCTTGGCGCCGCCACCGCTCCGCTGTAAGGTGCGGCTCGGCCCCGGCGGCGGCTGCGTTCTGCTGGCGCGGGGCTGCGCGGTGCGCGCGTCGTGCCGAGCCGGCGGGGTGGGGAGGGGGACCCTGCGGTACTCTTGGAGCTGTGCGAGCGCTGTGTTAGGGAGGCCCTGGTGCGTGTAGGTTTGTTTGCTTATTCGTTTATTTATTTTTACACTTAGGTGTGCTCTTGTGTACCCAGATGGCTTCTTTTAAAAACTCCCTGACAAAACTGGGAAAGCAGGTTTGAAGGATGGCCATGTATGCATAAATAGGTGAAACTTAGATTCTTACGTTATCGGTTTGACAGCTTGTGATTGCCTTTGCGTCCTGTGGCATTCTCCTCATACAGACCTCCTGGAACTGCAGCAGATTTGTACCTGATATGCAAATAACTGTAGCGGTAGGGTCGTGGCTTTTGTGTGTGTGCTTCCAAAGTTTAGTGTATATTATTTTATTGACTTTCTGTGTTGGGACACATTTACCAGTGCTGTGTAAAGGTGCTGAGTTGAACCAGGAGCTCTGCGAATGGTCTGTTTTGGAGAAACTGCATCATTACTGTTTGCAGTTAGTTCTGTACCAGCTACTGAAAACGGTGTAGCTTCAAAGCGATGCATTTCAAAGCCGTTCATTTGGGTAGAGGGTGGCTTTCTGCGTGGTGATTTGTGCGCTGGTTAGAAAGTCCTAACTGTACTCTTGCACTCAGTCAGAGTAATTGCATTAATACTATTGTTTATCTCAGAATGACACCTTTACAATCAGCTTGTGATTCTTTATGCAATTCAGGTGTGGTTTATTTGAATGTTGATACAGCATGAAATTGCCACTGTGCAGGGATGGGAGGAAAGCTCAGCCTCAGCAGTGGGAGGAGGCAGGTCAGGAGGGACTGTGAGCCTCTTCTGAATGTCTGTCCTGCAGCACGACACAGTGACACCCCCAGCTTGGAGCTGTTGCTATTCAGCTGTTCTGAAATCACTTCTCTGTGGTTTGCTGAGGTTGGCAATGTGTATTTTGTGGCTCTCAGGCAGATGGTGTTTTTAGTGTCTAGCCTGTAGATCAGGAGCATTTGCTCTTCTTGTCTAATGTTATACAGCTCCACGCCTATCCCAGAGAATCTGCATGGATGGCAGTGAAAATGTTACTAAAACTGACTGACTTGTCAGCCAGTGAGATTCACATCTGTTATAGGTTGAAATATGTAAGCATTATTTACTTTTGAGGGGAAATTTGAATGATGGAATCACAGAATATCCTGAATTGGAAAGGAACCCACAATGTTCGCCAAATCCAACCCCTACCTCCACACAGGACCACCCAAAATCTAAACCCAATGTGTGAGAGCAGTGTCCAAATGTCCCTTGAGCTCTGTCAGCTTGGGGCTCCGCCCACTGCCCTGGGGAGTGTGTTCCATGCCCAGCACCCTTTGGTGAAGAACCTGTTTCTAACACCCACCTGATCCTTCCTTGTTGCAGCTCCTTGTCATTCCGTCTATTATTAATAACCCCCTTGATTTTTAGCAGATTCTGTCTTCTGAATAGGAATGATATACTGGAAAGTAACAGCATTTAAGTCACTAAACCCAATAAATCTTTGTTGTACATGCATGTACTTTATAGGTCACAGCACACTGATGTTTGTACATTGCCCTCTGTGGAGCAATAAGTCCATGTCAAGCCATTTCAAATGTGTCTGGGTTAACATGGAGGAAAGACTTTGAACTCCAATGCAGAAAGTAGGAATTGACATTGCAGTGTGTGGATGTGGAGCTTGTGGACTTTGTAGCTGGCTCATATGGAATGGCTAAAGTGGCCACTGTTGCAATTTTCTCAGTCGTTTTAGGAGATAATTATAAAAGGAGGGATTATTTCAGTTTGTGCTTGTAACTGGGACTCTCTCCTCACTTGTCTTTTTGTGGCACTACTCCATTTCTCAGGGATAATTTTCCTTTGCCTTTTACACAGAACAAGGATGAATTAATCTTGATGTATTAGGAGACAAACTTATTGTGTTCTGCATTCTTTTCAGATCCTAGGCTATCCTTTTCTCCCTCAGTGGAATGATTTTCCATCTCTGATCTCTCTGGCTTCTGAGTATGTCTCTCCCCTTGTATTTTTGTCCTTCGCCTGATGGCCGTGCAGCTTGAGTAGAAGCAGCAGTGGAAACATTCCTGTGTGCAGAGTTCCGTGTGGCTTCCCGTGCTGCAATTACAGTGCTGCATGGATCTGCTGCTGGTGTCAGCTCATGAAAATGCTGTCAGACTGTTGTCATAGTGTTTGTGCTACAGTGTGGAGATTAGTGATAGCATCTGTGGAAAACTGCAAGAGGGGATATTTTATAGTTAAGTTTGTATCTAATCTTTGTTTCATAGGAGCAGTTTTGAGAGTGCTTTTTGCAGTTTTCATCACTTGCAGATGGTTGTTAATTTCCTAATTATATTAACTGTGAAATGTAGATTTTTTTTTTTTAATGGATTACGCTAATCTGCTTTGTTAAAAGCTATCTTTAGAATCAAGCTATTAAGTTAAACTACAGTCTAGAAAACTGTCATATAAACCAAAGATTTGTGTTTTAAGACACTTGTATTTCCACATTCTACTAATGATTATATTTTATTTTAGTGAAACCCAGAGGAGTTGATCATGACAACCTTCCTGGAATTTATCCAGCAGAATGAGGACAGAGATGGAGTTAGATTCAGCTGGAATGTTTGGCCTTCAAGTCGTCTTGAGGCCACAAGAATGGTAGTCCCGGTGGCTGCCCTCTTCACACCACTGAAAGAACGGCCAGACTTGCCTCCTATTCAGTATGAACCGGTTCTGTGCAGTAGGACCACATGTCGAGCTGTTCTGAATCCCTTATGGTAAATCTAATATATTCATTTTTATTATATCAATATTTTTTCTTACAGACCAATATACTAGAATAGTGCCGGTTAAAGTGCGCAAAAGATGCAGTGTGTTTAGATATTCCTCACGTGAGTATACAGCTCAAACTTTTAGATAAGAAAATCTGTGTGTATAAGCTTTGAAGGTGTAACAGGCATGATTAAAAAATGACTTTCATTCAGCTGGTTTTTTTCAGTGTATTCCAGGCATGTTATTTTTCTTGGAATTGCACATCTTGTGAGTTAGTATTTCACCTCTAGAAAATTAACTCAAGGTAAAAAGTTATGCTATTTATTTGTAACTTTTGGGCCCTGATATTTCCAATTGAAATAAGCTATTACTAACTTGAATTCATTTGTAGACCGAAACAGGTTATATGGTTTAACTTGGAAAAACAAGCTGAAAAAAGATGTGACAGATAACTAAATACACTAGTGGTGGGCATGAGAGAGGTTAAAATCATGTTTAAGCTAAAGAATGATAATGGCACAGTCACAGATGATTGTAGAAGGTTGGAAGCAGCAGAAACATTTCATACATCATTCCATACACAAAAAGCTGAACAGTTTCCAAGGTAGAATTTGGTAAGCATGTGAAAGGCAGTGGATGATAGTGGGAGACTAGACATGATGTAACGTATCCTGTAGAAATATTTAACTTCATGTATTTTTGAAAAGTTAGAAGAAACATATCCTAGAGTCACTGGAGGAAAACTTTTTTTTCGTACAATGTAAACTTTTCTTATTGTGTTTTTATAGCCAAGTGGATTATCGAGCAAAGCTCTGGGCTTGTAACTTCTGTTATCAAAGAAATCAGGTAAGAAACAAAGCTTTTGGTACACTTAAAAAACCAAAACCCAAAAAAAACCCAACTTTGTAAGGTGAAAATGAAAAATTGTCATTTATCAAATCATAGTTGTGAGCTGAATTGACAGCAAGAACATAAGTGTATCTTCAGAGATTGCATTGAGATTTTTTTCATGGTAGCAGTAGTGAACATCTGCTGTAGAAAAAGTAGTAGTCCGTACGTATGTTTTTGTTTTTGTTGAGGTTGTGATCTTTTGCTGTACTCAGTGTTTATGTTTTTATTTGCAGTTTCCTCCTACGTATGCTGGCATATCTGAAATGAATCAGCCGGCTGAGCTTCTGCCTCAGTTCTCTAGCATTGAATATGTAGTGCAGGTAAAATCATTAAATAAGATATTTAGTGTTATCTATAAGCTAACAATGTACAAAAATAATTAATTTTAGTTAATCACTGCATTTTAATGGCTGAGTCCATATGAGAAAGTTAGTAGATTGATGGTTTGTCATCAGTTGGAAATGGAAAACGTAACTTTTTTGTAAGAACACAAGCGTGACTAATAACAGTGCTGTTTTAAAAAACACCAACCCCCCAAACAGAATGAGGTTTCTTTTAAATACGACACTTTGCTTAGGTATATTTCTAAAACTAGGGGTTTGATTTTTGTTTATGCTGGTTTACTGCTGCTGCTTGCTCATTAATCAAATGCAAATCTCATTAATCATTGGAATTTAAATTTGTAATTGAATAATTATGAGTTGGTATTGGTTTAGAGAAAACAGCTAATACTTGTTTGTTAGGATCGAAAAGAGTTGGAAGGACTGGGAACAAAAAAAGAATGTATCACCTAAAAGGGCAAACTTGTGGTTTCTAAATTCTACTTTTGATGATTACAATTTCAGATTTCAGTGAGGCATTCAGATTACGGAAAAAAAAGCTGAACAGAATCTGTATTTTGCCAACTCTTTTACCACAAAGTAAAGGAAATATTTGCTCGTAGTGCAACAAAATTTGTTGAGAAGGAAGAGCTGTTGTGTTGGTTTCTGGGTAAAATCCTACTGAATGTTACCTGATCAGAATCTTCTGTAGTTGTGAATAACTTATTACTGTTATCTTCATTTTGAGCAATGAAAGCTCACTGTTTATTAAATGATTTGTAAAATTGGAACAAGCTTTAAAATTATCTTGGCATTCCAGAAAGATTTTTTTTTAGTATGTTTTGGTTTTTGTTGTAGAGTTCATTATGATAAGGATTTTGTCCCCCCCCTTCAGCCTTAGATACCAATTATTATTTGAGAGGTAGGAAGGAGATAACTTAGATTGAACATTGATGTTATCAGTACGATTAAAATATGAAAACTTAACCAAAACTTATTTTATTTGTTCATTTTTGATCCTGTAAGGATTACAATATTTATTTCTCATACGTTGATGTTTGTATTTCTTAAAGCGCGGTCCTCAGATGCCCTTGATATTCCTTTATGTCGTGGACACGTGCATGGAAGATGAAGACTTGCAAGCTCTGAAGGAATCGATGCAAATGTCGCTTAGTCTCCTACCACCGACTGCATTGGTAGGTCTCATTACCTTTGGACGAATGGTGCAGGTTCATGAGCTTGGCTGTGAAGGCATTTCCAAAAGTTATGTCTTCCGAGGAACAAAGGACCTGTCTGCAAAGCAGCTGCAGGTAAGACACAAAAACAAAAAGAAGTCATCAAGATGATGAAAACACTCTGTAAACGAATGTTGTACTGAAATCTTGTGCGTTTGACTACAGGAAATGCTAGGACTTACAAAAGTAGCTGTTTCACAAGTCGGTCGGGGTCCTCAAGTGCAGCAGCCTCCACCTTCTAACAGGTAATGTGTTTAAAACATTTAAAAACTCATCTTGGCTCTACCAATTTACTGGAAGACTGATGTTGTGTGCTAAGGAAATTATCAACCAAGAGCTGAGCCTTCTGATAGGATGCAGACTACTTGGAAACCAGTGGCTGCAGTCTGTTTCCTTCCTGGCAGTTTGTACCGCAGAGAAAAGACATAATGTGTGGTAGTAAAATTATCTGGATGATGTTTTTGAAATGGCCTGAGAGAATGTTAAACCGGCATAGTATAGATGCATAAATAACTGTTTCTGTTGGTTTGTGCTCTGGAAGGTGTTAATGACTGCCTTAGTGCCTCTCTTCTGTCAATATCTGGTTTTGTTTGCTCTTTCTGTCTTAAGCTCCTCTTCCCTCCCCTTTTGTCTCTCATTTGGAAATTGTGGGCTGACATTTTGTTCTCCTGCATACCCGGTGAAACAATAAATTGATAGAATGCTTTTTTAAAAAAATTAAATGGGTGCATTTGTAGACAGTCTTCTTGCTGAGAAAACAAGTGCTCTTTTTAATTTTTTTTTTCTGGCTTTTCATTTTTTTTTGTCGCTGAAGTAGTGACACTTGTTTCTTTTTGAGATTCATAGATGTTTATCTGCTGTGTTCTTTTAACTAGATATGGTTCTTTCTGGACAGTGGCTGTACTTCAGAGTCAGCAAGCTTTTATTTTACAAGCTCTTTGCTGAACTTCTGAAGCTGATGTGCTGTCTATACAGTACTGTTGAACTGCGTTGCCTTGGTGAGGCAGAAGCATTGCTCTGAATTTAGAATGGTGTCTAATGTTGCTCAACAAAGAAGACCCATATTAGCAACTAATATCATTTTTACTGAAAAATTATAATCTAAATGAATTCCATCTATTTGTTTCCAGATTTTTACAACCAGTGCAGAAGATTGATATGAATCTTACTGATCTTTTGGGTGAACTGCAGCGAGATCCTTGGCCAGTTCCACAAGGGAAAAGGCCCTTACGTTCCTCTGGAGTGGCTCTCTCTATAGCTGTAGGACTTCTTGAGGTAAGAGCTTTAACTACACTTGTGCTACTTACGTAAATAGGTTTTTGTTGCAGAAAAGCCCACATAACCAATATGTAAAAATTTTAATAAAATTTTAAGAATTTTAATTGATGCATCTGTATGGTGTCTACATGACAGTTCTGATTAATATCATGCTATTCACGCATAGAGTAATTGTGTGTTTAAATATGCATTTCTCTGAGGCAAGTTTGAGATTCTGAATTAGCAAGGAATTTTAAAAAGTACAGTTAATGTTAAAATTATTGTTAAAATCTTATCAGCATGAAAAATGCCTGCGTTCTTCTGTCTGTAGAAAAAAAAAAGTAGCAAAAAGTGGTTGTCTCATTTGTCTTTTGTTTTCTGCAGTGCACTTTTCCTAATACTGGTGCACGTATAATGATGTTCATTGGTGGACCAGCTACACAAGGACCTGGAATGGTTGTAGGGGACGAGCTGAAGTTACCTATAAGATCATGGCATGACATTGAGAAAGACAATGCTAAATATGTCAAAAAGGGAACTAAGGTAAGAGATGACATTTTAGGCAGTTAACTGTAAGTAAATATTTACAGTGCTTGGCAGTGTAAAATACTGTTAGTAGAGGTAGTAAAGGTATAGAGAGGTGGGAATTGTGTGCTTTTATGTAACTATCTCTGAATAACTGTATATCCTCGTGAGTTTTTCCAGAAATTTCAGCATATTGACATAGGACTTTGTCCAGCTCTCATTAAAATTCTTCGGAGTGTTTCCCTGATTTAACTTGGAGCAGATCATTTTACTAAATGGTCTATCTGGAGTAAGGCTGTCTACTTCTACAGAAGCTGCTTAAGACTGTTTCTTTAGTTGGAGGGAGGATTAGTCGGTAGTATTTAGGCACAGTTCATTTCATCCTGAATGCACACTTGTGCAGGTGAACTGCATCCAGAACCTTTTGAATCCGTCTTGACTGATTATAATGGGAGCTAAATTATTAGCTCAGTCACAGGCACCTGTCATTGTAGACTCTTGAGATTAGAGAAGTAAATTAAATTCTGCGAGTTGGATCTACTCCTTAATGTGCAGTTGGAAAAGAAAAAATCAAGGTCATTTTCTAGTTGAAATAGCAACTACTGGCCCATCTAGTGCATGTTGAGTTCTCAGCTGGTCATAAAATGAAACACAGATGTGGAAAATTCCAGTTTAAAATTAACATCAGGAGAAAATATTCTTCTATCTTTTATTAGAATATGATATGAATAAAAATGGGTACTGTTCTAGAAAAATTTGGGGAGTCAAGGATTTAATGTGAATTTGACAGTTCATGTCATAAATTGCTATCACTTGTATTTTCATTTATCATTTAGCATTTTGAAGCCCTGGCTAATCGTGCTGCGGCGAATGGTCACGTTGTTGACATATATGCATGTGCATTGGATCAAACTGGTCTTCTGGAGATGAAGTGCTGTCCCAACTACACTGGGTATGTGCCCATTCAGTTTTAAGTAATCTCTGAAGATGCAGTTTTTTATTTTTTGAATTATTTCACAGGAAGCACTTAGCAAAAACATTCTGCAGGTTGGTTGGTTTGTTTGTTTTAAATTTTTTAAATTCTCTGTTGCATTTGTTGCATCTGTGCTGGAATTTCTGAGTTTCTGGCAAAGTTGTCAGTGTACAGGCTGGTTTGTAAGAAGTCTTCTTGTTTTTCTTGAATTTGATCTGCTTGTGGCTTAAACAACATGGCTGTCTTAGACAGTGTTTCAGTGTGTTTGTGCGTATATATATGTTTTGAGCTTATATACTGCTAAAGACCTGCCTTCTCTCTGCTCAGAGTGGAACAGAAGTCAGTACTATTCCTTCTGTCTTGTTTATGCCCTTCTTCTAGATACTGTTGTTCATAGGTTCAGCTGCTGTCTCAGGTGATCTCAGGTTGTGTACTTCACAAACCTTGTTGCTCCTGATTTTTGCTCCATCTAGCCAGTTCTACATTTCATATGTGCTCTTGTATTCCTCCAGTGTGTCTTGGCATCAGTTCATTTTAATCTGATCAAAACAAATTCTAATCTTTCTTATAAATCACTCCTCTATTTTGTTTCATTGTTAATGAAACCCTCACCCTTCCTGTTAGGCAGATTTACAGCCTGGCATAGTATTTTCCCAGTGAAAGATTTTGGTATGTAGTATATCACAATTACCTTAACATGCTGGTTGGGCAAAACTTCACTTAAAAAATTCATCCCTAACATTTTAGTGGAATGTTAATCTAATAATAGTCAAGAAGACAAAAATGTGCCTCGCTACAAACTGTCTTTCATTTTTATCTTTAATAGAAGCAAACTTCTTCAATCCCATATGCTAAATGTTTGCATAATGTATCATCTATTTTAACTTCAGATTTTTCTTTTTCTTTTTTGTGTCTAGTGGCTACATGGTAATGGGAGATTCTTTCAATACATCTTTATTCAAACAGACCTTTCAGAGAGTATTCACAAAAGATATGCAAGGACAATTTAAAATGGGATTTGGTGGCACATTGGAAATAAAGGTAAGAAAAAGAATGCAGTGCGTTAGTGAAACATTACCATGGGATTGCTATTAAATGTAGCATTTCTACCCTTTAAGGAATTTTTAGGAACGTGCTAAAGTGATGCATCAGGATTAGCATGGACATAGGTGTTACTGACTGGTTACCTTTCTGTAGTTTTGCAATTCTCTGCATGTTAGCTGGATATAGTGTTAATTCCCTGCGTTCAGTGACAGCTAAAAGTGAAGCTGTACTAAAACTGGTCTGTTAGAAATTGGGAATGCTACATGCTTATATCTTTGGTGTCAGTAGTGAGTGTTTCTTGGATTTAGGTCGAAGCTGTCTGTATAGTGCAGAAAATATTTCATTTTCCATTTTTATCAGAATCCATTTTGGCACATCAGCAGTGCTCATTTGTATCTCCTGTCTTTGGAGAAGCTTAGAGCTGAATGCGTTCCAGGTTCAGGTATAGCCTTCAATCATCTTTCTTGGAAAGTATTACAACATTGTCTTGTAGAAGAATATGTGGCTATTTTCTCGTTCAGCAAAATCCTGTTTAAATTTTTACTACTAGGACAAATAATGGAACCTTCTTTTTTCATACAAATGTTGCTGTGAATTTTGTTGGGAGATCCTGGAAGATGCGATAAGAGAGGCTTAGCTATAGAGGATCACTTAAAACAGTAAAATTACGTTGCAAGAATGTAAATGACTGGATTTTCCTTTTATATATGTTTAGAAGATTCAGAGAGTGAATTCACTGTAAGATACATACAGACTTATCCTACAAATCTTCAGTTTTAATCTCATGTTTTGAATGATTTCGCTGGAAAATAGACATGATGCAATATGTTTTCTAGATTCTCGATTTATGAATAACTGGACTTTTCCTCTGTGTTTTAATCTATGTTCATACTGTTATTTCTGATGTACTTATTATTAAAGCAAATATACCTAATTCGGTGTAGAATATGACCATGTGAAAAGATTGTTTAAGTGTATCGAGCATTATATGTATAACCTTTCCTAAAGGTATAAAGAGACTGGTATGCGTTAAATTTTTCATTATTAGTGATAAAGTAGGGCTGAGTTCTTAGTGTGGCATATTAATGCGTGTTTTTCTTTTAAATATGAAGACTTCAAGAGAAGTAAAGATTTCTGGAGCTATTGGACCCTGTGTATCTCTAAACTCTAAAGGACCCTGCGTCTCAGAAAATGTAAGTAAAATTTGCTGAAAATGAAGGTAATGTCCCATTATGGAAAAGTAGGATTTAGGATTTTTGGATCTAAAGAGAGAGAGGATGGATGAAACTTTTCTGTAAATTGTGTTCAGTTTTCACAATTTTAAATTAAATACACTTGAGGGCTGTTCTTTGGGTAAGCTCGCGTTCACTGCTAGATTAGATTTGAGTTGTATTAGACCTTGCAGGTCCGTTGTTGCTTGGTTATAGTTGTTCACTGGGTGGTTGCTTTAAAATTACTATGGTGAAGCTATATGCTGCTGTAACACAAATCAAGTAGGAAGTGAGTTAACATGCTTTAATGTTAAAACAAAATCTATATCCTTTTTTCCAAAAAGGGAGCCATGAAAATACTTTCTTAAGAAAGACTGAGAGAACAGGAGGAGACAAGTTTGGGAACATCACTCTTCCCATTAGCTACTTTGCTATGCACTTAATAATTGTTCTGAGTATCCAGCTATTACAGGCTTCTGAAGTGACTCCCTTAAATTTACAACAGACTTAAGTTATTTGCTTATCAAATACTATTATAGTTATTATTAGTGTTTAATTTTATCTTTTATTACTAATAAAAAACAGTTAATACAGGTAACTGGTGTCTTAAATGTCAACATTTTCTGGATTTGTTCCTAATAAGCTCTGCATTGCAGAGCTCTTTACAGTGTGCAGGTGCTTACAAATGGCATGCTCTGAAACATTTCTCATAAATATGTTTTTTCCTGTGGCATCTCTGTGACTTAAAAATCTCAATACACAGATTTTTCTTCTCTTGGTGGTCTGGCACACATTCTCTGTCATCACTTGAGTGATTGAGTAAATTACAGCCAAGTTTATAACGTTCCCCAGAAGCAATTAAATGTACAGCTCCCTTTTTAAGCTGTGTATTTAAATCACAGGAGACCATAGAAAATTTAATCGCTCATTCATGTCTGTTGCCCTGCAGTTACATCGTAATTAATTTCTATTCCAAAAACCTTTTTTGTTGAGATAATCTGAATTAAAATTTTTGAGACAAAGTCTGTGAACAAAATGTAGATATATGCAACTCACTTTAAGTAGTAACTGGATAATTAATTTATCTGTAATACTTTGGATACAAGCACAGTGGCGATTGTTGCCAGTATAGGTCTCCTTGAATATTTTGTTTGGTTTCACTTACTCCCTTAGGAATGAAGCTTATTTTAATTAATTTTTTTTTTTTTTTTTTTTGAGTGGTGTTGTTTTGATGACAAAAATGAGTTGCCACTTCAAATAGGTCACCATCTGTACACAGAGACTTTATTAGTTACTTGTGACTAGGTACTATTTATTAGATGAACTGCCAACCAGAAGTTTTTAATGGCATGGGTTAGAAGTGGCATCCCACTTGTGCACGTTTTTCATAATTGTTGTAATTTAAGATGATTCATTAAGGGGGAGTGTTATCTTTCCAATCATGTAACAAAGGAACTATTTTTCCTAATACATAAAGCTTAACGGAACAATGAAGTTGGAGCAGTAACAATTGTAACAAGAAATAGTAATCTGGTGTGAGATACCTTCCATACTCAAACAGTGTTTCAACAATAACAGAGTTGTCACATAGTTTCAGGAGAGGATTTTGATGCCTTACACTTTCGCAGCTGCTTTCAGCCCTGACACCTGCGCTTCGTTTAATACTGAAGTCCCAGTAAAAGCGCTCCACAGTTTTCTCACTTCTGACAATTCTGGATCTTTTTTTGTCTCTCCTTGTCTTTTTAAAAAAAAAATTTTTATATGAGGAAACCTTTAGTAACCAACATTTCACGAAAGTCTAACACGTTTATGGTATGGCTCCTTCTTCAAGTAGACACACATTCACTTTAAAGAAATAGTTAGAACCCATCTGAAATAGGGTGAAGAAATGAGTGGTGAGTTACCTCTTAGCTTCTACTTCACAGAACTCTGCAATTCTCTTGCCTGAGTTGTTAGATGTTAGTAATGGGATTATATATTTGCTCTAAGATAGTGGTAGGGAATTCACCTATCTTATCAAAACCTAGAGGAAGTTTTCCACTGGAGTACAGCGTAGTGCAAACCTTGCCATACCTGAATCTTCCTTCTGCGGGAGGGGACAGGAGAGTAGTAGTAGGGAAGCTAGTAATAGTAGTTGTAGCAGAGGAAACAGTCCACATCTGGTCCTCCTCTTGCTGCTAAGCTAAAAATGGAGGTGCATCCCCCCCCCCCTTCTTTTTTTTTTTTTTTTTTTTTATTTGCTACCTCTTCATGCTTTGGGAAGCTCAGCATTCAATTTGTTACTTCTTTTGTGATGCTTCTCCAATATGCAATGACCCTTTAATAAATGAAGTACATATACACTACCTCACTGCCATAGTAGCGAGTATACACAACAAAACGATTGGAATGGCTCCAGAGGAGCTTACCTAACCACCTTTGGTTAATGCTGTGTTTCTGCTAGGCCTGCCCGCTGGTCACTGGTGAATTTTGCCCATGTCTCTCAATGCTGCTGTTTCTTTTGAGACTGCTTAAACCAAGTGTATTAATTTTCTTTTTCTTGTTTCCTTTTTTTTTTTTTTCACTTGTTCGTTTTTTTCTGATTCCATCTTCTTACCTTTCTAATATTTTAAACTTTTTCAGACTGTTATCTTTTTTTAATTATTATTTTTTTTTTAATGATTCCTGCATTCAACACTGTAGTTGTATTGCAAGTGGTGTTATTTTCGTATGAGATGATGGCAGAGTGAGCAGGGAGAAAACTTGTAACGGAATAATTGTGACATGTTGTCTGTAATAGATAGATGCTCTGTTGCAAATGTAATAATATTTCTGTTTTGTAAAGTTGTAATGTGAATGTGCTTATAGGAGATCGGAACGGGGGGTACCTGTCAATGGAAGATTTGTGGACTTAATCCTACTACAACGCTTGCACTCTACTTTGAAGTGGTCAACCAGGTAATACATGTTTGTCTACTTGTCTATGAATTTGATTTTATATGATTGCAGAAGCAATCTTTTTGCTTTTGGTCTTTTTATGTCTTTTTTTTTTTTTGTCATGCACAGTAGTAGGTACATGTATGATGTTACTATTCTGTAGCATCAAAGTTAAGGAGATGGACATTAATTGACTTATGATGAGTTAGTCTCCTTGGGTAACGAGTGAGAGTCGAAGTGCTTTAGCAGTTTTGGTTGAGGCTCACTATCTAAGTCCAAATATTTATTTTTAGAACATTACATAGCGAAAAATAATTCTGCTGCAATATATTAAGATGCTGTAATCTATTTATTTAAAATTACTTTTCAGTATTTCTCTTTTAGTTACAAGATAATTACTCCATAATTACTCCATGCCTTAATTTTGGTTTTGGTGCTCAGTTTGTAAGTAAAGTAAATAAAGATTGGCTTAATGGAAACACATTGGGGCATAGAGTCTGTTCTCCACTCTCCCACAGGGAGGTTTTAAGGAAGAGCATAAAAACATGGCAAGCAAATACGCTGTTCTCTTTGAGTACTTTCCCTTCTTTCAGGTGTTTGCTGCTCAGGAAAGCAGTGAGCTATGTATTCTATATATTTAATATGCCACATTGTATACTTTATTGCAAAGGCATAGGTTTTAAAACCATAGCTTACCTTAACGGTTTTTATTTGCTTTTTATATATTTATTTTAATAATATTTTATTACTGGCTCTCAAATTGGTCTGGTAGTGGTATAGTCATAGTCAATGTCAGCTTTCCTTTTGAAATTACTTACCTTGTTGACAGTATCAGAAATCTGTATTTCTACTGATCAGTGTTCTGAAATTTCATGCCTAAATTCCAGTCTCTGTGTTTCAGTGTTGCTTTATGGGATTAATTTGTTGACTTTTTATAGTGATATCAGTTTTCTTGTCCTGTGATTCTGAGGTGTTCAGATAGAATTGTTGATTTCATTAGATTCTAACACAGTCCTCTTGAAAATGTTGTTTGTGAGGGTGTGTGGAAGGACAGAGAATCTTTAAAGGTATTTAGTATGTTCCTTCTATGCCTTAACAGTCTCCAAGCTTATTAGCTGTGTTTAGTAAAAATACTAGGTATGGTAAAAGCGTCAGTTAATGCATTTATAGAATTTCAGATAGCTTTTATTAAATTTTTTTATCATATTCTATCCATTTGCTTGTTAATTTTCAAATTATGCTGCAAGATCTTGGCAGCCTCCTTCATGTATCTTTTTCCTCCCATGTTTAGCACAATGCTCCAATTCCTCAAGGAGGACGTGGCGCGATCCAGTTTGTGACTCAGTACCAGCATTCCAGTGGACAGAGACGTATCAGAGTGACCACAGTTGCCAGAAAGTATGTGGTTTTTCTTTCTGTTTTTTTTTTGTTTTCCTGTGACAAATTGTATTTGAAGAAGAAAATACATATTTGCCTTTCAGTCTTCAGATTTTTTATAACCAATCCACTGTTCTGGGCTATTGAGTGCCACAAATGGTGAAGACAACTTTGAGACAGTTGCCTCTGTTATATTCTGTGGGCTGTTTCCTCTCCAGGAGGTTGCAGAGGCTGTATAATGATGTTTTGGTAGTGCTCTAAAGATGCTTTTGCATCCAAGTGATTTTAGATAAAGGGGGGACATTGAGTGAAATTCTGTGGCTTAAACTGAGGAGGTAATGAGGCTTAGGGAATGATAAAGGCCACCTAATGCCATGATTTTGGGGTGTTGCAGTTCAGAGGCTTGTATTTACCTGTTCTTCTGTGTGTAATCTTTACCTGCAGCTTCCCTGGTTCAGTTTACTTGTCAGTTTTGGAAAGTGATGTTTAATATTGTGGAGATGTTTTCCAGTGTCAAATGATATTCGCTTTAAAATGAAGAAGGTTTTTTATTAATTTCTGGAACGTTCAGATGTAAAAAACCAAACAAACACAAGAAAGCATTGACATTGCCGTTGATGAGTGTCATGTTAACATTTGTTGCGTTAGTAAGATCATCTTGGTGACTGTTAAAAGAACAGAATAGTAGTACACCATGTAAATTGAGAATAAGCAATTAGATCCCAGAACAAGTACACAAGAAAACTGGGGAGATACGTGACTAGCTTTGTGGTCAGTGTTTTCTGTAACTTAACTTTTCACAATTTGTCAACTTTTAAATATAACTGACTGTTTTATACGGGTATGCGGCATTTCTGTAAAGGACATTTCTAATTAGCTTTTTTTTTTTTTTTTTTTTAATAGGCTGCTCATTTATACCCAATAGATTTTTGAAGCTTCAGTGTGAGATTGTCTGTTAAACTGTTAAGACTGTTCTCTGCTTTAATTTTGAAGATGTATGTTTAGATGTTGGCATCCTTTCTTTGTGATGCAAACACATGTATTTTTCATTTGCAGCTGGGCAGATGCACAGACACAGATTCAAAACATTGCAGCATCTTTTGACCAGGAAGCTGCAGCAATTCTCATGGCTAGATTGGCAGTGTACAGGGCAGAGACAGAAGAGGGGCCTGATGTACTTAGGTGGCTGGACAGACAACTTATACGATTGGTAAGAAGAACTGAATTAAGAGTTAAATTGTTTTCTTGTCTCCAGACAATATCATTCACCAGTATTCAGTGCTTGTTTCTTGAAAGTGGGATGAGGTGGGGAGTATTTGCACAAGTGGGTATGCAGAATTATAAGAGAAGTTTTATTTTGAATGATGGAAGAGCAGCTCTATTTTTCTTTAATTTATTCATATCTCCTCAGCCCTCAGCATTTGGTCACTGCCAGCAACTGAGAAAATCTAACATGACGCTAGCAGTTATTGGAAGTTTGATTGTTTTGTGCTTAAAATATTTAATCTGCAAAGTTCTTTGTATTTTCAAAAATTCAGTTTTCTTTTCTGTTTGTTTTTGGTTATTATTTCTTTCCTGTAAGTAGCTTTAAATTAAAATATTAATACTGATGTTCTTTGGGAATGTTTAATCATCTAACTCTGCTTGGTGATTTAAATGAAAAACAAAAAGCCATTAAAGCCTCATATGCAAAATCACTGCTTGTTAAGAAAAGAATTGATGTCAGGGTTTTTGTTGTTGGTTTTTTTTTGTTTTGGTTTTTTTTTTTTTTTGCTAGGCTTCTGTTTGCTTACAAAGATGTAGGCACCTCAAATTGTATGTTTATTAAAACCGAACAAGCTTTCAGTAATGGCATGATGAAACTATTATGTTTCTGAACTTACATACAATTTTCTTTCACTCCAGTGTCAGAAATTTGGAGAATATCACAAGGATGATCCCAGCTCTTTCAGATTTTCAGAAACCTTTTCACTTTACCCACAGGTAAGTAGGAAGGTTTATGTTAGAGTGAAAAGACCTTTTGTGTTGTAACACTGGTAAATAGCGGGATGAAGGTTTAGAGGCATAAGTGAGAGCTTTTGGTTTGAGATAAAGGCCATTAAAAAAAAAAGAAGAAAAAAGAAAGGAAACAATACTAATGACTGTAATCAAAGAGGAAAAAAAAAAAAAGCTGATACAAAACATAGCTGCTCACCTGCAGCGCCCAGACATTCCCTGAGCAATGGCAGCCTCCTGGCCAACTGCCTGCAGTGTTATTGCATGATGCCATATGGTATGAAACGTCCTGTGGTCTCTTTGGGTCTGTTGATCTGGGTGTACCCCTCTCCCAGCTTCTTGAGCACCCCCGGCTTTTTCGCTGGCAGACTGATGTCCATTCCGATCTTTACCGTTCGTATTTTTGTGATTCTGAGGCTTGTGACTCAAATTTGCTTTGGCATTGGTTTCTTGTACCTTGTTTTCCTGAAAACTTTTCTCACTTTGTAAGACTATTTTATGAAAGTTCAAATGAATGATTTTTGTTTTGCAGTTCATGTTTCACTTGAGAAGATCTCCTTTCTTGCAAGTTTTTAACAACAGTCCAGATGAGAGCTCATACTACCGTCACCATTTTATGCGTCAGGATCTAACACAGTCACTTATCATGGTTCAGCCCATTCTCTATGCTTACTCCTTCAATGGACCTCCAGAGGTATCGTTATGTGTATCCTAATTCTAGATTAAAATATGTGGTTTTGAGAGAGAGATGTGTGGTCCTCATTGTCATACATGTTACAAAATATGTTGCTTTAAAGTTTTTTACGTGAGAAACTATTCATTTTATATAGAACAAAGAACAGAGTCTATCTCAGAATTCTAAGGTAACAGTCTTAAGGGAAAATCTTGCTTTGTTGAGAGAAAAGTGTAAATGTAGATTTTAAACTAAGAAATCTTTTTTGTTACTTTTTGAGAGCAATAGGTAGTTTTGGTTTTTTGGTGCTGGAATGTAAGCATCAACAAAAATGTTGTTGTTTTTTTTTATTTTAAAATGCATTTTTTCAGTATATTTTTCAAATTAAACAACCGTTGTTTTAAGCGTACAAAACTCCCTCCACCTCAGTACCCTCATCCAAGCCTTCTGATTATGATGTGGTTACTGTGTTTGGTACAGAACTTCAGACCTTATAATGGCATATGCTGTATAAGCCTAAAAGAAAAAAATGATCTTCTGTAAAACATACAAAAGGTGAGTTAGGTAGGAGGCAACAAAAGTGGTCAGGAAAGTAAGAGCGAGGAAACTGACAGTGAAAATGAACATAGTAGGCAGGGATCTTGGCAGCTGGAACCTAACTTTCATTAGGATTTTTTGATGCTATGTTGTGAGATAAAGACTTCTAACTGTGGAATTTAGTTTAAACTAATGAGGTGGTTTGTGAGGAACTACTCAGAAGTGTGAGATCATTCTCCCATGTATAAGGAAAAGTTACTCACATGTGTGATGCAAAATGGAAGCATGATCCCACTTGATCAAAGTGTGAGCTGACACTTCAGTGTAGAATGAATAATAGCTTTTTTTTTTTTTCCCTCCTTCTTGAAGTAATATTTTTGCTGTCTCTGATATGACTGATCCAATTAAATCAGGTTGTGCTGATTCAGTGAAATCATATGATACTAACATAGTAACACTGCTCCTAAGAAGGTGAATTAAAACTGTCAAATGTTAAATTAGATTTCATAAATCATCAGTATTTACTAAATACAGTGTTGGAAGATATCTACATTAGTAATAACTGCAATGACAAGACCAAAAATGACCAAAACCAACCCAACCCAGTCCCCAAATCCCTTAATTGAATAACGACTGAATCTTTATACACTGAAATATTGTAAAAGTTAATGGCATTTTATGGGGAAAGCTGGAGATACTTAAAAGGCTAGAAAAGTGCGTAATTTTGAAACAGCTTATGAGTTCTGTTTTTATTACTTTCACGAAGTTACATATTCAGAAACAAGATGGATAACTTTACAATGAGATCGTGTATTGTGAAAGCAAAAAATAGGAGCTTTGGTAAGGTATGGAGGAAGTTCTGAAGATACCGTGACTTACTCAAAGAGCTTGTAATGCCTGTGGCTGCTCAATTCTACGTTAGTTGGAAACTTTTAATTTATTTTTAAATCTTAGCCTGTTCTTCTGGATAGCAGCAGCATTTTACCAGATCGCATTCTTCTAATGGACACCTTTTTCCAGATTCTTATATATCACGGAGAGGTAAGATGAGTAATTTCTTACTTAAATATTCCTTTTTCTGTAGGAGTTCTATGCTGTGAAAGTCAAGGCCCAGTTCTAAAGCACTTCAATGCCTGATGTCATCTGCATGGCCAGTACCAGACTCCTTGTTCATATCTGTAGTCTGGTAGTCTAACTTGCCTATACACAAGCAGCTGGCCTTAGTTGCTGTTTTGGTCCAGTCCTGTTTCTTTGGACAAATATAGGAGGAATTGCCTTCAATATGCAGTTTATTTGTTTTAGATCAATATTTTTCCAGCTTTTGAGAATAGTAATTCTTCCTACTCCTGTTGTTCACTCATTTATTTTTGAGCTCTGAATTTTCTGGGGGTAAGGAGCCAGAATACAGTGTTTTAAAATCATCCTTTGTCTGCACTGCCCTAGAGGAATGAAACTGCTCCTGGCAGTTGAGTAGATGGACATTCCCTTGTGTTCTCATACGAATGCACTTGACTTGCTACTGCTCTCCTGCCCTAGAGGAACCGATCTGTTGCTTTTTGCTGTTTTTCCCACCTGAGGGTCTGGAAAACACTGTTCTGGATCTTGTCCTCATAGCTGCTCTTTTAAAAATAACTATAAACTTTAACAGTTTTTAATTAGAAAAAATGTTCTTTGCATTTTTGTAAGACATTGTCTGGAAGTAAATGTGGTGGTGTGTTCCCTGAGGGAAGGGTAATGGAGCAGAGCATGATTATAAATCAGGCTGAGGCCTCATGGAGAACCTGAGCAAGGCAAGCAGAGCATTTTGCAGACAGCAACTGCATTCAGCCAACATTCCAGATTGTCAGACAAGTTGGCCTGAGTTCGGGCCAGAAAATTGAATTTCCAGGTAAGGGTCCAGATGAGTAGCTTGCCGGGCCAGGTGTAGAGGCATGTCTGCAGCGTGCTTTTAAAAAGTTAACTTAAATGGCGCATTTTCCTTTAAGAAACGTTGATGAATTGGTTCTAAACTTCTTCCTGTTGGCAGACCATAGCTCAGTGGCGTAAATCAGGTTACCAAGATATGCCGGAATATGAAAACTTCCATCACTTGCTTCAAGCTCCCATAGATGATGCCCAGGAAATCCTTCATTCAAGATTTCCAATGCCCAGATACATTGATACAGAGCACGGAGGAAGCCAGGTATAGCCAAGTGTATGTTTTTATCATCTAGGAAGTAATGTGTTGTAATGCCTTGAGATTTTTTTTATATAGTGAATATGCTTTTTTATACTAAAACATATGTAAATGGTAAGTAAATATCTGGAATTTTACAACTTCTGCAGAGACAGATATTTAGTGATACCTTTTAGCCTAATTTGTGAAACCTGTTTATTCTGTTTTTGTTTTTAACCATACTGGCTTAAACTCTCAATTTCCTTGAGATGTATAGGACAGAAAGATAGTGCTTGTCAGAGTCCTTGGACCAATACAAAAAAAATCCTTTGTGAGTTTTTGGTTTGTTTTTTAAACTTTTAATTAATATTTTATAGATGTTCACAATTTCTTTGCTGGTGTTTAAAAAGGAAAAGTTGCTTCCTGCTTCTTTGTTAATCTGTTAGCAATTCTGCATTATAGCTATGGAATCCAGAGAGTGGCTTTCGATGAGAAGCTACTCATTCTTCTAACTAGGCATCTGTGCTTGTTTCTATCCGCAGGTAATAGAACTGGTCTATTTCGTGAATGGGTATTCTTTTTTGAGAATAAGAAAATTCTGCCTGAGAAGATTAATTTGTTGCATGTGCTTTGTTTTTTAAAGGCTCGTTTCCTGCTTTCAAAAGTAAATCCCTCTCAGACTCATAACAACATGTATGCATGGGGACAGGTAAGTTTTAAGCTTGCATGTATAATTTTATGGTGGTTTTTTTTTTTTTTTTTTTCCCCTATTTCAGAAATCGTGTAAGATGCTTTGTACATAAAAGTAGTTATGTCCAATTTTGAAACTAAAAAAAGCAGTTTTGGCCTGAAGCCACCAGAATTGTGAAAGTTAAGACGAAAAATTTTATTTCTTTAGACAAAAATGATCTACTTTTCTATTTTAAGCTTCTGTTAAGATTCTTTAATGTCTGGCCATCTTTCCTAGCTCTATTTAGATTCCTTAGAGTGAGGGCACACATGAAGACTAAAGGACTTTTTTTTTGGTAGAGGAAATCAATTTTGGAATTATTTTTAAGGAAGAGCCAAAAGGTACTGATATTTCCTAGAATTTTGGTGAGGCGTTTGATTAGGCTTTTCAGATTTTCTCTGTGAAAGAAGTAATGTATGAACTCAAAAATGAAACATTCAGTAGCTGCTTATTTTGTTGAGTGTTGCATCCCAGTCACGTCATCTTTCCGAATTCAGCTTTTATAGTGGGAAGAGAAACACTGCAGTGGCTGAATACTGGTACATTGTACTTTTCTCATGAAAATGTGATGGCATCAGACAGATCTTCATATTAACTGTGTTTGTATTTTGGTAAATAGCGTTTGGTTTTCAAGTCATGGATGAGTGAGCTGTGTAGCAATTTTGTGGCAGTGATTTTTGTCAGATGAGTTTTATCAGGGTACGTTTTCATAGAGATGTACTGTTGGTTCTAAGGAAAATTCTGGTGGGATAGAGCGCTGAGATCCAGGGTGAAAATGCTTCAAGAGCTTGTGCTGAGTCTGAGAGGGCACCATTTTAAACTGTTTCTCTTGCCTTCAACTTTGGAAGTTTTCCTCAAACTTCCATGAAGTTTCTCATGAACTGTGTGGTTTGAATGGTTCTTATGTCTGTGTTACCTGGAAATTTTTGGGAGTTTTGAGATTTCTCGTGGTGTAGGACAACAGCTTTCTTACTAGTTAGTTAGTAAGCAAATGAAGTGTTTCGAATGTAAATGCAAATACAACTACTGAACTGATCTCTAAGAAAACTCTTTATGCTGGAGAAGTCCCAGTGAGGTTTTTTGATACATACTGGAAAACGCAGCTTTCCCTTGTAATGTTGGAAATAATTAGGGTAACGTAAAAAAAAAAAACAAAAAAAAAAAACCAAGTTGCTATTCTCCCAGTATCATTGTAATGTATGTGCTCTACATAACATCCTGCTTGTTTTGTAATTCTTTGGCGTTTTTTTCTTTTTTTGCGAAGAAAGGTGGATAGAGTAAAAATTATGAAACTAGAAATGCTGAAAGGAAATACTGAACTGGGCTGGTTTTGCTTATTTTTGTCTTGAGCTTCCTGAGTTGTTTCATGTCAATTTGTGTATTTTGTGCAAAACTAGTCTGCAGAATAAAATTGTTAGTCCATGTTGACCTGAAGAGGGCACCCACACACCACTGAGACCGTGTTTCAGGAGGTGATCAATTGACAACTTTGTTTTTAACATTGTAAGTAAAGATTTTTTTAAAACTTTAGCAGATAAGTATCTTATTTGGTATGTAAAACGTTTTCAGAAGGTAATGGTAAACTAATTTCATACAGCTCGATTCTATTGGCTCTGGAAGTGCGTATTGATTACTCTTTTAAGATGCAGGTCAGGTTTTCAGATTATATTGGATGTGGCATTTACTTAAGGATGCCTTTATTTTCATCTCTTTTTTTTTCTTTCTTAATAATCTTGTTGGCAACTTTGGGGAATTTGCAATTTGATGTGGAAGACGTCAGTGGCACAGATCTTATCAGATGCTCAGTTAGCTGCCATTAAATCACCATTAATTACATTTAAGTCCTCACCGTATTCCTTAGCTGAGCATTATGAATGAACAGAAAACAAAATTTAAGATGATTTGTGCAAAATCAAAGCTAATTTTCATCTGCTTTTCAGACTTGTACATTGTGCAGTGAGCCCTTGCTGGTTTTCATTGTATTGTGTTAAGCTGAAGGAAAAGTTTGTGCTTTGGTTTTAATTATCGCGGATTACCACCAGCAGTCACTGTGGCGAAACTCCTCTTAGATTTCTGACAGCTCCATTCCTTTCTTTCTTCTGGAGGATGATGCACTCTGTTCCATACATAAGACACAAGGTGGCAAATCATATTCTGCAACAGAACTAAACTACTTATTCCCTTGTGGCTCCTTAAACAAGAAGAGCTTAGCTTTTGACAAGTATGGAGGAACAATATCTTTATTCTTACCCTGGCTCCAGAAGTTAATAGACAATTTAGTGAGTCTTCACTGACAGTTGCTGTGTGCTATGTCGAGTGTAATGTAATGTAAAAAGCCTTACTGCTCCTGGATTTGTGCCTTGGTCATTAACTGAGGAGTGGTTTTGGCCAGTTCTAAGTAAGGAGCACCAGGTCTGGGCATCCTCATTAGGACTTTTCTGTCTTTGTTTTGAAAGATTTATTAAAAGTTTAGATGGTTCTGATTCCATTTGGAATTGTGGGTGCTTAGTACCTCGGAAACATTTCGTGGTTTTTCTGTTTTCTTTTCTTTGTTTTGAAATGTATAGGGAGTAATTAAAACTTGTCTCAGAAAACTTAAAAGAGAGTTGTGATGCAACATTTGTGGAGTTGCCAACTCTGCTTTTTATTTAGAGTGGAAGTTTGCTTGTAGATAATAAAAATATGAACGTCTTGAACGTTTTGGAATTCTGGGGTCAAAAAGCAAATTACAAGCATACCTCCGACATGGATTTCATCATTTGTAATCGGATGTAGCGCTAACTCCTGATATTTTTGTGGCTCTCTTGAGGTGGCACAGAGCTGTATGTCCAGCTCACTTTGGAAAAGCTAATTGACCCTCACTTAGTATCAGATCAGATCCTCAGTGGCTTTTTTCCTTCCTTTCTCCATTTCGATGCGTCTGAGCTTCAGCAGTGACTGGTACTGATTTACTGGTTGTGGTGCTTGCACCTTTGTGCTCGTCACCTTTGCTCCACTGAGATAGGAATGGTACTGAAATCGTGATGTGGAAGTTTTCGCTTTTAAAAATTAGAAAATTAGAGTTTGGCATCTGTCAAAAACACTGTGAGTTTTTTACATTTGATGTCATTATCTTGCTGTACTGCAACTCATGCATTAATGGTCGTAGAATTGTATTTAGGCTGGAAAAAACTTTTAATATCAAGTCCAGCCATCGCCTGACACTACCACACTGCCAAATCCATTGCAAAACTTTGTCTATAAGCACTGCTTCCACACGTCTCCTAAATTCATCCAGGGACAGCTGCTCCACCCATCTGTTCCAGTACCTAACCACCCTTCCCATGAAGAAAGTCTTCCTGACATTTAAGCTAAGCATTCCCTGCAGCAACTTGAGGCTGTTTCCTCGTGTCCTGGCTGTGATTTATGCCTGAATTTATGTAAACATATGAGAATGTACAGACTGCTGGTTTGGTTTTTTTTTTTTTTTTTGTTGGTCAGAGGATGTCAGCAATGATATGCTTTTAAGGTCATTCCAAACTTCAGTTGAGAGAGGTGTTTGTTGATGGAACAAATGTACCTTAAAATGCTTTTTCTTCACAATTACAAATCTATTGTCTCTGTTTTCTTTTCTTTTATAGGAATCTGGAGCACCCATTCTTACCGATGATGTCAGCTTGCAAGTATTTATGGATCATCTGAAGAAACTTGCTGTCTCTAGTGCTGCCTGAGATTCTGTAGTGCGTTATAGGCACAGATAAGCTACAGCTACATTTCAGCTTTTCCTCCTTTGCCTTTTTCTGTGTCTCTCTAGACAGAATGCTCTGATATGCACAAGCTGCCTGACTAGGTGTAAAGCAGTGTTGTTTTCAAAGAAAATCTTTTGTTACCAGCAAATGTTTTAATGTGATCTGCAGTTTGAAAAAATGACTAGTAGTAGATTAAATTAAGTTATAATTAGAGGAAAGAGAACAGTCATTTTGATTACTGCAATACTATAATTACTTTTAGGTTGTTTTCAACAACTTTGAAACGTTTTCTCTTTCCTTCTTGAGTGGTTGAGGTTGATTATGCTGTGCACTGCAAAGCCACATTGAACAATAAAGGAAATCTTTGGTGATGTCGTGCCATACGACTACTTCTGGTTACTGAAATTGTGCATAAATTGAACAAAGAAGCAACAAAAAGGTTACAAAAGTAGTATTATCTCAATCTTTTGACTTAGGTTGTGGAACTTTTCTGCAGTGATTTATTCTTAATGTGTTATTTTTTTTAGAAGTATTTAACTTCAGAGAGTTCCTGTTTGCATTTACTCAAGCTGATTCTTTGGGAACAGTTTTTCTTCCTTTTCATTGAAAAAGTAAAAAAATATTTCTGGTATTGCACAAAATGAAAAGCTTGAGTTGAGAAGAAATCCTACACTACAGAAATGAACCGGCAGAGTGCAGCCTTGATTTTTGTCTTGGCAAGTATGCTTTAGAAAAAAGAAGTATATTACTTTTCTTATTATTGCCTTATAATGTTATTACACTAATACGTGACACTGCATTTCAGCTTTTTCTGTGTCCTTTCTGTCAGGAATTAAGCAGGCTGTAGTTCTTGTTGAAACAGTGTTATAGACAATATGCTGTAATTAATTTGATATTTAGTTAACACTTAATTTTTGGGTGGCTTAGGAAATAAATTAGTAGGTTTTCCCATTAACTTTTTGAAGTTTACACATAAAACAGATGTTTACATAGGTAATATGACATTTTGGCAAACAAAGACGTGAAATATTGTACTGGGCAATAAAAATGGTGCCAAGTCTGGAGGAAGAGAGTTTTTGCCATAGGAAATTCAATCGTGTATTGGTGTGATAAGCATGAGTTTTTTTAATTTTTGTCTGTAAATTCTGAAAAACATTTGCTCTCCTTTTATCTAAATGAGATGAGCTCCTTTTGCCTCAGTACAAATAAAATGTTTTCTTTCACTTTTTATGTTCATTGTGCTGATTTTCTGTCTGTGCTTGAAATGAATTGTGGAAATAAAGCTAATAATGATAAATTTGAGAACAACCTTACATCTTTGATGCCAGTTATTATTGGTATAAAACTTATTTAACTTCTAGCGATATTGAGCTACCCACATTACTTGCAGTTTGAGATAACAATTCAGAAGCCCTCTTCTTGTTTGAGCTAAGAAATAAGTTTTAAAAAGTGTTCTCCTGACACTAGGAACATCTGATTTATTCGGCAGTTAAATATCATTTCACTAATGAATCGCTTCACCATCATGTCATGATAACAGATTTGTTTGTTATGTGTCTAGTAAGTTCTGTGCTTCCTTCCTGCCCCTTAACCATCTTCTAGTCTACAGTGGGTTCTTCTATCCACTCCCTTTGCAACTCTTTTGTTTTAGATATTTTACGCTGCTGAAGGCAAAGTTTTAAAAATCCCAATGTCTGATGTATTTTTCTCCTTTCCTCTCCTGCTTATTGACTGACCCCTTCGAAATACCGGTTAGTGTGACAGGATTTTCCTTCATACAAGTGTGCTTCGTACAACCCTTTTTGTGGGTATGATGTGGGCAGCAGCCTGCCAGTCCTCTGGCACACTGACTGTATGTAGTGACTGTTAGACATTGTTGTTGTCACTTCTTCCTGTTGCTGTTTTTTTTTTCCTTGAGTACTCTTGGGTGAGTACTGTCCCCTTCTGGTAACTTAGTAACGTCTTACTTATCTACCTGGTCTAATACCTCTTAAACACATAGGTCTGACAAGCTACATCAGTTTTATATCCTGCAGAGAGCACACTGGGAACAGTAACCTCCTCAATACATTAGACAGTGACAAAGACTGCATTGAATTTTGTTGCTCTATTCCTGATAGAAACTTAAAACCATAGAGTGCTTTAGTTGAAATGGACCTTAAAGATCATCTCGTCCAACTTCTTCCTGCCACGGGCAGGGACAACTTCCACTAGACCATGTTGCCCAAAGCCCCATCCAGCCTGGCCTTGAGCCCTTGCAGGGATGGAGCATCTCCAGCTTCTTTGGGCATCCTGTGCCAGTGCTTTACCATCCTCATATGTAAAGAATTTTCTCCTTTTGTTCTTTTAATGTCCCGTTTATTAATCCACCAATGAGCAGACCCACTGATTCCCTGGAAGCTCTGCTTCTTTGGTTGTACTTAAAGAATTTTTCATTATTGGGTTCAACATCTCTCTAAGGTGTTTTTCAAATTCAGTTTTAGCTCCCTTAATTTCCTTTGAACATTCAACCAGAATGTATGCAGATGCAGCTATTTTAGGATTTATGCCTGCAGGAGATGACAGTAACCACCAGTTGTTTTCTGGATGAGAGAGTTCTGTTACAATTCTGGTAGTGAGAACCAATTCAATTTTGATGTAAAATGTGGGGGAAAATGGCATTTTTCAGCTGCAGTTTCCACAGCACTGGTGTGCCCCTACAGGACAGTGGGATATTGTGAATGTCATTAAATTACTGTCCAGGGAATTTAGAAAACAATAATGTGTAAAATAAACACGGTAATGTCTTGTTTACAGTCCCTATTACATGTGGTTTCTGAAATTTCATGATGGACTTTTAGAACAGGTGTATCCCAGAACTGATTCTGTAACTTATGGGCAGAACCATAAATAACTAGGACTATTCCGAATACATGAATCTTTTCAATCTGTTTGCAGCACCTGTGTTGGACTGCATAGTGAAAATCTCTTTAAGTACTTGGTTTTGATTGGATACAGATTGGAAATCAGAGGAGGAGTTGGTCAAATCTCCTTGTGAAGAACATATGGGGATTTTTACTTCTCTGTCTCAGACTCCAAAGAATTACCATTCTACTGGATAAGAGATAAACAGTTGCTGACTGTGCTGTTAAGGCTGAGTGTCTGGGAACTGTTGGGTCGCAGTCTGAACCACTGATTGAGCACCTGGGGAGAAGACCCGGTCAGCCCTGGGAGCACAGGTGAAGGCAATTCAGCTGTGTGACTGGAAGGGGTGGAGCCTGGCTGCACCTCTCTTAGACCTCATTTCAGGGCTGACCCCTGCTGGGGAGGGATGTCTTCTTGAGGATTCTTCTTTGGTGGAGATTTTCTCTGTGAACCTGGAATCTTCTGATTCAGGTGAGCAATCTTCTTCCCTTCCTTTATTGCACCTTTCTGTTGTGCTGATCCTTCTGTCATTACACCTCTGGTGAAGCACCTTTTCCCATTGTACTGATCTGTCCAATTGCTACACCTGGGAAGCTGAAGACTGAAAACTAGCAGTAGGCAGGCAGTAAGAGCATCAAGCAATTGGATGCTAATTTCTCTGTTCAGTTAAGCAGACCGTGCATTTTAGAATGATGCAAAATCTGTTTTTGATATAAAGGTCCTCACTGGATATGCCTGAAAATTTGCCATCTGGGAAGTGTATTTGGTTCAGAGAGCAACACAGGTGAAGTTAATGGTTTGCCAGGATCATGAAATCAGATGGAGGTTCATAGAAATTGAACAGCTGTTGATCTTGTTGCCAGTGTTTGAACATTGCACAGAAACACACAATGTGACTAGCAGTCCTTGTGTGGTGCCTGGCTGTTATTTCTAGTCCACTGCCTCTTTCTCAAAACAACTTTTTAGGCTCTGTGTGCCACAGGACTGTATTTTTATTTTTATTTTTTTGGTCTTTTCATTGTTTCCTCAGTTCCCGTATTCCCAGTCCATTTACTTTGCCCACATGTCCTTGTGGAAATGAGCTGTGGGGTTGTGTAATTTGGACTATTCCATGTTACAAATTTTTGCCTGACTTTTGCTGAGGTGTGCATTCTTGTTGAGGTCAGTTGTAGCCCTCCAGTAGTGATATTCCTTTTTTCTCACTGCCTGTAGCATGGGAAAATGGATAAGGCCTTAACTGTGGTGCAAGGTCTTCTCTTGGCATCACCATTGGAACCATGACAAGTATTTTGGCAGCCTGCACTCATGCTGTCTCTGATGCTGTAACCTGTGACCGCTTTCTCTTTGTTCCTGCTACAAGGAATTCTTCAAATTCTGTTGGGTGGTTCTACTTCTGCATTGCTGCCTTTATTGTGGCTGCTAATAAGGGATATCTTTTTCTCACAGTACAGGATACTAGCTTTATTTATTTAATTAGTTTGCTTATTAAAGATGTGCATGTTTTCTGGAACCTGTAAAAGTGAGATCTGCTGTTGGTTCAGGAAAACTAACAGTGTGTCATAGATCTAGTTTGGAATGAACCGGTTAGAGCAAGAACAGCCATCATCCAAAACAGGAATGTTGATTCCAATGTCTAATAGCCTCAAAGGCCTGAATGTTTCTGATTGATCCTCTAAACCGGTCTCCTTGCCATCCACACAGAGATGTCAGTGTGCTGGAAAGAAGGCAGCAGTCTGCCCTGGCATTGCCTGTGACGTTTTGTGAGTGTCAGTGATTTACTTTCTTCCTTTCCTGGAAAAGGTAGAGGACTGTTACCCTATCCAAGCAGGAGATTAAGGTTAGCTCACAAGGTAACAAGTTCCATCCCAAAGTTGAAGTTCAACTGCTTAAAGTCAAATGCTGCTGACCAGATGCGGAAACACTGTCAGATAGATTCCTGCCTCAGAGCCTTGGTCTGTGAGGTTCCCACAGCAATAAGCAAACCCATGGCTGCTTCCAATACACAGTACTGTGGTGAAAAATCGCATTTCCCAATATTCCTTGCTTTCTGCAGTTAAAAGTAGCAGTTGATAAGTGGTGACTAGGAACCTACACTGTTTTTCTACCAGATCTGAGGCAAACAATTTCATTATCCCCGTCAGGTGGTGAAGCACAAAATAATTGAGCTCAGTTTAACTTTTAGCATTTTGGGTTTGTATAAAAGTTAAATGTTACATGAAAGCCACTGAGCTTGAACAGAACAGATGGTAAAATTAATGAAGTTGTTGCTCTGCTCTGAATTTAATGTAAAATCTTGTTGTTAGGCACAATATGCTTTTTTTAAACACAAGCTTTTATCCAAGGAAAGGACTGCAGAGGTGAAAGATAAACAATGAAATCAATGTCCATAAATTGCTTATGGAGAAAATGAAGCAAAATAATCACTGCATACATAAATAGTAGAGGCTGACACCAACACCCTCAGAATGTCCATCCTGTCTTTCCATCCTATTGCCTGGAGGTATATAGATGTGTGATACATTTGTCATGAAATGCAGTAAGAGCATTCTTGGAAGTTAACGCACGTGGGATGAGCAACAGTGTCCCATGTCCCTCTTGGAGAGAAATACGTGCATGGGTTCTGCCATGTATCTACTGTCTTGCACTGGAACTGTGCACATTCAGGAGAGTTTGACTAGAGAATAGTCGAAGAGTAATACACCTTATTAGAAAAATAGCATGTCTCTCAAAGCCCAGGCATGGCTGTCTTGTTGTATTCTTCTTTGGACAATTGCTCAGGGGATTATCTGCTCTAAGCATACAAATAAGCTGTGCTATTGGAGATGACCTGGAACCACAGTGGTTGATGAAATGGAGTTGAAAAAGTGTGGGGATGGCCTCTGAGGTCCCCAGATGTATATTTTCCTTTTAGGTTTGAACTCACTTCTATGTGGTTACTGGTTTTTCAACCTGAGATATATGCCAGTGACTCATAGACCACAGTTCATAGTCTGCAAATAGCAAATGGAGCTCTACTGCTTTAATGGGGATCTTGGTGAAAGTTTATGAGGGGTTCACAGCCGTGTGTGAAGAATAGAATGTAAATGGAGACCCAAAAATGTTTGGTGACACTAGCTTGATATGAAGCAACCCATGGAATTAATTCAGCATCAAAGAACAAGGGATTACACTTGGAGGATTAAACTGTGAGCTTCTTTTTGGCTGCAGAGTGGGTCCAGTATGTGTTTCACAGTTTTTTGTATTAGCACTGACAGGTCTAAGCCTTCGCACTGGATTGAACCTCAGAATACGCTACCTGTGTAAAATGACCTGATGAATGCGCTGCCAAAGAGCGGTGACTTTTTTTTCCTTGCGAGATGATGTCAGCATAGCAGGACAGTGTGAATTACTAATTACAGGCCTGGTCTGCTGTAGGTAAATCCTTTTGCTCAACATCTTCTTGTTTTTCCTTTGTTTGGAAGTGTAAAGGTATTTTTTCAGGAAATGAGTTGAAGCTGTCCAACAGTTGGTTTCTCAGATCTTCCTCTGGACCCTTCTTGAAGACGATTGTAACATTGACCATTTCCCATAAATCATCACAACATTCTGAGGATGATGTGTCTTCACAATCACATCACTCATTTTTTTTCATCATTCTTCAGGAGATCCTGTTTATCCCATATATATACGAAGACACCTAGGGTCTCTAAATAGTCTCCAGCTCTTCTGCCTTAGCTTGGCACCCTTTCTCAAATTGTACAGTTAAATGCAGCAGCCTGGGAACTTTTTTGAAGATCATGATACAAAAGTCATTTAATATTTCAACCTTTGCTGTATCATCTGCCAGCAGGTGGTCTCCTCCATTCAACAACATCTTCACGTTTCCTTTAAATTTCGGTTCGCTATTAGCGTACTTACAAAATTGTTTTTGCCTTTTATGCTCCTCAGCAGGTTGAGCTCCCACTGGGCTCTCTATTTCCCGATAACATCCCTAATTACCCAAGCACTGCTTTTACATTCCTCTTTTGTCACCTGTCCTCGTTTATATTTCTTCTATGCTGCATTTTTGCATTTTAATTCCTTAACAGCTCCTTGTTTTGCTGACAGTGTCTTTTGCCAAAATTTCTGGTTGTATACAGAATCATTACAGCCTTAAATAAGAATGAGAAGATACTTTGTTAGTGGATCCATTATTTTTACTATTTTTAGAATAAATTCTGACACTAGACAAATTTATGGTCTCGCAACTCAGTTTTTATGGTAATTCTGCCCTCCAGAAACCCTTTAAATCTGATTGCCTTTTGTTTCTTCTTTCAGCAACTTATTTGCAGTTTCATCTTAATGCACTGCAGATTTAGTTAAGATGACACTCCTAACCTTTGCAAGAAGTGAATGTAACTTGGATATAGCTGACATATTTTTATTTGGATCACTAATGCATATTTGTAATACTTCTAAGTCTGTAATATCATACGTCACAGAACGTGTTTACTGTACATACATGAGGGCATGAATGTTGGTGGACTCATCTTTCAATTAAATAATGCTTTTCTCTTCAAATATGATACTAGAAGTATACTAATTGGAAAATGAAGAATCTGTCCCACGCATCTGTGTCTGTTGCCAGCTTTGAATGTTCAGGTCACAAGGATTTCATTCATTTTCACAGGAGGTTTTATATCTATGAAGAATTCAGAGGCCTTCTAAAATTCTTCCTGTGTTAAACAGAATGAAATGCAGAATTCTGGGGGGAAAAGGAGGCACTGATAACTCTAATAAGGGCAGGATTCTATTTCAGTTCCCAAACAGCTATTGTATACAGAGGTTCAATTGAGGAAGCTGCTGTAGCTATGAAGCAGTAGTTCTTAATGTGCAATTGAATATGCTCATTTCATGAACTGTTTATGCATATGCAAAGGCTAAAGCTTGACTTACAGCATGAAACATCTGTTAAAGGGAGCTAGCTGGGAGCTATGGGAACAGGCAGTAGAACTGTTGCTTTGTGTAATACATAACTTCTCTTTATTGTATTGAATTGAGACTTCAGTTAGAAATAATACTGTTCATATACTGTATATGTTGATGCCAAAGGAGGAAAGTCAGCTGCAAGTTTATGGTAAATGGGATGGACAGAAATTTGGAGACTATTACAAGAACTCTTTTCAACAAGTATGTACAAACTCAGTGACAGACAACTGTAGACTTGGTGTGCACTTTAATAAAGAAAATATTAAAATAAAGTTGTGAGCCTGCCTGCAAGCTACTACTGTGCTGTGGCTGCCATCTGGCAGGGGTAGCAGCAGGTAGATGGGACCCAGGCATGTACTCTCCTGCAGCTCCTCGTCTGCTATAAGCTGAGACACAGGGGTGAAGAGTGAGAGTTCCAGAGAAGACAGGGGCCTCACAAAATGCACGGAGGATTTCAGACTGCAGAGTTAGACAGTGGAGCGCCCTCACCCCTCAGAGTCTAGGGGGGACGTAGAACTTGGGTAGAGCCTGGGGAGAGAGCGGCGTGGGTCCAGCTGCTCTAGTTTCAGTGTCAGGGGGAAGAGGTGTTTGTTGGTGCATCCCAGCAGAAACAAAGGTACTTGGCTTTTTGGCTTTTTCACAAAATGCAGGAAATCCCATTCTGCCCGTATATAGTGGATGCATTCAACTCCTTCCACCGTTCTGTGGCAGAATCCAATCCTGTGCACTGTGGATACCACAAACACAAAAATGTCCTTGTTTGCAAGCGATTGTGTTGGCACCTGAGCCAGGCTCGCTCTTGGCTCAAAGAGAATGTCCCCAGAGACAGGCTTCCTGGCTGTGAGGTGCTGGCTTGGCCATTTCTTCCACCACAGGCAGTCACTGAAGGAACCCTTTGCCTGGCCTTGTACAGAGATGATACAATGAAGCCCAGGTATGTGAGGAAACCCAGGATGGTCTCACTTCCAGTGAATTCAGCGCTTCTGAAGCATGTGAGCTGGGAGAAGAGTGTGTTTAACTCTTCTTTGTGATTTTACAGAGAAGGTGAGGTTAGAAAGCACATTTTGAGAGGTTTGGATGCAGAACCATTCCCATGTTAATACTTATTATACTTGTCATTACTTGCCCTAGAACTGGGTAGAGTGTGGGCCTGCTCTTTTCAGTGTTTTTTTTTTTTTTTTTTTAACTAATTCAGTGCCATAAAACTTGGAAAAGAACACTCAATTTAATGTTTTGTGGAAATAAGGGCAGTGTTGGACATTACCCTATAGCTAGAAAAAGAAAGGAGTAACTTGGAGTGAACTTTAAGCTTTCTAAAGTACCAATAGTTTAACAATTCTGTAGTTTCTGTTTTCTGTAAAATTCACCACGTCTATGGCTGAAGACAGTATATTCCATGCTCTCCCTTCAGTTTAGCTCCCTTATTTAACATGACTGCACTCCCCCAAATGAAATTAGGCAACTGTAGCAGAAATGTTGTCACAGCTTGAAACAGTGATTGAGAACCTGGCGGGAAGGCAGGGCCAACCCAGGGGCGCTCAGCTGCAAGCAATGCATCTGAGTGACTGGAAGCGGTGGAGCCAGGATCCACCCCTTCCCAGACCTCATTTAAGGGTTGTCAGTGCAGGCAAGGGTATTTTGCTGGAGGTCCTTGCCTATGTGAAGTCTGCTAAGGGTAAGTAGTTTTTTTTCTTTTGTTTCTGTGTTTATGGCTTCTGCATTTAGGCTGAACCTCACTTGCTGTAATCTAAGACTTTGCTACCCCGCTATCATTGCTGTGCTTTCTGTTATGTTATAGCATTGCAGTGACTGTGTTCAAAGTGCACTGCTGATTAAAATCAGAGTCATCTCTTTTGTTGTGTATTGAGCATATGGCTTGATTTAGAAATAAATTAGTCTGGAAATACGAATCTCATGCCTTCCTGGAGCTGCTGCTCTAAGTAGGCTACCAGCTGGGCACAGAGGTGGTCAGGGAGCTCTCATGATGGACAATAGAAGTAACTGAAAAATCCAGTGGTCTCCTGTTCAGAAAGGCAAGGGTACTAGAAGCTTGCTCTCTGTTTATTTTTCTTCCTTTAATCAATTAAATGGGAGTCACATGGTCTACTCAGGATGCATTATTCCCTCTGCTTTTCCAGGTGTATGAAACTTCGAGGCAGTTGTATCTTGTAAGCTCCTGGAGATACCGTTGGCTTTGTTGCACAGCACCATGCAGGTAATTTTAAATCTTATTTCCTAGAAGTTTAAAGTTGCTTTTTTTTTTTTTTTTAAAGTCACCTTGAGATCTCTGACTTTAGTTGATGGGCGGGCATTGTAGTAGTTTAGTGTTGTAGAATCTAGGTCTAATATGGATTTTTAGTTGTTATGATAGTATAGAGCTTTACTGAAATAGCAAAAGGATTACAGCCCTGTTTCAGTTTCTTGTATGTGCTGGTTGGAAAGATTTCCAGAGAAAATACTAGTAAATATTCTTTGCTGAAGGAGAAATTTTGAGAGGACTTTCTGCTTTAGGGTTTGATGATAACCCTTTAATTAACTGAATAATGAAGGATACTATATTGTACTTAGGGATCTGTTAGTACCCCAATGACTTGATTTTTGCTTTTGTAAGTGATAAAAGCTAACATCAAAAAGGAATGTTCTTGTATTGATTAAGTATATCGACTTTTCTGTCCAGAAACAGACTTCGGAATGTTGTAAAGCACTTTTAAACTGGAGTAACTGCTCAGGGGTGTGTATGTGTGTATATATGTATATTTACATATACATATGTATCTATCTATGCATATATATGTTTCTTCGGTTTTGCTAGTATGAGTTGAAGGTGTTGAGACCTTTGAAGTGTATCTTATGCATTTATTGAATCAATTTTTCTACTGACAAGTAGAACAGTTTTATACGCTTAAAGAAGAGAACACCAGAGCTTTCAGTGTTGCTCTGTGCTTTTTTTTCAAATCTTTTAGCTCATGTATGTACTGTTACAGTACTGCAGAAGAAAAAAAAAAAAAGCACCTTAAATTTGATTAGGACAAAAGCTGTTTGTATCAAGTCTTAACTTACATCTCATTTTCCAAATAGATTGTGCAAAATGGTGGTAGCCCAGTCACCTTTGTAATGTGGCTATTTTGTGCTTGGACAGCAAAAGCCATTAATATACATGAAGCTAAAATAAAATCATGAAATAGTAGAGCTATTAAGAAAAGCAATGGTTATTTTCTACTGCTTTCTGTCTAGATGAGTGTTCACAGACAACCTTTTTCCAGGAGACCAAGTGCTACATAGCTTGCAGTGTCATTCTTTTTCTTGAGAATTCATTTTGAGTTAATTGAAGTTATGAGATAAGGTTAGCAAACTCCCTAGGACAATAAATACCTGAAATAGCAGATTTGATGCTGCTATATTTCAATAATTTGGATCTGCTGTTTTGTTTCCACTTGTAAATATCATATAGTTACAGAGCTTTTGGGAATGCCTTTGTCACCAAATGGCACAATGAAGAGAGGGGAGACTTCTGAGCTGTCTCACTGGTTCAGTAATCAGTTGAAATGTTGGCTGTTAACAACTTTTTGGTGTGATCTGTCTGAGTAGTGAATAGAAATAATGAAAAGTCAAAATATGAAGATAGCATGAACATTTGATTATGTGCTGCAACTTCTTTCTAACTGTAGGAAGTATTACTCTTATCTGTAGTGATACTGAGGGATTAACAAACTTGTCCAAGGATGCATGCTAAATCACAGCATTGCCAAGAATGGTGTTCTCATCTCCTGAATGTTACTCTGGCACCTTAAGAGAATTGTCCCATTTGCGCATTTGTGATATGGTAGAAAGATCACTAGCAATTGAATTCATTTTATTCCTTTTATCTCCTCTGTTAGCAATGACTTGCTTTTAATTTATTCAGAGACTACTGACTATATACTAATCTAAAAGGAGGTGATATAGATTGCTATTTCATGACTTAATGGAAAACTAACTGTGAAAACTGCTGCAAATTAAATGTAAGAAACCAAGGTGGAAGCTATGCAAATAGGCTGTCTTTCACAGTGCTTTGTACGTGATGTTGAATGACTTCCATGAACATGCATAAAACATTCTTGGCATTAGAGTTTTGAATGGGTATGTTCTCATCAACATTTTCCTCTTCCCTAGAGTATTCCAAGGTAGACTGTAATACAGACAGTAATACTTCTTTTTGGTGACCTGAATTACTTAGTTATTCTTTTAGTACTAGTAAATCTAATAATCTTCATACAAGAAAAGGGGAGCAAGCTCAAATAAATGACCTGTTCATGCAAACTAGATAATCTATTTATAGAAAGAGAGCTTTTGAAATGCATTCTGGAGAAAGATACCTATAGTAATAGGTGTGATGGTAATAACAGATGACAAAAAGGTGACAATGAAAGGGCAGAAGTACCCACTGACACTAGAGGTAATGTAATAACTCCAAGCCCTCTTACTTTTATCTCGGAATGAAGAGAAGTCAAATTCGCATTTCTTGAGTGACTGAGTATTTCAGGAGTATGAAAATTTAGGAGCTTCTCATTACATCTTTGAACAAGGAGTCTAAAGAAGATAGCAGCTACCTGTGCTAAAAGCATGTGTTCAACTGTCGTAGTCAGCAGCCTTGCTGTATGTATGCTCAGACCTCTTCTTACAGCTCAGGAGCATTTATCCTCTTCAAAGATCTCAGCTTTAGACTCCCTGAGGGTATCCTATTAACTACAAAAGGTTAAAAAAAAAAAAAAAAAAAAAAGAGCACCCCTTTTAATCTTCTTTCCATTTAAAATGCATAGATGGCCACATAGCAAAATGTTATAAGGAGCTTCAAGCTATCAACTTATATGACGGATCTGGGAAGTAGAGGTAGACTGTTAAGTAGAGAACTCTGAATAATAATGTTAGTTATGGTGGTATATAGGGCTCTTTTGGAAACACACCAAGAGGTCTACTTAGAGAATTAGTGAAGTGCTGTAAATCCCACTGGATCTGGGAGGGTTTGTCAAAAGCCAAGCACAGTTCACCTGGCACGTAGAAGTTAGATTGTCTGCGGAAGCTTGAAGATACCAAATCAGTAGATGTAAGGTCTTCTATTTTCCGAAGCTTACCCATTGGTTATTCTCAGACTGCAGATACTATCTTTGCTATTTGCCAACCGACGTGTTTTTAGCTGCATATACACTTGAAAAAGCACAACTGAATTCATTTAAGTGCATACTGCCTGTTTACACTGATGTTGAGTTTGAACTTTTCATGTGTTGCTAAAGACCACAACTGGCAAAATGAAGATGTGCACTGAGTCTTTGGTTTTATGGTTGCTGCAGCATGTATCTTAGCTGTGCTTCAAATATCATTGTTCCTAATCCAGTTAATCTGTGACTACATCTGACCAAATGTACCCTAAATCCTACCCTGATATGGTGGTTGTTGTTATGCTGTGCAGTGCCACAGAAAGTGTTTTGTAAAGCTGCAGCTCAGGTTAGTATAGGAGACCTAGGCTTGTGATAACTTGCTGCTGTATATCTAGACCTTTCATTGTATTTCTTTTGCTGCTAAGAATTCCAGCAGTCTATCAAACCAAGCAGACCCGGAGCGTGATCATGCTGAAGGATAAGAAATGTAAATAATTGGTTGTGGGAAGCATTGCCAGTTACAGTATTTTAAACTATATGATTAGTGACCCATCTCAGTGAAGTCTGATCCCTGGTTGTAGCTGTGTTGCAACTGAAACCAACACGAGAGCTAAGGATGAATAGATGCTGACTGCTGTAGATGAGGAATGCCCTATTTGGAGCCCTGATGTTCTGAAGGCGGACAGTGCAAAACCAAGATAGGTATTAATTTATCTCTGATATTTTTTTTTTCACTGAAAACTTTCTTGAGAAACTGCACAAGATCTTGCTAAACTGATTTTTCTGTTTGGCAAAGCCAGTATTTGTCATATAAAGAGAGGGTTTTGGTGAACCAGAGAAACTGGTGAAGAGAACTAGTGAGGAACTTAGTCAAGTGTAAATCTGTGTGCTGACAGACCGCGCTGTTCAAACCCCTTTCTGGCTATAACATAGAAATGCCTCTTTGAGGAGTAGGTGGTCTTCAAATGTCTTGAACAACAAGATAATTATGAAAGATCTTTAATTTTCAAGCAGTTTTATCAGCCTTAGCTTCTACTGAAAATTAACTAGCACTATCCTCTAAGTCTTCAACCAAAATTATTGTTGTTTAAGTTAATGCCTGATTTATCTTTGTCTTAAGCCTAATCTCCTAAAGCAGGAAAACTGGCAGAGCTGAGAATATTGATTTGTCCTCCTTCAGGCATTGGACTTATGTTGCCAACAAAAATAAACAAGAAATACGAAAATCTGTTTCTAAATCTGTACTGTTACTTCCCATTGACTGCTCATGGAGACTAACAAAAGTAGTGGAATTCATCCAGTCCTCTAAGACTTGCCACTCTTGATGCAGACCAGGATTAAGAATGTGTTGCAACAATGAATCCAGGTCTGAGATCCAAGTGCTGAAGTCCTTGAGGCTTTAACTGTGCGCATGTGTGGCCAAAGACTGTATATTTTAGTGCAGAAGATGATTTGTGATCTTTAGACTGGCAAGGCACAGTAGATAGCAGAGAATGGAAACTGCCTTAAAGTCTTGAATGACAGAATCTGTTTGCTTAATCACTTCCAAAATACTGCAATTCCTTACAGTTCAGGGCTCCTCAGTGGCCAGAAGGGCTATGATTTTACCATGTTTTAAATGCCTGGACTTGCAATTGCTTTGCAGTTCCTGAGTTTGCTGGTGTGCATGTGAATCCTGGAAGCAGCCCAAACATAGGAGATAAAGTTGCAATATGGCACGTACAGGTTGAGAGGAGATGGTAAGTATCCCTGAACATGGCAGAGAACTTCTCAAACTTGTGCTTTTTCTGGTTATGTCAGTGCATAGCCTACAGTTAGCACTAGTGAGGTTTTTCAACCCCATTGCACTTAAAGCAGACCTCTTACACAACAGACTGGAACATTATGTGAAGTCTCTCAGGCAGGAATCTCTCTAGCGACCTAGGTCATCTTGCACTATCTTGTCCCCAGTCATCTTTGCTCTTCTGTTTTAAAGTGTTTTTGAGAATTTTATCCTAGCTGAAATCTTCCAGCAAGATTTAACAGCCTTAAATTATCAGCTGTATTGACTTTTTTAGAATCCATTGTGGATGTTTCCTCTCACAGCATTTGTGTATGTATTAACTAGACACTATGGAGTTCATGACTTTAATGATACCTAATAGTTACTATAAAAATTGTATTGTAAAATGTATTCCAGACTGAGAAATCCAACTGAGAGAGCTTAGAGTCCTAATTGATTAGAGAAGGAAGTACCTCCTTTCTTTAAACAGGAAACTAAAAAATGACAGTTAACACCTAGCAACAGCTGTTTCATTATGGAGATCCTCTGCAAAAGCAGTGTACTTTCTTGTCCTGGTACCTGATGAAAAAATTCATGGTATAGTTCTGCTTCTCTTTCTTCAGGTTATACTTGATTCCACATTGTTTGCACCCCAAAAAAATCCTTCAGCTCCCACAGTGAATCAAATAAAGTTTCAGCACCAAACTAAGAAACCCAAGATCTAACTACTGAAAAAGGACATTTTTCCCTCCAGAATTTTTGTCAGTTAACAACTTTTCTTATTTGAGTGCATATGTATGATGCTACTTATTTCCCCAGAAAAGGAAAAAAAGAGGAAAAAAGGTGAACAGTAAACATTACCTGGCATATGTAGAATGTTCTGATCTAAACAGTAGATGACTCCTGAGCTGTGGCTCTTTTTGTGTCACTAAGGTCTCTGTTTTATGTTCTGTTGTTAGTTTTTACAGTGGAACTTCCAGATGTACCTTTCTAGTGATGTGAAGTGGTCTATCTTGGATTTGTGTTGTTTCTGCATGCTAAAAACAGTATTGCTATGTCTTCCTTACAGCCTTTAAATAAACTTCATTGGTTCCAGGTGTTAATTAATATGCATGCTCCTGACTGCAGTGTACATCCCACTTAGGGTCTGCTGACATTTACCAGGTAGTCTCTTTAAATGGGCACAGGTTCTTATTCCAAATAATGCTGGCTCAAATTTACTTAAAACTTTCAGGTGTTTAACTGGACTGTCTTTTGGAATTTCCTCCACTCAAGAGGGCACTCTGCTTTCCAGATACTGACAAATCTTGTGTGCTTTACCTGGAGAGGTGTCAGGAAGATGCTCTGTTTCCTTCTCTACCTTAGACACACACTGCTGTGAATACATTAGTGGGATACTAATGTAACCTGATTCCTCAGCTTATAAATGAACATGTATATTCAACCAGTTTTAATGGAAATAGGCTGTGACGGGGGATGTTCTTGAATATTCATGTCTTATGAGTTGTTTCTGTGTGAAGATTCCGTTCTTTGTCAAATGTTTAACTCAAATAACTTTGGAAAAGCATCTTTCTGTAAAAGACAACTGCAAATGGCAGTAAATTAGCACCCTTCTAGGAACTGTTACATTTTGAACATGCTTTTCAAAAGTGACAGTGAATCCTCATGCCACCTACTTATGTCCTTGGAAGCTCACTTTAACCCCATGAGTGTGTGGGATCACACAGAAAATGTGGAGTGCTCCAAAACGTCTCATTGTTTCATAAGAAGAAACTTTGCTGGCAAGCAGTGATCCCTGTGATATATTCAGGTCCAAATACTCAGAATACGCTTCAGAGATCAATTCCTATTACAAAAGCAATAAATGTGCCTTAATGCTTCTACTGGGACTCCTGTGGCAGATTTATAGCTACAGTCATTGCTCACAGCTGTTGGGAATCTTGATGAAATAGGACCTTTGGACGCTCAGGGAGCATTGTAAAAGTCTGGAGTGTTCTTAAAGATGTTTGGGAAGAGGGCAACTAAAATAATCAGGTGACTTGGAAGGGAAACAGTGTTACTTAACAGCTATGGAGTGATCTAGCAAACGGTAGATGCCACTAATGTCCACAGAAACAAAAATAGGTTAATGTAATATACCACGGCTTCCTGTTATGGAAATTTACTGCAATGATAATATCTGGTATTTAATGAAGTCATTATTTCAGCTGCAGCTTCTAAATATACCATGTGTTTTATGCCAGCTGTCTCCAGCTTGGACATGCAGACCAGTCCTTGGGAAATTCCTACAAGTGTGGCTTTATCAAGCAGACCGGAGGGAGGGTTTTGTCTATGCTGCTGCAGATATTCACTGACTAAGGGTCTGTCAAAGAAGTGTGTAAAAACATACAAATTACTTAAAAATGTACTGATTGGCTGTTGCTCCTAAATAATCTTCCTTGGTCTTTTTGCTTGATATGACAAAAGGAGAGAAGTTAACTATCTCTCTGGCTAATCTGATGGTGTTGCCTTGTGTAGGTAAAACCTGAACAAAGTGGTAGAGAAACAAACTGCTCTCCCCACTGCCTTCTCTATAATGTCAAGAGGGAGATGACCAGATATCAAGTAGATGCTCCCCAACGTGTAGAGGGGAAAGTAGCAAAACTTCTACCACTTCAACATTCTGGCCTGAAAACTATGATAATGTAGTAATCATTTTCAAATACACAAAAAGTTGAATGCCGTTCTTTATAGCACTTTCTCTCCAAATGCAGTGCTCTCAGAGGGTTGTTACTGGCATATTTGCTATCTGATTCTTTGGGAATGGGCTAAATGCCATCACTGCTTGAAATGGTACAGTCTAGGCTATGGCTACTGCAGCTGGGGAACTACCTTAACTGATTAAATCTGGGGTGAGTGTACATTGTTAGTTCACCTGTTTGCAGCTTGCTCCTGGGCTGTAAGCAGCCCATAGCCTAGCCAGTCTGGTTAGGAATAAGTTTTGCAACAATAATTAATCCATATCAATCCTCAAGTTTTAAACTCAGGTTTTCTTTCTTTCTTTCTTTTTTTTTTTTTCTTTTTTCTTCCTTTTGGCTTTATTTTTAAAACTTTTTAAATAAAGTTTTCATCTAACTGCAATTTTCCTTTTAACCAGGTGACCACTGTTCCAACTCCAGCAGCAACTTACCCAGTGTGTTTGTTGTCTGGACAGTGATTTCAATGAACTGGCTCACGAGCTTAATTAGGCAGTGATTGTTTAAGATGTTGTTTTTCCATGCATAGAATAATGTTTAAAACTGTCTCGTAGTGTAGTGGTGGACATCAGTAAAATCTTTAAATGCTTCTTAGATCATAAAAATGTCCCATGACTCCTGCATGGGCCTTACTGTTAAAGAAAAAAATAATGGGGAAGATCTGTAGGGATTTTCTTTTCAACACTTGGGAAGCATAAGGCCTTGATCAGAAACTGGATGAAAAAAAAATTGACTTCCAGAGCACACTGGTGTAAACATATTTTCTTTCTTTAGAAAGAGTAACTAGAAATACAGCTGTATACTAGCAGCCTCAGTGGACGCATAACAGCTTTTCAAAGGGAAGGGGTTTAAATTAACTCTGTGAAAGTTCTAGCCAAATATGTTCTATCTTCATCATGTTAATTTCATCTTTCAAATGAGATGAATTTTTCAGGGTGTTGGTAAAAGTCCAAGTTTTTTAGAATACACTGTGGGCAAAGATCCTGAGCTAGGATGCCATGCTCTGGTGGTAGGTAAACAATTTCTAGAATTCTTTGAACCTGTGGAGGAAGACAGCTTGGACTGTCCTTTTTGCTAGCTGTCAGATATTTTAATGTTGGGTAAATTCATCACGTACATGCAATGTCAAAAAACTTCTGTTATAAACCTTCATCTAGAGCTAGAACTATACTGTTATAACGAATAATGGGAAAAATGGGAAATAATTTGTAACTCTAACATTCAGCCAAGCTTGTGTAAAAGTTACTGTTCTTTTTTTTTTTTTTTTTCCCCCCCTCATCCAGTTGGCTTAGGCAGGACAGATTTCTGACTGTCTTGGTAGCCTGAAGTGATTCTCTTCTGGAGTACTTCCTATGTGCAAGCTCCCACAGGAGAAAGAGGCAGCAGCTTTCTGTGTGCTAATCAAAGAACAAGATCTAAGAGATTAGGTCTTAAGCAGTTTCTTCAATATAGTAAACTTTAATATCATTTTCATTATTTTTCCCTCTTCTTATCGCCTCTTCTTTTTATCCTTCAAAATGGGTGCACGCTTATAGGAAGAAGTACACAGATGCATAAATTTCTGAAGTACGCTGTTGAATGGGACTTTCTGTGTTTGGTTGGGAGTCAATTACTATGGTTAGGAAACTGCCCAGTACCAGTCCCAGAACTAGAGGACTTATTTTGTAAAATAGACCAGTGTTGTGAGTGTTGGCATATCTTTGTTGATTAATTTATAAATGATGCATGTTAGAATAAACTACATTCAGGTAATTGGAAGGATTTTAGTTCTCCAGTTTATGTTAGCCAAAAGGAAATTGTGTGTTTTTGTCTGGTAGTAGTTAAGTACTTGTTCACAATGAATTAGAAGATTAAACTTATTCTCAGAACTGTCCTGTGACATCTATAAATATTGAGTTTTATTTTAGTAAACCTATTTTGGATATAACTGAGTAGTGTCTCAAGCTGAATACTAAAAATGGTACATTATTTTTCCATCTGTTTTCAGTCAATATGTATAGTTATTATACAAAGTTGTAACAGATGAGTAGCCAGAGGTTATAGGGGAACAACTCACACTGAGGCTCACGGCTAGGATGGAAGCTTGCCACAAGGAACTCCACACAGGAGCAATCTCCAAAAGAGATGCTGCCTTAGTGGTGGTCAGTCCTTAAATGGGATGTAGGAGAGGTGGAGTCAAGCTCCACCCCTTCCGGGAGCACAGCTGAATTACCTTCACCTGTGCTCCCACAGCTGACCCGTCACTTGCCTCAGATGGTTAATCAGAGGTTCAGGCTGTGATTAACAGTTTCCCATACACAATATTACACAATTTTTTAAAGAACAAGCCTTGTGCTATGGTGTTTTTCCATCACTGGTATGTTTGTGTTTTGGCTGTTGGCTGCTGCTCTTCAGGTTTCTGGACAGGTATCTATGGACTGACTCAAAAGCAGGAAGGCTTCCATATGGTGAGTTCAGACTTGGCACCTCATATGTGTTGAAGTTACTTCTAGGCATTGTGGAGTTCACCCTAGGTTTTTAAATAAACTGTTTTTCATCTGCATCACCAAAGGGGGTTTGTTGACCCTGCTTATCTGCATGACTGATTATTTTAAAAATTCCAGTACATTTTTTTTGTTAAGGAATATGATATTTTTATTCTTAGCCTCTCTTCTATTACAGTTAACTCTCAACATCTCTGAGATAATGTTACTATTAAATATGTATGTACAAAGCAATAAAGATAATCATAGTCCTCAAAATGATTTGTGATCAGTCACTTGAAACACTTCTCTATGCCTGTGTATTTGTTTACCATGTTGTGACTTCATTTAAGAACTACGAAATCCAGGATGTGCTAATTCCACACACGTCTGTAGGGCAATTTTGAGCTAGAAGATGAAATCTGTTTATTTCACTCGCATAACCATACAAAGTATAAACGGTTTATTTAAGTTTAATAATCTTCAGGGCAGTTACAGATTTTATATTATGTGAGAATGGAAGATGATTGCTATGAAAAGTGATATCAGTATTTTTGGGAGCAGGGTATAGTGAGGGAGAAGTGGAAATAATCTTCTCGTGCAGGTAAAACTTCAAATACCTTTTAAGGTAGCTCCTACAAGAAGAGGGGAACAAACTGAAGAGAATGGAGTCTTACATTATTCATTCATTCATGTTTTGATACTAAATTAGCTATATTTTAACACTTTCAATTTTTTTTTTTTTTTTTTTAAACCTTAAACTCCCTAAGAGTGACTTTCAGGGAACTACCTTGAATCAATTCTGCATGTTCACATTTTATTGGTTAAAGGGAGGGGGGATATGCTTGGTTTTAAAAATAAATATTCCTCCTTCCTTTAGAGTTTTTTCTAGCATGCTGGAGAGAATAGCACACCTGTTCCCTGCTCCACAGACCCCAGTATGGGACTTGATAGCAGAGGAATCTCTGTGGGTGAGAGACTTTTCTCTAATACACATCTGAGAGCTAACTAAATGGCATACAGGAAGACAGCAGGGGAGGAGTCCTTAAACATTTGAAGGCCACAGAAGATAATGTAGTAAGAAACATTAAGGAAATCAGTGAATAAAAGTGGATTGTGATGTGTTTAATAAGCCATCTGCCCCATCTTTGACACAGATGATGCTGGGATGGAAAAGCAATTGGAAAATATTATGAGGCTTACTTGTCAAATGGGGCTGTTTTCTGTATGCTGGCTATAGCGGGTTCTTAATCATCTAATTGCTGAATTAATACTTGCCCCTACAGAAGAAAAGATCATTTGATAGATCAACTTAAGCCAACTGTTCAAGTGTGTGCTGAGTTTCTTGGCTTTACAGTGACGTGATTATTTTCTTATATGCTTTACCTATTATTATCATTATAGTTTTGTCTATATCACCACCAGAGTTTGTGACTTCTCATCTAAATATAAAAAGGCAATATTTCTCTGTATTTAAGGTTTTAGATTAGATTTTTTTAAGAAAGAAGAGCTACACAGCTTAGTCTGGGAGATGTTATGTCCCTTTGTTTTTTACCAGTGCCTCATAGTCTTTTGGAGTAGTGAGCTTTGGTCTTCCTCCTCTGTGCCAAGTCACTTTCTTGGAGAAGACTGCCTGTTTGAAAGACTTGACATATAATGACTGAAAACTGCACCTGAGCAACACTTGCTTTTTATGTTACAAGCCACATCTTTTGAGTTGTCTCTCATTCACTCTAATGGTCTCTTCATCAGATGTACCTGTCCAAATTCCTCAAGACTTTTTGGAGTCCAGCTGCTGAACAAGGCAGGGAAATGGAAGTTCGCTCATCCAAACTATTATGACTACAGTAATTGTGGCACAGCTCTTTATGGGAAGACAAGGGATGAAAGAAAAGATAAAAATATTTAATTCCTCAGGGCTGCACAGGCCTGTGGAAAATCTGAGCCTTGGGACTGAGGAAAGAGAAGAAACCTGAACACTCCTCCCCATCACCAGTAGAAAAACAACTCTAGTGCAATTTGAAGGCTTTTCTGTTTTGCTGTCAACAGATTAGAAAGGCAGAGTGATGTTCCCACTTGTATCAGGTTGGATTGCAATTTAACATTAAAATAGGATTGTCTGTCTATAAATCTGTTTGTGGCTATTTCTGAATTTCCCTTGACAAAAGCGAGGAAAAGTGATCCGTAAATCATGTTACAAATGTCTTATGTTTTCCTGGTTGGTTTTAGGAACAGAAAAGGTATATTTGTTTCTCTGTTTCTCCACACTTATCCTTCAATTGCAGGTTTGGTTTTATCTTTGTTAAACAGAAATGACCTTTCTGTCAGTAGCTAGGCTGATAATTTTGTGCAAGCCTTTGGCGATGACTGCACACAGTGGGGACTGTGTTGGATATGGGCAAATCCATCCTTTCAAAACGTGAATAGAAACAAAATTGCACATTTTTCTGGCACCATGTAAAACTGTGTAAGTGAACTTACCTTTACGTGCACTGCAGTACTTGCAGCACTGATTCATAGCTGCTGGTAGGGGGCTCAGGGTTGGGGTTTCGGGGCAATGAGGCAGGACTGGTGTTTGCCTCCCTTTCTAGCGGTTCTCCCCCACTTCCAGTGAGATGGGTTGTGCTGTGTTCTCCGTGCATCCTTATTTTTCTCTTCCTGGAACTTTGTAAATTCTTCCTGATTTTACAGCGATCTTTGAAAAGGATCTTTGTAATGTTATGGCATAGTTTTCGAAAACTGCTTACTTTGGAATGCAGAGCTGTGTATTTGACAGAACCTAAGGAAACAAGACTGAGTGTAGTTGTGAAAAATAGAATAAAAACAATATTCATTTGTTTACTGAGTACACCGGTACTCAGTGAGGCAATGCTGCATGTGCTCGGGGAGAGCTCAGCATCTTTTCTCCTTCTGCCACAGCTATTAGTTAGCTGTCTGAAGCCGGGAACCCTTGCATTATAGTTGGAGCTAGGTGCAGGAAAGTTACACAGAAACATTTTTTTAAGCCAACACCAATGAGGTTTTCAGCTTAAAAAAAAGCTCTCCAAAAGCTTTTGTTTTTAATTTCAAGCTTTATTTATGTTTTGGAAGATAGATACCAGGTTTTCTATTGTATTAGTATTTCTTTTTTTTTTTTTTCCTTCAGGAATTTTTCAGGTATTGATCGAAAAAGGAAACTATTTCCAACTAAAACTCCTATTAAAAGCAGAAGGCACTAAATTCTAAACATACTTTTCACTCTGGAATATTAATACGTTTTCTAGCCAGTGGCAGTTCTTGATCTCAGTAGAAGCTCGTAATTGGAGTTTGCTATGCTTTTTCTTGGGTGCAATAAATTTTTGTTTTGGCAATGTTATTTCCTCTTTTGCAAGTGGTGATTCCATTTTCTCACAGTGTTATGCAGGATTACGTGTACTGAGATTGTGCCCTAAGGCTTCTAGTATATTAATTCATTCTGAGTTATGTGTGGTTTTAGGAGTGCCTCAGTGGCCCAAATTCAAAACCATGCAGAGAAGGACAAAATAACACATGCTTATTCTTCTAAGGGATAAACTGTTGATCTGATGACAATAGTAAATGCAGTTATACTGATCAGTACAAATCTGCAGCAGTTCACATGAGGCCTGACAAAGACATTCATGACTAGGTGCAGCAGGAGGAAACGAGTGGCGGCATAATGTGCTGTCTTTGCCCTCCTTCCCATACACTGAGAGTGCTAATGAAAAGTGATGTGAGGAAATAAGGGCAGCAGCTCTGAAAGAGGGGCGAATCTAATTGACTTGGGTTATGTAGTACTTGCCATAAATCTGCAAGCTCCATTCAGGATATTGGTGGAAGCATAATTCTGGCCAGAAGTGCTGAGTTTAAATTTTGTGAAGTAACTTCTGTTTCTAGTATGGAAAACTGTGCCTTGGCACAAGATCAAGCAGGTACACTTTAAGGTGCAATGGTGGCTGGGATAACCTTTAAGGGTCTGGAGGAAACCAAAGCCAATGCAGCCTGATCACACTGACTCCTGGAGATGCATCCCGGCATGGATATGCCAACTTGGAATGATGCCTATGTGTTAGCTTGGGGAACAGCTGGAACTGTGTCTGGGTAGCATCAAGGCACCTAGGGGTAAGCTGCAGTCCTGTAGAAGAGTTGGTCCTATGGCCTGATCTTCTACAGGACTCAATTACTTTGCTGCTCAGACAGATGCACAGAACAATCTGTGTGAGATCATGCCATCAGAAACTGTCCACAACTTCCGAGGCTTTTATCCTGTCTAGGAAGTATCAAGCAGTTCTCCATAGTGCACAAAGACTGCATATTTGTTGAAAAAAAAACACCCTGTGTTGAATAATGCAGTCTTTAACCAGCTTTTTGGTGAGTGCTGCTTGGATATTTTTCTGTGTAGAAATAAACACTTGATATTCCTAGAACAGAATTGGTACAGTATCAATAAAAATACAGCGTCAGGGATGGAGGAAAATTAGTTTGTCAGTGGGAAGGTCATCTCACAGGTGTGATTTGCTTTTTGATCTGTAGAAATCAGGTTAGGGATACCACAAGATATATAGCAGTCTATACAGTAATGGGTTATCTCGAATGTTGTTGCCTTGAAGTTTTTAGACTTCTGTGAAATTGCAGTGTGTTTCTTCTAAATTTGTTCAGTGAGAAAATGATATTTTTTTAATCAGTGTTCTATGTTGCTTAGTTTGCTGCTAGTTCATATACACAATTTCTAGACACAGCTGCATCTTGACTTTATAGTACAGCCTTGTACTAGGAACAGAAGTGTAGTGAAGCAGAAACAATTCAGAGAGGTACTGTGAGGGTTTCAGCTTACAACGGATATTAAAAGGACTTATTGGTGCAAGAAGAATGTTTTAATAAGCTGGTAGGTTTCTAGGGTGTTTCATGTCCCTCTTGGGAACAATTCTGATTTTGACAGTTTCTACAAAAACTGCAGTTCTGCAGAAGCTTCCTAGATGGAAATTCAAATAGATAACAAACATTTGTTGCTGAGACAGAATCTGAGGTAGAGGTGTTCTAAAGCATGGCATGGAGATATCCGTTCTCTATCCTGACTTTTAAAAATCTCTCTTTTTTTTTTTTTTTTTTCAGTTTAACCAGTCACAATCCCACTTGGCTTTCCTATCTTTTTCTCCTAGTTAGTGCTGTTAGCTATGTGCATGTGTATTGGTGCTGTAAAATATACTGTAGCTACGTGCAGCCAGACTTTCCTCTGGTATGATGAATAGAGGAGAGTAAATAGTCCATGAGATCAAGCCTTAAATTCATAACATAAGCTTTCTTTGCCCAGAGGCCCGTGAAAAATGTCGAAATCATTCTGAATGTGTCACAAACTGAGGAACTGGGGACTTATTATTTCTGTAGTCTAAATTCCTTGCAATTTTCTTGCATCCAGTTCTCTCTCTCCAGGCTCTGAATGCCTGTATCTTCAATTAAATTTTGTTTCATTTGGAGAACTAATTTTTTAAGGAAAAACCCTGTATAAATATGAAAAGAGGAAAAAAACTTAATGACCTCTAACTATGAGATTGCATATTCCCACACTGCACAGCGAGGCCCGTGATGAAAGTATGTGCTAGGCCAGATATGTTTATAATAAATGAAATTGCATAAAATGGCAATGAGAACAGAAAGCAACAGAGCTTCTGAAATTGGATCTTGTCTGTGATACTTGGTATTCTAGGAGAGTTTTGATTTATTTCCTTGCCTTTAGATTTTTCTTTTACAGTCTTGTTGCTTCTCTGACTCTGAAAAGACCGGTAAACTCATGACTTGATCTATTTCATTCTTATGACATGATGATTAAACTTTAAAATAGCTGGCACTATGCCATGCCATTCTGATATGCTTTCAGGGAAGAACTAGTTTGCAAGGTTGAACAGTGGTACGATGCACTAATTAGTATAACTCTCTTTTCAGATCTCCTTGAAATATGGTAAGATCATCTTCCAAAAACTTGATAGCTGAGAGCCTGGGCGGAGAACTGGTTTTAACATTTTATCACTAAAACAGGGTATTTTGAGGTAGTATTAGATCAATCTGATTCCTTTTCAGTACACATTCAGATTGTGTATGCGCTATTTTTTTCCTTAAATGCAATGTTGCGAGGACAAAACTTAAATCTGCTTTTCTGATAAAGAGTGCTAGCCATCACCTGAAATAGCTTAAGGACTAGTCTGATTTCACGTTTGTTTCTGTTAACCCAAGGTCAGGCACTGAAAGCACGTGATCCTATGTGTTCTCAGGACTTAGTGGTTAGATGGAGGGAGACAGGGTTGTCCTGGTTGGCAGTGGCAACAATAAAGAATTGTACTTTAAAAATGGCAAATTCTGGCTTGCATTTCAATGAGTAACACATCCACTACTTCTCTTGAGCTGATAAATGCAAATTTATATTTGTTTTGCTAATGATTGTAATAATAGAGGAAAATGTAAATGATTGTTTAAATATTTTGCTGAAAGAATCTTTAAATGCCTTGAAATACGAGCTGTACTTCATCCCAGATTTGCAGTTAAGTAAAAATGAAACTCAGGCCAAGATCAGAAAGCCACCAGCAGACGTGAAGGCAGGACCTGGGCGCGGACTGCAGAGCTGTGGCTGTGAGCAGTTCATTCTATGGCTCCACTGGCACTTTAACCGTGTCAAAACATCAGAACCTATGGAGTCGCTTAGTGAAGGTCTGCAGTCCCAAATCAAATTGCTAAGAAATAAATGTTGCTAACTCAATTTGAGCAGATAATACAAAGGCAGTGCCACATGGCATGTTCTGGAAAAAGGTGAACTTGCTCTGCCTGCCCTTCGAGGTCTCAAAAAGTTGCAGGACTGCATAACAAGAGACTTGTGGCTGAGCTAATAAACCCTGGTGGGAATGCATTAGGTGAAAGGGCAAAGATGATAATGCGCTAATCTGGTGTGTAATTTGAAATTCTACATTTCAAATATTTCTAAAACAAAGAGCTTTGTTTATATAATCTGCCTTTCCTTTTGCTTTTCATTGGCATAACTACATGTGTAAGAAATTGAGTGTTTTTATCACCTCATTTATACTTAAGTGTTCTTGAAGTGTTATGAAGAGTAGTTGTAGGACCAAGCTCTGCTTTTCCTTTTCAATAGCTATGAATTCACTGAATTGGGTTTGTGGATTTGTTTTCAGTAAAAGTTGTTTGCACTCTTCCATGTCAAGTATAAAGAGCTCTGATAGAAATCTGGTGTAGAAGTTAAAATTTCTTGCCTTGCGTTGTTCTGGGCGAAAGTGTTAAAGTCAGCATAGGAAAATGCTGTCTTTTGCCTACTTGAACTGGTGATGAAACTTCCTCCTTGGTGATGGTCTGGTCAGATCTTTCAGAAACTGGGACTGCAGGAGGTACCTTGCTCTAGAGGTGTGTGAATGTGAGAGTAATTGGGTCAGATGAAATAATACAGGAAAGGAGAAAATTTAATATCTAACTGCAGAATTCAGAACCGCTGAGATAAATTTTCAGGTTAAATGTTGAGGATAATGTATTTACTTATTAGAAAATTGCTGCAGATGTGAGGAATGATATTTTACTTCCTTCTGATCTGTACTATAGGTAAAAAGAATTGTGTGTTCTTTGTAAATAGTGATATCAGACTCCACTATGAATACCTTATGAAATCAAGCCCTGCATCTCTGTTTCTTTGGCCAACCACTCAGATCAGATGGGTTAAGATAATTGTGGATATTTGCTTAGAAAACATGCTTCCTTACAGCTGTACTACTTCAGTGTCTCTCTATATTGTTTTGGAAGGCATAAACTGTAACTGTTACTGACTTTCAGCACATCTGTCACTTCATTCTCTAAACATGAAACGAGCTGTGAAATTCACTGAGGCAAATCTAAACAAATCTTCTACCAAATTAAGAAAACTGTGTTGTGAAATATTGAGGTAAACGTATTATCTCAGTAGAAAATATGAATTTTTCAAATGGCAGCTAGGTTAAAAACAAACATGGATTAGGACAAAGGAGGAACTGCTGCTGTCACCAGAAAATGTAACCAGGGGTCTGTTTCGTGGTAAGCTGCTTTTATAAAATAGGAATGTGTAGTTGCTGCCTAGAAAGAGCTAAAATCAAGGAATCACAGAAATATTTTTTTTTAAGGCATAGTGGAAGAGATGTCTATTTGAAGGAGGCTGTGGGATGACAGAATATATGAAGACAGGAGAGAAGCAAATATCACAGAACAAGAAACTCAGCACTCACAAATTACACTGCAACAACAGATTGAATGGCTGTTTGTTGAGTGTATGTGTTGAAAGACGAAAGCCATAAAAGCATCTGGAAAGATAGCTGGCAGTACAGCTACCAGTTTGTTGGAAGTTTGTCCTTAGGTATCCACTGCCTTATGTAGGTAGAAGACTTTGTCTGCTGAGGACTGCAAAAGTGGTGAATTATATGGGTGTTTTTCAAGGACTGTCAAAGATACTGTTCATATTTAGACCTTTCAACTTATTTTTCTTCAAAAATAGTCAACCTTGGTCCCTACTTCTATTGTAAGGAAGGTTTCCTTTTTTGAAGAATGGCTTAGGTTAGAAGTGTTTGGAAAGTAAAAAATGTTGCAGCAGTACAATAGGGCCTCCTAAATAAACTTGTCTTTATGTTCATGATAGATTATAAATAAGCTGCCCAGTAGCAAGCTTGTTAAAAGAAACTATAAAGTTTTGTAGACAAACTTGGAGCTGAACACTCAGGTTTTTTGTCTCCGTATCATATCTGCTCAGTAATTGTACATAATGGACTTAATTTTCTTACCTGCACTTTATATAACTACAGTTAATGGCTGGGTCACATTGCCATTCTCCCTTCAGGTCTGAAAATCCTCGGCTGAGAAAGCAAGTGCTGCTCTGTAAAGCTGTGGGTGCCTAGAGTGCTGGCTTGGGTCGGTGCTCATGATTGCCTGCTCTGTCCCAGCAAATCATGTCCTTCTGCCAGAGTAAGTTCAGGGCTGAGGGTGGAAGACCTGTCTTCTGCTTTGAACCTTACAAACACCAGTGACACTGGGACCCATGACTCAGAACATGTAGCTGTGATACTCAATACAGATTCAGTCCAACTTCGGGGTTTGAGCATGAGAAACTGCTGTCCCTGCTGCAGCCTATATTACTTGTTGCTTAAATATGTGAGAGGAAGCAACCTGTTCAGCTAACAGAAGAAACAAACTTAAATTGCCATGTTGATTCTTTCCTAGGATGGTAGTGTTTTGGCAATGCAGTACTTTGCACTACAGGAATCTCAAAGGTAAGGACTTTGTCTCCTGCTTTTCCATGTGCTTTCATGCAACATTCTTGGGGATGCTGGCACATAAATCATTTCAGTCTTCTGGAATACTTCTGTAACATTTGCAAAGTGTTTATCCGTGTGGTCTGCATAATGGACGCTGTCTTCCTGGTGGCCGTAGAACTCTGAGTACAGTACATCCTGAGTGTGTGCATTAGATTAGCTGTTATGAAGAAATTTTTTACTCAGAGGGTAGTGAGGCACTGGCACAGCTGCCCAGAGAAGTTGTGGGTGTCCCATCCCTGGAGGCACTAAAGACCAGGTTGGCTGGGGCCCTGGGCAGTCTGACCTGGTTTTGGGTAGGGTGGGCTTTGAGGTTCCTTCCAACCATTCTATGATTTTTGAGGAAGCCCTAGGGCAGGGGCATACAGTGTAAGCCTGTGGACAAAGGCTTTCTGGACAGGTAACAGGAAATGAAATCAGAGGCATTCCTAAGACGTACAGTGAAGCTCTCCTTTCCAATGGGTTACTGGAAGAAGCCTCAGGTGTAGCCTCAAATGCTTCTTATTTTCCTCTAGCACTTTATTTCTTGCTGTTCCTTGGTTGGTAGTTTTGGTTTGAAATTTTTGTTTATTGCCTGCTACGTTCTCTATGTTCTCCTTCTCTGCAGAACTCAAAACCTTGGTGTACTTTTTAATCACTTAGTAGAACTTCATTTACTGATTGTGTCAGCCGAACTGTAGAATTTTCATAAAGGCAGTGCCTTTTTGAAAGTGAATTTTTTATCTTTTCATTCAGTTTATGAAATGAACTGGAGCGTCAGGCATGTTTTTAGATCAGTCAGCAAGTAAAATTGAACTTCTGAGTAACCCTTTCATATAATGTTAGAAAAGTAATTGGATTGAATAAATCAATCTGCAGCAAACAGCTTCACCGAGCTGTCATTTGTATATACTTTTTGAAGCTTAAACCAAAAAAGTTCATCTGGTTTAAAGAAAACAAAGTAACACCTACTAAATCCCAGCGGGAGACCACGGTTTGCAGTTTTTAGGCTTCATAATCTTGCTTAACATTGCTGATATGTTGGGATGTATGAAGTGTGATTTTTTTTTCTTTTTTTTTTTTTTTCCCAGGACACTTGTGTTTAGAACGTGTGCTTAAGGGTAGAAGCTAATATACATAATTATTCAATTCTGCCACAAATAAGACCAGTTTAACTACAGCCTTGGCCTGTGCAGTAACTAATTACCATAAGAGTTGTATTTTAATACCGTAGCATCTACAGAATCTTAAGTACTCCTATAATATGCAGAACATATGTCATTTTAAATGCTATTTCATGCCTTTTGCCCTCAGAGATGCCAGGGGTAGAGCAGACTGCTCTCCAAAATACAGCACATATGATCTTGACATCAAAGCTGTGTGGGAGAAAACACCATTCCCTATCTAGCCTTTTAAGGATGCAGTTTGCTGCCATTATGCTGCTGGCTGGAGTGTAGTTGCATTTTTAGTATGGTCTTTCTCTTTCACCTCCATTGTGCTCTCCATCTGCCAGACGGAGAGATGATGATACTTCTCATTCTGAACATCATCTCTCATCTAGCACCAGCCTGGTTTAGGCCATTCACATCATAGCACGTAAGCTAGGCGACCGGAGGCAGTGAAAGGCTTGATCTTCCTGAGTTTCAGTTCTCTGATGGTTCTCGCAGCTGAGACAGGCAAGATGGGAAAAGGACGGATGATTTTTGGGGAAGAGGCAGTCTCATACTGGAAGGGATACGTATGTAACCTGCTCTAGGTCCTGTATAACCCCTACAATTCTGTGATTGTGTTTTTTCACTTTTGGCACCTAAAACAGCTGTCAATGCAGAGCAGACTGATGTCTGCCAGTGCCTAACAGATCTGGACATGCCTGAACCCTCTATACAGTCTGTGCGAAATCTCATGTATAAGGCACTATGAATTATTGCTTCTCAACAAATCATGTTCCATAATATAAAATCATTTATTTGAAAAGTCACTGTAAATGTTATAAATGGGTCCCAATAGCAAACCCGATCCTGACCTTTATCTGCTATAAAACCTGATTTAGCTGTTGAACACAGTGGTAATATTTGCATCTAAAAATTACTCTTCATTGTATCAAGGCCAACTGTGAAATTTCTGCCTAAACTCTTCTCAAAGTCTTTTTACCCTCCCTAGAAAGTAAAGAGCAGCTGAACAAAACCAGAAGCCATTCTTGCTCTGTACTCATGTAAATTTTTTATTGAAGTAAATGGTTTATTTATAATCATTATTCACTTTGCATTCAATTTCAGTTGTTGTAATGGCTTCTCTTTTAACTCGCATGCTCTGATTTTTTTCTGTGGATATCAAACGCAAGAAAATGCCCTTTTTCTTTTCTGCAGTGGGTAGCTGATATGCCTTTCAACAGCCTTTTAACAATAACAACAAAACACAAATATTTCAGCAGTTTCTGTTTAAAAGAAATAATAATTGTCACTGCATGTCTACATCCTTTGAGATCAATAGCTTCTCAGTGCTTTTTCATTCATATGGCTCACCGTGATTGCTTTTCAGATAACCAGAGCATACCTGCTGTAAGTGAAAGCAAATATTAACACTAGGGTGGTAGTTTTCTTTAAAAATAGCAAACAGACACTCAAACACTCTTTTGTCAGTGACCTTTTCCATAGCCTTCGATAGAATCCAACACTTCCACTGAGTAATCAGGATGAAGAAATAATGAAGCGTACATGAAAAAAGTTAATATAATAAGGAAAAAGCCTTTTTATCACAGTAGCTGACAGAATGATAACGTGAGAAGCAGAAATCTCTTGGAAGTGTGTTCGTTTAAATGAACTTATTGCTGTGTGCTTACACAGTATACTTGCTGCCTGTCAGATAAAGTAAGGATGGTAATGTGTGACCTGAGGAACTTAGCACTAATGAAGACTTAATTGCATATCATTAGCTATCTTTCAGCACATTTTGCTTTTAAAATCCATCCTAAATCCAACACAATTTCTTTTAACAACTGTTGGACTGAGCCTCTTGCATTATTGACCTTCCCCCACCCCTGATCTGAAACACATTACCATGATTCTTTCATGACTTTAGTTCATTCTTTGGATAATGTTTTTTTCCTGGAAAGAACCAATGTAAATCCTTCAAAGGAAGAAGGGAGAGTGAAACTAGTGGAGAAATGACAGTGAATTAAGTGCTCTTCTAGATTAACATATACAAAATATCCTCTTTCCTGCTTATAGGAAAATACATTCCTCTCCATGTACAAGGATCTATGCTTGCTGGGACTGTCTTCTGTCCTTGGAGAGGGAGCTTCTCAGAGCACAAACCAGTCTTCATTCCTTGTGCCTTGTTTTCCTGTTTTCAGAGTCTTTGGCTGTGAGGGTTCTTACATTCTTGAACAGAAAGGGCCAATTTTCAGTTTTCTTACCGAGTTGATTGTATCTTCTTATATAAGGCTTCCTGCTGATGAGCAGAGGAATGCAAACTGTGAAACTGGGCAATGAGAACAAGACTGAAACAACGGCTGTTGCGTTGCAATCAAGGCTTGAATCTAAGCATGGTAACTGCTATATTCCTATTGCTGTCTTTAGCATACGTTGTCCTTTTGTCAGAGATCTTTCAAAAGTCAGCAAAGCAAGCATTATTCCAGATTTGTTTTGATGTGTTCACATAGTTAGCTCCTGTAGAACTTATTTTGTTTCTCCATCTCTCTTTCTTGCAAAGATTTTAATAGAATGGTTGATCTTAATAGTCTTTTCTTGCATTTTTAACTAGGCTGAATAGTGTTTAGCCCAGGAAAGATTTTTAAAGATAGAACTTTGTGATGCTTAAAGAGATTCATTTGTTTAATTATTTTGAGAGTGAGAACATCTGCTCATTACAGTAAATGGAGTTACAAATTTATCATTAAATTCTTAACCTTCTATTTAGAAGGCTTTCTGGGGGAAAAAATTAAATAACAAACCACCCAACCAACACAGTTCATTGTATCCTTAGCATGCTCAATGCATCTGATCACCCTAGCCTAGATACGCTTGCTCTGGCTATCACAAGTCTATGGTGTACTTGCATTGGTAATAAATGTCCTGCAGTGCATGTTAAGTGAGACTGCACTGGGGCATCAGCTGTGTGCCAGAGCTTCCTCAAAAGGATTGTGAAAACACCAAAGATTGAAATTCCACGGCAGCTGACAATGATAAACAACTAACCAGAAATTAAATGAAATATTTACATAAGCCTGAAGCAAAATTTTTTTTTTCATTTGCTTTGGTAACTGTTACTTCAGGAAAGTCTTGAGTATTGGGATTACTGAGGAATTTTTATTTAAAGAAATAACAGGAAATTTTGTTCAAAATCTCCAATCAATTAATAGAGATACCCAGTGGGAGATGTGCAGAACTCTGACAGGAATATTCTAAGTAAAATTTGGTTATCCTATTCAAAAATCTGATTACTAATGAACTGCATTAATTATGTATTGGGGGCTTTCTGACATTCTTATGACTGTGTTGGTATGTTTTGGTTGGATATTCTTGACTGTTACACATTATCCTTTTTTTTTTTTTAGTGTATTCCTCTTTGCTATGAAGCAGAAATATATCAGTGTGCCACATAAGAGAACTTAATTTGATGCACGTTTTACAGTGGAGCACACACTCCAAGTTACTTATTATACTCCAGTGATTCTTAAAAAAGATCAGTGACTGAGCAAAATGTAATAGGTTAGTTGGGGATAAGCAAATATTTATTTAAATGTTAAAATAAAAGGAAATTGTACTCCTATTAATGTTGTTGCTATTATATACTCGTTGCTATGAAAACTGCTGTACTAACAGTGGCTCAAGCGTGTACTTGACAAAAAGGGCAACAGGGATCATTTAGTCTTTATTCTTCCACAGTGGCTGGTAATGGAAATACAAAGGCTGCTGTGAGTTTCAGGAGGGAAGGAGAAAAGGGGGAAGAGTGGAAAATCATCAGCAAACAGGAAATTAAAGCTTAAGGGGATCAGAGAGTGAAAGGAAGCACTGCAGTTTTTGGTGGGCTACAGCACGTGGGAATGCTTTTGAGGGAGGGCTCCAACTAAAAAAGCCAGCATTTGAAGGCCCAACACGCAGACATTCAGATAATTGCAGCAGACGCTCCAGCCATATATTCCAGTGTTTCTTTTTCCTGTTTCCTATCCAGCTCTTGATTTGTGAGAAGGCTTTGCCTCTCGTTCTGTGATATCTACAATTCTTTGAAAGCCTTATAAAAAGAAATTTAACAATGAGGAATGAAAAGGGAGAAATAGGAGATTTTTTTTGTAGCAATGTAGGGGAGAACGTTAGCAGTGCCGTGAGAGATCTGTGCATGGACACAATTTCTTCATTGTGCTCATATATAAGCCTGGGAGCTGAAAAGGGACATAACAAAATTTACCAATAACATAAAATTTTAAAGCAGTCGGATGAAATGTAACAAAAGACTCAGAAGATCGAAAGTCTTGGAAAGGTTGCATGTTACCATTACTCTCTACGCATGGGTGAGGAGCTTTCAGTTACCTTTTACTACTCAGAAAAGATCTTGGTTCAATATTGTTTGCTTTATTAAGAGTCACTTCAAGGCTTCATGGTAAAAAAAAAATATTACAGAATAGTGGGGAAGAATAAAACAGAAGAGCATATGTTATTTTTATGCCATTTTCATGAAGTGGATTTCATCCAGTTTGAGTGCCTTTCTCTTGTGAGAAATTTTTAAACAATGTAGAGGTCTTCATTGCTGAAGACAGAAGGTAAATGTCAGAAAAAGATATAGAACTTGGAATGCCATGAAGTTATTTAAGCGATAATTATCCACTGCTTGTCAAAGTACAAGAACTATCCAGCAGCCAATTTACATTAATGTGTGAAACGAAACTTTTGTGTAGTGTCTCAGCAAGATATTCTGCAGGACACCAGTTATGAAGAGAGTAATTGTGCAAACTGACATTAGAATGACTTCCCAAATTCTGTTAAATGCAGTACTGCAACCTCTGGCTCAGGAACAGAGAATGTATCACCCATTTTGCTCTCTTCATATAGAATCCCTCCTGAGAGATAACGGACAGAGGCATCTCTCTGGGTAATTCTGTTAACTTCTACTTAATTAATTGATGTGAAAGCAAATGAAGGAATATCAAATAACTGTCCTGGTTGATAGATCTAATGATAGTTCTATCTTTCTAAATATTGCTGTCAGGTGCTGTTGCATCTCCCAGGTGAGGTTGAACAGAGTAGGATGTTATCTGTAGGCAGTGTATTTTCTAGAGACCTGTATTTTTGTGTGCTTTGTTCTGTATGGAAACAGTTGGAGTATCTTCAGGAAAACACACAAAGCCTGTCTTCATGTACATTTCTGGGTGCATCAGTCTAATGCTTTCTGAAACTTGAGCTATATGTTAAGTGTGTACATTCAATGAAAGCCAGGTAGCCCATACTTCATGTATGCTACCTTTTGTTCAGAGAAACTTTAAATTTGCCTGATGTCCCTGAATGTTTGAGCCCAAATTCATGGGGGATCTTGCACTTCAGGAAATCATGAGGCTGGGAGAGAAGAAACTTGAGTCTCCTTCAGCTTGAAACTGCTATGGCCATTACCTGCACTGCAGACTGGCTGGACAGGAAACATCCATCTGGTCTCCCTCCTTTCTTTGCAGAACAGATAAGGAAATGCTTATTGAATGCAAATGACTAAATGGGGGTAAGAGGGCAAGCTGCAGAAAGGGAGGTGAAAGGGAAGGACAGGTCTGAAGTAAACAAATGCACATCACAATGCAGAAGTAGCATGACTGGGTCTCAAGAGTGCTGTTTGGCTGTTTCTGTACCAGGATCTTTCTGCCTGTGCTTCGTAAAGATGAAGAACAGTAGCCTCATGCCCTAGGCTAGATATCTACTGAGTGATTATGAATGCAGATGGTGAGCAAAGCCTTTGTTCATCTCTGTGCAAAGAACTCCTTCTTGACCTTTTCTTTGTAATGTGTGGCTTTCTGCACAGTCACCAAGATTTTTTTTTTATGGAGGGAGGGGTTTAATGCTTGCAGCAATATTGTAATATTTTTCTGTGTTTTTATGAAAAAGAATAGCAATAGAGGTAATAAAATTCTCTAGCATTCACAGAGGAGGAAAGGACATGAAAATATCATAAACATGTAACACTTAAATGTTTTGTTTTTGGCAAAATCTAAATTGAGATTAATTCTGTGTGAATATGCTCAGTTTCTCACTGTCTTGGTTGTTTGCTCTGTATGCCATCTGATGCATCAAAGAGAAGCAAGATGATGGTGCATTAGGTGGTATAGAGAAGCTTCTCTTGGGTGAATGTGTATAGTGCTTCATCATGGTTATTCACGTGTTTTCTCTGGTTCTTTTTCTGCTTTTTCAACTGTGGTAAACTGGAGGAACTTGAATTAAATCCCTGGATTAAGGGATTGCTGTAGGAGGACAGCAGCTGTACTGTTCAAGTCCTCTGCGTAGTCATAAGGAGCTTTGGTTTTTTTTTTTTCCTCTCTATTTCCTTTTTCAGCCTGCTGAGGTGTGCAGAAAGCTGCCTGCTCCCTTGGCTGCAGTCAGAGCCATAATTCTGAGCTGCCAGTTACCTTTGCTCTGTGCTGGCCAGTGGCCTTCCTCTGCTTGCCAGAGCATTCTGGCAGCCATCCAGGTTCTGCTGCAACCCTTTCAGCAGTGTTTTCATTCCTCTTACATATGGGCATTTCTGGCAGGTTCAAGGGATAAGTGCGAATAGAGAAAAGAATACCAAGCTGATAATAGAGAGTTTATGTCAACGTGAAGCAGCCTTGGAGCAGAAAATTTTCACTGGCTGCATTTTGTGTATGTGGATGCTACAGGAAGCTGATATTGATGGTCTCTGTCAAAAAACAGCTCGGATTTGGTTCAGAGCATATGTGGATATATCGCTTCTCAGTAATTAAATCAATGTTTGTGCTATTTATTACAACAAGTAAATTTATAAATATTGGTTGTCTATTTTGAAACAGTTTCAAGGAAGAAATGCTGAACTTAGAGTTTCTTACTGTTTCACTGGCAGAAACAATTAAACATTAAATTATTCATAGTTATAGTTTCTAGAAAATTACTTTGGGCAGTGTTTAACCTTTTTAAAGTGTGTAATGTTTTCTGCTTTATTTGGCGTAAGAGTCAAGTATTACTATAAAACAATGAATAACTAGTTTTCCTTATGTGATCTCCTTTAAACAATCTATTTGAAAATAATTTTGCTTAGTGTTACAGCAATGAATGCTTATAGTACTACGTGGAAACTGTGCAGCTCTCTAGCTAAACATTAAAAATATCAAATATATAGATCTGATAAACTTAAATGGTATTTAAAAGCTAACATAGATATAAGAAACTTATTTTGTGTATCTGGTATCAACATCAAATTCAGTAGGATCTCAACAATGGCTCTTTTTTCTTTTTTCTAACCTTAGGCATGGCTAAGTAGCCATGCAGAACTGGTGTGAAGAGCCTGGAAAGGTGACAATGTGCAGTCATTCTGATCCAGGCTAATGTATTTGTCTAGCTGCACTGCAGCAGAATGATTCAGTGGGTAGATTGTTGCTGGGCATGGATCTCCAGTATCTTCTTCACATGTGCTGTTTCTGCTTAGGAATGGATCCTTGCCCGCTTAGTTCTCTTCTGTGATATTCTGAGGCTCATGCTTCAGCCACCAGTTGTGTCTATTCCACCAGTCGAATTTCCTACTCTTATCCTTGAGTTGACAGGAGCTATTTAAAGTCTGCCAGAAGTCTAAGGCATCCACTAATCTTTTGAAAGTAGAGCTTATGCATATTTCAAAACTTCCTGAATTTTCAGAATTATTATTAGTATCTCATGGCATCCTTGGAGATTAGCACAGAGGAGTGTATTTTTAACAATTTGACTGCAGACCCTTCCCTATCCTCCCCCTTCAAACCAACAAAACATCTAAAAATCAAGTGCTTCATTGATCACTTTTGCTATATTGAGTCATACTATAGAACTAGTAGCAGTAATTCTTAAGCTAACTCATCAGACTGTACGACTATGATTCTTTCCAGCCTTTGGTCTACCAAGGAATAGTCTCATTTGTGTTCAAATGAATGTCCTTCAGTAATAAAGCTTCTGATGTTCTTAAAGACAGTGAATCACGGGGGTCAAACTAAGAGTGTTAAAGAGGTTACCAGATACAAAGAGAAATGGAGCTGTTCTATAAGTGGATTTCAATGGAAGAAAAATCAATATCCTCTTCATCCATAAGTTTTGTAGGGGCAGTTAAAGATAATAAAATATTTAAGAACATAGTGTATATTCCAGTCTTAAAGTATTTTAACCTCTTGTCCTTTCTCACTCTATTTTTAGACATTCTGTGATTTAATTGACAATTGGCCCATTATCAGACTCCTTTGTATTTTATAATATATTGTCAATTTAAAGCCCAGTACTTAAGTGAAAATAGCAATAAAATGCAGTTCTTACAAGCCCTCTTCCCATTTTTCTTAAGGACTGGTAAAAGAATAGGGCTGACGGGTGAAATTAGATATAAATTTTGCATTGTTTCCTTGGACTTGGATTCCTAAAGATGGTGAAATGCATTCAAATATTATATTGAATGGGATAATAAATAGCTAATGTGTCAAACATTAACACCTTAAAAAAAGAAAACAACAGTGAAACAAAAAAAACCCAGTGATTTCTCTGTCTTTCAAAGAAAACCTCCTTGACGGCTTCAAATACTCTTCTTTCACTGCTCACTTTTTCCCTGATCTTCCAGAAGTTCAGATATAATGAGGCTTGTATACATACACAGCCTTAATTGGTATCCTCGGCCATATACTCTCTGCATGTATTTTCCCCTTAGACATCTCATTTGAAAGACTTCCTTCATTAAATATAGTGTTATGATACTCTAAGTTAATAAGTCTTGGATATATTTGTTGTTGTTTGTATTGTGGGATCAAAGAATTTGTTCTCTTTTTTCACTTTTAGGTATTGATTTGGGGGACTCACTCGACTCTTTTTGAGTTAATAGCTCTTCAATACCTTATATCTTCACTTCCTAGTGTATACTGGATTTAATAAGTAGAGTCTGTAAAACAGAGTTGGGCAATAGGGACAACGGGATCAATGGAATATTTCTAGCATTAGAATATAAACTGAATCTCCTTAATTGAATAACCCTTACTCTTGATCCTCACTCTTGCTGTGGGAAGGGTAGCTAGACTGTGTGCCATGCAGTACTTTTGTTTGTACTGCTGGTAGTGAGAGGGGTAGAGAAGATTTAGATTACCTTTCCTAGGAGCAGCTTGTTTTATTTGTGCAATGTCTGTTGTTGTGCATGCACACAGACAAACTACTCAAAAATGAGTACTTGTAGGCAAATGCCTGACTTCCATAGGAGCAGTGTGAGTATAGAGTACTTAGTGAGCTCCTCTGGAGCAAAGGGTCTGGTGAGCTATTCTTTAAAGTAGTTCTGCAGCATACTATATGATCATGCTGATTCAAATTTAATTTCAAATCCTTTTCTTTTGTGTTCTTGCTACTATTTAGATAAGAAAGATGGTAATTTATACCTGATCTTTTAAATGTAGACTAGATTGGTAATGTCAAATTCTTTTGCTAAATTTAAATGCATAGCTAAAGCTTGTAATATTATCATTCTGACTGCTCAGTGTTATAAACATGACCTATCTATTCCTATCAGAAGAAGAAAAAGTGCTAATATCTAAGATAGTGAAAAATGCAAAATAATTTATAGAAGTGGGTCTTGCTTCACGGAGATCACTTTTAAGAGGTACAGGTTAAATGGAAGCAGATTTCACTTGAATGATTTTCTGAGCTAAGAAGTATAGAATTACTTCTATTTTCAAATTAATTTGAAATGTTTGGACTATACTTTATGTATTCTTCTACCACATAATCACTACTCAACTCTTGAAAGCCCATATATAGAAGTTTATCTAATTAATATAGATCATATTTTATATAAATGGGAGAAACAACATTAATACTACTTTAAGCCTTTGTGCTACTATAGACACAGATTAAAATTCACTTCTCTGTTTCTGTATTCAAATTCTCAGAGCTAGTCTGTTGTAAAGCTTAAAGCTGTTAAAAAGACAGTAGGACGGGCATACATTGAGAGGTTCTTCTGATCAAGTGGATAGGCCTATAATGGAAAAAAGAAATGGAATTGAGCCTTCTCTCATCTTGGTAATGTTGTCCTTTATTTTTCAAGATTTCCTTGAGGGCTCTTCTTCTGAGCACATGACTATGGAAGAACTAGGACAGAAATCTCTTAGAAACCATAGTCTGAGTGTCTGGAAAAGTTGAGTGTGAGTCATGGCTAACAAATAGAAACATCGTTGCTGGCACAGACTTTAGGATTTCTTCAACTCTCAGCTTCCTTCTTCATGAGCACAAGCAGGTTCACGTCAAGAAGAATCTTTAGAGAGAAAATGAGTAGATGTCTGCCTTCGGCCCTTGTACTCTTCCATTTGCCTTTGCCATTGATGAGTAAAATGAGTTGTGCTGTACAATTTATCATCTTTGGTCAGGTCATTTTCTGTGATTCTGCCTGAAAGAATTCACTTCTCAGACCCCCGCCCAGTCCTTTCCTTCCTGTTTGAGAAGCGTGAACTTATAGTGAGACTACTCAAAGCAAACTAGATATTCTGTAGTCAAGTAAACTATGATATGAGGTGAGATTGGTAGTTTTTTTACGTGTACTTATGCAGGAAGTGAATCTCTAAGTGTAACACCAGTTAGTATTGTGGTATGGGGAATAGAATCAACATTTTGATCCTTTTCAACGTTCATTATTTCAATATCTCTTGTGTAAGATTCCTTAACCTGTGAATACTTACTCCCCCCCCCCCCCCCGACTTGAATATTTTCTTATTTACTTGCGTGAATTAGTGATATTTTCATTGGGAAGCTATACACATGAAATCTTATTAAAGATAACATTAAGATGTTCTTTTTAAAAAATACTGATTTCCTGTTTTCCAGTTAGATCTGTAGATCTTAAGCAGATCAATGACTAAGTGTTATATCCATGTTAATTCTCAAATGACACAGCCATATGGGGTGTACATCTCTCTTTTGTAAAATACCCGCTAACCATGAGTACTGAGAATTTGCAGAACAGCATAATCAGACAGCAGATACTTACATCAGGTAAGAAAATGCCGATTTGCCAGTTTTGCAATCACACATTCAGATATCTTGCCACAAATAAAAGCTTCTTAATTAGCCTATTTAGAAGACAAAGCCCTGTAAATCGTGTAATCTAAGACAGTTAAGTGTCTTAAGAAATGATCGACTTCATACTCTCAAATAACGTGACATTTTTACCACAAGATGGCACTATTTTTCTAGGTTAAGGCTAAACTATTCGCTGTTACATCTTGGGAGCTTTAGCAATTTAAGTAAAAGGATTTCGGGTAATAGCGGTGGTCTTCTTCTATTTCTTTTTTCTTTCTTTTTTTTTTTTTTTAAATGTCTTACTTAGATATCTATTTTAGTATGTTCTGGCCACCTACTCCCTTCCTTTATGTTTTTCATGTTTATATAGGAAGCGAGTCTAGCTTGATGTCAGGCTAATTTTTGAAATTCAAAAGATTTGTGGAAAATGCAAAAAGCGAATACTGTTGTACTTTGTCAGATACTTCCTTCTCACAGTTCAATTATAGGAAAATGCCTGATTTTGAAAAGCTGCGTAGTATGCCTTCCTGTTTCCTCACAGAGGTATGTTTAGAGATGTTAATTAAGTTTCTTTACTCCCACCAACCGAACCGTTTCTTCAGTGGCTGATAGAGTAGGTGGCTTGAAGGCCCTGCTGAAAAGCAAGAAGCATTCCTCTGTGCTAGTTCCTCCTGCTAGGGTTAATCCCTTACTACTTTGTTCCCGTGACCAGTTTGGTGCAGCAAGGACTCTAGCTGATGTTTGCTTTCTGCAATGGTAGGAGGGAGTAAACGTCATGCTTGATACAATGGGCACACAAGAGAATGAATCCAAGCTGTCATTTCCTACTGGAATATAAGGATACCTTAGCCTTTTATAAATGATATTATGTGATAGAAGCAGTCTTTGTTCGTGCTGCATATAGGTTATGCTTCTTTAAATGCTATATTGTGCCTTGGTCTATTTTCATGTAATTCTCTTAATTATAGAAAAGATCTTCATCCTTTGGACTCTAGAAGTAATCTCTGTTCATGTCTCTGCTGTACATGTGTGAGTTGCTCTTAAATTCAGTTGAGTTGTATGGGAATGGTAATGAAACGTCACATAGAATCACAGGATCATTTGAGTTGTAAGGGATCCTTGTTTTTTTTCTGCCTTGCTTCTGATATATTACACACTGCACTGAATTCCTTTCTGAAGCATCATGAAGATATTTTTTCAACAGAAGACGCTGAAATTTGCTTTGTTCCTAGCAGTGTTGAACACCCACAGCCCTTTCCCATTAACTGACTGCTTGGAATTGTCAAGCCATTTTTCCAAAGTTGTGATTGTCAACAAGAGACGTGGAGTGCGTATGCATCAATGTTACTTGCTGCTTTCCCTTCACTGCTTTGAGAAATTCTGGGTAGTGACAATAGACACTGCAAGCTAAGACAACTCAACTGTTTTTATTCCAGCTGACTCTGGGGACTGCACGTTTGGAAGGAACTCTTGTTATGGAGGGAACTCCCACCAGGGAGGTGCCACTTGTGGGTTGGTTGCCTTGGTTTCCAGTCCTGCTAGGTTTATTCTTAAACTGGATATAGATGGCTTCAAAAAAGGTATTTCAAAGGAAAACTTGTTGGAGCAAATTGTTATTGCTTGGGTGTGAAAGACAGTAAGAAAACTTTGTCGTGGTTGACTTGAAATCTAGTCCTTCATTAAAGGGTAAAATAATCACATGTATGAACGGGACTCTCTTAAGAAATCATCTGAAAGGCAAAATCCTGCATGAAAGGAAGAGATTAGAAAAAATGAAATGTAATTAACCTTTGCTGCCCCACAAAGGTCCCCATGGTGTTCGCGTGTATGCATTTCAGTACAGTAGTGATACATCTAATACGTGCCCACTGTACCGTTACCCTTTTCCATAGGAGTGAAACCCCTGAAGTCTAGTTTTAGTAGGGTAGCATTTGTCATTTTTGTTTAAAACAAATATGAAACAAAAAAAGAAAAAAGTAATATTTTCCCTTAGTAAAAGCAAATATCTCACTTGCATTTGAGAATGAAGGTAAAGTAGAACTACCTTTGATCTTTTCCCTGAATATTTCCTGTCTGTATCAGTCCTTTTATTTTCCCCCGTGGTTTTCAGTGACCATTCCTTTTTTCTTGGCCTGCTTGATCTCTTTTTGACTAGTCAAAGCGATCACTTTGGATCCTGCTGCAAGAGCTGCCAGCAGTGGTCACATATAGTCTCAGGGAACTGTTAGCACTGAGCAACACGTGATTTGTTTTTCCATAGAAGTTTTGCAAGCAAAAAGGACTTAAATAACAAATCATTAGATACACAGTCTTATCTAAATTTGGCTATTTTTTGCAAGCTTATGTAGGTCATTTCTGCCCAGTTACAATCTGCTTCTCTGCAGTCTCTTTTTTCCATGCTGTGTCTTTTCAACTGTTTCCAAGTTCCATTTGAGAGTTTCTGCCTAAGAGTCCCTGTTGAGGAGTTTTTCCTCCAAGTCTTTAATCTCCTTGAAGGAAAAGCTGAAGGAAAGCTTCAAAGAACATATAACCTCAATTTGCTGCATGATGACAGCCTCTCTTCATCCAGTGGCCTTTTTTCTCCCGCTCTCCAAAGGTAACTCAAGCTGATGCAATCTCTGATTGTTACAGTCACCAAAACAGCAAAGATACAATGTTCTTTGGAAAAAAAAAAAATCTACTTCTGTCTTACCCTACTGAACAGCAAAAGCAGGAGGTTGTTTTTCTGAGTCTTTCAAGCTACAGTGTAATGGAGTGACAACCTAAATGGTTGGCACCAAATGTTGAAATTGTGGTACATTTTTAGTTGAAGCAAAGCTCTAAAGGGTCCTGTAGTGGCTCAGTATCCACTATGAATAAAGTCAGTGTTATAGTTTATGTCCTTTGGAGAGAGAAAATTTTAGCAAATCAATTTTTTTTTTTTTTTTGAAATTCCACTGAGTTTCTGAAGACTTTCTCAATAACAGATGCAAATATTACTGTACCTCGTGTAGTAACCTTAAATTATTTATGTCTACAAAACTTAGCAGTGACTGTGTTTTCCTTCAGTAAGGATGATTCTGTCATCTGAAAAATATCTTCTAGTTGACAGTGTTCACTGCTAGAGAACAGATCCTTTATAATATATAGGAGAACTTGCAAAGTCTTAGAAACCTGAGGAAAAAACACTGTCTTATAAAAAACACAATATAACAACAACAAAAAACCCCACAAACAACAAAATGAAACAAACAAAACCCCCAGTTTCCAAATACAGTGTTGTAAGGCTTACATGATTGAAAAAGGCATTTTATAAAGTCCTTTATTGTTTAAAAGTAACATTGAGTTGGGCAGGCTTTAGAAATACTATTCAACTTTCAAAGACAAGGAAATTCATTAGGTAGAGTCATTATTTGTGATTATATATCCTTTCCCAAGAGGACAGAAGTGTTGAAGTTTGCTTGCAGTTTTGATGTTTAGCAAGAGCTTCATTTTTAACAGCTCAACAACAAAAAATCAGTTCACAGTATGTGAGTTCTTGGAGTGACCTGGCTTGAGTATGCCACAGAACTGTTAACTATTTGAATATTTAATGATGGAAGCTCTGTTGTCTTCTCACTCTAGCTTTAAATGAGGTAACTTGGGTATTTGTAGAGATCTTACTGCAGCAGCACAAAGCCTTACCATGACTAATTTACTTTTCTGAACAAGGCCACAGCTAGACGGGTACTCAGGCTTGCTTACATCCCTCCATCATGCTGTAATCTGTAGCATAGCTACGGTCCTTTGATCTGCATTTTTATTGGAACCAGAACTGAGTACTTAAACACAGTCTTGAGTGACAATTAAAAAAAAAAAACAAAAAAAAACCCAACAACAACAGCAGTAGAACAGAGGGTAACTGGCAATGGTTAGGTGGTGGGGGAAGCTTCTCTGGTTTTACAGAGAACAGCTGTTTTCTCTCTGATTGACTTCTACTTGGAATAGTTGCTCTGTGTGCAAAAGGTGAAGAAAAATGTAAAGCAAAGCTCTGGCTAATCTAGCTCCATTAGACAAATGTCTGTCTAAAATCTGGCTGTCCCTCTTTGTCTACCTGTCAGTTCACCTTATACAACTTCAGGGGAGATGGTTTGGGTCCAAACTGTATCTTGTAGTAAAGAGCTGATATGGAAGCTGAAAAAGAAGAGAAAAAACTGAAATAATTGTATGCTGCTGTTAGTGTGGAATTCTAATGTGGAATGCTGCATAAACAACAGCTGAACTGTATTTATCCCATTACTTAAGAAGAGGTTCCTGTGTCTGATCCAGCAGTCTCAGCAGTTACTGTGTGGTGCTCTTGTGTTTTGGGCAGCCTTTGTTTAAAAGGTAAACACTGCAAGGGATGATTTGAGGTCTGAAGTAAAAGTTCTGGTGTTTTTGACAGAACATGCTTTTGTGATTTATGTGGGCCAACGCAGTGTTATTTACTGCTTCCTTAACAGCCTACATAAATGGAAAAACTGATGCCAACTTTTTTCAGAACATTATGGTTCTTAAATTTTGAAGTGTCTGCATGACATCAATGATTACATGATTTTCAGCTCTCATGGAATGTATCTTGAAATAAAATCTTGAAAGGGGTCTAGAAAGAGCAAGAAATTCTGGATGTGTTCTTTGACAGAGGCATTCACGTTTTTCCTGTCCACTTTGTTCACATCTGTATGTGAGGAGAGTATCCAGTAGTACTGTAGTATTGGGTAGATTTAGCTGAACACATATACAAATGATTAGTGTGTGACTGTAGAGATTCAAGCTTTGTGTTACTTTCATTTAAGTATGACTCATCTTTCTACCTGCACAGCTGTCAGAGTGTGACATACAGGAGGCATTTCTTTACTGCCTCTAAAATTAGAAAATACATGTGCTGAATATCAGATAGTTTGTAGTAGAATAATTCCACTTACATGCTCAGAGTGAGATTCACAGCACTTAACTTCAGTGTGTTACAGTCTGAAGGACTGTTTATGTAATGGAATCATCTTCTACTGAATTGTTTGGAATAAAAAAATCATCTGCACTGGGTGAGTCACCCACAGCACAGTAACTGGTGCCATACTTTGTCACCTGGAAGTAGCAGTGTGACAGTGTACACTCTCCTTGCTTCCTCTTTTGACCTGGCTGTTACACTCAAGGCTTTACTTGGGCTGACAGTGAGATGCTCAAGGCCTTGCTCAGGCACCAAGGCAGCAGAAGGCCAATTGAGCATGCACCAGAACAATGAGCATGAGTCAACCATACTACCCCACAAGTAGTAAGCAGACCAAGAAGCCCTAGAGCTCTCCTACATGGTAGCTGGCTGTGTGACAGGCTTTCTCCATGAGTAGGAACACCTCTTGAGGTTATGCCTGTGCAGAGATCCCTTACACCTTGAAGTCAAGAGATGCTTTGCTGATACAGATTCTTGGTAAATGACTAATAGTTTGCTTAAGCTTGGTTAGCTTCACTAACTTTATATCTCAGACTGTGCCCACAGGCATAAATGGTTGATCAAGTCTGGGACTAGAAGTCTCTTTGCCACATCTAGATTTTTCTAAGAAAGAATTTAGGCAGAAAAGGGGTCCGCTCTGAACCTTGTGACTCAGTAGGACAGCCTCAGTACTGTAAACAATAAGTGTACCTTGCAACTTTAATCTTAGATCACTTTGCTCTTTGTTTAATCACTTGTTGTATCAGTAAATTCCTTCTTAGGAGCCAAATGTATATTTTAGATCTGTGACAAGCAGTTAAGTTTGTCTTGAAATTTGTCCTAGCATGCCAATAGTTGCCTGCTTTTCAGTGTTTTGGTAGGCCTCCGCTTACTATCCCATGCAGCTCAGGCCACCTGGTTTGTTACCTATTTGTCTTCGGCTATTCTGTGATCACATGGATAGAGCATTTGTTCCCTGTTAAATGCTGAGGAACACTAATGATGTTCAGTTCCTCTGTGCTTTCATGCTCCAGTAATAATGATGTTTTTTTTTATCTTAGTCTGTATTCAATTAGTACTGCCCCTCCCCATCCCCTCTAAAAAATAAGATAAAAAAAATTCCCCAGAGTTGAGAACTGAGGCAATTCCTGAAATTCAGATATCAGCAGAATGTGGTGAGTGTGCTAATGTTTCTAACGTAAATGGTGAACAGTGTAATGACTGTTATACTTGTGGTAATGTCTTTGAAATCATGGATATGAATCCATTTTGACAGAAAGTTAGACACCTAGAGGAGCTGAAGCAGTATAGGGTTAAAAATCTGCAGATGAAGATTTAGTTTAGTTCTTGCACAAGCTTATAGTAATTGAAAATTTCCACTTTGACACTGCTGGTGTTCATGATAAGGGTAGGAATCATGAGCTAGGTTGTGGCTTTAGTTTAAGGATAGCTGATAGTCAGGAGACAATCAGCCCCCTAACTGCTTGCCCAAGTCTTAGCCCTGCAAGGCTGCTAGCAGCCTGACAGAGACCAGTGAGTTGGTCCAGTGGTGATTAACTATCAGTTCTCTTCCTGAAGCCAGGGGCACACGAGATCACAGAGCGCCAAGCACAGCACCTCTTGTGTTGGACTTCCCCACTGCCTCCCAGCAAGTCCCCTCTGGCTGCACAGTGCATTGAGGAGCTCTGCCAACAAAAGGAAATCTTGCAATAGGAATGTTTGTTGAGGCCTCATTATAGTATAATTCTGTCATAAAATTTGTGGTATATAATGTACTTTAATCAAATAGGAAATTCAAATTAATCATCCACCCTCTCCTTCCTGATACCCTAGACTCTAACAATAGGAAAACTTCAGGTGGGAAAACTGCACAATGTTGTTAATATGATACTAATACCGTTAACCCTTTGTGTGCTTGGCACTCACTGGCAAACAGCATTTATTTACCATAAGTCTCTGAGCGTGTTAAAGAATGAGTTTCTTACCCTCATAAAGGGCTCAATTTATTCCCAGTTGTTCAAGAGCAGGGTGCTTTCCATTTCACTTTAGAGAAACTGGCTTATCTTCCAGAGTATCAGCAAGGAATGTTTCAGTGACTCAAGCCATTAACCTCAGTCTTGCTCATTTATTGGAGGGAGTTGCATGTGACTTTTTTCTTGCTGTTCTGGGTCTTAACCTGTCACAGATGACCTGTATGTTATGTCCATTCACTTAGGTCTTGTAGGTGGACGCATTCTGAGATTTGCTGACTGAGCACCCTGGCTAGGGATGTGCCCTTTAACATTAATGGATCTGCACATAATTAATTACTAGTTTTCCTCTCTTCAGCATCTATGTCACTCCCAATAATACTGTCAATAAATATCTCTTTACAGCTGTGGTAATAGACCCATTAAAGTGAAATTGAGTTTAAAAGAATAGCCATCCAACATGTTACATGTTCAGTATGACAGCTACCTAAAATACTAATAGTGTAAGAGCTAGAAAATTTTCTTACAGTGGACACTAGGAAGCCTGAGTGCTCAAAGAAATTGCCCATTTCAGTTTCTTAAACTGTGACATTTTCTGACACAAAAAGAGGTGGCGTTCAGTGAGCTTCTCAACTGCCTCGTAGCTCAAGGTGCAAGATGGTTTATCACAGATGCCTGAGTTGGATGAAGTGATAGGGAAGAATTTTTTCTACTAACAGGGAGAGGAGGAATAATTCCCAGTAACAGTGAGATCACTGAAGGCCCTGGGGAATATGAAGGTAAATGCTGAAGATGAATAGGCAGATGATATTCCTAGAAAATGTATTCTGGGGAGCAAAAGTGAGCTTTTATTTAGATATAGCTGCAAGAAAGCATCCCATTTGGAACCCTAGTGCTCCTTAAGCAGAACCTTAGTTTTTTTGTACAGTTTGTATTTTCTTAAGACAAATCACTGCATAGCCTTATATGTAGCTTACCTGTGCAAAGTTGCATGAAGCACTTTATTACCACCGTTGTTGGTTTGCAAATGATCATACCTCTGAATCAGTTTCCTTTCTGGTAAGGCCTTGAGCCACAAACTTCAGTGAACACACTGTGGCACCCATAGCAGTGGGTGAATGACAAAGGTTATGTGGGATTTGGCACAATAGACACTAGGACTCCAAAGTCTTATATTCCTCTCATACAGGCTGCTCTCTGAGTCTCTTTGCAGTGCCCTAAGGAGAGCTGTAGGATTAAGGCATGTATATGGTCAGGGTGCTGAAAGAATACTTGAATGGCACAAACTTTGTCTCACACCTGAACTGGACTTTGCAGCATAACTGTTATTTTTTATTTTTCATCACTTTAATGTTCTGATGTATCTGAGATTCCCTACTTGTTTGGAGGCATGAGCTTGGGAGTTGTAGCAAGTCATGAGCAGCTGGATTGTACTGTAGATGTCTGGATAAATACAAGCTTAAAATACCCTTACCTCCGAGTGTGAAAAGCAGAATGAGGTCTGCTGGACTCAATGAACTCATGCCTGGCACTGATGACCTTGTCATCTTTGGATTGAGTTAGATTGGAGGCTTTATGTTTGAACCACTCTGAGGAAAGTACTATGTAACCTTTTCCATCTGAACTAATACTAATGCATTTTTTTTTCTTAGGGGAAAACTGTTGCTTTTTTTGATAATGAGGTCATTTAATAAATGGGTTAATAGTTAATGAGTTCTGACTTGCATTAGACAAGAGATAAGTATTGCAAACAAAACAAAAACCCCACCAATTTCATAGCTGTTAATAAAACTGTACAGTCAATCACTAAATTTTATTACAAGTCATAGACAATATTTTTTCCAGTTATTTATGATTTTTTTTATTGACAGAGCAATTTATTTTGTTTTTATCAACTTAGACATACATCAGATGGCAATAAAGCATTAATTCAGCATCTAATTTAAACATGGCAGAGTATATATACAGCCGTGGTGATTAGAGAAGCCCATGGGAGTGACAGATCAATTATCTTGCTAGTACTTGCTGTTATGGTAGCAATTGCATTTTCAAGACTGAAGTACACAATACGTAGTGGTCCCAGGGACTGTGCAAACACTACTGAATGCCGCAACCAGAAGCTGAGCTTCTGACTGGACCTGAAATTTGTTGAAAACTATTCCTTAACTGTGTGAGTTAGGATTTTTTTTTTCCTTCTTTTTTCACTGTTTTTGCTTTAAATAAAATTTAAAATACTTGTCAAGAAAAAAAGGTTATTTTTTTTCATATTTTTATCCCTTCTGGGCTTGATATTCTAATCCTGCATAGCCCTGGTTCTCAATGAAAAGGGATAAGAAACCAAGCGTAATAATTCTAGTTTTCCCTTGTGCTGTTCAAGGACAATTGACTTAGTATGTCCTAACAAAAATGATTGACTTTAACTATATTGTAAAGCACTTTTGACCTCTGATTTTCTTTTGTGTCCAGCTACGCTAAGGCTGTCATGAAGTGCACAGCTCTACAGGTAGTCAATGATGAGATATAATGATACTGACTGGCTTTATCATATGAGTTAGAAGGAGCATATAACACAACTGGAAAATAACTGGCACATCCATGCAGTTATATTACAAGACCCATCAGTGTAAAATAACCTTTCTGATATCTTTGTAAAACAAAATAGTACGGAGCCCAGCTAGTGTGAGGTGTACTCTGTCTTGGGCTGTTTTTTTTTTTTGTGTGTGTGTTTTTTGTTTTTGTTGTTGAATGTTGGTTTTTTTTCTGTTGGAAAGCACTTGGCACTGAATAAAATGTGCCTATGCAAGAACTTGAATTTGGTTCACTCAACACAGTTCAAAGAAAATGCATTTGTGGTTTTGTTATCCATTATAAGAGATTACTTTTTTCCCTTACTGTGAGATCTCTGTGTCCTGTCCTTCAGGGAGGAGGATGGCAGTGCTGTAGAGGGGATAGACAAGCCAAGCCATGAATGCTGAAGCTGGTTTGTATGGTGAGACACTTTGCTTGTGATATGAGTTACATCATCTCTTATCAAATTAGCTGTTCTGCTGCTGCTCTTTTTATAGCATCTTTCACTCACATTCATATCTCCATCTGCTATATGATGGTTGTCTTCCGAAGAGGGCTTCTGTGAATTTTCCTAGCTCCTTTTCAGTAATAATATGAAAGCAGGAACAGATTATGGGCTGCTTTCTGAGTGTCCATTCATCTTCACAAAATGTAGTCATACAGTCTGTAAAAGTAATATAAGCACAGGTCATAAAACTATTCCCAAGACTGTTTCTGATATCTTCATCTAGACCTGAAAGTTTTTTTAAAAAAAAGTAAAAACACAAAAAACCTCAAGCTACATCCCCGTCTCATGGGGATATTTCCCTCAATTTGTTCAAATTGTAGAACCTATGTGCTTATGTATGTAGAAGTGTAGTTGGTCTGGTATCAAATCTGAATAGGATCTTTCTGGTTCTCTCTCACATTTTCCACGTTAGAAGAGATGCTAGAACAAAAAGAAGGTAACTGTGTTAAAAAGTGGAGAGAAGCACACACTATGCTCCTGCTAAGGGAGCTTATGCAGAGAAGGTGAAATTCAGCAAAGGGTACCAGTGCCACATCTCTTGTGGGCTAGGCTGTATGGTTGGGAAGATGAACAAGACTTCTTGCTCAGGATGGAGCACACCGCTCCCTGCCTTGTCTCCAAGAAGTCTGAGTTTCGGGGAAAATACTGAAGGTGGTTTAAACAGATCTTTGCTTTGAGTCTCATGCTGCTGTCTGCAGCTTCTAAGTGCTTTTAGCAAGCTGCTCCTAACTGCTTTCCAACAGGAGCACAATACATGATTTTAACAGTGTGTGTGGATTCAGCACATACTAATATATCAAACGTTGGAGCAAAATTGCTGGTTTGTGAGGTATGCCATGAAGGAGCTTAATTATACAGACAGCAAAATTATATAGCTGTTACAGATACACCTGTAAAGCACGGTTTAAAACAGAGGTTTCAAATGTTTTTTGAATTTTGAATTGAAGGCAGTATGGACTTATCTCATAGTTTTAAATGTTGTAAAGTATTTCTCTCTTTTATTTGTCTATTTCTGTGGCTTGTGTGCTTACTCATTTAACCATTTCAGCGGGCAGGAGATATCCAGAGTGGCAGATGAAATATTTATTAGAGTATATTACCACAGTGTGGTAGACAGGGGCCTTAAGGAAAAGCTCTAAATGTTAAGTACCAGTTTGTAATATGTCTTATGGCTTCTACTTTCTTTCTGACTCAGACTGCCTGCAGTTACAGAAGTCTCAGACCATAGTATTAGTGATAATTTGACTTTTTAGAAACAAAAATGTTTTTTTGATTTTTATTTTTGATTTCTATTATTTTTGATTCTATTATTTTTGATTTTTATTTTGATTTAAATTCTTGTAAGCTAAGGAAAAATGTCCACTGGCTATAAGAGGGGTGGGGCTTCTTTCATATGTAAGTCTGGCTCTGAAAAGCCATTCATCGGTGAGTCTGCTACTACTTCCACTCAGGGTAATAGAAAAACATTCTCTTGCAATACATCTTCAACTTCTAGAAAGGTGTGTGATTGGCTTGTGTATCACAGTAGGTAGACCATGTGTCATACTAAGTATGTAACAAGGAATGTGCTTGAGGAACAGTAAGATGACAGAGTATGTCCCTAATATTACTGGAGTATTTCTATAATTCAAGCTACTCCATTAAAAAAAAAATCATAGAATCATAGAATCACTCAGGTTGGAAGGGACCTCAAAGATCATCAAGTCCAACCGCAGCCTAACCATAGTACCCTAACTCTAACAACCCTCTGCTAAATCATATCTCCGAGCGCCACATCCAAACGACTCTTAAACACATCCAGGGACGGTGATTCAACCACCTCCCTGGGGAGCCTATTCCAATGTTTAACCACCCTTTCTGTAAAGAAGTGTTTCCTAATGTCCAACCTAAACCTACCTTGGCACAACTTGAGGCCATTTCCCCTTGTCTTGTCACCAGTCACCAGTGAGAAGAGACCAGCCCCGCTCTCTCTGTAAGCACCTTTCAGGTACTGGAAGAGAGTAATAAGGTCTCCCCTCAGCCGCCTCTTCCAGATCTTAATGATCTGATTCCACTAATTTAACTGCAATGATTTGCAATAGTGTTTGAAAGGGCGTTATTAAGTAAAATTGCATTTACCAAATGTACATGTATGTAAGTGAAAGCATTACATTTCTCAAGTTTTATTCCTTCCTTCCTAGCTAAACCATCTGAGAGCAATCAAGACTGGATCAGACTGCCTAGGAGAACACAGTGCTTAATCATTATGCTGAAGGGAAAAATGCACTAAGAACACACAATTAGATAAAAAGGGGCTGAAATTCTGGCAGAGAAACTCAGATATTCTTTGCTTCATATAAAGATTCCAGCTGCCGTTAATTTAGTTGTATTATCTTTTCATTGCAGATGTTTAGGAATTGGTTTTCTAAATTATAGAGAATAAAAGCATTTCTTCTAGAGAAAAACAAACGTTATTATAAGAAATATAATTGATATTGTAATAAAGGCTTTTGATACCATATTGCCTCTGAAGTTAAAATGCTTAGGAATAGGTGATCGAGTTGAATGAGTTCTGTCTAGTGATGCACTGATACTCAATCACAAGCTGCCTGTTAATTGTGTTGCTACCACTTGTGATAACTAGCTAACACTGTGGAAAGCTACAATAGGACAGTTCGGTTAATGCATGCAGCTCCTGACTGTTTTATAAATTGTTCTTGCAAAAAGATCAAAGCCAATAGAAGAGCAGTGTGACCATGCATAACTTCATGATGCCTTTTTCTGTCTCTTAGTTATTGGCAAGGTGACCTTCAGCAGTAGTAAAATGCCTGATGGATTTAAAACTTTTCTGGTTTGCTCTTTTGCCTGAGTACACAACCTTATTAAATAAAGATAAAAATCTACGCTTAAAATGTATTATTATTAAAAAAGCCACCATCAACAAAACAACCCAGATACAAATGGTAAACACCAGTGTTAAACATAAGTCTGCACAGAGCTCCTGTGGGCTGGGGCTCATTTATTTGTTCTGTTTCAAGGTGCTTAGGCTGTAGCTGGTACTGACTGAGCTAGCCTATTTAGAACTGGCTTGGGGATCTTCAACTATACACTAGTGTGCAACCATAAACTTGGTTTAAAGTCAATGCTCAATATTCTATTGCTTTAAAAAAAAATAATCTTGTAGATCTGCAAAGTATAGATTACAGTTAGAATTGCCATGTATCAGATCTCAGATAAAATTCATTTGCCAGTCCATTGCTCCCCTTTCTAGAATAAGTGGAAATTCACTATGTCTGCTATACTTTTCCCATGCCAGAACCTTTGTCCAGAAGAAGGTGCTTCAAAGTAAAACCTTAAGGAAAGAGTAGTATTTCTGCACTTAGGGATGCATTCTGCTATCAGTTTGAGCAAGACAGTCTTGTAATCAGACACAGAAGTTTGATCTTGACAGTTTACCCCTGCCAAAAGGAAGTGCTAAGTAATGGTACTTGTGGCCATCTCTACATGGTGTGTACTGTGCCTTGGAGGTTTGTGGTATCAGCATTTTCCTTGTGGTACCATGTTGACATAACTCTGTAAAGGAATGACCAGAGATTTCTGAAGAACAAAAGCTGGGAGAGCTAATCTACCTCTTTGAACCTTATTAGCTGGGAAAAGCAACAGCACCAAGGAAGGCTGTACCTGTTTGGATCGTATGTGGTAAAGAAAAATATTTGCTCAAAAAAAATATTTGCTGCATACTACAGAGAGGGGATCTGCATTCTGTGATCTAAACCTGCTCAGAGCTGATCATACTCCATACAGAGCTTGCTTTTGTTTTCCTGAAATTCCTTGTACGGGGAAACAAGAATCACTTCTATAGATAATTTTTAATAACTTTTGATTATCTCTTCCTCACTGAATTGAATTGACAAAGTCTACAGTCTACACTTTCCCTTTTCCTATGTTGTCTTTTTTTTTTTTTTTTTTTAAACATCTACAGGTTTTAAGAGTCCTCTGGCAATATCAGCAACTACTGAGAAAGCTGTGAATTTAAGTAATCATTTACTGTCTTTTTTCACCTCCTTCTTCAGACAAAGGAGTCTTGGAAAAAAATGTGGTGACAATAACAAAATGCATTCCATTTTGTTTGATGGGGAATAACCAATCTACTTAGAAATGAAGAATTGTCTTATTTTAAAAATCTGAATCATAACAAAAAGGTTGAATTTTAAATAAATGGAGTGCTGTAATTTAATTACAGTTTTCCTGCAATTAATCAAAATAGTAAAATAAACATTTTCCTGGGAGAAAGAATGAGAGAGAAATAAAATGTATGTATTCCATCAGTTCAAACCTTTAAAGAGCATGCCTTTGAGATCATGGTTCTGCTTTTCTCCTCGTTGTATGTGGAGTTCTACAGCATTACTGATACATGGATGTAGCATTTGTCTCTTGGAGTACTTAATGGAAATAATGAAGAAATAAAACCTATTATGGTACCTGGTGGTGTCTTTGTTTAGTGCAAAACTTTGAGTAGAATATACAGTGAGAGTACGGATGTCAGCAATCTCCCATGCCAACACAGCTAAGATTTTATTTATGAAAAGTAGAATGCTTTTATGCATTTTAATCTGTTTATGTTTCCCTCTTATATTTGTCTTTGAGATGCTGGCTGCTGTTGTGCTTCTTTCTGCTTCATGCTAGATTTTACCAAGCTGGAATTAAACTAAATCCGCAATAGGCGATGTGGGAATAGTGAGCTAATGCTCAGGCAAATATGGGCTAGGACTTATCCCTAACACATGCACTAAGGAGTGTGTAACCTGCAGAAATTAATTGAAATGTTTTCTTAGAGCACTGGAAGGGCACTCAAAGCTGGGTAGGGTGCCTCTTTTTACCCGTCAACAAGATAACTTTGTTATATATCTAAACCAAAGGGTTTTAAAACTTATTATTTCTCATGCTATACTTTACTTCAGGCTGATCATACCTTTGTCTTCCACTGAGATGAATATTTCTCTGGTTCACATGAGTTATCAGCAAACTTCACAAGACACAGTGACATTTTGTTTCTTCTCAAAGGTAATCAGTAAAACTTAAATGACTGAAAAAGGTCACATTTTGTTCTCAGCAGAACAGTTACCTTTGTTACATAATAGAAGGAGAACAACACCTAGCTTCCTACAAAAATACATACGTATGTCAAATCTACTTTCTAGGCAAAATGTAAATTTCAAGAGTGTTGCAGTTCGAAAGTTCAAAGCATATGATTTCTAATGATTAATTTATAACACTTTAAAACTATTTTATTTCAAACTTTTATTTCTGTATGATTACATTTTGCTGTTGAATCTTTCCTATCACATTTGTGACAAAATTAAAGCAATTGGTTATTGATGTCACTAAAGAAAACCCTTGGCAAACACATCTAGTTATTAGGAATTACATAAAATGACAACCATAATATGATACATTCCTTGAGGCAGACAATAAATGTTGTGAGAAATAGGACTTTCAGAGTTTTACTATTCTGTCAGCAGAAGGGTCAACTGTGTTAGATACCAGAGGAAGATTTTAGTAAATGATTTTGCATTGCCTTGTTGTAGTCATCCTGAGCATTTTTATTTGGAGAATGTTCCTCTGCTAATTTAGAATCTGTAATTCTGAAGTTATTAGCCAGTTTTCCCCGTGCAGTAGCTCCTATTTTAAGATACAATTTTGTAAACACTTGAACATAATATTGGCTTTTGAGATGCAACTCTGTTACCTTGGATGAAGTTATCCATGTACAGAGATTAACATTGCTAGTTGAGTAGTATCTTCAGTAACTTCAAGATAGCTAATTACAGCAAAACTGGAAGGGAACCTACTAGTAACTTCATTCTGTACTGTATGTTAGAGAAATGATATCTTAGTAGGAAATTCATGCTGATTGTTACATAGAAGTGACATGGTTTGCCTTGAGACAGGTATGCATATTTTACTTTTTTTGTGTGGTTGAATCTGACCAGTCTGCTACAGACCTGGGAAGTTGTAGGAATGAAATGGTTTCTTTGGTTATTTACACATAACTTCATCTATAATGGTTCACGCAGATTAGATGTTCAAGCTATCCCTTCTTACATCTTGCGGGATAGTCTAGGGCTAGACTCAGATTTATGTGGAAACTGCAAGCCTCAGGCTTGGGGTTACAAATACATCCCTTAGAAAGGAATTCAGGGAAAAATGGTAGTTGTGAACAGATCCTAGACATTCTTGGGAAAACGGAGTGTTTGCTGGATAATGTGTACCCTGCCTGCAAAAATCTCTCTTGGTTGCAGAATGTTCTGCAGGTTCAAATCTTTTAAGGATTCTGGTGGGAAATGAGGGAAGGGAAAGGTAAGGAACAAAGAATATTTGCTGATGAGACTTGGAGAAAAGTGAGGGAAATGAGGTAACAATGTACAGCTATGTTGCTAAAGACAGGGAAAAAAATAAAGGTAGAATAAATGAGCGTTGCCAGAACTAGGAAATAGAAAAGATTGAATATTTCCTCACAAGACACTCCTGCACAGGGACTGGCTTTTCTCTTACAGACTTAGTGCTTCTTATGCTGGCTTGGTACAAGAGCAGGTGGTTATCTCAAGTGCAGAGACTTGGCGGACCTGGCCCAGCGCATGGGAGGATTAGAGCACCCACTGAGAAGAGGAACTTAACTGCTTTATGGTGGGGGAATGAAGCAAAGACTTGTTCCTTCTGGAACTCCATTTATTGGTGGGAGAGAAAGAAAATGGGGGAAAAAATGTACTGTTTCTTCCAGCGTATTTCTGTGCATCTCTCTTCCTAGTTGGCTGACTGATATAGTTAGTCCTTTCATCATGCACAGGCTGAAAGTTGTACACACATTGTTATAACTGCACTTCCCTGGTGATTCCTCTTGAAATTTCAATGTTTTCATAAATATTATTTCTGTAGAGATAACTGTATATTGTTCGAGTTGCCTGACCTCATTAAAAGTACTCACTTCTGCATGTCAATTAAGAAAATAATTTGAAGTGTGGTTTTAAAATCTCAGCAAGAGAGGTTTGTTACTGACATGTATATAGCTGGAAAGTGTGTGATATTCTTTGTAGCCTGACAGTTTTGTTAGTAAAATGCCCACACAAGCTAGCTGCTTGGCTCCATGAACCTCCTTTACAGCTGGCTAATTTACTTGCGTCTTCTTCTAATTTCATTCTTTTCCCCCAGAGGCTGTATTTTCATCATTTATTCTATTTCAGACCTTTGATATATCAATCCTTTTCAATTTTATGGCCAAATTCTACAGATAAGAGGTAGGATAAAAACCAGCATATAAATTACTGTAGATTTAAGATTTTGATCCTAAATCTATTTTACTGATTACAGAAAAAGACCACATGAGTATGTGAAGCTCTGCAGTCAGTCTTATTTTCAACGGGAAGATGGTAGTAACATATTCACTCTCTTTGCATTTCTGTAGCGTAGTTTTCCATTTATGGTAGACTTACCCAGTCATTTGCATTCCCAGTCTAGAGCCTATTCTGTGCTCTCACAATGAGATTTGAGTTGGGGAATGAGAAGGGAGGGGACGTTGAAGGCTTTTTATTTCTTCTTCTTAAAGAACAACTGAGAGTTTTGTATAACTACAAAAGTTGAAGAACTTGCCCAGAATAAAAGGGCTACATACTTACCTTCTTTGTAAGAAGGAATTCAAATCAAACCCTTTTGGAAAGGCAGGTTCCCTTGGTATCAGTCTAATTTTAGTCTCATTTAAGACTTTTAAAATGGTGAAATTAGAATTAATCTCCTCCTCCCTTTTCCGAACATGCCATAGCCTCTTGTTCCATGGATTTTGTGAGATTATGCAGATGGAATTAGTGGTTTCAGGACCTAATTTTAGGGCACAGAGCAAACAGGTTTCTAAGTAAAATCTCTAAATCGAATGGGATGAAACTAGGCCTAGAGGTTAAATGAGGAATGTGGAAACAGTTTTGTTTCCAGTACATTGGTGCATCCTTTAAATTCTTTCACAGCTGGTTATGAGTTTATGGACTCATTCGTCACTGCACTTAGGGGCATGCTCCTTGTCCTCTGTTGTGCTGTTTAGATTGCAACATTGAGCGCTGATGTTGCACAGCCTCATAAGCCAAGCCAGACATTTTCAAACGTTGTTCTGAGATAATGGTTGGGGAGTTATGCAATGCAGTGTGACAGTGATGCAGATGTGCAAATTTGTGGAGATGAAAATATTCTACAGGGAAACAAGTTTCAAATGGCAGTAACTCAGCCTGTTCAGGGAAAATCCCCTTATCCTGTGGGCTACTATGCCTTCAGCAGGCAATGCCTAAAACAGTGCTGTACCGGCATGTGATGAGCCTCCTCACTGTATCTATTTACTTTACTTGCTTTCTCTTAATAGTGTTGTTCTTCTGTTAAAAGCCATGCTTAGCTTGTTACTTCTGAATTGGAGTCTGACTCTTCAGCAGTCAGTCTGAAGATATGCTGACCACACACAGTTCCCTTAATTTAACTGGAAGATCAGAATGTCAGCATTGCAATAGATTTTCTGTGTAAAGAAGAGTTTGGTAGTTTCAGAGGGCAGATACCTTAAGCTTTTTCTCTTTTTGAACTTCACCCAGTAGTAAACTGTTCTGGTATGCCACTTTATGCTGAAAATCTTATAAACTCACTTTGGCTGTAAGATTTCTCTGTGAACCCTACCGTAGGCCCTGACAAAATACAATTACTTATGCTTATTTAACTTTAATTTGTGATCTGACGCTTCTCAGACATGCTTAGAGCCATTCACTGGCTCTAAAGTCTTGTTCACTGTCTTAAAACACATTTTTATATATTTTTGAGTGATGAGATTTAATGGAATGCCTTGAGGTTTTACAGGCTTTTTTAAAAATTAAATCCAAGGAATCATTTAGAAAAGAGGATTTACTATTAAAAATTTTCACTTGAGGGAAAAATTATCAGAATTTAGATATCTGCTATATTTGCTCAGAAGTTTGGATTGCCTATTATTATTTGTTGCCTAGCCTGCTCTAGTATTAGACATGGAGGTTGGTGGCCCTGCATGTGGCAGGGGGGTTGGAGCTTTGATGGTCTGCAAGGTCCCTTCCAACCCAACCATTCTATGATTTTATCCTGATTTTTTAAATTTTATTTTTTCCTCTATAAATGGTGGAAAATCTCCTAGTACTCTATTTGGCACAGCAAAACCCCTCTATGAAATCCCTCAAACCCATTCTTAAAACTCAGACTTAAATGGGTCTATGCCATCTGTTCCTCTTCACTTTGGCAGCTCTGACTTGACATCTGGCAGTTACAGAACTAAGTGTGAGCTTGTAATTGGAACTCGGGGATCATGACAGAGATCTCATGCTCCTTGCTTTAATAAAACCTCCCTATGCTATATGAGGTTGCAGAGATGCTCTCTGAATACTGGTGTATCCAACACACTTGTGTTTTTGATGACCCATCTACAGTATATAGAAAGAAGAAATTTCATGATGATTTTTATTTACTTCTTTGGGCAGTGAAGAGAACATAGTTTAATGCTGACTAGTATTATTTTATTTATAGCATTTTTTTAGTTTTCATTTTTTTCCCCTGTAGTTTTTCTCTGGATAAAAACAGGTCATGTGTTGTCTTTCACCAGGAGAGCTCCCAGCTGAAGGATGGCAGGATTAATCCCTGATGAGGTACTGTGTTCACTGGTAGTACATAAAATTTCTTGTTAAGAAGAGAGTGTAGAGAAAAATAAGGAAGCATAGAAATTGATTCAAAGATGAAGTTGGCCAGCAGAAAGGAGGCAGCATATAAGAGACTAGACAATCAATTAAAGAGTTGTGCTCTCTTTCCCTTTCCCTCTCCCTTTCCCTTTCCCTTTCCCTTTCCCTTCCTTTCATTCTTTTTCCTGGAGGTATACTGTTCTTCTTTCATTTGCCCTTTATTTTCTCTGCTTCATCAGTGGAAATCATCCAGGGAGTAATATCCTTACTTCCACGAAGAGACAGTGATCTGGCTTTTTGCTTCAGTCAGCAGCTTGAGCTCATTTCTGCAGGGGATCCTGAGAGTGAACTCGAGCCATTGAATTTTACTGGAAATTCAGGTTGATGTGCTTCTGCTACCACTTAAACCCACACTGATTAAGATGGTTCAGAATTCCTCAGAAATTCTCCCTGCCTATCAAACCCTCAATCTTCATGTCCCTAGGATCTTCTGTAGTCTTGAAGCTGAATTGAGTTACCCTCTCATGGGCAAGGTAGAATATGATTTTTGGAGAACGATGATTTTCCCCTGATTTGTCATTATGCTGCTTTTATGGAAATGGTGCACTTTCTTTTTTGTAACAGCTTTTCATTTAATTCAGACTTAGATTTGTTTATATCTATTACAGCCTGTTTCCTTGTATGTTTCTTACACAGCTCAAAATTTGAAAAAGAGCCATTATCTTGACATTTTATTTGGGCTGGATTTTGAATAAATGCAATTAGGCTTTGTCACCCTTCTGTTAGACAGTCAACACAAAGTTATTTCTTTTCTCTTTGATATAAAAAGCTCTTTTAAAATGCTTCCCTTTTAATTACTCCAGAATATTTGAATAAGTCTGTAAATGTCAAGTGTTGATGAGTCAGACCTAAATCACTAGAAAGCAAACTATCTCCTAATTTTCTCACTCTAGTGCCTAATACTTGTGAAGTGCCAAGAAGTTCCTTTTAGGTACCAAGTGCTTTTTTCCAGCATCAAAGATAGGGGGATGTGAAATGGCTTCCCTCCTCACAATGCAATCTTACATCAAACAGCTAGAATTTATTCCTAATTTGTCAGATATCCAAACAAAAGAAGCTATGATACTTTTCCAGTAATTAAATATCATCTTAAAATTGATGACAGAGACAAAGCCATGTTGCTTTTCACTTGTCAGTCCCATGTTATTATTTGGAAATAAAAATTAGCAAGATGTACATATTAGGCAGATGTCTGCATACAGGAATTGGTGCAATGCACATGGAAAGAGCTACAGAGCCATGAAGATGCCCCTAACACATGTAGCTATTCTAGCACTGTTCAATATTTTCTGCTGCCTTTCTTCCATAAGCATCTGGTGATGGAGCGCTAACACTCTGCTAGCTTGAACAATTCTACAGATCGTTTTTCCTTGGGGAAAAGGCATGAGCCTTACAAACTGCTGGTGCAGTCTTCTCTTTGTTCTTCTTTGAGATTTTCCTCTTGGATTGACAAGAAGGGCTAGGAAGAGGGGCTAAGATGGGGTTCCTGATGGAGGAAATTAGTCTTTTATTCCACCTACACCTGTCCTTCTTGTCCCTGATACTTTTCACAACTGCCTGGCAAATTCAGAAAGTTAAGCTGATGCAAGATCACTGCAGTGTGAAGTAGAAAAATCCAGACAGTGTGAAACCAACTTGTTTTGTAGATACAAGGCTGCTTGTGGCAGAATTTAGAATTCAGCTATAGTTTCCTCTCATTTGTTTCTGCTGCAGACACATCCTCTGTGTGTTTAGCATGCTGAGAAGTCTGGTTGGGGTTATCTCCATTCTGTGGGCCTTTGCTTTTGTTCTCATAAACTTGTCAGATACAGTCTCTATTGATTTCCATTCAGAGGCCTTCTTAATGTCTCTGTGCCAGCATCCTTAGTTTGGTGATGTGCCAGCTATGTGAATTTTTTATGGCCAGCACTTTTAGTGTTGCAGTCAGTGGGCTTAACAGGTTGGCAGTGTTCATAACATTCCTATGCCCACATTGAAAGAATAAAATGTTTGCCTTCTCTGTGTTTCCTATGCAGCTGTGCTTATCTTTTGTATTAGCATGTTACAGTGCCAACACAGGCTTGGCTTACAGCTCACAGTAACTTTTGCCAGTCCGTCATTTTCCAGGTGACATCCATTCGACAGCTTTGAGTCACGCTGTCGCTCTTACAGTTGTTCTTGCATTCTGTCCATGGTGACTTCCATCATATTACAAATTCTTTTTTACTTTATTCCCTGTAACTTTTGCAGCTGAAGCCATTCTATGATTCTATGACTACTGACAGACTTTCTGTTCCATATGTTTCATTTAGTTAATCAACGTTAGTAAATTAACAGTTTTCCCAGAGCAACAGCTACCCTCCCACCATTTTTAATATTAATGCTCAGTATCCGTTTACTGCTTCATCCATTTTGTAAGTGCTTTTGACTCTGCCTGTTATCAATTTCATTTGAACTGTTTTTGTGACTAGATTTTCATGATGTACCATGCAATTCACTAAAACTGAAGTGTATGTCAAGCCTCATCTTCCACCTGTTGCTCTTGCAGTTTTCCAAAAATGAATCTGGGATGAAATATATCTCTCTCAAGTGTTTATATAGCAGGAGAAATGAAGTACTCCCATATTAAAATAATCATTTGCCATAGAGATAAGAGATCTGATGGTTTATTTAGAAAGGCTCACACGATAAAGTAAAAAAACTCTTTAGGGGATTTGTTTTTTTCAGAAGACAAATCTGATGTCAACTCTGTGAAGGGAGAGGCAGGATGTAGTACACAGTACAAATATTGTACAACAGTGTGATGTTTTCTAAAGAAGGAAAAATGATAACCTATCTTTAAAGGGTAACAAGCCTGATTTGTGTTGGGAATTGTAAAGACAAACTTCTAAAAGAATTGAGTCACCCTTCTTTTATACAGAGATGAAAAACTACAATAAAGTGATTGTGGAAATAAGATTAGACTTCAGGCTGTCAAACTATTGGGGTACTCTGACACAGTAGATGTAGACAAACTCCAAGAAATCCCGGGATAATGAGGGGGATAGCACTAACATTTAACAGAGGAGAGACAACAAAAGAAAACTCTGTTAATGTCATCTGCCACTTTCTGATATAAATTCTGTCATCCGTTATTTAAAATTTAGAAGAGTATGAACCTTCTGTTTCAACTTTTTTTCTTATCTTGGCTTGAATTTTTAATTTTTATATACATTTTTGTATATACACAAAAAATAATTCCTTGTCTACATTGAAGGAATTCAAAATGAATACTTTTGCTGATGCTGAAAGTTGTGCTCTGTTCAGTTTCAAGTCATTTGGTTTAACTTGTTCAATACCTTGCTTCATGTTTACCTACACTGCATTCCATATGGCCATATGTCTGTTACAGTAGGGTCTTCCCTTGGCAGTCAGTCCTTACCCTTCATCTCTTTCAGCAGACTCTCTCACATAAGGCCTTACCTTCCAGTTTGTTTACGAATAAACAGAAAAGAATGAAATCAGTGTACATCCCAGTGAGAATTCGTTAATGGTTTCTTTCATTAGAAAAAACTGACCATTTATTTCTGTCTTGTTTCTGAAGAAGTTGTTTTTCCTTTTTATTTAGTTAATTATTTTTGATCCAAGTGAGAACATCTATCTCGTTACTTAGCTGCTTTGGGATTGTACAGAAAGTGTGGTCTTCTACAGATTTTTCAATTCCAAACATTTGCATGGCCCTCTCAAATGTTGATTTTAGTTGTTTTGTTCACCTGTGGGACAGTTTTCACATTACATTGTGCTCTCTGAGCCATCATTTTTTGGATAATTGAAGTCCCCCATAAGCACCAGCGCCTGGGATCGTGACACTACTTCCAGTTGCTTATGGAAGGCCTCATCAGCAACTGGAAAAAGCATCGCAATCTCAGGCACTGGTGCTTATGGGGGACTTCAATTATCCAGATATTTGTTGGAATGAGCAACATGGCCAGGTATGCGTGGTCCAGATGGTTCTTGCAATGCATTGAAGACAACTTTCTGATACAGGTGGTGGAGGAACCAACGAGGGGAGGGGTGTTACTGGACCTTATTCTCACTAACAAGGAAGGACTTGTTAAGAAAGTAAAGGTTGGGGGCAGATTGGGTTGTAGTGACCATGAGATGATGGAGTTCAAGATCTCGAGTGGAAGAAGCAAAGCAAAAAGTAGGATCACTACCCTGGACTTTAGGAGAGCCAACTTTGATCTCTTCCGAGACCTACTTGGAGCTATCCCGTGGGCTAGGGTGTTAGAAGGTAAGGGGGCCTGCGAGAGCTGGTCAGCATTTAATCGGCTCTTCTTCCAAGCTCGTCCAGTGTGTCCCTGTGAACAAGAAATCAGAAAAGGGTGGCAGGAAACCTGCGTGGATGAGCAAGGAGCTCATGCACAAACTCAAAGCAGAGAAGAAGGTCCATGAAATGTGGAAAAAGGGTCTGACCACTTGGGAAGAATATAGAAATGTTGTCAGGGTCTGCAGGGATGCGATGAGGAAGGCTAAAGCCCACCTGGTATTGAATCTGGCAAAAGCGATAAAGGATAATGAAAAAGGTTTTTTTAAGTATGTTAACAGTAACTGGGGAGAATGTGGGTCCCCAAGTGAGGGGGTTGTTCTGGTAACAGGGGATGCTGAGAAGGCAGAGATACTGAACACCTTCTTTGCTTCTGTCTTCAGTGAAAAAGCTCTCTCTCAGGAATCCTAGACCCTGGAGGTTAGTGAGAGGGTCTGGGGAATGGAAGACTTCCCTTCAGTCAAGGAAGAGGTGGTCTGTGAGTGACTAGGCAAAGCCAATGTTCACAAATCCACGGGACCCGATGGGGTGCATCCACGGGTGCTGAGGGAGCTGGCAGAGGTTATTGCTGAACCGCTCTCTATCATCTTTGAGAGGTCTTGGAGAATGGGGGAGGTGCCTGAAGACTGGAGGATAGCCAATGTCACTCCAGTCTTCAAAAAGGGCAAGAAGGAAGATCCAGGTAATTACAGGCCAGTCAGCATCACCTCTGTCCCTGGAAAGGTGATGGAACAGCTTGTGCTGGATGCCATCTCCAGGCAATTGGAAGAAAATGAGGTTATCAGGAGTAGTCAGCATGGGTTCACCAGGGGGAGGTCATGCTTGACCAACCTGGTAGCCTTCTATGATGTTGTCACTGGATGGGGGGAGAGCAGTGGATGTAGTCTACCTTGATTTCAGCAAGCCATTTGATACTGTCTCCCATGACATCTTTATAACAAAGCTGAGGAAGTGTGGGATAGATGAGTGGACAGTGAGGTGGGTTGAGAACTGGCTGACTGGCAGAGCACAGAGGGTCGTCATTGGTGGTGCAGAGTCCTGTTGGAGACCTGTAACTAGCAGTGCTCCCCAGGGGTCGGTGCTGGGTACAGTCTTGTTCATCTTCATCAATGACCTTGATGAGGGGATAGTGGCCACCCTCAGCAAGTTTGCTGGTGATACGAAGTTGGGAGGATTGGCTGACACACCTGAAGGCTGTGCTGCCATTCAGAGAGATCTGGACAGTCTGGAGAGCTGGGCAGTAAGAAACCAGATGAGGTTTAACAAAAGCAAGTGTAGAGTCTTGCACCTAGGGAGGAATAATTGCATGCAGCAGTACAGGCTGGGGGATGCCCTCTACTCTTGCCCTCAAGGCCTCATCTGGAGTACTATGTCTAGTTCTGGGCTCCCCAATACAAAAAAGACAGGGATCTCTTGGAAAGAGTCCAGCGGAGGGCCACAAAGATGGTGAAGGACCTGGAGCATCTCCCCTGTGAGGAAAGGCTAAGTGAACTGGGTCTGTTTAGCTTTGAGAAAATAAGACTGAGAGGGGACCTGATCCAGGTCTATAAATATCTAAGGTGTGGGGGGCAAAGTGGCGAGGTCAGACTCTTTTTCAGCACTGTGTGGAGACAGGACAAAGGGAAACAGCCAGAAACTGGAGCATAGGAAGTTCCACATGAATGTGCGCAAGAACTTCTTTACGGTGAGGGTGACGGAGTGCTGGAACAGGCTGCCCAGGGGGGTTGTGGAGTCTCCTTCTGTGGAGATATTCAAGACCCGCCTGGACACCTACCTGTGCGACCTGCTGTAGGGAACCTGCTTTGGCAGGGGGTTGAACTCGATGACCTCTGGAGGTCCCTTCCAACCCCTACTATTCTGGGATTCTGTGATCATTTTGAAAAAAAAAATGAAAGCGAAATGTGAATCTCTGGACAGGTAAGTGTCTTTATGTAAAATCTCCGTGTGGTTCTCTGAACCAACTCTCTGTTCTTGTTATCTAACTCAGTCAGAGGTTAGGGTTTAACATAACTATATCTTTGCAGTCATCTCAGATGGAACATCCATCAGGAGCTCTGAATGCAGCACTAAACATTTGGTGTGTGCATGGCTGAACTCAAAGACCGAACAAAAATATTTCTACTGTAGAATATTGCTTCTGGTCTGAATAGTCTTGTGTGTGCACACATGTAGGCATGTATCACAGCAAAGAGGGAAAAGGATGATTGCATTTAAGGGCAAATTTATTCTCTGAATGGGATGAGATACAAAGAATGCTGAAGTAGTGCTGGGTTAGAGTGGCTCTATATAGAAGGATCAGCAATGACGGTTTGGGATGGTTCTGGTTCTGGAATTAGTTTAGCCCTTCCTAGGTTGCAGTTGTCTACATGGTATTCCACTTTGTTGTGTATACATAAGCAAGGAGTCCTGAAACAGCTGCTAAATGTACAGTGTTATGTTCTACTCCAGGATGTCATGCATCAAAAATAATACAAGTTGCTTTCACAGAACAACTTGCTCTTTTGTATGTCTTCGTGAGGTAGAAACTGTGCCAATGCAGGCATTCATACAGCTCTGTGATGCTAAATTACATCCATGTCATACAGCAGGTTTGGCATGAATCTCACTGTCACAACACTGATCTTAATAAGCATCTATTGCAGTACTGCATCATTATTCATCTGTGCTTGATCATGTCAGTGTTTCTTGTGATGTACTCTGTCTCTACAAATAGTTACAAGAAATTTATTCTGAAAATTTTTAATAGATAAAGTGCATGGAAGTACATAAACAATTCAGCCACTTGAGGATCTGCTTGCACTAACTCACCATTTTTTCTGCTCATTCTACATTAATTTTCAAGCCAGGATAATGAAGATGAACAGCAAGGTGATTTTTTTATTTTTTCTTTTTTATTTATTTATTTTTTTTATAAATCTATTTATAGAGGAAGGTCTTCAGAGCAAGTTAATATACACATTTTGAGGTCAGCTTAAATAGGTCTGTAAAAATAAGACAATTGATAGGGAGATGTAAATGCAGAATGACAGAACTCTGAAAATGTGTCTGAAAGCAAAAGTGGGAGTCCAGATTATCCACATGATGGAAAAAAGAATCTGGTGGAATAACCGATTTGCTAGTGCTGGATATCCAGAACTAACTCTCATAGGAACAAGGCATGATTTCCAGTTTCTCTTAAGAACTTGAGTCCTAATGGTTTTTTTCATATTTAAAAGGGAAAACCAGAGCTCTGCTCAATATTGTAATCCAGGTACTCCTGAAGGGCAAGAAATCTTGTTTTGGAATTCAGATTTTATGCGTGATAGGCCAAGCTGTGTGTGTAGACACATCCAATGGGAAAGTATCTGTAATTTTCCTATTCAAACTCAGCATTCTGTTCTAAAATATGGACATAAGAAATGCCACTCTGTGCAGATCACTAGTGCTGGATCCCAATAAAGAACCTTTTTGCTGCTTTTTATCCTGCTATTTGTGAGAATGTGATATTCACATTAGAAATTCCTGCTGAAGTGTCCCTGACCCATCATTTGCAAAAAATAAAACAACAACAACAAAACGAACCAAAACAACAAAACCAGTCCTCAAAAAAACACCCATAAAAGCCAGTATCACTTTCATTGTGAGTATGATTGCCAATTCTATGAAATTACATGACATAAACATGTTTCTTAAACATGCCACTGTTTTCTGTTTTTGTTTTGCAAGTGTTTGAACAGTCAGGAAGTGTGATGATTCTGTATATCATTGTTATTCAGTGATTTATCAAACACAGGAATATTTACACTTCTGTTAAGAGTCCATCTACTTTGGAATCTTAATTATTGTGTTGAATATCATCAAGGCTGAACACTGAAGAATGCTATTAACTGCATAAATAGCTACTTCATGATTTTGAACTACTGAGTAGTTTTCAGTTTATGTAACATATGAAAGACTGACCTTCAGTGGTCATTTAAATGTTGTGCTGTTGCCAGTTATTGGAGGTTTGAATACTTTTTCCAAGGTGTTTTTTTTCTGTCTATCTCTCTTTAAAACTCTTGTAATCTCATACAAAAATTATTGGCTTGTTTGATGAAACCTGTATTCTGTAAATTGTGTTGGATGGCATAAATTCATATTCAGTGTTTATTAATTGTCATATTAATGTGACAGCAGAGGTGCAGTCTGACAAAATGGCATCTCACATGGAAGTGCAGATGAAGCAGAGGTGTGTCACTGAATTTCTCCTTGTGGAAGACATGGCACCCGTTGGCATTCATTGATGCTTGCTGAACTTTTATGAAGACCAAACAGTGGATGTGAGCACAGTTAGGCAGTGGGTGATGCTTTTCAGCAGTGGCAACAGTGAAGTGAAAGACAAACCTTGTTCTGGATGGCCATGCAATTGTTTCCAAGGAAATAAATAGGAGGTGTTAGTTTCAGAGTAAACAGTATGTGTGTGTGTGCGTATATTAAAATTTCAAATATTTAGGCAACTCCTGCCTTAGGTGAATTCCTCTCTTAAGCAAATGCCTGCCTATTGAATCACATCTTTGCCTGTTTTTTTTTTTTTCCCCTCTTCAAAGTGCTCTTCAGGTTTAGAAAACTATTTCCATCAAAGAACTCTGGTTCTGTTTTCTGTTATGAAATTTAAATCATGTTGTGATTGCCGATTCTTAGGTAACCACAAGATTTCCGTTCAACAGTTAATTCATCTGCATGTATTATATGATTCTGATAAAGATTGCATCATGCCTGGTACAATGCCATTCACATTAGAAAATCATCATCTGCATTATTTAGCTAGAACAATTTCATATTTTGGGCTTAATTACTGAAAGTGGTTAAATTAGTCATGCAGAACTGTAGAACTTTTGATAGAAAGAAACACAGGATGGAGGTCTGAGCAAGGTTTAGATGCAAATTTGAATTCTATGCCATAAATTCTTTTTGAGTCGTTAACAAACAGTGTAATTTTTGCTTATGTCAGTAAGTGTCTGAACTCCACACATTTGATATTTTATTATGTTTTCAATATTACTTATTTTGTTTATGCATGCTCAACTGTCTTCAATTAAAATTATATGAAATCAGTTGTATCTGCTCTTGACAGCTGAAGGCTGCTCTTGACAACTGAGTGAGAATGAAATATAAATGCCACAGAAGGGGCAATGTAAAAATACATTAAAAGTATTTCTTAAATACTTTTAAATACTTAAATAAAAGTATTATTTAAATACTTAAATAATTTTAAATTTTATTTAAATAATAATATATTTATTATATATTATTATATAATATATATTATTTTATATATATATACACTTATTATTATATAAGTATAAATACTTAAACCTTTTTTGTATGTTACCTTAGAATAATTGATTTGTTTGCTCTTTCTTGTCACATCATCCGGGTACATGTCTGAGTTTTTTGAATTCTCTTAGAATGGATGAAACTTCATCCCAGGTCCCAGTCACCAATCACTCATCTTCTGCTCTCAGTCTTTGAAACCAAATAAGGTGAACACAAAGTAAGTTAGCTGCCAAGTCACTGAAAGCTGCTTCTGACGTGGGGTAAAAATGACAGCTTTTAAGGTTTTGTCTGCATGGGTGGATTTATTGATGCATGTGACATGTCTGAAGAATGTGGAGTTTTGACAGCACATCAATGTGTTTATGCCCCTAAACATTGCAGTGTACTTAGCACCTCAGTTACATATGAAGTGAATAGCAAAATAATCCATTATCATTATCTTGACTTTTTATGTAATTGAAGCAAAAATTAAATTTGGTTATTGCATAGACAAAATTGAGTTGCTCTTTCGTAATAAATATGCTTGGTTTGTATGGGGCTTTTTCTAAAAGAAAATTGTAACACTGAATCTACTGAATTTACTAAATTTAATAGATCTTTCAAACCATTGTATGTTCCAGCTGTGTGAATGATGTCATTTACATCGTATACCTTTGAAACAACTCATTAAAATCTGTCTCTTCAGTGCATTTTTTTTTTAATGAAATGATTCTGTATTCATCACTGGAGTTCTCTGTTTAATACAAAGTGGATATTAGATTGCATTAAAACATTTGTACAGTGAAGGAGGAGCTCACATGACTATTCATAGTTAATTAAACAACGATCTTGGGCAATGTCCATATTATCGAGTGTTATACAAGCAGCCTCCAACGTCAAAATAGTGAGTGTTGATATCTTTCTGAGTTCACAGGTCTGGCTTAACTAGAGGGATCAAAGCCTAGCAGAAAAAGCTGGGACAGGATTTAAGAAAGCTCAATTTTTCATTGACATAGAGGCAATATACTTGAAAACTGACCAATGTAAGAATGTATTTCTATAAATTGGTAGACTTCATTTGTATAACAATTTTAGATGGTTTAAAAAAATCTTTCTTATTTCAAAATGATTAAAAAAAAAAAAGTTTCAGAAAGTTTTTCTTGCCTATTGCTGTTTATGTTCTGGATATAACAACCAGAGAGTGTACAGTTTGCATAGAAGCCCTGGAACTGTTGCAGTATGCATAGAAGCCCGGGAAGAGTTTTAAGAGGGGGAGAAGTCAAGGATGATAAAGGAAAAGATCTAACTCCTGAGTGAATGATCATACGAAGACTAGACACAATTTCAGTAGGTTTGAGGGGCATGTGTTATGTTATATTCTGCACCCCAAAGGTTGACGAGATCTGGATTACTTTACGTAAGTTGGCTCCCTTCCCAGATGGAAAAGAGAATAAACGTGTTATTCCTTAAAAAAAAAAAAAAAAAGTATGAATAGAACAAACCTTAAAATTGAGAAATATTTTCCCCTTTTTCCAAGTACCTTTCCCTTTTCCAAGTATGTTTCCTCCCTTAAAATCTTCTAAAATGAACTGGTATTTTCTTTTGTCAAAATATCACCCATCTGCTGGGTTTGGCAGACGAACCCAAATTCAAGGTTTCTAGACTGCAAAAAAAAAAAAAAAAAAAAAAGAAATTATTCTGAAAGATGTTGGGAAGTTGCTGTAGCTTGCCTAGATTTCCATATGAGTCATAGCATCTCCAATAAATATAAGTCATGTAGTATTTTACTAACACAAACAGGACAGAGTTACAAAGGTAGAAATTTGCAGTAGCTGAGCATGTACATGTAGCTAACAAATATAGCAGCTTTCCTCTCAGTAACTTTGTCAGAAATCCATCCACTTCTTCCTCATCACGCAGCAAAGACAGCCCAGAGGACAGAGCCCCCAGTTTTGCTTCCTTGTCTGCAGAATAAACCCTTCTTCCCTCTTGGATGGCTGGCTAGGTTTAGAGAAGCTCCATCACGATCTCCCCATCCCCATGTCTGTAGGAAGATTTTTCTTGGTCACTCTGATGAGAAGGAGGGGTAGATATTTGTCATTACAGGCATGGCAATAATATGGCTATTAGTGAATTTCTACTTGTCTGTAAAGATGCCATTCTAGGGCATAACCCATATTCGTCCATGTACCATGATAATAAAAGTAGCTGGCTTGTGTGCAGGCCCCTAAGTTCTTGTGGTCCTTTGCAAAAGGGGAACATGCTGGGCTCTTTATGTTTGTCCTACCCTCCTGCATGGGTCTGCAGACATTTGTTCAACCAAGGGCAAAGGCTGAAGGAGGGCTGTTGAGGAGAAGACCAAGAAGGGTAGCGTCTTCTATAAGCACCTATAGTAGACTGTAAGTCTACTGCAGCTAGAGGAAGAGGGTTTGTAGTGAAGACTAACTATGATACCTAGATTTGAATATCTTATAATAAGACTCTTTTGGGATCATAAAATGTCAGGACAGCAACCCACATTCTGTTGCACTGGAAGGTTTGTAATTGACACAAGTCTTGGTCTATACTTCTTTAGTTAAGTCAAAGATGCTTAAGATGACAGTTGCTTCGATCTGCCAAGAGTTAACACCCGAGTATGCCTGAGAGGTGGGGGTACATGAGTAGCAATATCCCTACTACAGCAGGGGGAAGCTTGGGATTATTTGTGCTGCCTAACTCCATCTCAAAAATGACTGACGGTCGTTCTTGTAGAAGGGGATGTCTAAGTTTCTCCAGGGAGTTTTTCAAAGCATTTTAATCGGTCTTTTGTTCTGGATTGTCCTACAGACACCTGAATTCTGTATAGGGAGCTGAAGGATATAAATAGAAGGCACTATTGAAACTTACTGCACCCTGTTAATTACCAAATGTTTTTCCCTTGTAGTACTAACTTCAAAGAATCTTTTTCATTATGCAGCTCATGTCACAGAAATGAGCCTTCATAATCTTGCAAGCTATTTTCTCTGAGGGAAATTAGTACTTTATATTATTGAGTTGGGCTTATGAATTCCTTTGGCATCTGTTTTAACAAAGGATTTTGATACAAATTAGCTGAAAAGGAATGCTTTTATTTGAACGTTTTCTTGCAGTTTTGTTGAAGCTGTATTCTTAGAGGCATTACCTTAACAGGAGTTGTAAGCATTTACAGTACGTAGCTCAGAATTAGCATAGCTGAAATGGGAGTCATTTTTCATTTTTATAACTCTCTGGCATGCCTCACTTACCTACTAAGTGCAGTCTGTTCAGTGCTGTCTTGATGGATGAAGCAACATACTTGTAAATAACAGATATATTTATATTGCTTGATTGGGGAAGAAACATAGCATTACCTAAGCCATGTCTCTGTAGCAGCTTTCAGACTCTGCTGCTGCTTTCGGATCAGTTTTTCACTTTCAGTTCAGGTCATTAAGTTTTTCATTTTTACATATTTACAACATGATAGAAAAATAATAGGGCTATAAAATAACGTTAAAATTTATTTTAATATCTATTTTTCTACTTTTTTACTGTTCTCTATTAAAACAATTTTAGAGTTGTACACTAAAATGTGGAAAGCTTGGTTAAGACTAGAATTTAAATCCAGCCCCTAAATTTATATTTCAAGTAATCACTATATATTTATATATCAGTAACTTCTGTCATTTTTCTGACCAAATCAGAAATGCTAGATGCATTTGAAAAAGACAAATGTCTATGAGAGTAATTGTAGTTTACTAAAATGAAGGTTTAGAAGTTTAAAATACATTCTTGTATTTTTATTGATTGCTAAATGATGCCTGTGCAGTCATTACTGGTTTGATCTGGAGTACTGATAGATGAACTGTATAAGAACCAAGGTCAAATCTGTGTTTATTTTTGATCCATTATGATACTTGACCTGACATTTCCACAGCTAATTTTCTTTGTGCCTGTTTGCACCTCTTGTTATCTCATGCTGTTATTTCAGTGTGTCTTTTTGCCTCCTTCTTCCAAGCAATTTGGATTAAGAAATTTCGTTGAAATGAATCTGCTCCTTCCCTTCTTATGCATCGGTTCACACTTAGAAGCATTCTCAGTTAATCTCCTCAGTAACATTTTTTGTTTTCCTTTGGATGAAACTGTACAGAGAGATGTGGTGTAGGAGTGACTTCAAATACAAATCACTATTCAGTTCGATCAGGACAATGTTTAAAAAATAAAACCACTCCTTATACCATCTGGAATGATGTAGGGGGAACATGAAATCCTTATCACAAACTCTTTGACATTATAGATGCATTCTGAATTGTCTGCACTATTTTCCAGTTGGACGCAGGCCTTGTGAAACTCTCCTGAATAAAAAACACTTGCATCACTGAAAGCAGTATCCTGACAGTCTTTTCTTACTGTAAGCAGACTCCAAAGGCCATGTGTACCTGCAAAAATCCAGCTACACACTAGTATTAAAGCCTAGATGTCCAAAATGTAAAAGTAGTGAACGTGCATTTAATTAATAAACAGTAGGAGTAAATATTTAATATGAATAAATTGTTCTGAATATTGATATAATTTCCTGCATTACTCACTGTAGTCATTTAAATTAGTGGTTCATTGTGATGAGTTTTAAGTTGATGTGTCTTATTAAGGGTAGAGCGTCTGAAAGTTTTAGGTTCATGAAAGACCTATGATTAAGCCATGAAAATTAATTTGGCCATTTATAATGGATTGTTAATTAGTTTGGTAATAGGTCTGTCACTTCCAAACTCTCTGCAGAAGGTGGATATTAGGTTAGTTATGTCTCATGAGATTTCAGAGAAGATTTATGAGAGATATTACTGTCTAAATTTTTCTTGTGGAGACAACTTCTTACTTGTCAAACATTTAAAGATTATTATTGTAGAAATAGTTGATGTATCATACTTTGATATCAGCACTAAATCTTCAAAATTACAGTAAATATTAATTCAGGTATTCTAGACAAAGATCAGACTGTATACATTGTAACAGTGTTCTGCATGTTCCATCCATATCTAAGACTATAAAAATGATAAAATAAGATTCTGCTTCTAAAAAAGGTATCATCCTTGCCTTTGTACTATTAATGTATTCCCATTTCTCTGTTTTTTGCTAAATGTTATATATGGTAAGATTAAGTTGGGGGCAACATTAAATTGGGGGCAGTTATAACAGTCCTCATTCGGACAGAACAAAATGTAGGCAACTGACAATTCAAAGATTTCAGATGATCCAGATTTCTTCAGGTTCAGGCTACCACTGTGCCTATTTCAGGTGCATTGGTAAGTTAATTTTGGCACTATTCTCTAGAAACTTTATAAAATCTGTAATTGAAGCATAAGCTTTGCAAACACTAATTATGCACAAAGGAAAATTATCTTCAACTTGGTTAACTTCAACTTGGTAAATCACCTTAACTGGCTTAACTCAACCCTGGGCTATGAGATAAACTTGGAGTTCAAGTAGTTCCAGGTATGTTGAGGTACAACAATGAGGTGTTTTTGTGTTTTTAGTACATCCGTGAATGGCTTTGTCTTGTGGTTTTGTCAAAAACAACAACCCATGAATAATATATATAGTATGTGACTACCAGGAGTTGCTCCAACCAGATTTCATACCTGGTGTTCTCTTACATGAGATTGTTTATTTAACCTTGTATTCAAAAAGTCAAACATCAAAGAATGAGGTATGAACATATAAAGAGAATAAAGGATGGCTCTGGACTGAAATAGGATATTCTCCAAAGTGGAGAAAGTCCTTCTAAATTGACTGAGGATCAAAATGGATGTTGTAAACTACCATTAGTGTCCATTGGTGGACTTCCTTTAACAACAGAATTTCATATAATGGCACAGCTGAGACCCAGTCTAACCAAGTATATACATTCCCCTTGTTCACTCATCATAGATACTTTACATACTTTGACACACCAGTATTCCATTTTTTGTGTCATTTGTAGGTCTGGTGGCAGAATGGAGAATGTTGTCTCTTGTTTCTGTATTTAGTGTTGGTGCTGGCCTATTTATGGTATTTGTGCTTTATTATTGTCACGGTGGTGGGAAACTGGGGAGAAGAAGTTCCTCAAGAATAAAATGAAGCAAATTTGATTTTTTTTTTTTTTTAAATTGAATACATTTATTCAGATTCTGTAGAATTCTCAGTGTAAACCTACTTCACTGGGAAATATTTTCAGCCTGCTAAGGCTGTACTTGTTTTCTACGTTTGGATTCTTTCCATAAGAGAAAGATTATCATTTGAGAAATCTATATTCCAATGCAACCCATGTGGTTCCTGCATTGTGGTCAGTAGTTCCTAGTATCTCAAATGCTTTTACTCCACAAAGGAGTTTATCTTCTTCTTACATCTGTGATAACTGAAAAGCGTCTGTCTTACCTACAAGTTCACTGAAGTTCCACTTAATCCCTAAATAAGAACATTTTCTTCTAGTGGAAGAAATTATATTCTGAAAAACACTTTACTTAAGTGCAGCATAGTAATACTTAAATGTTTATATCTCAAAGCAAGTCAGAATGCATTGTATTTTAAGACCATGGAACAAGGGCCTTGCTGAGGACCGAGAGGCTGAAAGTAGCTTCATGGCATTTCCTTCTAGACACTGATAGCAGAGGGGAAAAAGCCAAATTCTGCTTTGCTTAGGCAAAACTTATATTCTCTTCATTTTTTTTTTCTTTTTTTTTCATAGTTGGAATTGCATTAAAGACAGGTCAAATTTAAATATTAAATTAACTTTCCCCATCTTGTCAGTTGTGCAGTTCCTGAAGTAAAAGGACAAGACACTGTTTAAAAACATTTTGACATGTAGATTATTATAAAAAAAAGAAAGTAGCTCTTTTCATTGTAACCTAAATGCAGAATTACATAACATTTTAGGCTGTTAAAATGGAAATACATCCATCTGTGTCGCATGTCAATGAAAATTTGGTAAAAAGGTACCGTTTAAAATGTTGGGGAGTGTCAGGTAATTTAGAAGCAAGACTTAGAAAACTATTTTCTCAGGAAATAAAAACTCTGAATCACACGCAAACTCTTGAATATTATGTGGAGCTGGAAAGCAGCACGGCTCCTCTTTGAATTATAAAAATGTTGGTATCAGAATATGCAGCTGACTGCATTTTCAGGGTGAACTGAAGAGGACAGTGGTGAATTGTGGATATGAGTCTTGGATGCAGGCGATAAGAACATGAGGAAAAATATTGGATTAACATCTTGAGCTCAGATTGAGAATGTCTGAGTGGGAGACTAGGTGGGATTTGTTAGAGGATCAGGACTCCTGAGAACGAATTATAATAGATTTAATAAGCTCAGATACTGTGTTATGATACAGAACATTAAAGGAAGTAAATGTTTTATATGATCTTATATTCATTTGTTGGAACCCAAACAAATATTTCTGTCCCACCACTTCAACACCAGGCAACCAATTGCTCACAGATGTATTCAGAACAGCATTGCAAGGACAAAACACATCTGCTTCCTAATTCTTCCTAGGTAATCTTCTATGAGCTGGAACATAAACAAGGTATTTTTGTCTACCCAGGTCCAATCTCTTTTCAAATCCTACCTAATAAGACTTCTAAGTTTTCCTTATTCATATGTAATTTGACAGAAAAATGGTTTTGGCACTTGACCACCATGTTTTTCCTGTGGCAGATTCTCTGACTTTGTCCTTTGTATGTATTTCAGACATTTTCTTCTTTCAGCCAGTATTGTCTGGTGTTTTTGAACTCTACAGAACATCTCTGTACTTGTTACTAAATCCATTGAATTCCAAGCCTTTCTTGAAGCACTTGCTTTTGGGAGGCATTTTAGATATGTCTTAACCATCCCAGACTGTAAAAATCTTATTTCTGATTATAAGGATTAGCTTTTACTCTGCTGTAACAGTGAGATGGGTTACATTACTCACTAAACTGAGCAACCCTGTATCTGCAATTCTCTTACTAGTCTACCTCTTTTCATTTATATATTTTGTGCCTGGGATTGATGTTAGGTTCTGCTACTTCCACTCACTATTCAGCAAAACTGGCAGTGTGAGAGAAAGGGAAAAAGCTATTCTTAGCATGGTCTTTCCTGGATTGGGTGTAAGAGGAATGAAGAAGTGTTTATGAAGGGTCTATTTTTCTCTTCTCTACATTACTAATTTTAAAAGTAATTGAATTAATGTTTCTATCTCCTAACAAAGAAAACAATAGCTGGAGGCATGTAACAAGGATATTTACAGTAATCCATCTGTAAATACAACATGTATATGGCATAAAAAATCTGGATTTAGAATAAAGACCGGGTTATTTTCATGTTCCATTACACATGGTTTTATACGTAGCCATATTCATTTTATGTATTGCCGATGATAGAGACATGGGGTCCTTTTGTATAAACACATAGTAAGCCTTTTATCCTAGTTGAGATATTCATGTAAACAAGGGCAGATTGCTGACTCTAATGTGAAATAATGGCTTCAGCCAAGTTACTCTGAGAAAAGGCATGCTGGACGAAGAATTTGTAAACTGAATTAAAGCTCAGTGAGACAATGAGGCCAGTGGCATTAGCTTAAAGTATGCTTAAATGACAGCTCCGTTACATGTTCAAAATTATAATCAAAGAGGGAAAAACAATAAGCAGTCATGAATTTATGACTTAAAATGTATATTGGAACTCCTGTAGCTGAATTTTTATGGTTGTTGAAAATGCCATCAATGAAATTCCATCCTTAAAAACTGTAAAACATCATGCAAAAGACTTTTCATATTTTTCTTGTTCTTGGTTCATATTGCTATTGCCCTTCAGAAACTTTTAAGTTATCTTTGTACCTTCTCTAATGATCTTTGTAATATTACCAGAGGCAAAAAGTATGGTATAGGAACAATGATTTAAGATTATAATATGGCATTTCCATGGAGATCTAATTTTGGGTCCAGATGGCAAATGCTGCTTAAGCTCTTTCATGAATTAAACAGGAGCAGACAATTCTAGTTGCTACAAACAAGATGTCTCTCAGGTAAAAAAGAAAATCAGATGACATTGCATCTTTCTTAATATCTGCTCTGAAATACTAATTAGCAAACACTTGAAATTTATAACAGGGAAGGCTCTCTTTCCTACCCTCTGAGAGGCAATACAAGCAAAGAGCTGGTGCACTTTCAACTGTGATTTACCCTGGAGTAAAGCCACCACAAAGGTGAAGACTACCCCAGGAGATCATATTTACTAGTATGCTTTTGTTTCCTGGGCTAAAAAAAGAGTCTTAAATTTGCCTTTGTCCAGGCTGGCATTTTGTCTCTGATGAAAATCACAGAAGTCCTATATTTTTTTATAAAGCCTTCACTCAAAGTCTATTTGCCTGTCCAGTCTTAACAGAGGGATGTCTAGTTGTTTCCTTTTATCCACCTTCCTATTGTTACTAAGTTCCTTGGTCTATATGAGTTTTTCTTACCAAATGAGGCCAGTACTGGTATAAGAGAATTCATTAAAATTTATACATATAGCAAACTTTAGAGCTTGTTTTTGATACACATACTTTTTTACAAAGCAGTCTCAAAAATAATGGCTTTGGTGGGCTCATATATTTCTTTTTTTTTTTTTTTTTCATAAGTAGGCAGAAGCCGGAACTGTTTGAGCAACTGGAACAATACTAATAGTAGTTTTAAACATATTTCCATCCTTAGCAAAAAACTATCCATTGTGAAGAGCACTGAAACACTGATATGTAATACCGACCAGACAAACCAGGAATGACCACATTATCTAAGCAGTCTTCAAGAATCAGAAGTACATACTAAAATGTCATCAGAATTGTGTGCACTAACTTAAATTTCAAACAACATTTTTTTTTTTTTTAATAAGAAAGTATTATCTAATAAGAATTGTTCTATTTCATGTTGGATTATACTTGTTTTATCATTGCCTTTCTCAGTTCTTGATCTGAGTGCAATTAACACAAAAAAGAGAATAGAAGTATTTTAATCAGCATAAAATTCCTGCTGAACTCATATATGTATAACTAAAATGCTTTTATTAGTACCATAATTGTATTTCTATTAAGAATAAGAAAAATGAGCAATAATATTGGCCTGACTTGCACATTAAAATATAATTTATTTCATTTTAAACAATCTGCCCTTCTAAAACACTTTTTGACTGGGAAAATCAGTGACTTTTCATGGATGTTTGATTCCCCCCCCTCCCCCCCTTTTTTTTTTCAATCAGAATTTAAACAATTTGATGTTTTCAATTAAAACCAGACCTGCAGCTTTTATATAGGAAATTATCCCACTGAAAGACATGCCAAAGTAAGAAAGATGTTTTCTGCCTTTAGCAATGAACAAATGCAGGAGTTGCTGCTACAACACACATATTTAACAGTTGGTTTCTGTATATTCTTAGTAACTGATAGAAGAGCTAGAGGAAAAAAAACCAAAAACATAAACATAACTGCAATTTCTGTTACAGCTCAGATTTTAAAATGACTGCTCCCTTCAACTGCAACTGCTAGGATGGAATCTGTTGGATTTTGAGATTTGAACAAGCATAATTCCATTGGAGAATATTATTACAGATGAATAGCATTTTGTCTTATAGAATTGAATTCCTGCTTAAGCTATCTGAAGTGTTTGTGTAGTCTATTTATGTTTACCATGTTTATCATGAGATAAGCATACAGTTACTTCTGCCTTGCTACTTTCACCGTTCTGCAAGTTATTCATGTGTGTTCCTGCAAGTTGTATCTTCAGAAACAGTTAATCAAATTCCTGGCAGGAACACAGTTTTTTGTTGTTGTTGTTTCTTTTTCATTTTCCTCTCCTGCTACGGTCCAAGACAGAAAAAAATCAAATATTTTAAAACAAGTTCCAAGCATATATATATATATATAACACAGTATATGTTAAATTATCGTTCCTATTTTAAAGGAACATATCTCAAATTTTCTCAGAGAAAAACATTTTCAAAGGACTATTCAGTGCAATTGCTACTCATGGAAAACTTCCGAATTTTAAGTACATTTGGAAATCCAGGTCAAAGCTTTGTAAACTTGCATAATTCTTTGACCGTCTCTAAATTCATCCTCTGTGTAATTTATAGAACTCTTCTTTCTGATTAATGTCGATTAGTTTATGATTGCAGCACTAAATATGCTTGCCTTCTGAACTAGCCTTGGATTGATTTTCTGTTTTGTACTCAGAGCATATATTATCACCTTTAAAAAAATATATATATTAAAAAAATAAATTTTTTTTTCCCCCCTTCTCAGAACATTCAGAATTTCACTCACTTTCATTTTCTGAAGACAATGAAAGAGTCTGTGTTCACATCTATAGATTTTTTCCTTCTAGAACTTTAGAATATTGTGTAGATGGCCTATTTGAGGAGTGGAAGTATCTGTGAAATAATCTACATGTGAGCTGTAGTCTAACTGTTTCTATTTCTTGCTTGAGCGTCTTGTTCTGTCAACTAGCAACAAGAGATGGAGATTCAAAATCCACAAACTAACTCTTCTCAAACTGAAAATATGCTGTAACTTCTTCTAGTAAGGAGGTAATTGTGGTATTATTGGACAAATTGGGGTAGATTTTTTTCACGAAACTCAGTGATTCTAGTTTTATACTACAAAGGTAAAGAGGCAGAGAATCACATAAATTATTTACATATTTAGAGAGGTGGAGCTGAATTATACTTTTTTTTGTGGTTTACATTTTATATTACCTCCTATCACACTACTTTCCAAACTAGAGACTCCTTTTGATGTCACACAACGCAATAGTATGATGCTTAGTAGAAGAAAGAATGGAACAGGAGGTTTGTGTATGGTATTTACCTGGTATTTAACTCTGACCCGTGCAGTGAAATGTCAATAATCCAGAAAATCATCATAGCATTTTACAAACAGCTAATAGCAGAAAATACAATGCTGATGTACAACCAATGATAAAGCCAAAAACTAGTTCTGGCTTGTTCTGTCTTTGCTTGTGGGATGTAGCATCTGGGACTGTGAGCATAACAGCTGCTCAAAACCAAGAGGGACTTTTATAATTAATTGAATCGACTGTTTCTGTAAAGAAAATTGCAATAATTTTGCTAGTAATTCCAGCATTGAACCCAGTGTCTTGTCATTCATCTACAGCATCTCTTTCCAAAGCGTGGCTTGTCTTGGCTTGTATGGCTATATGGAATGCATCAAATTAGAACCCAAGCATATCACCATACAAGTAGACTCCCATAACTCAAGTGACTTAAATGTGTTGTGCACTTAGAGGAGCAGATGAGGAAATGGAGAAAAGAATTAGTGGGGAAGATTCCAACCTTAGCATGTATTTTCTAGGAGGGTGATCTAGCTAGAAGACAGAGAATAGCTCAGGTTTTTGAGATCTAACTAGCAGATTGATCAACTATAAATTTGCCTGTCATTTTACCTTTGACATGCAGAAAAACTTACATTGGATGCACTTTTTCAAAGCTCATATCCCTAAAAGTATCTTTAGTTAGAAAAAGAAATGATTTTAAACCTTTTATACTTAAGTACTGAGCATGTCAACTGGAGAATAAAAATAAGTCTTCAGCAGTAAATGTCTCTCTTTTATAAGAAGGTCTTTGGAATGTTTTGTTCATCTTTAATCGTAACGGTAATTTTCATTGCCTGAAAAGATGTGAAAAGAACAAGATCATACAGTGTAACTTGAAGCAAACCGAGTGACTATTTGTTTAGGGATATAAATCATAAGTCTAAATCCTAATCCTAAATCATCAAAGGATAAAATAGACTTCTTGGTTTGGGTCACCTCATGAAAGAAATAACACTAAACTTTATCTCACTGATGTATTTTACCGAATTTCACATACCTGGAGATATGAAATCACTTAAACAAAACTTTCAGGGGATACCTGTCATTTAGCTCAGAGGCCCTTCCAACTTTTACACTTCTTATGCAACTGTATTATTATTTATGCAAATAGCAGCTGTAGTTGTATCTACAAATAAGGCTTCTTTTTGTCTGACTCTGTATAAACATGTAACTAAAGACCCATATTCCCAATAGTTCAAAATTGTGGAATAGTACAGGAATAGGTTTTTATTCTTCAGGAAGATTTCACTTTTTCAATCTTTAGAGCTTCCTTAAGCAGCCTATCATAGCATTCTAGGAAGATTGCCCTAACAGTCAAATCTGCCAAAACTTTTGCTCTTTACTTCTCTAGACCAGATGATTCATTCCCTTTATTTGAAAAGTTTTCTGCATGTATCTTTTACATATATGAACATATGTGCTTTTAGTTTTTCCATTTTCTAAAGAAAAAATACTATCCTATCATTTATTTTCTAACAGTCTAACTTTTCTACCCTTCTGATAATTATTTCCTTGAACTGTTCTGGGTTCTCTCCAGTAAAGAGAATTTGCCTGCTGGGCCATCAAGACTGAAAAGATTATTTTTTTAATAACACACTGACATAATACTTGTTTATGCATCTGAGCATGAAGTCATAACCCAGATCCAGTCCTACAAAACTTCCCATTTTTGACTTGTCTGCACTGAATTACATGCTACTTTCCCTTATTTCTTCAGTTTTTCATAATTATCCTTAATTGTAGATCTGAACTCTTATATACACATAGAAGCTTCTCGATGTCATTTTACAAATGATCACACCCCTTCCTTAATCCAACTGGTTGCTAACGTAACATATGAATTTTCCCAAACCCGTTTTGAGAGTATTCCACTGATAATATTACCTTGTAAATGTCTCATATTAGTTCCATTCATACCCTGCTTCTCTTTATTGTACCAAATATGTCAAAGTTATAATATAGGTAGTATATATGTACACATAATTGCTGTCCTTTTATAGGAAGAAGCATTTATTGCATTGAAAACTAAAAAACAGGAAATCGGCCAAGTAGTTTCCCATTGTCGCTTTCCTTTCTGCCACTTAAAGTAAATATATAACACTGGCAATTCTCTTTTTAATTATTTTCTATATTCACAATAATTTTCTTGATTTAACTGATAGTTAGGCAGTTCTTCCAAGGACTGCTACCTATTTATCAGTTAGTACTTGCTCATTTATTGTTTTGTATAAGAAAAATATCATGTAATTAACTGGAAAGAAATAACTGAGGAGAAGGGTGTTTTTCTTTCCTTCTTTTTATTTTTAAAGATAAAAGCATTCCCTTTTAAGAAACTAGTATCAGACAATATATATGAATGCACTAAGCATGGCTGCTTTGCTCTCAGTTTTTGGGCTGGTTTAGCCTGAAAAGGCACTATCATTGATAGCATATTTTCTTGTAAAACAGCAGACATTTCAGCAGTAAACAAATAAAGACATACTGTATTTTAAAGTGTCTTCTCATGCTTTGTAGTAGTTTGCTGAGGAAGACAATATTTTTTGTACTGTAAGTATTTCATATCCATTTAGCTTTCATTGGACGAGTTTAGTGTTTCAAATACTCGCAGGTACTGTCATGACTTTCCTTGAGCATGCACATGATTTCTGCAGTCCTGAATGAGCATGTCATTTATTGAGGTTTTGAAATCCACTGAGAAGAAAGAACATGCTTCTATTCAGTAGTTCTGTAATTTTATCCTGAATATCTTCTTCAGTTGTGACAATTTTTTATTTTCTCAGTTTTCTGTCTTCAGGTCTGAAAGCTGCTTCTCCCTCTAGGTAAGCTGTAGGCAGTCTTTTAACTGAAGAACATCTCACTGCTCTTCCAAATAGTCCAACTGGTGGTTACCTATGTATTCAGATACTACACTGATTACAAAACAAGCCTTCTGTATAATCTATGATTATACCAATCCAGTGACTGACAATGCCAAAGGAAATCTTCAGTTGATTTCAAGTTTACATTGAATGAAGTCCATCCAGTAAGTTCTATCAAATTAGTAAGTACAAGTTATTTATCCAGGCGAAGGTTGGGTGTGGAACTAATTTTTGAATAGGCAGATTCAACAACAAATAAACGTGGCAGTGGAAGAACTGAGAATGAGCAAAATGATATTTGGTGATACTTGTTCTGTTCTTAGGCAATATGTTTTAGTTTAGAAAAGTTCTCCAGATTTCTCCCTATCCTTTCTTCATGCCAGCAATTAATCTAAAAATGCTGCTCGTCTAGTTCTTTCATCATCATAGAGCCAAAATAGAAAGGAATTGCTGGAACTTTTAGTGGAAAATATTTGACCATGAGGACCTAAGAGTAAAATGAACTATTTTGTTGTGAGAATGTGAGAGATCTTATACAAGTTTATTAATGGACGTTGATGTTCATGGCAGTTTTAGTTCTGGGCACACTGTGAAATTGCCTGCCTTCCCACTCTCTCTGCTGTGAAGTTATGAGTGAATTCAGTCAGAGACATAGTAACTATAAATGTTCTTTTGGCAGTTTTAGGAAAAATAAACCTTGTGTCCTTTCAAGCCAATGGGTTGGATATCTTCCTTTTGCCTGTGATTTTGTTCACAGCACTGAAAAACAGCCCTAAGTTATTTGTCTCCAGTTTTATTTCTGTTGTCTGTCAGTTCATTTAGAGATTGTGTCCTGCACATTTATTTGAAAAATCCAATTATATCTAGTTAGGTAATGGTCACTAAATCCAGCCAGTGGCTAACTGAATTCAGAACCTTGTCATCTGTCCCAGCATGTATTAAGAAATAAGCAAGGCTTAGAGTAGCTTCTATTAACCTAGTTCTAATAATTTCATATATGAAAGAGGAAAGCAAGAAAACAAATATATATGTGGTTCTGCTGAGTTTTCCGTCTCCTTTACACATGGTGGTTGAGAACAGTTATTTTTGAAGGGGATGCAACATGTATCTTAATGTGAAGAGAGTGTAACCTTACAATTGGACTGCGTTACTTGAAATAGGAATGCATTCCAGCCTGGACAGGGACAATTAGAGCAGGAAAGATACGAGAGAACCTTTGGCAGAGGACAGTGAAACTGTGTCCATAATCTCTCTATCAAAGGCTGAATCTAAAGTATTTAACTTTGGGGTGGGGAAGGGATGTGTTATTAGGCAGAGGGGACAATTCAGAATTATTATTAATTCAGAATTATATTTTCAGAAGATACTATTTGGAAGATACTAGTTGACTAATGTTTATCTCTGTGGGAAAAAAAAATAAAAATCATCCTCAAGACTTATTCTACCATAGACTGAATAGTTTTGGCATGAATTGTGGCTAATGGTGCTCAAATTAAATCCCTTCCTTCAAATTAAGTGCTTTTTTTTCATATGTTAACATATGTCAGAAGATCAGAGGCACCCGGGATGCTCATCAAAGACTCAGCATGAATACATAGATGCAGTATTTTACAATATATAAATTACACTGTTGTCAAATTCTATAATCAATAGGAAAAAATAAAGATAGTGAAATGTTTTATAGTCTATTACTTTCATCCGTTAATTTAAACGAAAAAGATGATAGAGTTCTATTGGTCTACTAGAGACGACCTTTGCCTACAAAGATGGTCCAGCTTGTATCCCTTTAATATGGCGGATAGAACCCAACAACTATTCCTTATTATTTCAGTTCCTAATTGAAAGATGAGAGGGCATTTTGTTTCTGGACTGCCTCCTTTAGCCATGCTTTTGTGAGTTGGTTTTCCAAAGAGTGTGGCTGAAACCACTGAAATGATAAAAAGTTCTAATTCGTGTTTTGTATTGGAAGCAACTGCTTTACTGTTGTTATTGAAAGTAACAGTAGTAAATACTTAAGTTTAAACTGTCATAGTATCTTATGATCATATAATCAATACCGAAAAAGAATACAGAAGGAATAAGGTGGAAACCATGCTTGCAGCAATTTAACATGCTTTGGAAGTAGTCCTTGAAAATGCAAAGATTATCACTTTTACTAGAAACAATGTGATAATGTTAGAAGTTTGAACAAAACTGCATCCCAGAAGTTAGAGTTAAAAGGTAAAAGAATGGATTGTTGATGTGAGAAAGACTTCCAGTCCATTTCCCAAGATTTTGGGTATTGAAACCTCCTCTGTCTAGTTTGTGAAATCACTCCTTAGTTATTCAGGAGACAACCGATTACCCTGCTGAAGATATCTTGCAAGCATTCCTGCTGTGTTTGTATAAATATTTCAGTATACAAAATTGGACTAAAAATGCTCTTCTCCCATCCCAGTATGCATGTAGCATATGTTCACCAATCTTTCCTGAATGTGTAATAAAATTGAAAAGAAATTAATAGAATAATGTATCAATGAACAAAATAATTTATTTGAAGTTTATATTCTGAGAAAAAAAAAAACCTCACCTTTAATTAGGCTAATAAGAATTAAATCTTCTTTGAAAATAGGGAAGAATCATTGATTTATTTGTTAGTGAAAAGAATTAAAATACTAAGTAACAGAAAAATGAAATCTTAAAATATATTCTAGACTTATTCTAGAAACTTAACCATAGAAATAAATAAATATAGAAAACCAGTAATAATTTAGAAGACTACTATCATTTCACTGGTAAGAGTCCTTATTTTGATGTAGGATTCATATGAAATTTACAGGTAGTACATACAGGTACCTGATGCAGCAGATCATGCATGCCTGACTTGTCCTCTCTTGAAGCTATTAGAAAGTACAGTGCTGCAGTGTGTACAGTTTTACTGTGTCCAGTTCTGGGCTCTCCAGTATAAAAAAGACAGGGATCTCTTGGAAAGAGTCCAGCGGAGGGCCACAAAGATGGTGAAGGGCCTGGAGCATCTCCCCTATGAGGAACGACTAAGTGAACTGGGTCTGTTTAGCCTTGAGAAAAGAAGGCTGAGAGGGGATTTGATCCAGGTTTATAAATACCTGAGGTGTGGGGGCCATAGTGGTGGGGCTGGACTCTTTTCAGTAGTGCATGGGGAAAGGACAAGGGGAAATGGGATGAAGCTAGAGCATAGGAAGTTCCGCACGAATGTGCGCAAGAACTTCTTTACGGTGAGGGTGACGGAGCACTGGAACAGGCTGCCCAGGGGGGTTGTGGAGTCTCCTTCTCTGGAGATATTCAAGACCCGCCTGGACGCCTACCTGTGTGACCTGGTGTAGGGAACCTGCTTTGGCAGGGGGGTTGGACTTGATGATCTCTGGAGGTCCCTTCCAACCCCTACAATTCTGTGATTCTGTGCAGTGTGGGTGGAAAGGAAATATGGCAGTAAGCTGAGACAGGGTTCTAGTGTCATCTCAGAGCTCTGGGGCTGCTCTTTAAATGCTCTTGGGATTTCTAGATTTGAGCCATTATGGGTCAAACATTTGGTTTAAATATATGTTATTGTGATATTTGGGACATTTTTTATTTTACCTTCTGTTGGTTGAAATCCTTAAAATACTTATTTTTACTTCACTCTTTAACCACAGAAAATAGATCTTTTTCTCACTCTCAAGACTCCCACGTTATCTCAGAGCTCAGAATTTTAAGATTCCTAGGAGAAGGACCAAATCTCTGAAACTCATGACAAACCAGTGAGAATTACCCTCTGATGAAATCCTGTGTATGGAAGGTCTGGTGCATGGTTTGGATTGGATGGCAGATGGCCAGCAATATGTGCTACTCTGTGAACTTCTTCTTCATTTGTATTTCAGTCACGGTGTTGTTGACTCTCCCATTTCTGTATCCACTACTTGGCTCTGTAGGGTATTTTTTTTTCCTTTTCATTATTTATTTATTTATTTATTTATTTATTTATTGTATAAGCTTTCGGGTTCTGTAATCAGAGAATCATAGAATTACTCAGGTTGGAAAAGACCCTAAAGGTCGAGTCCAACCACAACCTTACCATACTACTCTAACTAACAACCCTCTGCTAAATCCTGTCCCTGAGCATCATATCCAAACAGTTTCTAAACACATCCAGGGATGGTGAGTCAACCACCTCCCTGGGGAGCCTATTCCAGTGCTTAACAACCCTTTCTGTAAAGTTTTTCCTGATATCCGACCTAATCTTACCCTGGTGCAACTTGAGGCCATTTCAAGGCCTCAATATTTTCCATATTGTCAGTTTGATGACATCGCTCAGGTGTGCTTGAGTCTGTGTTAGTTACATATCTGAAGGGAGGAAAGGCAAATCTGAGAATATGTAATTGTCTGTTCAGTCATTTTGTAACCAATATAGTTTAGTAAATGAATCATGCATATTAGAATTTGTTTTCCTATTTTAAAAGAAGACAGGCATTTCTTTCCTCCTATTTCCTGTACAATTTATGTTTATACTTTTCTCGTTCACTCTGAACACACTGAGATCTTATAATTGTAGGAGATCTTGAGATGTCAGCCTGTCTTTTAGGTCCATGTTGTGGGACACTGGGGTAAATGATATAATGGTGTATTGCATTGCTAGGCTGGGCTCAAAAAGTAATTAAAATGCAAACAAGAATGAATGTATACTAGTTTCATTCTAGAGCTGGGTAGAAACTTTACTGCAGCAGCATCAAGCAAATGAATTTCCAATGAATAATTGATTTCAATGTCACCTTTACTGTTTATAAATTATCCACAAGCCTCATACAAATATCACTGGTTTGTTCTTTTTATCCAGTTTGTGCTTTTTTTTTGATGATTGGCCATTTATTGAACAATGTATGTGAACACAGGCAGATAATCTGTGTGTATTTCTTTTATCTGATGACTCATGTAACTGAACAGTTCTGTGAAAAGTAGAAATTCTGTAAATGACTGCAAGATATATTTTTGGCTGATATTTCTGGATTTTAGCTTCAGAGCCAAGAGAAAATGAATGGTAAAAATATAGACATCATTGAAGTACTGAAGTGCTCTTGAGAAACTGTACACAAGAAGGTCATAAACAGGGAAGAGAAGGAATTTTGCATCTGGGTAGATCAGGCAGAAAGTGTCTGTCTGCTTTTTGCTCAGTACTAATTCACCTTAATCCAACAAAATATTCCTTGGTGGTTTTCTGTTAAAGATAAGAGTGGAGATGTGTCACATGAGAAAATTATAATAACCTTCTCTTAATATTTATAACATTTCCATCAACTGACTCCTTACATTCTCGAAAATAGGATTGCAGCTGGCTTTTGAGTGGATTCATAGCATAAATGAGGTTAGGTAAAGGCCTTGCTACTTTCTGTACATCCAGCACCAGGGACTGTTTTTTTTTCCTCTGACCCTCATGCCTATGAGATCTCTCTGTGCTTACAGGGTGTCTACTAAAGGATACTTTTTCTCATCAAGAAGGAATAGGCCCACACTGGCCCCAGGAGCATAGACCTCTTTGCTGTATGCATTGTTAAAACTGAACAGCTTTTCAGCAATCATCAAGACTAGTCACAGAATGTCATGACCCTTAATTAATACAGCAGCTGCTGCAGGGTGCTACAGCTGCCATATTTGCCTTCACAAAGATGTTAAGCCAAATGTGTAAGGCAGTGCAGACTTCTTTATTTCACTCTTCCTTTGATTTCCCATTTTTGTGTATGGATCAGGCTATTGACACTGCCACCCTACCCCATAAAATACTTGTAAAAACAGGATCTGAGCAAATACCTTTCCTTCAGTTGGTCAATATCAATCTACAGGATATTATATTTAAATCAGTATAACTTCACTGATTTTAGGGAGTAACTCAGTTTCACAAGTGGAAAGGAAGAGTTCTTTATCCATTTTAGAGAGCTATGTTATTGTATTCAAAACAAATGCTCTGGTTGGGTTAATGTTCCCTGATGTCCTACATTTTCAACTCACTTATGTCACTACTTTTCCTTTTAAAAATCTTTGTACTGAGATTAATTAATCAGATTGATTATTTATTTATTTATTTACTGGAGTATGTGTGAGATTACATTTTGAGCCACGGAGCATAGGGTCAGCTGCCAAAATTCTGGATGCACATGATAAATATGAATAATTCATGAGGCTTCTAAAACCAGTTTGTTAGGTGCTAGGGTTGTTAGCCTTTTTAGGCAGTGTTTTGTTATACTTTGCTAGTTGATAAGAAATGTTGTCTGGCAGACAGTGTCTCTACCTCTTTTCTCAAAGTTAATGGTTTTAACAAAACGAAAAATGACCTTGCTTTGGCTAATAGTCTATGCTTTCTAATTCTAAAGCAAGCAGGGACAAGAAGCATTAGCATGCTAATGGAACTTTGCACCCTAAGGTTCTGGTTTATCAGATATTAAGAATGCATTAGTGATTCACGAACACTAGTGGACAGGATTCATTAGCATGCTAATACTACCTGAGGATATACAGCTATTGTTGTATCAGTGAAATGATATTTTAAACGTGAGTTTTTTATTTTAGTAAGGTGTATCTGTAGCCATGTTTGATAAACACATTACAACATTTTTGAAGACAATTGATGGTTCTAAACTTCTTAAAATTGAAGATCTTAAGATCTTAACAGAAATCCTTAGATTTTCAGATATGTTCATCTTTAGATTATGTCTTTGTATCTAATCTACAGATTAGATTTTGATATATAATCTAGATACCAAGTGATTGTTATAATATATCCATAATGAGCATACCTGAAATCCCTATCGAATTCTGAATGTCTATCAGGCTACAGAAAATGAGTAAAGATAACCAAATTTGTGTTAAATTATATTTTGGTTTCAAGGCTTATCCAAAATATAATCTTTTTATAGCTTTGACATTATTTGAACTTAGTTTCCCTTAGTGTTTTAGTTTGTTCCAACTAATCACATGAGGGAGTTTGTATATGCATCTATAAAACCAGACAACACATTTCCATGAAACTTCCATTTGAAACTTCTGAATTTCCCAACACTGTAATGGATGATGGTTCTGTTTGATTCATCTAAGTGCTTGAAGTGCAATTGATACATATCTTAGGTAGAAACAAGCAGAATTATAATTGTGCCTTTGGTATTTGCTCTTTATCTTCTTTCTTTTTTCTACACTTTTGATTCATAGCACACCTTCAGCTAGAAACAGAAAGACTTTAACTTGCACATACTCATGTTACTCGAAAATACTTTTGATAAGTTTATATAATGGTGACAGGGAAAAATGACCTTATCAAGTATGAGTCCTAGAATAATTGTTATAAATACAACAGTGGGTGTGAAAAGATACACAATCTTAGCAAGAGAGCTGCAAGGAGTCCTTCTGGAGCTATGGTTGATTGAACACATCTTGATATTATGATTTTCTCTAAGAATAATAATGTAGTCTTGACATTGTTTATGTAGATTAATAATTTCTCTTGGCACCTCTCCCATAAATTAAAGTCAGCTAAACTCTCAGTCTTCAAGAAGAGTAATGCAATTAAATGTTACATTGCCAATGAACCAGACATCTTAGATCACAGGTTAGTAAATTCCAGGTACTTTATAACACGTCTCATTTTTTCAGCCACCATCTTAATGTTAGTATGGTCTTAATAAAGGTCTTATCTTGTCTGTTCTCAACTCCCCACTCACTCCCATCACCCTACATCTCCTGAAATTTTCTAAAACTGTAAGTTACTATGCAGTGCTGCAGGTCTATAGATGCAGGGACCATAATTCTTAATTCTCAATTTTTTTTTTTTAAATTTTTTTAAAATTTTTTTAACTTGATGGTGCTTTTGTGTTGGCTTACATCTCCTATATTCCTTTCCCTGGGTTGTGCTGACCTGATGTAATTGGGTCAATGTGGCTTGTATAATGATGACTAGCAAAGTCCCAGGGACATTCTGCCTCTACGTAGCTTCATCCGGTCTTCACCTACTCAGTTAAATAATCACCAGAGTCAGCTGATCTAGATCCAACAGCAGTATAGCTGCTTTGGGAAGGGAAAATGACAACACTATTTCTAGGACTTGTGAATTTTTAGGAACTTTTCAAAGTTGGAGTCTTATCAGCTCTAACTGTTCTAGCTAATTTACCCCCAAGGTACTATAGATTTGAGTTGCATAGCACACCTGTAGTTGGCTTTTTTTCCCTAATATCCTACCTAACTTTTCTGAGACTAATCTAGGGAATATATTACTGACATTTTTTTCCCCATGGTACAAAGAAGTTTGCAATTTTACAAAATGAATTTGGAATGTTTTGCTCTTTTATGACTTCTTTCATTTGAAATTTTTATTACTTCTCTCACTTGAACAAAAGCTAACTGAAGATACAAAACCCTGAATACTGAGTGGATCAGCAGCTGGGACACTCAGACATTCAGAGGGGTAGACTGAGTTTGTTATCACAAGCATAACCAATGTTACTCAGATTATTTTTCGATTTAATTTGAAATGGTATTCCAGTTCACTGGAATATTTCGGTATGACTTCTGTTTACAAATAGTAAAACTGATGCAAAATATCTTGTTCAAAGTTAAGAAGTAAATTGAACTTTGGGAGTGCTGCAAGCTGTGTGGTTTTTTTCCCTCTTTTATATGGCATTAAATCTTTCCTTCTGAACAAATAGCAGTTGTATGTGTGTTAACCAATATTTTCAGTAAGGTAGCTGCTTTTTGCACATTTGTAGTGAGTACTTTTCAAATAATTCACTTGTAGTGAAAATTCCTAGATGAAAATAATTGATATTATCATTTGGAGTTTGTTGTTGTTATTGTTGTTGGGTTTTTTAATGTGAGTACGTGGTTTGTTTGTTTGTTTGTTTGTTTTTGCTTTGTGCTCTATAAACAGATCTCTTATCTTTTTAATTTGTTTGCTATTCATTATTGGTTGGATTTATCACAAGAACAAATTTCAATCTGTATGAATGGTGTTTATTGGCTGCATCTGCTTTTCAATGTTACTGCTCTCACTGATGTGTGAGATTGGTCACTCTAGCTCTACTGCTTTGTTTTTTCTCCTTAATTGGTTCTGTGATCAAAACATGCTGCCAATTGTTGCCCTGGGAAAGATTAGGCTGTGTTTGTGGTGCCATGGTGTTAGAATCAAGGACCTCTAATGAAATAGCAAGAGTTGCTAGATAACATCTGCATGGCAAAGCTGGATTTAGTCTCCCGGCTTCAGTGTTAGAATCCACTGGCAGCAAATATCTATGGCCATGGAATGTGGAGATAATGTTCATGCTTCCATTTACTCCCTTTCACATAGATGGGACTCAACATTAGAGGGCTGAAACAAAATACAATAAGCTTGCAAGCAGAGTGTGAAATCTGTATTCAGAGAGTAGAAGAGATGAGATAGATAGAAGAGTAGAGGAAGCAGGAAAAAATAACAGAAAAAAACTATAAAAATGATGGAGGAAGTATTGTTTTCTTTCCCTGCTCAAAGCTCTCCTGTGTAATCTCTTTCTTTATCCTCTTCCTATGTTGTTTTGTAGACTTGTGCTAATGCTTTTAAGTTTCTTGAGTAGGTAGGACTTCAGTGTTCAGGAATTTCGAACTGACCCCTAGAACTCAAGCTACTGGAATCTATATTCCCATTGCATATACAACTCAACATCATGCATGAAATCCTGTCTCTAGTGCTGCTTATAAATAAGATAGGAAATAAAATGTAAGAGGAATAGACTGAGTTTGTTGTCACAGGCACAACCAATGTTATTCAGGTTATTTTTCAATTTAACTTGAAACCACATTTATTGTAAAAGTATACCAACACTATGACTGTACTGGGCCTCTTCATCTTTAAAATAAGTAAACCAATGTAGATAATATCCAATCTCTTTTTTCTATGGCATCACAAAATACATTAAATATTTCACTTTGAAAATTATGCAGGGAGGTTTCTGGAGCCTGTTGGTTGATTAGGTCTTTTCTGGCAGACTTACAATGTTGTTGCACTCTTACATAAATATACAGGCTAGTTTAAGCATTGTTGAACTTGCATGTGCTTACTATTTATCTCTCACTAATTAAAATAATGAGTTTACAGAAATTGTGCTGGCAGAGTACCTGATAAATAAGGCTGTTAAACTCTGCAAACATCTATTTTCCCAGATTAATAATTTTTGCAGTGTTGATCTTTCAGTGCTTCCTTCTTGCCTGAAGGTGGCCAACAAAATTACAATCTTGGTAGTCAAAGGAGGAAAGATTATTTGCTTCTGCAGTCATAATTCTATACTCAGTGTCTAGTGACCTCTGCTAAGTGCTGATGAGGGTCTGGTAACTTTGTCCCAGCTGCAGTTATTCTGTCACTGTACTGTCTTTTGCCCCTTGCCTTTTATTGCAGTGTTCAGGTACCAGCCAAAGTGCATGAGCTTGCCTTGAAAACATTGATCATATTTGCTTTGCTTGTTCCTATCTTGTTTTTTGACACTGCGCAATTTCCCTTTTTTTTTTTTTTTTTTTTGGATACTACAAAATTTCCTTCTTTGAGAGAAAATAATTGTTAGATTAAAGATGATATGCTGCTTGGTACACTGTTGTGCCAAGCAAATATTGACTAACATAAAGGTAAAGGTTGTACATGAAAGCAGAAATGTATTACTTGTTGCTTTGATGGTAGCCTGTCTTCCAGTACCACTTCTACGTGACATTTCTGGCTCAATTTTCTGAGTCACCAGTGACAATCCTTTCCTTTCAATTGTGAAAAGCATCTTGACTAAAGAAACTAAATGAATGTCAGTGGTAAAAATCATGAGTTACCATGAGAAACTCTTGGAAAATGCTAGCTGTCTGGAAGTACATCAACACTTTGAAGACTAAATTCTCAGCTACTATAGAGGATAGTAACTGCTAAGCTGAAGGAGAAATATATTATTTACCCTAGCCAAGGAAGTGGTCCTGTGTTTTACAAGGAAAGGGTGCTCTCAAATTTCAGAAAAATGTACTTTGACAAGTGCTGCAATTCCATTAAGTACACCCTTTGCATTTTAGAGAATGTTCAAAGTCTTGCTAAAATGATATTGGACAGGGTACATCCTGGGAGATGGCACTACTTAATTTGAGGGGAAAAAGTAAACTCAAAAAATAAATTTTCAATAATCAGAAGTCATTTTCACCACAAGAAGATAAATCTAAATCTTTCTGTTGGGAAAAAGAATGACAATAGACTAGAAGATCATCATAAAAATAGATGATGTAATTATTATGTATTTAAATATACCTCAGAACTTAAAAAAACCCAAAAAACCAGAATTTTGGTTACTGGCAATATTTAGAAAAAGCTTAAATTAATGTGAAGTGGCCTGCCTTCAGTTGCTTTTACACATTAACCAGAAATAGCAAAGTTTTTGAAAGCTGAATTATCATGACGTACTGCTCTGCTTCATTAAAGACAACGTGAATGGCATCTGTCACACAGCAACCATGTATAATAGAATATTGGTGCAAAGTTTCAATCTCTGCCATCACGCCACCAGCATCTGACTCTGAGGTCATTAGCCAACACAATAAGATGGGATACATTACTTTGTGAGCAGCCCTCATATATTCTTACTCTAGAATGGATGTATTAAACCTCTGAAACATTTTGATGCATCTGTAATCTGCAGTGCTACTCAACACATTTGCATTAGAGAGAGTTTTGATAAAGTATTCAGTGTGTTGTACTGTCCTGCCATGCATTTTAAATATCTGCATAACCTGTTTAAATAATCTGGTACCTGCGCAATTAACAATAGCTGTTACATTATGCATGATTCTTGGCTGCTCCTACTAAGAATGAGCTGCAGTCTTCCATTAGTGATTTTGAATTTGCTGCTGAATTTTCTGCAATTGATTGATGCTACATGAGCTAATTTACAAACCTGCAAAAACAAAAATAGTGTGCCTCTCATCTCAAAGAAAACCCTTCCCTAAGGAAACGAACCTTTCACAACCAGAGTGAGCGTGGGCTAAAGAAACTGAACTGAAATAATCTCATAGTCTTTATTGTGTGTTGTTAACAAGCTGTTTGCTGGCTGCCCAGCAAGTAGTGACTTTCAGATCATAAAATCACTGAGGTTGGAAAAGTCCTCTAAGATGTCTTAGTCCAACCATCAACTCACTCCTACCATACACACTAACCACATCACATGTACATGGTTCTTGAAAACCTCCAGGGACAGTGACTTCTGACAGTTCAGTCTGTAGGATAGGAGCTTGCTCTTTATGACATAATGTGGTCAGGATGAAGTGGACTGTACTTATTTCTTATCCTGATGGGGCCAGGTTTAATTGGAGAACAGAGTTCTACCATTTAATTTGAGACAGCATTTCACACTGCACACACAGCATGGCACACCAGGGTGTGAAGATCATGAGGAAAATTCAGGCAGAGTTGGAAGCTTACCTTCAGTTCAAGGGCACTTTTATTGGTTGTTTGAATATGGTTTATGGGTAGTATGTGGGAGTATGCTTATGGCCAGTTTTATAGGTGGAATCTTAGGGAATTTGTGGGGTTGTGCCGTATCTAGCTGTCAGGCTGTATTCCACCTGTTTCTCCAAAACTCTCTTAAATCTGGCAGTACTTTGTCAAGATAAAAGGTTCCACATAAACCAAGGAGTGCAAAGTCATGATGCAGCTTCAGGAAGCCTGAAATAACATTTCCATGTTAAACCTCATTCAAATACAAATCCCAACTCTGAGGATATATCTAGACGCTGTTCTGATCTGAGCTATGACACCTGCCTGAGGTGTGGGTGCATGCATAAACAGCTGGGAGACAGGTGGGAGCCTTTATAAGTTGTGTAATAGCATTTCTGCTGCCATGTTTATACCTGATGTCTGCAGAAAATTCAGATTCTTCCCAGGCGTGCCTGTTATGAGGGCATCTGGGGATTACTGTGTGAGTCTGCTTTCAGAGATGACATGCTCCCCAGTTGCAAGTTCATAGCCCACGCACACTGCCAGATACATAATAGGGAAGAGGGGGAGAGAGAATGCAGCAAGGGAAAAGGAGCAGATGTGCATTAATTGTTATGTGGAACAGGGCCTTTCCAAAATGGACATTGCACAGGATTCTTCCCCCTTGGGAAACTGGTTCATTACTGATGCTTTCTGAAGGAGTGTCCCTTTACCAAGAGAAAATCAACTCTCCTGGGTCTAGTATTGGGAAAAAGATTTTTTGTCTGCCTCCGAGAAACTTGGTAGTACTCAGCACATACAATAATGCAATATTTGGCATGCTGGTGGTATGTGATCTTTCACTCACAGTGATAGCTCACAAAATTTCTACTGACTGACTGTTATTTCAAGTCAGATTCTAATTCTGCGGGCAAGCCCTTTTGCTCAGCCAAGCATTTCTTTAATGTCAGCTCCGTGTTGCCATAGCATTTGGGAACATGGAACTAATGCATCCGTTAACATTGCATGCCCGATGTAGCAAAACAAACTCTGCTCAGGCTCTGAGTGCTGGTATGCAGAGTATAGAATTTCTCAAGCCTTAACTCCTCACTGCGTGAATCAAAGGTTGCAGTTGTATGTAAGCTAACAACAACGGCAATCTGACTTCTCAGGAGTGAGACTCATACGAAGACTAGTAAATGGCAAGCTGCTGAAAGAGTAGTCTCGGATAATTCTTCTGATATTACAAAAATGTTATCAGTGTACTGCTTTCACTCACACCTAAAAATGCAAAATGCGGCTCAATTATTTTACATATTTGACAGTATAATGAAGCATTAAGACACCTGATAGAGAATATTCCATTGTTCTGCCCATTTTGCCTCTTTTGCTGGCTATTCAGTACAATTTGCGATGTGCTCTGTAGATACATAGAAGTAATGTATTTTCCTGTATGTTTTTTTCAGTTGGCTAAATTTATGTGCTCTATTTATTCTTCTGTATTATTTTTACATATCAAACTTTAAACCTCATATGGCATGGTTGCACGGATAGAACAGTAGTTACTGTACCCTGATTTATCATTTTCCACTTCTGCTATGAATGGTTCAGTTATGATTTCTTGTTGAGTTATGAATAAGATGTAATGTCACATCTTATTCAAGTTGTAGGTGCTCTTAAACACATGTACAATGCGTAATTGATATCAAGGACTTGATCTTTGATCACTTCATTTGCCATACTTCTAAATTTAAATGACTGTTAACTCCTTTAAAGCAGCATTGTCCAGTTGGCTATTTGATTTGTGTCCACTATGGCAAAATTTACAGTATCTGGCTATGTCAGTGGTCACATTCTTTTACTCCAGAATTTTAGCCTTATATTCCTCTGCTGTAAAGGCAAAGAGAATGTGCAGAAAACCCTTTTTGCTCTAAAGTGTATAAGCAAAAAGAATATTCCTGAAAAATCTTTGGCGTTCATTGCAAGTGCAGACTTTTGAAACATTCTCATCCAAATTAAGGATTAAAGGATGCACATGTTTGCATGGGTTTTGCAGTCTGGTGTAAGGAGTGAGTTCCAGTTAGCAGAGACTTTCCTGTCACTACCTCACTGTGCAGTTCACTGGCAGCACAATTGAATTAAATTTGTAGCACGTGTCTGGCATCCTCATCTGCTTGACAAAAACATGTCATTTAAGACACAAAGTTTGCAAATAACAGTACTATCAAGCATGTAGTACATGAATAACACTACTGCTTTTGCAAGGCTAGAATGTGAAGCTGGCAAGCCCAGTACACCACAGAAGTCAAAGAATGAGGAAGTCTCTGCTAGCGAAGAGACTGGGTTTAGGGAGTCCCTGTGACACAAGGAACAGCAGCCATGTGTTCAAAGAGAGAAGTGGTCTGATGTTATTGTCCAGGACATTGATACTAGGGAGAAAAAGGGCATTTTTATATCTCAGAGCTGCAGAACAGTGGTAGTATTCTTTGTAGAACTAATTTCATCTGGGAGCAGAAAATAATCTGAGGTCTCATTGCTGCTGCAGCTGACAGATCCTGAATCTCAGACAGAGGTGGGGGCAGACCCTGCTCCATTTCTTTCTGAATTTGCTCTTGCCAAGAAATAGATGAGAGAAAGACAAACAAAGAGATAAGGTGTGACTTGCGGTGTGGTTATGCATGAGGAGAACACACGGCCACATTTTTGATTTGAGGTCATGAAAAGTAATACAAGCATACCCATAGAGCATCTGCCTTTGAAGTCATCGAAGAGCTGAAAGTATAAGCCTTCTAGGTTGCTGTCACTCACAATACAAATTTATATTGCAAGAGTCTTCTTCATCCTCATCTAAAAAATGTAGTACCTCTGCTTTTGTTATACACTATCATATTTATGGGTGGTTGGCTGTGCATATCTAAAATTATGTACAATATGTGATCTACAGGAAAGGGCTGAGAGATTGCTAATGATGTTTCTATGTGTATGTATATATTCACACATTTATACTTTCTCTCTGATCAGCCTTTATGAATTGCAGCAATTCTTCAAGACCCTAATGGTCTCCAGGCAAAAAAATAGACAAGGGGCTTCTTGCTGTCAAAGCAGGAAGCTACTGAGCTTATAAGAGAAACACAGACACTGGATATGGATGCTAGCCACATCCTCTGTGCTGGCCAATGTTCCTGATACTGGGAATACATCTGACAGCTGCTGTTCATGTGTGGATCAAATATATGTATGGTACAGGAACTTAGAGCTTGCACTTACTGGTGATGTCTTGCCCTCACTGTAGGTTCCTCGTGTTCAGGAAGCACCAGAGGTCTACTCTGAGAATGCTGTTTTTTAGAGTGCCATGTAAAATAAAACTGCACGGTACAGAATTGTTCACATCCACATTGTTACACAAGGTGTGGGTACCTATTTGTGCACAGGAGTTCCTGGGACCGAGACTCTGAAATTCAACTTCTTCTGTTCTCTTTCTACACCAATCTAGCAAAAAGGCCCCAAGCTGTGACACCAGCTTTCCTTACACAAATTATTTTAGGTGGTAGAATTTACTTTTAAGCTATGTATTTAGGCAAAACAAGCTTACTTTCACACTCATGAAAATAGCTAGTATGCAATAGATCACGGAACTTGACAATAAACAATAATTTTTTTTTTTTTTATCACTTGGGACTGAAAGATTCTTCACATGTTGATGTGATTTATAGTTCTCACAATTTTTGTCTGGCATCAATTTAATGATACATAATGTTGTATTAGTGAAAAGGATTTACTTCATTTGAAATTATTACTATTCAGCATTCCTTGCATTCTGTCCCGAAACAATGAGGAACTGTTCAGTGGAATATTGTGAAATACATAATTTCAAGGAAAGGTATTAAAAGTAATTATGAATAAAAGATCAACAGAAGACAATTTTAAAAGCACATTGTAAAAGAGAGAGGCTGTCTGGCAGATACAGCATGCAAAATATATCTGATAATTTCTTCCAAAGCAAAATGACAACAGACCAAGCAAAACCTCAGGAAAAAAAAATTAATCGTATTGAAATATTCTGTTTTATTTTTCAGAAAATCATTTATAGATAGATGATAAAAGATTATAAAGCCAGGCAGTGCTTCCTACTGCATCCCTGCTGCTGGCTAGTGATGTTGCTTAGCAACACTCAAAACACCCTCCTGAAGAGGCTCTTGTAAGGCGTCAATGCAGGCTATAATGCGTGGCCAGAGAAGGCACACACTGGGCTCATGAGCTGTCTCTTAGCTATTTCCTTGAAATTTCATTTTCTATTTAAATAGGTATTTTGATTTCTTGCTTTATTTAGCAACTCATTTAGCTAGGTACTTCCATATTTCATGTTCAGGAGAAACTGTAAATGATTAGAACATAGTAAGTGGAATTTTGAAGCTACAGAGGTAACAGTCTCACATTTCTGTTCTCTTCTTACATCACATTTTAAGGTACTTAATGTTAGATAGGCTATTTATCTTCTGTGTTTTTTTTCTTTCTTTTTTATGTTGTTGTATTTAGCCATTCCTATTCACATGTGGATCTAGTTCCAGGCACTTATCTCAGAGCAAAAATGGTTCTGAGAAGCTGCCATAAATGTGAACAGAATAATGCTTGTTCTAAGGATCTACATACAAGTGCTTGGTTCAATTCAATAGCAGTTTGTGTTTGTAGTTTATACCTCTGCAAAACTAATGTAGAAAGCTGTTGTTCTGATTCCAAGGTACCTTGTACTTGTTATTGTAATTTATACTTTGCACAGTGTCTGCTGAGTGCTATCAAACCAAGAGTCATATTTTACATCCATTTTTGTGAATGTATAAATTTCAAAAGAAATTGCAAAGAAATTCTGAATTGGACATGGCATATCCTTATGCAGAGCAATATGAAACATGTATCAATCCGAAGTCCTTAAATAGATAAAACTCTTAGAAAAATTATGGCTATGTAAAGACTGTAGGGTAAAAATTCCACCACCTGTGAAATACTTTTAAAGTTTAGTTACAGTCTTTACACTGAAGATTTACACAAATTTACTGCCCTACTCCAGACCTGCTGACTTTAATCCAGATTAAACTGAAAACAAGTACTGACTGTTTGTCAGAAGCCTATTGTAGATGTGTAGCCATAAGCACAATATCTAAACCAGAACATTCAAATGTCTTCCTCAAATCCTATCTACCTCTTGTTTTTCTCACTCATTACAATAGCAGGTAAGAAAGATGACTACTTGTCATGTAAATACATTATTTGAGGTTCAAATGTCTTTTTTTGGTCCCTATGTTGTTCTTACACCTTAGGCTTTTCTCTCTAAAGTAGAGGTGTACCTACTTTTAGATCCTCCATCTTAAAAACTTTATTCACAATATTTGTATTCTAAATGTTGTGATGACTGTTCTGAGGTTTGATAGATGTGGTTGAGTCCCCCCTACTCCAGCTAGAGAGTTATTACATCGACCCTTCAATTGCCTTCACTGACATCAAACATTAAGATTCTCTCTGCACTGACTCTTATTTTGTCTTCATTTTTATATTGCTGTTTTCCAACTCTTTATGACTTGTGCTACATTATTATTAGTTTGGGGTAGGAGCTCTGCTAGCTCTGAAGTTTTTTAACTTGTCAGGGTGACTCATTCATATTAGGAGTAATTAAAAATCAACTAATCTTTTGGTTGTTCTCTGTGTTTGCTGATTTCAAAGCTGAGACTAAGTATTTCCTCTTTGAATTTTAAAGACCCTAGAAGCAAAACAAAGCTGTTGCACTGTGCTGTCGGTGGTAGGAATCCTTGCTTCTGTTTCTCTGTTTACTCTCAGTTCAGAAATTGGTCAGCTTCTTCCATATTGCTGATTTCCAACCTAATGAATAAAGGATTGGAGCATCTGACATTTGAGGGGAGGCTGAAGTGTTAGGAGAGAGCTGGGGTTGTTCAGTCTAGAGAAGAGAAGGCTCTGAGGAAATCTTTTCAATTTATATAAATATCTGATGAGAGACGACAATGAAAACAGAGCCAGAATCTCCTCAGTGCTATGCAGCAAAACAAAAAACAAAGAATGAAAAAAACCAAGAGGCAAAGGGGAGGAAAAATGAAGATTTCTTTTGAGCAGAAGGAACAACTTTTTTACTCTCAGGTAGTCAAAACAAACATGTTGTCCAAGTGAGGCTTTGGAATTACCATTCCTGGAGAGCAGCTTTCTTTGAGCAGGTGGGTCAGAGTAGAGGATCTCCAGAGGTTCCTTCTGACCTCAGTGATTCCATGACCTTCTGGTAAGCCTCCGACCATGTCTGGAGGCATTTCTGAGCCAGATGGACAGCTTTATGATCCTGTTCACAGGGGCAACCTCTGGTGATTAGAAGTCAAACCACGTAGAGGGAGGGTGGTTCTGGGAAAGAACCCTTTCCTGAGAGGTCTTTGCCCGTACTCCTTCTCTCTGAGTGAACCACCATGGTTCATCATTGGGACTGGTAAGGTATCTTCCAGAAAGGAAATGAAGCTGAAGGTGGAGGTGAAAATTCAGGGAGTAGGGCAGTGACTATTAACAACAGGAAGCTGGTAAGTTTAAACCCTCAGATGAATGCTGAACTGCACTCTGACCTTCACTAGGACACAGGAGCTGGATGGACTGCATCCTCGTGTGAGGCAGGGAGGAAAGGGTAATCAGCCTCAAAGCAACATGCTTGGTACAGGGTGAATGAATTACAATTTGGGTTTACAGATCATGGGCCTTTGATCCTGAGTACTTATTGTAGGTTCCGATGCACTGGCATTACTGTAGCTACTTATTTTAGCTAGCCAAAATCACCCTACTGAAAGAAGCAAAAATAGAGTTTCAGTTTTGCAATGATCACCTTTATCAGAGATTTTGTTTAAGTCGCTGCTTTTGCAGGTTGTTGTTTGTAGAACATAAATGCAATCACAAATTCTCCCACACTGTTTTCTTTAAAGATACTGTTTTTAACATTTATTTCCTAAACCATTATTGAATAATGCTAGTAGGCTTTTGTTCTTCTACCGTAGCAAACTTCATGTGGATTTCTTCCTAGGAACTTGTACTTGATTTTCTTCATTCTCCTGTCTGAAGTGCCTCATATGAAATTATGCAGGAAACCATTTTTTCTGAAAGCTCTCAATGTTGTTTCTTGAGAGACAAAGCGGATGCTTTGTTTCAATTATAATTTGGCCTTCAATATCTTTAAAAAATCAGTATTTTCATCTAAGTTTTGACTGCACTAACAGGAATACCAGATTTGTATTATCTTGCATATTAAACCCTTTAAAGTTGTAACGACATGGAGAAGAAAATAGAAACAAAATCTCTTAAGACCTCAGCCCTGGCTGCAGAGGCTTCTTCGACCTGTGTGGATATGCTTATAATATAGTTCACTACCTCTAATCTTAAAAATTCCTTGGTCCAGACTTGAGTGGGCATAGAAGAGTGTACTATGTTACATTCACAGAATGGAGGTGAATCTTCTGAAAATACTTGTCCAGAGGTACATGTAGCACGTATTTATCTGATTGTTCTCTTCTCCAGTTACCTCTTACCATATAGGTAACTGGTAGACATCCCAAATGTATTATTTCTCAGGAAGTTGAAATTATCACACTGTAGACATGCAGTGGAAATGGATGACAGAATATGTGTAAATCAATCAAGCTGAGCAAATTAGAGATTCTTAATTGTTTTGGATTAATGGAAGATTGTTCAAGAATTCACAACCAAGAAATTCTAACTATGCTTGTCATCATTATCGTCCAATCACATTATTCACATGTAGTCACAGGCAGGTTTTGCATAGACTTGAGAATGCTAAAATTATTCTGTTTCATCTTAGAATGATTTCTTTTAACAGCTTTTGGTGGTTTTTGTTTCCTTGTTTGTTTGTTTGTTTCCTGTTTCTTTCCCTTTCTTTTTTTTTTTTGCAAACCTTTCTCTTCCAAATAAATGCTGTGGTGCAGCCCTTAAATCACTGAAGCACACAAAATAAAAGGGAAGCTATAATCACATAGCATTGCTATGAGTCTGGTAATGCTTAGCATCTCTGGCTCTGGATTTTCTTTTATTACACTGTAAAGCACTTCAGTTTTAGCAAAAATATCATTTCATATATCATTTTTTTTTTTTTCAATGCTGTATGTCTTGTGTTTGTGTGCCACACAGCATGAGATGTTCCTTCTAAGCTCAGGAAATTTATTTTCCACAGCCTAGGATAACTTTTCTTATCTGGGATTTTCTTATTGGGATTTTCTTATCCCAAAAATTCTCATGGAAAGTGTGGTTAAATTATGGAAGTGTTGTTATTAGAACAAAGGGGACTAATGAGTTTTAGGTATGCATAGATTTTACTAAGGAATTTTTGGATAAGAAATCTACAATTGCATTGAAGAAATTTTGAAAATGAGAGCAAAATTTTTCTTATGTGATGCCTTGAAACCAGTTTTACCTCAACATTATTTTTAGTTGAAAGCCTGGCCATAATCAGACAGCTTTTAATTCATTTGAGGCAGTCTTTCCTTCTACTGAAACACTTCAGTTTCATTTTATAAATTCTTTATGATAAATTCTTTGCATATTTTACACTTTTAAACTAAATGTTATATATAAGATTATAATCACTAAAACTTCTGTTTCTCAAAGGAAATGTGAATTAAAGAGAAAACTGAGATGAGTCAAAAAGTATATTCTTATAATCTGACCTTCAAGAATATTTAAATGCTCAAAGAAGAAAAAAATTCACTTTTTCACCTCATTATGGTTAGCTCTTCCTGTGCCTTGAGAAGCTCACACAGTGTTCTGGGACCTTTGCCATATCTGTGCTGAATAGGGTGTGTAAATCATGGACTGTGACTCTGTTGTATATTTTTTCTACTTTCAGCAGTTCTTACTTTATACTTTGATTCATTTCTAAATATCAGCTGCAAAGTAGAGTTAGAAAAACCCACATGCTCATACCTTTATCAAGCCTGATGATTTAATTCTGATAATACTGTTGAGATTTATCAACATTTGTTTATCAAATAGGTTATCTGTTAGATATCCTAAAAGAAGAAGCATTAACGACCTCAATCTGAAATCAGATATTTGTGTCAGCTTTCATTTACACGTTATGCCTGTCAAGAAGAATTCAACTAGTATCTGATAGTACATAATCTAAGAATAAAAATGCAATTTCCGGGTTATTAAAATGTAAGAAGGTCATATTCTATAGCCAAATAACTATTTAAAGATTACTAAGAGGTCACTATATATCAGCACTGTTGACAACAAAAGAGACAGAGAACTATTTGGAAGAAGAATGCTCTTTGCCCTCCAAAAACCAACAGCTGCTGCTTTTAATCTTGCTGTATACCAGTTTAGTAGTGCTGTACTTCTGTATTTCCAACTTGGGAATAATACTACTAATGTACTGTATTATTTGATTTTATATCCATAGTCAGTTTGGCAAGTTCAGAAGAGAATCAAAGAATGGATGTTAGGACAGTGAGGTGGTGGGTGGTATGTTTCAGCAGTGGCAATAGTGATTTCAGAGACAACCCATGTTCCAGACTTCCATGCACATGATAACACCAGGCCACATAGTAGTTTGAAGACTGTGAAGCACACAGGCAATCTTGGCAGGACTGTCCTATCACACCCACCATATAGTTTGGATTTGACACCTTTTGAATCCCATCTGTTCAGGCCAGTAAGAGACTGACTGCGTGGGCAACATTTTCTTAGAAACAATGCTGTCATAGTAGCTGTGAAACAATGGGCCACCTCTTCTGATGCTGAGTTTTATGAGCGCAGTGTGCAGGCTCTTGTTCATCACTGGTGAAAATACATAGCTAATTTCAGTGTCTACGTTGAAAAATAGTGTTTTGTAGCTGAGAACTTTATCAAACAGTGTTACTGTCCTCTCTGTATACGTTGCCAAGTTTCCATGGAAATGAATAGGAGGCTTTACTTCCAGTGCAACTTCTGTATTTTAACATCACCTGGCCCTGATGCTGATAGAGAAGGGAACAAAATGTTCCATTTTTCAATCTATTTCCCAAGCGTGTTTTGTTTAATTTTACTGGATAAGATTGTTGTCTCCTTCTTCCTGAGGGCTTTTATGCAACAGCAACAGTGTAAATGGAGTCTGCAAAGAGGAAGTTTTACTGCTATAGATGCTGTCTCCCATGTGTTTAGGAATTCAGTCTGATTACACTTTTTTGTTATTTTGATCAGATCAAGACAACAAATGATATCCGGATTGTATCATTATCTCAGACAGATCTGGATAAAAACATTTAAAAAAGACACTACATGCAACTAAGTTTTCATGCATAAGTTTTCATCTGTCATTCCTCTTATTCCACCTTCAGAAGAATTTACATTGCTTGGCAAGACAGTGCTACCACAGAGTCACTGAAGTTGTTAAAACAACTGCCTCAAACAACAGTATTAGCTGGTATCTGCATAACATATCTGGAAAGGAAATGAATAGGCTTAAGGCTCTTCAGCACTGTGGGTATACATGAGAATTTGCACAAGAGAAGATGTTGCATCTTCTCATATTTTGCTTTTTTCTTTCTCCTTTTCTGTGCTCATGTATTACTTCAAAGGAAAAGAGCTGCAAAAAAAGCTTGAGATACTGGAAATTTTTCTTAGGCCTCAAAGACACAGACTGGCATTTCCCAACTAAAGGCAATTAAAACGGAAGTATTCCCTATGCAAATTACCATGCAGTCAAAGCAAAAGGGAAATAGTGTTAAAACAAAATCACAATATTTTACAGTTCACATTTTTATGTGTTAAAAGGCTAAGATAGTTGAAATGATGTTATCTTTGAAGCTAAATAATCTTTTGTATTAAAGTTTTTTAGTATATATCACATTGCAAACCTTTTTCACCTGAAAGCCAAACCACAAATAACAAGGGATTTTACATGAAAGAATTAGACTGTTATAAAAGAGACAACTGATAAATGATTCTCTGCATGGATGCAGTTGAAGTTTCTAAGTATTATGCTGTCATTAAGGTGTCAGAAGCTTTGATCCTTTTGGAGTGAATTTGCTTTTCTTACATGTGAGCCACTGACCTTAATAATAGAACTTACTAAATAAAATGATCTCTCCAGACTATCAAGCAATGTATCACCTTAGTGGTATTTTAAAAGAACTTCCAGTTCTTTGTGTTAGTAAGATCCAATTGTAATGTTATTCTGTGCAAAATGTATACTTAATCATCCCTTACTTTGTTTTATTAACATGCAAAACGCCTTTTTGTAGGATCCTGATCATTAACTGTACCGACCAAGAAATTCTGCAGTGGTCCCTAAAAGGACAGCACACTTTAGCTTAAATATAACTTTTCTTTTAATATAGTCTTTCAGCTTCTATTCACCTGGTCTTTGCATTCCAACCTACATTTAATCACTCAAAGTAGTAATGGCAGTGGCACTGCCTAAATCCACATGAGCAACCCTGATTTAGGTGAGAAATCCGTAGAAGAAAGGCGCTAATTCCCTTTTAGAGTGTTCTTCATGTGCTTTCCTGTTCCTATAGGAAATTCCCTATTAGGAAAGAATGATAAAATCATCACCAAATGAGGAAGCTTCTGAGTCCTACTGAAACTATACTGATTTACTTTAATGGAGATTTTGCTCTCATTTATATACAGCTTGTTGTCATTGCCTCTTACTCAGTTTTGTCTCAATGACTTTTATTGGCAGAAGATTCCATCTATGTGATTTCACCCCATTATTTTTAGTAGTGCTGTAATAACTTTTAAATTCAGAAATTGTCTTGTACATTAGAAGAAAGTGTTAAAACCTTCTTGAACAATACAGGGCTTTATAAGCTGCCTCTAGGGGCCCACTGTACTGAAGAATTTCATTATACTTTTATGATTTGTCACAAGACAGTAACTATAAAGCTTCCTGACAATGACTGCAAATTATCAAAGCAAATAATGCCTGAAACATTTTGTCTGTGAGGACTGCAGTATTCACATGGGGGTTGCACTTAATGCCAAAGAACAAGACTGGAATATCAACTGTGTCTTAGAATGTGTTTAAAAACTTTCTATAAGTGGGGCCAGATCTCTAATGTGTAGTAACTTTAACAGATGACATAACAATCTTTTGGTTCTGTTGAGTAGGGGCTTTCAAAACAACTTTGAAGAAAATAGTAGTTGTAATGATAATGTAAATACAATGAAGAAATGTGGGAGCAAGGAATAGCCAGAGAAATACTGTCTTTTTTTATACAGTCCAGACAAACTTGATGTTTTATTGAGAAGATAAAAGACTTTTTCTCTCTAACCTCAAACAGTGGTATAAGCCCCATCTCTTTTACTTTTCAACCAGCACTTGATTTGTTGTCACTTAGGAAGTATACGTATGAGGGAGATTAGGCCTAGAGATGAAAGGCTTGTAAAGAACTGTCTTATGGGAGAATTACTGCCTAGAGGGAAGATATCATTAAAGTTCTTTGAGATCAGTTGAGGAATAGATTATGTTTTTCTTCTTGAAGTATTTAAGAATTATAATCATGTTCTTCATACTAATTGTTGGCATGGTCCTTCCTCCAGTGAAGGAGGTATTGAAGATTTAATTCATTTGTTGCAGAGTAGGGGAGCATAGCATTTCAAAATGGTATTTTTAAAATTTGTGTAGGATCATTCCTATGTTCCTTCAGGCTCTGCAAATGCCTAGAAGTGAAGAGGCTGCAGGTAGTTATTGTTCCATGCAGTAACGCAGCTTTAGGACCTCTTTAGTTGGTGCAAGATTTGCAGACATATGCTTGCAGTGATGCCACAGTTCTTTGATAGTTTTATGATTTTTTTTTTTTCATTTGTAATGCTTAAGCCACGGAAAAGGAAACTAGCTACAGATGTTACTGCAAAATATAAAGATGTGAAAGTACCTTTTACGTACATTTTTGTTCTGTATTAACCTAAATTGTTCAGAATACCAAACAGGCTTCACAGGGCAGGTTGAAGATGAATGGGCAGTGATTGATAGGCAGCCAATCTGACTGCAGAGGCCACTGTGATGTCCTACCCTAAATGGAGTTCCCATGGGTTGCAGGTGCATAGCAAGCAGATAGCCTTGTGGCCATTGAGGTTGAAGGTAATGTCAGTATAGTTAACCAGTTCGGGTCATCATATGGTAAGAAGGGCTAGATTCTTCTAGGCAGCCAACACATAATGGAAACTGAGATGAGTGTCAGGGCTGAATTTAGTTTAGTTTAGTGGGCATGGCAGTGATGGGTTGATGGTTGGAATAGATGATCTTAGTTGTCTTTTCCAGTCTGAATGATTCTATGATTCTATGCCAAGGTAACCAAGCATTAAGCTTTATCTAGATACTCTGGATTTCTGAAATTTCAATAAGCTGTGTGCAAAGACATTAACCTCTGCAATCATTAACCTCTAAAAATAATCACATTATCTGAACACCAAAATCAGTTGAAAAACAGGTGCTTTCAGGTTTTTAAAGTACTCATTTGAACTATTTGAAAGAAATCTATCCTAAAATCCTAAACTTTAAAGTAGCTGTAGCTGTCAGTCTGACCCAGGAAGACTACAGTGTGTATGCCTTGATATGGCCTCTGGCTTTAAAACAACTGAAAATACATTTCGGTGTTCAAAAGCTGCAAACTGCAATGCCAGAAAACTACACAGTAGAAATAAGAGAGGAAAGTTTGTCCTCCCTTAAAAAAAAAGATGGAAACACAAGGATTGCAAAATGACAGGTGCTCAGAGTCTGTATTTTAGAAAATAGAACACTTCTCAAAGAGCAAAGACTTGAGCTTTGCTAAATGGATAGCTTATCATATGAGTAAATATACAAGTGGGAAAATACACAGGTTCTGTCAATCTGAAATAAATCATTTCCTCAGCTTGCTTTTGACTGCAGTCATTTTTCATTAACAGACAACTGTTGACACTACAGGAGTAGATAGTATAACCTTACATAAAAATATGTGTTTTATGACATTGAAATGTTTTTCTGCATCTGGCACAAATGTACAGCATTTCTGTTATTATTCTAATCAGATCCTCTTGGAACTACAACAGTAGGTATTTACATACTGTACATCAAAGACCCCCTTTATCAGGAAACAAAAGGGAAAAGTTATGTCACGGGGTTATCTAGATCAATCTGTGTCCGTGACAGGGGAGGGGGCAGTCCTGTCCCTGTCAATGGCTGAGTCTCTAGTAATGCTACCCAGTTGGCGAGCTTCTCTACCATCTAGCCACACACTGTTGGCCCCACTGTCCCAACATCGGAGTAACCAGGTGACGATAGGCTCTTTAGGGTGTCGTGAAAAGTCTTTTCTCAGACCTCTAATTTCACTCATTTTTAGAGATCGATCAACAACAGTAACAATGTCCTGCTCACCTCCTGCTCTTTCAGGACTTCTTGTTACCCTCCTGGGAGTTGGTGACCGCGATCTTATTGAAGGCCCCTCCCCTAGACTCAGGGCCGCTTTCTATGGATCGAGCCGCTCTGGACCTCTTTCCTCCTCTTCTCTTACAGCGTCTGCTTCCTCTACTTTCTCCTCCTCCTCTTTCTTCTCTAGCTGAGTCGAGATTCGTTTTGTTTTCCGTCTTCTTACAGGGGCAACTGACATTGATTCCGGTACCTTCTGTGGTTGAAGGACGATGGCAGGTTGGTCAGTTCTGATGCTCTCCCTCTCCAATTTGGCTCGAAGTCCGTTTCTTTCAACTATGAGGATATTTAGTTCAGATTCAAGCATGGCCTGAGAAAACTGAATTCTGCTTATTTCATTTTGGAGGGTGTCTCGCTCAGTTTGGAGTACGTCCTGTTCGGTCTTGAGGATGTCCCTCTCGGACCGGAGGGTATCTCGCTCAGACTGGAGGGTGTCTTGTTGTAGTTGGAGGTTGTCAAGTTTGGATTGCAGGGAGTCTTTCTCATTTTGGAGGGCATCTCTCTCAGACTGGAGTGTGTCTCGCTCGGATTGGAGGTCTTTTCTCTCGACTAGAAGACTCTCTGTCTGGACCTGGAGATTCTCCGCCTTGGTTTGGAGACTCTCTCTTTGGATTTGGAGACTCTGTTTCTCGACTAGGAGACTCTCCTTCTGGATATGGAGGTTGTCCCTCTCGGCTTGGACTCTCTCCTGGAAACTCTCCTTTTCAGCTTGGAGACTGTCTTGCTCATTTTGTATTGTTTTCTGGAGACTCTCCCTTTCAGCTTGGAGACTCTCTCTCTGGAACTGGAGATTCTCCCTATCAGCTCTGAGACACTCTCTCTCAGCTTGGAGACTCTCTCAGCTTGGAGACTCTCTCTCTCAGCTTGGAGACTCTCTCTCTCAATTTCAGAAACTCTATCACTTTCTGGGATAGTATTGAATAAGGCCCGATAAGCTTTAGCGAGGCCCCAGATCATTTGTGCCTCCTCATATCTGCCTGAGCCGCAACATTCCTGTCTTAAATAATTTGTTTAAACTCTCAGGGTCTTTCAAGTTTTCAGGAGTAAAGCTCCATGACGCTGAGGATGGCCATCTCTTTAAAGTCTCTCCCAAGCCTTTCCACGCTCCCTGCCACTCAGTATTCTCTGGTTCTGGGGAAGACTTCTTCAAAATATGATAAAAACAAATACTGAGTGAAATGATGAGTAATGCATTCAGGGAAACTGACACTGTGATCAAATGGGCATTCAAAAACTGCATAAAGGATTCAAAGGGGAGACTGGGAGCCTGCTTAAAAATCACAAGTTCTGTAAAATTAGCAGCTCCCTCTGCAGTTGTATACCACATTGTATGCAGGTACCAGGTAGGTATTTCTAAGAGTGTTTTCAATTGACTATATATACCTGTAACTCCATAGAGAAAAGTGGCAAACTTAATCAGGGCCCAGTATGTTTTGAGCATCAAAAAAGAAACACCAATGGCATGCAGTTCCTTGAAAAGCAGTTTTACAAGAGAAAGCATTTTTTTTTTTTTTCCTCTTTACAGAAGCAAAATATCAGTGCTCAAAGTTTACAAATATCACCAGAGTATTGGCAGTCCTCCTGGACTGTCAAGGTCAAGCTCTCAGTGAGCACCTGCAAAAGAGATAAACTTTCCCAACACAGCTAACGAAACTCTCCAAGAGCAGAGATTCGTTCTAACAAGCTAAAAAGCAACTTTTTAAGAGCAGAGAGGGATTTATTTCAAAAACCAGAAAACAAGCCCCAATATCTTAATATCTTATCTTAATATCTTATCTCTGCCCGCATTCTCCACCAAGAACTGTCACGGGGTTATCTAGATCAATCTGTGTCCGTGACAGGGGAGGGGGCACTAGGCCCGTAGCCCCCCAGCCCCCTCAAAATAAAGGGAAAAAGGGAAAGGGGTAGGGAGATGGGAGTTCAAGGGAACAAACGGAGCAGCGGCAACGATCTGAGGAGTAAAACTTAATTTACTAACTATGATATCGGAATGCAAGATAACACACTATAATACAATATAATTAGAATTGAAGCTAATAAATCAAATATAATGAGAGAGAGAGAGGTTTCCAAAGACCGAGAAGCCTACTTTGAAGTTGAAGGCGCCGCGGCGTGGAAGCACACCCACACCTGTTGCCAGGCGGTGAGAGAGAGAGCGAGTGTCGCTTCCGTGACATATTTTCCCTCTCTGGCAGCGAGGTCCCCTGGGATGTGTAGTACTTCTTCTCTGTGCTCCACATGATGTTCTGATGTGGAATACCAATAGCAAAAATTACAAAACACAAAACCATGACAATCTAATTTTTGGGTAAATGCAAAAAAAAAAAAAAAAAAAAAAAAGTTAAAAAAGTGCTTAGTGAAACTTTCTGTTTTGCTACAGGGTTATTATATGCTTGACTTTTTTTCTTCTCACTGTTTGTAATGTATTAGCTCAGAGATTCTGACAAGTATTAGGTATTAAAATCTGATTAACTGCTAGCTGGACAAACAGAATTTATTTTGATATGGAGTGAAAATGAAAGCAGTCAGTGGGATGCAGCAAAGCAGAAGAGAATATGGGGGGTTTTAAGTGTATAAAGCAGAATTGCTGAAGAATAATCATGTATTTCAATTTGTGAGTCAGGATGGGGCAAGGACAAGAGATGTTTGTCAAACAAAAAACAGTTTTTTGTTCTGTGTCAGGCAAAGCAGGAATATGAACTTGAATCTCAAAGCAGCCTGTTGGCTATTATGGCATAATTATTTCCTTTCTGAAATTTTGAACAGTTTATTTTGTATTTCAGAAAAGAAAAAAGAACAAAATATTGTCTATCTAACTGTTATATTATCTATCTTTCTCTTTTTTCTCCAATGATGTATTCAACAGTACAGTAAGGATCACTGTGTGAGGTAGTACATAATGGTTTTTGTAGCCTTGCAACATGCTTGTATCCCATCAGGGAACAGTGACATTCTTTATTTATTGGAAGATGGTTGCGGATGCCCCATCCCTGGATGAAGCCAGGCTGGATGTGGCTCTGGGCAGTCTGGTCTGGTGGTTGGTGACCCTGCATATACCTGAAACTAGATTGTCTTGAGGGAGATCATGCAGCATGTGTGGGACGACCAGGGGATCAGGCCTAGCCAGCATGGGTTCACGAAGGGCAGGTCCTGTTTGACCAACCTGATCTCCTTCTATGATCTAGTGACCCATCTGGTGGATGAGGGGAAGGCTGTTGATGTTGTCTACCTAGACTTCAGCAAAGCCTTTGACACTGTCTTCCACAGTATTCTCCTGCAGAAGCTGGCAGCCCATGGCTTGAACGGGTACACTCTTGGCTGGGTAAGGAGCTGGCTGGAGGGCCGGGCTCAGAGAGTGGCGGTGAATGGAGTTAAATCCAGCTGGCGACCGGTCAGGAGTGGTGTTCCCCAGGGGTCAGTGCTGGGGCCTGTCCTCTTCAATATCTTCATTGATGACCTGGATGAGGGCATTGAGTGCACCCTCAGTAAGTTTGCAGATGACACCAAATTGGCTGGGAGTGTGGATCTGCCTGGGGGTAGCGAGGCCCTACAGAGGGACCTGGACATGCTGGAGAGTTGGGCTGAAGCCAATGGGATGAGGTTCAACAAGACCAAATGCCGAGTCCTGCACTTAGGCTACAACAACCCCAGGCAATGCTACAGGCTTGGGGCGGAGTGGCTGGAAGACTGTGTAGAGGAAATGGACCTGGGGGTATTGATTGACGCTCGGCTGAACATGAGCCAACAGCGTGCCCAGGTGGCCAAGAAGGCCAACGGCATGCTGGCTTGCATCAGAAACAGAGTTACCAGCAGGAGCAGAGAGGTGATTGTCCCCCTGTACTCAGCACTGGTGAGGCCGCACCTCGAGTACTGTGTCCAGTTTTGGGCCCCTCACTGCAAGAAAGACATCGAGGCCCTGGAACGTGTTCAAAGAAGGGCAACAAAGCTGGTGAGGGGTCTGGAGCACGGGCCTTATGAGAAGAGGCTGAAGGAGCTGGGAATGTTCAGGCTGGAGAAGAGGAGGCTCAGAGAGACCTTATTGCTCTCTATAACTTCTTGAAGGGCGGTTGTAGTGAGCTGGGGGTCGGCCTCTTCTCTCATGTCATTAGTGATAGGACTAGAGGGAATGGTTTCAAGCTGTGGCAGGGGAGATTCAGTCTGGACATTAGGAAATATTACTTCTCAGAAAGGGTGGTCAGGCACTGGAATGGGCTGCCCAGGGAGGTGGTGGAGTCACCCACCCTGGGGGTGTTCAAGGGACGATTGGATGTTGTGTTGAGGGACATGGTTTAGTGGGAGCTATTGGTGATAGGTGAATGGTTGGACTGGATGATCTTGTAGGTCTTTTCCAACCTTGGTGATTCTATGATTCTATGATTCTGGTTGATCATTTTGGTCCTTTTCAACCCAGGCCATTCTGTGATTCTACGATTCTATGATTTTATGATTCTGTTCAGGTAGATGAAAAGCAGACTATCATTCTATAGTATCTATTTCAACATGGACAGTAGAAGTGCTTGATTACTTAGTAGGTGCCCAGGAAAAGAGATGAAGAGCCGAGTTCATGAAATTGACAGTATTTATAATAATGTACATACATTAAAAAAAACTAATGTACTGCAAATTAATCAGCCTGTGAAACATTCCCTTCCTAGACACGGCTGTGAAAGGAAGCTATACACAGCTCCTATGTCTTGTCCCTGATTATTCTAATCTTACTTTTAAATTATTTTAAGTACCATATGCTTATAGGTTCTTTGACCCCTTTGAAATAGAAACTGATATTGAAACTTCTTATGGTCTAATACTCTGACTGAAACACCAAACATTTTGTGTGTGATGGCATCTACTGATCTTTTGCTGTGGGTCGAACTCCTAGTACTTCTCTGCTATGGTTGTGTAGTCAGCATCTTCTATCTGATTTGACTGAAAACAGTTGAAGTCAATAAAAGTTTCATAATCAGTTGACACAGACTTCTGCATTTGTTTGCATTGTCCCAGCTGAAATCAGGACAGTTTATAATTTCTTTGTTGAAACTTTGAGTTCACATGGAACAAAATCAGTCCTAAAATATATCTAGGCTATTACAATGTCCTGTAAACAGTATTGTTTAAAATGAGACAATAATTTGTGTGTTTTAGTTTCTGGCTGAATTAGAAACTTTTAGCTAGCTCTGTCTGACTGTGCAGTCAGGAAGTAACTACTTGGAGACTCTGAATATATATTAAGCTGTGCTATCTTTCTTCATACTATTTAAACTATTTAAACTATTTGCCAGTCTGTACTTTCCTTTTCAAATGACATCTTTAATGGAACAAGTTGTATTACCTTAAATATCCAATTTATTTGAAGATTTATGTGCACACTGAACATATTGCCATTTTCTTTTCTTAAGGAAAGCTATCTTTTCTTCTGTTAATTTATGCCACATGCTGCAAGGATGTTCAGACCTACTTGGTAAATCAATATTAAGAATATACGTATTTTTATAGGATCAGGATTCAAATTAGGATTAAATCTAACTCTGCAATGCCTAATGACAATGAGTAGCTCCTAAAGAAGCAGAATAAGGAAAAATAGAGGGATTAACTGTATAGGATGTAGAAGTCCTCTCTAATAATTAATATTTGATGATACTAAGGTATTAAACTGTAATGTGAATACTTTTTACAAGACAATAATTGGAAGACTGCAGTAATACATTGTAATGAACATGGTATTATGATCTACCAAGTGTTCTAAAATATAAAATTTGTATTGAAAAGTGTTTCATGTACTTTGATCAATCTGAGACCCCTCCCAAAAAACTAATGAAAATTAGACCAGTGCAGAACATTATTAGTGTAAATGCTTGCTACTGGGTATAAGAGATTCAAATATAAAACATAATAAGATACACTTTACTGACATTATAGAATATTAGTTTATTTCCTTGTAGAAATTCGTGGAAGGAAGGTTACTATGGTGACAGAATGATTGTATTTATGTTCCTGAGGATTCTCATGCCTGACTTTTCTAGTGTACTTTTCAGATTCAAACTGAAACCTAGAAGAGACAAGAAAAGTATTAAATTCTGTTGCAAGGACATCATAGCCAAGACATAAGAAATGCCTGTAACACATAACCAAAAAGAAATGAGAAGAAAAAAAAAGGTGAAAATGTTTAAACTTTGTTCCACATCTAACTCTCTGTAAGATCTTTTTACTTAAAATAAAACTAAAAGCAAATTAGAATTGATAAGTATTAATTTTGGATGTTCAGTATGATTTTTCCCCCAGACTAAGTGATTTTTCTAACTCTGCTCTTTCACATGGAGGTATATTGAACTGTGATTTTCTTGAGAAGGATATGAATGTTGGTTCATTTTGAATAATGTAAATTAGCACTTATGTGAGCAGATCTGGTGTGGGAAAGTAACCATATGGAGGTATGAAAGTAGCCTCTTCAATTTCACAGCAATTTGGGAGTGCGCAGCTGCCTACACCTTCAGAACTGTCCTCATGACTTGATGTTGGTCTAGGCTAGGATAATCCCTTTATACTTTTGTAGAATAGTTTTATTTAGTCAAGGTGCCTGACTGAATACAATGTTTTTATCTACTATATCTTCAAAGATCTCAAATGCCATGCTTTCCAAAAACCCGTGCAACTCTAATAAACATTTCATTAGTATATATAGAGCAACAGATAAGTGAATCTCCATCCAATGATTTGGATAAATCTTAATTTTAGAGGTTCCTTTCCAAGAATAAAACATCTTGGCTATCATTCCACATGCATGATTCACAAAGCTAAATATGCTTCTTATAATCACAGTGCTGAAATGCTGAGTGCTTAAAACTGTATGCTGAGCCACAGACTAAGAATCTCAAAGCAGATGCTGTAACAGAATATTGGTGACTAAAGGAAAAAAGGTGGAGGTGGAAGAAATAATGTGTTTGAGCTGTTTCATTTTTGTATGATCTAACGTTCTTTATTTCCATCTGAAGAAAAGCAAAAATAGAAATACCATTTTTGCAAAGAGAAGTTGTAAATTATTCTATCAAAAATTAACCTCAAAGAGATGTGTGGAAATAAATGATGTTCATGACACACCATCGTAGTGTCACTAAGAGGTCAAGGAAGGTAAGAGGGTAGATTTAGACCAGATACTAGGGAGAAATTCTTTACTGTAAGGGTGGTGAGACACTGGAACAGGTTGCTCAGAGAGGTTGTGGATACCCCCACTCTGAAGACATTCAAGGCCAGGCTGGAGCAAGCTTTAAGCAACCTGCTCTAGTGGGAGGTGTCCCTGCCTATAGTGGGGAGGTTGGAACTGGATAATCATAAAGGTCCCCTCCAACCCAAACCATTCTGTGGTTCTGTGATATGATTCTGTGATTGTTTATGTGAATAGTGTGGCTGACTCCTAAAATGCTTTTGTTCCAGGCTGATATCTAAAGCATTAAAAACAAAACAAACAAACAAAAAAATGCACATCTAGTAAAAATTTGGGCCAAATAATTAATTGGCATTAACACTCATGGCTCTTTTTAGACTGATCACTGTTTTCGTGAATAAACTTGAGGCAGTCCAAAAACCTGCCAAAACTATCTATGTGACCTTGGGAGTTAACAGTGGATAGAAGCTGCTCAACTTAATTGCAAAAGTGATCATGAATCTGCCTTTGATTGTTCAGCTCTGGCATAATTACTGCAGTGGTTTGAGTCTTCTGCTCTTGTAGAAATGTCTGTTTCATTTCACGCCTGCAAGATTAATTTTATGTGATGGAATGCTATAGAACTGATGCCCATGGGGATTTTATCTAGCCTCTAATTGGCAGTTGATGGGTATTCTGAGTCCTAAAAAACTTTGATGCCAATTTTATAGTGTGGATTTTATACTGCTTCCTGCAATTTGGCCACAGTTTGATTAAATTATTGTCTTTAATTTAGATTTACTATTATCTTGTAGGTTCATTTTTCTTTCAGAAGGTACCAGCCAGACATTAATATGGAATAAAACTAATGAAGAACTATGCATAAATATTTTATAGTGTATCTAAAATGTGTACTATTTCTTTTACTAATGAAACAGCACTTTAGAGAATTTTCCGAGACATTCCAGATTAGCAAGCACAACTTTAATCTTCAAGTGTATTAACAGAATTTTTTAGGGGGAAATAGTGGAATTAGAAAAAAAAAATATATACTTGGCTGGTGCTATCTTGCATTGCAGAAACAGTGCCAAGGTTGTGTACTAGGAAATGTATTCAATGCTCAATAAAACAAAGAGGACAGTGGTGGATAAAGGAGATGGATATGAATATGAATAGTTGCTCTCATTCCTGTTTTATAATTGTACCTTGAAAGCTACCATGCTATGAAAAGTTCTGCTGAGACATGATCTGCATTTCCTGAATGCAAACCTAGAGCTTGGTGAAACTGTTTTGAGTGCTGTCAAATTTACTCTCAACCAGAAGAAATATTTTCATTCTTAATCAAAATGAATAGATTTAACATAATAGGCAGATTGCACATTTGAATATACACACATATATAGTCATATGTTTAGTGTAATATTGCTTATGCAAGGATTGCAAAATAGATTTTTCTGTTTTATTACGACACTTTCTAGGAGGTTCTCATCTTATGTATTTGTCAAGCAAGATATTAAGGGCAATATTATTACATTAAGTAGCTGACCATACTACAGATGTATGAATTATCAATTTTCTTATTTTCTAAGGACGGACTCAGTATGGTTTATCAATATCACAATTGTTGGACTCTGACAGATGAGAATTTCCAAGCCACTTGAAGAACATAAAGATTCTTGAATGGTATGAGCATACCTGAGAAGGTCGTCGTGTTCTTGATTTCATGTCTTAGAGGCACCTGAAAATAGAAACCTTCTCTTCGCTTTCTTTCCTTCCTCAGAACTTTCAAATACATCTTCCATCACAGCAATTCTTTTAACAACTTTCACTGAAAAAGAATATTTTCATGAGTCTGTGATTGGAAAACATTATTTCCCATGTAAGCTGTTTCCTTAAAAGTGTCAATATTTCTATTTTAATTGTATTTTTTTTAAATAATAATTTGTTAGAATATTGTTGCCAGTCCTTATCCTTGGCTCCATGCTAAGATGTTGTCATTTCTGCATAAGAGAGAGAGTTACAAAAATAATTCTTTACAATGGAAGAATTATTAGATACTTAAAAGTATAACTATACAGGAAACAAATAGAATTGTTCCATATTATCTGCAGAATTCAGTTGCTCAAAACACTGTGGTTATAAAGAGTCTGAATTAATTTTATAGAATCATAGAATGTTGGGGGTTGGAAGGGACGTTTAAGATCATCCAGTTCCAACCTTCCCACTATAGGTAGGGACACCTCCCTCCAAAGCAGGTTGCTCAAAGCCCCACCCTGCCTAGCCTTGAATGCCTCCAGGGTGGGGGCATCCACAACCTCTCTGGGCAACCCATTCCAGCATCTCCAGGAAAGATCTCCACCCTTACAATAAAGAATTTCTTCCTAATATCTAGTCTAAATCTACACTCTTCCAGTTTAAAGCCATTTCCCTTCATTCTGTTGCTACATGTCCTTATAAAAAGTCCCTCCCCAGCTTTTCTGTAGGCCTTCTTCAGGTACTAGAAGGCAGCTACATGGTCCCCCTGGAGCCTTCTCTTCTCCAGGCTGAAAAGCCCCAGCTCTCAGCCTGTCCTATTAGTGGAGGTACTCCAGCCCTCTGATCATCTTTGTGGCCCTCCTCTGGACCTGCTCCAACAGTTCAATGTCCTTCTAGTGTTGGGTGCCCCAGAACTGGGTGCCATATTCCAGGTGGGGCCTCATGAGTGCAGAGTGGATGGGCAGAATTACCTCTCTCAACCTGCTGGTCATACTTCTCTAGATAATTCATTCAGTGAAAGGTTCAGGAATTTGGATTCATGTTTAAATTCTGTTACTGAATCTTTACTACGCTTGTGTTAACCAGTATTAGAAGTTTTGCTTATCTTGAGCAGATAAAAACGGTGAAATGAAACAATTTTAATCTTCAGGGTATTCATTCCTACAAGGAAAGAACAGACTTTGTGTGTACATGCTGTAGGCCAAGCTGTAGTGATCATGCTTTGGGAAACTGCTGGCATTTTTGGGTGGAGTGGAAGTTCAGAGAGTAGTGATTTTTCTTCTATTTCTTGATTTAGTTTTGATTACAAAGGCAGTTGTTTGAAAAGATCTCTTGGAAACTGGCAAAAACAAATTGCCTAAATCTGTTTTTGTTTTTAAACTTGACACATCCCTCCCTGATACATCCTTTCTGAATTCTCTGTTGTAAAAAGACTTTAGAACCAATTTTGATTTTTTGGTTTCCCAGGATTTAAATAAACTAGAAGGCTTAAGGGGTCTGGGGGGTGGGAGGGAGAAGAAACTGCACAGAGTGGAGAAATGTAGGAAAGTAAACAACCTCGGTTCCAAGGGTGTGATGTCAGTTATTGTAGCATAAGATTGCTGACCAAATTATTTTTTCATTCAATATTGTGTTCCAAAATAAACATAAAATAACACCTTCAGCTTAGAGATCAATTTGTGATAGAGGCTACATATTTGTAAAAAGGACAGACAACAGTACAGAGAAATGGGATGTTTAAAAGCGATACTGAACCTTACCCCTGTACTTCAGCTGAGATGCTTCTGCATCAGTGTAAATATGCTAGAGGAAAATTTGTGGCCCACTTATAATTCAATTAGGAATTAATATGCATCTGGCTCCTACTCCTTAAAGCTCTCTTAAGACTCAAGCAGTCTTACAGAAGCACAGTGAAATTCTTTTCCCTCTTTTTGTGCTTGCTGAGAAATTCACTCCACCGTAGATCATCATAATTCTGTTACATCTGCCTTTGATAATATATTTTTAATCTGTTAAAATGATAGTACTGTGCTCTTACCAAACTGCTTCAAAGCTTCTGCAAGATATAGCAATGCCTGAGTGCCAAATGATGTACTACCAAGATCATTCTTGACAAGCACATAGAAGTCTCCAAAATAATGGTGTGACCTGTTCTTTACACACGCAATCTACTTTCTAGTAACACAGAAAGTGTAATGCATTTCATATTAAAGAGTGTTTCTGATAACACATTAGACTACAGTATCAGATAGAGTCCATTGAATTAGTCTACGTTTGTATTTTTTTTAACCTCTCACTAAACACTGCACTGAAGTTTTGCACTGGATTATTATTCTAATTCACCATTTCTTGGTGATTATACTTAAAATGCATTTAAAAAAATGTGAGAAAAAGATCAGAAGCAGGTTTGTATTTTCGTTTCTTTAAATTTGTATTAAAATGTATCCCATCTGAGCCAGCAAATTCCAAGAGATCAAAGCAATGAATTGCACAGGAGCAGAGATGTAAGGAAATTCATTTTAAATGAAAATTCTTCCTTGAACTGCAGCTTAATGTCTAGAAATGTTTAAACCAGCGTGACAAAAATAACTGAATCCCTCCCCATACTGCAACCTGCGAAGATGGTCATATTGAGGATTATATGCAGCATTTGCATATATTATTACATATATTAGCAGGATAATTTATTCACCCTACCCTGTCTGAATTAGACTAAATTCTATGCAATTTTTACAACTTATATATCACCAACATTTCAGTAAAATACACAATAACACATTTCTGATTTTTTTTTTCTTAATTACATGTTCTTTGGACTATGAATAAATCTATTGGCTTTAGAGCTGAATTTCATTTTTGCACATATGTACTGCTCTACTAATTAAAGTTTTTAACTCTTCTGTGCTGCAAAATGCAATGCTATTAACAGCTAAATTATATAATAGCTAAATCTCATTAGTACTATTACTGGAAAGAAAGTCAATAGGAAAGAAAGGAAGAACGAGAAAGAGAAACACTTCCAAATCTCAGTAGGAAGTGGTCTTCGGTCCTGCAAAAATGAGAAATCTGAAACTTTTTCTTATTTCACATCAGCATTAACTAGCTATCTTCTCATGAGTTTTGTCAGCAAAAAAAAGTATTTCCCTTCCGTGTGTTTCTGTAATTACTATATCCTGGAATTTAAGACAATTGTCCAGTCTGTGATTATGATTCAAAATTCAAATACAAAACAGCTGAGGTCTGCATTCAGCTGAGTTGTTGGAAAAATCTGGAGGGGGTGCTTTGAGTCTTTTCTCCTCTCAAGCTGTACAGGAGAAAAAGAGGAGAGATTGCAATCATGTTGCCAGGTGGACAAAACATTTTGCCAGGGAAGCTCCACCCTTTTTCCCTTCCGAAATACCAAGGAAAACAAATCCAATGAAAGCCAGTAGAAATCTTTCCATTAACTTCAGCCAAATTTGAATCAAGCCAGAAAGCAGAGATATAATCTAGCTGAAAGTAGAGGGCTACTTACCGTGGCCTGCAAATATGCAAGTTGAATGTTAAGAAAACTGAAATTTGATATTGCTAATCTTGCTGAAAGGGTTTTTATAATTAGTGCAAGAAGTAAAGGAACTCACCATCAGCATTTTTGCTAATATAGTGTGGGCCACAAAGATTTATTTGGTAAGCTGGACATATCTTCTCTAGTGGTTTTTGTAACAATTTTAGGTGCAGGTTTACCATTCAACCTACTCAATTGCTTTGGCAGATATATTCACTTCAGGAAAACTAACTAAGAAATCACCTTAGTGTGATGAACAGTTATCATGAGTGCCCAGAGAAAATTCTGTAAAGGAGTCTCTGGTAGCTGAACAGCCCAAAGCCACAGCAAAACCAAAACAGCTGAGAAAGGAAGTCTTTTGTTGCTGTGCAGGAACAAATATATCACATTCTACAGGCTGTGTCTGCATAGGCTGGTCATATACAGATTCTTGTAGAACCATCTGTACTACTTTGTGTGTAATGTAAATGGGAGATTAACTTTGTGTCACGGATCTTAAAAAGTATCTGTCATGCTCAGCAGTCTGTTTCAGCTGGATGGATCCTCAGACAATTCAGTGTTTCTATGAGTAACATTCCTTTGCTTATAAGAACAGCCAGCCACATTCAGTACAATTTCTGTTGTATAGAAACAAAAATGCCTCGGTTTAAAAATTATCTTTGTGCAGTAGTAGATCATATAGGACAGTAGAAAAATGTTTTATGGGCAATTAAGTGAAAAAAAAAAGCTCTTGTTAAGGAAGTAAGGCTTAGAAACACGGAGACTGGAGGTCCATTATTAGAACAGACAACAATAGAAGTATGTTAGAGATGTCAAACACTGATAAACATGTTTTGATGTATTTGATTATTTTTTTTTTTCCTGTTTGATGCAAGAAAAATATATCCTAGGCAAGGCTCAGTATTCTGAGTTGATGTGAAAGTTGCTAACAGTGCAGAACTTGCTGCTAGTTTTCTTAAGGAAGAAAATGACACTTCTCCATGTTTCATAAGGCCGTAACTTCTAAAAGTTTGTTTTAGTACTGTCACAAATGTCAAAATCACGAGGTCATCTTTCTATACATATGCCAGGTTTGAGGAATCCAAATACATTTTTCCTTTCATATTATAGATGCAGCATTAAGCCTGTCAGCAAAGCAGTAGTCCACCGATGTGTCTGGCTTATGCTTACACTTACTTATGCTGTAGTGAGGAAGAGTTTAGTTACGATTTCCAGATTTTGCTGAGATGGACACTGTGTTTTGATAGGGTTTTCTAATGAGATACGGTAGCAAAAATTAGTAGCCATTAGAGGCACCTAATTTATGCAATGGTAGTCAGAAAATCTCATGCTTTTATCACTATTTCTGTCTTGGTATAATCTCTTAGTTGTGTAGGAATTTCCTATTTTATTAGCAGCAGACTCATGGGGGTAAAATTCCCTATGGCATTAAGTGTTGTTTAAAAGAGTGACTCAGAGCACAACACTTCAGTGAGAAGTGGTTTATAAAAGATCACATTTGCAGAGACTTAACTGCTAGGATTAAGGAATTCCACAGCTACGATCAATTACTTCAGCCCTGCCTAAATCATGAAGGACCATGTTAGTTTTTTTGTGCCTGTGTAAAGAATGTAGATATCTGTGATGACACGGAGTAATCTGTAAACAAGTAAAAACAGTAAACAAGTTGCATCTAAACGTGGCAACTGTATTCCAGGAAGGAAAAAAATAAAAGATGGAAAAGAAAAAGAAGAATCTGGTGTTGTTTCAAGACTGCTTTTGAATTAATGAGTGACACTTCATCTTATATGCAATTTAGAAAGGTAAGTGTAAATACTGGGCATTCATCTACAGCCTGCCTCAACCAGTTAAAAGCTGTCAGAAATGCATGAATTCCCCTGTCTATATTTTTCAGTTTTGAAAAACAGCGTGTATAGTTCTGCCAAATACAATCAAAAGAAAGCTTACAAGAGGAACAATTCTGACACATAAACTCATTCCTGAGGTACTTGTCATTAGAGAGTTACAATACAAAACTTGATCTCTGATCTTTATTTTGGAAATCAGACCATACTGGAATCTCATGAGAGATGCTGTGAACCTTCAGCTCAGGGGTAAAAGAGAGTGCATAAACCTACAGAGGAGAAACACTGAAGCATATGTTATAATCTAGTGTAGTTCTGGTTCTCTGATTCCAGTAAAGCAGTGACTGAAATGAGGCATCCTGTCATTGGAGATGACTCTTTGGACACTACCATTTATTTTCCACAGGGTCCTGCTTCTAATGCTGGATCAATCTGTAATTTTGCTGCAAGAAGTACAAACCTATTTCTGTCTCACTGGGTAGAAATTTCTCTGACAGTGGTCAGGGTGTATATCTAGGCAGAGAGATACTACAAAAAGGCATTTACTCAATAGCTAGAATTGAATCACTTTACTGTGGCTTATTGTGTGATTTATTTTTGCCTATATTGCTAGAGGTGGTCCTGCAAGCCAGTACATTTGCTGGGTTGGTGATCAATGGCTAGGCTGACCTGTTCATATTCCTGCAAGTGCTTGGGTATTGAGTGCCTGCGCCTCAGTCACTAGAATCCAGAATCAGTGCCAGGCTAAGCCTTTGGCTTGCTTTGTAGTTGACTCTCTTCTGTTTCATCAGCTGGATTTACTTTTGGAATATCACTGAAACAACTAATTTTTGAATGTTAGTCACCACTGGCAAATTCAGTATTCATCGCAGGGAGGTGTCAGACTATTTCATGTTCTTCTGCTTGGCACCATTTCAGTCCTATGTTTCTTTCCTTGTTCTCTGTTGGCACTGAGGGAATCTGGCTCTCTGATATCCTAGTATGTCTTCTTCCTTGCTGTTGAATAGGTTTTGCTTCATAATGCACAGGTGGAAAATAATGAGTCACTACAGCAGTCTCACCTCAGCTGTATCTCTGGGGAAAAAATGAAAAATCATTGTACTTCAGTAGCCAACACTATTACTCTAAACATATGACAACAGACCCCCATGTTACTATTACAAGTTCAAGGTTAAATAATGTCATAAAAAAAAACCCGCTACTATGTGTTTACCACTTGTAAATTTTTGCTTAATAACAATCATCATGAGATACAGACTGTGCCATATCTGGCTTAACATACAAATGCCACTGTGGTTCATTGACCAACATCCTTAGAGATGTCGGGCTAGTAGAGGGAGATTTATTAGAGATATCTCTTCTTTCTTCTAAGTAGCTTATGGGAAAGAAATATGAGAATTTGCTGAGGAAGTAATTATAAGTAAGATATTTTAATGAGGCTGTGAATATGTGTAGCTTCCTCAAACATACACAAGTACAAAAAAAGTTAAGTTCAACTTGTGATGCAATCAGTGCTCTAGGAGGACAAATGCAAGAACAAATTTCAATATGTGCTTTGGGATTGTGTACAGTTTTTCTATGGATTTATAAAAGCACAGAAGGCACCTTTCAGTACACATCAGGAAAAGTTCCTGAATCTAAACAAAAGGAATGATTAGCAAATGCATGGTAGGAAGAGAATAACACAATCTTATTCTTCACGTGGCCAAAATGTTTGGTGTTTGGGATGGGAATGGTAGTTGAATGAATGAATAATGGGATTAAAATTTTTATTTTTTGTTATATTAGTATTCTGTTCTTACAGTTTTGTTTTGAGGGAATAAACATCCATCTGTAGGAGATAGAATATTCACTATTTGATGTCCATCACTGACTTTTTCAACCTCACTGAATTTCATGTTATCTTTATGCATAAGCTTGAAATATGATAGTGATTACTATGAGCATAGTTTCACTCTCACAGCAAAAGCATCCTCCATACTCTAGTGTGTCTATTAATCTCTTTTCATGATAATAAATCAGCAGTTGTGTAGCAACTGTATTTTTATGTGAGATTCATTTCAACTGTGCGAAATTGGAACTTGCTCCTTGTTGGCTTATAAAATTACAGATTAATGATTTCTCACATTATTGCCTGCTCTATCCATGCCACTCTTCAGAATACAGAAATTATTTCTCAGAAGGTTGAATACAAGTTAAGGGATTTCTCATTTGGAATTACACATTATTCTGTCAACTACATTTATCTGCACAAATATAAATTTCTTACTGAATGTAAAAAGGTGTTATTTTTTTTTCTCCGTAACAATAAAACACTGTCTAAAAGAACAGAAATTTTAAATGTTGCTTCTTCCTTTTATTGCCTTGTGGAAACTCATCAATTTTCCTACAGTAAGTCTAATCTTATTTTACAAGAAATACTTGGATGAGTGGTAAGAAAATACTGTCTGTTGAACGTCAGAAGTGCTAGCGTATGATTTCTGATTAATAACATGCTTCTACTACTCCAACAATCTGACTGTCTGTTTTTTCCCAGTGTGCTCACTATATAGAAACAAAGGATCTGATGTCTTAATGACATAGCTTTGACCTCAAATGCTTTCATCAAGAAAAAAAAATATAAATTTTCTAGGCTGTTGAAAATGAATGCAACGTTTGCTCTTTTTATCTGCTTTCCTGTTAGATATACACACACAAATTCACATAAACAGCAACAAAAACATTTTTATGAAAGCCATACACAAAGACCCTATTCTGCAGTTTCCTATAACTTAAGATGAGTCAAACTTTTGCCATTTCCTGCGAAAATGTTACATTAATTGCAATCCTAAAGATTAGAGCTTTTACTGAATTTCTAATTCTGTACATATGGCATTAAAAAGCCTCTCAAATAATTATACAACAGTTGAAATTAGAGAAATTCTGTGAAAATACTAAAAGAAATTCTGTGCATATGGGATAGAGATCCTCAGAGAATTTATATTCACCTTCAAGAAGAGATGATCTTGTGTTGGGAGCAGGGTTTCAGTAATAGAATAAAATCCAAAAGCATTTCCTAGAAAGAGTGCTACCTGTGACCCAGCATTTGCAGAATAATGTTTTAAGTATTCACATAGCAGCATGGTAATTCATTTTATAATGATGTCTTTCTCTATAGTGCTATGACACAGTATGTTCCACAGATGAATGTCTGCACATATTAATGTGTTCACTAAAGGTTTTTTAAAAAAAATCACTTAAATCTTAATTCAGGAGAGGAATTCTGACAGGACTGAAATTAAAACCAAATATTCTACTGATTTCTAAGGCCAAGAAAGTTTCAAATCTTTTTGGTAATATTACTCACTATTCGTTTCAAAAAGAAAAATGGAATGGACTCACTTGTTTTGTAGTTATTCAGTCTTGTATCTCACTTTCATTGATGCAAGACAGCACTGAAAAGAAAACAATACAATACTTGAAACTGGCGTTTCCTTAATTGTAAGAATTGCTCCTAGAACTTGACAGGAATTTGCGTAGCAGATGCATCCAGTTTGACACCAAGTGTCTGAAGTTCCTAGAAATGTATCAGATGGCGTTTGAAAAATGCTTATCAGGAGCATTGTCCGTTTACATAATTTAGCATGCTAAGTACTTCACAGAAGTCATTTCTACTTGTATTAAGTCCGGAAGGTGGAAGGATATCGCCAGCTTGAGTCTTCCTGATTGTGTTTCTGACAGAAGTTCTGATAAAAATGCAGAATGTTGTGTTGGCTTTATTAATGATTTTTGCACTGCATTCAGTGCTAAAAATATTATTCATTTTCTGTGGAAAATTTAATAATTTTATCATCTCTTTAATTAGAAAATCAGTTTTTTTTCATGAGTTTTCAGTGTTGCAACTTCAGCATAAATTCATGACTATGGAGAAGAAATCCTCTAGTCTTTGCTTCAAGTGTCTATGAGATAGTAATAGCCCTGAACAACTACATGCTTCAGCTCTCTTGTACCTAATAACTTTTGAACTTAAAATTCTTTGAGAATGTATTTATAATTAAACACACACAAAAAGGTAATTTTTTGTTAAACATACTACAGTTTTGCTGAAAAAGTGAGTGCTTACTCCATCCAGAGTAAGAACGTATGACCATACTCAAAAATAAAGTAGGTACCTTTAGCATAGCATAATGGCATAAAAAAAACATTCAGTAATTATTATTACTTTTTTACTACTGAATGCTCAGATTTGAACCTTTGGATATTTCCCTTTGCTCTCCTTATACAGAGATTTAGCAACATTGTGACATATCACTTCTCCAAAAGAGAGAAAGGCAAAGACAGTAAAATAATTTCCTGTAGTCCCCGAATTCCTACAGTCTGAGACTGTCCTTAATAACAAAACTCAAGTGACCACATGAAATGCTTTCAAAATGTTTCCAGCTGATGTACCATTAGGTTGTGATATTTTAGACAAAATCTTACTGCATTTACTGAATGGAAAGGTTCTATGTATGTCATATCTTTTGTGCAGATAATTATATGATTCTTTTATATTTTGATGTTTTGTGTGACCACTACTTCACTTCAGAATTTCCTGTTGAGTTTGGTGAAAGCTGCTATCACCAATGGGAGGTAACATGATTTTTTTTATTATTTTTATTTTTTTTACTTTACAGACGAATCATACTTGGTTTTCCTGAATTCATTTTTAGTGTTATTTTGTTTACCTTACAAGATGAGGTAAGGAAAATCAAATGAAAACTCAAAACCCAACACCAAAAGACAACTTGCATAGATTTCAGGTGGAAAGATCCAAATGATCGCCATCATACACCAGGATTGACATCTAACAGACATGTTGTTTATTAATTCTTCGGCTAAGGACTTGGAAAGACACAGAGTTCGCATGTAACCTCTGAACCTAGTTCAGAAATGTTCACAGAAAGAGAAAATAATTTCACTTACAAAAAATCAATATCATACTTCATCCCATATCTTTTCAGAAAAGCTTCCTTCCATACATATCAGGTCAAAACTCCATAATAGTCATAACTCCAGGATAATAAATACCTGAATTTAAAACTGAGCCTTCATTATTTGTTCATTTATTTTTTGTGTCCCATATTGGATTTGGATTAAGGACTAATGAGATCAGTTTGACTTACTTTTTATTGCCAGTTTACATCCTATTTTTGAGCATAAAATTTGAAATGAATGAGTCATGTTACTTTCCTTAAGCATTTAGCAATGTCAATTTCTAGAGTATAGTGCTAGAGACAAAGTAAACACCTTGTAAACTAATCACTGTTGATTTAACTTGATGAACCTGTCATGATTCTTTCCTGGCAGAACATAAGAGCAGCAAATTCCACAACCATTGAAAAACAATTAAAAAACAGAGAATTCTGTGGAAATGATCACTTTGCAACTACATGGTTACAGTCAAAGTCAACAAATTTTTGACCTCCATCAACTGATAATTGCAATCTTGCTTATTAAAACTTAAACACTGCAGAAAACAGCAACTGCAGGAAAATCCCTGCTTTGGAGACAAAGTAATTTTTTTTTATGTACTTGGAACTAAGGTATGAAGTGGATTATAGAATCCTAGAATTGCTTAGGTTGGAAGGGACCTCCAATATCATCCAAAGAACTCCACTCCCCTACCATTGTGAGGAACACTCAAAAATTTCAGGTGAGGCAAGGATCTTAGTGATGGCAGCAGTTTATTCGTTATTGCAATAATGGGCTCACGCCCCCAACTGGCAAGGGAGAAATTGCGCACGGGTCAGCAGAATTCATTCTATTATATACTCTAAACCCGACACAGGTAATGCTCTCCTGGCGCTCGCTCATTGCTTGAGCATCTCAGGCTCACAATTTCCCTGATGCTGTTGCTATGATACGTTTCCATATAAGGTCAGTTACCAACCTGTTGTTTTTTGGTATATTTTGTACTTTCCCATGGAGATAGGAGGGCAATATTTCCAAGGGTGAGCACGCTCGTTCTGTCCCATGCTAGGCTCTCCCTCCTCCCTGCATACTTGCCTTATCTTGTACCCGTCTCAATTCTACCCAAGTCCGAATGCCCCAATTCTTAGCTTTTTACTCTGTTCAGCAACTTTCTTAGTGGAAGAAAAACAAGTTCAGTAAAGGCCTACACTACATACAGAAAATACTGCAAAACCACAATCTACCTCTCACGCCATGAGCAGGGTTGCCACCCAGCAGATCATGCAGCCCAGGGTCCCATCCAACCTGGCCTCGAACATCCCCAGGGATCAGGCGTCTGCAGCTTCTCTGAGCTGTCTGTTTGGTGCCTCACCATGCTCAAAGCAAATATCTTCCTAACACCTAACCTAATTTCCCCTTCTTTTACTTATTATTACTCATACCCAACTGAAAAGTAAATCTGAATATCAAATCAACCAGAAGAAAAAATCAAACCAAATATATTTGGCCCAGTGAGTGCTCCTTTTACCTCTCATCCATTATCCATGATTTTACAGGTTCTGTCTTGTCACTAACAGTGTTATTCTGTTATTATTGTTATTTTTTCCTATTCAGTGACAGGAATTATTCTGTTCTTTAGCTTGGCAGGAGATAAGAAGACATGATGATTAGCAGGTGTGCTTTGGAGAAGAGTTAAGACTGGGAAAGGAACAAAATGCTTTCTTTTTCTTCTCCTCAAAAAAAACCACAAAAACAAAAACAAAAACAAACAGAAGACTGGCAGATGGGAAGGTGTTTATTGTCATTTACTGTAGTGGCCAAACTGTTATTAAAAGGGTAATTAAAATGGTCATCCCACTGCAGTATGTCATGAAGTGTTTGCACCTCACAGTGAAGATGACAGTGTGCTGTGAGGCATACTAAGAGCTTTGTGTGCGTGAACACTGTAACAGTTAGTAGGAAGAAAGGTCTAATAATTTTGAGTATTTTACAGATCTAATTTGAGGGTTCTTTACTTTTCATAGAGAATCTTTTCTAGGGATTATGACTCTTTTCTATAATGTCTCTTGAAAGTGGCAAGATGAGGATTTTTTAACATTTTCAGTATTAGAAAGAAGTTGAATATATTTTAATGTTTCATATTCTTTGATTAGTAATGGCAAGACATTTCAAAACATGATCATTATTTCTATATTCGGACCCACAAAAAATTTGCACTTTCATCCCTTCATACACAGTTCTTTTTCAAGGACAGTTAATGACAAAAATTGTATCCACAATATATTGCAGAGGTTATTTCTGTGCCTATTATATTGATTGATGTAGATGAGGCACAGTTCAACTCTATGGAAATAAAAGCATGAGATTTTACAATTTGGGATGAAGAAAAATGAACAGTAGCAAGCTAGAGATTCCATGAATCTTGCACAAAAAGACCTGTTGCACATGCTCACAGGAAAATGGATGTGTTAGAAGCTCTGGTAGAACTCATTTGGAGTGATGTACACAGCTTAAACCAGTTAAAATAAATGATAGAAAATGAAGCTACCTCACTGACTCTCGCTTTGAATGATGGCTGTTTCAAAAATAAACTGAAAATATTCTGCATGAAGAACATAAGGAGTAGCTAAAAATATGGAATAATAATAAACAAATGAAAAAGACTCAGACTGTACTCAGTATCTTCAAGTATTGGTGCCATTAAAAATGACCATGGAAAGGACTGTTTTTATCAATAGTTAATCCAAAACCAGCTGAGAGTACTTGAAGGATGGTTCTGTGAGTGTGTTGCAAAATATGGATTTACCAATATGCTTCTCTTGACTTCAAATACCAATGGTTATTAGGAAATGTTAATTGCATGCGTGTTGAAAGAACTGTAGAGTTGCTACTGTCTATATTTATCACTTTCAAATTATAAAGGCAGCCATAACATTTGCCTCCTGAAGAGATTTTCACCAATAAACCAAAATAAATTCTTGCATGGGAGGTACTGTGATTACTGAGTTTGTCCAGATACTTAAGTTCTATTTAGGTATGTACACAGATAGGTAAGTTGATTTCATCTAAAATAGAGAAAATAATAATAATAAAAAAAGAACAAGCAAACAAATGTGGGATATTTTCCTGCATGTCCCACATTCCATATCCTCGCATGTTTCACATGTCTTGCACTGTATGTTTTCAAGTTAAGAAAATGTTTGTATTTTAGTTATCTGGAAATATTTTCAAGGCTACTTTTGACTCAGCCATAGTGAATGGCATTTTCAATGTTAATGAAAACTCATCTTGTTTTATGAAACATTACTAAACTTCGAGTTACCTAATTTTCCCTTGCAATACAGGGGGAAAACTTTGTGGAGGAGGAAAAAAACAGTTTCGCATATAACTTGACTTTCAACAGAATTTGATAGTCTTGCACAGCATTCCCATAAGCAAATTATAGAAATGTTATGGAACCTAGTGTAGAGTGGGAAAGCAAGCAGTGAAGAAGTCATGCTGAGAGTAGCTATCTGTTGTTCACAGACTGAAATATGAGTTAAGTGAAATTTCTCAAGGTCAGTATTATTTGTTGCTTTCATCGAGGATTTGGACAGTGGAATAGAGAATGCCCTTATTAAATTTTCAGGCAAAAACAAGCAAGGGCAGGACAACTACAAGCACTTGGGAAGATTACAATGTGAAATGTTGATTGATTGGAGCAATAGCGTGTGGTGGACAGGATATAAATCAATCAGAGAAGGGGAAAAGTCCTACACATGAGAATAATCGACTATGTGGTACAAGATGGAGAATGCTAGAAAAGCAGTTCTGCAGATGCCAACCTACAGCTTGTAGAGGTTAAAAAGCTAAGCCAGAAACAACAGTGACCTGGTCTTGTGCTGAAAACTAAATGTTTTGAAAGAGAGGACATCTTTGTGACACTGTAGAAAAGAGGTCTACAAGTGCTAAGGACCGTTCAGCTCCAAAACTGTATAGTTATCACTGGAGATTTTTTGGTATTCGATGACAAATACAGGACAGGGCTCAATAACTGTACTTATTTTCTGTGGTTCTCTATCAAGCTACTGTTTCTCTCTAAAGCTGCTCATATCATTACATATATCTTCTCCCAGACTGTTTAGGGTAAACACATAAGAAATGAAGTTGCAGTATATGCAGTAATGTATGTGAAAAGAATGGGTTTTACTTATTTTAAAGACAACAGACAACGTGTTTGGGCTGCCTTGATATTTCAGATATATCTGAAATTTCTTAGTATAAAGACGAAAAGCTGGGATAGAAACATCTGGGTTGTAATATCTCTAGGTAATTGCCCCCCTTGGTGTTGCACCTGCAGATAGATGTTGTATAGAATGTACCTGCATGGAACCTACAAAACAGGTGAATAAGTTGAAAGGATTGTTCCATTTAGATATGCAATCCTTTTCTTTTTCCTTCTTTCTTATTTTTTTTTTTTTTGTTGTTAAGTAGAATTATCTTCTGTCCATATTATTCTAACTGGATGTTGCCTTCTGGCACAGGCAGATGATGCTCAAGTGTTAACAACCTAGACTCTGTCAAAAAGAATTTCTGGGTAGCTGGGAACAATTTCTGATATTTGTGGGGACATTTACAGGCTTCCCCTGCCAAAATCAGCTTTATATAATGGTTTTCTTGATCTACTGATGTTTTCTTTGTTACTAATCCTGAAAAAGTTTAAGAATAAATTTTACTTGTTCAAATACAGAGCACAGTGAATAGAATTGAGGTAATTTGCCCATTGTTTTCAATAAGGATAAAGTTGGACTTTGGAAGCGGTCCCACTGTCATTGTGTATAACGTGTATGAAATGTGCACACAAGTCACAGCCAAAATCATATCCTGTGTTCAGTATTGTGAAAGGAAAATGAAGAATTCTTATGCAGTCATTTTAACATTATATTTCCAGTGTTTAGAGAGATGTGAAAAAAATGTAGCGGATAAACAGGTATGGGTATAGGTAAGTATAACATTCACACATGAAATTGTCAGAACTTTTTTGGTTCAAAAGAAACCTCATTTTTTTGCCACTCTACTCCTTTCTAGTTTGTTCTGTTTCTTTCAGATGTCAAGTGACCTAACTATTGCTGTATGTTAAAAGAAAGGCAGAATAATTTCACGTAATGACTTTATGCACTAAAAAATAATGTACTTCACAGTATTAGGAAAACTTATATAAGAGGCTGCTTTCAATAAAATATGGATGTAGAGATATGGCCCACCTTTGACCAAGACAAGAAGAGGTTGATTAACTGCTCTGGGAATAGGAAAGAGGACCAATCTTTTCCTGTAAAAAGCGTCCAGTGTTCATGTTCTAAAGGGGAAGCATTAGAGCACTGGCTAATTAGGAACAGGAAACAAAAGAAGGAAGCCAGTTAAATCCGTGTTTGCACAGGAACGGGCTGCAAAATCTTTAACTAACGATGGAAGAAATAGATGTAGCTCTCTTTAGCTATAAAGTTTAAGTTTGTCAGGAGATGTAATTTGGTCATGAAAAGTAATGTAATCTAAGAAAAAAGGAAAAAAAGAAATTACAATCAGATTATAGAGAAGAAAATATCTGTGATTTCATTTACTCCTGGAGTAAAGACCTAAGGCTGGTTGAGGATATTTTTTGGCAGTTGTATCTTTCTCTTCAAAACACATTTGTATGCACAAAGCATGAAAGCTTTATTCCTCTGTAACTCAGAAATTCCTTCTGCTGAAGTACACAATGTTTTACTAGTATTACTAGCACATGTATTAGCACAGAAATATTTCAGGGATGTATACACTTGCTGGGCAGCTGAAGACAAGAATTTTTGATGACTACCTACTGTTGTACATGGAAATTTCTGTGCTGCCTATTTTTAATCTCTTCTTGAATAAAACTTCAATATAGGTTAGTAATTTGGTTAATATGACCAAAAAAGGTCACTCTGAAAGTAACGCCTTCTGTTTATTTCCATGGAAATATTAATAGATACATAGAGCACAATAATACTATTTGATAGAGCAAATTCTCAGCTACAAAACACCTGTGCATCTTCACCAGAGATGAACAGGAGCCTACATGCTGTGGTCATAAAAATTTCTACCAGTTGGAGAGACCCACAGTTTCTCCCACTGAGAAATATAGCAGCAAAATTACTATGAAGATGTTGCCTATGCAGTACATGAAATGAAGCTATGGATGATGCAAAAGGCACAGTCATCTCAGATTATAATAGTACAAGATGGTCTATGTTATATTGAATAGATGTTTGAGCCCTGTGGTGTGATTAGTGGTGTTGTTTTTGTTGAGTTGGTGTATAGTTGTAATTATACAAGGTTGTAGTAGATGGATAGCCAGAGGTTATAGAGGAATAACTCACCAACACTGAGACTCACAGTTAAGTAGCTACTCACCACAAGGAACTCCACAGAGGAGCAATCTCCAAAAGAGGTACTGCCTTAGTGGTGGTCAGTCCTTAAATGGGATCTAGGAGAGGTGGAGTCAAGCTCCACCCCTTCTGGGAGCACAGCTGAATTACCTTCACCTGTGTTCCCGCAGCTGACCCATCACTTGCCTCAGATGGTTAATCAGAGGTTCAGGCTGTGATTAACAGTTTCCCATACAGTTGGGTAGTTTTGACAATGATATCTACACTCCCTACCTAGTGAGTCTTGCTAATCTACCCAGAAATTTCCCATTCCACGAGGCTGATGGAGCGCTAGCTGTGCAGCTTAGTTCTTTAGATAGTACTGGAGATGAGAGATACAAAAACCAGTCCCTTATCAAATGACTAGTGGTTCCTTTCAGTGGGCTGTAGTCAGAACATTACTCTCCTGTACAGCTGATTTATTTTAATGATCAGTCCTGATAGGCTGCTAAAGACTGCAGTCTTTTTGTCAGTGACACACAGCGGTCTTTCATCTCCTACAAGCTATATTCTGCACACTGTGCGTATCTATCGAAAATAATCTACTTTGGCCAGCAATAGACAATATGAAAGTAGAGCAATTGAGTGAGTCAGTAACAGATGTTTTAGAAGGGATCTGTCAGCATCTAAAATGTTAGCAAAGAAGACTTCCTCATCGCTCCTGACACCTGAGGATAAATGCTGCCTGCACAAGTCAACATACTAATAGGTTCCTTACAGACCTTTATTTTCTGTGAATTCCTTGCTAATTAGTTTGTTTTTATGTAAAACTGGCAAAACATCCTAAGTGTGTGCAATGGGGAAAAGAAATTAAGGTTCATGTGTGTTTCAGAAACAGTCAAAATCTGATCTGATGATGGGAAAAGTGATTCTGTTTAACAGTCCCACTTCCATTCTATTTTCTCAGCTTGTCATAGCTGAGGTGTGGTCTTTGACAAAAGTTTATTTTCTGGACCTGTTTAGAAGAATTCTGTGTATTAAGATCATATTTAGCACAAGTTAAACAAAAAGGAAAACAAAAAGGAAAACACTGAGAGTGAGAAACAGTCGCTTTAGATGCAAAGCCTGCAAACAAAAAACACCTGGGTGACATAAAGTGCAAAGAATCCAGTTGCTGAATGAATGATTCAGTTACTTGGATAGTGTAGCATTAGTAGCCACCTGCAGTGAAAACACAGTGCAGAACTAGCAGATGGCAAGTTTAAGGAAGGATTGTTCAGAAGTTAAGTCATTTTCATTAAAAATGATGAGTGGACCTCTGCTGCGGTTTCATTCTGAGCTAAACCCTTTTTTGTGTTAAAGGTAGTACCAGACTAATGCACCTCTGTTAATGAATTCTGAATTTCTTCAAATATGAAGACAGTTCCAAATATGGGTTTATTTCCCTTAGACTTGTGACCACTGAACACAAGCAATTTAACATTTATCTGAATTGCAAATTCTGTTGTAACCTATTGTTTATGAAATGCTACTTTCTGTTATCCATGAGAAATAAATAGGAAAGCAACAGAGATCTAATGGTACTCAAGATCTGAATTCTGAGGTGAATCCTTGTGTTTGTACCTTTCAGTTGTGATCCTGCTATATGCAAAGACCTTTTCTGGTTCAAGGTCTTAAAAAATGTGTGAATATTCTCCAGTTATAACCTAAAATTCAATATTTATCACTGTGAAATAGTCATTAGTATGTTTATGTAAAAATGACGGAGTAAGTACAGAGTGAGCTCATTTAATATTTTACATGTCGAGTATGCATTTTGCAATGTTTACTTAGTGCTAATTCATAATTCATATTTCAAAACCAAGATTTATAGATCAGGTTTGATTTAATCTGCTTATTTACTCTTTGTGTGTGTGTGTGTGTGTGTCACCCAGTACCAAGATGACCCCACTTTGATTAGAACCAAGCAGCACTTTCGATACTTAGAATGTCCCACTGACCTGGCAGGGATAAGCACTGCTATATTTTTACATGTTTATTTTAGTAAACATTGTTCTTAGCTAACATATTCAGGATTGAGGCTGGCACAGAAAAATGAGATACAGGACTGAAGTCTGCCATGCATTTTCTGTGTCAATTTTTACATCTGTTTTGGCATTTCAAGGGGGAAATCTCCAAGGATCTGTTTGGCATTGCAAATTAGTATAGAATCTAATTTTACAGTCTTCATTTGCTATTTTAGCATCTTTTTCCATCACAAAGTAATTTTAAATGTTATTAAAATATCATATTGAAATTTGAATTAATGGAGTAAAATTAGACATTTAGAAATTGTATTTAAAAGCTACTGAATATGATTTGTGGTGTTGGTTTTTTTTTAATTTTTAGATGCTTTATTTTCTTCACCATTTAACATTCTGAGGAACATATTCTACTTTTGCAGACTTTCAAAGCATTTCTGTGCTAATCGTAGTGTACTTACAAACTGTTCTGCCAGGTGTCTCTGATTGCATCCTTTGGAAAGTCTTTACAAATGGCAAGGGCTTTGAATGGTACTCACAGCACTGAGAGCATGAAACTGAACCTTTCTTGAATTAACAGCTTGAATGAAAGCACAATTTCTGACTTGTGAAAGACATTATTTATAAAATGTATTTCTGTGAATTGAGTATTACCTTTCAATGTGCCGTATATACAGTATGTCTGCAGCCATACACGTTCATATTAAAGGGTTTTATTACGCCTTTTGAATTTTTATATTAAAAATGTATTTATTGAAATTTTAAATATAAAAATTCAAAAGGCAGAAGATAAAGAACATCTAATTTATTCCGAAATATAATAACATTCCAAGGCATTCTTACCACTGAAGGGAAAAAATAACTCTGAGTCTAAATCTAGAGGTCTTTATTTTATCTATATTTTTCACAGTATTGTATATTGGAGTCACCTATGTATTCCAACATTAAAATAGTGATTGAAAGGACAGCTAAAGTCTTTCAAGTAATTTTAGGGCAGAAAGGAAGATATACGATAGGCATCCTGGCATGAAGACAATGTACAGAGAGAGATGTAGAGGTTTTTTATTGATTGTATCTAAATTAAGAATGGAAGAAGGGCCATGAAATGTCAGTCTGGTCCATCCATCTAGCTCAGTGTCCTATCTTCAGTGGCCAAAAGCAACTGCCTAGAGAAGAACAGAAGAGCAAAGTAAATATGCTCCTCAGAAACATTCTCCTAGCATCCAGTCATTTGCCACTCCAGGACTTCATGAGACATCTGCAGTTTCTATTTATTTTTTTAATTACTCTGGAGATAGCTCTTCTCTGAACTTTGCTAACACCTTCTGGAAAGCCTGTCAATGTATCCACTCCTCAGCATCTTGTGGCAGGCAGAACTGTGCCTAAGCTACTGGTTGTATGAATAACAGCCTCTTTTATTTGAGGGGAGCTTTCTCTTATCTGAAACCAGTCTCCAGTTTTCATATTAACAGTTCTTTTCTTGGAAGAGAACCAATCAATCCTTATACACCTTCTCCACAGTGCTTCTGATTTTATAGAATTGTCTCACATGCCCCTCAGTTGTTTCTTTTTCAGTCTGTAGAGTCCTAGCCTACTTAGGTTTTTTGGTGCGAATGCTGTTCCATACTCTTGATTGTCCTTGGGTTTCTTATGAAACTTTTCCAGCTCTACTATAACCTCTTAGAGACGCATAGCCCAGAATTACATGTATTATTCCAGATGAAGGAGAAATATGTATGTATAGAGCAGCATGTTCATGTTCTTTATTTTGTATTTTTTTCCCTTCCCCATTGATCCTGGTCTTTTCCTTGTCTTGTAGGCTTCTCCTGAGCTCTGAGCTGTATTTTCACTTTCATTCCTTAGTGGGAACAACCAGCTCAGTGCCCATTGTTGTGTATGACAGTTAAGGCTGCTTTTATTTCCCCGCCTTTTGCATCATTTCACAATAGTGCTATTTTGGCCATTTTATTGGCTATTCACTACAAAAAACTTTGGGTTTTACCTTGAGCAATATTTTGTATTTTGCCTTCAGCTTTACTCTGTTTAGAAGAGAACCCCAAGGATTTTGCAAAGCAGGCCTTCTTTTCACAAAAGCAGATTTGACTTTTCCCTAGTGTATTATAGTTATCCATGTGTTCACTAGTTCTGATCTCTACTGAAGCTTCTATTAGATATTCTGATAAATACATCCAGATGATATGAAAAAGAGTGAATACAAAAGTTTCTCATTTCCATCAGGACCCAAGGGCAAAGGGAAAGAAAAATGATTGGTTCTCAGCAGTCATCGGTATAGTTACCCAAAAAGACAAAGTTGAGGATAAACATGGTTCATTCTTAAAACAAAGACTGGAAATCATGCAACACCCCTCCCTCACGCATTCATTCACTGCTAAGAATAAGCAACTTTTGCACCAAATACTGAATAAAAAGTTACAAAAAGCATGATGAAATGTTTGATATCATGACCTTAACACACAATCGTGTAGTCTTAAAGAGATAAAATGTCAGCAAAAATTTCTGAGTTACAGTAGCGCTCACAGAATATGAGGTATCATTCAGATGCAGAAAAAGGCATGATTCATACTTGACAGCCTCCATTTTATGAAAAAGGATCCATGAAAATAATGAAGTCCCAGATGTTACTCCTCCTTATCTGGAAAATTCATTCTGAGCTCTTTTTAACAAAGTTTTACTTAAGCACTTGTAAACTGAAATGCTTTTGGAACTTTATTAGACAAATGGCTCCATTCTTGCATTTTTTGATGCCTTTTTTTGTATCAAGCTTAACTTAAGGTTAAGTACCAGAGTCCTGTGTAGAGCTAAGTTCCACAAATCTCATACTGCTAAATGAAGCAGGTAAAATTAAATACAACATAAAATGCAAAGTGTCATAGTGAACCTTATGGTACAGAACTTTCTGTGCAGTGACCTGAAGATAAAACCTCATTCTTTTACATTGTGCTGCTTTATTCCATATTGTAAAGTAAATACATTTCCTTTAGTTACTGCATATTCCTGCTATGCTTAATCAGTTACCATTGTTAGTGTGCTGAGAGTAAAATAGCTCAGCCTATTTCCTGCCCTTTTCAGCTGAATAGTGGTCTTCCTATCAGGTGAATGGCTCCTCTAGCACTTCATACTTTCCTATGAAAAAGGCACTACCACCTGTTCTGCCTCTGGCAACCTTTTCTAAAGGAAGAGGAATAACTTTCTTTTGATGTCCTGCGGTGGGGTGCAAATACAACGCTCTCATGATGAAATTTATTGATCCAGTCAAAATTCTGCCAGCTGAATTTTGCTGTTAAGTTGATATTGGCAGGTTTTATGCTGGATCATGCATAGCCCATTCTCTTGCAGCCAGCATAAAATCAATAGAATCTTAGTTTTCTCCATTTGATCATAGAAAGGGAGAGTATTTTGGACATGCGCCTATCTCAAAATGTATCAATTAACAAAGAAGGATTTATTCTGAAAACTCTTCTCTAAACCCCGTCTTTCAGGCTGGAGACTCCCTTTTATACGTTGTATTAGAAACATAGGATATATTTTGGACTCTCCATTTACTTGGAGCTCCAGGTACCTAAAAGTTAGTCTTATGACACTACTATACATTTTGGATCCTCTCGCTAGCTAGTCTTATTCTATTAACTTAAAAACATTAGTCCAGCAATAGGATTTTTTTTTATTTTTTTTTTAAGTCACCCAAATGTATACAATAATGCAAAATTTGGATTGGAAAGAAGAGAGGAGTGTTTTACAACAAGGGTAGAGAAGGGTATGGAACAGATTGCCCAGAGATGTGATGAATGACCTGTCCCTGGACACAGTCAGTGTCAAGCTGGCTGGGGCTCTGAACAACCTGATCTAGCTGTAAGTGTCCCTGTTCACTGCAGGGAGTTGGACTAGATGAGCTTTAGGGGTCCCCTCCAGCTCAAATGATTCTATGATTTTATGAAATACTTTTCAAAAGGAGCACTGGCTCATTCTTGGTGAATACAACAAGTTAAATGTAGAGTCATGAATAATATTTAGAACTTCACTCTCTCTGGAGAAATACAAATACATTAAAAAGAAAACAGTAGAATAGACTATCAAGAAAGGAAATGCTATTCGCTCTGTTTTAACTGACTGCTTGCCCCATAATCTTGGATAAAGTAATCAAGCAAAATCTTAGAGGTAGTCTAATTTGAGTAACATATTTCAAGTTACATTTCTGAGAAGAGATCATATGTATATAAATTCAAATCTATCATAATATGGTATGTGTTGCACACACTGTTCAAAGACATGTAGTCATGAGAAAAAAACAAACACAAAATGCAACCATATTCAATGAACAATATTTGTACTGGAATTAAATGACAAGTTTTTGACTTATTAGCACCATGTCCACCACCACAAGAGATCAAAGAAAGGAAGCCCAAAGAAGAGTTGACACCAAAAGCATCAAAACCTAACAAAAGGGGAGCAGAAAAAAGAACATTTCTCAGTTGAGCTTGAGTAAGAGAACCATGATTGATGACCCTGCTTTCAACTCTTTCTGTATGAGAACACCTGCCTGCAGCAGCCTCTGACAATATTAGGTGACTGTGTGAATAATAAATCTGGTCGACATTATAGGCAGTTGTTTTAGTTTACAGCTTTAACGGAATTACAGCAACAAGAATAACAATCTGTTGCATGATATCTATCTTTCTATCTATCTATTTATTTATTTATTGCAACTGAAGGCTTCAATTGATGACAACAAATTCTTTGTCCGCATTTGATTTATGAACTGTGGAGGTAGGAAGGAAATATTCAGCTTTGTTTTCATATGGGCAGTGAACAACTTTAACAAATGTACCTTTCCCAGAAGCAGTTAGTTTCTGTTCTCCCAAATTTATATGTCTTGAAGACACAGACCCTAAATGCAGTTCGAGGTGCTTCTGTGTTCCCTATATTCCACTGAAAATTGTTGCTGCTCCTTGGACTAATTGCATGTGTTTATCTGTATCCAGTTGAAACATTAAGCTCATATGAAAATTTCCAGATAACTCAGTATCTTTTTACCTGTATTTTTTACTTTCTGTTTTTTAGTTATGCTTATTCCTCATAAAACATTACTTGGGCATCTCTCTTCTCTTGAAATGAAGTTGGGATATCCATCTTGTTAAACCTAGCTGTCTAAAATCTAGGACATTTGCAATCTTGCCAGGTAGGCAAGCATTTTAGCTGGCAGAAGAAACCTGAAGGGCTACGTAAGGTGAGAGGTGTCAGTCTTCTCTCTATAGCCTAAAGACTTGTTAGACCACTGAGCTTATATGAAACTTGCTAAAGCTGAGAAGTCATGAAAGTATGTTAAAGGTTGTTTGAAATGTGGAACTTTTAAAGTGCCTAAAAATAAGATTAGAACATTAATCAAATTCTGCTTTTTTTTTTTTTTTTTCATTTTTACCTGTGAAATCACAACTTACCTGGGACTGTTTCCTCTAAAATGTACAGCTGCATTGTCCATTACCAGACAACATGAGTTTACGGCAAAATAGGCACGGAGACTGAAATTTTAGAAATTTAGTATAATTAAATTGAAAACTAATTTTGTCTTTCTAAAGAATTATGACTACCTCTTTGTAGTTTGGTCTTTTCTGAATACTGCAGTTTAATTTCATCCTACTTTACTAATCTCTGTTACTGTTGTGATGGCTTTGTTTTATCTTGATGCCATAGTGAAATGATAAAGGAGATCATAATGGATTGAATCATAGAATCACAGAATCATAGAACCACCAAGGTTAGAAAAGACCTACAAGATCATCCAGTCCAACCGTTCACCTATCACCAATAGCTCCCACTAAACCATGTCCCTCAACACAACATCCAATCATTCCTTGAACACCCCCAGGGTCGGTGACTCCACCACCTCCCAGGGCAGTCCATTCCAGTGCCTGACCACCCTTTCTGAGAATTAATATTTCCTAATGTCCAGCCTGAATCTCCCCTGCTGCAGCTTGAAACCATTACCTCTAGTCCTATCACTAATGACACGAGAGAAGAGGCTGACCCCCAGCTCACCACAACCTCCCTTCAGGAAGTTATAGAGAGCAATAAGGTCTCCCCTGAGACCTTGACTGATACATTAGATAAGCAGTCTGGGAAAAACATGTGACAGGTCCTAGAAAGTACAAATATGAAAACATCCCTAAGTGCTACGAGTTGTTTTGTGTAGGAAGTCACAGAGGGAGATTGCAGTGGTCCTACCTGTAACTTGTTCTTTTTATAGAGAAATGTCAAAACAAACCTCAAGAACATAGAATATTGTTCTGACATAATACTGTGCAAATGGCTTACTCTTGTCAATCTGTGGATCTGTTGTTAAATTCAGAACTGAATTCAATAGTAAGATTAGCTGGACCACACAGTGGTGACCTAAGTTATTTCTTGCCCATCATGAAAGTTCAAAGTATCTTGTCAGGGATATGTTGAGCACAAACAGTCCTGAAATAATCTCCTTCTGTTTTGGAAATACTAAGCGCAGTAAACCTGTTCAAGTGAATCTAGACCTCAAGTTTTAACTTAATGGTTCTTAATTTGTTTGAATTACTGTCAAGCTAGATGTAATGTTCAAGAAATTAAAGACTATTAATAACATAATTAACCTGTAAATGGAATCGAGCAAATTATCATAGTGTAGTTCTGGTATTTATATGTATACATTTCTGTTTTAAACAGTTGCTTCCCACTAGAACTCTTCCATAACTTTTAAAACTAAAGGGAAGTTTTATAACCAAGTTATAAATCAGTGAAGAAACAAGACAGTATTACCATGGCAGCAATGTGAACAGCATTAAAACCATTGCACATCTTGGTGTTTTTTAAAAGTGAAAAACTACGTCCATTTTAAATGTGATTTTCAGTTTCATTAGCAAGGAAGCAGGAAAAAAAAGCAGTTCTGAAGTAATTTTGAACATTTTCCCTTGCATTATACATATACACCAGATTAGTCCTGTTATTTAATTAAAAATGGGACAAAATATGTCCAATCTGATATTGATTCTTGTTCAGGAAGTCTCTGAAAGCCACAGGAAGATAGGCAGCTCCTTGGACTCAGTAGCACTGTATGTGTACTACTTGTTGCATATACCCATGTCTTCCTGTTCAGGAATTGTATTTATATGTATCTAGTGGGGAAGCATGAATGCCATCTAGATGCAAAGTAGACTCCTCATGCGCCAGAGTGATAGAGTGAATTCAGTAACATTTCATAGGGTATTAACAGAAACCCCAATCTGCAGGCCAGAGGGCCGGATCCCTCAGGCATAAAGAGAAGATGCTGGAAGCACACAGCCAATCTTTGTCTCAGTATGAGGCAGAGCAGGCACTATCCTTTTATCCAGTAGCATGAGTGGAGAATAGGAATATGTGTTTATCAGCATTCTCTGGGAAGCGGCAGGCACAGATCCTAATCTCTCCTACAAGTAAGTGAACTGCTTGAGAATCACCTTGCCCTAGCATAGGCTGGGTAGAAGAGATCACTCCTCTTTCTTCCTCTCTTTATGTCAGGCATTTATGAACAACAAATTTTGATGATGTGTATTTCTAGGCATTGGCTAGATAAAGAACCTAAAATCTACCATCCTGTTAGGGATAGGCACCTGTTTCACTCCTGAGTCCCTTATGCTATGGGGACAAAAATTTACTTTTTCACTGGTGGAATGAGTTTGATTTTGTTTATCCATAATTATCCATACTTAGATGTTTTAAACATGTAACGATGAGGCAAAATCTTAAACATTGTGAGTGAAATTTCAGACCCCTTCAAAAGTTCCAGTCACACAGTTCTCAAAAATAGATGACACTGCACAATGTATAGGCATTAGGTAGAAACAATACAGGTGATTTCATACCTAGGTCAATTATCATAAGGAACTGTGGAAAATGCAGTTGAAAATCATATTTTGTAACTTGAGATCTTTACTCTCAGTCTGCAGGCTGACTCTTGTTTGTGATGGCTTTTTGAGCAGCGGATGGTTTCCTTTTGAGAAGTGGAATGTTGCCAGCTTCATCCTCTTAAGTGTTTAGCAAATGATGGCTTTAAGTAGCTATCAGCCATAGGCTTGAAGCAAACAAGTGCTGCAGAGGGAACTATAATCTTCTGACAGATTTGACAGTACCCCTTTGCATTTTAAATCTCAGACATCACCACCAATCTATAAGAAACCTGAATTTATTGATAGTATTATAAATGCAATTGCTGCTTTTTCTTCATATGTTAGTGGCCATCATTTCTCACATCTTGGTGCTTCAGAGGGAAACCTAACATTTCAGTCACCTGACAGTGTGTTGTAAGACACAATTTGCCTGTCTTGCATGTATTTCATTCTGCCTCTGTAGCGTAACTTACAGTGTGAAATGCTACACTTTATATGTAAAGGATAAATGATATTTTACCTTGAGTAGGTTTGTTAAAGTAGATTTTTTCTGTGATTCAGCTATGCCATTTGTTCAAGTATTTTTAGGAGGGACTCAAGGATGTTAACCTCTGATTCTAGAACTGAACATCCGTTAACATTAAATGTTCAAAATTCTAATGGGAAACTGGCTTTGCGGTGTCTTTAAGGATTTGTGTAGCGTAATGATGGAAGCAGAAAGTTAGACATACTCATTTTGGGTTTCCTTAGATAACAGCAAGCAGCGTCCTTTTGTCATAGTGTACACATTACCCACTGCATCTACTGTGAGATTTTTTTCTGTGCATATCAGTAGCTTAGTACTTAGAGTCCTTGAAAATATTGTGTAGTGGATAAAGTATGTGAACTACCTTCATAAATTAGCTGTATTCAGTCTGGGATAAATGCGAATAATTTTGCAGAATGCTTGCCTTTGAAGGCTCAGTTTTGCCAATCCTCCCTACTCTGTCCAGGTCTCAAATTTTTCTGTATGCTTCAGTTTTTCAGTGAGATCTGCATGGACTGAGCCATACGCTTGTGAATAACTCTTAAAAGGATTAGTTTTGATTGTTGTGGATTTCATGCAGATGTTTCTTTAGGAGAATAGTGTATCATTTGAGATACCGGACTGTTCTACAGTTGTTACTAGTGATATATACCAAAATGATACTGCCTTCTTCCAAATTCAGTAAACATAACATTCTGTTCCTCTAATAAAAATAATGATATATGCTATGTTGAATTTCATGGGCATAATTCAAGCACTCAGCTGCATAATGTGGCTATTTAATTAATATAATATATTTTTTGTGCGTGCTGCTGTATGATTAACTGTCCCTGCTGAGACGTGTACCGTAGGTACAATTGAAATGGATGAGCCTAATGAACAAGGATATTTGCATTTCATTACTATGTTGTGTAATTTAACTCATAAAATTTTATGGAATTAATTTAGCACTATTTTCTGTAGATGATCATAACAACAACATTTTATACTCATTATGAGAAAAAGTTGATTCAAAACACAAGCAAAATCATTCATGTCTTTTTCTAACACACAAAAAAAGCCTCAGATTTCCTGCAAAACTCAGCTTTTTATGCCTAAATTATTTCAGGGTACTTTTGCTGATCAAGTATGGCCCTAACCTACTGTAGCTGAAGTGGAAGGCATGATTCTTGTCAATGTTATTCTCTCATCTCTCTAATCTCTAATGACTTGCTAGAAGGTGGTAAGGGGAATTAAATTCTCAAAGCAACTATTAGGTTGATGGAAAAGCTCCCTGAAAGATTAATTATTTCTTGCATAGAAAATGATCTAGACATGTTTTGTATATAAATGCAGAGTTAGCAGAATTTTCAGTTCTGTTGCTTGCAATTATGCATGTGACGTGCTGAGCCACAGGACATAAATTCTGAATTTAGAAACAGTCCTTTCTGAAATAAGGCCAGAAACGAGGAAGAGGTTCTGGAGCAAACCAGCCTAGTGTCCAGACCAGTTTACACATCGTAAGGGTCTGCAGACAAGTGTACAGTTTGTAGCAGGTCAAGAAAAATCATTAAATTACCAAAATGATTCCTCAAATTTTCTCCAGTATGTGTATGAAGTTTACTTTTGTCTTTTGGTAAAATGATTACACTTGCTTTGACATGAGTTTTGCATTCAGTAAACCTTTCCCCAGGGCCAGATTTAAGTCAGGAAGTCTCGGTGGGGACAAAGAAAGCAGCATAAAAAGAGCATCACTGCTAGTGGGAAGAAGAGAACTGGCTGCTATTTTCTCCCATCAGCATATTTTTAGTGGGAGAAAAGAAAAAACTAGGGGTTACACCAGCAGTTCCCACTACCTGCAAAGGCATCTCTCCAGATTCCTTCACGGTGCGTTTCTGAGGCACTATGATATCCTTAGGATTTGTCAGCACTGCAGAGCTAAAATGAATAAAATCTTTATTGTTTATCAGGTCTGTTCATGTTGCACTTAACTCATCATTCCGCAAAGCCAAAAGGCCTAATTGGAGCGAAGCAATCCTATGTGGTGGGAAATGGCCTACAGATAATACAGATAATTCCCCAGCTACTATTACTAGTGCTTGTATCTTAATACCATTTTCTCTTCTAACTCAATTTAGACTAACTTGTGTGGAGTGGATGTGAACATACATAATTCAGACCAATTCAGTTGTGACAATTTATTACAAGAGAGTGGTAGAAGAGCTCCCATATAGTGTAAAATCTCTTTATATGAAGATATGAAGGCAAAGTCTTGCTTTGTTTAAGGGCAAAAGAAATATTATCATAATTTTTTTTAATTTTTTTTATTTTTTTAATTTTTTGAGTCCCATGCGCTAATTCTTAGATCAAACTCCACACCTTTTGAGAGTAGAAGGGCATACGTATATTTCAGGAAGCTTCTAAGGGAAACAGAAACTTTTACTCCCTGTTATGCTTTCCAGTTATTGTTCTTAACAAAGAATGACATTCACAGTTCAAGAAGACATCAGAGCAAAATAATTTCTCAAAATAATTGAAATTGTTTTAAGATTTTTCATATTGAAGCACAAATAGGATTTTTTCACTTTATCTTTTATAACAGGGAGGGAGATATGCACATACAGGAAAATGTAATCTTTTCCTTTTCCCTGATGACTCTTACATCTAACCTCCAAAGGTAATTAAGAGGAAATATTCTGAAGTTAAAGTGGTTTCACATTTTCCATTTTTTGTTCCAAATATTTGAACTTTGAATTTACTCTGTCCTGAACATAAAGTCTTAGCTGGTGTAGATGATTGAAAGCAATAGCAGAGCTGTCCATTTTGTAGATGTGCTAAGGCTTGTAAAATTTTCAAACTGCATTCAGCTGTCAGGAAGAAGTAACAACACTGACATGAGATCTCATTTTAACATGAATTTTGATTGACAGAGATGTTTGTTGTGCTTAACTCGTGTCATATCTGTGTACAACAAGCCTTTTGACTGACTTTATTATGTTGGTTGGATTGTGCTGTATCTCAGAGGAATGCACAAAAGACAGCAAAGACTCAGGGATCATTTGGGGGATACAGAATCTTGCATTTCAGAGGAGCCACCACTTAAAAAAAAACAAAACTGAAAAGCAGAGGCAATGCCCAAAAGCACAGAATCTAAAGGAACTTCTCACTCATTTGTAGGTCTACATACTGTGACTGTCATGGTTTTAAAGTGTTTTCTATATTAGCAATCTTAGATGCTTCACTATTTTTAAAACCTAAACTCACCATTCCTAAACGTCAAAAACTGAGAAGCAAGTACATAGCAAGTATTATCCCTCCTCAGCTATGTAACATGGTCATGCATGCTAGTGAAGAGGATCTGCACAAGCATCAGCAGATTTGTGTCCTAGTGGAATTCCTTTCCTCAAATACCAGAAAAAAAGATTACTCATTTCTTCCACAATGTCCTGGCCTTCATGCATAACACTTGCTCTAGCCTCCCCTCCCACAAGAAGCTGGTCATAACTGTCTTCTGCATTGCTGGCCTTTACATTCCACCCATTGTCTTTTTAGAATGTGCTCATTTCCTCTGTGCTGAAGGCCCCCAGTTACAAGTTATAACTTGTTCACTGGAAAAGAGAGTGCTTGGTTCTAACCACTGCTCCAGAAGTACCACCTCACACAATAAAGCAGCTCTCATCTTAAAGTATTTCTATAGTCAGTAGTATAGAGTTTAGGAGATCTGCATCTCAGAAGAAAGATTTCTGCTAGCTGTACTGGTAGGTGTGATGAGGAGACAGAAATCGACACTGGTGTAACTCCTTAGAGGAGCTGCATTCAGAACATTCTAATGTCCCCCCAGATTTCTCTGAACTAAGACTGAAATCACCACACTGCCCTTGTTTCAGTGTTCTTTTCATTTTGTGGTTCAGCTCAGGCTCACCTGATGTGCATGTTTTACTTATCTGGAAATGCCATCAACAAGTTAACTTCAAAGGAACACTGTGTATTTCTGCTTTCTAGTTAATGATGACATTTGAATGATGTATTATAAGATAATTAGTTTGTGATCTAAATTATTGATGTAGACTAGATAAGTAGCAAAACACATGCTTGTGTTTTCTGAAGAACTCTTCTGCCTGTTTTAACTGCTTCTCCTCATCTTTAATAACATTTATTTTCTGGATCTATATGGGAGTTATATACTCATACTGTTTCCCTATATCTTATTTTCTCTTAGCACAATAAAAATGCTTCTCTTTGAAGTCATTTAATGAGACTAAAGCTTACTGCTTGTCATTTGTCCAGCAGTCACACAGCTTGAATGTATGTCTGTGTTTTGCAGATCTTGCTGAAGGTGAACAGTCCCTATGTTGGAAATCTTACTTTGAGAGAGTGTGGTATCATATCCACTGACTGTCAATACTGATGGGACTATTCCGTTTGAAGTTCAAGGTGTGGTGAAGAGTTTTACAGAAAGTTGTGGGTTTTTTTAGTGGGATACATTTTTTCTCGTATGCTTGAGACTGGCAGAGAAGTAGGGCAGTCTTTTTTTTTTTTTCCCATAATGCTATTCAAGAGCAGTTTGATTTTCTAACTTTAGTCTAATTGTTTCAAGTGTTGCTATTTTCTGTTCTCTCCCCTACTGCCTTTTATGCTGGGTTAGTGAGTGTACTGCTAAGTGCTATGAAGATAAACTGTGAAGAATTTTCCCTATTTTTTGCCAGAATTCTGCAAAAGTGGGAACAACACATCCTAGTCGTGTATTTGGAGAGCAAAGGAGTAAAGAGCTTTTCCAAAAGCAAGTGGTGCAATCCAACTTTCTTGTAAACTCATTTAGTTTTTAAAATATTTTGCTTTTGTTTTAAATATATTCCTTACTGGTACACATTGCAGAGTGGCTTTCATATTTGATATGATGTGCTAAATGTAATTATATACTTATCCCTATTTGGCTATATATATACATATCCTGTCCGACCTTTTGAAAAACTAACATAGAGGGAATTGTATAAGAAATCAAGGATCCATTAACTGCCACTACTAAATATAAAATACTTTCTGAAAACATGCAAGAGGTTGGTTGTATATGTTTAGGTTTTAGAAAGTCGTGATGTCTGCTTGCTAGTATAGAACTGGAGTTTAAAAGCAGGTTCAGAGATGCTCTTTTTTCTACAGTGAAATTTGTTAAGAGTGAAGTATGCCAGGATAATTTACCTTAGTAATAGGGATATGTAGAGATATTTTACAAAATTTTGGCATTTTGTACACACCGTCAAAGTGGATCTGGGAGATTAGTAGAAGAAAAAAAAATGAGATAGTGGCTATTCATATTGTGTCACTGTCATGGAAATCCATGCAGCACACTTATTCACCATCTTTAGAAGACCACAACTGGAACTAAATGAAGAAAGGAAGAAACATAAATTTATATATTGTTATATTTGCAAAGCAAATAGAGAAAAAAATGCAATACTCTTTACTATATTTTATAAGCATTCTAAAAAAAAGATGCAAATACATTGTATCCAGGGTAACACAGGCGAGAAAGCCAACAGACTGAGAAAAGCCCACGGAGACAGAATTGCTGACAGGCTAGATTTAGAAGCAAGAACTCCAAGAGGACAAAACCACAAATGCTTTTATGTATTGTGTCTTAGTCATCAACCTTCATGCTTTTTTACTTTAATTCTGGCTTTTATAGTGTTCATACATTATTGGTTTTTACTCTAATGCTGTTTTGTTCAATTACAATATCAATGTGCATCAACAAAGAAAATAATGACTTGCTATTAATTGAGACAGAAAGATTTTCCTCTTCCATGAAACACAAAGGAGAAAAGTGATCCACAGATCCTCATGTATATATTCTAGGACATTCAGTGTAAAACTAAACTCTGTGATCATCAGAACCACAGCTACATACACACACACAAGAAAAGAACTCACTTGAAAGAAAGGGAACATACTTTTATTGACTGAACTTCCAATACCATTTTTTATCTCCAGATCCGTCTTAGCTTTAGCTGTTTTCTTCAGAGTGTGTGGTACAATGTTATGCTTTGATTCTTGGAGAAAAACGCTGTTAGTAACACACCAATGTTTACAGCTGCTGCTAAGCAGTGTTGTATAGAGACAAAGCAATTCACAGCAAAGGACCCAAGGAGCTGGGAGGGAATAGAATTAGGACAGCTGATTTAAACTGACCAAAGGGATATTCCATACTGTATGACATGAAAATCAGGAGAGAGAGACTCAAGAGCTAAGTTCTTCAAATACATTTTTAGGTGTCTGGGAGGATATCGATGCTAAACAGATGGAGTGTTTACTCACAGCCCCAGTTTTGAAGTGTAATCTCTAGAAAGGGCTGAATTGCTGATATTTTTTTCCTTTGTTCTTTGCTTTCCCTGTTTGCTAGCAGTGTTTCTTCTCAAGGCTCAGGATGCTGTGTTTTTAGTTTGTCTTGATGAGGCATCAGTTCACTTGCTTGAACACTGAGTTATGCAATTTTGCTTCTCACTGAGGTTCTGGGCACTGGAAGCCTAAGTAATGCAGCCCTGGTGGAATTCCCTGGGTGGGTTGTGAGTCTGGCAGGAGAGCTCAAAGATCTTCAAGGTCAGTAAGAAGTGATCCTTCGCTAACACATCCTTCCTAAGCCCAAAGGTGGACTCACATGTCAAAGTGTGGGCATCTGTCCTAATAGTGAGGGGCCTGAATCTTTTTAATGGGGCCTGACTTGAGCAGCATTATGCAAGAAGGTTATCTAGTGGACACAAACCCTTTCAACTCTTAAAGTAACACACAGGCAAACTATTTTTCTACCATTTTCAATACCATGGTGGTATTCAATCAGTAACACCCAAGAAGTATGTTCAACCTGCTTGACTATACAATGCAGTATTCGCTGTAACTTTTCATAAGAAAATGATAGCTTGCAGAAATGATCTATACTATTTTTCTTGCTAAGTGTGATTTTCATATTGCAATGTCCTCAGATCCATAACTGGAATACAAATATATTGTATGCAGAGACAGTTTAAAAGAATTTACTTAAAAGATAAGCTTTTAATTAGGCATTAAGAAAAAAAATGTTACAGGTGAAAATTTCTACTCTTGGATAAAAGACTACTGTCTTCTTAACAGTGAGGACACTAAACACTCCTTTGAGATTTTGCTTCTAATAACTAGACCTGAGAAGCAAAATCACATTAAACAAGGGCTAGAACAGTTGGGTATTAAATACTGCTATGTATGTGGATCTGAATTTTCTTCCACAAAAGCTCGACTTCCAAGGGAAGTTAAGTTAAGGGGTTGGCATCATCTCTGTCCCAGTATCTGCCTGTTTGACATTATCTATCTATCTCCTTCAATAATGTTTGAATCTGTCAGCCACTTTCTCCAAATTTAACAGAGATGTAGAGGTCTCAGCAATTCCACCTAGCTTCAGGAAAACAGGTAGCTGAGAAGAGACAAATTGGCATCCCACCAGTGGACACCTCGCATAGTGAGCTCAACTATGTTATTAGACACTAAAGAATCCTATCTATCCTATGACAAATAATTAAAAATACATCATTAGCCTTGAACTCTTTAATTCTAGCATGATAGAACCATACAGAAAACTCTAGGCTGAAAACTTTGAGAAGGAGGAAAGATCAACTTCCATTGAGCTACTGCTATTGTCTGAACAAACTACCTTAAAGTTGGCTGCTGTATATATACATTGTGCTGCAGTGTTGTCTTCAAACTCTCAATAATAAGCACAAGAAATAAACACTAGGAACCTTATTTTCTAAGATGCACAAAATAGAATCTATTGCAGTATACACATATTTAGAATCCCTCTTAAATTGTCCTCCTCTGTTTTACTTCTGTAATACCACATCTTTGTCAACATTAGCATTAACAAAAAATTAAAACAAGGTCAAATTTTGTGGACTGTTAAAGCAAAAGTGATTAATTGCTCACTTGTTTTTGTGGTGGCTGGTTTGTCTATGCAGTTATGGCAATCCTGTGGGAAAATATTAGTGAGAAATGTTCCTGTTATTATTTGAGAGCTGGTCGAAGCTCTCCATGTTCCTGACTTACTTAGTGAACAATGGACTGATAGAAGTATGTAGATAGGGACTTTAAATAATGTGTCATGGTAAAAATGTAGCGGAAGCAGAGCAAGACAAAAATAGCCTGTAATTCTAGAGGGATACCGGATGCAATTATGTAGAGTGTATTAAATCACTGTATTATAACTTCGTTCTTCAATGAAAAGAACTGCTAAAGGAAAGTGCATAGGGAAGGCTCCTCAAGCTTGAAAAGATGTTGCAGAGTCTTTCAGCTATTTTCAGTGGTGATCACATTTCATTTTACTTACTGTTGAAGATTATAAGAGAGTATCACACTACTGCCTGAAAGGAGTTACAGTTCATATAATGTTTTTGGTCTGGATTTCATATTGCAGTTCCCTTGTGCTGATTATAAAAAAGCCCACAAGTGAAGTTTCCATTCACTTTTTAAGAAATTGAGGTACCATCTATTCAATGAAGCTTTTATGGGAATGCGCTTTGCACAGAGGTTGTGAGAGTGCCTGTATCTTCTAGCAGCTCCAAGAGATTCTGTCAAGCTCAGCAAGAATGGGAAGACTTTTTGTGTACCTCTTGTTGCGCTCTTCTCAGAGGTGTATCATGGAATCCAGCTCCAATTGTACCTTTTAAGAGGACTACTTCCATTTCAACTGTCTCTCATATCAAAAGTGATGTCTTACTTAGCAAGATAAGGGAAGGGCGTTGTGCTTTGACACAACACCAAGCAATCTGCCTTAAAGATGATTTAATAGGAAATTCAGCGGTCTAGTCCAAAACACCTAATCTGCTCTGTGCTTAGGATCATTAATCAGCATCTAAAGTTCACTGTTTTCACATCTCTCATGTTTTTGGCATGAGTTTTATCTCCAGGAAATAACGATAGAAACTATTCTCCTGTTTCCTCCGGCCTCAAGCTTCTAAAATTTGGACTCAGGAAAACAAGAAGGGAGGATAACTCACAAGTCCCAAGGTATGAAATGAATTAGGAAAACGATGACTTCATTTTTCTGTTCCAAACTGGGTCTCCCCTGGGTATGCTGAGAAAGCTGAGGTTTGTAAACCAAGAGCTGAGTAGCCAAGAAAGACAAACAAGTGCAATAACTTTGGTCCATCTTTACTTGTCATTCCTCTTCTGACTGTATTTTCCAGACTTTTCATACATCAGCTTCCCGGGCTGCTCTCCTGAGTGTGAGAGGTCCTTGTAAAGCACAGACATTATCCGTAAACTTTCTATTACAGTCTTCATACAACAGTTTACACAGATGAGCTGCCTGTGTGCTGAACATTTTTATCAAACGTGTTTTTTTTCATTCTTTCCTTGCCCTTTGATCTACTTGAATATATATTTGCTTTCTTTCATTTTAGACTGCAAGATTTTGGGGTCAGAAGCCACTTTTTTCATTCCATGTCTCATCTTGAACCTTTATGGGACTACATACAAATGAATGAAGATTCATTCGAGTGTGCTACTTTAGGATGTAAATCTTTTTGAATTTGAACAGCACAATTAATTATAGTGTCATACTATTGTAACAAGTGTTTCTAGGTGAGAATAAAGTACATGCCATGTTTCCATGTCAAGTGCTACCTATGTTTAGAAAGGAAAGAAACGGTACTGAAAAAGACAGAGATACATTCTGTAATAAAAGCTGCACTGTTCCCATTAACTGTACTTTAACATCATTTGCAAGAACATGCTGTCATCCAGGCTCCTTTTTGCAAAGTATTCAGTCCCATAAGAGAAGCAGGAGGCCAATGGAACAGCGTCTAAAAGCAGCGTTCTTTTGTTTAGAGTTCAGAGCAAAAGTTTCCCGTTCTATCAACATCTTTGGGGAACAAGGTAAAATCTATGCTGTAGTGTTGCTGCTGTATGTGTAGGCTTTATAACTCGCATAATTTCAGATTAAAAAAAATAAACACATGAAAATACTGTTTGGACAGGTAAAAACCACCTATACTTGTTTGGTTTCTGAATTGAATTGAAAATCAAACTCATGAAACTCTGTAGAACTCAAGTCTCCCATTTTTGGCATCAGCAAACTCGATTTCCTGACAAGCAGGAATACAGGCAGCCTGTAGTAAGCCTCATCCAGAACCATTAAAAATGGTGATCCATGACAGAGTGCAAAACAATTGGGCTGACTTTTCTGTACCCAATTCCCTGCCACCTTTTATGGTTGTCTTTTAATATGAGTAATTCCCAGAGTACATTTCTGGAAATCAGGCTTATAAAAATTATGCCTTTAACTTATTGTGCTCTTAAGAGTGTTTTTCAAATCTCAGTTATTGTTATACCATTGTTTCCAGCTGCAACCACCTTAAATTTATTACATTTTCCTCATTTCTGAGGAGATAACGCAACCTAAGCCTGGAGAAGGAGTGTTCTTCTCCACCCCTTTCCATCTACTTATTTCCTCATATACTGCAACTGCACAGTAAAGGTGACATTTGCCATACACAGGAGAAACTTGTTATGCTGCAAATGTGAAGCATGATCCAGACCCCTTTCTACTGCAGGTCACTGCTATTCCTTTTCTAGCTTTCCCTCAATGGCAACACAAATGTTTCTTCCAAAGCAATTATTTTCTGGTATTTGTTCACTGTCACTGCTGCAAATTGCTAGGTTGTTCAGGAGAGCCCAGGCTGCTCTATCAGTCAGGATAGCCATGGCTACAAGAAAATGGCAAGTGCTAATAAACCTATGTGTAGGTCTTTCTTTACTTCAGAATTGCAACCAGCCAGTGCATTTCAGAAGTAGTTCAGAAATAAAATTGTAAAGCAGATACTCATTATCACAGATTCACAGAATCACTGAATTTTTGAGATTAGAAGGGTCCTCCGGAGTTCACGCAGGCCAGTTCCATTGCTCAAAGTAGTATCAATTGGAGCAGACCGCTCATGGAAGTGCACAGTCAGGCTTTCAGTGTCTCCCAAGAAAGGAGACTCCATTATGTTTTTGAGTAACCTGTTCCAGATGGAATCCTCAAGAGTAAAAATATTTTTTTTCTTATGTTTCAGTGGAATTTTGCATTTTTCTGTTTATACCCATTGCCTCGTCAGTTCACCGAGAACCACTGAGGAGAGTCTGGGTCTATATTCTTTACTCCTCCTTTAAGTTATTTATACACATTGATAAAATCCTGTCTGTACTTTCTGTTATTCAGTCTGAACAGTTCAGCTCTATCAGCATGTTCTCACACAACACATAATTAAGTCCCTTCATCATCCTAGTATCCCTTTGCTGGACTTCAGCTTTTCCATGTCTCTCATGTACTGGGAGTCCAAAACTCCACATACGATCTCATCAGTTCAGATAAGAGGAAAAGGATCATCTCCCTTTACATGTCTGCTGGAAGTTTCTTTAAATAAAAACTATTAAAATAAACTAAGAAGAATAAATGATATCTAATTTTCTTATTTTCTGTAAACACTATTTTTCGTGCCTTCAAGAAAAAAATCCCATTTGAAAAGCCTTTAAAACTCAGAAATCCAGTGCAGAACAATCCGGGATGTTATGGTAAGGCTTATAATTGTAATGTCTGAAACTACAGACCTTTTATAATGAAATCAATACACAGTGACATAAATTGTTCTGTGTGCTGTATGAGAAGATGAAAGGTTAACTTTCAGTCACAACTAATCATGAAGGGACGCTATGATCAAAATAATTTATTTTTTTTTGTGCTGGAACCAAATGATTTCTATGATAAATTCTGCCATGAACTTCCAAAAAAATACATTTTTTTTTCCCCATAATTGGAAAACACCTGTTAGATGGCTCACTTCAGTAGTTTTAGAATGTATCAAACCTACCTACTGAAGTGCTCATTATCGTAATCAAAGAACGCTAGAATGTCACTAATACCAGATTTCTGTTAATAGTTCTGTCTTTTTCTTGGAAGTCACTGTTCTACAGATACAATTAACTCAGCTGTACTGACCCTACTAAATAGCATCCAGCCTCTTCTTTTGAAATTCAACCTTAGAGTTAATATACATTTGTCAGGCAGTGGTCTTTCATGTCAGAAGTGATAGAACTGTTGCTCGTCTGAAGTCATTTCCTGAGTAAAACAACAAAAAAAAAAAAAGCAACCAAACACAATGCATGTGAATGGAATTAGGATTATTGTATATGCTCAGATCCAATATCTTTTTTTTTTTTTTTTTTTTTAAGAGGACCAACATAGCTTCCTGTACATACCACAAAAAATTGTTACGTTAAGTATATTTTCTGGTTCTAGAGGAATAGGCAAATGTCCCAAACCAGTTGGGCTGTATGCAGCATGTTAAAGTAAACTCTGTTATACTCTGAGAAAAGACTTTGCAGATTTGCATTGTCCTCACAGAATGGTTATGCCATGTGTTCCCTTCAGATTTTTTGGCTCTGTGTAATTCAAAGATATTTCCCCTGCTTTTTTGCAAGCTGCACACTATCTTCTGGTTTTGATTATCAGATATCTCATGTCTTTTGTTATGTCATTAATAAAAATGGTCTCAACAACCAACCAGCTCAGGATTTAAGGATAACAGTTTCCAGGAGTAAAGTTTCTCTCACAACATTCACCATACTTTATTTTGCTTTTACTGTAGGACGACTGTATTCTATTGCTCTCCTTTCATTGTCAGTGGGTGGTGATGGTCTCAGACAAAATCTCAACAGAAAAGTACACTTTTATACACAGAGGATAGCTATAGCATTGAATCATAGAATGGCTTAGGTTGGAGGGGACCTTAAAGATCATCTTGCTCCAACTCTGCTGCCAAGGGCAGCGTTGCCAGCTACTAGAACAGGCTGCCCAGAGACCTGTCCAGCCTGGCCTTGAAGGCATCTGGGTATGGGGCATCCACAAACTCTCTGGGCAACATATTCCAGCACATCTCCACCCTCTGAATAAAAAAAAATTTTCCTAACATCTAACCTAGACTTCCCCTCTTTTAGTTGAAAGCCATCACCCTTGTCCTGTCACTACCAAATCATGTTAAAAAAGTCAGTCCTTCTCCTGCTTGTAAGCTCCCTTCAAGTACTGAAAGGCCACAACGAGATGTCGCCCACCCCTCTTTTGATGCAGCCCAGGATACCACTGGCCCTCCAGGCTGCAAGAGCACTGTTGGGTCATGTCCAGCTTTTTGTCCACCAGGACATCATAGCCCTTTTCTGCAGGGTGAATGAATCCAATTAATTCTTCTCCTAGTCTGTACTAATTTCCAAAATTGCCTTGATCCAAGTGCAACACTTTGCACTTGGCTTTGTTAAACCTCATTAGATTTTCATATGCCCACTTCTTGAACATGTTCAACTCCCTCTGGTTGGCATCCCTCCCTTCTGTTGTGTCAGCTGTACCACTCAGCTTAGCGCCATCAACAAACTTGCTGAAGGAACACTCAGTTCCAGTGTCTATGTTGATAAAGATGTTGAAGAGCACTGACCCCATAATGGGCTCCTGGGGGACACAGCTTGTAATGTCTCCACCAGGACATAGAGCAGTTGACAACAACCTTCTGGCTACGACCATCCAACCAGTTATTTATCCAGCAAACAATGCAGCCTTCAAATCTGTATCTCTCCAATTTGGAGATAAGGATGTGGTGTGGAACCATGTCAAAGGCCTTGCACAAGTCCAGGTAGATGACACCAGTTGCCCTTCCTTTGTCCACCAGCGCTGTCACTACACATGACTGAATTCCTATCTGACAACAGGAATCAAAGCTCATAGATTTTTGGCATTTAAAGGAAGCTTATATTTTCAGTGTGCTAAAAATAACATTACCTTTTTAAATATGAATGATTGTATCTAATGAAAACAACCCAATTTTTCTCACGTGAAGATAGGTTGCAAACTGATCCATTTTCTCCTGAAATTTTTGGAACTAAATCCTTGCCTAATAGAACAGATAAGCAATTTTCAGCCTGTACTCACCCAAGTCTTGATTGTTTCACTTGTGAACTGACTATGGAATATGAGCGATTACTCAAGCGCACAGCCTCTTTTTCTCTTTGCCTCTTTTTCTCTTTTTTCTCTCTTGTCTGATGATAACAGATACCTGTTTAAAACAAACTAAAGAAGTGTGTAAAATTGAATAGAACTGAATGAATAACTCAGTTCTTTTTCCCTCACACAGATGAGCAAGCATTCCCAGACAGCCTAAGCATGGCTCTGTATGAGCAATTTGGAACCTATTAAATTGGAAAATGTGTTTGCAGTAATTAATCACATTAAGTAACATAACTTACATATTTGGTCTATTTGGCAGTTTTTTTCTGCAACAAATAGTAATACCTATGAAAGAATCATACTAGAAGTTCTACTTTTAATTTTGTTATAGTAATTAACAGCAGTTTCACAGGCTAATAAGATGGCATCTGACCAAGTTAAAATTAGTTAACTAGTCACAGACAGCTGAGTTATGTGTACTTGCATTAACCCTTTGTTTTGCTGCTTTAAGCCCATCTTAATTGTCAAAATAAACGGCCAACTCAGACCACCTCTCTTTTCCCCATATCTCCTAGAGATATCCCATTAATTGGGGCATCATTAAATGCAATGCATAAAGCAACATGGAATTGAGAACATGTCGCACAACTACCAAGTTTTTCCAGAGGAATGAAATTGTCACTTGACTACAGAGTTAAATTTCTTCTTTCTTGTTTCACTTCAGTGCCAGGAATCCTATGCTACTTTATATGTAGTGGCCTCACTTCAGAAGGCAGGATGGAGAGTGCCTCATTTCAGCCTATTTTATGGAGAGAGGATGAACAATATCCTGGGAGGCTGAAAATGTACTTTCAAATCTTTTCAAGCTGAAGAAGGAATTGAGCTGAAGTCTCCCACTCCTTGAAGTGCTATAATCGTTGAAATGCTATACAAGGAAAAGGGTGCCTAGTTTATTTTCTCTTCTCAAAGAGAGTTCTTTGTACTGAATGCAATTCTGACATTGATGGGATACTGCTGGCAAATTTAGAGTACACCTTCTTAATCCTGCCCTTCACCAGACAAAACTGTAGGTCTAAAATGTGAACACCACTTGGCCTTAGCAGTCATGCAGCTAAGAAGGCCAAAGATCCTCTGTGGATGTAGTAAAGTTTAGGTGTCTAGCCTAAGTGATTTACTGAAAGAAACAGAGCAGGACTACTTTCGTCGATGAAGTTGACATCCCAGTTTTCAGGAAACATGAGCCACTCATAGGAGAAACAGAGAGAGTCTTGGAGTCTTTGAGGATGCAATGGAACAACTAACAGTGTCAGCACAGAGTCATGAAGCATGTCTGAGAAGAGAAGGGAAACTGGAAAAAGAAAATTCATTTTTGTCTTTTTTCATCACCTTGAGTAAGAATACAGCCTTAAAGATCAGGAATAGGATGAAAAAAGAAAAATTAATCCAAAAACTCACCTGCAATTACATACTGTCACCTGTGCACCTCAAAGAAGTATACAGAGAATCTAATTTTAGAAATTGAAATTATGTTGGATAATTACCTGACTCCTCTAAGGAACCTTTGCTCTTAGCTGAGGCTTAGCATGAATGCATCATTTGGCCTATAGAGGATGTCAGGTTATTTGGGTTAGCTTGGCCTTCGGTAATAAAGACCCTCACTAATTTAAAGTGCTTCATGTTTGCTAAGGGCATGCAGATGAATAGTTAGCCCAGACTGAGTTAGGGTAACTTTGTGGTAGTTTGGAAGGCTAATCCATTTGGTTCAGACCTTACTGTTTCTTTCACAACATAACTTATTTTTAAAAGCAGTCAAGAGAGATTTGTAATATAATTCTTTAGATTTTCAGTGTCTCTATTTATGGTTTTGGTGCCAATTTACATAAATACCTACATAATCTGCTTATAAAGACATGCTTTTTATGAACAGCATGAACAGAAACAGCTATAAACTTCTTCGGTTTATACACAGATTAGATCATTTAGTCAGCAATAGAAGAAGAATATTTTCAACATTAGAGTTGATGTTCAATAGAAAATTACATATTCCACTTAGATCCTACATATCCAGTGTATGTTAAAAGTCCCTCTGAAAACTGTTGCTTTATTTCCTAAATCTGCTTATTGGAAGACACTATGACACAGTTTCTACAGCTAACAAAGGAAAGACTGTTTTATCAGGTGTCACAACATGGACTGCAAAATGGCAGACAGGATATAATACAGGTATACCTCACGTGTGTTTATGTATTCTTTATCACATTAAGGCAATGTTATTTGCTCAAGCTGAACATTTGAGATGCTGAAGAACAAATCATTACTGCTGCAAATATCCATGATTCACTGGCACCTTAAGTGTAGGGGCAAATAATATTATGCTAAATTACACTTAAACAGTCTATTCTTGTGCTTTTTAGAAATTATTACTATGTCTGAAGTAGAATCGTGATTTTCAATGAAGACTGCTCAGGAAGTAATACTTCCTGCTTTATTATGTTGGCCCACAGAGTCAGAGGCAGCTGTTGGGGGTGTAGCAGTAGAGGCTGAACCTTCCCACCAACATTCAACTCCATGTTGTTGCTGTGCAAAAGATGGCAGCATAGGGGCAGTCTGACAGATTGGTATCTGACATGGAAATGCAGATGAAGAAAAAGCGTGGCACTGGATTCCTCCATGTGAAAAAAATGGCACCCATTGATATTCATTAACACTTGCTGAATGTTTATGAAAACCAAACAGGGGATGTGAGCATAGTGAGCAGTGGCAACAGCATGCCATCTCCGCTGGTGCAGATTTTTAAGTGTGGCATGCTTGTTTCTTGACAATGAACAAGGTTCTTGTTCATTGCTGGTGAAAATGCACAGTTAATAGTGGTAACTATGATGAAAAATAGTGTTTTGTAGCTAAGAATTTGCCCTATCAAATAGTGTTATCTTGCTCTTGGTAGCTGTTGTGGTTTCCACAGAAATAATTAGGAGGCACAAATTTTTGAGTGACCTATCCAAAAGTAAACATATTAAATTTAGAACTATTCTCTACATTCAGAGCAATTTGGGAAAAATTTGAGAGCAAAATAACTTCGCTCGTAGGATGTCAATCGGACACCTTTTTCTAATCAAGAAGACCCCCTAACTCTCTCCCCTTAGGACTGAGCATGCCTCTCTGTCTTCTCATGTTTTCTGCTCTCCGGGTGATGAGCTCATCCTTGGTTCAGCAGCTAGCAACAGCAAGAAATTAGCAGCTGGCCCCTCCTCACTGTTTCCCAGCTCTGTGGGGAGCAAGCTGAGATGTTGCTGAGCTGCTTGCTTTCTTCTGGCTGCTCCCTCATACTGTGTCCTGGCAGCAAGCCAGCAGATGTGCAGCCAGTATGGGGAAGAAATTCTGGCAACAGTAGGGTTGGTAAGGCTGAGAGCAAGTCAGGCTGCCCCTAGCAGCCTACTCCTCTGCAGTCACTGCCTACATTCCTCATTCCCTCACCCCATGCATGGAGGTTTGATGGACTGTATCCAGAGAGCAGCTGAATCCAGGCAGGCAGGAGGCATCTTTTCATGGCCTTCCTCAGGAAGTGGCACAGAGACCGCCAGCACCAGTTCCATTCCTTTGCAGAGAAAGGAAATGCTCCTGTTGAATTTTGTAGCTCTAGATCTGGACTCTGATTCGTAGCACTGTATTTAGTGTCTGCTGCAGGGATGGCAGAAGGCTGGGGGAGGCGGAGGAGGCAGTAGCTGCATCAGTTATTCCAAGTTAATCTACCTATAACAAGGAGCCAGCACTGCAAACAGCAGCTAATAAAGCAGTATTCACACAGCCAACCTAGCCTAAATCCAATATATATTGCTTTGCCTTTCAAGAGGAATTGACAATTGCTAAATACAAGGCAGTGAATGTCCCATTACCTAGAAACAAACTTCCAGAAATGTCTTTTCTGATCCAATTTCAAACCTATCTCAGAATCAGCCTCTGCAACAACTAATTCAAACTTCTGACAGAACACAGCTCAGACAGGGCAGAAGTGTCTTTCTCACAGCTTGAATGCATTATCATATTTCTCCACCAAAGCTGAACTCATCTCCCCACAAATCACTGTCTCTTCCACAACAATAATCAGCAGATTTCCTTTGTTCAGGTCACATGAGAAACTTTTGGGTAGAAACTCAGGCTCAGACGTGTCCTTTGTAACTATCACATCTAAAGGGCAGTGACTTAGACCAATGAATTTAAAGCAGTATAAAATGCATCTTTATTTATTTAAAAAAATACAGGCTTTTTAATGCTTAGATAATGCACTTTAATAGTACCTAGTGATATGTTTTTAATGTTGGCATCTGCCTTTACCCAGGAAGGACAAGCGGGCACATAAAAAGACATCAGGCTCTGCCAAAATTACTTCTTTAAGCTGCACCATATGGTCAAAGATAAAATCTAATATTGGAAATACTGGTTGTTTCATTGCTGGCTTGAATGCACCAGGGAAAATATTTACTGTGAATAATTCATATTATGACTTAATCTCTTCTAGTTTTGTTACAAGGAATGTCAGTGCTACCTTTCCTTATCATTCACCTACTCATTACTCCTTGGCAGATGTAATACTACTGTTCTCTTGCAGTTAAATTTAATGATCACGCAGTCCCCCACCCAACACAGTCCTCAAGAAATTAATGCTATCTGAAGTAAAAATAACTTGTCAGATAACTGCACTAGCCTTGCAGCTGAACATTCTAAGTAGTTTCTCCAGTAAAAATGATTTTGTAAGGATTTCTGGAGCTCTGCTAGACTATTCAGAGATTTTATATTCCCCAACACTTTTTATTAAATAAGTTTATTTGAAAGCTTAGTCAAGCATTTCAAAAACAAAAGAAACTGTATATTAGCTGCTGCATTTTTTCCTCAAAACTAAATAAATTCAAGATATTACCAATAGCCATTTTTATCTTACACATATATAATATATGGCATACATATGGATGACGTTTCACAGAAGGCAGCTATTTAAATACATATTAGTTACTTAACTGTTCTTATATGGCTGAGACATTACGGAAAATTTTACCTGAATTTCAGCTGCAAAACAAAGATAATCTGTCATGATCCCTGTGAATCAGCATTTCTGTTTGTAGAGTTATTGCACAGGCTTGTGAAGAAATGAAACAGAAATGTCCCACCGCATACACAGATAACACACAAGACAAACTTAAGATTGTTTTTCAGATAATTGTGTTCTTTTTCCCCCTTAATTTGTGCACGTTATGTAAGACTTAAAGTCCTGCATGTTCATTCTCCACTAAACTGGGATTTAGCATTGTATACTTGTAACCACACAAGGCATAATAGATGGATAGCCAGAGGTTAAATAGGAATAACTCACCAATGCTGAGGCTCATGGTTAAAATGGATGCTCACTAACATTGAGGCTCACTACAAGGAGCACCACACAGGAGCAATCTCCAAAAAGAGATACTGCCTTGGTGGTGGTCAGTCTTTAAATGGGATCTAGGAGAGGTGGAGTCAAGCTCCACCCCTTCTGGGAGCACAGCTGAATTACCTTCACCTGTGCTCCCACAGCTGACCCATCACTTGCCTCAGATGGTTAATCAGAGGTTCAGGCTGTGATTAACAGTTTCCCATACAGGCATTATTGCCAATATCTAACATTCTTCATTAGCAAAGTAATTCAAACCGGTCAGTTCAGAAAGTGCTGGAGCCCTCTTTATGATACTTGTCTCCATTTTTCTCTTGATCTGATCCAATTGCAATGAAAGAATGTTGTTCTTAAAAAAGATTGCATATGTTCACTTCAAAAGAGTACCTTTAAATGTTCCTTACTGATTCAAAAAATAAGAAAGAAAAGAAAAAGAAAACCACATGTAAATGTTTGGATCTGGTCAGGTAGAAGGTTTGATTAACATTTGGGTTTCTTCCTTTTTTTTAACTTCTAATTCAATTAAGATGATAATCACCCTCTGCCATAATTCACTCTGAATTAAGTATGAGATGTAAAACGGTTATAACCAGCTCATGCCCATGGAGAAGCATTCTTTGACAGGCTGTTTGCCACTGATCAAAACAAAACAAAACAGGTAGCTATCTGGAGAGGTAATCCACTTCTCAGTTAGTGTCAAAGCAATACCAATTTAACTAATACCAAAAAGGTGCAATACCAATCCTGTTCATGTGACCTTTTCAGAGTTTGGGATACCAGTGTTTCCCAGCATTTCCCTTGGGCAGCGGGTAAAGGGAGAGGGTAATGCTTTGAGCTACTTTTTAGAAACATTGCTGATATATCTGTGTCAGAGCAGCTCTGTGCTGAAGCTAACAAGCAGGACATGTGAAAACTGAATGTTTCTGAGATGACAGTATATGAGGTAAAAATAACTTGGAGAATGCTTATGTAAAATATCAGAGTTCCTAATGTCTTTTGATGGCTCTATGTAGACAGAAAGGCTGGCAGCACATTATCAGATACAATTATGTAATGATTTGGATTAGGACTGGTGGGGGCAGGGGAAAGAAGCTATTTGTCTACTTGCACACGTGCACACAAGAACAGGCACACACACGCTGCAAATGTATGCCACTAAACCCTGAAATGTTTAGTGATCATTTACAAAAATGTCTTCCAAAAAAAAAAAAAAAAAGAAAGAAAAAGAAAAAAAAAAGCCTACAGAAAACCTCTACTACAACTCCTCACTCAAATAAGTTTTGGTTTGACTGTATTGCAGCATTGGTTTCAGTCAGCTGCCAGTCCTTTACTCCATCTTTGTCAGGCTTCAAGAAAATGTAGCGCAATATTTAGTAAATTTCACCTTGTTTTTATTTATTTGTTTGTTTGTTTGTTTTGGAAGCAGATTATGAACAATTTTTTTTTTTTAATATTTTTCATAATCCTAGTTTGTAATTAACGGCCACCTAACTTCTATTTGCCCAGAGAAACCCCAGATCCTACCTATTTCCAGGTGTTTCAGTCTTGGCCACATTATCTAACTCCAGGAACAGCATCTGTCCTCAGCTCTTTGAGAAGCCAGGAGGTCAGGTAACCAGAAGCTGTGTCCTGAGGCTGGCTGACAGTTTGCCCCATCTGTTGGAGGCACGAGTCAATGCCATCAGTTACCCTGTGCTCTTCCACATGGTTACTGCTGTGCATGAGGCTTGCATCTTCTCTCTGCATCTCTCACCCACATCCTTGTTTACATCTTCTCTTCCTTCATCTTGGCTTCTGATCCTGGTTAATGCTCTTCTGCTCCTTCCATTTACTGAATCTTAATTTTTGGCATACACCATCTTTCTCTTCACAACTGATTCCTGGCAGAGCACTAATTGCTGATCATCAGGTTGTCTGACTTTGCTCAGCACTTGCAACCATTCAGCTTTATGGCCTTCATTCAGGCTCTGGCAGCGCTGTTGTTATAACCCTGAACCCTGGTTCTCTCCTTAATATTCTGCCACACTCTGATTATGGATTCTGGATTGGCCCAATGCTGTGCTCCTCCAGCAGACCTCAGATGCTGTCTCAGTGGGTACCCTGCCCCATTTCCTTCTCATTACAGCCCGGCTCTGTGCTATAGGTCTAGCTACAGATACACTTCTGGGGATCTCCAAAAGGTTCAATTTATTCCTTGACTGGAGATTATTCTTATGAGCAGATTTTTTCATGAATTTAAGGAATAATGAAGTTTTTTTTTCTGCAGATTTTCTTTCAGACTTCTTAAGATAACTACCAGACATGAATCATTGACTGATGGGTCTTTAATAGCTGACTGTGGCAGTGAATAATTGATAACTGTGTAGAACTACAGAAAAATTTATCCTAAATGGTTGTCTCATTGAAAAGAGACAGCTGGTAACCAGCTCAGCCATCCTGGCTTTTACTGCCAATTGCAGCATGAAGATTTCAGGATTAAAAGTCTCCTGTTAAAGTTTACAGAGAATCTTCTTTACTGAGTATATCCTGGTATCTGATATAAGTGACCATAATGTAGTCATCATTCAGAAGTTCAGCCCTAAAGTTGAAACTAAAATAGAAAAAAGAAACAACCGATTAAATTTATAGCGTAAGTATCCTTTTGTGAGCAAGAAAAAAGTACCAGAGAAACAGATACAAGATTAAGGAAAAACTCTAGCTTTTAAACAAAAAAAAGGAGGACATTCCACTCGACTGGGATGATGGGAATATGATAATGCTTTTTTATTCCCCATATGGATCTTTATAAATGAAATATTTAGTTTAGGTATAAATATTCACCTCAACTTAGTACATTGTGGCAACTAAGTGTCTAAATTAGTGGAGATTTCTGATGTGTCTGTTTTGAAGGTTAGCTACCTAGAGAAATATCCTATAGAAGGGTTCTCCTGAGAAATATCTTCTACTTAACTTTATTTCCTTGACATTTATTTGGCAAAGACTTTTTCTCCTTAGAACAGAAATGCTACTCCATTTATTTTTTTAAACTTAAATATAATTTGTCTCAGAAAAGAATGCTGTAAATTAGATCATAAAGAAGAAAGCTACAGGTGTGGTTGCCAGCTTGCACAATTTAAAACCCCTTTCCAATTCCTACAAATGACAAAACTTGTAGTTTGCAACCTACAGAGCTGTAGAATGAGTGAGTAGAATAAAATATGTGATGCTGATTGGGATTTGGTAACGTACCATATAACGCCTGGGAATATGAACTGGTGTCTATCATTTATTCACACGCTACAAGATAGGCGCATGCATTACATACACTATGTCTTTGCAGACAGAGAATTATTTTGAAGAAGTGGAAAAGCTTTGATGCTTCATTGAAAATAGAACTGTTGTGAAATGACCTTCCCTGAGGATCTAGCAAACAAAATTAACATCAAACATACATCGGAGGCAAGCATTCATATGCCTCATGATGTATACAGATATAAGCATATGGATCTATGGGATTTTTAAATTTTGAATTTAAAATGCAATCTTGCAATTCAAGGATGTGGAGAAGAGCATTTGATAAACACAATCCTTGTGGGGATTTTACTGCACATTTAGCTGTGATCTTTTGTAGCTGTTAGTTTATTCCCCTTGTGTTGCATTCAATGTGCACGCTTGTTCAGACTGACAGATTTTCAAATGCACAAAGAAAGTCAGTCACCCTACAGTCTGATAGCTAATGGAGTAACGTGCATTAATCATTATGCCTTAGAAAAGTTTCCACTTGAAAATGTTTTTTAAGCAAACTCATAACTTTCACAGTAAGGTTTCATATTATTGAATATTGAGGCTATCCTTTCACAGGCCTTAACTCTGGGCTTTTGCACTGCTGTACTACTCACCCACCACAGTCAGGCACATACATATATTTAAAAAAGTATTTATAGTAGATTTAATACCATATTTATGGTGGATGTTGAACCACATGCATTACTTAAATCACCATAAAGCTTCTTGCTAAAAAGATATCTCTACATAGAGCTGTGTCAAAGGTGCTTCTTATTCCAGCAGGGGGAAATTCAATAAACATATCATAAACATTTTGTTTCATCAGAGCTTGTTTATTTGGTCAGGTTACTCTGAGATGCCACAATTCAGATAAGAGTAAACTATAAAAAAACTTTACAAAATACTGGCTTAAGTTGAAACTTGAAAAGGGTCTGGTAATTTAAGTATAATATATACCTGAAAATTCATAAAAGAGGATCTTGGTAAAAAAAAAAGTCCCTGGCAGAACAATGGGGGAGGCAGGATGGAATTAAACAGCATAAGGATACAGTCTTGTTACAAAACAAAGCATTTAATAGTATAAACTATTTCGAACATATGGGGTCAAGGAGAGGAGGATGAGCCTCTGAAAAGACTTTTTTGTCTGAATGCTGTTAATTTTATTGATCCTTAGTACAAATTAATTTCAGTAAATCGGGAATGATGCTTGCACACAGGATGGAACCTGGAACTCTACCGAAGAAGAAATATCATATAATCTCAGTATACCTCTGACACTGTCAACGTGAAATCATTTAAGCAACTGTAATGCATCCTTTCGTGATACTGTAACAGAAAACAAACAAACAAACAAAAAAAAACAACCACCCCTTCTTATTCATGATTCATGGCAAAAGGTATGATGGAGAGGCTTGTAAGATTCCAATGCATTATTTATGCAAAGTAAATCTATTACTATTCAAGAAAACATTCCTATTTAACTCATCTGGTAGTTGTACAGCTTGTTCAGTTTATGAAATGCTGGCAGTCATTTTTGTTTTTACATCCTCATTATCAAAGCTATCAGTTCTCACTCCTTTTAACCCCATTGCAGTATTAACTGAATATTTAAGGTGTCCTTCTTGTCTTTTCAGTATAAGTTAATAAATTAGTTCAAACCTTTGTTGTTATATTTTTTAACTTTGTTGTTCAATACAATGAAAATTAAAGAAGGCATGTGTTGAGAACAGCAAAGATATTTAATTCCATTAATGGCTGTCAGAGCATCATAAGCTTTTAGCTAATAATGACTTCAGGAAGTACAAAAGGCTTGACCATATTTCATTACTATTTCTCGTTAGTCCTAGATGAGACGTTGAAAGGTATTTGATCACATCATGTGGAATTTAATAACTTGTGGTTTAATTTACCCTTATTTTGGCTTGCATTATTATTATCTTGAGCACTTGAATACATTTGGACTCTGTGGGATGATGAGAGTATTTGAGTTTTGTTTGGGTTTTGCTTTTCCTGGCAAAAATATGTTGTTTTTTCATCCTCTGTCTGCTTCTGCTGAAAGGAAAAGGAAGGAGGGGGATTCCAGCTGTCTGCACAGTACATCTTCTTCAGAAACAACTATATACATCTTGTTATCATTTAATTAATTATCCTTGATAAAGTACCTCACTAAAATGTAACTCTGTGTGAAAACTTTGTGATGCTGTCAAGATAATCAAGCAGAAACCTGATTTAAATACAATACATCATGTACAAGTAATAAACTCTGATATTTCATCATCTTTCTCCAAGGACATCTTTCCCCATACAGGGAATTCACGCAGTACAAACAAGAGAGCAAACAGAAATAATTCTGTTAAGTATTGCTAAATCAGATGAAGAGTCTTCTCTTAGCAATGCTGAGCACTGTTCCCCAACAGGAGAGCTGCTGGACACAGCGACACTATTTGTATGACCCAGCGTGCAGCCATACTAGCAGGGATTATACAACTGTGTTAGAGCTCACCATCTCTTTGTTAGAAACACTTGACATTTAACAGAATGACTAACTTATTCCTACCACACTGACTAGTTACACATTGGCTACAATAGCTCAGAGGTCAAGAAGACCCAATCAATTTTGCCAGTCTGGCATTATAAATATATATATATATATTTAGTATGTCTTCCATGAAAGAGGATTTGTATGTACTCTTTCTGTATGAAAAGAACAAAGTGGCTTTTGAGGGCTCATTAGAGACCTGAAAGCTACTGATGTTGCATGAATCATGTGTCTTTGAACTTACTTTCTCTTCCATAGTAAACAACTACTTTTAAAAGTGAAGCAGAGTATGCAATTTGAAAAAAAGCTTACTACTGACAACAACATTTTTTAAAAAACTATTTTAGTCCAATACTCTTTTCTCAGTGCTGTCAAATTACTTTCAGTTGAGAATTACTAAATGAGATTTTTTTAAATTGGTCTTAAAAAAAGCTTAAAAAGCTTTTTGTTTTTGATACAAGAGGGTTCTCTTTGTCTAGAGGAAAGGAAGTCTACATGGGAGGCAAGTGAATGCAAATGATTTCTTACTACCCTTCTCTACTGCTGCCTAATCTAGAAAGACGTTAATATTCTGGAGTGGTTTGATAATGGATCTGTTCTATCAGAAATAGAGAGCTGTTATGCTTTGAATGTGTGTTTGAGTTGTAGCAGCCCTCTGCTCAGATCCCAGAGTGATTCATTTTAAAGGTCATGTCTTGCTCACAGGTTTGTGTAAAACTGGAATTTACCTCCAATCTTCCTCAAAGTTTAGGGCCATACTCTGGAATAGGTGAACACTGTGGTCTCCCAAAAGCAAATAACCAACAGGGAGAGCAGATGGAGAGTTTAACATGAGACAGGTTCCCACAAAGCTGTAACAAGAGAGCCCTTAACATCAGCATGCAGTGCACCACATGCAGTTCTGGCACTGTAAACGGAGGTGACAGTGTCATCGTTTTATTTTGCATGAATAAATGAGCAGACTTGCCCTTGAATTTTCTGGATACAATTAGGTAATGTTCAGCTGTTTCCAAATACATTTCAAGGCATTGTTTTGTGGCATGAACTTCATCTGAAGTGAACTGGCAAAAGGTGATTTTGATTTTCCCAAAGTTTCTGTGGCAGTTGATTCCTATGTCCATATTTAGGGACATGGGGAGGACTCTGTGCTTGAAAGATAAAGTGACATGTAAAAGGCACACACTGATGGCATTCTGCTACTTACTTTATATTACCTCTTTTGGTAACTGTGCTTCTGTCCCCTGGATGCTGTCAACTTGTTCTGCTAATGCTTCATTGCCATAATCTGTAGCTGGATCAAGACAATACACAGGTATGGCAGAATCACAGAATCATGTGGTTTGGCTGTTGTCCAAAATAAAATAAAGGTGCATTAAGTTTTTGTTTATTTAAAAGTATACATATTCATTTACAACTACAAATGAAGCCTTGCCCTGAAGTGCTACTAGTATTTTGTTTAGCTGAGCAATTTGTACTACAGTAAGCCCCAGTGTAGGAGGTTCTCCAGGATTAATCAGGTGGTCATGGCAAGACCCACGGATAGCATCATAGCAGGGTAATTTGTTCTACGGCTGTCTGACTGTGCTGATTACTATTCATGTCAGTGGTTAGAGGGAAAATTGCATGTAGTAATAAAGCCATAAGTTGTATGTTATTGCAGAAGGAGCAAAGATTCTGATGCATCTAGTCTCAAAAGAGGAGGTGAAATCAATTGTGACTCCTCTACTCTTACAGCCTTGGCATAAGCATCCAGCAGAATGTTGGAAAAGTCCTCTGTAAGCATACCTCATTCTGTAAGCAAGCAGGAAGGAGTGAGAAGAGGTGATGCAAAAAATCATATACTTAAGAGAGAAGAAAAAAAAAAGTGCTCAAAAGCAGAGAGCTGTGCACAAGGGACTTCATGCCATTGTAGTCAGTAAAACTGAAGAGAATTACTATGATTAGAGGCGAATCAAGAAGTCCAAATGTGATTTCATTCTGGCTGTGTGAGCTGCTGGGACTGCAGATGAAGAATAGTTTGAAGACATTTGATTATTGCAGAGAAAACGTTAAATTCTTACAGCTGATGTTTAAAAGTATTTTAGAGCAGTTTAGTGTTTGTAAAGATCAGTCTTTCAACTGATGCTATTCATAGACTAATGACAGCAACTGTGAGATGTGACATACCCATTTATTACACGCAATTCTGTGACAAAGTGGAACATTTAATTTGCATTGAAATCAATGGAAGTTGTGAATGCTCTACTTCTCACAGAACTGGGTTTTTATCTGGAAAAAAAGGATGTTAAACAGTGTGATATTCACCTTCACTATTGTAAATATTTGAGGAAGAAATCTATAGACAGCTCTGCAGTGAACACTGCATCTTTGTTAGGATCTGGAAGGATGGCTTATGATAATTAAAACATTTTATTATCCTAAGAGAAGGAACATATCACTGTGTAGGCTTACCAGGTCTACATGGTTCTGTCAGAAATGTTATTACCTCAGAAAAATTTGTTCTGAAGCTTCAAGAACCATCTTGGTGCCACCTGTTTCATGCAGAAGGGGCACAAGCGAGAGATACATTGCACTGCTGCCAGACCTGGGTGAACAGCTTGCCAAGCTGAGTATAGTCACAAAGCTTATTGTTTAGGAGAGATGGAGTGTCGTAAAAAAAAAAAAAAAAAAAAAAAAAAGTAATAATAAAAATAATCTGGTAGTCATTTGTTAAAATTGAAGTATTCTATTGGAAAACCTAGATTTGTTTTTCTAAAATAGCTTTTCTTGAGATTGAGTATCATTTTTTCATGGTTAGGCTTTTCTGAAGAACCAGTCTAAAGAAAATGCCATCTAAGGTTGGCTTCAGTAGAACTTAGGTCACATGAATTTCGTTCCTAGAGACCATGATAAATTAGAATGTTTCGGGTTTATTTCATGACATACCAAATTGAGATTCAGACTATATGTTCATCTTCATGCTTTAATGATTGGTGTATTTCAGTTATAAAATTCAGGATATAAATCTGGGGCTCAACTTGATGACAGTAGGCCATAAATCTGTGATATCATTTTTGTGTACTTCTTTTAAGGTCCTGTTTAAAAATTTGTATGATAGTTTTGCCACAATAATTAATTGTTAGTTGGAATTTCCTTGAGTTCATGTAGGGCAGTTAAAACCCAGTGATAAATGTTGAAAGAAACAGAATCAGAAATTATTGTGCTAATTATTGTGAGTATAATTAGTAAATAAAATTTATCTAGAAAATCAATTATTCCTTCACATGGCAAAATGTTCATGTAGTGGTCACTGTAAGGTTTTGGTCCTGATTATATTGAAAATTATATTTCAGGGAAGTATGCTAAGGAATGGTTACGGCCTGGTTCCTTAACATCTAATACACATTTTCGTTAATTTTGGGCAGCCTGGTGTCTTCACACCAATCTTCTGTCTTTAGAAATATTACTCTAACTAAAGACACTTTTTGAGGTTATTCATGGAGCCATGCAGCTGTGTGATACAGGCAACTTTCTTATCCATTGTGATTGCTTTTCTGTTTCTCAATGTAATCTGAGTTGTAATATTTTGTTTTTTAGAAAATTCAAACCTCTTCTGTTTATGAAGGTGACATTCTTGATTAGACTTGGCTAATTTAAAAGACAAACCAAATCTAAGTAGCTTTTTAAAATTTATATCCTGAGTTATCATAAGCTGTGTTACAGTAACCTTCCAGACATATTATAAGCAAGTCATGTAAGTCACCAGCAGCTAATTCAGAGGACCTCCAGCTGAAAATGCCTTTAAAGGCCATATATCTGAAAATTATTCTTTACAATATACTGTTAATGTTGACCAATAACAATACCCAGCACTCAATAAGATACACTGTAATGTTATCACGGTAATTTCAAAGCAACTGAACATATGCATACAAAATATATTCACTGTGTTTCAAGTATCTTACCTTTTTGATTGGAGAGAGACACACTCAAATATTTAATTTAATAATACAATCTTATTTTCTCCCCTCCTCTAATCTTCAGCTGGATTTTGAGATAGCCAGAAGTGTTACTGTATATTAAAGGGACTATTCTACTCCATAAGATAACCTCCTGATCATCAGTGGGTCATTTTCATTTTTTTGTTTCATGGAATTAAGCTCTTCTCTTAGCCATAGGATTTTGCAGTGTTAGGGAATTAACTAGATTTTCTTTTGGCTCCTAAATCAGCAACAAACAGCAGTCAGTGTAGTCCTAATTACAGGATGCTGTAAGAGAGAAAGCAAATGCAGATTCAGTTTGATTTACATATTGAATGCAGCTCATTTTGCATTTTGATAGTTCTGTCTCCTAGATCTCTCTGAGTTTGTTTTATTTCTTTGTTGCCCCTTCGTGCTTTACAATTTCAGTGCTCACATGATTTTATTACTGCCTCTTTCCTCCAGTTAGCAGTAGTGGTGTCAGTCCAGGAACCTACAGAGCTTCTATGGGATTTGGTTTGCAGGCTCAGACTGAAACCTCAAGACAAGGCACACGACACAGAATGCCCAGGGAGTTGGTGGAGTCACTGTTCCTGGACTTGTTCAAGAACCATGTGGATGTAGCACTGAGAGACATGGTTTAGTGGGTATGTTGGGGATGGGTCACGGTGGGATGGTGGGATGGTTGGACAAGATGATCTTAGAAGTCTTTTCCAACAATAATGATGCTACGATTCTACTACACACATCTACTCCTCCATTCTCATTTCCAAGAGATTTCCCAGTGCACATGGGAGATGAGAGCTGTAGCACACTCCTGCAGTTTCTGATCTCAGCACCTAGGGAACACCTCATCGGGTGGTGCTACATCATGTCTCATCACAAAGAGCACAGAAATGTGCACAACTCATGTTTCTGTACTTGTCCTTGTCAACCAAAAATAGAAGCTGTGAAACACTACATGATTAGTTGTTGCTTTATTCTTTGCAGTCCACATTCAGGAACCAAGGCTCTGCTCAGTAAAAAATGTGCAAGAGTGCTTCTGCATCTTTACTGTAAATAAGCAGAAATGCAAAAATAAGCATGCATGTTGCTAATTATCTGCTAAACTGCAGCACACTTCTGAAGGCTACAAACTGCTTGTTGTTGCTTATGTGGGAAGCACAGTTTGAATAAAGCACCAGGGCACAGTGGGATTTATATTGTTTTGTTGGCAAATACAAGGCGGGAGGCAATCTATAACCCTTATGCTGTACAGCAGCACATAGCTTCCTGTGGTTCGGAAGGAAAAGTCAGATACAGATGTTAGATCTCCCATAGTCTTGTAATAAAGGCATCATACCCAACAGCTGTATTTTGCAATCATCCTGGGAAACAGCTCCCCAAATAAATACAGAAAGATGTGAAGAAACTTTTGAGGTATTAATGGAAATGTGGTTTCTTCACAGATAGAATACATTAAAAGCTTTCCCCTCCAGGGGATTCCCTTCCCCCTTCAGGGAGATAATCTTCAACTGCTCAGCAAGTTCCCCAAACGGCTGGGATGCAGGCTGTCCTGTCAGTGTGCAGCTGGCAATGATGGTTGCAGCAGAATAGTTCTGTGCTCTGGCAAGCCTCAAATAATTCGTAGTCCCCTTGGGTCCTGCAGCCCTCTCACACAGAAGAATATAATGGCTTTAGGATCGCAAGCTAAATCATCCTTAGCTTAGCTATTTTTTAACATCATGCTAGCTATTCATATTTTTCTTAACTGCAGTGTCTTCTGATGAATTCTTTGTGACTTAACATATTTCCATTATGAAATGAAACTCATTAAAGAACAAATTCAGACACAACTTCTCATTTTATATGCTTTTCAAGTTCATTCTAATCGCATTCCCTATTAAGTTGTTACCATTCCTTTCTACTCCTTACAAGAACTTGTCAATATTATTAAAATTTAGTATACTAGAATTGCTATGGAGTACTTCGGACTTTTATTATCATATTTCCTCATTTCAAAAATGTTTTTAAAAAGTTTCCATGTAAGCATCAGTTTGGGAAAATGATATATATCAAAACTTGACTCACTTTGATCATACTTGATTAACTGTGAGTGATTTCTCACAGCTCCTTGTTTGCTGCAGTCCTTTCCCAACTTTCTAGAGTTCTAGGCAGTGGTGCAAAAGGAACACTCTTAAATTTCTGTTTCCAATCACAGCATTTCAAGAGCTTATTCAAACCCCTTCCACTGCAGTTCCATCCAAAAAACTGGTTTGTGGATGTTGTCAGATAAATAGATGCTACCACCTGGACAGTAGAAAGGCTGTGGGAGACCATGGCCTGAATATCATTCCTTGCATGCGCAGGCACTGCTTTATGGAATATTACTGCAAACTATCCTCCCAAAACATTTGTTTCCAAAAAACAGTAACTGTGACCAGAACACAGAATGTGAGCTCACATCACTTCCAAGACAGATCCACATCTTTTGTTGTCCCTGAAGTCTTCCTTGTAATATGGTGCCCCAAAAGTGGAAGCGTTTGAAAAACAGAGGTAGTTCTAAGGCTTACCTAAGTGTATATTGTACTAGAACTTTTATAATTATAATTTTATTGACTAATGTGTTAGAAATCACCCCAAAAGCTTAGACTAGTCATTTGAAAGCTATAATTATTTTGAATTCTTTCATGATTAATTTACTCTTATATAGTTAGAACATAATTTCTCTTATATAGTTACAACATAATTTGTTCATCAGTGTTCCTAGACACACAGACCTTACAAGAGAAAAATAGTTGATTGTGTGCAGACAAATAATTTTTAATTCATTCTTATCAGGAAGAGTAGTGTGGAAAACTGCAAGTATGAGTTAAGTGACAAGTGCATAATTAGGTGCAAATTGCTTGCACATTGGTATGAAGTAAAACAGTCAAACATCAAATAGTAACATAGAAAAGCTTTCAGAGAAGACTATCTATATTTCAATGCCATGACTGCCAAATAATTGTTAGTCCTCATACGCCACTGAAAGTATGGGTGTGAATTTTTGACAGTGCCTCTTGCATTAATTTAGATTAAGCCAGGATGTGAAAGCAATATTTCACGAAGACTAGAAGTAGGTTTTTTTCACAGTTACACACTTTGGTAAAATAAAATGGGATCTAGGGAGAATAAAAGTGGTCTTCGAGAAGTCCTGTCTTTTGGGGTGAATCCAGGTGGAGCTAAAAGCCTTATGAAACATCATGCCTAGGCACATAACTCAGAGCTGTAAATGGGGGCCAGACGCTTATATGTTAAGAGGAGCTTTTCTTTGCTTAAATGACAGATCTGGGTCTATCAGCTTAATAGAGTTGACTTTGAATGCTTCAAAATAACTTTGAAAATGGAAGGAATCATTAGAACATCACCTGTGTAAGAATGAATTTATCTCTAAGATAGTGTTTGGAATTGATGCCAAATTTTGCTGATTAACAAAATATTTATTCTATTCTACCATGAAACTGAAAACGCACAAGGAAGATACTATAGTACAATACCATAGAAAAGGCAACTAATTATTGCAGCTATTTAAATTTATATTCCTTTACAATGAAATAAGCAATCTAAGACATTAAAGATGTTGTGAAGATAGTTCCTGAATATGTTGGGCATTTAATATAAAAAGCAAAGATAGCTATGCCTCAGTAAAGCCTCCATGTGAAAGAAGGCAGAAACCCTTACTCACTGAGTCATCTATCTGAATTTAAGGGGTCTGCTTATTTGCAAGTCCTTCCAAGTCCAAGACAGAACAGAAAACCTGTGACAGAAGCAAGAAAAGTACCTGTATTTCCTGAGCGTCTTCCAATATCAGAACTAGAGGAAGAGCATTTGGAAGATTTTATATCTCTACGGTGAAATCCCAGGCCTGGTGCTCATAGTGAAAAATCCTGCCTCTCACAGAGATTGGTATCGTTCTGCACAGTGAGACATTAGAATAACTTAATGGCTTCACATAGTGAAATGAAGGGAGAGCTTACTTGGGCAATACTGGGTACGTCTGCACGAAGGATTGAGGAAAAGGAGTGCAATCACTCTGCGGGCATATGACATGGGGCATGGGCCTACAGGGAACAGTACTGGTAGGTGGCTGCAGAGCCTGGTGTCTTCTTGTATATCTTCTCTTCAGCAAGCAGTAATTCCATGTGGAATGGAAGGACTAATGACTACAGAAGGAACATGGTGACCAGCTAGCAGCCACCACAGCAGCAACAGAAATGTAATGGTGTTTATCAGGTAGGCAGAGGAGAGGCTCTTGTTTCCAACCTGAAGGCATTATCCTGCCATGCTGCTCCATTTTAATGGATGTCAGACCAAAAGTAAGTTACTTTAACTATTTTGCACTCCACCAGCTCATCCACAAACTAATATTGTCAGTGAGTAAATATGAAAATGATACGCTGTGTTGTTAGCGAAGCGTTGGATTTATCAAGGAGGAGAAATTAAGGACATGCTTTATCTAATCACAGTTCATACACATAAATATTTGCTACTGTTTTTCAGCATATCTAAATACATCTCCCTGGATAAATACTTTCTATTAGGTAGTAATTTATTCTCCACTTCTATCTCAAGAGAACATTATCCTCATTCACATATCTGATTTGGAAAATGAAATCTTTAAGCTTTGCCTTTTATTACAATTTTCTTGTTGGCATTTTTTGCCACAACAGCATACCTTGCTTTGTCACAACACTGTCTGTTGCTGACATTATCCCTGGAGCTCTCAGGGGCATCAAGTGATGATGTGGTTATATGTCTAGCTAAGCAGACTTTCATGTTTGCAACATTTTTTGACCCAAGTGTCAGAAAACGTTAGGCAGAGAAGAAAACAAAGATGAATACCGCAGTTTTTTTTCCACTGTGGCCTATTTTCGCTGTTGGTGCCTAGCACAAAAATTTCTCAGGTGGTATTATCTCCGATGAAGCAACATCGGACTGGTTTATGAGCTTGAGGCTACAGCCAGTACATCAAGTCACTTGAGAAAAATCTCAGCTCAAGGGCAAAAGGTGAGTATCCACATGAATACTGCTTGTCTCAATAGACTGCCAGAGGGCAATCCTACAAGGGACAAGGTCTGACACAATAGGTCACAGGGGAGAGAAGAGACAGTGCTGCAAACACATGATAGGGAGCTCCAAACTGTGGAAGGAGAAGTCAGGGATTAGTTACAGGAAATCTGTTGCTGGTATGAGAGGGAAAATGTAGTCACATATGGTGACACACACAACAGATTAGAAAGATCGTTACATTACCCTCCCTTCCACAGCTATTCCCTTCACTTCATCCTCTTTCTCAATGCCTACTCAGCATATTTATAATTAATATTTGTTAATCAGCCTTCCAGAGTTGAAGTAGATTAAAGAAGATTCAAACTGGACACTGTAATAGCATTGAAGGAAACTAGAGGGTAAATAAATGATTTCCAAAGATAAATCTCAGCGTTGATTAGTTATTTTGTGTGATCAAGAGGCCATGAAAAATTAACTTTGTGTAAGTGGAGAACAGTAGATTATCTTCTGAAAGTTCTTATTTAATTACTATGAAACACCGGTTCATTTTAAAGATACAGTGTACTCCTTGTCTTTCTGAGCCTTGAGGGTATGGAATTTACTTGTTATCTGTACCTGTACAGAGTACTTGTATCTGTGTCTTGTTTCTTTTTTGGATTCCTGTGATCACAGGAAGTAATCAATATAGAAATTGTAATGGATTTGCACCTCTGTCTGGGAATATTGTACATTGCCAGTCAGTGCATAGGGACCAGAGGCACCACTAATGTGCTTAGCAGCAGTACAGATACAGTAGCTTCTTACTCTTCCTAAGACAAGTAGGAATTTTGAGTACCACAAGCTGGGTACCTCAGAAAACAGTGGCTTTATATATATCTTGCTGTACCACACAGATATATATGTACAAGTCTGGCTAACATGTTTTGGGCAGGTAATGCAACATGATAATGCAGTATAGCTCAGACCACAGTGTGGTATGAAAATCCCAACCCCTTCTTCTTACTGCTGAAGTGGCTTCTAGGCTTAGAGGTACAGTTGTCAGGCATAAGTAGCATCCTTCATATCAGATGTGTTGATAGTATATTACACACAAACCAGAGCAATTCACTTGCACCAAGAGCCCGTTAGAAAATGAAGAATCTGATATTGCTCTATCACAATAAGGATGTGTGGCCAGCTCATCAGCTGGGATAGAAAAAAATCTGCACAGAAGGAACCTCACTTACTACATTAGTAGCCTAATTAACCACAGCTAATTCCTGTTAGCAACACAGGTGAACAACTCTGCCAGTAATTTCTGAACCCACTACCTAATTCCTGTGACATTTGGCAGAAATGCTGAGGTAGTTAAGGTCGTATTAGCATAGTGAACACTGCTGGCTAAGAGGAAGAGAGATACCTTGTAATTGCTCTGATTGAAGGAAAAGTTCGATTGGTCTTAGTCCTGGTAGAGACACATTTGTTGAAGTTTGTCCTTTCTCCAAAAAGTGGGGAAGCTGAACATAAGGAAACCCAGCAGGGAGCATCATATCTTATTTATACCACCCAGCAGCTTTCTGCAATGGAGTCTAGAAATGGGAGGGGAGCTGGCATATGGCTGGGGGATTGCAAGGATCTTCTAGAGCAAGAGATCAGTTGTGGTGTCTCATCTTTTGGAGGTAAAAGGAAGGATAAACAAAGTTAAAAAAAAAAAAAAAATTTTAAGTAATCAAAAGGTGCATCTTGCATCAAAAGAAGCATAGCCAGCATGTTGAGGGAGGTGATCCTCTAGTCTGCCCCTCTAGTCTGCACAGGTGAGGTGTCACCTGGAGTACTGCATCCATATGTGGAGTTCTCAGTACATGAGAGATACGGACCTGTTGGAGCACATCCACAGGAGGGCCACAGAAATGATCCAAGGGATGGAACACTGCTCCTACAAGGGCAGGCTGAGAGAGCTGGGGCTGTTCAGCCCAGAGAAGAGAAAGCTCTGAGGTAACCTGAGAGCAGCCTTTCAGTATATAAAGGGGAGCTACAGAAAAAAAGGGTGATGATTCTGTAGCAGGGTCTGTGGTGATAGAACAAGGGGAAATGGCTTCAAGCTAAAAGAAGGTAAATTTATGTTGGATAGAAGGAAAAAGTCTTTTACAGTGAGGGTGGTGATGCACTGTAACTGGTTGCCCAGAGATGTAGTGGATGCCCCATTCCTGGAGGATTTCAAGGGGAGACTGAATCAGGCCCTAGACAACCTGATCTAGCTGTGAGTAATCCTGTTCATTGCTGAGGAGTTGGACTAGATGACCTTTAAAGGTCCCTTCCAACTCTAAGGATTCTACAATTCTAATTGAATACCTGTTCAAGATTCCAGTAAGACTCAAAGTAGTCATTATAGTTTCAGCTGAAAATGTTCTTTTTAGCCTGACCTGAAAATGTGAGCAGAAATCTAGTCATTCCGTGATATGAAAGAAATTGAGAATGTTTTTGTGTCTTGTTTCATTGCTGTTTTTTGTTGTTGCTCTCGTTGCTTGATTTTTGGTGCTTTGGGGGTTTCTGTGTGTTGTGGAGTTGTTGTTTTGGAACTGCAAGGAGGTATTGTTACACCAGCCTTGACTTAGCATTTACGTATAGCATTAGGACCCTTTAAGTAGAATGCTGGTGTGCTGGTGTTACATACTTTTGTGCGGTACGATTTCTGAAACTATGACTGAATTAAATTCATAATTGTTAACCTATTCAGCAAGAAGGTATCTCTTATTTTCCCCTTAAACATAAATAAACAACACTCTACCCACCTATCTCCTCCTCCACTGTACCCTTTTCAAGAACTTTTTCCTTTTTCATCTTTATTGGCAAGTTTTCATGGGCAGTCAAAACCAAGGCTGAGAAAAATCACAACTGACCCACTCATGGGCAAAAGTACTGCTTTGTAATTGCATGGAGATACAAAGGCTGGGGACCTTTGTATGTTTCAATAGCCATTTAAAGCTACTGTCCTTGAAGGCAATGGCAGCTGCTGACCCTAAGTTGGTAAGTGCTGAGCAGCTCTAACTGCCAGCCAGGTTAAGCAGCAGGAGGGCTCAGCACCCCAAGACTTTGGCCCCTGACTGCTGGTATTTTAAAACTGTCCAAGCTGAATTGCTGATTCTGGCAGGGTTATTTCTTCTTGCAGCTTGTTTCCTTAGCAAAGTAAGGTGCCCAATGGCTGCAAAGCTGATGACTCAGTTTATGATCCAGTCCTGGAGGATGCAAAGTGCTTCAGTTCTTCCGAGCTTCCTTGGGAGCTGATGATGTTTGGCACTCCAACAGGACAAGCTCTAGGGGCAACTATAAATGAATCAGCTGATGTCTCACAGATCTATGCAGCGAAGATTATCTAGTAGTAAAACAGGTTGGATTTGGCTGGACAGTTTGAAATGATAAAGCCAGCTAAACGTTAAAAATGTAACAGGTAGTATCTTGCAGGCGCAATTGACAAGGCATCTGGTAAAATTCTGTCAGGAGTAGAGACTAGTCCACTAGGGTGACAAACTTCAAAGCTAATTTGGCTGAAGCTAAGGTCTGTAAAGCTGAGTTAATTCTGATACAAAGCTGTGAGATACTCAGTTTTTAAGACTTAAATGTTTAATCTACACTTTTCTGTCTTGTAACAGCTGATCAGTCCCTTGCAGTAAACCTAGTGGAAAAAAAACGTCAGTGTTAAATCACTGAAGCTTTTCTAATTTGTTCTGAGTCTTTGTCACAGGCTGCCCTTCGAGCTTTCTTTACTGAGTTTTAATTAAGAATATATCTGAGCTTGGAAAAGTAATACCTGAAGCTGAAAAGAGGTTTGAAATAACAACAGCACTGGAAATATTCATTTGTATTCAGAAAATGGAAGCGGTGTGACATATTGCTAGCTGATACTCTCAATACTGTAGCCACATTGTTCAGATCTGTAGGATCCTAGTAGATCAAGTACTGTTATTATTATTTATACTTCCAGACAAATGCATTCTGTGTGTGTTTGAAAGTTTAATGTTTTTTCTTTGGCTTCTTCCACTTTCCATTCCTACTGGCACGATTCCAATAATTTGAGGGGTGGGAGGAAATTGTTGGGAGGTCAGACTCTTGCTCCAGGCCTCTCTGAATTGGAGTCATCATTTTGCCAGTCGTGCGCAAGGAACATTTTAATTGGCTGCTAACTTGGAAGCCTGCTTTCAGTTCTTAATCCTGCAAAAGTCTCTTTGCCCTACCTGTGCCAACATTGTTTTATGTATCACTAGGTTGAGTTTTGGTGATCTGCCCAAGATTGCACAGATATTTTGTGCAAAAGGTGGGGGAAAAAAAGCAAGGATGGCTTTATCTCAAAAACAACACGAGGAATATCTTGAGCCTAAAATCAGCAGAGAGGAGGATGTGCTCAGCCTTGCATAGTGTCAGGTTTTGAACACCGTGCTTCTCCCTCTTTAATTGTACCTTAGATCTATATGTAGTTCAATCACAGAGTAAGTGAGCATTCATTACAAACATCCAGTTCTCCTGAAATTAAACAAGTGCTTTGAACAATGAGTGCTTTTCTAGATGTTCTTGTGGTTATTTTTATAGCAAAGTATAACACAGGAATTTGAAATTGTAATTGCAAAGCAACGTTAATTGTTTGTAACTACACAGCAAAAATGAAAGGATTCTCTTAACTGCTTGTTCCATAGCATGAACATTTAAAGTAATGTGATCTCCGGCTTTCTGTCAGTGCAAACAAGAGTAGCAGTATTCTGATATCCTTATTTTAAGAAAATCTATCAAATGAGCAAGTGCTAACAAGCCATTTCAAAAGAGTAGTCTGTGTATGCACTCAGATATTCTACTAATCATCATAAACAGGACTGAATCTAGACATCCTGCAAGAAGTAGTTCAGTACTATTGGAGGGAAAGCTTGAACATTTACACACCCAGTTGTGATCTCACTCTATTTTAGTATAAATTATGGTCATTAAGATTTTTGCAGGAAGCTAAAATACAACAGAGCCTTTGCCTATATCACTTCATGTACTTGGTCTAGGAGATGCACTTCAAAAACATGTCGATTCTGCTTCAGTCTAAAACAGCACCATCAGGGTCCCCGTGCTCCTGTCAGTGTCAGCAGGGGATAGGAAACTGGATGGTTCTGCTCCCTCTCAAGAGGGAACTCACCATCGTATTTATTCAGGTAGAGAAGCATATCTACCATTTAAGCAAATGGCCTTCAGGCTACCATTTAAACAAAAAGTAAGAAAATATTTCACCAGCTGAAGCTGACATACCTTCCCTGCAGTACTCAAAGGTCAAGAAAGACAATGCCCAAGAGCTGGGTAAAGACATAGGGCTTGACGTTCTGAAGTTTGTCAGAAAATGCATTGCACTGGAAACTGACTCCTAAATTTGTGCATTACATTAAACATTTATTCAGTAAAATACTGAAATAGTGATTTCAAGTAAGAGCTGAAAAGGAATGCTCTCTCGGGAGCTGGATTTCAGGAGAAGGTTAAGGGCACTGACCCCCTGCCAAGAAAATGAAAGCCTCCACGAGGAGTATGTGAGGTACTACTGCTGCTCCAAAAACTTTTTAGATTCAGGATAGCAGCATATCCAGTGCTGCCTACTGAGTAACACAGAGCTGTCTACTAATCTCTAGCAATATCTCAGAATTTGTCAGAGTCATGACTTATTGAGAAACAAGAGCATTCTTCACATTGTGAGATCAGCCCTCTCGGTGGTAATACATTTTCTTGTTCACCCAGAGGCTCATCCACAACTAAGAAATTAAGGAACCGGGGTGAATTATTCAGTGACACCAGAAACAATGAAGGGAAAATTACGTGCAAGCCTTGGCAATGCATCTCTAAGCATCACACTGAGTTTGTAGTAGAGCCCAACCGTATTTCAGTACCAAAGAGAAGATGTTGGTCCACAAAGGGAAGCAGTGAGCAGCAGACTGAGACTGAGAAATTGGTGCAAATACTTAACTCTTAATATCTATGTAAGCCCAGTGGGATCCTGCTGTGCTTGTGGGGGAAAGGGGCTAAAAATCTAAGCAATGGCTGAGGTCCAGATTCTGAAAGAGAAAGGACTAGTGAAGTCTAAAATGGTAACATACACGTAGTAACATCACAGTTAGACATTAATGACCAATATTTCATAATTTCTGAAACACTTCTCTGCTCCTTAGCACTGTTGCTGTCTGAGTGAACTACCAGTGACACAGAATGAATGCGTATGTCAGAGTGAACTGGAACAGGTTTCCTGTGACTATAAGCTAGTAAAGACACTGCCAGCTCAGGCTCAGGATGACTCTGGGTCAAACACTCAAATGACCAATTTCTTGTATACAATAATGGCACATGGAATAGAAACTGCTGTGTTTTCCTGATCTGACCAGACCATCACAAACCTTTCTCTGAGCTTCAGTTGCACACGCTGATTTTGAAGCTCTCCCGAGACCAGCAACTCTTAAACTTCAGCAATTTTTCTTTAAACATCTCTAGCTGGTTTTTTTTGTTTTGTTTTTTTCCTCGTCTGATACCTCAGAACAGCTAAACTGATTCTTTTGAAATTCTGCATTAATGCTTGTTTCTAAGCTTGTCAAGAGTGAGAAGAAAGAAAACTATACCAGTGGGATGAAGCAGAGTAATACATCCTGCAGCTGTATCGCTAGAGCACGATGAACTGGAGTTTAGCAAAATTTCTTAATGCTGCAAGCAATGACACAGTTAAATCCTAGTCTCGCTTTTTCTGTTCCTTTTTCTAGTATGAGTAAGTAGCTTAGAAATAGCTGTAGCTGTTTTGTTATCCCCTATTCCTAGTGATCCCCAGTAACTCTGTGAGGTAGGACGTTATGTAAAAGTTGTGTTAGACATTTAGACTATCCCAGAACAATTTAAGGAGAAAATAAAACTCTAACTTTGAAGGCAATAATGCCTGAAGACATTAACTTCCCTTGTATTGATGTAGCCAGGCAGAAATCTATACAGTAGATTCATTGGTGTTCAATTCAAGGGTCTTTGCCTCTTTGAAGCATTCAGCATTGGCTTTGGTTGCAAACAGGATATTGAACTAGATGAACCACTGCAGCAGTCTTTGTGTTCCCAAATTATTATTTTTTCTTTAAAAACAACAACAGAAAAAAAAAAAACAAAAAACCCTATTTAGGGGATGAGGTGTGATTTATAATCAAATAAGCATTATGTCTGTGATGCATCTGCCCCTATATTAAATGATGGATTCATGTGAAATATAAGAAAAGTACAAAAACAAAAATGGCTTGGGTGCTTCAGAAGTATAGATTCTTAATGTAATGTTTGTATTTGAAAAAAATAAGCACGTACAAATGATTTGATTTTGAAGAGTTAGTAACATTTTCACTACCCAGCTGGTTAAGAAATACTGTTTTGAAAAAAATTGTCCAATTTTGTATACTTTTTAAATTTAAAGCCACAGCTAAAATCAAATGAAAATACCATCAACTGACACAGAGCAAAATGAAATGGCTCAGTATCAAAGAGTAGAACTAATATGTTTGCTAAAAATGTAGAAGAACTGCAGTTACTGCAAAATCTAAAGGCAGAATTATTCATGTATTTATTAGCTACAGAAAACAAGGTATTGTCAAATCTAGTACTAAACAATATGTTTTCATAGTTGGTCTATGTAAAGGATAAACAAAACTGCAGAGAGCCAAGCTGAAGTAAAATTTGGTAATGATCATAAGCATTGCTGTAATTAAATAGACATTAATGCTCACAAATGAGAAAATCACACAGAATTACAACACTGAGCTATTTGGCTCTGTCACTTTAAACTTTACAAAGATTCCAGTTAATTAGAGGCAATGTTTAGATAAACAGATTGAGTGAATGTGACAGTATTTCAGGACCAAAATCTGGTGCCCAGAGACACCAATATGTACACACTTGCAGCTCTGTCAGACAGAAACCTGCTTGCTTGGTGGAGGTGCCATCACCTACAGATTTCTTTCTGTGCTGGTGTTTCAGCCACAGCTCTATTGTGTTTCTCCCTCTCTGCTGCCTCTATATAGACTTCATCTGACTTTGAAGGATTAAAAATAGGTTAACATCCACCAGTGAGATTTCTGATCTGAAGCAGTTTTAACTTATGCAAGGCAGTTGTCCATTCTGTTTGAATTCTACATATTTCCTCAGGAAGACTCCAGGAACACACTGAGCAACATGGCAGTCACTCATCACTCCTCTAACCTGCAGGAAGAAATTGCACCTTTAGTGTAGTGTTCATTTAAAACAAAATGTAAGCCTACTGCTTTGTGTTTATTTATTTTATTGTTTTACAGTACTACATAGTTTACCTCTGATATGAAAAAACACAGACTTTAGTGCTGAAGGTAAACTTCAGTAGGGGAAATTAGAAGGTGTTTCCCTTCTTTTTCAACTTCTAAAGGCTCAGACACATTTATCTTCTTACCTTTGGGCTGTCTTCCTTTTGGAACTCCTTGTAAAGAACTGTAGGACTTGGAGTTTGAGGTGCCTCCTTTCTGAAGTCTTCTGGCAAACACAGGAAAGCACAGAACAACGATTTCTTGTAGCTGATATTTTTCCTGTATATTTCAAAATTTTACTTAGAGTGTCACCCAATATAAGTTTTTTTTTAAAGTATCTGCTAAGGCTTACCAATGCGATCAGGCATCTGAATCTCCACTTTATAGTAAGAGACATTTGAGCATCTTGTAGTATCTGGACTCCATTTTGTCCTGGAAAGTGGGTTTCAAATTCTTCTGTCCCCTCTTCATCCAATTAAGCTTTTAAATTCTGGATAGTAAGAAAATATGAATGGTGGCAAAAAAATAAAGAAATTTAAAAAAAATTCACTCAGCACCTTCCCATTGCTTGTTGCTACTCAGGCAGGGAATCTTCTCCCTGTCTCAATGGGCTTTACAGCTTTTGCTTTAAAAGATGAGAAAATAAAATTAGACACGCGCTCTAGTAAAAACAGAAACCCAATTGTTGAACATTCAAGATTTGAGAGTTTATCCAACTAATAACTTTTTTGACAGAATTTTAAATTGTCTGCTTTACGGGTAGTAAGAAATTAACTAGATGCTGAATTTGTAATAGCTTTATATTGTTGATTGTAAATTGTAGATTTTTGTCAGGATGCAAGGGGAGGAAGTTTCTAAAGAAATACTTCAACATATTGGGTGCTTTAATCTGCTCTGACTTATTTCACCCCCATCCCATCACTGTTCCGTCACCTGCTCTGATGTTAATCAGAATGACTGGGTCATCCTATTTTATAAGCTTGCTGGATTAATTCTTTTTCAAGGTCATCTGTGAATTGACTTTACTAACCAATTATAAATTGGATGGCATTTTAATATTCTACCCTTTCCCTAAGCTTTAACCTAGAAATGATGAGAGACAAAAGGAAACCCGAAGGAGTCTGAATTTTAGGAAGTAAGATGATGAACGCCATTATCTAATACCTTTCTAATTTCTCCCATGCTGGACACCCACCTTTATCTTTCTCTCTGAGTTCAAAGGGAGATGAAGAAATTCAACATCTTCCAGAAACAGTATTTTACTCTTTTTAGTTAATATAACTGCATATGATCTTTGGAGAAATCCCTCAATATTGGTATTTGAAGCACTTAAGCTTGACATTCAGAGTTGTGTGTTATTATGAATGCATCTCTATTAAGGCAACAGAAGCAACTCTCTCTCTTTGATATTTCCTTTTGAAATTTAGCATTAAAAAGCAGCACTTTCCTTCATTTCAGATCTTTTGAAAGACTTTGAAAAATTTAGGAAACTGCTTCTGAGGCATCACCAAGCACTATTTTAGTTGTGTAATCAAAGGAGTTTTCATCAATTGATTGATTTTTATTTTTTCCCAAACCCTATTAGATACCTTCAGAAGAACCCTGGATTCAAAGGACAGCTCACAAAGTCTTGTTGAAAAGGATTTCTGATCTACTTCTCAGAGACCTCACAGGCAGTTTCTAACTGCACACTCCCAGATGTCTGTTTTTGGGTGCCACGACGTTTGCTTTTAAGCATCTATCATAGAATCACTCAGGTTGGAAAAGACCTCAAAGATCATCAAATCCAACCACGACCTTACCATACTACCCTAACTCTAACAACCCTCTGCTAAATCACATCCCTGAGCACCACATCCAGTTTTTAAACACATCCAGGGATGGTGACTCAACCACCTCCCTGAGGAGCCTATTCCAGTGCTTAACAACCCTTTCTGTAAAGAAGTTTTTCCTGATATCCAACCTAAACCTCCCCTGGTGCAACTTGAGGCCATTTCTCCTTGTCCTGTCACCTGTCACCAGTGAGAAGAGACCAACCCCGCTCTCGCTGTAAACACCTTTCAGATATTGGAAGAGAGCAATAAGGTCTGCCCTCAGCCTCCTTTTCTCCAAACTAAACTGCCCCAGTTCCTTCAGTCTCTCCTAATATGACATATTCTCCAAGCCCTTCACAAGCCTTGTTACCCTTCTTTGGACCTGCTCTAGCACCTCAATGTCCTTTCTGTACCGAGGTGCCCAAAACTGAACACAGTACACAAGGTGAGGCCTCACCAATGCCAAGTACAGGGGCAGGATTACTTCCCTAGTCCTGCTCACTACACCATTCCTGATACAAGCTAGGATGCCACTGGCCTTCTTGGCCACCTAGGCACACTGCTGGCTCATATTCAGTCGACTGTCCATCAGTACCACAAGGTCCCTTTCCATCAGGTAGCTTTCCAGCCGCTCCTCCCCAAGCCTGTAGGGTTGCCTGGGGCTGTTGTGACCAAAATGCAGGACCCGACACTTGGCCAAAGTGGCATTCCTGAAACAATTATTTTTTCCTTGACTACCTCTTCAGTTTACTTTGTCAGCATGGAAAACAAGTTATGGCTTTCCGTTTGGCTCCTCACACACGAGCAGCACAGCTGACTCAGTTCTCCCAGAGCAGAACCCTCCAAGAACCTCCATGGTATCTCCCCTTTCTCCTACTCCATAGTAATCAGATCAAATCAAGAATTTCCACAAAGGTTTAACCATATACCTATGCCCACTAACTATTCACCCCTTCAACTGAACCAAGAAGCTGCTTTCTTTAGTTAGTACAATTATTCTAATTTTTGGTTTTGAACCACCCTGCAGTATTCCATAGCCTAATTCAGAAGGAAAATAAGAATTACAGGATCCTTCCTTACTTAGAGATTTTATTCCAAAATATCAATGAGTTTTATCAACAGTTATGAGTTATTCACAGCCTTCTTCACAACATTTTAAAAAGCCTTTTTTAAATTAAAAATTAAATGACAAATTGCAGTCTATGGCTTCCTCACAAGGGGAGTGGAGGGGCAACTGCAGACCTCCTCTCTCTGGTGGCAGTCATAGAATCTAGGGAACGGCACGGAGCTACATCAGGAAAGGGTCAGGTTGCATATCAGGGAAAGGTACTTCACCAGAAGGTGGTGGGCATGAAGCAGGCTGCCCATGGCAGTGGTCATGTCACCGAGCTGCTGGAGTTCAAGAAGGTGACAGCTGCTTAGTGTTTTAATTTTGTATTCGCAAGCACTGCAAACAAACATAAACAGCTTACGTAACGAATCTTTGTTCGTGCTTGATTTGCCTTTCAGGACTGCCAAGAACCAATTAATATAAAATCCAGGTAATAAATTCAGCTTTTGCCTATCTCCTCTTTTTTTTTTTTTTTTTAAATGCTTGTCTTTTGAAGGTATGTGCCAGGTAGATAATGCTGGAAATATAACTGCTCACTTCTTCCATACAGCTTGTACATCACTGGTAACTACAGTGCACGCTGCCCCACGGTCAACAAGGCTTCAGCCATTATCAGGATGATGACTGCAGAAATGAGAATTAGTCTAGACTGCCTAGACATGGGCATGACATCCTGAGGCTATTCAACTTAAAAATTACTGTATTACAGGAAAGAAGCAGAGGAGAGTCACATCCTACCATCAGTACACTGTACCAGTGTCATGGTTTTATGATTTTTTGTTAGCGATATCCTACATCATAACATCACGAAGTGCACTGGAGTTAAAGAGTTAATGCTCCAGTTCTATGGATTTTCAATATTTCCGGGTACCTGCTTCCCAGAAGAGAAAAAGAACAACATCTCCCAGAAGATTTTCACTGTTCCATTTCCATTTTCCATTTAGAGGGAAAGATAAGACTGTCCACAAGTCACGAGACATCCCTTCTTTTACTGCTCGTCCCTGTGGTATGTGCTCCCTTGCCCTCTCACATTCAGCATTAGAGTAGGGCCTTTGGTTTCGGACACTATCTCTCTCATTTTATTTATTAGCTTCAGTTCCAATTCTATTGTACTATATTGTGCTATCTGGCATGCTGCTATATTTAGTAAATTAGTTTTTCTCCCTTAGCTTGTTGCTGCTGTTTTGTTTTTAGGCAAATTTCCCTACTTTTTCCCCTTTTACCCCCTCCCCCTCCCTCAGGACATGGGTCCGTGGGTCCCCCCTGCCCCATTAGTCACTGAATGGGGCCAAACTGGCCCGGAAACCATTGACCAGCCTCTCACCAGACTGTGTACAGGTTTGTTTTTTTTAAAAGCTTCTTATAATCTGCATCTATTTATAATCTGCATGTGTTTACAATCTAAAGATAACAGGAAAGTTCCCTGTTACACTAAAGCACTATATCAAATCTTTTTATCTTTCTTAAGAAAAGAAATCAGGCTTAGTGTTGGATGTGCTGGAGCATTAATTGCCCAGTAATTTCAGTAACCTACTTCTTCATCACTCTATAGTAGCCACTTTTCACTTCTGCTGTTGTTAGTAACAAGAAAAAAACAGATTAAAATAGACCTTTTAAAAAATGCATTCTTTTGAAATAGAAATGCTGGGTTTTTTTCCTTTTAAGAAAAATAATTTTGACATTTTCATTTCAGTGTTTTTCCCAGAATCTATTAATTCATGCTTTCCGCTGTGCTTTGGATGGTATTCTAGCCTTTCTGATTCTTGTGGTAGAATTCCCACTGCTATAAATGGGAGTAAAGACTTTTCTCCACATATACATATTTATACAGCTGTTCTTATGTGCACGCATTTGGGCAGACCATGTTAGTTCAACTTTCCAGCATGTCTTTCATGTTTTGCCACAATTTCTGCTCACTCAGCCCCCTTCCCTGATATTCACATACCGATAGTTGTTATATGCAGTAAGACCTCATGCATTCAGGCAGGGGAGCTATTGTTTATGTGCATGAAGGATAATCTATAAACCACACTGTGGAGTACAAGTTGGCGTCAAACTGGTCACCTTAGAAAATATGGCACCATAGAGAGTAGAGGTGGAAGACAGCTCCAAAATAGTTGTTCTCCACTCAGGTATGAAAATGAAGCCATTCAACCCACGCCTGATCACTCTTTGAATTCCCTTTCTGCCAGCACAGGAGCAACTCAGTTTTACTCAAATGTTATTGACTACCTGAGAGTTTGTTAGTCATTGCATGTTGGAACTTGATACAGTCAAAGCTCAGCACTTCCACCTCCCATGCCCAGCAGAGGAGTCACAGGAGCAAGCAGCCTGTGCCAGGCACATTTGTACCCATTTCAGGTTTGTTTGTGAACCATGCTGAAAAATTTGCATACAATAGGGGAATTACCTTGATTTGTCCTGGTCCTACATTTTAGGGTGCTCCCCTTACAGGTGGGAAGTGACATATGAAGATGCCATGAAACTGTGGTAACATATGGACTGAGTGAGCCCCTAGAATGCCAAAAGCACAAGAAGGACTTACAAACTCATTCATTTTCCTGTCTCATTACCGTCCCTGTGAGAATTAGGGCAACCAGTCTCACATTTATATTCAGGAGGTCATTTGTCACACACACAGAAATAAATTAGGGAGAACCTTAATGGTGACAAGAAACATTTCAGTGCTTTTGGGAATGAGGAAAGCTTCATAGTCCCCATGTCCAGTTGCTATAAATACAGCCTATAAGCAATGAGTGTATTCAACGCATCTTCGAACTGGCATTGCATGTATACATGCAGTTATATGTATGACCATACAAGTTCAAACTTAAAGTCTAAAGCTGGAGGGCTATCTAAAACCTGCTTTGCAAGGAAGGAAGCATGTAACATTTGCCTGATCTAGAGGAAGTAATTTTAATTATTCTAACATTTCTTAATCCTGTTTTACTTATTTTCCTGGGAGAAACCATTGGCTTTTCCAGACTTTTCCTGTAAATATGGGAATATGGGATACTCTCCTTATATTAATATACATATATATATATATATATATATATATATATAGCCTACGTTGTGTGACTCATTATAACTAAACGGATAAGCTAATCTTTATAGTGGCAGAAGAAAATGATAAATTCTCTCTGTAGTAACTAATACAGTCATTTTGGCAGAGGGATTAGGAGCTGGAAGCTTTATCTCTCATGACTGTCTCCCTTGTCTGTCTCCCACCAAAGAATTACCTAACAGTACAAATACCAGCCCAGCCACCTTCCTGTTTCCCCTGGAAATGTTACCAGTTGTGAGCAATGACTTGAAATCATTATTACTTCAGCATTTTTATTAGAATACAGTGATGAGATTTTAGCTGAGATTAGGTATATTCAGTCTCCTACATTTTATTAAAATTGAAATGTAAGTCTTTGAGAATTAATCCCTTTTTCACACACTGGCACAAAGAGCAGCTAAGGCTAAAACTAATACATTTAAAAGTGGTTGATTTTCACTGGCTTTATGGCAGCAAACACTGCTATCCTGATCCCGATGCGCAAGAGGCTAACGCAGAGCATTTTAGCAAAAAGCACTGTTTCTCTGGATGTTTTTTGTAAGAGTTCTTTCCTTTGTAAAGCAATCTGAATATCGCAGACAGGCCTCAATTTAACATTGACTTCAAAGGAACAATCTGTCAAATGCACCGTGTGCCTAACTCAGCTGGGGATAGAGACGTGCTTAATCCTTTTCTGTCAGGGAAGAGGGAAGGAAAGGAGGCTTGTTGAGTGCAAATCCCCACTTGTACACTTCCAACACATCAGAAAAGTGATAAGTAGTCAGCCTATCTTAAGAAGAAAAAAAAAAAAAAAAAAAAGGACAGAAAAGACAGCCCAGTGATTAATGTGCTTACTTGAATGTCAGAGCTATACATTCAAAATCCTTCCTCTGTCAGATTGCAGAGCAGAAGGGATATGAAGCAAAAAATCCCATGGTTCAGGATATGATCAGGAAATCTTAGGTGGGTTTCAATTTCAGTCTCTTCTGACAAAATTTTTCCACTGGATTTGAAATATGGAATAATCATTGCACAGAAGTAATTCTGCTTCATCGTGAAAAATGCCATAACCTTCAGGCTATGGGATTTTCCTTGTCTGCCCTTCTACTCTCTGTATGTTGCACAAGAATTCATGCAGCACTGTGTTCAGCTGTTTGATTCACCTGAGATCAGAGGATAAGAATAATACAGGAGGGACAATTCTTACCTTTGGTGTTAATGTGTACATGGGGAATCTAATGGGGAAAAATGTAGAGTACATGGAGAGCTAAATAACAGCACAGTATCGGTTCTGAAGATCCATTCTTTAGCTGGAAATATTAGACTGATGCCTAAAACTCTCTGTGGATCCCGTTAAGTGCTCTTATGGTAGAATATGAAGGATGGACACTTCACAATCAGAAATCATAAAGGATGGCAAGTCTGTACAGAGCAAATCCATTGCCTTCAGCCTTTCTTCTACCCCTCCATGTGAGGGCATAGATGCAATTCCACTTTAACCTGAACCTTCTACAGTTTCCTGATGCCCTTCCTCTCTGACAGAACAAGGCCCTTTAGCATGCCCTGAAGCAGCAGGAATAAACAGGATGTGCTCTGTCAAATAATGACGTCTGATTTCTGGATTTCTGGATGGCACACAGTAACTACTGTTCTTGAGTTGTTTATGCCTTATTCCCTGTCAGATCTGCTAATATATTATTGGTCTGATCCTTATCTTTTACTGACAGACATCAGAATCATTTCTAGACCTCTGGGTGGGGAAGCGTTTAACATTTCTCTTCCATTTCAGATCGATATCACCTCAGCAGGGATAGGTCAAATACTTGCAGCATTCTTTTATTATTTATTAATATTCAATTTTTTCTAACCTCTTCTTGACTTTTTCTACTCCACTAATATTAAGCCAAGTGGTACAGCTGGATAGAAGACTGCTGACCTGAGTATCAGGCAGCTAAAGCAATGGCATGTCACACTTGATGTTACTGCTTGCCCTACCTCAAAAACACCACTGAATATGAACAAACCCAGGGATTTTAGCCTGCCCGTATTGCTCATCATTGCCTAAAATGAACTCCTGTGGATAGTAGCTTCTCCCCAGCCTTAGGATGGCTGAGGAACCAACTACTGTGACTGTGTTTTTGTATGACAGAAAACTACAAAAAGCATACAATGGTCAAGGTCTAAAACTAGTACAGCAGTGATGACAGTTCCTCCGTGTACAGAAAATCTATTCACATGAACAATCTTCAAGGGCAGCCTGTGGCTGGCATCACTCTAAACAAAACCAGGAAGTGAGGCCACTCTTTGACTCTTTGTTCTTGCAAGTTAGTACTGATGGCTTATTTAAAATAGGATTATATGGATTTTAATTGTGGGTTGTTGTTTTTTTTTTCCAACTAAAAAATAGTTAGTGCTTTATTTTATCATAAGAATAGATCACATATCGTTTCTAGGATGCCCAGAATATTAGGGGACAAGTAATCACAAAGTTCAGATGTAAGTAGATGGGTCTGGGTCTGCAGTTGGATGTGAACACTTCTGCTTTTACACACAATACACGAGAGAACACAGCACACAACCATATCTATTAGCTATGAACTCAGGTGGGAACCAGTCTGCATAGCTTTGTTGGAGACACGCTGTCTGCAGCCCTAAGATGTTAACAGAATAGAATCCTAGAATCATAGAATTATGGAATGTCTTTGTTTGGAAGGGATCTTAAAGACCACCCAAACCTAAACTCTGCCACGGGCAAAACTGCTCCCCACCAGATTAGGCTGCCCCATCCAGCCTGACCTTGAGCGCGTCCAGGGATGGGGCACCCACAGCTTCTCTAAGCAACCTGTTGGCTATCTTTGCAGAAATTATATGATGTAATCTAACAGAAATAATAACAAGGGCCTGTGAAAATAAAAGGAAACTGGAGCCTGTGACACAATCATAACACAAAAATGATGTTACAATAATCATAACAAGAAAACGTGCTTGTGGATGAAAACCACAAGGTCAAATCCACTTTACAGGTACATAGTTGTTGATGCCTGGAATATGTGACTGTGTGTTCTGAAATGGGTTTGCTAAGCAGAAGCTTGTTTTATCCCTCACAGAAGTTGATGGTCTTTGATGCTAAGCATTTACAGACCTTAGCTTTTAAGATTTTTTTTTTTTAAAAACAACATTCTCATGTGTCATAACAAAGATGTTTACTTCGTTCGTCTAAATTGTGAAAGACTGTCAGTGTTGCTAGGATTTTAAGCTTAGCATGAAAGAAATGCAGGTGTGACACATCCATCACTTAGATCATAAGACAATTCTAGCAAGTGAGCACTACTTTTGAATTTTCCTGCTTTATCTAGACAAGGACTAGCATGCCAGTTCCGACTACTCTACAACATGGAGCATGGGAAGTCCATATGAAAATGCTAATTTTGATCCTTGAGCCTACCTCTTTTCAAAATGCACTCCCTCTAGAGTATAACAATAACTTCCTTATGTTTTTATGTCATGTAAAATTTCAAGGTCTTAGGTACAATTTTATGAGTACAAAGCCATTTAAGACAGCAAGAATAGGTACCCCTGCACACATTAAAACTGAAAGTCCAAAGAAAGGCAATGTTTGTATTTTTCCCCTGATAAATAGGAAAGGAAAAAGCCTGAGTGCCATGTAGAAAGATCCTCTAAAATTTTCTCCCTCTACTACAGAATTCTTCTGTAGAGAAAAAAGAAATTCTTCTAATTTCACGTCTGCAAGCAAACAGTGAGGAACATTTAAAGCATTAGACTTCTGAAGAAGGAAATGCTTCAAGACAAGGAATTATTTATAAAGGGAAAGGGGGAAAATGCACATAAAGTGAACTAAAACCTTTTTAGACTGTCCAGTCTCAGAAAACGAATGGCAATAGGTATTTCTAAAAAAGGCACGTTTACCTCCTATAACCTCCACAACAACAATTAATTTAGTAGGCTCAGAATATTCTTCCTTCCTTTTATTTTTTCACTCTGAATTAACTGCTTGTGTAGACAAGCATCTGCTGCCTCTCCATCTCACAGCTGCTCTCTCTTGAATTTATTCTCACAAGCTTGTGTTCCTTGCGCGTTTTCACGCAAATGCTTCAAGACTCTTCAATGGTCAGTCTGGGCAAAATGCCAGGAAGTGAAATCACCTCTTTACCACTAGATTTCCTTCTATTTTACTTTATTTCCCTAGGAAAGTTTGCCTCATTCCAAACAATCTGCCAGTCCCAGCAGTTTGTTGAATAACTGCAATTCTATAGGACGTTACTAAAAACGTGGATTTTCTCACTTCAAATGAAAATGAATTAATTTTCCAAAATGCTTATAGTTAGGTAAAACCTGGTAGAGCATTAGGTAAATTTGAATTAATATCTCCTTCTTCTCTCTCTGTTGTTTTTTTTAATAAAATGCGAGGACACTGAAACTGCACACAGTATTTTCCTTCATCTTTGAAACCTATGGCTTACACAGCCTGCTCATAACATCCCTATGGACCAGAAAGGAAATGGCATAAAGACAGTGTCAAGCTCATTCTGACAGTAAAGCTTTTTGAGGATTGCCTTTATGCCACAAAGTACCTTTCAGGTTGTGAACTCCCCTTAGTCCTCCCACTGCTGCCATTCTGTCAGACTGCCTCTCTGCTGCCATCTGTCACACGGCAACAACATGTGATGGAACGGGATTCAACCTCTACTGCCATACCACCAACATCCACCTCTGACACCATGAGCCAACAGAATAAAATAGGAGGCTTTCCTGACTTTTCTTTTGATTCCTTCCATATTCTCTTTCTTTTACCTCGTTTTAACTGCCTGCGCACTTTATTCAGTGCAGCAGTTTTCTGTTCCCTCAACTCTCTGCACTTTTATCCTAATGCTGCTCAGGTACCACAGAGCTACGGTCAGTCATAATGAAATTAATGACAAGTGGAATAATTACATTACTTCCCCCTTGTTTTAAATTTATAGAATTGTGAAGACAAGGTGACACATTTCATGCCAGCTTGCGTTTGAAAAGGCCTCCTTGAAATCACAAGTACTTAAAACATTTTTATATTCAAATAGACAGTTATCTGCCCATTTTATATACAGACACCTAAACATATACACACACACGAAAGCACAACTGAAAGATGGATTCTGTAGCATGTGGATATCTCATATGGACCACTAAAATATCACATCACGCAAAGCCCTGACCTCTGCTGGGTGTTATTCAAGGTACAGAGAGATTATGATGCAGGGAAGATTCATTGTACCATGACACAGTTCACCCTTTTGCTGTATATTGCACTGTTAACTGCAAACTGGAACATATGGTCATACCCTCTTTCCAGTTCCTATGGTCCTGCTCCCACCAGTGGGTGCTCAACATGAACCTCAAATGGAGCAATTAGACCCCACTACGCAATACAGCAGACTGAAGAATTCAGAGGCGAAGAATGAGATTGAGTTAAAGACAAAAGAAAAAGAGGCTAGAAGTGAGAATGAAAAGTATTTATAGAGTACAGTACATTTGGAAATGATTTAAAGTGTTTAATTTGAGAGTTCTGGAGTTCATTTCCCCTAGCTAATTACAGGATTGGAATCTCTCTTAATAACTCATTAAAGACAAATGGAAGTATTAACAGAATATATTATTTTCTTGCATAATCAACAATGGAAACATGAATATCAAAAATGAAACAGCTTTAAGGGTAACACATACATATTTGATAGCACTACAGCCACATCTCTTTATTTGTTTTTGCCAATGCATCCCATCTATTAAATGCCCTTCAGCAGATAAGGATTAGTTATATTTTATATCCACATCATCAATGTAACAGATGTATCAGTGTGCTCACAACAGCAGTTAAATATTATTACTTATTTTTTAAAGTCCCTTAGCTGTGTGATAATGTCACTGAAAATGGTTACTACAGTAGACAGGAACTTGCATGACCCCTGCTGGGTTATCTTTTCCAGACTGTGTAAGTGAACCTCATTATCTCTGCAGTCCTTTTGAGTAATGAATAATTAAATTCTTACGATCATGCAAGCTGTTGAAATATGGCAGAAATTCTTATTTTGATTTCTCATCCTGTTTCCTGGAAAAACTGCAGAAACCTGCCACATTTAACCTGGCATTTACACTCTCTGTTGAAAGTTATTTGACTGAACGCAGTCAAATATTCACGATCATGAATCATGATAAATTCAGCAGGAAGATGTGTGGATCCAGTTGTGATGTTGGTTGGGATGAAGGAGATGAAATAAGCTCACAGGGTTAAGGCAGACCTACTGCCAACTTCTGCAAGAGCTGCTGATCTTCCCTTCTTGCTCTCTCCAAATTTTCCACCCCCAAAGATAGCTGAATTGTACAACAGATCACGATGGTTTACTCAGCCACCCTGTAGGTACAGGACAGCTAAGAGGGGCGCACCCTCACTGCCTTCCTCTCCAAAGCAGAAAAAGAAGCTGTAGCTCCTTCCTTTAGGTTTACGGTGGAACAGATAAGCATCCATTTCCAATGAGAAATGTCACCTGCCAGCTGAGCTACCCCACTCCTACCCTAGCACAACAGCATTATGCAATTGTTTCACCTGCCTCCTTCAGAGCCAGGCAGACCTCAATGCACCATTCATCTCTGCTTCTACAAAGCAGCACAGCTCTTAAGAAGAAGAGGATGCTGTGCCTATTTGCAAGCCTACTTGTAAGGAGTATGCATCCTCCTTAGCTCTAGCACTTGTAAAGTATGTGCTGACATATTTCCTGGTTATTCACAAAAAGAATAGCTTTAATTTAGTCTGTAAAAAAGCAAGAGAGAATCCACCATAACAGAAAAACTATTTTTGTGACTTCTCTCATTACTCTTTAATCAAAATATACTGACACTATATGGCAGATATGCTGGCACAATGAAACAAAAAGCCTAATGGTTCTTAACAGAATTATCATTAAAGAAAGACACTGTTTTTTCAGAAGCTCAGATCTCACAGGAAGGAGTCTAAGGAGCAACTACAGCTAAATAAAGCCTTTACTATTGAGAAGAGCAGGACTTGCACATCAATTAGTTATAAGCAGTCCCATTCACAAAATCTTTATATATACAAGATTAATTGCCTCACATGTTCTCTGGCAACAGCATTTGCACATAAGCAGCTAATCCTCTCATTAAGGATAGGAATTCTTCAGGAAAAACCTTAAGACAATTAAGGAAAGAGTGTTGTCTTATTTACTTAAAATGGAACATAAGAGAACATTCAAAACCAGAGAGAGAGCCGTTGTCTGGAGATCTTGTAGACCCGGCTGCAGAAAGCCTTTGGCAGTGGTGTATAGTGCTTCCTGTTTCCTGTATGGTGCAGGCTCCTCTGACAAGGCAGGGCTGCCCAGCTTGCACATGTCTGCCCAGCTGTTTCTAGATGGCTCGTTCAAACGTAGCTGACGAAATGCCTGTGAAATGAGCAGTGGTACTGCAGTTGCCTGGTAGATGGCATTTAGGATGGTCACCTCCAGCACAGATAGCAGTCAGAAGGGAAGCAGGGAGCAAGTGTTTACAGAGATTGAATTGCATTCTCCCCTCTAGGGACATGGCCTGAGGTTTGAGGTACAACAGAGAGTGTTCTTGTTCCTCTGTTTTATTCACTGTGTTTATACAGCTTTGTTTCTATTCGGCTATAATACATTAATTCCATTTTGAAAGAGAAAACAAACCAAGACTGTGGGATTACAGGTGCATATTGGGGAAAAAACTGTCAGCAGCCCTAAGCAGGCCAGCGGAGGCAAATACAGTCCTTACAGGCACTAATATAACAAGCTTTTGTCGCTCCCAAACCTATCATCAACCACAGTTTGGGAAAATGGCTCAAGATACCAAACTGACGGGTATCCGTAGAAGCACAGCCTTGTGCCTCACTGAGGACCACCACAGGTCTGAATGAATGGTTCTTTAGTTGTATTTATGGCTGGATACAGGGAAAAGTTAGTCATCTGAATGCAGGATGACTAAGCTCCTAGCAGAGCACTGCAGGCAGATCTCCCTGTGCTTACCCCCATCCTGGAGTTTCAAAGAGGAGCGGATGCGGGTGGCAGCTCCAACAAGCAGCAGACACTGGAATCATAGCTGCTGCCCCGCTGCCTGCTCTGAACTCAGGGGCTCTAGCACCTGCACATGCTGATTAAGCGCATTTCTGACTGCCTCTAGAATTCAAGCTACAGGTTATTGTTTTGTTGGGGAAACCTGCTTTCCTTAAAACCAAGCCTACTGGCACACAAATTCAATTATACTGCCAACTGTATTTAGCAAATTTAATGTAACTATTTTTACTTGAGCATTGTAAGTGCTTTTGAAATCCAGTAATTTCAAGAATGTAGGCAATATTTGACCTAGTTTCACGTCTGCTGAACAGCAACAGGAAAGAAACACAAACCACATATAATAGTCTGCTTAAATACAGTTATGAATGTGTGAATTCTATTTAGCCCTAATCCAGTCTCTCTACTTCATGTATTTTGAAATGCTGCTTTGCTAACTCTTCCAACCGTGACAAACAACATTTCTGTATACGTTACTGTCTACTGGGACCATACAAGAAATTAGCAAGTTGTTTCCCAAAGCAAAAAGTAAGTAACTAACAGATGCCTATTTTTGGGACAGACTGATAACTCAATGCTTACATTTTTTTCTACAGATCTCCAAAAGTTACCTAAATAATTTTACTTGAAAATACATAAACAGCACTGGGAACTCTACTTCACTTGGAAAAAAAAAAAATAAATTACTAATTATTGTGAATTGGTCACACTGGACAAGAGAAACCAGGGATTACTTTTTTCTTTTTGTATCTTCTTTTTTGTTTTGTTTTATTTTGTTTGTTTGTTTTGGTTTATTGTGGTCTCTGTGCTCAGTTAGAAAATAACAATGCAATGGCCATCCAATGCATTGGCAGAAAATGAAGGTTAAAAGCAACTGCATGGCAGTCTGCACACTGTCTGCAAAGTACACACATCCTTTGTCAGTAGCAGATACACCAGATATCAGGGGTGTACTTAGTATAGAACTAACTAACAAAAAAAAAACATTTTTGTTTTATTTAAAAAAGAGAATGTGTGAATGTGAATAGAGCCCATTGAGTGCATTCATTTTTGGTCATATGCTTCCCAGAACACAGGATCTGGGGCCAGCAGAACAATCCAAATCTAACCTTTAGATTTTTCTTCGGTATGGTTACTGCAGTTCTGGCAATGCACTGGTAGCAAAAAGCTGAGGGATTGCCCTAGGAAACTGTCCCTAAAATACTGTTTGTTGAGATGTTTACAAAATGCTTAGAATACTTAGAAAATATGAAAACATCCTGTGCTTCTGAGCTCTCTCAAATACTATGTTCAGTTTTGGGCCCCTCTCTACAAGAAAGACATTGAGGCCCTGGAGTGTGCCCAGAGAACAGTAACAAAGCTGGTGCACAAGTCTGAGAGCAGCTCTGGGAGCTGGGATTGTTTAGTCTGGAGAAGGCTCATGGGAGATCTTAACACCTTCTACAACAACCCAAAGGGAGGTTGTGGCAAGGTGAGAGTTTGCCTCTTCTCCCAGGTAACAGCGATTCGACAAGGGAGTGGCCTCACGTTGAGCCAGGGAAGGCTTAGTTTGGATATTAGGAAAACCTCTTCAGAAAGACCGGTAATGCACTGGAAACAGGCAGCCCAGGGAGGTGGTGGAATCACCACCCCTGGAGGTGTTCAAGAGCCATGTAGATGCGGCACCGAGGGACATGGTTAGTGGGCATGATGGTGATAGGTTGGCAGTCAGACTAGATGATCCTTGAGGTCTTTCCAAGCTTTATGATTGTGTGATTTTGTCATTCTGTGATTCACTGTTTTGTTCACCTTTCAAGTTGTTCTTTGAGGAGTCCGGAGAAAATGGGCTTTATCTCTGTGCAGGCCTAGCATTAATGAAATCCACGCAGGTCAGTCACACACTGGTTGAATGGGACTTGTCGTTCACAGTTACTCCATCTGAAAATAAAACAAATCTGAAATCCTCTGGCTTCGAAAGACCAGGCTGCTGGGTGCCCGGTGCCCATTGCAGGGCGGGGTGGGTATCGGGATTTTCCACCCACCCCACCCTGCCACTGGAGCCCTGCCAGACGGGGCCGGGCCGCCAACAAACGAAGGATGCTGGGGTCAGGCCCGGCTCTCCCTACGCTTCCTCCGGCGTAGCCCTGGGGGGAGGGCTGCGGGCGCGGGGCCGGCGCTGGGATGGGCCTGCCCGAGCCGGACCGAGCGCCGACACAGCCGAGGGGATAGCCTGAGTCCCCGGGCCCGCCGCGAGGATGTGGCGGTGGCGGGCCGGGCCCTGCTGCCTGCTCCTGGTCGCCGCCTGCGCCCTGGGTCGGCCACCGCAGCCCTCCGTCGTGCGCTGCCAGAGCGCCGGCGCCTGCTTCAGCGCCCACCTGGCGAACGCCTCGTACGACGAGGCCCGCAACGCCTGCGGCAGCTGCGGGGGCGGCCTGGCCTGGGTGAGCGCCGAGTCGGAGCTGGGGCTGCTGCTGGCGCTGCTGGCCGAGGTAGCCGCGGGGCCCGCGCTCTTCTGGGTCGGGCTGAAGAGGAACGCCTCCGCCTGCACCGACACCGGACAGCCGCTCCGAGGCTTCTCCTGGGAGGAGCGCGGTGAGGCGGCCCCGAGGGAGGTGCCGGCGGCTCTCGGCCGCTGGGCGAAAGAGCCCGTGCGGACCTGCACGACCGTCCGCTGCGCCGGGCTGCACCTGGCGGGTGCCGACGGCCCCCGCTGGGGCTGGCGGGAGCTGCCCTGCCAGCGGCACGGCGGGGGCTACGCCTGCCGCTACCGCGAGGAGGGCGCCTGCCCCGACCTCCGCCCCGACGGCGCGCTGAGCCTCGACTACCGCCTCCCCTTCGGGAAGGGCAGCGCCGCGCCCGGCTTCAGCCCGCCGGGCACCGAGCTGGCCGTGGAGTGCCCAGGCGGGGAGGTGCTGCTCCGCTGCCGGCACGGTCCAGGCGGCTTCGCCTGGGAAGGTGCGGAGGAGCCCGACTGCCCCTGCAAAGAGCGCTGGGCCACGGCCCCCAGCGCCACGGCCGACCGTCGCCTCTCCGCTCCCTCACCCGGCGGCTCCGCGGGGCCGCCCGCCACCTTGCCCGCCGGCCGCGGGGGGACGACCGCCCTGCCGCTCTCCTCCTCCTCCAACTACGTCTTCATCCTGGTGACCGTGGCCGTGGTGGTACTGGTGATCCTGGTCATGACCGTCCTTGGGGTCTTCAAGCTGTGCTTCAACGCCAGGGCGGCGGGCGGCAGGGACAAGGAGCCGGCGGCGGGGGGCGGCGAGGCGGAGACGGGCAGCGCGGAGCCGCGAGGGGCTGCGGGTGCCGAGTAGCGGCGGCGAGGACCGCACCGGCCTGGGGTTATGGTCGCTCGGAGGCAGCCGTGGGTCTGGCGCCTCCCAAAACCTCCGGGACATGTGCGAAGTGGAAGGCTTTGCCCGCTAGTGCCTTGCCATTCAGAACCCGTCTGAGGTGCACCGGGAGGCTCTCGTTTGCTTGCTGATTGCTGGAACATTTGGAGATGTGAACTACCATAATTTCGGAGGAAACTGTGACCTGTACTCATTGAGAGTGACGTTGTTACAAAAGAGGAGAATCTCCATACGTAGATGGGCATTAAATTGCTAAGGAAGTGGGAGGTTAATGGGGAGTCATTTTATACTTCACTTGATTGAAATAATAAAGGATGATTTAAAACCTTAATTGCTGCTCTGTTTATACTTTATATAGTATTCATTTGTATTGTAGCGGAGCAACTGGTTTTCCAGTTATGTTTCATGTTGGTGCAGAACTTGGTTTCTGTGCGCAGCGTGTGGATCCCTTACGATCAAATGTGGTGCAGGCAAGCTGCACGCTGAGAGGAGTGCTAAGGTGTCTGGACACAGCATGCAGATCCCAGAGCAGCTGTTTTCCATGGCGTCCCTTGAGAACAAGGGAAGAATTCACACTTCACACCCACTTCTAAGGAGGTAAATGTTTCCTCTGTGATTTCCCTTTGGATTTCTCAGGACCAGGCTCCTGACCACAGGACTCACTCTGCGTGGTACGGAGTGCTGATGCTCACTACCTGTTATTACAGTGTTGATTTCCTATTTAAGTAGCAATGCTAAATATTACTCCAAGGCTTTCTGAGCGCAGTAAGATGTGGGTAACTGGATCTCATCTAGGCCTTGGGGGATATGGGTAGATGTTTTCCCTTTTAGAGAACATTAAGATTGGAAATGCCATTTTCTAAGCTGCTATTTTTTTTCCCCCTCTTTAAAGCTGACCTTTTGACTACTATTTTTTTTGCACTTTCCTTTTGAATTTGGAGGACTCTGTTTCAAACAATAAACAGTGTGATTATAATTACCTATTTTTCTTGCAAGCAAAGACTTGAAGATTAATCTGGTTTAAACATCTGCTAAGGATAAAATTTGACACAGCATGAGTATTTTTTTCCCTCTCCCCTTATAATGATGATAGGCTGTAGCCATCTGGGAGGCTTCTCTTGCTTTTCTTAAGGAGATTCCAGACTACTGTGAGCCATCAGGTTGTCTGTAGCCATAACTTCCACTTAATTATGACAGCAACTAAATCCAGCCAGGTCAGAACACTGGTTGTTACAGAGCTGTCTCAAAATTTGCATAGTTTTCTAATCTGTTTATCTGACATTTCCATGTCAGAAAGGCAAGCATTTTTTCAGTTTCAGTAGGAGGCTTGATTCAACACTGATGTGAACAGATATGGAAAGCAACTGAGTCTCTGATGCCTCTTCTATACTGCTCTCATTACCATCACTGTAAGCATCACTTTAAGCAATCTATTCTAGCACAGTGTTCATGGAGCTCCATGCTCCTACATTTGGCTCCATGAGCAGGCAGTGAAACTAAATGAATAAAATCCCCCTCAAGTTATTATTTCTGCATTTTTCTCCCATTTCCTGCATATCAGATGGTGAAACTCTTCATGGGATGGTGCAACCATTCAGGTTCATTTGTCTAAGCACTAGAAGAAATTGATTCCCTGTTTCAGTTTTAACCAAGCATGCAGCTAAGTGCTGAGTTAAGCGCTTGGATTTTTATTTATTTATTTATTTGTATCTCTCAGGATTTTACTCAGACTATTCAGTTAAAATGCACAGGTTCACGCCCTTACAAAACACTCCTGTCTTATTTTCATTTCACTCTTTACAATGGCTTCCTCTGAAATCACACATTGATTTCAGAGTTCGTATACTCAAGATTGAGGATTGAGCATTAAGTTATCCTTTTAGACACACACCTAAAAGACTATGCAAGGATTCTGTTGTTTTCCACATCTTATAACGTGATTCAGTTGAAATCAGATTATTTTATGCCTAAGGACGGAGTCTATCACACCAGATATAGGTATCTCTAACAGCTCATCTAGCATCACCTTCCTTGCAACCTATGTAGGAAACTACATATGTGCAAGTAGCAATCTCATTGTAGAATAGAGGCTGAAAACAGGAGCAATGAGTTTCATCCTTGTATGGGAACCACTGATTGAGCACCTGGGGAAAGGACCTGGTCAGCCCTGGGGGCACAGGTGAAGGCAATTCATCTGTGTGACTGGAAGGGGTGGAGCTTGGCTGTGCCTCTCTTAGACCCCTTTTAAGGGCTGACTGCTGCTGGGGGCAGATGTCGTTCTAGAGCTCTTTCCCTGGTGCAACTTTTTCCTGTGAACCTGAAATCTTCTGATATGGGTAAGCAATCTTTTTCCCTTTATAGTACCTCTGTCTATTATGCCGATCCTTCTGTCATTGCACCTCTGGTGAAACACCTTTTCTCATCATATTGATTTGCCCAATTGCTGCAATCCTAAAAGTGCCATTTCTTTAGGCAAACTGAAAAGTGCCTAGGGAGGCTTCTTGGGTTTGAATATCTGTAAAACACAGATCTAGAATTAAATCAGAAAAATCAGCAAAGTGAAGCCTCCAGCCGTGCAAGTCACTTTCCTGGAAACAACTCACAGTGCTATGTGTGCTATGCCTCTCTTCAATGCATGGCTAAATGTTTATTATTTTACCATAGCTCTTGTTGGTTTTTCATACGAGAGATCCTTGTATTGTCTCTCTGGGTTGTTTAACTTCTCTTTGCAGTCAGCAGAATTAAAATTTAATTGGATTTGATTGGCACCTGAGTGGGTTTGGAATGCTATAGATGGCAGAGCACAAATTTCTTTTCCCTTTCTTCAGTGATTCAAATCAAGCGGTAGATGGCTTGGGAGAAAGGGTGAATCATTTTTGATTTCTATCTCCACTCCGCTCTCCATTTAAATTGTGGCTCAGATAGGAAACTAACAGATAGCTGACCTGCAACATGTACTGCTGGCTCCTATTACGGTGATGAATCAGCTGTGAACTGGTCAGATTTGGCTTTCTATTTATATCCATAAAATGTGTCCTGTTGCCAGTTACTAGATATGCTTTTTAGATTTTCCTAATTTCTCCGAAGGTACCTTGAATGGTGGACTCATCGTTTGACACATATATATTTATTTATGAGCATATGGTAAGTTTATTCATCAAATAATCAGAAATAAAACTTTCACTTTCCCCAATTCTTAAAATAGTTTTATACTGCTGAGAGCTTGATTAAGCATGTCATTGGATTTAAGTGAAGTCTGAAAGTGGACTCTGGCAAAATTCAAACTTCCCCCCTTTTTTAAGTGCAGTGTAACTTAAAGAAGACTTCAAAATAAACAGATTCTTTGTATCCCCCAGGAAGCATGATTTCCTATCACTTGAAGTTTTTCATGTTTTCCCGTCTCATTGTCTTTCCTCATTTATCACTTGGAGCTTAATCACTGACGCATCTTAATTCTTAAAGAAAAAAGTATTTTCTCTCTTTTTCCAAATGTGGATGTTTATCAAGGCTGTAGAGTGCTGATTACTACGTTTAACAGCTGTATAATCAATTTGAAAAGTAAACACAAAGATACAAGTAACCACTCTCTCAATGATTCAGACTGGATGTTTAAAATATAACATTTTAAAGCATTGGAGGACTGGACATTAATGCGAATGGGGAGTCATCTGTTTGCTATCAAGACTTTTTTTTTCCTTGCTCTATACTGTAAGCCATAAGAACAGCTTCACTATAGGTAGAAGGCAGAGGCACAGTGGTGGTTCCACACTTACTATGCCCTATCCCCTCTGCCAGTCTTTTCACATTGTGAGTCTGAGGCAGAAGGATGGATGAAAGCTGAACTATGTTAAGTATTTCATGCATAATGTAAAGAGCAAGAATCCTGTAGGTCCTGGATGAGCTGGGGAGGAAGAGATAAGAAAGTCAGGCAAGTATCCATCTTTAACCAGGATGTATCCATCTTTAATATCTTCTTGCTGCCTATTTATTTGTTTGTTACTCAAAATGCAGTGGTCTCCAAACAAATAAAGAATGTCAGTCATTAATCAAGGAAAAGCGCATGGCCCGCTGTATGTCAGGAAAGTGAGGTTTGTTTTTTTGGAACACAACCAGCAGCCCTTGTGTTTTGGATTGATAAGAGTGGTTTGCACTGTTCCCTGGTACAGAACACAGGAACATAAGAACAAGATAGTTTGAGTGAGAGTAAAAGTCACCTAAATCAGTAATCTGTCTCTGACAGTGGCAAATCTTTTTGAAAATACAATAGGAAATCTGACATCTCTAAGTGTCACTTCTGCTCGATGCTCTACCAGGTTATAAAATGAGTTTGAGGCTGAATTCATGGCACGCTTGGTAGTCTTCCATTGGTTTGTCTAAGAGGTTGGACCCAATTTATTAGTTTTTTGGCATACAACAAACCTGTATCAATTAGTCTATTTTTTTCATGTCATGTATAAATAAATTGTAGCACATGTTCATTTCTTTCATTTTCTGCATTTTTGCTGTGCAGTCTTCTACTCTGCTTTATTCCAAGAAGGGGAGTCAATTAATTTTCTTTTTTTTTTTTTTTTTTTTTTTTTTAGAGAGGATTCTATAGATCTGATTGTCTTCTTATATATATATTTTTTGTACTTTTTCTAATACTGCTAGATTCCTTCTGAAATCTAGACTTAGAAACTACTGGGGAAGCAGGTACAGTTTTGTCTTCTGTGACAGTTTAACAGTATTTTGTGGTTTCTGAAAGCAACTGACATAACCATTTGTTTGTTTTGACCACTGCAGAGAAAAGTGCTGGTGTTTTCAAAGAATTATTTCTCTGTTTTTTCCAGATCATTTATGAGAAATTTGAGCTGAATAAACCCCAGGAGAGAGTCCTGTGGTTTCCAGCAGGTTTCATCGCCATGGATAGTGCAGCTCTTTCATTACAGAATTCCCTCAGCACTCTCAGGGGAACATCAGCCTCCGCTGATGGTTTTGTACTGTCCTTTCTCTGATTTATTCCAGAACTCCTTCAGATTCCGTATTCTGGTGAAGACTCATGCCTTCTTTCTCTTCCAAAAAAGGATAGTCTGTAATGAACTCAGACAGTAAGATTTCTCAGTTTTTTCCCTATGGTTCTTTCTTCCCAAAATATTCTTAAATACAATCGGTGTTCATGAGCAGTGAGCACACTGGCTGGTTTCCTCTTCTGGATTTTCAATTGGTAGTTACTATCTCTTTATGCAGATGTTTCTTTTTAAATTTTTTTTTAACTTATTTTTTGACCTGCTTTAAATTTTTACTATTTATTTGCTGATGTTCATTCTTTGTTTGTTTTATTTGCTGGTTTCAACTCCAAATTAGGTACTTTTCTATTGTGTGCAGTTTAACTTTTGATGGGTAACATGCACTGTTCTCCTGTTGTTAAACAGTCCTGATGTCACCTGCAAGCTTTTACCTTTTAATTGTTCTTTTAAATTTCTTTTTAGAACCTTTTAAATTTGTATGCAGCTCTCTGCTTTGAAATTTAGCATTAGCATAATGAATCTTCTTTTTGCTTTTTTTTCCTCCTGAGATTGTTCATTTTAGCTATGTTGCAGTCAATGTTCAGCCAAATACTGCCCATTTCTTAAGGCAAAATTAGGATCTGTTTCTTCTGTTGTCAGTTGTCAGACTAATTATGCCAAGAATCGGTGAAGATGTCTGTAATTTTAGTTACCATTCAGCCTCTCATGATAGCATTCCACCTTGTTTTTGCTTAAATTTTTCCTTCTCCAAGCAAGTAATGATCTGTGTGTATGTGGTGCATGCAGCTTTTATTCAGAATACAAACCTATTACATTTCTCAGTAATAACTGGTACTTTAAATGATTTAATTCTCCTTTAATTATACCTAGCCACTGAGATGATGAAGCAGGTTCGGATCCATTTGAAGCAACTCTAATGTCCTAAGAGAATACTTATTCAGAACAATTCATCTTAGTCTTCTTAAGTAAAACTAAGTTGATTGTCATTCTTTTCTAGATTCTGAACATTACTTGGACAGGGAAACCATATATAGCAATATCAGGGTGTTATCATGTTCATTATGCGTTGCTCTGCTCTATACACAGTAACATATTAGATAATCTACACCTTTTACATCACAACTCCTGCTTTTCTATGCATCAGACAGATAGTAATGAGTGAGCTTTTATTACTTTCAGATAAACTGTTCACACTAACGCTGCAAGCATCCATTGCTATTACACAAATCCAATTTAGATCTCTAAAAGCTCATCCTAGTGGATGAGCTGGCTTGTTAGTTGAAGTCAACTTTGCTGTAGTAAAACACAAAACCTAGGTTTCAGTGCATTTTCCTCATTTGTGTTTAAAAATAAAAAAAAAAATCTATATAAGAGAACAAGCTTTCCTAGTTAAATCTGAGACTGTAGGAATTGTTTGTATGAGCAAAAACCTGTCTGGTCAGGTGAAGCACTTCTATTCTATAAGCACTGGAATCTACTTAAGTGCAAATATGACGAACAACTATTCTTCCCCCCCAGAATATGTATTTCTTTCTTCCTTGTGTAAGGAGCTTATTCTCTTACTCACTTCGATTTAAATCTTTGTTCATTTGAAATGTTCTTGAATGAGTACACAGGAGCCTGAAATCCTCCATAGATCACAAAATCTGCCTTAAGGAATGTGGCTTTATGCCTTCTTGGTAAATTAAGTTCTAAGTCACAATATCTCTGGAGAGGAATACATCAACATCACCTTTTGTTCTTAAGAGTATGTATTTCTCTTATGGGAAATAGTTTTCACAATCATAGCATCTAAGATGCTTTTAAATTCTGCAAATATTATTCTATGGTAGTGAAAGAATGGACAAAGTGTTGTTGTTTTTGTCCTGTTGGTATGCTGATCTTTGTGCTGAGCACAAATTTGGTATTACTTCTTTTCCATTTTAATAATGAAAGGAAAGAAAGTAGCCTATGAAATCATATATATGGAAAAATAAAATAATCTAACATTTAAAGAAAATCTGTTATCTGTTTTCTGCATTGCTTTTGTAAGTTTCTAGTCGTTCACTTAAATTATCACTTGGTTCTTAGAAAAAGTACCTACATGCTTTCTGACTTTCAAAAGCAACATCCAGCTTTGAAAATAACAGCTGACATCAAAAGCAGAACTTCATAATCTCTGCACAGTTGAAAGTTTATGTATTTTCCATAGCCATTTCTGTTTCTGATTCCCTCTTTCTAAGGCTCTGAACTCTCCTATTTGGTGCTCAGTTGTGGCCCCAGGTATCCACTAAGTCGACCTTCTTTCACATCTGTTCTTCTCAAGTATCCAAACAGTATTTTGCCCTGTTGTGAACATACTTGGAATATTCTGCTTGTTGTTTTGTGAGATGCTGTACAAGAACCTTTCTATCTTCTTTTCCACTGTGAACAGGAATAACAACAGCGACAGTTAAACATGTCTGTCTCATGACAATTTAATAGGCGCGGGGAACATGTCGGGACATTTGCCATAACTTTTCTGCTCAGTCAGTGGATGAGGATTTTGTACCATCCTGCATTAGCACAAGTAGTAGAAGGTGAGATTTGATTTGTTCCAAACTTACAGTGTGACCAGTTAACAGCTATTGATCTAAAAACTGGAATAAAGGTTCCATCAAAAAAAAAAAAATCAATTTTCTGTGCTTATCATTCCTTTCATTGAATTTTCTTTCATTCATTCATTTGGTCTTGCAATCAATTTGTGTAATTATATGAATTAAAGACATGAACGTGGGACCAGGTGTGTCTGTAGCTGGTGTAGCAGTTTACAGCCTCATTGAAATGAGTTACAGATGCTACTCAAGAATTTTCAGTGAGCAAAATTTTTTTTCCCATGAAGATGCTCAAGTTTGTAGAAGGAATGCAAAATGACACAGGAAATGCAAGGCATTAGATAATAAAAATATTTTAGTATCAAAGTTGTTCCAGTTTTTCAGAAGGATACATAAAGCTCCTTAAGAAGACATGTGAAGCATTAGACAATAAACATGTTTTAATATTGAAATTGTTCTAGTTTTTCAAGAAGATGTACAAAGCTCCTTTTAAAAAAAAAAAAAAAAAGTGCTTTCTAATGTTGTGGTGTCTGTTTAGCTTCTAGAAACATCTTTTCTCTTTCTGATATACAAAATAATTCTGTGCTGTAATGTTAGGAAAATAAACTCACTAACAGTGGTATTGATTTTCTGCTCAATAAACTAGTGCTTTTCGAATTTTTCTTTTATCCATGGATTGTCTCTTGTTGACTAGAGAGAGGAACGAGATCCATCTATGTCTGTATTTAACGGAATCAGATGGCAGAAAGATTCTTTAGCTGGTTCTGTGATAGCAAAAGTGGTTTATTGCATTGTTTCAACATATTATAACCAATTTGACCTAATTAAATGAAGAAGAGACCGTAATCATAGCTTCCTTTAGCTTCCTGGATTAGGCCTCAGATAGAAGCGGCTGAGGAAAGCTGTGGTTGGTCCATGTAGGCTTGGGGAGTGTTTTCCTAAAACTACAGCTCTCTGGTCCTCTCAGATGGCAGCTCATTGTGACCATTTCCAAATTCTGTGAACATCAAATGGGTATCTCCAAATGCAGCCATTCCAGATCTAACTCAAACATGGTTTTCCTCCAGGAGTTCCTTTTCCCAGAATTAACACTCCCATTTCCTCTGCACATCAGAGCAGCACAGAAGCAAAGCAAGGACTTAGCAATATCCATGTAGTAAAACAGCACTACCTGATTGCCCAGCAACTGGAATCTGCTGTATTTTCAACTGTTCCAGCTTATCAGCAATCACATGAACACGCCATTGCAAATGCAAATATCTGCAAGTCCTGCATATATCAGGTGAACCCATGGCCCTTGGCTTCCTTCAGCCTGTCACAGCGACATTACTCAGCACTGTTTGGCTCTGTGAAGCACAGCAAACTGCAGAACCATTGCAGGAACTCAGAGCCTCCCCATCAGTTGCCACATTCACGGCTGGGTGGGCCCCCGATTACAAAAACAGCAGTCCTCACAGCAAACAGCAGTTCCCCAGTCATAAACATGGTAATCTGGAGCTGTTCCTCCACAGTGCTGTGCTATGCATCATGGCCTTTATATCTTAGCCCTTCTAGCTAGGGAGCTCAGTAACCTACAGAGGAACACTGCAGGACAAATCATATTGTGTGGTACAAAAGAACCTATGCAGAAAAGGCTTATTTGAAATGGAAAGAGTAGAATGGGCCTTTTGTACTTTAATATTGCTTTCAAGGTGACTCTGCCTGTCGTAGGAATGGTAGGCAAATAGTGACAAATGTATTCAGTCCAGAGTGGAGATGAAACACCATACATTTCAGGAAGGATACACCATCCTGCTCTGCTAAAATGAGAGTTTAGGGTTTTGGTGAAACAGGGTCAGAAGGTAGGTTTTGTGGAAAAGCATGTTGTGAAAGCTGTGCTTGGTGTCTGGCTGGTGAAACACTTTATAATGCTTTCTGTTTCCTCTGTTACTGGCTATTTCTCTCTACAAAATAGAACATTTTAAAGCATTATTCTCTAAGAGAAATCAAATTAGTAAATTACTGCTTCTTCCTCCGTCTTAGCTTGCAGTTATCAGTCCAGTGAGGTTCTGTGTTAGAGATGGAAGCCATGAATCTATAATGCAGTAAAAAGACTTTATTCTCCTCTAGAGATTCAGTTAATATTGTTGTTTGTAGAGTCCTAGAGTCAGGTAAGGTTTCTAAGGGAGGAAGTTTAGAACACTGGATTGATTATTTGATAGGCTATTTTTTTTCTGGGTTGTGTGGTTTTGTTTGTTTGCTTATTTGTTTGATTGTGGGCTTTTTTATTATTTGTTGTTTTTTATTTTCTTGCATTTATTGCAGGATTTTAAAACTTCCTTACTGCACTTCTAGATCTAACAGTACTTCTTGGAAATACTAGTGAGAAAGAAGAGTAATTTCACTATTGCCTTTCTCTAAGTGGGAAAATTCTGCAGAGGTACCTGGTGTATGCACTAGGAAAATCCATGTGAAGGCCATTTGCTCTGTATGTATTGGGGAACTGATCCAGTCTACCTCATGCTATGCAGAGTTAAACAGGCTAAACAAAGCAGAGCAAAAGTCGCTTGGGATTCAGCAGCAGGGGGCCAATTTCTGTGATGATGAGGTGTATAAAAGTAAAGATTTTTAAAATACTAACCTCCTAGGGAAATATGCAGCCACACACTACTAGTCATAAATTATGGTTTACCTATTTGAAGATGAATTTTGTTATGGCAACAGAAAGAGACAAAATGTCATCAAGAAATATGGAACTGTTTTTTGTTTTCAGTGAATTAAGCATTAATACATAACAAATAATTTTCATATGAAAGCTTATAGAGTTTCAGTTGAAATTTGGAAAGTACTTAGTGGCATTCTGTTTGTTTTCTGGTATGCGCTATTTCACAAGGACAACCTATTTTCTGGTAGACATGTCCTAAAAGTTAGGATAATAATATGGAAAAATCTGTTTCCCAAAGCAAACTAAGAGTGATTTGCAGCATTTGATCACCTTTCCCATTGCCAAAGTCAAAACTCAGAGTGAAAAACAGCTGTTAGTTTGGGATAAGCAGGTTGTGTTTCCAGCTGAAGCTACCTGGAATGTTTCAGGCAGTGCCACAGCAGCAGCGCTGGCTGCGTGGCTCTGCACAGGAAAGCCTGCCATCTGCTGTGCCACCAGCAGCCCGGCTGCTCTGACGCCTGCGGGCGGCAGCCCTCTGCTCTCTGTCTGGGAGAACTGAAATTAGAGTGCCTGTGCTGGAAGGCATGCAGAAATCCATGACAACTCAAGGCAAAGATTTTTATTCATGTGGGCTTTTTTTTTTTTTTTTTTTTTTAAGTGATAAACCAGGCTCACCTTCTCATCAAAGCTGAATATCAGATCTGAATTACTGCTCCTTCACTTTTGCTTCATAGTACCTAATGTTAAGCAAACCCAGCAGTAGAACTTAGACTGACTCTGTTTAGTCTAAGCCTACATAACAGGATGCCTGTGTGAAAAAAAGAAATTTATACCATTTTGAAGAGATTGTGAGTGAGTTTCTAAGTGAAGCACTACAAATAGCACCATGTGGCAGCATGGGGCATTTGACAGATGTTTGGTTTCTGTGGAAAGTTAAATATGATTATTGAGAGATTTGGCTCTATTTTTCCCCATATGTGCATGCAAATCATTACCGAAACTCATATTTGTATGCTTTCTTTAAATGAAGTCCACTGAGAAGTAAAAGACAAGAAACTGTACACTTGTTAAAGCTTTTCACAAAATGTTTTAATAAGGATGTAACAGCTTCCACATCACCAATTTTTGAACTAAACGGAGCTGACTCATAGTCCACTGAAATGAACTAGGATTTCTTCTCTCATTTCAATGGGCTTTGAATCAGGCAACTTTGAAATACTAAATTTATACATTCATTTAACAGTACCTAATTTTTGGTGAAAGAAATGCACAAAGTAGTCTCCTGCTTACTGCTGCTGAGCAAAGTTAAAGGTATCATTTAACAAGAACCTGCAGTACGTCTACCACCAGCTACTGGATCCTTCCACTGCCAGCCTCACCCTCAGCATGGCATGCACTTCTACCAGCACAGGGCTGCAGGTATGCTGCTACCCAGGATTTTTCCCAATCCCTTGCTTCAAACTCTCAGCAGTTATAATTAATACCACAACAGCACTGAGCCAGAGAAGTGATTTGTCACAGCTACTGGGATGCCTGCCACTGCGTGATACTGTTAATACAGGTGGTAGAAAACAAACTGACAGAGCTGCTTGTTTCATCATGGTTCATCCTGATGTGTGCAGCTGGGATGAGGGGAGCAGGGAGAGAAGGGTTTGTTTAATCAGCTGTCATTTATCAAACAGTAAATCCTCATTTGTCTATGAGAAAAGTTTTGTTTCATAGGAGGAAAAAAAAGAAAATTCAAGAGAGTTTTTCTGGGGAGAGACAATGTAGATGAAAGAATTAGAAAAAGTTACAACCTTTTTCTCTGAAAAGAAGCCTTCTTGAGCATTGCCCCTTTTAAAAGCACTCTTGCAGGTAGCCACCACAGACATAAGTACACAGCATAAATTGCTTCAGAGAAACACGTTCACAGCACAGTGACAAGAATAAAAAAAATCAAATAAAAAGACATCTGACACACTAAAACCAACACTTCTCAGAAATGAAACATTCTGAAGCTCTGGGCCAGTATATTACATTGGCAACTTACGAAACCCATTTTATCTCTTTTTAGTGCAACAGAAGAAACTGGAGCTAGGGTAATAGCTATTCTCAAACAGCTACTTTTCTGTCAAGTATTTATTTAAGAGCCTGGTGGAGATTTTGAACAAAATCCCCTTTTTCCATGTCAGTTAAAGTGACTTTGTGGCCACTCAGGTCATTGAAAACTGTCTCAGTCCCTTCATCACTGTTTCATGGCTAGCAGAGCAGTGCAAGACAGTAACTTCACAGTCCAGTGCTCCCCTTAAACTTTATTACTTGCACGCTCCATCACAGGGAGTAATGCACTCACACCTCTCCCAGCCCAAGGCTTCCTCCTGCCCCCAGCTCAGCACTGTTCCTGTGGGTCATAGACCCATTGCCTCCTGTTACTGGCATCCTGCTGTGAGTTCTGAGGCACTGCAACAATCAGGTTCCTTTCTGAAAAGCTTTTCTGCTTTGCTGCCTCTGACAGCAGCACAGAGCCTGAGCCCCAAGGAGGTGGGAGCTGTCTGCAGAGCAAAAGCTGCTCCTTTTCTTGGGGCCTTTTTGCTCCTTTCTTCCCCCCCCCCCCCCCCAATGGAGAGGCAGGGAGAGGCTGCTTTCTGGGAGAGGGCAGATGTGTTCAGAAGGGACCTTTCCTAGCATTTCTGCTCTCTGACTGGCAGATGCCTACCCATGGATGCTGAGCAGGTTTGCTACTGGTCAAGACCTGGGGTCTGAGCCTGACCTGAGGCAGGCTCTGCTTGGTGGCAGGGGGTCCCACCAGCTAAGGGGAAGGAGAGGGCACCTGTACAAAAGAGGAGAGTTTCTGTTGGACCTGCTTGTCAGACAGATAGGGCTAGCAGAGCCTGGCTGCCAGATCCTATGCATGGCAGTTTAGTAAGGGGGTGTCAAAGCATCAGCAAATGCACCCAGTTTCAAAGGAGGCAAGGGGAATGGGGCAGCACACCAAGGACGTGGGGTTTTCTTTGCTTCCTCTTCTGCCAGACACCGCTGTCGGTGGGCTGGATCAAAACCCCCTCCCTCCCAGCCTCCCCATGCCACAGCCTGGCCCCGCTCACCCTCCTGCTGGGGGGCGTTGGGGCAGGGGGTAAGAATGCTTCCTCAGAGGGTAGTAATCCTGGAGGTGCACGTGCCGTTCCTATACATGCTCCCTGATTCCAAGTTGTCCGGGGGAAAGTCCTCCACGCTGTACGCCCTGCTTTTGAGGGCAGTGGCATAGTAGTCAATGGGTTCCTCTGGAGCATTGTCCATCCAACTGAGGCAGAGCAGTCTCTGGAAGGACCGCTTGAAATTGTCTGAGAGGAAGCCATAGAGGATGGGGTTGGCACAGCTATTGGCATAACCCAAGATGACCGAGAGCTGGCTGATGGTGGCGTCATCCTGCTCTACAAAGACATTGACCAGCTGCACAATGTAGAAGGGCATCCAACAGATGACAAAGACCATCACCACCATCATGACCATGAGAGTGATCTTGCGCTCTGAGCGTTTGCGTTGCTGCCAGCCAGCCTTCAGGGCCACCATGCGCATCTTGGCAATGATGAGGATGTAGCAGAGGCAGATGGCCACCACTGGCAGCAAGAAGCCCATCAGAAAGGTGTAGACCACAAAGACCACCAGCCACCTCTGGGTGGGTTCTGGCATGAGCATGTTGCAAGCCACTGTTCCATCACTGTTGGCTGCTGTGTTCGAGAAGATGATGATGGGCAGGATGATGAGGATGGAAAGCACCCAGACACCGAGGTTGACCATCTTAGCCACGGTGGGCCGGCGGTACCTGGCCGCCTTGATGGGGTGCACCACGGCGATGTAGCGGTCCACGCTGAGCACAGTCAGGCAGTAGATACTGGTGAACATGTTGATGGCATCCACGCTGAGCACCAGGCGGCAGAGCAGAGAGCCGAAGGGCCAGTGGTGCAGCAGGGTGGAGGTGACCAGGAAGGGGACACTAAGCATCAGCAGCTCATCAGCAATGGCCAAGTTAAGGATGTAGATGTTGGTGGCCGTCTTCATCTTGGCATAGCGTAGGATCACGTAGATGACCATGGAGTTGCCACACAGCCCCACCAGGCACACCACAGAGTAGATGAAAGAGATGAGGATGGCGCTGCCCTGGGACTCGCTCAGGGTGCTGTTCGGGGCACCAGAGGAGTTCCTGCCGCCCGAGTCCATGCCCCTCGCCGCCGCCTCCTCCAAGGCGCCGCTGGCTCCGCTGTGGCTGCTGCCGCTGTGGCTGCCTGCACCGCCCGGGAGCCTGGTGCAGGTGCCATCGGGGAGCATACCCCGCCCGGACGTCCCCGCTCCGGCTCAGCACTGCTGGCTCCGGCCGCTCGCCGGGCGCAGCATCGCGGCGGGCTCCCGGCGGGCTCCCTCCGGCGCGGTGCTCCGGTTGCGGGCGCGGGGACGGACGGAAGCGGCCGCCGGCGCCGCTCGCTCCGAGCGCAGGAATCGCTGCTCCCCGGCTGGTGAATGATTAATAGGCAGCGGCGCGTCACCGGCTACGAAAGGAGGAGGGAAAGAAAAAAATGCGGGAGGAGACGTTAGTGGGTGTCCCTCCCCACCTCCCGCCTCCCAGTCTCCCGCCCCCCCCCCCCCCGGCTGCTCGCACTGCCCCTGCCCCTGCCCTATGCTGTATTGCCTCCTTTCATCCTGAGCTGCTCTCCTGCTCTTCACTGGCTCCAACGAAGCCAGCATCTCCTCCTGCCCCTCCGTGCTCCGTGGCATCTGGGACCGGGGCACCCCGAGCAGAAAGGCCATGCTTCCCACTCTAGGACAAAAGCCTGGGTCGTGGATGGGTGGGCAGTATTCATCCCCATACAGCTGCTACATTATCCTCTCCCTGCACCGTCCACATTGCCCACTCCACAGAGCTGCTGCCATGCACATTACTGAATACATACTCCACAACCTGGGGCTGTGCACTTCTTGGAACCTGCAATGCCTGCACCTCCCACCATCACACAGCTCTATGCTTTCCACCTCGTTCTATCTCATCTCCATCGTCGGACATCACATGTAAGTGGCATCCAATACTTTACAGCCCTGCCCTGCTCTCCATATTATGTCCTGAGCCCTGTCCCATTCTCACACCCTAGCACGCCTTCTGGCTCTGAGCACTGTTCACCTGAGCAATGTTCACTATTGCTATCTGCACCATGATGGTGCCAAGAGCATCCCAGCTATGCTGCCACGCAAGCATACCATCTGTCCACTCTTCTGTACCCTCACATACTGCTTCCATTCATGGTTTTGCTTCAAATGGAACCGTCACATGCTAAATCACCACTACTACACACACACACACACATGTCCCTTAATACTGCACTTAAAACACATGCATATCCCTGACAGGGACGTGCAGCCACAAACTGCTTCTACACACTGAGATATACTGTGCTGTTTCATACATGCACCCCAATCCAAGACAAATGCAATCAAAACCAATTGCTACTCATGCTGTCATGCCCAGTCAGGCACTGATTCCTCATGCACCTCATCCATGCCACCAGCTCCAAACACACATTAATACCAGCAGCATGCCCTGGAACTGCTTTTCAGCACTCTAGGCAGACGCTGGTCACCTTCACATCCACACCTCCTTCCAGGCATTAGGTCTCTTGGCTCCGTGCATGCAATCACTCCATGCAGTCTGCTCTTATATTTACATATAACCATTTTGCCAGCTTCCAAACACAACCACCACCTGCCGATTCTGTATGAACCAGACACGGTTACTCATTAACACGCGCACCACACTTGCTTACTGAATCAACACTTCCTCAGCACATACATATGCAAAAGAGAAAAACAAAACCGGTATCTGCTTATTCTGTCCATTGCAGCTACTTGTATGTGTGAGCACATCTAAGCTTTATGGAGACCAACTTGCTTCTTCACATGAACTCGCCTATTAGTACCGCCTACTTTTCTAAGAACAGCAGGTGCATGCCACACAAATATCACCACAATGCATCTGCCCCTCACATCACTATGCTTAGCATCACACATGCGTCCATTTGCTACCTACTCTCTTTACCATGCATACCCATCACCTCCTACAATTCACAAATCCCATTATCACTGTCTTCCCACCCTCACAATTATACATATTATCACTACCCACCAATTTAATATGCAGATGCACCCCATCAGTTTGTTATAACCCAATATCACCAGTAGCTATTCCAACACACAAATGTAATCTTGCTGATTGTATGATTTTCCTTATGTCAGTCATCACTTCCAAGCCAAATACACCTTGACGCAGCAAAGGAACAAATGTGTGCTCTTTGCCACCTTGTCATAGGCATTATGTTGAATAAATGCAACCTTTTGCAGATGCCTTGAGCAAGCTGTTTCCTTTTCTTCTGTGATCAAAAAGAAAAGAGAATGAGGATCTATACAAAATTTTACCCAGAAATTTAAAAGTTTAAGATAAAAACAAGTAAAAAAAAACAACCCCAAAACAAAATAATAGTAATTAAAAAAAAAAGAAACAGCAAAAACAAACAAACAAACAAAAAAAACCCACCCTACTCAGTTGTTAGTAATTGCACGTAGTTCTATTTGAATTATATTCTTTGTGGATTTGGGTCATCTTGAGTTCTTGTTGTGTTTGTGTTCAAATATAGAAATGTCTTTACTGAGTCACCTTTGCAAATGGTATCAACGCTCTAAGGACCATCACTGTACATGACTGTGTTAGCTAGATGTCAGAGCACCTGGGGATGTCATGCAAATTTTCTTGAGAAAATTCATCTGTACAATTTGGGTTTCAGAGATTGTATATTCTCATGTGTATGCATCAGAACTTCTAGTATACAGTGGAAAGATTTATATTTAACTGCACCATGCAGAATCTTTATTTGCAGTATGCTATCTGCCACTGTTCACATATCCACAATTACATAAATTCAGCTGGAGAATGATATTCATCAAAATTTATATTCTGAGAGAATGTGAATCAGCTTTCAGTCACTGACATGAGGAGGAGCTTAAGTAAATAACTGCAAACCCATCAGCAAGAACATCTGGTTGATTGCAGCACTTCAGTCTTTTTGAAAACCTATAGTTCAACTATAATCCAATTTTTGTTTACGTGAGCATTTCTTTTAAGGCATATTTACGTACAGAGTGTTGCTTAAAGGATTTCCTTGTTTCATGTTGTTATAAATTGGCATTTAACAGTAGTTTCACTATGAATCTGAATGCTTTTGTATTGCTCTCTGTGAAGAGCAAAAAGGATTGATTTTGAGACTGATTTATAACAATGTCGTCAGCACAAAATATAAGTTCTTGTCTGCATTGCCCTCCATTGTATCTTCATGTGTATAAACACAGTCACTCATGCAGGTATTTTAGACACTTTCTTCATTATTTAGCCCATTTTAATCAGTACAAACAGTTGGCTAGGCCCTGCGCCATATGATCAGTAAAAACTGTTCTATGAAAATAAATTTGGTCGATGTTCTTTCTTTCTTACTGCAAAGATTCAAAATCTATTACCTGTAAGCTGTTACTCCTGCAAAGGTACAAACATCATTAGGCATCGTATACATACCTGGTTGATGCATATGTCCAGAAAAACAAAACATTATTGTAGTCATCATTATAACGAAATGTCATGTGCACAATTTATAACACTTCAGGATTTCTGTGTCTCCATTAACTGCAGCTTTCCACAGATAGGGAAAATTACATTCACTTTAGAGAATGCTGCCATTTTCCAAAAAGAAATTGTTTGATTGCCTGCCTTGTCATTTGTACCAGTTTCTCTATCACAGTGCATATATTTTACTGATAAATTCTAAATCTTTACCAATATTCAGTCCTCTACTGCTCAGGATTCAAAAGTGAATATTTCAAACCTTAACTACATGATAAAGGAGCAATGCTTGAGTGGAAATAATGTAGTTTATTATCCAAATAATTATATAATACCATTATAAATATCAGCGTTGGCTCATTGCTGCCTCACGAAATGAAAGAAATCTTGTAAAGATATTAGAAATAGCTTGTAAAGAAGAAATTCTGATACATATAAACTCTAATATGGGAACATGCTTAGATTTTTGCTTACAGTTGTATTTTTAACCTAAGGATTTCACTTTAATGAATAGACTAGTGGTCTCATTTTGTGATTATAAAGGTCCTGCCACAAAAAGGGGAAAGGCAGCTTGACCATCTCAACACAGGCTGTAGATCTGCCTAGGATGCATGCAGATGTATTTTAATGTATCTTTTTTTTAGCAAGACTTGCCTCCCCTGTCAGAGTGAAAAATGAATTACCTCCAGAAAATCTCACTTCTGGGCCATGCTGTATAGCCTAGACCTTATGCTTAGCCCATGCCAAGAGTTAGGGTTAAGAAAGACAAGAACAAAGCCTGTAGCAGTGCAGATACAAGGTGAGAGGACAAATGATGAAGAAGGATGCACACAGTCATTCCTTTGGGTTGTGTCTAGGCATCTCAGGTACAGCTCATCCCATGCTTATGCTTATGTTTAGAGACAGGAGAGAGAAATCATACAAACAGAATCATGCAAAATTGTAGGGATTAGAAGGGATCACTGGAAATCAAGTCCAGTGCCCCTGCTAGAGCTAAATTAGCTGGCATACATACTTCTTAGTCTGATTTGTTAATGGAAGGTCATTTTGAAGAGATGGGCAACAAAAATCAAACAGACTGTATAAATCACAGCCACATCACCTTGTGGTTTGAACTCCAGACAAGTACATTCACTTTTGTACTAGCTGATAGAGCACTGCCTGCTCCGAAATTCATAGAATAATAGAATCGCTTGATTTGGATGGGACCTTTTTAAAGATTGTCTAGTCAAACTACCCTGCAATGAACAAGGACATCTGCAGCTAGATCAGGTTGCTCAGAACCCATCTAGACTGACTTTGAATGTCAGAGTCTCCCACCTGGAAGGACCCTACAAATGGCTCACAAGGCAGATATGTTTTCTGTCAATCAAGATGTATTTCATCTAGTGTCACCATGCCTGGGTTGTTGTGAGAAGAGTAAAGGAAGCAGCCAAGACACTAAAAAATAATCTTAGGATGCAGTATTATGTATTTTAAAAACTGGGAAATACACGAATAATTTTCATCAATATCCTTCAAATTTTCATTGCTGTAGTGGTGCAGTAGGCTGTGAAATATCTCTAATTTTTAGATGTCATGAAAATTCAGGAAATTCAAAAGAATTTGGTAGACTGAGTCATTTTGATGAGGTTCCACTGAATAATTCAGTTAAATGTCTCCTGTTCAAACTACAGATACCCTATACAACATTCAAACCAAATGTTTCATAAATCTTGCTGAGAACTTAAAGACTGAATGCTCTTTTACAGCCATTTATTTCTACAAAATAGCAAAATATCATATATTTTCAGTAATCAGTTGAATTGTAATCTGTTACAGTTTTGTTATAAATCATTCAGTACCCATATAGATTGCACATTTTTGGGAGTCATACATTTTTCATGACCTTTTTTATTAACATAGAAAATTTTGGGCTACTTAAACCACTGAGATGTAAATTCTGTTCTTGCTTTATGAGAGGTATCACTGGAGTCAGCTGTGAGTCAGCAGAAGTTTTAACTTTGCAATGAATGTCAACATATTTTAAAATGTTTTTATTTTAATACAGATGTTGTATCTGAGATGTCACGATTCTGATTATCATTTTACTTTAGCAGTGTGTAAACTTACATTGTTTTTAGTTATGATTGAAAATCCAGTGCAAATTGACTTATGGGAGTGACTCATTATAATGGTACATTAGAAAGCATTTTCTCCTAAAAGGAAAATTTTGTCTTGAACTTTACAATTAATTGAGAATTTAACATCTAGACTGTAGAAACAGATGTTTTAAACTAAATTGATCAGAGAAAGTGCCAAGCTGTGGCTTAGTGAAAGCACAAATGATCCTTTGTCTCTCAATCCAGATGCATTTATTTCAGATTTATTTGCTGAAAATATTAAAACCAAATGGTTGACAAAAGCTCTGTTGCATTGCAATTCTCCTCACTTCATCACTTTTTCTAGTGCAGTGATTGATAAACAAAACAGAATACCATTACTGAAATCAATTATCTGGCAAAATCATACAACAGGCTGCTCTATTCCAGTGTTTTCTCAGAAGAGCTGCAGGTTGAATACATGTGCTGTCAGCACACTCCCTGTGTACTCAAAAGTGAGGCTGCTCCAGCAAACAATGTAAGATAGAGTGTCAGATTGTGATCTCATATACACATTTCCAAATCTGAGTAATTCTATTGACTTGTAATTAACTGGGTTTGAATTGATATATCAGCAGCTGGGATCTCAATTTTAATCGTTGCCTCCTTTAGGAAAATTACTTGGTGGAAAGTTGCCACAGCAGTAGGTGCGGCTGAATATATTTTTGCTGTAAAGATCATCACAGACAAAATATATTTAACAGATTTTCATCAGGCCTAGTTTAAACCTGCCTGGAGCAGAGCAGATATTAATATTTGAATATAATATTATTTTACTGCTTGATTAACTTGACTATTTCTAAAGAACTAGGGAGTTGTATATGTTGTTCTAGCCAGAAAAACAATAGCTGAGAAGTGATTCTCCTAAGATAACATTACATCATTCTATGCTACAATGCATGACCCAATACAAAAACCTGTTGCGTTAAAAAGCAAGAAAGCTCAACTCCCCACCTTGAAGAAATTGAACAGATTTCTTAAGTATCAGTGGCAAGAAGATGTGTGTTTTATTTTTTGCTTGGAAGTAGGGGTATCTTCGAAGGGGGAATGTCTTTGACTAGTGAAGTTTGCTGTGTTTCTATTGACTTTGCTGAGCATGCATTATTATATTAATTGGGTCTTGCCTCTGAGGTTTCATGGTAATAGATATTCCATTCAGGGGCAGAACATTTCTTGTGACTGAGATGCTAGTCATTTTATAGCACACCTAAACAGGCAGGGCACCTTGCTGTTTCTTTAAAGGGAAGGAAGCATGGATCTGTGACTGGATGCCCATGGACATTCATGGCTTTTGAAAACATAAAGTGTTCTGCTTATAACCCTGGTGACAGAATTGATTTCACTGTAATTATCTCACCTTTGCAAGATTTGTATAATTTCAGGTGTAACTTTTGAGGAGAAAATTGGTATACAATTACATTTTTGGGTAGCGTTCAGATGCTGCAGCTAATATAGCATCCTTCCTGTGTAGCAATAAAGTATTTGCTGGTTTGCAATTTTCAGATATCAGCCCTCTTGATCTCAGCCAAGACTATCCAATATGGTTCTGAGTATGCAGAGCTGTTTTATAGGGAGTCAGTGTTTTCTTCAGAGAAATGGTCATGAAACTTCCACAGGGATTTGAGAGTTCTGTTTACTCTCTTTACATTTAGCACCTATAAAATCACAGCACTACAAGATGAATGATAAATATCACTATATTTAAGCAAGAAAGTATTTGGGAAATAATTTAGTTAGGCTGGACACAAAAATAATCTTAAAAGAAATTTCACACAGTGAAGAAATACGCTGTTGTTTGCAGCAGTATCCTTTACTATGTATAGCTGTGCAGGATAAACTATCTCAAATTACATAGCCAAAAATGTGCAAAACCCTACTGAAACAAACAGGGACTCCATCCATTACTCACAAAGAAAAATTTTGTCCACTCCATCTGACAGAGCAGCTTTTCTTATTTCAGCTGCAGAACAGAGCTGTGTTTACTTATTACCTCTTCACTGAAAATGAACAAGGAAATGAAAGTAAATGAAAACTTGTTAAAATTGTCATTGTCAAATGGAAATGCCTAAAACCCCTTCTGATAGAACAAACTCACAGTTTATTCACAAATTCATTTTGTAATCCCTACGTCAAGGGTGCTGTATAATCACCATTTTAATTCTGTGAGCAATTCAATACAATCTGTAATATTCTACTTGCTCCTTTCTAAGTGTTGGTATAATTTTACTGATTTCCTGCTGTGTAATCTTTGGGGTTTTGGAATTTTTTTTCATGTGATAAAAGTGACTCACTATAAACTCTTTGTTTTGGAGAACAGCTTAATCTTTAAATAGATATATTCATGTGAGTTACAAGAATGGCAATTTTTCATCATTCAAGCAGAGATAGAAATGTGCATTCAAGGAATATGCAAATCTGTTGAAATAATTTAGACTCGAAATCATATCTGTAAAATGGAACTTTCCCAGTGAGTCAATGAAATATTTCACAACTGATTTAAACAAAAACACTTGTGACACTCAGAACTTTTGTTATTGTGTCTATAAATGCACAAGTAATAGCAAATAATTATTGCAAATGCTAGTTGATGGCTGATGATCACCTGATCTTTACCTTCTAGCAGAGCAATTCCCTTCAGTGTATGCTGTGCTCTGGTGGTTTGTCCAGCCTGGCTTGGAATTAGCTCAGATATCTTTGCCAACCTCTTTACAGTAATTGTTATGTTTAAATGTATGCTGTTTGGATACTGTTTGCCAGTGCTAAGTGTTTATTTTGGCAGGCCTGGATACAGGCAGAGAATAAATATTAAAAGAAATGTATGAGCTAATGGATGATCAATTATGAAAGGGGTGGGCTGGGGAGAAGAGGAGGTCCTGTTTGCATGGCATTAGCTTTAAACAAATCAGGAAATACCATTCTGACCAAAGACAACATACAGAATAACCGTATCTGCCTATGATTCCCAGTTACATTTTATTACTTATTCCACCTGGTTTGTGGAAAGTATTCTCAGTGTGTGACTCTTCATTTAAGGGTCTGATAATCTTCCTGATGGATAACTCATTTCTCAAACTCCTGAAAAACAGTTGTATAGGAAACAGTTATTTAATTCACAGTAAATCTTGTTAAAAATTGAAGTCTCATCACAATCTGTTTCTTTTTACTTGTGAGCAGCAGGAAGCTGTTTTTATCATGGAAATGAGGAAAGACAATTAGAAGGAAATATGTCTGTGAGCAACTGAAGTAGCAGCGCACATCATATAGAGACAGCACAGATCTAGTTTGTGTTCGCTGAAGTTCAAGTCCAGCTACAGGATGAAGATTAACTGAAAAAGAAAGCATAATCCTAGAGTTACCTTTGGTTATCTATGGTACTTGTACATCTCTGAAGACTGTTCAACATTTCAGGTGCAGCGTTTTGCACATCTAACATTCATGCAGGAAAACAGAAGGCAATCTCTTCCAGCTTGATATGATCAAGGAATTTTTGCAGTTTCATCTTGCATGTTTTATTAAGCAGAAGGATTTTTTCCTAACTGATCAGAAAGAAAGGTGCCAGAGGCCAGCTGTTTTTAAGATAGAGCTTAATAAGTTAAAAAAATAAGAGTATTAAAGTAAGAACCTGCAGTGAAGGAAATACAGATGTGGAATAGATTTATTGCAACAATTAGCAATGGTCAGCACTGTAAGAAAAATTCCACCTTCTAATAAACAGAAAATTCCAAACAGAATTAACAGTAAAAACATTTCAGGTAATGACTCTCTTTAGAGCTGAAACCTGGCTGCTTGAAGATGCCCAGGTTCTGAGAGTTCTGCAGTAATTCAACACCTTCATTGACTCTTCCTGCACTGGAAGACCATCTAAAATCTTCTGGGTATGAAATGATAAAGCATACAACAGCGTATATCATGTAAACTCACTTCCCAGCTTTGTAGTGTAGGCAGAGGTCAAAGGAAAGCTTCACGTAGGTTGAAAACTCATCTGTGTATGTTGAGTCAAGGCACTGTTGGTCATTTCCATAAGTCATTTGCATGAGGTGATCCATTTGTCATTTTCTCCTCACCTCTATTTAAAACCAGCTACTTTTTTTTCATTTGTCATCTATGCATCTCCTTTCCTTTTTGACATAAGACATACAAATTTTTGTTTGATTCCAACATACTATCTACAATCTACCATTGCATTTATCTAGTTACTGTAATTTTCTAACAGGAGAAGCATTATGCAAGATTCAAATATATCTGAAGGGGAACATGACTAGGTGAAGGTCATGAAGAAAGCAGGGATGATAAATGGTTGTTTCATCTCTATGTCAGAGTCAATAATGCACCTAATGTTGCCCTGTCATCTCAGAATGCAGGCTAAATGTGATAATATATGAATGAAATGCAGGAAAAAAGAGACTTTTAAAGTATACGCTCTGGTTAAACATTCAGCCTTGAGCTCTTGGGTTAACAAAAGTCCATCCAAAGAAAATCAATGCAGGTAGCATCCGTTCTTACTTTCCTAGACAAATGATTCACAAACGTTTGGATTCTCTCAGACTTTGTCCTTTGGAAGTGGGAGAAAGCCTGCACCTTCCCACTCTTTTTCCAGCTCTCCTGGAAAAATCTCTACGAGATTTTCATGGTTTTAATGTACTCATGACAGGAAGTATGAAATGCTGGTATACCTCTGGCCAAACTTCCCATGAAAGCCAATATATCATTTGGGGGATTCTGTGGAGGATGAATGAATAACTCAGTATTCCCTGTACTGATGGAAATAAATGTATCACCTTGCACTAGCATATGATAATAAAGCCATAGTTATAAAGATAGAGCTGTCAAATTAGATTAGAAAGGAATCAAATATCATACAGTACATTACAGTTCTCAATTTTATAATCTTTGACATTTTACTCATTAGCAAATTCCGTTTCAGGTTTAGGGTATAATTGAAGGGGAACAATTCTATTGACTTCAGTTAAAGCATCATCAGACTCATTTTCTGATGTGAAGAGAAAAATAAACAAGACAGCTTTGGAAACTGCTAACATTTAAAAGCCCTTGTCTGATATATAAAAAACAAACAAACAAACAAAAAAACCAATAACCAAAAAAACCCACCCTTCTGTAAAACAGATATAAAATAGGCCTCAGGAGGCTGTTCCAGAATTCTATCTCATCTTTTAATTTTTCATAAAATACTAACACCTGATTTGTCAAACATGTTGCCTGAAACCTCTGTTATTTGGATTCAATCTTTAACTTTTTTGGATTGTGAGACTGAACATGTCTTAAAGATACAGCATCGTTATTTTAAGGCATACTGATCTGCAGAGGTGAAACAGTGTGCCATGTATTGGATAATGAGTCAGATCATTGCTGAACAGTGATTGACACCAGAGTGTCAGTACTTGGCATCCTACTGGATAAAATTCTCATCAGTCACCTGTAACCTGACAGGCCTGTCTAAACTCCCTGTTTTTTGTCTACTCTGTTAAGATTCTAGGCCTAAAGAGTCTCTAAAACATCCAGTCCACATGTTTTCAGGCCTGCTTAATTGAAGCTCGATGTCAGTTAGCGCTGCTTCTTTCTGCAGCTGTGCAGAGGCTCAGTGAATAAACCTGGGCTCTCTTCTGACAGGGCCCTAGTGAAATGGGAGTTTTCTACACGTTCTATGCATCACCATGCCTTCAAGAAAACAAGGTGAAAACAAGCAGGAAAATGTTTCCTCCTATCTTGTCCCATGAATGAAAAGAGGATTTCATCTGCAGATTTGATCAGATTTAATTAAAACCCCAACAGGCTCTTTGTGCTTGTGTGGTTTTACTCTTGTAGTCCTGTTGTTTGTGTGCTTTATTTTGAGCTGGTCTGAGTGGCAAGTTCCCCGTGACAGCATTTTAAAATGCACAGAAACAGTTTGGTGAAATAGGAGGATATCTGTTGTAGTATCATCTAAGGATATTAAGTCATTCTTCAAATGTTATGAATGAAGTAAAGGGGAAATGGATTTCACAGTGACAGTCATTGACCTTTTTTTTTTTTTCCTTTCTATCCTGCAGTTTAATTAAGATGGTTATGAATCAGCTGAACAATGCAGTAGAGGTTTCTAAATCCCCACCCAAAACCTTTGCTCTGTGCATGTTTCTCTCATATATTCAGTCCTTTTTTTTTTTTTTTTGAGTTGATTTTACTCTTATGATTTTATCATCTGCATAAATTTATTTTCTTTCTCATAAGTAAATAATTCTAGTAAGTGTAGTTTGCAGTCATATATAGTTACAAAACCATTTTAGTATTTCCCTGTCTTACTTTATCTCTAATCTGAACTAGTTAATCTGAAATAAATAAACCATGAACACTGCAAACCAAGACGTTTCAGTACCTTTACAATATTTAAAGATAAATACAGGAAGTGGTACTTTTAGTCTTTAACATTTTTAAATGTCACCTTGTAAGAATAAGACCTTGGTGTGCTTCTAGATTTTCTGGGTGTGTATGTGGAACAGGGAAGATTTATTGGTTTTTTGAGACTGAAAAATTTACCTGAAAAGTCTTAGATCTCCCCGCTTTTATGAGCTGGCAACTAACTGAAGGTCACACTGGATTCTAAGGGATATCTGTGAGATATGTAACAAGAATTGTCATGGCCAGCCTGGTTGATGAACAGAGATCCTTCATTTCTTACAGGTTGGGTTCTTGAGGGCAAAAGGGATGTAGATCCCCTCAAGTGAAAAACTGACTAAAGGATCAACAGGTGACTTACTGAGCAGAAGCCATGATGGTCCTGGCATGAACTACAGATACAACACTGAAAAGGCTTGTTCAGAACAGATAGAAATTTCAGGCTAAATTCCAGATGTTGTACAGATTAATCCCAACATCTGTTTTAATGAAGAATCTCAGTTGGTTCAGGTAAGTGAGCCACAGAGTGTTTCCTTGTGGCACCATTCCAGAAGTCTACCTTGCCCTTCCATTAATGACGTAACAATACAACTCCCACAGTGTTGAAAGAGCAGGAGCTTTGTTAGAGTGAGAATGCTTTGGGCATTCAGTATTTCAGATTTGTGTGGTAGCATGCTTGCTGTTTCTTGTTTTCTGTTCAGTCTTTCTTACAATTTTATCAAGCTTTTCCTTTGTTCATCTTCATTTGTTCTTTGTTGGCCTCTTGGGAGAGTTTTTTAACCTCATTTTTATCAGTAGGTCTATTTCTGTTTAATATCCTAATTTCCTAGTTACTAAGATCTGATACAAAACCTTTAATGATATGTAACTCCTACGGACTATTAGTTTTACAGTAGCAATGATCCCAGTGAAATTGATTTGTTACAGCAATTATAGCTAATTTGGGTCTGCTACCAAACCTGCTATGTGCTGTCAGTATCCCCTTGTAATTGTTTCGTGAAATCCTTAATTATAAATAATAACTATAAAAGAGAACATGCTTCAGTGTTGATAAAGAATGACTGTGTTGTAATAACGTGTAATTAATGCAAGGGCAGCTATGGTAGTTAAGTGCTGCCTGATCCTCCAAGTGATCTTTATGATTTGTCATCAAGATGAGAAGTTAAGCATGTTTCTCAAATGCCTTGTGTAGTGAAAATACAAGTCATGGCTTGAAACAGTGATTGAGCACCTGATAGGAAGGTAGGGCCAACCCAGGGGAGCTCAGCTGCATGCAATGCATCTGAGTCACTAGAGGAGGTGGGGCCAGGATCCACCCCTTCACAGACCTCATTTAAAAGTTGGCAGTTGAGGCTAGGCTCTCTCTGGAGATCTCTGTATACCTGAAGCCTTCTGAAGGTAAGTGGCTTCTTTCCTTTGTTTCTATGTCTGTTGCTATTGTGTTTGAGCAAATTCTCACTTGCTGCAGCCTGGGTCTTGCCACTCTGCTATTGATTGTTGTGCTTTCTCTCACATTATGCTTTGGAAGGTTAACGCTCTGTAGGTCTCCCTAGGCAAGCATCAGGAAGTATTTTTTCTGTGTGTATGAGACTGCACGTGTTCTAAGTTTGTTTTTTTTTGTTGTGCTCCTGCAAGACATGAAGCTGTCCATAAACAGGCATAGAGCATGAGGTAGAACAGCCCCTAAGAACTGAGATTGTAAGCCTTCTTTATGCATAGTGGTCATATGTGATGAGTTGAGTTGATTTTGTCATAGAAATAGAATAAAAAATGAAAAGTTCTCATTTTTATGCTGTTTTTTGCCTACTGTGATCACCTGAGTATCTCTTGGAACCTCAAGTACTATCAATACTAGGTGATCACTTAACAAGAAGTCTGACTGGATGACTCCTGTGAGTTGTGATCTCTGGGGAAATACCGAAAGACATAACTGTGTATTCTCAGGCAGAATCAGATGTGCCATCCTGTGCTGAGCTTCTATCATAGCAGTGAAGAAAAGAGAGGGGAAGAAGTATGTAAAGGAAATAACACAAATAATTACATTTCCTGCTCTCTTTTCATTTTCCACTGTAACACATGGTCTAGATAGAACAAAGTGAGCAGCCATCCATAATAGCTCCTGATTCTGGCCTTCCCTCAGATACTTTAGTAATTGTTATATGAGGAAAACATCAGTGTTCTGTTGTTCTGTTATCCTTGATGATGGGTAGGTACATAATAAAATAGTTCTCACCCCAAACAATTCATGGTTGGGGATGACAGGAAGCAAGTAGAGGGGGGGAAGAAAGCATAGGTATTTTCTGTAGAAGCTGCAGCAATAAGAGAGAGAGCACAACAGTTCATAGTTACTTTATGGAAATAAATTATAGAAATATTGAAATATATGCAGGAATGTGAGACTTGGGGTTGTGATTCCTCAAATTACTATAAATTAGTTGCAACTATACTCAGAAATATTACTAGTAATTAAAAAAAAAAAAAGCTTTTAGATGAAAAAAGTTTAAAGTAAAGCATTGTATGAATCAAACTTAATGGTTCTGTTCACTGGATTATAATTGGGTGACCTTCTGCAGGAAGGACTTTTGCATATAGCCCATTCCATAAGCTTTATAAATGCAAGGCAGCAGAACAGTAAAAACTTGATGAGGCATTCCTTTGTCTCAATTTTGCTGAGCAGAAAAAGGATTCTCAGTAATGAGTCACAACAATGGCTCTGTGGCCAACATCCTAAGAGGGAATAGAGCTATTCTCAGTGCTGGTTAGGGGAGATTAATTCAAGTTAAGTGAGATAAAAAAGATTACAGACTTCCAATGCAGTTACAATTAAACCTGATTAGCACCAGGTATCGCTAGTTAAAGTGAGTTCGGGGTATGTTCAGCATCATGAGAGACAGTGGGGACACTACTGTAAAGCTTATTCATAGACTTCAGGTTTTTTCAAGGCTAGGCACTGGGTGAATGGGTTTTTTGTTGTCTGAATTCAGTTTTTAGGCTTGGTGAGGGGAAAATGTTCAGATATCGAAGCTGAAAATATACCAGCAAGATCAAACTTGTTAACTGAGTTCTTGCAGTTGCACTGTGGCATCTAAAAACTCAATCTGTAATTATTATCCAAAACAGATATGCAAATGTCCAGATCTGCCTGTTTCTTTGGTCCAACAGTCAGCTCAGTGCTGAGGCTGGCATGATTCCACAGCTGAGTTGTTCTCTATCCATGTCTCCTGAGAGCTTTGGACAAGGACATTAGGACGCTGGGCACTGAACGTAGATGTCATCTCAATATGATGAGGCAAAAAACTAATATGTACTGATAAGGCTGAATTTCCTCAGAGAAAGCAACCTGCTTCAGAACACAGCTAAGCACAAGAAGAAATCTTGCCCAAGTGGAAATCTTCCATGTTGAGCTTACTGTGAACTGTCATCATCCAACTTAGCTTGAAAGATACTAGGAAGGAGATGGCTGGTTGTTTCTGTAATCTCGATTCATTTCAGCACAATCAGTAGAAAAGAACCTGTGAAGGGGGCAGTTCACTTAGAATGCAAAGCCTTTTCTCTTCCGCTTATTAGTATGTTTCATCTTGTAAGGTAAATGAGTGTTCAACGTGAATGTGAGCTTGCATCCATCTACGTATTCTTATTCTTTATATAGGCTCTAGGTTCAGTTCTGGCTCTTTTAGTTGTTCCTGTTTATATTTTCAACATACCTTTGTGTACAGCAACTATGGTATATTTAGGCATGAAAAAAAGTAACTGAGTAATGGAAAACACCTGAAGGAACCTTTAAATATTTCCAATAGCAAAGACTTAAACATGTTATTTTAATAACTCCACTGTTTTCACTATGATTATGAGTATGAACATTAACCACATTTCCAGATTTCAGCCTCACTGATGGAATTAATTTAAACGATACAACTGCATTATTATCTGACATTGCTTGCAGAAAGTATGGTATATGTAAAGTATTCAAGGAATATTGTGTGTCCTTGTAAGAGATTATTCTTTTATACCATTGCCTCAAAGCCTGCTGAAGGACACAGATGAACAAGTCCAAACAAGTCCTGGTCAAGGGTTGAGAAATCCTTTGTCTGAGGGACACAGATGGACAAGGCCAGGGGCAATGAGAGAGAGATGAGCTGCAGCTTAATGGCCTGCATGCTGATGGACTCTCTTGAGCCTGCTACCTGAGTCCTGCTGCCTGCTTCCAGACTTACCCTGCAGCTTCTACCTGCTTGCTGCCTGAGGCTGGCCATGCTGCTGCTGCTCTCCCCTTCCAATTCTGCCTTGGACCATCAGATGTCTTGCAACGGGACTGCTGCTGGATCCTGGTGGTGACTATTCCTGTTTTATGCAGTTCTTGCCTCTTTCTATCTTATCTGTTGCCTGCCTTTCCTTCCCCATCACCCTAAATCATCTGTCACACCAGGTATACATATATCAAAGAACCTCCTTTCCCTCCTGTAAATTGGAGTGAGACAGCCCTCAGGAAACAAACCTTCTTGTACAGTTATCCTTTTGTTGTGCCCATTTAGGAACTTTATTAATGTAGTAAAAGAGTTGCTGGATGGTGCAAATACATCAGTTATGTGTTAGTGCTAGGTTTTATCGAGCCTCCACTCTCTAAAACACAGAAGAATGCCTCCTTATCTCTGCTTCATTGTTAAGACATTTTAAAAATGCTTAGCATGACTTCTAGCAGGCCTGTTTATAAAAAGAACTGATGATACTTTCACTCGTGATGGAAAAAAGTCTTTCTTTCACACAAAGTAATTAAAAAAAACCACCCTGTTGTATCTGTGTCTCGCTCCAATTTATAGGAGTGAGAGGAGATTCTTTTAATATACCCGGCGTGAGATTAAGAAACAATGGTTCAAATGTTGGTCCAACCAGTTTATTACAAATCCTAGCCTTTTAGGGAGACAGGGAAGGGGAAGCAGGCGATAGAAAAGGTAAGAAGAAAAGTAAGAGTTGCGGTAAGCGGGGATAGTCACCAACTCGATGCAGCAGTGTCCCGTTATCCGTTGGTCTGGGGTCCAAGCAGGGAACGAAGAGCAGCGGGCTGGTGCCAAGCGGTACGGGTGGTGGCGGTGGAAGCAGCAGCGTCTTGTGTAGCAAGGCTGGGAGAGTCCGTAGACAGTAGGGCAGCAAAGCAGCAATGAGGGATCTGAAGGCAGTAAACCCTCTCTCTGTTTCTCTCTTGCCTTCTCCCTCATGCTACTTCATGATTTTTCCTGTGCCCTTTTATCCTGTTTTTTTTCCTGCCTACATGACATTCCTGGGGGCTTGGGTAAGGGTCATATGAGTATCCCCCCCCACCTCTTGAGGTGGCTCTCTTCCTCGAGATGATGAGTCCAGACAAAAGGTTTCCTCCTGGCCATCAAGGTGCTTATCCTTCTTTTGCTGCCTCCAGTTAGCAAATCTTTAGAGAAAGGGATTGCTCAATCCCTGGACAGGACTGGCATGGGATAGTCCATCTTCAGCAAATTTTTGAGACAAAAGTACAACAACATGGCCTCTTACAATCTGCATGAGAGAGAACTTTCCCAGCCACATTCTGTAAGGGAAAATCTCCATTAGTATATTGCAGATTGAAAAGCAAAAGGAGATGAACTCAGGAAATGGAAAGAAGTAACTGCATTGTTGCCCCTTCATCATTTGGCTGTCAGTCTAGGGCTGAATAGTTTAAAATATTCATCAGCTACAGCCTTCATGCTAGCAGACACAAAATAGATGTCCTCAGAGTCAACCAAATCTTAAGGCTTTACAGATAAGGACCAGTACATTGAATTAAAACCAGGCTCCACTGGGTGGCCAATGTACAATTCAGAGATTAGTATAATGTTTTTCATCTCTTTGTTCTGGCAGGCTGCTGCATTTTGAATTAGCTACAGCTTCCAGGCAGCCCAGAAGCTTAGGCCTAGTAGGCATCACAGCTCCCTGTGACAAAGATGTTGCCACGAATCCTAGTTTGTCATCTTGCATCCTGGGAGAAAGGCTGCAGCCTTTTAGCCTGTCCAAATAGTAAAAGGCATTTCTGAATACAGTTGCCGTGGGGATACAGAAGCCAAAATGAATCAAATCACCTTGAAAATTAGACCACTGAAGAAACATAAAATGTTCTGAAGCTTGAAATATCACCCAGTGGTGTTAAATCTTAACTGTGCCATTACTTCAATATCTGAATAACAAACTCTTTCTCTAATATCAGGAAGCATTGTAAAAGGCAGAAGCAGCAACATCTTGCTGTTAAGATGGCATTCATTGTATTTTTGTGAGAAGTGCAAATAATAGTAAGACCCTGTAAAAGGAGAATGGAATGGGATGAGAAAGAGTTTATCTAGGAAAAGGAATTATACAGGCGCATATATTTTTCTCCTTGTCTGATTAGCCACCAATATTCAATATTGCTAATATTAGACCTTGTGAGTATAAGGAGAGTAAAGTGCTATGGTCTGGTTGCACTGAATGTATATGAAGGCTAATTGTGATCCTCAAGGGAAAGTCTTCTCTCCGGTACTCCTCATGAACTTTGTTTATCAACAGCTGTGTACGCATTATCTGTTTATGCATTGTACCTGAGGAGAAGACCATCTAATGACTTAGTCACTATGCACAGATCCAATGAGGTTTTGAGTAATCTGTGATTTTCTGTTTTCCTTCATGTCTGGACCTAGACTGCTCTGTAAAAAGCAGGAGTTTAGTTTCTCAGGATGGCACAGTGAGGTTCTTGAGACCAACAGAGCTTTGTGGAATTCGAGGTAGATATTCAAGTTTCTTGGACAACAAAAAGTGAGGCATGTGGAATGAAAGAAAAGGATTCCCAGTGAGCTGAGGTTGCCAGCCAGGGATTCTCAGAACCAGTATAGGCAACCTCTGGAAGGTAGATATGCATCAACTTCCAGGCCTGTGGGATGTACCTGCTGCTGCTCAAGCACCACATATTCAAGTCTTTACCTGGGAGGAGAGAATCCCCTTTTCATAAGAAATTGGGATCCTCCCCAGAATACCCCATTTCACAGGGGTTAAAAAGTTCAAATTCAGGTCCTAGTCCTGCCTTATATTCAGAGACCAGAGTATGTTGAAGCTATCCCAGCTACTTCAGTTGAGAAAAAAGAGACAATTGACACTATGTGGTGGCTAGAGTAGTAACCTAGAGAAAGTCAAGTTCTCTGTCACTATCTTATTGAATCTTTGATAGTTTTGCACAAATTATTTCTTTCCACTTCAAGCTCAGAGAGGGAATTCAAAATCTCATAAGACTGTAACTTAGTAAAAACAACCTATACTGTCCTCATTAACAGTGAAGAGAATCAACAAATACATTAGTATAGATTCAGATGGTTATGTTGTTTCTGGAGAGATATCTCAAGGTCCAGCTCTCATAGCCCTTCACAGGAGCAACACTGGCAGCGTCACTGGGGTGGGGTAGAGATTCCTAGTGGCACATGCAGTGTGCTGGGGTGCAGCTCCTTCCGCAACTCCTGTTCTTCACACCTTTTGCGCTCATAGATGATTTTACAAAAAAAAACAAAAAAAAACCAAACCTCAGTAGGACACCACAGATTTCCTCTTTCTTGATCCCTCCAAGTCAGTCTCCTGTCAAAAAGTCATTGTGGGTCAGAAATCATATTTTCAGTATCTATTCTCCTATGCACTTGTAGCAGCACAAGGTTGCTAGTTTGGTTCCAGCACTCTCACAACCTCTCAACAAGATCAGGAAATGAAGGCAGAATATGCACTCAGTGGTTTAGGGCTTTTGGTTGTGTTTGTTTGTTTAGGGAATGTGGCTTAATAAGTCAGTTTACTTCCTTAAGTCATTGCTGAAATGACTGTTGATCCAGGAAAGATTCTGACAATCTGTGCTCCTGAGATGCTACAGCAAATCTCAGAGTCCTAGTTCCTCAATAGAGGATAAAAACCAGTGCTGCTCCCCTGAGTGAAGAGCATCTTGGGAAATCTAAAGCATCTTTGTGGCCAAAAGCATCCAAGAGCTAATGTTGCATCTGTTGTTACCTTAGAGAAATACTCCAACCAATTAAACAAATTGTTAGACTTTTCCAAACCACAGTGCTTTCAGAAATACCTGTGACAAATTGAGAAAGAAAATGAAAAACAAACTCATATGTTTGCCTTCCAAATATGCTATGCTTTTGCTAGTGCAAGGGATTCCTCTGAAATGGGAATTCAGCATTTAAAACATCTGTGTAGGCTGGAGTCTTCCCACCTTTACACTATCAGATGTGTTAATATGTTTTCCAGGAGCATTAATATGACAAACACGAGTGCTTCAAGCCAGGGCAAGAGAAAGCTTTTACATTATCCTACTGGCCCTAAGCTCCAGGAGTCAATTAAATAGTTTTGAGCTACTGTTGTTGTCTCTCTAAGCAACACCTTTGTCAGTATTTTGAGGGGGGAGGAAAATGTTTTGAGTAGAAAATAAGCAAGAAAACCTTGATGTGTGTTTGTGGGAAGAATTTGTCCTTTTCAATCACAGCCATAGCAGTATTGCACTTTGAAGCCTTTAAACATTAACCAAGAATAAAGAACGTTTTCTGCTGTTAGGGGCACTTGTGTTACATGATCAAGGTCTCTTAGCAGTTGAGAGGATTATCCTGATTCTCTCTTTCATCTGCCTCTAGTTTTCCAGGGAAAGCATTATCACATACAGGCTCCAAGTCAGTAGCTAGTGGTTTGCCTTTCCCTCGAGTGCTGGGTATTCTTGATGTGCGTATGTTCAGCTTTTTGCCTTTTTTCTGAGTATTATGTACAGATCACATAGCAATCTATAAAAGCCACGGGGGGGAAAAAAGTCAAAATCATAATCCTGTCTCGGATAGTCAGGGAGCAATGAGAACAGCTGCTCCTAAGAGAGGTGAACTGAGAGCAGGGAGAACCCAGGGTGAGACGTAGCCTGGGCAGGACTCTCAATGACCAGGGCTCAGTGCTTTAGCATCTGAACACAGCAGGCAGAGTCTGGTAACAGCATTCATCAACACCTCCAGGCAAGGCAAACTGACTGGACTGGGGAAAGACACCTTTACAGAACAGCAACTTGATGCTGTACCCCATTCTTCAGTAGTGTGAAAGGGTCAAAGGGGATAACACTCCTCTTTAGCTGTGTCATTTGTGAGCAAACAGGTAGTACATGAGTCAGTGACAAAAATGTAACTCCTTGTCAGTAGTTGTCACGGTTTTGTAATTTTTGCTACTGGTATTCCACATCATAACATCATGTGGAGCACAGAGAAGAAGAACTACATGTCCCAGGGGACCTCACGGTCAGAGAGGGAAAAATACGTCACGGAAGCGACACTCGCTCTCTCTCTCTCTCACTGCCTGGCAGCGGGTGTGGGTGTGCTTCCAAGCCGCGGTGCCTTCAACTTCAAAGTAGGCTTCTTGGTCTTCGGAAACCTCTCTCTCTCATTATATTTGATTTATTAGCTTCAATTTTAATTATATTGTATTATAGTGTGTTATCTTGCATTCTAATATCATAGTTAGTAAATAAGTTTTACTCCTCAGATCGTTGCTGCTGCTCCTTTTGTTCCCTTAAACTCCCATCTCCCTACCCCTTTCCCTTTTTCCCTTCCCATTTTTTCTGAGGGGGCCGGGGGGCCACGGGCCTACTGCCCCCTCCCCTGTCACGGACACAGATTGATCTAGATTACCCCGTGACAGTAGTCCTCCCAAGGGTTGTCAGTGGCAAATGGTAGGGTAGAATTTCTTAAACTTACAGTTATCAGGAAGTGTGTGACAGTTGTTTTCACACAAGTAGAGACACACCAATATGCTGATTAGTATAAGGAAATTCCTAATTTTGGATGAATTTAGACTGACAGTTATTAGTGACTATTCCAATTTAAAAAAAAAAAAAAAAACACATGCATCTTCTAAGAGTAACAAAAGAAAGATATATCTGCAAACAAGGTTTCCTACTTCCTAGTTTGAAAAGAAGGTTAAGACTGGTTATTTTAAAACTTTTGATTGAAATCAGCCCATTCGCAGAGTCCACTCACCAACGCTGTTCATTATTGAATGAGTAATGTTTTATATTGTCAGTTGAGGACAACAGAAAGGGAAAGAATCCAGGTGTTTAAACCTCATCCTGGAAAGCCTTGTACCTTTCTCTTTCCCCTTTGACAGCTGAGACCTTTGTTGTTTTCCTCATTCTAGTTATTAATTAGGAAATATGTTTTTAGAGAGCATTTTCTTGAGATTTCATCTAACTTGTGCCTTTTCTATTGTTCTGTGGAGCTAGTAGGTCATGTATATTTGGCGAGGAGAATGAGGTCACTAAATGAATATTTGCCCTCATGAATTAATTCTGTTTCTCAATTTGAAAAATTCAGAGCACTCTTGTCCTAATTTGCTTTGGTGCCAAACCTAACTTTGCTACCAGGCTGAAGTCCAGGTAGGCAGACAGGTTATGGTTTGAGGAGGATCAATTCTTTATATTAAAGATGCAAAGGTGAAATGGATACTGTCCATATTCCACACATGACATAAACATCAGTGATTTTATGGGGCATTAAGGCAGATGGTGGCATCCATCCATGAAAGGATAAACTAAGCTTGCAAACTCAGTTTAAGAAATTCAGCTTGCTTTAAATTAAAATTTAATGCTTTGATTTTTATTCTCCACTATACAGTAATCATGAAACTGATCAATAAGAGACAGCACAATAGGCATTCTGGCCTTCCACACTGAATCCATTATTCAAAAGGAGGCTGATGGTGATATGCTGCCAATCCACATATCAGTAGGCATAAATTACTGCAGAAATCAGAAGTACTTAGAATCATGAAGTTATTAGATATGATTTATAATGTGCCACTTTACTTAAAAATGTAAAATGAGGAACTAACAAATATTAACACTAGAATGTGCTATTCATCAAGTTTTCCATTCTGTGTTAAGTGAGGAAGCTGAGATACATTTTGCAAAGTGATTGTGGTTTAGACTCTCAAACAAGCAGCAAGCTGACACTGCAGCCCCTAGCAGGACCAAGTATGGGTGTGTAATTGGAACTGAGCAATCTTTTTTCCTTAGTTCATCACCTGTCTGTGAGGAAAATGATGCAGTGGGGATCTTTCTGGATGTGGAGTGCTGGTTGCCTCAACTTCTCCATTGAGTCCAAACAACAGCTGGTATTGATATGTGCTGCACTCAGCTTCCACAAGGCTGTTCACCTCAGTGCTGGGGTCAGCACTGAAAAAATCTTTATTTTGTCCCACCTCTTTAATTTGCCTGGACTGTACACCTTCCACACATGATTTGAGTAGAAGCAGAGAATCCTTAAGGTTGGAAAAGACCTCTAAGATCATCTTATCCAAATGTCCACCTAGCAATGTTGTCCACTAAGCTGTTTCTTAGTACCACATCTACGTGTTTGTTGAACACCTCCAGGGACAGTGATTCAGCTACCTCCCAGGGCAGACTGTTCCAGTGTCCCACTACTCTTTTGGACTAGTTTTTCCTAATATCCAACCTGAACCTTTTAGTTCCTCACTCTTCCACTAATTTTCAAAGAGGAAGGAGAGAAGATATTGCTCAAATTTGTTGTTCAAAGACCTCAGAGAGGTTCATGGACACTAGTCTGTGGTTCATGGACGGAAAGGACAACCTTCTTTGCCTCTGGCTCCCATTGCTGCTTGTTCTCTGGTGTAACTCGATCAAGTCCCTATCCATCTAGGCCTCAGACTAATTGTACACAGGTTGTTTTTTTTTTTTTTACTGTATGTAGTCCTGAAAAGAGGGAAAAAGAAGAAATCCATCTGAACTGGTCGAAGGAATGGAGTGATATATCCTTCAGACTTCCATTTCAGTGCTGGCATTTGAAGTGACAAATTCTGCTACTTGTACTTAATGCAAATACTTCAGTTAGGCCACATTTTCCATGCCATTGGCGTAGAACTTTTAATCACAAACAACTTGCTTGGCTTTCAGTTCAGAGAAGGATCTAGGCAATTGTAGTCACAGAAAATCATAATTTTTATCTTGCAATCTGGGTTAGCTAAAAGCAATTCAGATAACCTTATGAAAGCCTATGAAGAAGCTCTTTAATGCAACAAAAAGCACTAACTATTCCAACATCTTGCAAAAAGTAATTTTCTTGGAGTTTTGAAGACCATGAAAATGGGGCTCTAGATTCTAAGTGCTATTTCACCCATGCCTCCGTATTGGCACAAATATGAGCGTGAAATACTCTAAGCTCTTGAAAATCAAATTTATTTCTTCACAGTATGTACAACAATTTTGATTTGTTCTTCTTTTTGTGCTTCTCTAGATAACAGTAAAGCGGTGTTAGAGAACTTACCATTTCCAAAATCAGTAAGATCTTTCACCAACATACTTTATCTAATTAGAGTAGCTTCCATCTTTTCTTCAGTACTCATAAAGCTATTCAGCTCAGAAGGACAGTAAGGCTATTTGAAAGAAGTATGTTTTGAGCAACAGCTTGTCCTCACTATCTTTTATGGACAGTTCTTGTGTGTCACTCAGATGTGCCCTCTCATGAGTTTGGGACACTCTGTGATGCTAGATTCCACTTTGTTTACAAATGTGTGATTACAAAATAACAGGGGAACTTATCAAGAATTTTCTCTTTTATTTCTACGTTGTTTTATCAGCAAATTCAAAAGAAAGTAAGAAATCAGCCAGAAAAAAATGCTGCTTTTTACAAGTGCCGTATTTAACTAGAGCTTCATTACCCTCAAGCTTACAGCACTGACATGTTGTTTACTCTTTTATTATCAACAAATCCATTTCTACATGATATCTGGGTATTTTTTTTTTTTTCAGCAGAATTCCTAGTGACTTCCCTGGGACTAGTTATCCCAAATATACCTACTGTGCTGCAGCATGGGCAGTTTAAGATATGCCAGTGCCTTTCTGAAGAAGACATAGTGTGGTTGACATCTCTGATCTCTGCCAGTTTCAGCAGCTTTATAGTGAGTTGAGGTCTATAGATGCAAGGAAGTCAGAAGATAACAGGTGGTGACTGGATAGAGGTAATGAGAAATGAAAAGCTTTGGTGCTTCAAAATGCCTTGCAACATGTCTGTTACTAGTATATCTTAGAGCTAACATGACTAGTCAAGCCAGGAGTTCTTCTTGCAGAAAAGATGTTTTCCATTTCTCCTGTATTCATCAAGGTTCTGTTTTAATTAACAGGATTGTTCTTGGTGTGAAATACTATGGCCCATTCTTCAAGATAAGCTTTTGGGACCATACATTAAATAGGGCATAGATTAGTTTCATTTTTGATTCCATGACATAGTTTTGATGCAGCTCTTGATACTTTTCTTGGATAAATGTCTTCAAAGGATGCAATGACATAACAGCTGGAACTTATGAAAATCATCACCAGAGGTCTTGCTTGAAGACAGAGATAAATCTTGATAAACTGCATTCAAAACCAAGAATGAGTTTCTTCTGGGCAGGTGTGATGGAGAGGCATGCAAGCTGCTACTGCTGCTGTTGAACAGAACATCAGAGAATCACAGAATTGTACAACATCAGAGAATATGAAGAATTCCACATGAAGTCATTTCAGTTCTTCGTAGTTCTCCTCTTTTGGTCAACTTACAGTGGTCTTGAAGATATTCTAAATTAATATTAAAAAAAAAAAAAATGGAAAGAAGTCTTTATAGCCATGATCTCACAAAATCAATTAAAGGACAATTGTGATCTGTCCAGTGGATAGGCAAGTAAAAGCACATGAGATTTATACAATGAGGATACAGTGTAAGCAAGCTACATATCTATAAGTTAAATCCAGATCTCCTAGCTCCTATATCATAATGATGATGCTACTTTCTGCATAGGACAGTTAAAACCAACAACTGAGCCTAATCATTGTTAATTTCACTGGAAATTAAGTGGACATTCCCAAGATGCCAAGAATAAATGAGTAGGAAATATGAGAACTACCGTTCCCAGAAGGACCAATTATCCTAAGAAAAAGCCATTAACTCATCAGAACTGATAAGCATATTTAAGCAAGTTTTATATTTTTCCACCTTCAAAGTGATTATTGCTTTGGTCATTTCTGAAGAAAGAGAACGAGTCTGATCTGTATTTCTGCAGGCTGGTTTTTTACTCTCTGTTACAGTTGTTAATAGCTATGAAAAACAGTATTGTAAAGTGAAAAAAAGAATGGAAAGGCCTCTTCTAAGCCACTTAATTATGCCAGAACTTCTATCTATCTGTCATCATTTTGATAATGTGAGTGTTAAAAAAGTGCTGACAGCAGTAATGTTAGAGAAAGGATAAAACAAGTACAGCTCTCCTAGAAGTATTTCCTTGGAAATATGGAGCCTTACAAAGTCTATGGTGAACTAGGAAAGATTAAAGATCTGTGTGTGTCTATGTACATATGAGAAAGTGTCTTGGTTTTCAACCATCATCTTTTTCATCACCTCTCGAAAGCCACTATCACTGGGAAAAAACAAACATGTCTACGGCAATTACATGTATACTACATTCTGTCTCCTCTTTCCCCATATTAGTATGTTGTATATTAGTCAGCAGTTTTCAAAGACTATGCGGATTTTGTCAGTGTTTAAAAAAGATTCCATTCTTTGCCATGGTTAGAAGAATGAAACATTACAGGTGTATTATTCTGGATGTATTTAAAATGAATGTAATTTCCTACTCTGCATTATATATTATACATTAGCACTGAATATCATCAATAAATAGAAGACTTTCAACCCCCCATTTTTTAAGAAACTAATCAAAACTAAGTCTCTAAGTGGAAAGTTTATAAACTAAGCATTTCTTTAGTTCTTTTTTTTGTGTTAACAGTGGCGGAATCCAGTAGCAATATAATAGCTTTCAAACAGAAGTAATATTTAAAGTACCCTTGAGACCATGTCATTGATTTGTTAGCTTTGCCTTTAAATGAAGATCTTTCCCCAGTGTTACAAAGAAGCTGGAGACATGCCTAGGTGGTTTGTGCATTAATGGACAGCCAAATATTTTACGTGGCCCAGAGGGTACCCATTCACTGCAGCCTAGAAAAAAAATTGAGCTAAACAGAAAGGAACAGAGGAATTGTGGAAGGGTTAATTAAACATGTAGTTAGTGAGGAAGTTATTCACAAATTGCAAGGCAGAAATTGAAGAAAAATGCGGCCTGTAACTCCTTCCAGTTTTCATCTGCAGTAACATTGAAAACATTTCAGACAAACCTCAGAAAATGACACAGAATTGAGACTCTTCTAACTAGTAGAACGTGTCCTACCAGCAAGGCAATGATGAACATTTCTACAAATTAAATTACATTGATGGAAAGATGCCTTCTGGGAAAGGAAAATTCTTATTCTTTAACTCTTATAGCAGGACAAGCCAATGAGCCTCTGTTGGTTTTTGTGGTGGTTGTTGTTGGTTTTTTTTTCTATGGATATTTTTTATGTTAATATCCAAGCAGAAACCAGCTGTGCAGCCTTATTGTTGTGTATTCCATATGGCATCTCTTTGTTAGTTCCTAGCCTTCATTGCATCAGAAATACATTTCAGTATTAAAAATGAGATACATAGGTAAAGAGTTGTAAATGTTCCTTCCAACCTTTTCTTAATTGTCTTTGAAATGAAACTATTAACATTAATTTTTTGCATTCTCAGTTGAGATCAATTTATGAATCAATTTGCTTTGTATGGATTATTGCTCTTAAGGTGTGCAGATTGACCACTTTTGACAAATCTTGCACTCTATCTTGGGATAGTTATTTTTCATTCTGAATGGCTTTTCTGCTTGTTTTCTCATGGTAGGAATTTCATCTTACTGAACCTCATATTAAACATGTTTGTCCAAACAGATTTTCCAGGAAATAAAAATTGCTGCTGGACCACTTTTAGTTCAGTGGTTGGACTGCAGTCAATATAGGTAGAATAGATAGATATTGGAACATGTCTGACAGTTGCTTGCCGTTGCAGCTTGGCAATCTCTTTCATCTTTACCAAATAATTGAATACCTAGTCTCTATTTTATCTGTCAGCGCCAAGCTGTGATGAACATAAGCTTTGGTAGGCTGAAAAATGAAAGTGATGATTGTATTTCAATATTTAGAGTGCATTTGACTGCAGTGTTAAAGCTGTTTTGTGTTCTTCTCAGTGCACTTGCCTTCTCTGTGGAAACTGATATCAAAAGGAGTCAATACATGATTAAATCCTTCTTGTATGCCTGCTTGCAATTTTCATACAATAGAAAGATGGGGGTTTTTTTCAGGTGTTTCAAGTCCAAAAGTAATCATTATAGTAATTACTGCTGTGATTCTCTTAGGAATGCAGTAGAATTTCCTGTTCTTCATTTCCTCTGTACTCTCTTTAAGAATGTAAGGCCCTTTATATTTATCAAAGCACATCTCCTAAAGTAGCAAGTAACAAATACCTGTGGGGAGTAAGTTCTGAGAAATACTTCTTCCAGGATATTCTGTTTATTTCTCACATTTGGCAATTTAAAGACAGTCTGTGATGGAAACTGCATCTGGACTCCCACAATTAATGGTTCTTGATGGATCTGTCCTTTCATGTGTTTCCATCTCTTTTGATAGATGTGTGAGATAATAATGATTTTAAAGTAACCAAGTAAAAGAGATGCTACCACATATATTGGTTAAGTAGTCCAGAAGTTAATTGTCACAACTGTTAAAGTGTGCACCTTATTTTTACTCCAAATTTGTCCAAATTGACAGCTTTATCTGTTATCATTTCCACTGCAAGGTCAAAGAGCTTCCAGCTCTCTGAGAGCTTCTTCCCACACTGGTGTCCAGATACAGTCATTATGTACTTTTATATTTGCACAAACAAGAGCTGTGAACTCAGCTCTACAACTCAGGCTATTTTTTTTTATTGTATTCTGTTTTGTGTGTTTGATTTTTGTGTGTATGTGGTGGTAGTTGTTTGTTTTGCTTGTTTTTGTTGGTAATGTTTTTTAGTCGTTTGTTTTCCCAGAGACTGAAATTGCAGCCTTGGTATTTGGCTCTTTCAAAAAACAGTGATGTCTGTCACCATGAAATTGAACGTACCGAGAGTGTTTCTATACATGACTGCATATTTAAAAAACAAACAAACAAAAACAAACAGCAATGATCTGAGAAGGAACAGTAATTTACTAAATCCAACATAATCAAACAAAATGAGAAAGTGTGTCCAAAATATGAGGTCTTACGCTAGCAGACTGCAGGGGAAGCACATGGTTTTTTCCATGGCAGACTGAGAGAGCAAGTCAGCAAGACGGAGAGCCACTGGTGTCCTGCCAGGATCTCCACCTTCCTTCCTCCGAGCGCCAAGTCTTCCGGGAATGCTGCTCCTCCCCAAAATGCCAAGAACCCAAAATGCCCCAGAAAGGCAGTCCACAGAACCAGAATGTTAACTCTTTAACTCCCACTGTTTTACATGATGTTCTGATGTGGAATACCAACAACAAAAATCACAAAACCACAACAACTGAGAACAAATAAATCTTGTTTTACAGATCTCTCTAATGTGATGTTGCTTTTATATAAAATATGGACACATAAATCACATTATAGTCCAAAATAAACTGTGTTGTGAGGCACCGTCACGCAACACTAAAAAGAGGAAGTGGTTAAGGGATGCACAATATACCTGTGAATGCTTAAATAAAGTGTTCAGAGGAAGGAGAGTTAGAACATGAAATCCAAGAGTTAAGTAACTGACTTCAGTAGAAATAATGCATGAGCTATTGCAAAAATTTAGTCAGTCTGGTAATAGCAATTTAAGGTATGATTCAGATCCAGAGCTGGTGAAAAACAGCACTTCTTTCTGGTTTGATACAAGTTACTAAAGCTAACGACCTGCCTATAAGGGCATTGGCAGACCCGGGATGGAAGCTATCAGCAGCAGCATCAGGAAGTGATAGACTGTTTGAAATGACTCTCAAAAATGAAGGCACAGCTCTTCTGAAAATGCTCTGAAGATGGCTTAAACCAATTATTTCAGTCTGTTACAGAGATCTGGGACTGTGAAAGGAATAATTTCTATCACAAATCAGGCATGTGCTCAGGTCTTCACATATTGGTTGGCTCCAGGATATTTATGTATATATAAAGAGTCTAAGGATAATGTGTAAATATTTACTAGGGCCCTGCATGGACTACATTCTGAGTAGAGCATTCTGTTTTGATCTGCTATTTTGCAGAAAAAGTACTTTAAGTTAAGTTGGTGAATGTACAGACTAAACAGGCAGATAGGTAATTCACAGAGCTCTGTAGAAGAGAAACTGAGTGATATGGGAATATTTAATATGGAGGACTAACGTTTATTAAGGTATGGGACTAAGCCATCTACAGAAACTAATGTCTAACAAAATTCAAGGTATGGTTTAGTTTAGGTAATTAGAAGGTGGAGCATGAGAAGACAATTATCTATCTAAATTAATAGGGAATAAACATCAGACTTTGAAGAGGTATTAGTATTGCAGACAAGAATTGGGAAGTAGAAAGTTTATGAATGTATTCATAGGAATTGTTTCCCTTCATTTACTAAATTTAGCAACTTTAAGGGGTCATAGAATATGATGTTTCTCCTGTTCTTGCCATAATTTTTTTTTTCCCCATTTGCAGTACAAAATAGTGAGAATGGGTGATTTTAAAAGAGATTTTAAGGCATTGTTCACCTTACTCAAGCTCGTAAATGCACAGTTGTTCTTGTCTTTTATTTTTCATTTCCAGTATCATGTAATAGGGTAAATAAATCTGTCAGTATCTTGTACAAACACATACATACACAAGCACATTCAAAGCTGACAAAGTCAAAGAACAGAAGTATCATGTGGAGGTACAAATTAACAATGCTAGCAAAACATCAGTAATACTATTCAGATTACTTAATTTATCATTCTCAGGTTTATTTAACGTAAAGAATCTCTCTGTAAGAGTACACATTTTTCATGACTTACTTTCACATAGGGATCAATCGTATCTCTAGAAACAAAAAATTAATTATTTCTATACATGTCTGCAACATTTTTGTTTTGTTGTTTCTTCAGTTGTCTGATTCACTCAAAGCCTGATTTCAAGTACTATTGGCACTATTGCTGACTCGTTTTCCTTTCAGCTAAGGAACAGTAAGAAAAGGGGTTTATTCAGCAAATATTGGTGCAGCTACACTGATGCTAGTGCAATTACTCTGTACATCTCACATCTTGACACTAGAACTGCCTGGAGCCTGCAAAATTATTTTCTAAAATGTAATAGTATGTAAGTGTGTGCTATTCACTGAATTATGATATCAGTGCAATACATATTTTATGTCATATGATAATACAAAACAAATGTCTTAGTATAGTGTGATGAAGAACTAAACTATGCCAGACTGCTAATATTTCAAGTGAAAAAAGAGAGAACTTTTAAATAAACAAATGAGGAAAAAATTACCAATGTAAGAAATACATTGTCTGTCATGACATATTCTTGTGATATGGAGTCTTGCTTAGTTCCCCCAAGAGCTGTCCCAGAAGAAAACAATGTGAGTACCCATGAGCTTTAGAGCATTAGAGTTGATCTATCAGGAGCTGGAGAAAGTAGGAAGAGTCAGCACTTACTCTTGGTGCGAGAACAACTCATCTGTGGGGTTCCTTCTAAAACACAAGGCAGAAATTACGCTGCTGTGAGTTTGAGCCCAGATGTCATAATGAAGCCCATGCTGGGAGCCCTGCATCTCTCTAGTCACAGGGACCCAAAGCAAGACTTCATCCACTACATCCACTCAGTTCAATAGTTTTGGGGTTTGGGTGTTGGGTTTTTTTTTTCATAAGAACCACAAGATACTGCATTTATCTTACGCTCAGCCTCCTGAAAATGCAGAATTCATGCCATCATCATGGAGATAGCAGGATTATTTAAAAGCAAATCAAAATAAGTCAATTAGAGAACAAGACTGTCTATTTAACTAAACACGTCTGAAATGTAAAAAAAATTATACGTGCAAACTAATTCAATTACTTCTTGGCATAATATCCAGAATTGATCTTTAAAAATAAAAGCATGCACACAATGTGTCTAATTGCAAGACAAAATGAGTCAGCCAAATATAAAATTAATCATGACTGAAAGACTGTTTCAGAACAATTACTTTCAGGAGAAAAAGTTATGAGACTGTCACTATATAAATTTGTAAATTATATTTACTTACAACATTTATGGAGTGAAAAATGTCAATGGTGCAAGAGAGATCTCTTGTTTTGAAAAGTGAAGAAAAGTTTCTTTTCTTTTGCTCCTGCTTTTGGGGAGAAGACAGCCCTGATGTCAACACACTGAGAGAAAAAAAACTTTTCATGCTACACAGGCATCCTTCAGTTTTATCATCATCTGCTTGCACTTTGCGTCAGTAACAAGGTAATGCATATTTCCCTGAAGTTCTCAATAAAACAACATTTATGAAAGCATTAATGCTGACCAAAATATACATCACAAAATAATACCATTAAGATCATTATCTAAATTTTAAAAGTGCAGGAAAAAAATTAAGATACGTGTGATCTCTTGCTCTTAAACCACAGGCAAAAAACCTAGACAGTTACCAAGGACATAGCTATTAACTCAGGAGTCTGCATGTTATCCAACCATCCCTTTGTGGAGCAAATCCAATTAGCAAGACTTACCAGAAGAGCATTCCAAAATTCCCAATTTGACTGATTTTTTGCAGGCAGTCTAACCAATTAAACAAGCATCTGTCTGCTTTGAGATCAGATATCTCTTATCACGTGTAGTCATGTGTAGATGTGTCACAAAGTGTGGCATTTAAAAAACAACTCCAAGTTTTGTGTTTGTTTGTTTGTTTGTTTGTTTTTTTGTCCCAGAGCTTGATCTCATTTGTGCTGATAGTTGTCTTCAGTGGATCTGTTACACTGGTGCCAAGACCATAAATCAGTTCTCTTCATATTTGATTTCAGAAGGGGCAAGGATTTAAAAAATTGTAAATGCAAATGCCATTTTTGTTGTTGTTGTTATTTTGGTACAGGCTTGAGGACTGCCACAAAATTTTGGCTTTATGCTATTCTATATGTTCCTATTATCTGAATTTCAAGCACCACATTACATGCAATCAGTGAGACTTCAGACTTGAGCTGAATCTAGATCTAGAATCTAGAGAATGTTAGCAAAGCTATGCCTTTATTACTTGCTTTATAAAGGCAAAAGGAATGAAAAGTTTTCTCTGGAGAAAAAGAAACAGCACTGTTTCTCTATAGTCTACCTCCAATTAACACCTCTTTTGATTCTTAAATTGTGACCTTCATTTGCTCTTGCATATATTTTTTTTCAATTCCCATTTGAACACACATAAAATATGCAGTGCAGACAATATCTAATAATCTGGTGAATGTGTAGGCAAAGATTTCAATCTTCAGCTACATCAGACAAACATAAATAACAGAGATGTGACAGAGGAGGTGATGCAGTCTGTGAATACGAGCACTAATACTGGCTCTAAGCTGCCAAGGATATACTTATTTTGTAACCTCAGTGCAGAGCCACGTACAGGTGGGATAAGGCCAGCATGAACTCAGCTGGAAAATCAGGCTGTTCTTAGAAGTACTGATGGAAAGAGAACTATTTCATGGCCAGTTTTCCAATAATACTATTTGCAAATATGCCCTTGAATTTTGTTCTTTGTCTAGCATGTTGACTGTGGAACTTCATTCCTGGTGTCCTGGTTTCAGCTGGAATAGAGGTGATTTTCTTTGTATTGTCTGGTATGTTGCTATGTTTTGGCTTTAGGAGAAAAAACATTGTTGACAGTGAATTTCATCCAAAGATACTTTAATGGGTTATCTTATCTGAGTAGTTCACTTTGGATAAAGAAGACAGTGCGCAATAACATAGTGACTATTAACAGGTAGATAAAGATAGTATCTTTAGGTATATAAAGATAGTATAAAGGTAGATAAATCTTTTGTTGTTGAACAATTCAGACTATGATATGTATGTCTGGCTTTCAGTTAATTCATAGTGTCTTAATCTAATCAGTCTGTCTTAGAAAAAATAAAAGAGGAGCTAGTTATCAGAAAATTCACATTGCATATCTCTTCTAAATAGTTTTATTGACTTGTTTCAACTTTCTGACATATCCAGTTTGAGGGTTGACATCTGACCATCTGGCAGCAGTGCCTTGTTCAAAGTTGCTGACTACAGTTCAGATTGAGGCAATGTTTCTATTGGCATGCTGGTGTGACTTTCAGATATGAACAGTTCATGTCTATTCCTCAGTACGATGACTGAGTCATGCAAAGGGGAATATACATCCATACTAAAATGACTAAAAAAAAGATAATTCTGTTACAAATCTTTGCAAATAAGGGTAGCATAAAGAATCATGAATGGATATTTCACAGAATCACAGAATTGTAGGGGTTGGAAGGGACCTGCAGAGATCATCAAGTCCAACCCCCCTGCCAAAGCAGGTTCCCTACAGCAGGTCGCACAGGTAGGCGTCCAGGCGGGTCTTGAATATCTCCAGAGAAGGAGACTCCACAACCCCCCTGGGCAGCCTGTTCCAGTGCTCCGTCACCCTCACCGTGAAGAAGTTCTTGCACACATTCGTGTGGAACTTCCTATGCCCTAGAGATGAGACAGATGTGAGGTAGAGATGTGAGAACACCAGATGAAACAACAGAACAAGGGTTAAATTAATGGCCTGTATTGATAATGAAAGATATTGTTCCCAGGACACTGCTCCCAGAAAACCTTTCCCAGCAGTAAAATTAAGTCATGTGCTGTGTCTGCCAAGATCTGAAGCCCTGTGCCCTGATAAGACCACAGTACAAATGATGTCTTTTTAACAGGGTGACTGCAGCCAGGTTGCAGCACATCACATACAACATTCCTTGTCTTGTTAGCCCACCAGGAAAACAGATGTGGATTTAAAAAAAAACAACAAAACAATCACAACAAGAAAAAAACAACCAACAACGACAATTAGGAATAACCTTGATTCTAATTTATGGGGACTGAAGCAAGCAAGATTCTGAAGCAAAGGTCTATACCATACAAACTCCTCAAGAGTCTAAAAGATTTGTCCCCAAAGTGTTTCACTGTTGCGAGACAAAAGAACCTCAGAGACATACCAAGAACAACTCAACAGTCTGTGCCCCTGTGCAGCACATGGATGACCTTAGCCAGAACACTTAGGCATTTGCTATTCATGAGTATGTGAATGTGAGCCTATGAGTGAATGAAATCTGAGATCAAATGCATGCAAGTTGGTAAAATCAGCACAGAGATCCTATAAATAAATAATGCTTTCCTCCTCCCATTCACATTTGTTATGCTGTTTTTTGTACAAACTCACCAGAGTGTCGCTGTTTCTTGCAACCTCAGCATACATTCTTCCTTACCATTCCTACCTGAAGGGCAAAACCAGAAGGAAATAAGAAAATTGAAAGCTTTCTGTGTTCTGCTAGAGAAGATACATCACCACCCCCTTGGTGTTTGAAGGCTGCGTACAGAATATGCAATCACATCTCCATGGCCTCTCATAAACCCTCAAAACATTGAGCTGTTTTCCTGAACTAGAATGTTAACTTCAGCATCATCATAATATTGGCTTTAGAGAGAACATACTGGCAGAAAAACTTCCCTTCAGGGGAATTAGACAATGAATACACAATAAACATTCAGATGCTTTGCTGGACTCTGTGCCAAGTCATTTAAAACAAAAGGTCTGTTTAATCTCCTTATATGCTGTGTGATCATAAATAACCTGATGTCATGACAAATCCTTTGGCCCCTGTGTGACTTAGTCTCTGTAACAGCTGGAGCATAAACTCATCAGCAATGCACATAAATTTATGCAAATAGAAATGGTGAAGTCACCTATGTACGGTTTCTGCATCCTGAAGAACTAAATGACTGAATTAAGCAACCATAGCAGTCTATAAGTAGGTACTGTGCCAATGCTACAATCAGATACTTTGGAAACCAACCTGGCTCTGAGATACGAGAATAGATAGATACAGCTTAAGCAAGAGAATTGCTTTTGCATTCTCTAGTATAAGAGATAACAGTCTCAATTACACTTTCAAGTCCTGCTGTGCAGCTCCATTAGCTTTAGTGAGAAGGAATGAACTACATTTGCCTGCCCGCATTTAACATCAGAAATATATGTTGAAATTAAGGTTCTCCACTATTAATCTCCATGGATCCATGTCAGCCCAGCCAGATGTGAAGCGAAAGAAGGGAGACAAGCTGCAGGGTGATGGTAGTGAAAAGAAATTCACTGACTTAGAGTCTCAAGGAATATGGACTTACTAATTATATGAAATAGGTACAATAGCGTTAATACAGGTATGATACGTACACTCACTCTCCCTTGGACTGAGGCTTTCCTGGTATGTCAAAACTTGAGTGTCTTTCTTCAGTGGGTTCTGACTACTCTTTCTCATTGGTCCAGATATTTGTTTGCCCCTCAGTCTTGTGGCTGACATCTGGACATCTGTGTCATTGGGAAAGACAACTCCTTGAGATGCATTTCATCTGATGGGCATCTGACCTTGTGATAGGACACATGTAAGTATCCAGTTTAACTAGTTGTGGTGGATGTCATGTTGCTTGCAGTGCAGGAGACCATCTGACAGGACAGAGCCTCAGTAGTCTTTTTGTGTGCCTCCATAACCCGTCTGTGACTCATCCTCTGCTCACTGAAGCAGAAGAAAGTTTCATCTTAGTTTTTAGCAGATGAAGGAGCAAAACACTTGTAATGAACTACATCCCACTCTAATTAGCAAAACAGATTATATACTTGATAAACTCAGTGAACTGAAGCAGCTGTGATGGCAAACAACCTAGCTAGATAGACATAGGGTGCTTTTTTTTGTTTTGTTTTTACTTTTATTAATGCACTGGTTAACAGCTTGTAATACTGTAAAGTGATAGAAAGAACAGCAATAATAGCAAGGTGGCAAAGGTCTTTGGCTGCACCAAATGACAACACACCCAAATGCAGCAGGCATAGATACAGAAACGAAAGAAGAATGTTCTGTTACCTTAAAAAAGCTTCAGGAAGGTAGGAGTCTCTAGTGAAATACCTTCACCTCCACTGCCAACCCTTAAATGAGGTCTGGGAAGGGGTGGATCCTGGCTCCACCCCTTCCAGTCACTCAGGTGCATTGCATGCAGCTGAGCTCCCCCAAGTTGGCCCTCCCTTCCCACCAGGTGCTCAATCACTGTTTCAGGCCATGACTTAGCATTTCTGCTACACAGCTAAAGACTGAAATTTATTTATTTTGATGTTATGTGACTCTCCATATGAAAAATAGTAGAAACCATCTTTGCCTGGATCAGCTGTACCACAACCATACTTTTATGCAATCAGGAACGATAGATACATCTGACTTCAATTCTTATAACATATAGTTTAGTTAAAAAGGTCACATCTTGAATCACAAACCAGTAGAGATCTAAAAGGGCACTTTCTTTTCCCCAATTAAATGTCTCATTGGACTATAGTAACTTCAGAAGAGATATGGCAGGTATCATCAGTTATGGTGAACATAGGTATTCCAGGACAAAGTGTTCGTGAAAATAAGTAATGGGATTCTCAGTAGTTGAGAGGCACATTTTCCATTGAACTACAAAGATCAAGTCATGGTTAATTAAAGTAACATAATACAGAGCATTTCCTCAGAAGATACCACTTTTGTCAGACAACCTGTGTCTGATCACATGCAGGGGATAAACAGGGCTCATGTGAAAGAGAACAACTGGTAACAGGTTTGGGAAAAGGCAAATAGTTCTGCAGTGCTTTTGCCAGACATAGTTACCACTTACTCATAGATGTAACTGCTAATTACAAGTTTTCTTGCATGTGTTTTGCTTTTTAGTTTTCTCACTTTTAATTTGGACGGTTTATTTGTATTCTGAGATTCCACAAGTTTTATCCTCTCTCTGCTCTTTCACATCCGTTTTATCTATTTGTCTTCAATTTAAAACATTTCTTTCCATCGTTCCATTGTTTGAAATTCCAAATTTCATTTGACGGCGGTATGCTCCATCTTCTGTACTTTGATTTCCAGTTACTTCCCCATGGCAAAGACTTTTCAGCAGTCTCAAATAGGAACTTATGTTTGGATTAAGCAGCAAGCAAACCTTCAGAGATCTCTTTTTCCCTTTCATTTCACTTTTTGTGGTATTGTGAGATGACAGACTGTATATTCAGCTCCATCATTTAGATGTAAGCTACATTTTTCCAAGTCAGCATCATTAGTTTTTACTTCCTACATTTTGGCTCTTGAGTCTGCCTTGTCCACAGTATACGTTTTCCTTTTCTTTGCTTTAGGAATTGATATTCTGTCACCTCAAACAAACAATTGACTACAAAATCGTGTTGGTAGGGGGTTCACTTTGGCACCACTCCTTTCCAAATACAAAGCAGGTTGGTCTTGCTGTGTGAAAGCATAATTAACTCTCTTCTCCTTGACTTTGCCTTGCAAAGGGCAGCATGTGATGAAAATATAAACTAACAGACACATTGCCCATGGTTTTCTATAGTCAAGGACAGCCTTTGGCTCTGTAGCAAGTTAATAGTCCAACAGTCTGCCCCAAATAATCTCTGCCTCACCACAATTATTTTTTGGAGTATGATTGATAGTGTTTTAGAACACTTTTTATTTCACACCATCCTTTCCACTTGTCTAGAGTCACTGGATTGCATCTGACAAAAATTTCCTCCCACATAAGCAGCATTTGACGTTACCAGGCTTAGAGCTGGTTTGTACAGTACCACAGAAAACATACATCTCAGCTCTGTACAACCCCTTTATGCATTCTGTAATCAGACCTTCCAGACCACGAGTGATGATGCAGTGCTCCCACATCAACACAGCAATCTTCTGCCTGATCTACAGGCGATGTTTATTAGCAGCCAGAATTTACTTGAACTGTTGCACTAAATTTTATCAATTGGGAACTTTTGTCTGAATAGCAGCTCCACAAATGCATTATAAATATAAGGAAATTTTACCACATTTAGAGATACTTTGTCTTTGCTTGCTCTTCCCACTGAGCAATGAACACCCAGTGCTCTAAGTAAGTGAGCTATTTCATTTTCCAGTTTCCTTGGTTCTGAATCCTTAAACATGTCAGAGAAAAGAACCAGGTGAAAGACACAACCATTTTCCACAATCATTGAGGTTACAAGCTATTTCTGTCAAGGTGCTGTACTTAGAAAACTCAACAATGGCAATCAGCTCCGGAAACATTCACAGAAGTATAAAGTATGTCTTAAGAGGTATTTTTACATCTCCATTTGCCATCCTTAGAGAATGTAGATATCTTACTTAAAATATGTTAAAGCGCTAAGTGAGCTTCTTGTGAGATAATCATTTACTATTTCAGCTTTGCTTCCTCTTAATCATCAGCTCAAAGGTTTTTTTTTTTCAACTGACCTTGTCCAATGTCAGTATCCAAAGCAAAACATAGGAGGTGGGTCTTAATGCATTACTGAACTTGATTTTCACAAAAATCCTGACCCAAAATCCTTTGAAACCAAGTGTAAGATTCCCATTGACTTACAAGCCTTAGGTCAAGCCAGTAACTGCTAGAGCTGAGGCTAACTCAGAAGCTTGCATCTAAGCACAGATCATCTGTTATGAATATCAGATGCAGAGGTAATGCTAGGCCAGGTGCTCATCTCATCCTGACTGCTGCATTCTATAATGGAATCATAATTTAACATTTCAGTTTTTTTTCAGTGATTCCCAATCTGACAGTAAAACATAAATGGAAACACAATGAGCTCATATATTTTGATGCTTAGTTAAAAAAATAATAATAATAATCAATAAAAACAACAGAAGACAAATTATTCCTAAGGAGTATGTTTTTCCTGCTTAGGGAACTGCTGCTTGTTTTATGAGTCCAGTTACTGTGTTCTCTTGGTTTTATGTGTGTGTTTGAAATAAGAACTTCAGTTCAGTTTTCTCTAAACAGGCTCAGAATGCTCAAAATTCAGAATAACTTCTCCAACTGGTTCGTATACCTCAGCAAACCCTAGGGCCAGCCTGTCCTCATCACAAGATTGTAATGCAATATCTCTTTGATCTCACTTACCTTACAAAAGTTTTGTTCTGTTTCGTTTCTTGAGTTGTTCTCTGTTTTTGTTTTTTTCCACAGTTCTATTTCTATCCCATTTTAAATGTCAACACAGTAGAAGTTTCTAAAAATATTGTTTCTGGTTAGACATAAAAAAGCACTTGCTCCGTAATTCTTCACATTTTTCAAAATGCTTTGACGTGGAAAAATGATTGTTATTATTTTTTCATCTACTAAATTGATCCTAAAATGTTAGCTACAATAGATCCACTGAAGAAAATGTGGTTATTAAAAAGGCTGGAAGGAATTTTATTAGAGGCAAGGTGTATTTCAGGGACATTTTATTTTATTGTGAAAAGACTGCTAGGCATTGTGTTGCCTCTACTTGCCTGTAGTGAGTATTCTTGATCTTTCCATTGGAGACAGTAACCTTATAGCAATTACTAAATGAATACAGTATAAAGATGAAAACTTTCTAAAATTCCATGTCGAAATAAAAAATATTAATAACACTCAGGCAATAGGTTATACTTTCAAAATCAGACCTTTTAAAATGTTTTTAATAAAGCCATTTCTCACAAGGAGGGGTCTTCAGTGAGCAAAGATGGATCTACTCACAGCTCTGTAGCTGAACTCGATTACTATCTAGAAGGAAGTTGGTGGCACCAGCACATCATCTAAGGTGGCTAAGTTAATATGAAAAGCTGGCTCAGCTACCCCACCAAGCCCCATACATAGTCCAAAATACTGCCCAGGGATTCAAAACATTTTTTTTTTCTTTATTTTCCAGTTTGACCACAAACAGGGATCCAGGAAGAAATGTTGTATGACCCAATAACAACTTCATTATTTTTCCCTCAACAAACATTTTTGCTCAACAACAACAAGCTGCAATAGGGCCTTGCTAGCATGAACACTCCTTTACAGCACTCTACACTGGTAAGAATGAAAAGAAATACAGAAATAGATGAAGCCTCAAAGAATTAACATTTTAAGATTTAAAATAAGTGACAGCATCTGACAGCATCACTGCTCTCCAGAGTCAGTGGTTTACAGTTCTCTGGGATTTTAATAGCTAATTAGTACCAAAAGATATAAAATTCAGAGAAAGCTGTGAAAAGCAAACAAAGAAAACCACACATACACACGCAAAAAAAAAAGAAAGAAAGAAAGAAAGAAAACAAAAACACCAACCCACACTGTTTTCGTCTTAAAGTGCATGACTGTCATTTCCATAAAAGAAAGCTGCAAGGAATTGAGACATATATAACATAAAGGTACAAGTAAAGAAAAACATACATTTGACATACTAACTTATCAGCTACAAGCAGGAACCTTCAAAGAAAATTGATTGTTATTCCTCTTCTTTCTCTCTGTGTAATGCAATTAAAGACTTCCCCCCACCGGCCTTCTGTTTCTCATCATCTCTGGTAGGCAGTGCAAGTACTGTTGCTTTTCGTAACAACAGCAGTGCAGTGGTGAAGCAGCACTTCTTCATGTCAGGTTTCAGGAGGACCCCTTTCTATTATGAATTAAGTACATGGAAGGGTTCTCACTTTTGCTGATCCCAGGGGTTCATTTTGCCTCCTGCCATTTTGGCACTCACATTATTTCTGCCATCTTTTGTCCTGCTAGACATGCTACTGAGCTGTGTATCAGTCCTTTTGCAGCTGAAGCAGTTAGGGGATGTTCCATTACTCACACTCCTCTTTATTTTCCCTGCATTGTTTAGCTGCCTTAATTCATGGTCTTCAAACGCTCTTATGTGGCTTTCAGTTACAAGCACTGCAGTGTAGCTTTGGGTGATAATTTCAGTGGTAGCATGGTACAGTAATATCCTCCTACTTTTGTCTTGCTCAGCCTTGTTTTTCCCTACCACACATACAGGTTGATTCAGAACCATAATAAATAAAAGCAGTAAAGGTATATAGAGGGTCTCACCTCTATATGAAGATAATAATTTGACTCTCAGATGCATTACTGGTGAGATGTGCCACAATGATTTTTCAGATACCTATAGATTCCTAACTCCACTGCTTGAGACTCTGCTTCTCCCCACTCCTCACTCTGTGGTCTCTCATCTTTTTCCTAAGCTACTCCATAGCCTCCCCACTTTCTCCCAGGTATTCCCGAAAGCACTTTAACTCTCAAATCCAATCTCTGGGTCTCCCAAGAGGGGCTCCAAATTGTCTCAAACACCTCTCTTCCATATGTCATGTTCTTGCCTTTAGCCAAAAGTCAACAACAAACATTTACCCCAGTCTTTGATAGCAACAACAAAGACAAGAAACAGAAAATGTTTCTAAAGGGATACGATCTGCAGAAGGAAAAAGGCTTTGGCCCTTTTACCAGTGAACCTAAAACATCCCTTGAGAGGAACTGCATTCATCAAGTCGCAGTCATCAAAGCTGCTCTTGGAGTAGCTTAGTTTGGTGCTAAGTGCTATAAGTGTGTCACCTTTTATTAAGAATTTCTGGCTTGGGGTGAACTTTCTTTCTCCTGGTAGCAGCACATCATCTCCAGGGGATGTGTTAGAAACGGTCTTTGTTGTCCAGTTCTAGCCAGTCCAGCTGCAGTCAGAGTACTGAAATTACTTATCAGCTTTCAATACATTGCTGACTAAGGGATATTCAGTGTCTTGTGAGAGAACATTAAAAGATAAACACAGAATTACACCACAGCACAATGTGATGCAGTGCTGATGCAAACACTTGGGCCTTCCTCTCATAATTACAACTAACTGAGAGTTAATCAGCCACCAGATGCAATTCCAACTGTCCCAGTTATCCTGCAAGTAGCCTCAGAGGTGTCCCAATTAGACACAACGTAAAGACTATAAAGTATGTGCATAAGCTTGGCTCCCACTGAGACTTCTTGATTAAAAGCACATCATTATTTCACACATCTGCTAATTAGCACCAACAGTACCTCTGATTTCAGAGGAATGTGATTGCTCCCAGCATATACCACACTGACAGTTGATGCAGTCCTGTATACCACCACTCCAAGTGTTGATCTTGAGAACGCTACTGTAAAATGGCCTGACGTCACCTCTGATAGTTTTGCTAGGAAAGACTTATTGGTGCATAAATATTCAACATAGCTAGAAGCTCTTCTATCAAAGGAACATAGCTGTATAACTGCAGATAGCAGAAAAATTGATTCTGGAGTTTACTTAATTTTGATTTCCCTGTTGCCCTGGTTCTGTATATCCTGCTCCAGGTCCTATTGCAATTTAATCACAAAGTGGTAATTAATGCACAGGATAAAATAAAACTCCCAGTATGACATTAAAAGTGATTGTAGTTGAAAATGTGCAAGCTACTTAACAGCTACAAAATAATTAAGAGAAAAAAAAGTAAGATCTGTTATTTTGGTGACCATATCTGGACTCCACAAAATTGAAAAAACATCAGGTGGCACAGATTACATCTTTCTGTATCTTGCTTAAGCATAGAATGGGCAGAAAATTGAACACTGATAAGTGTTCCTGAATTGCGGGATGATTAGTAATACTTTTTAGTAAATTTTTAAAAACCCACAAACATAATTTCATGTGTGTTACTGTCTTATTTACAGAGCACTATCCACAGAAAATCTAGGAAGTAGGGTACAGCCAATTATATGTATTTGTAGTTAAATCACAGGTCAGGCCTCACTGAAATTAACACAGGGCACAATCAGCAATCATGCCAAAGGATATTATGTATTATTCTGCTAGAACTATTTAAAATCTCTTTTGAAGGATTATTACTAGTGTAAAATCCACGACAGAGCCATCTAACTATATGGATTTTTGTTTTTAGCAGCTTTCTGGATACAGAATGAATTCATAATTTTTTGCCTTACAGTGAAAAATACAAACATACATGAAACGGTTTGATTTCCTCTGCCTCACCTAACCTACACTTTGGCTACAGATGAATGAATGTAGGCGAGTTGTGGCTGACACTGTTTTTTGAAGGCTGAGTGGCACATCAACATTGCAAAGCACCATTGGCAACATCTCACCTAGACCAGCTGCTGGCAGCACCGGTCTCCTACATTACACATCAGCAATCACCTCCACAGCACTGAAGCTTAGCTGACCTTAACTCTCCAAAAACTGCTTCATGAGACATATTATACCATTCCAGTGTGCAGTACTAAATATGCACCAGTACTAAGCCATTTAACACAGACAAGTAACGGAGAGTGTTCTTTACAAACAGCAGTATACCATTCTTTTATAACTGTTGTGACTACAAAGATGTAATTGCCTGGCAGCTTTCTGTTTTTACAGATTTGTGCTTTTAGACACTCATTTGAAATTGCACCATTGCTTGCAACCTCGTCTTGCCTGAGAACGAACTTTAAAGGTAGATTCTTAATTCTAAGGAGTTCTCTCATTTGGTAGTTGTATCTTTTGTTCAGTAACTACCTGAGATCATTTTCCATATAAATGGAAAGAAGATCAGACTCTCCTTAAGTTTTTTTTCCAACCACAATGTTCTCAGAGTACAAAGGACAGTACGGTATACGTTTTAGAATGGTACAGCTTTCACTTGAAGTTTATGATGAATCAGTCAGGTACACAACACCAATAATTGGGAATGGAGTACATTCATCCAAGTCAAACAAACTCTGACAATTTTCAGCCTCAAACTATTCTCTTACAAGTCTATCAGCAATGCAATTTACCCTGTAAATATTTTATGAACATTGATATCTTTATGACAAAACATCTTAGCATTTTATTGTACATTTCCTAGTGTTCAGGTAATGTGATTTTCCTCATGCTCTGGCCTGGGAATAATGGGACATTTGCAGTCCTGTGCTGGTCCAGAAGGAATGCTCCATGACTCGGACTCAGAAGAAATGTGATGCTAAAAGAAAGCTGCAGCAATTAAACCATTCTGTATGTCTTTTCATTGAAAGTAAAAGAAGTCCAAAAGATTATCCCAGATGTATGTCTCTCCACTGCAGATGTCCATAGCCATGTAGTATGAAACATAATGACTAGACAGAAAAGACAGCTAACTAATACTGTGAAACCATTGATGTGACTGTTACCAATTGTGTAGAATTAGTCAGGTGTACATAATAAAAGAGGGATTTCAAAATTGTGAAAGATGCATGAAAGAATAATATGAGCACTTGAGAAAACAGTTTACAGCACAGTACACTGACTGCTGCATAAGACATCAGTTCAGACTGAATGTTCCTCTGGTACACTATAGGCCTCAAATCTACAAGTCTACATTTCCCCCAAAGGGCAGCTTCAGGATTGCTCAGAAACAAAGATCTAACAGCTGCTCTCCAACAGCTGCAGGCTCTGTCTCCATGCATGTTTCTACACATCAACAACCTGTACGGGTATGTTCCATGACTCCTTAGCATCTCTAAAAAGCATCGTCACTAATGAAGAAGATGTAGACCTCAAATAGTCTTTCCATCTGGCTTGCTCAACTGTCTTTCATTAGCGTCAAGAAATACTGCAAAAGATTTTACACAAAGACTGCACCAAGCAAACTGCCCAACTTGACAGACTGCTGCCAAGTTCTGGAAGAGCATAATTGTGTCAGAGAGGTGGCAGTAAGGATGGACTGCATAAATATATACTCAGTTGAATACATTCTGTAGAATAATGGAATTGGCTTTTATTGAGATTGCAAACACATCAGAGGATATGTTAGCACCAGGCTTGAATAATAGCCAAAAGCTGAGCAACCAAAGAAAAATATCTATGCAATTATCATTCAAAGTTGTTGGTTTTTTTCAGCCAAGACTCATGGAGGATTTCAATATTACCAATTTCATATGCTTCACTAGACCCTTCCAGTACACACTCTACTGAGAAACTCTGGCTCTGTGTTGCTCTTTGAGTCATTATCTACAACAGATGCAAAGTATATATATAAAGAGTCTAAAGCTCTACCTCAACAGCAGTCTAGTTTAGCAGGTTCTCCATACAGAAGACAATCACTGCTGCAGTGGTATAGTCTTGGTGAATGCTCCAAAAATATCACTCGCTGAAATCAATTTTGTATCCTAGTCAAAGAGCAGGAGGAAAACCTTCCACCTGGTTCAGTAATTTAGCGGCAAGATATTCATTTTTCCTTTCCATTATGCATTAACCTCAATACAAGTACTTACACTGCAAATATTTTCAAACAGAAGAGTAGTCCCAATGGAACAATTTGTGTTCATCAGGTTAAATATATGCACAGAGTAAATCACAGGATGGGAACAGCCAAGTTGTATATGCAGTGGGAGGCACTGTACCATCAAGATTTTTAAGCAGGATTTCCCTCTGTAAACAGTGAAAGGCTTTGATTTATAACTTATTTGCATAGAATACTAAAAGTATTTACTCAAAGAACACCACTGAAATGTATGAAACCAAAGCTAGTCTGAATATCTTCCAAAGTTGAATAATGAAATGAAATGTTAATTCTGAAGACTGTAGAATGTGCAAACAGTACAAACACAGGTTCAAGTAAAATCAGCAATAACAAATAGAAACCCTGGAAACACTGTGGCACATAATTAAAATAAAAGCTTTTTTTTTTTTTTTTTTTGCCTGTTTTACAGTTATAGCTTTGAACAACGATCTCTAACTTCAGACATCTCAAATGGCTCTGGCACATGTGCTGAGGTTTGCTACTCTTTGTACACGGAGAAGTCTACGCTACTTGAACTGAAAATTCATGACGTACCAAAAACGTCGCATTGTGTTTTCTGACCACATATTTATTTGCAGGCTTGCCTCGTAAACTTTATCTTTGGCTCAACTTTGTGAAACAGAAAGATGGGTAGGAGCAAACTACCTTCCTTTTAAAATTAGAACTAATAACCTAATGGTTGCCATTTCCCCTGACAATCCACTGCTCTTTAAAATGCTGTGGTCACTCATTCTCTTTTAGAATCATCTATATAATTTAAATACTTCCTATCATTGCACTTGATGCAATGACAGGCTGCAATAAAAAATACAAAACAAATTGTTTACTGTGGACTAGTTACTGGCTTTGATGGGTCTTGAAAATATTACAGGAGACCCGTGAAACGTTTGCATAGAAAGGGATGAAAACGTTTATAAATATTTTAAAAAGCAATACTGAAAGAGTAGTGAAGTATAGCATAGGCAAAGAGAAGAAAAAATGTTTCCAATGACAAGAAGGTAGGGATGGAGGGAGGAAGGGAAAATTCGGTGAACCAGATTTACAGCTAAGGGAGATAGGTGTACTGTGTGAGCTACGTTTGTAGATACAGGTGGAGTTTTGTTTCTGCACAAGACCTGAAAATGTAGGAGTATACGAGCTTCAGAACAGAGAAGAAAGGCATCTACCTTAATTTTACATGTATGCCTGCCAACTAGCATCCCACTCCAATCTTGTTTGGCTTTTACGTCCCTCTTGCCTTTCATTCCCATCTCTGAGTATGGGAAAGAGATGAAGTCCACAGCAAGGGCACTTCCTCCTCATACAATCTGCAATTGAGAATAGGAGGAAAAAGGAACCACAAAACAGACATGAAGCAAAATCACAGCAAGTGGAAGAAGAAATCTGCTGCATTGTGTTCTGTATTCTGTCTGAGCAGTGTTCACATAAGAGTCAAATAGAAAGCTCTACCCAATTCATTGCAGGGCCTTTGACAGTAACACGAAGACATGAATGGGAAGAGCCCCAGAGAGCTAGGCTTAGATTTTGAGGAATTTCTTTTGTCATTGGTGATAAAAGGTTTGTCATGAACCCCTTTTCACTCCTGCCCAGCAACAGAGATTTATCTGGCTGTGTGACATTCAAAGAGCAACTTTCATATGAAATATTTAAAAATCATGCTTACTGCTTTAGAAAGCAGGCAAATTACGGAAGCCGAAAAGGCTTTTCTGCTTCCCAGTTGGGAGTAGAAGTAGGCAGCAGTCAGCTGCCGGCTACTTATTGAAAACGTTGCTGTCTGTACTTGTAGTACAGTGTGCCATTAGCTAAACTCTTTACAAGCAGAAAATGTCAGGTTTAAGCTTATGTCTGCAAGAACTCAGCTGGTGGAAGCCCCATTGCAGTCTATTTATTTTCCTATTTGTAGGTCTCCCGAAGAGTCTCTAAAGCATCCCAGAATTAAAAGCACTTGTTTACTACCAGGCTCTCCCATCCTTATTCATAGTGAATGCTGATTTGTTCCTCTGGAATTATGACTAGATTCATTAATTCTCTCCCATTTTCTAACCTATTCTGCCAAGTTAGCTTTGAAATATGGGGAGCATTGCCCTTCTAACACTATTTCTCTTTTCTTCTGCCATCTATTTTACACTACAAAATTACATTTACTAAAATCCAAAACCTCATATGATCCTGTGAAACAGTTACACAGTTGTGTTCTTGGGTAAATAAATTCAAAGTCTAGGATGATGCAAGATAATTATTTATTGACGGAACACAAACATTCTAACTCTGTGCCAACTTGCTGATTAACTTCACAGACTCAGACAAATCTCAGCAATAATGGTATTTAACTGGCAGTGTCTTCACTCCACCATGGCCCTACTTTCTCCATATCTCTGAGGAAGCCACAGAATGGGTAGAACTGTAATTTTCGTTCTGCTTTTCCATGCCCACTTACACTTGTCATGTGGACCTGGTAGTGATAAAATTGACCAGAACTAGAGAAGTCAGCATAGGTTCCTATCTGAAAGCCTTCTCAAATTCACAAAGACAGTGATAGAGCTTGGATTTGTCCCTTAGTAAAACAGTACACTTTGTCTTCGTCCTGCTGCGGCATTGGGAAACTCAATTATATTTTTCAAGAGAAACTGCATCTAATCTGTAAAGGGACAAGGAACTTTCTACACATTCCCATGACAGATGGTGCAAGTATCAGAGCACTGAAAAGTAATTAAGACTGTGCTCATAACTGCTTTTTCAAGTCAGTAAACAAACCAAAAACCTGAAAGGCTTCAGTCCAAGCAAAAAAATTTTTATTGAGGAAAACTAACCAAAACTATTTGGTTTCAGTTACTGTTTTGTATTAGAAATCACCTCAGGTTTATGCATGGGGGCAAATAAGCAAACGAAATTATGCATATAATTCACAAAACTATTGAAAAAAAAAAGCTATCTTCTGTAACTGTCCAGACATTTGGAGCAGAGCAAGCTTAACCAGAGAATGGTAATTTTGGCTGAGAAGATCTAAGCATAACTGCTACTGCCTAAATGAATGCCCTGACCACTAATCCACTGATCAGAATGAGACAGCACCCAGAATCTGAATCTCTACATCCTGCATTCCACTGTCTGCTGTACTAAAGGAAGACATTTTTGTACATCTAGACCAGAAAATATATTCCAACTTATTCAGTGAGTTTCTCTTTGGATCTCAAAGCATAATTTTTGCTTTGAGCTTAGCTTTCACTTAAAAATAAATAAATAAATAAAAGCTTAGCTATGACAGTAAGAACAATGAAATTACGCGAGGGCTAAAACACCGTTTAAAAAAAAAAAAAAGAAAAAAAAAAAAGGACTTGAATTGTAACAGCGACTAACACTGAGCTGAAAAGGTGTGAGAGCTTTATATTATAGCTTTCTGAGGTTATTTTGAGAACCTGTCTTATTTGAAAAATGTTTAACTATTTTCATGCAACTACCAAAACAATAAAACAAATCCAATTATAATAATTTCAAGGTGCAACTACTATTCAGGCATATTGTGGCCAGATTTTGAAATATTTTGATCTCCTATATAATTAGGCATGGAAACGGAAAATGTAATTTAATGAAAATAAATGAGCACTATTAAGTTTGAGTTCAATAAAGCTAATAGATAGTATATATTTAATGTCACAACTGTGTGGAACATTGACCAGTAAAGGGATCAGGAGTTACACTATAAATAATCTTTATGCCACCATCGCAGCTCATAGATAATGGAAAAACAATTTAAGGAGATATCAGGAAACCAGAGTACTTTTAGATTCTTTCTTTTGTAGCGCAGATTATAATATTCTGGATTGGGTAAATGTGATAACTTAAAATGAAGTCAGGTGTTCATTTAACGCAGGACCAGAAAACCATCAGCAATAAAAAGAGGGAGAGGGATAAGTGCAATCTGTAGTGAATATAGGCCACAGAGCATACAGATGACCAAACTAGCAAAGCTGTGCTTTATTGCAAACAGCCATGATGTTAAAGAATGTACAGCAAACATATGTCCTCGTTCCTCTTCTATTTTCTCTGGAAAAGTTTTCCATCAGTTACTACAGTACACCTCAGCTCACAGGCCGGCAAGGAGAATAATTATAGGTCTTTCAGACTGACCCTTTGAAAGCCACAAAACTCTCATGAAAGTTTCTGTCACATTGATAAACAGAATACAAAATAATGTGAAAGGGCATGCTAATAGGCTACTTTGACTACTTTTGTTTTGCTAATGTCAATTGGATTAATCTGTATTCCTTCCTTATCTTGTTTGCTCTTTCCCAGCTACACCATCTAACAATGCCATCTGCACCTGTCCTCCCTTCCTCCCTCAGTTCTGCACCCAAGAATATTACGAACTGTATTACCAGCCAAGACAGCTGTAGACCAAGCTAGCCTTGCTATCTCTGCACCTTGCCCGAGGTTTGTTCTGTATCTCATTCATTTACAACACAGCATCATGGTCTCTGTCCTGCTCTAGGTTCCCACGTACCAGATGCACTTGGCTGGTCTGACTTGCAACCTATTGTAGGGCACAGGGCAATGGTCCTCACAAATCTCTTCTTTTAGAAGGAGTCTTGTTAAATAGACAAGGGTCCATCTGTAGGTTCTCCTGCCACAGGACTGGCACACACTCTTCTTTTTGAGAAAGAATTTACCTGCAATCTCTAAGCTAGGCAGGTTCAGCATCATAGCTTTTATTGTTACTTTTGCCCTGCGAGGCATTTTGCACAGACTCTAATTGCAGCTTGAGTAACAGAATAAGAAATAAATCATTATTAATGATACATGCTGCCCAGCATCAATTTTGAAAAATGCCCAGGTAGAAACATACAAACCTTCCGTAAGCCTGTTTCTGCTTTCAAAGAGGCTTTTAAATTGCCAATTAGTCTGGAGCAGAAAGAAATTAACCACTGCTTTCTGGACAGTTACCCAAGAGTGACTGTAGGCACTGAGGCTGGATATTCTATTGTTCTGCATTCCAAATAAGTAGTGTGGCTGGGAGGCAAGAGGGGGAGAACAGTGCAGTGGGAGTCAGAAACAGGTTTGAAAGAGTGCTAATTTTCTCACCTTGGATTTCAGGCAGTCTTTAAGTAGTTTGTCCAAGCAGAAATCTGCTCTTCAGGAGGAACCAGAGCAGGAAAAGCTAGTTTGGGAGCATTCTGGCGGGACGCCTTCTCTAATCTCTGGCTTAGACTTGATCCCTGAAGATTGCTCATTTTTGCACTTGTTGGTGATCATGTGGCATTTTGGCTGACATCTCCAGGAAAAAGGCTTAGAGAGAGCTTATATGACTTATCTGGAACAGTAAAAAAAAATCTTGATAAACACATGTATGCTGTTCTGTATATGATCATAAGGATCACCCATGTTGCCCAGCGAAATACCGTGGGAGTATCAACCTTGTTTCTTGCCTTTCTTTACCACTGGAGAGCAATGCCCTGTCCCTTTTAATGCTTCTCAGTCTACTCTGCAAAAGCAGAAATCACAAAAAATACAAAAGACAAATCAAGCTGGACATAGAGAACTTTTCACTTAGTCTTATTTATTAATTTTAATAAGCATGAGATTTATGCTGATCACTTTTAACTTATTCATGAAAGCCATTTTCTTTCACTCCACTATAGTTAATAAAGACAGATTTATCTCCATCAGTTCTTGGGTTGGCCTCAGTACAATCACAGGCGTGAAATAACTGCAAATGAAATCTCAGTTCAAATTCTCTGTAACAGTTAAACTCCTGTGCTAGCAAGCAGTTTGAGCAGTACCATAATGAAACCATTTCTGCTATATTGTTTTTTGTGTGCTGTGAGTTCAGATGCGTTATTGATGAGGGCTGCTGTTAATAGTTTCCATGCTCCTTTACTGTCTTCAATAAATCAGTAATATTTGCCAGAATGTGACAAGTACAAGACTCAATTGTAAAGACAGAGCTGTTCAAATTTGAATTTGAACATAATGTGTCTAATAACACGGGATATTATATGAAAGGTACAACTTCTGGTGATCAGTCAGGGAAAAGAAACCTTTCTTGTGTTCAAATTAATTATGAGAAAGTCATTATAGAAATACGCGGAATGTGTTACACTGAGACAGGAATTATACCACAGAAGAAAGAAGGATTAACCATTTTACTGAGCAACTGTTTTTATCCTCAGTTTCGATTAAATCTCCAGTCTCTGAGACAGATGTCTTATGTGAGTGTGCACATGAGCACAGTGATGTTTCCATTAACCTGCCATCAGGTTTCCTCAGGCTTCTTCTTAGGCCATAGAACAGGCCTTATTTTACACCAGTCCAGCCCCTCACATTGTACATTCTTTTATGTTTGGTGCATTACTAATCTTACTGCATTCGTAACTGTAAAAGTAGAATACATACAATGAGACCAACACCAAAAAAAGGAGCTGGATTCCAACTAGCTTTGTCCTAAAAAACTAGTGAGAAGGATCTGAAGATTTTTGCAGGACTTTGTAGGAATTTTGCAGGATTTTCATGATTTGATTCACTTTAAATACATCTCAATATTGTGAAAAGGACAAAGCACTTAGTGAGAAAAATCACAGATGTTCAGAGCCTCGCTGGTTATTATGCACATTCAAAGCAGAGGTCAGTATAACACAGTCCTGGCTTGCTTTTCCCCCATCTTTCACTTGGTGTTTTGTTTTTTTTTCAGAATACTCTTACCATATCTTCCAATATTTCTCTCCCCCATTCTTTTTGACCCCCATCAACCAGGAGGGAAATTGATTTCTTTTAGAGGGTAAAGCTGCTGTAAGGCTAAGGCCAGGAAGAACCCTTATTTCTTGAGCAAATAAAGGGAGGAAAATCCATGTACAAAGCTGTGAAACAATAAATAGCAAAACCTGAGCCGGCCTGTGTGCTTTGAGATCAGCAGTTTCACAAGATGTAAATACAAAGACAAATGGCACATTCCATGAAGTACTCAAGATGTGCTTTCAGGCTCCGAGGGAAAACAAGAATGCGTGTGTTATTTGGCTGAACTCTAGTCTCAAGCCCAACATTTGGTTATTCTAGCAATGAACTCCTACATGAATAATCTTTTAGTCTCTACCTCCATCTTAAAGTAGAATTCAGAAATCCTGAGACTTCATTTCTACCAAACCACACATCCAGCTAAACAGATTTCAGGGAACTGCAGATGAAAGGAGAGTATCTATAAGTCATTAGAGTGTTAGGACATCCTTAGTGTTTTATGGCTTCTCAACACTATAAATTAGCTTCTCGGCATTATAGATGAAGTCCAAATGGCCACAGTTTTCTGATGGAAAAAAATTAAAGTGGAAACATTTTAGCCAGATCCAATAAGCATATAACAGTTTTGTGACAGCAGCCCTTTAACCTTATGTTGCTTTTCAAGCTTGGGACCAAGCTGTCAGCAGCAGTCAAACCACGCAGCTTTGTTAGCACTTGCAGAAAGCAGGGGAAGTAGAGACGTTGTTTCTTAAATTTGCTCAGTCTGACTGCACTGGGTGACAATATGCAAAATCCAACCATTCCTATGTGTGACATTAATCTATTCCTGTCACTTTGGCTGTCCTGTGACTGAAAAGCCATTTGTTCAGGTCTGACAGAAGGAATTAACATTGTTACAGAAAAACTGATGGAATTCATACCAGGACTGATCCTGGAAGAGGCTAAACATCCCGGGTTGCTACTGACCTCCAACGGGAGCCAGTAGATTTACAGATTTGTAATTCTACAATCTCTCGCTTGCTCTAAGCATTTAAATGTGCCCTCTTTAAATTCTGGACACAATACCACAGTAAAAATGAAGACAGACAGAAGAGTTGTTTAAATTGAAGCTAGTGGTTTTGCTAAAAATGAAAGGATTCTCTTTTAAAAACCTGTCAAGTTATTATCCCCTTCCTCTCTGCTAACATATGTTCTGAGCTTTCTCTCATAGCCTGGCAATATTTTAACAAGCTGATAACAAGAGGAGTGAAAAATAAAGATAGAACAAAAACACTTTCAAAACTGTTCTTTCCAACACTGAAACAGGCTGTCTTGTGAATCTACCCAGTTCAGCCTCAAAGGGTGTTTCATGTTTGTTTGCTTTATTTTTTTATGCCTTAGCTAACAGAGATCATTGGATTGGATCCTGATTTTAACTTTACTGTATTACTCTGCACAGACTAGGATGTAGAATGTAGTGATGAGTACCTCTGAAAAATATATATACATAATTATCTCTGAAGATAAGGCCTCCTATTTATTTCCATGGAAACCACAACAGATACAAAGAGCACACCATTTGATTGAGGAAACTCTCAGCTACAAAATACCATTTTTCAAAATGGTCATCACCATTAGCTATGCATTTTTTCCAGACATGGACAAGAGCCTGCATGCCACTCTCATAAACATCTGCTCCAGTGGAAATGGTCCACTGTCACTGTTAGCACTGCTGGAACACATGACCCATCACACAGCATTCATATTCACTGTTTGGTCTCCGTAAACATTCAGCAAGTGCTGATGAATGATGGGTGCCATTTTTTCTGCACTGATGAATCCATTTACATCCCTTTGTTTCATCTGCACTCCCACGTTAGATGTCATTTTGCCAGACTGCCCCTCTGCTGTCATCTGTCACACAGCAACACAGAATGATATATTGGTGGGAAGATTCAACATCTACTGCCACATGACCAAAAGCCACCTCTGACCTTCTGGACCAACATAATAAAACATGAAGCATTACATTTGGAGCAGCCAAAACACACATTTTGTTTCTTTTTTTTTCTGTTTTGTTTTAATTCCCAGGAGAATAAGTGTTGTGCCTTTGGGGATGTTTCATCATGTCACAAGATAATGCTTTATCAAAATGCTGAAGTCTCTACATCAGAAAAGCTCATAAAGTTGTATTTTCAAACAAGTTGAGCTTTACCTTTTTCTTAAAAAATACATTCTTTTTTAATTTTTGGAAATCTTATATTTTGCAGGACTGCTTTTCCCTGTCTGTCTACTCCTCCTGGGCTGAGGTTCTCTAGAGTGCAGTTGTTCCTTCCATAAAGTAAGCATGCACACAAGCACTCAGAGTCTTCTGGTGAAGATCTACAATCTCCTGAACATTTGAGTAAGGACAGTGATTCATATGCATTCAAGATGTTGTAGTCCTGAGTTATCAATTATATCTTCAATATATAATTTAATTTTCTTGCTCTGTATTTCCTGAACAGGTTACAGATAGAGATTTTAACATTCTCCTCATACAGATCTCCCCACTAGGCTTCAGTATCACCCGTTAAATCAAATCTTTTCTCGTCAATTAGAATTACTGGTTCCCTGAGCTCATTAGTCAGTCTTCTAGCCTGGGAAAAAATTTAGTGAAAAATGTCTTGCCTTTCACTTTCCTTCTCATATCAGACCACTTTGAATTTAAGTGATTACTACCTTGACTATTCTTACACCCCTGTTTCATGTTGCTACTTACCTTCCTGCTTATCCAAGCTAGTCTCTAGCAGAGAAAATTAGCTCCCTTCCCATAAGATAGTCTGTTCTGGACAAATGGCACCCATTCGCAGTAAACTATCACAAAATTCAGTGCTCCAGAAAATCAAAATCTTCTCTTTCTCAGCAGTCAGCTGTACAGCTTCTCATCCCTAAGATTCTCTCTCCTCTGTTGCTTGTAAAGGCAGAAAAATTATCTGAACTTTCCTTTGCTATTCTTCTATAGCTCCCACACCTTCGCTATCAGTGCTGTTCCACATAGTTTTTGTTCCGATCTGTACTATCAGCAGAGCAAGGTTTGCCCTGATTAATCATCCCACCCAGCATTACTGTTACATTTCCATATTTCTGCACATACAATAATTTAAGTTGCAAGAGACCTCAGGGTGCCACCTGGCTAGCCTCTGCTCAGGGTGGATCTACTGCTGCTTTGTTTGATTTCTGCAGGGCACTGACCATGCCTTGTGGACCAGAGTCTTTGCACAATCAAAGCTTAAGAGATACAGCTCTTCCCATTAGCACCTGTGAGGCACTGTGTCCTGAGGAAATGATTAGATATGATCTTTCAGCGAGAGCCTGGAAACCTCTGCATTATCTGAAAAGGAGATTTTATTGGACACTTAAGAAAAAAATCCTTTTCACATAGCTCTGCACTGGTACATCAGCTACAGTAAAATTAAACTGTAAAAAAGGTGAGCAAGAGCTAATAGAGATAAAAGGTTAGAGTTGGATTTCTGAACATTACAGCTCTGCTGTGACTTTATTATCTGTCCTTGTTTATAGAAGGGGAAAAATGACCAAAATAATTAAAGTTAGCAATACCCTGTCATGAAGCAGGGATCCACCTGGGTACAGAAATGATGTACCACCGACTGCAATAAAGACCTTATCTATATTCCATGATTTTAAAGTTTAATTAAAAACTGAGGGCAAAATCACCCTGAGTGTATTGCCAGGTTTCACTAAATGAATTTAAAAATCACATACATAGAACGACCTGCACAATGGAGCAGAGATAAGGTTAGAACTTAGTGCTGCGTTACCAATGCCAGAACTAATTTTGGTGTAACAACAGCCCTCACATTAATAGTTCTAGATTCTTCTGCTTTTTTGAAAGCAGTAACAAAACGTTCTGCACTTGTCTTCCATCTTGCATCTTAAGTTTTACAGCAAGTCTTGCAACTTTTTAAAAGGTTTTTAAACTCCACGCTTCACCTCACCTCTGGACAAACACTTGTATATTATTACTTAATTCATTCACTCGTTATTTCTTCACATTGAAATCAATTGCACCACTTCAGAACTATTCATTATAGCGGGTCCTTTAGTGTTAGGCTACTACAGGAAACAGTACTACACTCGGTTTAGCCATGAAAACATTCTTTAACAGTGAACTTGTGTAAGGTCATGCACTAGTTGGTGTTTGCAGATCTTAGAATTTCTTGATAATAAACACAGAATCTGGGGACTAATGACTTCAGCTGTTTTTCTGTCTATGCTACAAACAAGCAACAAAAACATAAAGTGCAGAGAAACAAAACACAGCTTACATAGAAACACACTCTAAATTTCACAAACAGGACTGTATCTGAGAATTGCCTACTTTTCCCGTCCATTTTTTCTAAATTGCTGAATTTCTGAAGTTCTCTTCTTAAGCCAAAATGAAGTGATTAATGAAAGCATTTCAGGAATTAAAGACGGGCAACAGCAAGTTAGGAAAGACCTGAGAACTTTTTGAAAGTTCAGAATGTTTTGAGAAGGAAATAAAGTGGGCCATGAATTTTTTTTCCCACAAAAAAGACCTGGGTGAGAGCCTGCAGACAGAGATAACGTCATCATTGTTGAGGCAGTGTGAAAAAGCATCTTTGACTGATTGGTGAACTCAACTGTAGTACCCATCTGAGACAGAAAGCACATGATTAAGAATTACCTGTCTATTCAGTAACAGAAGCTACTGGAATACTGCAATGCTGTCATCTTCTGTCTCACCTTGCTGGATGATCTGAAAATCACCCAAATCAAATCCATGAGTCTCTTCATTGAAGTGATTTATGGTGTGAGCCCAGGATAACTAAAACAGCTACTGAGATCTAGAAAGGCCTAGCAGTACCTTCTGGAAGTGGGTCCTCTTAGAAAAACATAACTTTCCTAAGGGCTGATCCAATTAATGGAGTAAACACTCCTATGAACAAGGAACCTAGAACATCACTGAAATCTTCACCTTCTCTGAGGTCAAGGCAGATATCCTTCTGTTTTTATGTAAATGTAAAAGTCTACCCCAACAAAAACCATACCAAAATAAAGCATCTTACTGAGCACATTACACTCACTATAGGCAGCATGAGAAGACAAACATATGACAGATGGTACTTAAGCCGCTTAATGCACTGATGAATAGTACTCAAATATGTAGGTGATAAATGTGGCGAGAGAGGCTATACAGAGAAAAACAGCTAGAAAATACTACGCCAGGGTTATAAAATAATGTCCTGACAACGTGAAGGAAGTCTGCAGTTAAGTCCTGTGTAGAGAGATACATGCAACGAATTCTGTCACCTCCACCACAAAATCACAATCTTGTTAAAAATGTTTCAGTCATCTCAACTTAATGTGGATATATTTAACAGTTTTTAACCGAGAGAGTGACTTACTAATTTAAAAGCTTGCAAAGAAGTCTCTGCCCCTCAGAAAAGTCTTTTTTTACTCCATTCAGTTCCATGTGTCTGTGGTGTCGTCCATTTGATAGATACGTGTTATTAAAGGGTAGCTGGTAACCTGCTATTTTTGATGAATGTATAGCATGAGACAAGTGGCTCCTCAGTTAAGTACTTTGATAGAGACAGTTTTACTTCAATGAATATGTTTAAATATTTGGGGCACTGCTTACAGTTTGAAGACAAGAAAAGTGAAGAAAAGGGGCAAAAAGAAGTAGTAGATTTATGCTAATCTGCAATTTATCTTCTTTTTTAATCTACAATGAAAGATGGCCTCTCCCTCCTGCATAATTAGGAGATGGAGGCAAATCTGGAACATGAAGGAGAAAAGGTTGAGAGGGCCCATAATACAGCGCTGGGTAAGTGAAGCTATATTATTAGCTAACACAACATTTTTTCCTCAGGAGAAGAGTACCTTCCCCATCTTCTGAGTATTCATCTTTTTGGTAATAAATCATTGGATGCTTCTACTTCAGAAAGTCAACATGTATAGATCACATCTTTACTACTCCTCAAAACACTGTACTCACTCCTTGCAAAAATCACAACCTTTTCTGAATATAGTAACTCTTGTTGCGCCTTCTGTAGTCAAAAATAGAAGTCTGTAAATCGGTATGAGATTTGAGATTGTGTAAAGCAGTTGGTTTTTAAATGGAATTAAATGTGTAGCCTGCTAGAGGAGATAATGAAAGAATCACAGAATATTTTGGGTTGGAAAGAACATTAAAGACCGATTATAAGACAAAATATAAAGACCATTGTAAAACAAATGTTTCTTTCATAGGAGAATAAATTTGGAAAATTAACTTGAAATCAACTGCAGTTCCTCTGGTCATCTTTCTGACTGATTCAACTTTACTACAAAACAATTTTGAATTTTGTGATCCTTTTACTAATACATATTTCCTAAAAAAAGACATTGACACATGACTGCAGTACAGAAACCGTACTTCAGAGGAAAAGCCTATTAGGAAAACCTGAAAGAAAAACAGTTTGACAGCACACATCAGAAATAACTTGGCTATTAGTTCCCCTGACCTCATTATTTTTTATTTTGCTCTGAATTCAGCACTGCAAGTACATTAAACTAACAACAACACTCAGGGGAACAGTATAATTAATATATTCATGTGTGATTATACTGCATATGAAACTTTATGGGCAGTTAGTCGGAATGCTGTCTTATGCCAGTGTGAACATGTAGCCTGTCATAATCCTCTGTTAAATGACCATCTGAAAAGGCTCAGACTGGTCAAGAAAAAAATTGTTCCAAGAGAGATGCTTTGTAAAATTACAGCTATTATTTTTATGCTTGGACTCTTTTCCTTAAGCAAATATATTAAATTTTTCATATAGTTAAGCCAAAACAAACCATCATCATGATTTCAAAATGTGTACAGAAATATTTAGAATGTGAAGATGCACTGACTAAGAAGAACACACAGTAGAAGAAGGCATTCCTGGAAAGAAACAGTGTTTTGAAATGAAGCTCCCAATGAGAGGAAAGAAATTATCTGAAGGCAGACAAAGGGACATGAGCAACCACTGGTAACTCACCGCCACCACTTTAGACACAATGAACTCACGCTTGATTCAAATAGAGACATCACACTGCTCTAGAATACTGTAAAATATTACCATAAGTAACCAATTAAAATTGAGAATAAAAACAATTTAAATGATAGATTAAAGGGTTTGGGTTTTTTGGGTTTTTTTTGGAAAACACATAAACTGGTATTAAAGCTAAAAGCTATAACTGTTTAAATATACCACAATTTGATATCTTTGACAAATAAAGACAAAGTTTATATTAATTGTAATTACGCTGTTAAACAGATGGAACTGAGAAATGTTCAACCACTATATGGTAAAGGTTTACTTCCAATAGTTAGTTAATGATTTAAAGGTAGCTGACAGCATAAAGACACATAAGGCACTGTCAAGTTTCTGTTGTTTCAGAAAGTGTCAGAAGAAATGACAGTGAACAATCTGTATGGTATAAGAATCACAAAGCAGAAAAGAAACGCTGTATACTTAGAAGTACACTCTTAAAGCACAAAAAGGATTTATAAACAGTGAGTACCAGAAAACAGCTTTTCTATTATGAGCTGGTACTACTTAAGCAGATGATAATCATGAATCACAACTTTAGTATGCAAGTGATAATAACAAAACAATGTATTTTCAAGTGCTTGAGTCACAATTTTTTGTATACAGTTTCGGAATAATACAAGGAAGTGCAATAACACGCTTGTGTAAAAAGGAGGAGAAGGTGTGGCTAAGGTTACAAGATAAAACCTCCCAGATCAGAACTTGAAGCTGCGGTGCTCACTTACAGCTATTTCCAAACAAAGCAGCATGAATCATATTAGGCTAGATTAGATACAGAGGAGTTTCTTTGTTATTTCACAGCACTCCATGAAACTAGAGCCACTCTCTTATATTCAGAAAGCTTCTAAGCCATTGCGAAGGAACAAAAGGAGAAGGAGAGACAGCAGAGTAAGCAGAGGAAGACAAACCTGTGCTTAGGCTATGATGGCTGTAATCATGCTGAAGGGTTCTGTGGGAGACACAGTGACACCTGCAATCACTGAAATCGCTTTTAAAAGAAAGACCTCTCCTGAGGCATCTTGGAGGATTACCCTTGCCCCAGTCAGTATAAAACAGCTCCATCAGGATTAGAAGTTACACTGCCACCTGTCTTGAATTCCAGTCAGCTGACACCTGCTTGCATAGTCAAACATAGGTTTTTCATCATAGGACTGGGGAAGGCTGTTTTAGTAGTAACTAAAATTAAGTCATGCGCAGGTAACAAAAGCAAAGCAGTCAGATTTTACTGTGTTTGTATGTGAAAGTTGCAATTAAATGAGAATTCTCTAAGCTAATGTAATTTCAAACCAGCTGACTTCAAGGGTAAATATTTTGCTCAGAAATAAGGTAATTTAGTTATATGAGTTAAAAAGAAACAGGTTTTCAGATTTGTTATGAAATGAAATGATTCCTACAGATGCCATCCAGCTGGGTACAGCATGCAGGCTAACTTCCAGCACTATGCTATTTTACATGGAATTGTAGATTAATTACCTTTGTAGCAGCATTCTTCCCCAGTTTGATACTTTTCTGCTTCACCAAGACCCAGTATCAGTTGGTATTACTTCTGTCTGTCTGGAAAGCAACAAACATTCTCACTAGAACAAATGTCATCCCTTGGTCCATAATCAAATGTTTTTTCTGCAAAATTCTAATAGGAAGGGATCACTGACTTTGGCATAGCGAACTGTGAAAGCAGTTTTATTAACTAAATATTGAGCCGCAGAAAATTACAAGAAAAAAGTTTATTTTCATGCAGCAAGTGCTATATCATACTACAGGTCCTCAAAAGATACTAAAATGCCTCATGTCCAGTGGTTTCAAAGTAAATTAGATGTACGTATTTGTGTCATGGTTCATGGATCTGTCAAGATCCAATTTTCAAAGCTTCAAAGCAAGATAGGAAACGTGATACTAATCTGCCACTTAAGACTTTTTTTTTAAGATTAATTCTTAAGATTCCAAACCACCTAAGCTTACATTAGAACTTAAAGAAACATATAAGTTTAAATAATAAATTTGATGTTGCAAGCATCAATCTGAAAGGCTGTGGTAGTATATAGAGAATGGACCTTTTTAAATGATAATGGTAAAATAAGAGGAGATTTAGGTTAGATTTTAGGGAAAAATTTTTACTCAGAAGATGGTAAGGCATGGGCACAGGCTGCCCAGTGAAGCTATGGATGCCCCATCCCTGGAGGCACTCAAGGGACTGGGTGGATTTTAAGGTCTCCTCCAACTCAAGCCTTTCTATGACTCCATGAAAGAGCAGTTAAATGGGTGTCATTGATAGGAAGGCTGACATACTGCAGGTAAATTTATGCCATCGTATATCTTCAGAACATTTTCCTGTAATCAGAATGCCTCTCCAAATAATAATCCTCACATAACCACAATCTGCTGTGCACTTACCTTGCTCCACAGTGATGTCTAGGATACGAAGTCTGTGACATATTCTTATTGTGACAGGAGTACCCTCAAGTAACCTCATGACTTTGGTCTGCAGTACTGCATTCAGGAGGGAAAGGAACACCACAGATCAGGCCAGTACAATAGCAGAGACATTAGTCTTGGTCTGCGAGGAGCCACTTCCTGAAAACAGCCTTTCCTTTTCACTGAATAGAAAGGGATCTTGGACAATCCACTTGGACTAGTATGTGATTTTGATATGGCCAAGGCTACTGAACACTACACAATGTGAGAATCATAACAAAAACGCAGTAAAAACTGCATTTAAAGATTGTCTTATTTCATCAAAACACCATTGAATGGGACTGTAATATCTGTTCTTGAAAACAGCACCTCAGTTTTGGACAGATTGAAACAGAATATTGGGTATCCAAGGATCTGAGTTCCACTTTCAGATCTACCACTTGCAATGCCATCCTCAGCAAGCCCCTTAACTTCAAACACCTGCTGCTAAATTGTTATTTATTCATTAGGTATCATTCATGACTTTTGAAAGCTCTACAGTTCATGTAAGGTGATCCAAAATAGAACGGAAAATAATAAGTAATAATAATTGCTAATGATTGAAAAGAAATTGCCGTTACTTTGTTGTTAGCCTTTCACTAAAAAAACCTGAATTTAAAAAACAGACAACTCAGTTCTACTCTTTGATATTCATATGTAAAGCCAAATAAAATATAATCTTTATATTATTTTCTCCTCATCTAGAGTTACAGCTGCATATCAGTGATTTCCAGGCCATCATGATGCAGCCTGAAGCACTTCTAATGAGATTTACAAGTGCAGACTGTCTGCTTTGTTGAATTGTATTTAAAAACAATTTCTTTCCAATTACCTTCTAAAATAACAGTTTCCCATGCAAATAAAAAATCCAAAGACCTTTTTGTGGGGTTGGGAAACAAAGTAGTCCCTTAACTACTTGCATCACTTATCTGCCAGGGTCAAAAAAGAAGCAGAAGTTTAACAAAAATGCAGAGGGATTAAAATACTTCTCCAGATAGCACATACATTTAGACCATTAATGACAACTCACAAACAAAGAAACCAGCGTTATATTAACACACGCAGCAGGGAGGTTTGCTAGGCAATGTGCATGTGTGTGCATGTATAACTGTGAATTATCTCCTCTCCTCCATATGACTTTCAAGATCCTAGAAAGGGAAGCTAAATGCACTTGCTATAAAAACAATAAGAAAAATACATTTATTTTAATCTCTATAGAAATTGGCCTCCTTTTCCTACAAAGCTAAATATGTCACCTTGTCCTCTGAGTTACTAAATTACAGGAAACACTGCCCCTCAGTACTCTTTTCTTCTTTTCTTTCACATCTTCTTTTCTTGGATTCTACAACACTCACTTTCTCCTTTCCCACCATCTTCTTCCTTCTGCCCGCAGTTACCCAAATCCCAATACTTACTACTTTCAACATACATCTAGCTTCAGCTGTCATCTCCATCCAGAAAAAAAAATGCACATTTCTTAACATTCCTACTGCAAGGGAAAGGCATAAATATTCAAAATGTGCTGCAGCTACTGAGGAGAAAGTGTTGAGAAGGAAAACATGACCCCTGGACCTAGGCCAAGGCTATGGAAAGGTTACAAGGAGAAAAGCCTCAAACAAAACTGAAACCCAGGAGGGAATCCACAGATCCTGAGATTTCCATACAATTAACCTTTGATTATCAAGGTGGTCAAATGCTTCTTTTTGATTCTTCAGTTTCTATTTCATGTTACTGTCTATGTAGTACTAACATTCGGGTGCTATAGGACTTACTTCACAAAAAATGAATGTAAATGAATTAATTCCCACTTACCCTTGTCATGCCCCTGTTTAATTTGAAAATTTGTTGAATGCATTGTCAGGTCTCCATTTGTTGCTTATCATCTGAATCTTTCCTAATAAGCAAGAATAGGAAAAAAAAAAACAACATATGTTTCTGTTTCAAATAGACTTTGTAGATTTATAATCAGGTGCAGTGTGTGAAAGAGAGACTAAGAAGGCATGTTTCAGTATTATCAGCTCTGCTAAGTTTGTGTTCTTTTTTGATTTAAGACAATATGATAGCATATGCCAAAGACAGTATTTGTTAACTGTTCACCACAGTTAGTATTATTAACACTCTGAAGATGTCCCCTATACCTTAAAATGGGAAAATATCTTCCCAAAAGGATGAGTCTCCCCAGAGTTACATATTTCAGATCAGATAAATGTGAAATCTGTTTATGCTGCCAGATTTGCAGGTATCTGAGTGCCTGGCATTACTTTCCAACACATCTTTATGTGTAGCTGGTATCCTGTGTCGTAAGAGTAACCCAGATGTCTGGGAAAGAGCTCACTGTAACTCCTAAGTAATCTGCCACAGGGTGCTGAAAACCAATCCTGTCTATTAAGCACACCACAGTTCTTGTGGGTGACATGCTAGTTACATTTATTTTCCCAGTGCCTTGTTACCACACATTTTGATTCTCATTGAATTTGTCTCTGCTCCAGAACAGCAACAGAAAGTCATTGGATATGTATTTGTCACCTCTACATTTCCTCTCATCAGCAGCAAGACTGACTCCATCTGTTCTTTAATATGACCTGGAGAGATAAGTGGTGGCAGAGATAGAAAGAGGAAGCACTCTAGTTCTGTGTACACAGAGGAAATGTATGGTTCCCGGTACACAATTACTAACATCTTGTGTCTGCACAACACCTACATGGCTTAAAAAATCAACACTTCACCAGCCGTTAAAAATCATGTTGCTCAAAGTTTGTCTCCAATAAACAGGCTCTATTTTTAGACACCATGGTTTCTTTTGCAAATGTTTCCATTCTAAGTTGACAAATTACTTGATGTAACCACAATGCTATCATTATAAACGTTTTAGAAGTACCTCCACGGTGAACACATGGAGTGGAAATCAAATATATGGGTTTGTCACAGGTACAGAGGATTTTAAAAATGATCCTAGCTGAAGATCACAAATGAAACAAAAAATTAAGTTAAACGGGCTTCTAAATCACTTTCAGTATTTAATCTTGTTAAGTTATATTTAATAATTTGCTACCTTATCATAATATTTACTCAACAATTTTGAAATAGAATCTCAATCCTCATAATATTTTGCATTCAAAGATTAGGGACAAAACCCTGTACTCATAATTACTCAAAGCTCTTAGAAAAAGGGCAAGCAAGCTGAAAATAATTAATTCATATCGAAAATGCAATGTAGAATGAAAAAAACCTCAATAAAGAGACAGAAACAACTCTTTTTCTCATGCATTAATTTGAAATTGCAACAGCAGGTGCCCCGTGTTATGAAATAAGCACACTGGATATTTGAAGCCTGCATGCATTATTTAGCATCAAGACAACCTTGGAACCTTATCCCTCCACAACTTAATATATTAGTGCTTAGAGATGTCTGTACTATAGGCTGAGATTCATTTGATGAACAGCCATGATTTTTCCTTCAAACTGTCGTTCTAACAATATTCTAAGAAACGTGTTTCAGATTTGATACAGACATAAAAGGAATCTATTCCTGGAGTCATAAGGTTGCCTTTCTTGTTGCAAATGTCTGAAAGTTTTGCTCAAATTTCATTAGCTTTGTTAAGACAGATTCTGCTTTTGGTTTTATACCCAGACTCAATCTTTTGTAAAAGGAAATTATTCCTAGAGGGAAAAAGTGAAAAAGTGGTACACAGATCATGACTGTTTACCTTGTTCACCCTTTTATGCTGTGACCCGATGTGCAGACTTTAGAGCATGCATTTCTTTCACACTGGCTTTCAGAAGAGATGATTTAGGTGGTGTTTTTACTTTTCTATTGATTGCCATTGGGAGCTCTCTAGGAAGAGAATCCTAAAGCTTTCCAATCAAAGAGATTAACCTGTAGTGTTTAAAAATAATAGTTTAGACAAGTGCCACTAGCTTGTCACTTTGCTAAAATCGTTCTTTCAAGTGTTTTTGCTGGGTGTCACCACTTTGAGAAAAAGAATTAAGAAGGCATTCATGTTTTTATGGCTTGATTCCCACCAGCACTAGAAAGGTTTGCCTAGAAGTACCACTCACTGAGATCCAGATGGCAGTTTTAGTCATCAGACAGGCAGCAAATCCTAAAAAGTCTCCCCTTAGGTAGTAAGCTAGTACATAATTGATTGCATGGCTATAGCTGCTCTGATGCAGAGGCGCAAACATGCCATGCCCCATAGAGCACTGGGAACAAAGCAGTGCTTGCTGTGAAACGTGAGCTCCCACATCCACTCTTAGGTCTTGGCAACTGAGCCTCAGCATCTCCCTGTTGTAGTTCAGAGTAGCTTGTCCTGCTGGAAGGGCTCACAAAAGTTATTCAGGACTGTAGTTCTGCCACAGGTCTTCTTTGCTAAATGCTATACTTTTTTTGAACTGTCTCAAACTCCGTATTTCTTCCAGGTACAAATTACCCACCTTTCCTTCTATTCCACTGCTGGCTGCAGGTGGCATGGTGCAGGTTCAGGCACATAGCTCTGCACCTTCTACTGCTTATAGAGAGTGTGGCTGCTTCCGGCTCCAGCCCTCCTTCTATCAACTGATGTATTAAGACAAAAACAGCAGTGATAAATATATCCACTTGGATCATGCTTTTAATTGGAGATAAGAAATCTCTGCCTTTTTACTAGCAGAGGAAACTAGGTTTATATTAATAGTTTCCTAAAGCTGCCATTTAGCATCTGATTTGCACATTCAGAAATCTCCAGAGGTTAAAATGTTAGGTTTTGATCATTGTGTTTGGACAGAAAAAATGAATATTTATATAGTGCTGCAAATTCCTATTTACTTACCAGGATGTCTTATTTCAACTGTTACAAAATGGATGGGAACATTTTCCAGGAAGGAAAGGCATCTCCTGGCTGAAGCTGGGTGTGGAGAAAAGGATATTAATTGCCCAGTGCTGGCTGTGTCTCCATAGAGCTACAATGAACCTAGAGCTGCACTATGAAGTTTCTGGCTCTTGCATGTCACCATTGCAGACTTTTTCTGGCCAGATTTCTGCATCTAAAGTACATATTTCAACTAGGCACAGAGATTCTTTGTTTGGTGCTAAATCTGATAGTAAATAGTAGGAAACTTCTTAACTAAGAACACCATAGCCCACATGGTTTCACGTTAACCACGGGAACTTGTCTCTTCTGCTCCAAAAAAAGCACAAGCAACTAAGAAAATTCTCCATTGTTAGTAATATATTGTAATATCCATTATTTGTCAAGAAGAGGTTCTGATATACTAGAAAACCATTAAGTGTGTGTGTGTGTGTATATATACACGCAGATATGTTACATACCTGTGTGCAAATAAATACACAGTCCAGCATGGGATAAGTAATACAGGCAGTTGCTAATGGCTACAAATGGCTGGGGCAGGAAAACAACCATGTGTTTCTACGCACGAGTCTTGAAAACTTACTTCTCCCAGGCTGCTGCATTATTTGAGTGAGTCTGACAGAAGGGTGGCCCCTCTAACCAGCAGCAATCATTTTCCCATCATTTCACCTCTTTGTTAGCAGCAGGGTCAACAAAGTTGACTGCCCCATCCCCTTCAAATTTCTCTTTTTTTCGTGAGTCAAGAGTTGCACAACCTAATGCTCTTCTGTTATTCATTGCTGCCACAAGCTACAAAGCTTCAAATTAACTTTAGAACAACCAACTTGAAGAGAAGATTGCAAAATCCAGAGGGATTTTGTTGTGCCCAGGTGTGTATGCAGAATTCCAGACCTCTGTCCATCAGGAATGAAATGGGTTGATGGGAAAGCAAACTTTTGCCCTATGTGGGCCACGTTAACAATGATTAATTGAGAAAACTTTTGTAATGAAACCATATTCCAGTTTAAGCCACAGAACACTGTGGAGCTATCTGCATATCTGCATATCCCGGTATTCAGAAAAATAAATTGCAAAAAAGCTTTTTTTTTTTTTTTTTTTTTGTAAAAGAAAGATAAACAAATATAACAGAAAAGTTAACGGTGTAAGTGAGGATAGGAGAATGCAACTGGGTGACGCAGTAAAACCAAAGACAAAATATTTCAGATTTTCTTCTTTACTGTTCCTTTTTGTGTTTGCACGTTATGGTATGAGAACTGCGGAAACATAAACTGAACCTGTGCAGGGTTGTAAACTTGTTAAATAAAAAATAATAGCCATAGAACTCCTGAACCCAGAGTTCCTCAGCTTTGTATTTAGAAAGAAAAAAAAAAAAAAAAAAAAAGCCCCTCACTTATAAGCAAAATATGTTGGAGGTTTTTAAACAAAATTTTGTTATAAAGGAAAAGGTTGGTATAAATGTCACTCTTAAATTCTGCTTTATAAAAAAAAGATTGCTGCTTGCGGCTCTGGGTGTGCCTAGCAGCATATGGAGCATATTCATTTTCCAGCACAGCTTTTGGCTTAATACAGTGAAGACATTACTGATTGTTATCATGACATTTGCCTCTGCAAGATTAAAGTGTTTCCATTCTAACTTCCACAGCTATTATTGAAATAACATAATTTGTGAGTTATATGAACTTGCACCTTGCCTAGAATAATGAGTTAATGAGGCATTTGTATGAAGAACAATGTTTCATTATTAGCTGTAAAAAATATGAAGATCTTCAATATGAGCTTCACTGCAGCTTGTGCATGATTCTTTGCTCTATTTTCATGTTCTGATGTTGATGAAAAGAAACAGCAGTTGTATTGTGGCAGCACAGCACAGCACAGAGCAAATTTCACTCTCATAATAGTTTCCGCAGTGTTTGGTCATCAGAGAGCAGTAACAAATCCCAGCAGTCCCATCTGAAGCACTCATCTGGTTAATCTCTATGTGGCAACTGCATCTGCTCTCAGAGCCAACTGCCTGCACCCTTGCAAGGTTTCTGTAGGATACCAGCTGATTCCAAGGCAAATTTACTTTTTTAATAAAAGTAGAATTCTCAGTCAGCAAACAGTGAGGGCATTGGATTGCTCTGGAGCAAAATGCAGTGAATAAAGAGACACATAGCAGAGTAGTTGGCTGAGAGCTGGGAAGGTTTCTCTCTTTGTCTGTTGACTACTGAAGGTGTTTGTAGTGATTATATTTTTCCATTAGTTGCCTCAGACGAATGTCTGAAGCCTTCATAACATCCTCCATAGGCTTCCCTAGATGCCTGTGCCACACCACTCCAGTCACAGAAGCTAGTGACACACCACATGCTGTTAAGGTCAAGCTGTCTTGCATTATACCTGGAAAAGACAACAGGGGGATATTTTAATTGTAAATTATTGAATGGATTGAATGGCTATTACAGGCGCTTCCCAGATGATGAAAGTGTGAGTGTTCATGAGTTTGCCCTTCTGAAAAAGAGACTGAAGTTAAAATTAGTGAAAAAAAGGCACGGTTTAGAACACAAGAAGCAGGTATGATTTGCTGATCCATGGTTTGTCGTGGATCAAATCATATTTCTCATTATCCTTTTTCATCAGAAGCTGGGATATGTAATGCTGTCTGTATTTGCTTTTGATAATTGTGACCGTAGTCTGCCAGTTTGTTCTGTTCCCTGCAATGAAGAACTAATTAAAAGGTTAAAGATATTCCCAGTGTGAAACTCCATGGCCAATAAATTCAAATTGAGAATGAAAGAGTATTAAAGCTTAGGTACTGCGTGGTAATCCACTCTGAAACTTACTTTGGTGTGGAAATAACAATATTGCATAAAACCGTTTTTAGAACCTTGATTCAAATAAAAATCTAACTTTGTCTGAAGGCATTCCTGAACAGTGTTCACCCATGAGGGGAACCTTAATATGAATAAAGTTTTGTTCATAAGGGCACATTTAAGAAAAAAGACAAAAACAACACACACAAACACAAAACCCAACCAAACCAAAAGCATGTTAAATGCACACAAATATGCATTTGTGTGATTACATATTTTAATGGACTTACCAGCTCATTCCGAAGCCATGAATTTAGAGGTAAATACAATATAATATTTTTTCAGTGACCAAACCTAAAGTGTAGTTAGTAATTTAGAAGCAGTACATATTTGAGTGAATTTTATATAAAATAGTAAATTTTACTGAGAAATTTACACACTTGCAGTACTCCTCTAAATTACCTTGGATATTGGTGAGATGCTTAAGAATTATTCCTGGATTGTTTTGAAGCAGAGAAAGGAATATTAGGGTTAGGGCTTTTACTGTCATTTCATGGTTTTCTACTAGCAGCCTTCAGATAAATTACTCTCAACTTCTACAGTACGCCATTCTGTTCATTTGATGGCGCTATGAACAAATTACTTCAGAGAAATGGTCAAGTATTTCAAATTTGTACTTGCTTTCCCTATTTCCTTTTTTAGTTCTCAAATTAGAGTAGACTAGGAGTCCTGGATGGGAGTATGAGCTGCCATGATAGAGTTAAAGCTGCAGTATATATTTCAGGCTTGTGTCTACAAAGCACTGGGAGATGTTCAGTTAAAGGCTGTCCAAAGAACAGGATTGCATCTGCCACATGGTGGGAAAATTGTGGTGGAAAAGAAAGCCTTGAAAAAAAAAAGAATTGGGCAAGCTGACTTATTTATGTTAAAATTTTCTTCCATGTTAACCACAGCAGCACAAAAAGTCCTCACACCCATAATCAGGCAAGCCCTTGACTGTAACACTGACATTTTCTGGTGGTCTGCACCAGAAGTCTGTGAGACTGAACTGATATTTTTTACTCATGTCTTTTATGACTGACTTCTCTGGTGCAAACAAGGAAAGTTATCTGAGGAATGGGAAACCCTGGAAACCTTGCTAGCTGAGGCTGGGCTTCTGTGTTCTCTGAAAGTCATTTGTACAAGGATGAAGAGTCTCCAGCTCAGAGCTGAACCAACAACCTTTTGTTTCCAAAAAATCATTTAGCTTATCTTGCAGTTAGAATCAGACCAGGCTTGCTACTCCACAGCCAAATTTGGACAGAAAATACCAAGATTCCCTTTCAAATCATCCTACAAAAGTGTGGGCTTTATGTCAGAGTGGAAGAGTCTGGGATTCCTTTGGTGCTACAGCTTTGAGAAAGAAATAAAGTAAATCTGCAGCAAGTAGAATTTTTAGCTTTACAAATGTCTCTGCTGAGTCTGACGGTGTTTAGTTCACTCTTAGTTCAGAAGTTGCTTGCTTTCTTATAGTAGTGACGTTTCCATAACCTTCCTATATATGGCCCCATTTTCCATTCTCATAGTCTCAGAGACTAGTGAGTCTCTGAGGATTCAGTGACCTGCGACGTGACACAGCTCTAAAATGAAGAACATACTCGACAAGCACAATCTCTTAGCTTTGTAAGGTCATTCACTCCACACTTACCACTGGAAAAGACATTAGATGAATTTCTTAGGTCAAACTCAAAAAATACACTGAGGTAGGTTCAGTTTCTGCTGTGGAAAAGTTTAAAAGAAACAGATGAAGCCTAGCAGAGTTTTGGACTTGATGATTTCTAGAGGTCCCTTCCAACCCCTATGATTCTGTGATTCTATGAGCCTGTGATTCTGTGATTCCATAATTCAGAGGAAGAGAGAATAAAATTTGGTCTGTCAGTCTAGATGAACACCAAGGGAAAATATGTTGCACAGGAGAAACAGTCCACAGTCTTCGCTATACTAAAAACTCTGAAAAACTTCCACATAGTTATAAAAATTAGCTCCATCCAACTATTCCAAAGCTTGGCAGCAAATTTAGAACCTGGAGGTAAAAAAAATAATGACAATTTTTTTCCATTCTTGACAAACCAAGTTAAAGATATTTAACATCAACTTCATATTTGGAACTTTTCAAGGGCAAAAATTATTATTGCTATTGTAAAAGGCCATGGGAAACCAAAATATTGAGATCACGAAATACACATCATATGTGAGGGAAAATGCAATTCTACTTCTTGGCTGACAAAAACTGAAGAAATTGTGTATGACATGGATACCAATATCTGCATGAAATAGAATTGGAAAACTATCAGTGTAATTAATAGAAGATACAATCATCCACAGAGCTGGGGAAAAAAAAAATGGAAATAAGCACAAATGTAATAATAATAAACAGTTCTTCACTGGTGCAATGTGTCAAGTTTAGGAAAAAAGCCTATTTCACTAGCAAGCACTGTAGGGAAACCGTTTCAGTCCAATAACAGTACAAGATAAAGTTTTTCACTATTCAAGAGTGCTAATTATAAATATAGAACCTTCCTGTTACTTTTTCAGTTATTTGGCTTAACTGTTCCACATTTTCACAAATGGAATGATCAGTGAATGTACAAATTCTACATCATAACCAGGAAAGACAAAGAAATTATAATTAAATGCTGTAAATACCTCAAAGTTTAAACAAAACAGAGAGAACAGCTATTGAACTAGCAAAAACATACCAACATTGAAATTAGAGTGAATAAATACGGATTGCCCCAACTAAATGAAAGCTGTAAATTAGAGGAAAATGTGCAATGCTAATTTCATTAAGTACAGGCAATGTGAGAAAACCTGCTCTTCTTAAGATGGAGTAATATACATATTTATGAGAAAAGTCTGTGGCATCAAGGAACTTCGCAAGTCAAGATCCCAGTGTATCGACAGCCAAAGCTCATGGCCCTCCTTTATAATGGAAGGGAAAAAAAAAAGAGGGGGAGGGGATTTCCTGCTGGGAAAGTCATTCTGACATGCCACCACCTATCCGCTATACATCTAAGTCTTTGCAATATCTTTAAAATATGCCTCACAACCTTGAGCTCCATGTCTCTAATTCTTATCAGTGAAATACAGTTAGTGAACCTTTCTTTATGCACACCTAACATCTTCCCATGCCTTGTCTAGATGGATGAAGACCACGGAATCACAGAATTGTAGGGGTTGGAAGGGATCTCCAGAGATCATCGAGTCCAACGTATCTATTTCCTGTTCTGCTCAGTCAGAGTTAAATGTCAAAATGCATCTAAAAACCTGGCCTATACTCTCACAGCTTTTATAGCCACTAATACACTGAAATTAAGTTTGCTAAGATATCTGCTGTATAATGGATAAATTGTGTGGGGTCCGACAGAAATGTCTTTTCCTACTTAAAAATTAGAACAATCTATGCATGAGAAGATTATTCCAGTGAGGTGAAAAGAGCATGTTTTGTTTGCTCTCAGAAGAGAAACTGTGTTACCACCTTGAGTTCTGCGCTAGGTTTTAGGCACCACACTACAAGACACTGAGGCCCTGGAGCACGTCCAGACAAGAGCAATGAAGCTGTGAAGGGTGTGGAGCGCAAGTCCTATGAAGAGTGGCTGAGGGAGCTGGGATTGTTTACCCTGCATTAGAGGAGGGTCAGGGGAGACTTTATCACTCTCTACAACTACCTGAATGGAGGTTGTGGTGAGGTGGGGGTCAGCCTCTTCTCCCGGATAACAGCAATAGGATGAAAGGCAAGGGCCTCAAGTTGCACCAAGGGAGGTTCAGGCTGGATGTTAGAAAAAGCTTCTTCTCCGAAAGAGTGGTGAGGCACTGAAATGGGCTGTCCAGGGAGCCAGTGGAATCACCATTCCTGGAGGTGTTCAAGAACCATGGAGATATGGCACTGATAGGCATGGTTTAGTTGTCATGGTGATAATGGGCTGACGGGTGGACTAGAAGATCTTAGTGGTCTCTTCCAACATTAATGATTCTCTGATTCTATGATTCTACTAACTGACATCATAAATTTCAAAGACTTCCTATAGGTAACACTGCTGAACAGAATTCCAGTATGTCTCCATTTTCAGAGGTCCTTTATACAGCAAATGTTAAGCAGGAACTCTGGCTACTAGTTTCAAGGAAAAAAAAAATGCTTACTAACTACCATTTTTGATCTGTTTAGCATCAATTCTTAAAGCTCTTCTTTGGATCATGTAGTTTTACAGTCATCTGTTGCAGCTTTTTGTCTCAAATACTCTACATAAATTCACAGAGCAGAAGACAACTGAATTCCAGCAATATATAATTAGCTGTTGCTGGTTTTGCTAAGCAGGTCACTTTGCTTAGTGTTTTTCCCTGTAGAGGTAGGCATACTTGTGCTTGTCTGATATTTCTCTTAGAACAAGCTGCTCAGATAATGTCACCACTACTAAAAATGTCAAGGACATACTTATGTATCTAAGTTCAAATTCTCTTCATTAAAATGAATGATTGGCTCATCTTTGAGCAAACTGCATAATTGGCTGACTCTGTGTAAAGTCCTTACTGTTCTCCTTCAAGAAAGAAGCACAATCTTCTTAGTGCCCAAAACATAGATCCCAACAACTGTGAAGGTGACTCTAATACTTCACACAAACTAATATTGGCTAACCCTGACTTCATTCTGGCAGGCTTCCATCTCCATAATAAAGTTCACTAGTCAAGTTGTGAGCATCTAATTTTGAACTGCATGCAAAGGGATGACCTTGTTCCACTCTAAAGAGAAAGAAAGAAAGAAAGAACAGCCTTACAGGGTAGGACAATTCAATTACACCTTTCACCTTAGGTGAAGAAAACTTCTGAAGTTTTCAATCCAGACCCAGAGAAAAAAAGACTGCAGATTTGATTTTGAATCTCCTGACATCAGAATAAATCAAAGCATTTTTGTTGACCTGAAGAGAATGAGGCTTGAAAGCAATAGGATAAGCTACACAAAATTCTCACATAGGATGCATCCCCCACATTCAGGTGTTCCATAACACGATTGATTAAAATAGAGCCTTGGATGTGCATACAATAACACTAATACCTAAATGCCACACAGACCAGTCTGGGACAGTAATTACCAAGAGATGACCCAGTTCTGGTGCCTGGGGTCAGCCCTTCCACCCTATCCTGCAGGCAATTCTGAAACTGATCCCTCTATCTGATGTCAGGTAGCCCAGAGGGTCCACTCTCTGCAATGAGACAACAACTGACATGCAGATGTGTTTAAAAATATATATATCATGACATGCCCTGAAGGACTGTTTTCAATAGAACCACACTATGCCTTATAGCATGCCACCAATCACATAGCAAGGGCCCATCCTCCTAAGAAAGGGCATGAGTTATTCATTTCAGAGGGCAGATTAACAACCCTGACGTCCACTGATAGCTGGAGGTGTCCCGACCCACTCATACAACCACATTTCAAAAGTAGTTCAGCAATGGGCACAAGCTTCAGAAATGACAAAGCGCTCATCTAAATAATATTCCCAGAAACCATGAGGATTTACTTCGGCTGGGTTTCAAAGGGCTTCTAGAATGAAGGATTATTCTTAGGATGCTCACCTTTATTTTTGTTACAGTTTTTCAGTTGAAACCTGTCTTTCAGGCACAGCCCTTAATGCTGACAGAAGGCATGTGCTGCACTCTGCCACACCAGAAAGAGAAGTTTCTTAAGAGCCAACAACTACTCTGCTATGAGCTGATCGGCTGTTAATTCTACATGAAAAATTTCCACTGAAGTGTGGATTGTCCAAACATTTCCCATGCTTTTTGATCACTTGACACTGAGGTTCACCAATTTACGAATGAGCAATTCAATTTCACAGTTGATATTTTTCAACCCTTGCTTGTCAGCTTGTTCAGGTGCAGGATGTGGATGTCTGTGGTGCATGGACTTTATTTGCACAGTATCCAGTAAAGAAACCCTTCAGCTGTGATTGTGAGAAATAAACACTGAAAAAAAAAGAGAAGAGCAAATCTCCGGATGTGTTGCTGAGTAACTGCACTTACAGCTACATAAAAATCAGAGAGCATTCACACAGAACCCCTTTCAGACTTAGAGAATCACAAGAAAACCTTCCATCATATTTGCCCATTATGAAAGCAGTCAGTCCTCAGCATTTCAAAAAGCACAACATCTTGTGGGAACTGATACTATGATTCCTTAGTCGGCTTTGCTGAGGAGCAACATTGATAGCTTAGAACAAAGGAAAAATGAGAGAATATTTAAATCAAGAAGGGCCCAGTGAAGCATGTAATTGGGAGAGAAACTCAGGTAAATGGCCATTGTACCTGTATCAGGAAAGGGCATTGCCTTAATGATTTACATGAGTGAGAAAGGACAAGTTCATAACAGCCAGAGCACTGTCACAGGAAAAAGTTGAAAGGAAATTTTAAGGGAAGCATAGGAGTCTACTCTGAAATTTAAAATGGGAACCCAAGGAGGCCCATTTCTACCTGGTTTCTCTGAATATAAAAAGGTAAGTGGGAAAGAATTTACAAGAAAATTTAAGATTTCTCATTAGTCATTAACAAATAACAACAGCAACAAAATAGTCTGTTTGTGCATTCATAGCTCATGCTGGGGTCTGCAAATGCAGAAAGCTCTGGCTTATGGAGAACAACTCCAAATGCTGCCAGAGCACAGAAGCAACTTCAGAGTCAGGGAAAGGTCAGGCACTGCTGAAAATATAGTACATGATTAGCACCCTGCCTAACAGAAGTATCTTCAGAAAATATAGGTGGTGCCCTATACATGCATGAGGGCTGCTCCAAAAGTAATGTCTCCTATTTTATTATGATGGCCCACAATGTCAGAGGTGGATGTTGGAGGTTTGATAGTAGAGGTTGAACCTTCCCACCAATACTCTGTTACGTGTTGTTGCTGTGTGACAGATGGCAGCAGAGGGGCAATCTGTCAAAATGGTGTCTAACATGGAGCTGAAGAAAAAGCATGTCATTGAATTCCTCCATGCAGAAAAAAATGTCACCCAGTGACATTCATCAACACTTCCTGAACATTTGTGTAGACCAAACAGTGGATATGAGTACAGTGAAGCAGTGGGTGGTGCATTTCAGCAGTGGCAACAGCAGATAATCTCCACTGGTGCAGATGTTTATGAGTGCAGCATGCAGACTGTTGTTCACAGCTAGGAAAAATGCACATCTAAAGGTAGCGACTGTGTTAGAAAACGGCGTTATGAAGCTTAGAATGTTCTCTGTCAAACAGAGTTATAATGCTTTTTGTATCTGCTGTAGTTTCCATGAAAATAAAGAGGAGGCATTACTTTTGGAGAGAACTTTGAATGTGCACATGCATATAAATATACGCACTGTTTTTACATACGAACACAAACACCCTCAGCTCTAAGCACCTCCTCACTGAGGCTCTGAAGAGGTGGCTAGAAAGACATTTAATAAGACCTTCAAGTCCCATAAACCCCTACAATAGCTTTTTGATACTATTTCAAATCAGTTATGAACTAATCAGTCATCAGAGCTGAGATTTTAAAAAGATAGAGAATCCTTCATAAATGGCATATATTTAACAGTCTGCTAAAACATAGTTTAAAATATTCTATCCAGTTTTATGATTTCTTTCTTCCTTCCAAGATATAAGAAAGAAGTGCCTTTACCTAACATGGGATCTTGCCTAGATTCCCAAGAATACCAGAGAGTCTGTCTCTTGCACTGGCCTGCTTAATCCCAGAAATGCTTTTTTTGTTGTTTTTGTTAGTTAAGAATTTCAAAATCTTGCATGGAAACGGACTATTTTGTAGACTTAATTTTTAGTTATGTTCCTGCAAAGCATGATAATCAATGACTACCTATCAAAATTAACTAGGTGGGAAACAGGAACCTTGCTTACAGACTGCATGTGACTTAGAATTGGTCCTTCCATCAGCACTCTTGGGGAAGCTTGAACTCAGTATGTTAACAAAGATTGAGCACATTTCTCAATATGTTCAGGTTTGGTGTTCAAACTCAGCCTTATGGGCAAGGGAAAGTAATTTCATGAGAATGTCTATGTGAGAATTAGTCACAAAATTTGAAATGCCGTGCAAAAAAGCTTCCGTGCACCCATGATGTTCTGGCATGGAAGTAATGGTATGTTTTCGATTGCTCTGAGCACTTTTTGGACCACTTTCCCAGCTCTCATTTTTTTCCAAAGATGGGTGGAGAACAGTAACAGTAATAACAGCAATGAGTCTGTTCAGATAACACGTCCAGGTTCAAACAGCCATTGATAAATGCATTGCTACCTACCAGACCCCATTCTGCAGTTGCCCCCCAATTGTTATGTGTATATTTTGGAATTAGACTCCCTTCTGTACCAGTGTAACTAACTAGACAGGCAGAAGGCCAGTAGTTTTATCTTATGTTTCGAGTCGACAGAAATGGCAAATACGTTTTCATCAACAAAAATATTTTTCAGAGGTAAGGATTGAGCTTTCTCATACACTTTACTTGAGACAAAACCCACCAGTCATGTGGTCCCTTGTACCTCCTGGAAGGTGTCACGCTTGCAGGGTGCTTCAAATCTTCTGGCAGAGCTGGGTGGTAGAAGGAGGTAAGGCACTCTAAGCCATCTCAGACCAGGGAACAGTCAAAGAGTCACATTTTCTGTAGTCCTGAAGGACTAGTGCAGGTTTTCCTCAGAGTATTCTGGAAATCTGAGTGAGTAGATGGGAGGAAGAGGAGGAATTAGCTTCTTCTCTGGAACTACTGACACCTTTTCAAATGCAAGCAAGTAACAGTAACAGGAGTTCCAAGGAATAAGATTTCAGGACAGATATAACCAAGATGCACTGTCATTCCATAATATTGCCAGTTTCTGTTGGTAAAAAGATACAAGCTCTGAAATGCATATACCTACCAGCCCAGTCCCACAGGCATCTCAGGCTGACCAAACCTTATAACCAAACACTCCTGTCCCGGCTGGCCTCCTGGGGCCCTGGAAATGAAAGTGGAGAACTTGAAGGAGAATCTTTCACTGATGCAGTGACTAGGATACACCTATTCTTTTGCAATAGAAAATGATGAAGAACTTCATAGAACCTTTTTCTGTGTCCCCAAATCATTGTGCTGGCATAGATATGACTCTGAAACACATTTCAGCAATCAATTCTGCTTTAGTTTTCACACAGTAAAGTGCAAAACATTATGTATGACCCTCCTAATTATAAAATTGCAAGAACCATTAAAATTGCAAGGATAGATTTCAAGCCAATTAATACCACAAGTATTAATTGCTGATTGTATCTGTGATCCCCTTCAGCACTGTGGAAATCACAAGTGGGAAGTTAAAGAATCTGGAGTAAACATGTTAAGCAATATAAGCAATTCAGAATCTAGGTGCTTTTAAGCCTACGAAGGATGCCTAAAACCCTTCTGGGTGAGGTATGAAAGTAGCACCAAAAGAAGTCACGACAGTTACAGAACTAATTTGTTGCTATGTATACTAGCAGGGCATAAATGTATGCCTTCAAGCTGTCCAACTGACTATGCATAGTACTCATCTGTATGCCAGTTGCTTGCTGTATTGTCCCTGGTTACAAATAACTCCTCTGACATGCAGTAATAACCCACACATTGCTGTTGCAAATAGATACACACCCAGATTAATGTGGAACATGAGAAACTACTTTTATATTGCGTGCTCTTCTTTTCTGTTTCCTGGAGAGAGCTATTTCTGGTTGCTAGAAGCACTTTTTAATGGGACCATACAGAACTGGACATTACCCTCTTGTTTTACAGCAGGTGTTCTGGACTTAACAGCAAGAAATTCTGCAATTAACCCAGAGGCTTATTGATCTGGAACGACAGAGAGAAAAACAGTTTGTTTTTCTTAGTTATACGATGTCCATAAGCCACCAATACGATGTTGCTGTGGTAAAAAAGAGAAATACAATTATGAAGTGAATCAAGTGAAGTATTTCCACTAGTCTTCAAAATGAATGATTCTTGAAGTGGAGTCATAGGATAATCACAAGAATTTACAGACTTTTCAACAGATAGGAAAAAGGAAAGATTTGGTTTTGAATCCAAAAAGCATCATCTCAAGCACTCATTAACCATAAGTTAAAATTGTGAATAAACACAAGCTGAAAATAGAGATTGATGCTCTCTTGTTCTAGAACAGACTTTTTATAAGAGCTGCGAGAGCAAAGATAGCACTAGCTCTAGATATTGTAATATATATATATATATATATGAAAATATTAATTTGATCAATTTTGGAAGTGACTTTATATCTTCGCTACAGTAGTAGAAGACTTGAGCAATTAATGAAAGAAACCTTTTCAGTCCTACAGCTATCACATTATGGTGAAACAATTATTTTACTTACGCATCTTGTAACAGAAAATGGAGCATAGAATAAAGCAATTAACTTTTAAAAACACCTTCAGGAATGTCCACACTTTCATGACAACCAGTTTTGTACGGGCAACATTTGCACATATAGTAGAGAGCTGCCAAAGAAGACAAACAAAGGGAGATTCAGATACTGCTGTGAACAGCATGGCCAGTAGTCCCTCTCAGTGCAGTCTGCAATTTTCTAGGCAGACAAACCCTGCAAAAGGAGCACTCCCCCTGAGAAGGGCAAGCCCTTGCCATGGATATTCTGTCTCTGTCAAAAGACAGAATAAAGAGCTGCATGAGCTACTAGCCTAACCCTGCAGGGGACTTACACCTTCAAACAAGAATTTTGCAGCATTTTCATAAGGAACAGTAGAATTGACAGTTTGCCATGGGAAGATACCTTTGCAAAACAAGCAAAAGATCCTGCTTGATGAAGGGCAGGCTGCTCTATCATATCCGCAGTATAACCAGTCTCCAGGGTTTTAAAGTTCATGGTATCAGAGTCTTGCAGTGTGCAACAGGTGAGATTCTCTAATTGTTACTTCACCTTTCAAGTTCTTACAAAACTGGAAGAGTAAAAAGACAAAAGCAGTCCCCTCTACCCAAAAAAGGAATGTCGTCTACAGTGAATTTATTTCCAGGAAATTCTTTATGGTTTTAACATCTAGAAGCAGAAAAAGAGATTTGTTTGCCACAAGGCATGTATCTGGCTGAGTGTCATGCAGTCAATCAGACTTTGAGAGCACATTTTAAGAAATCTCTGTATCCACTCGTCTCACAAGTATTCCATTATGGACCTATGCTGCCGTTACAGGAATTCACCAGGGCAAAGAAAAGCAGCTGCTCAATCTCTGCTGTTCCATACAGTAAACAAGTATGCTGAAAACCTTTTTACAACCCATGCAGCTCTGCACTATGGCAGGCTCTTGGCTTGTCTGTTTGGAAACCAATACACTTCTCTGCCTAATAAATCTGAAAAGAAATTGAAGAGTTAAGTGAATGCTGAAGCACTTTTATGAAGTTCTCAGCTAAGAAGCAGCATTTGTAGTTGAAACTTTATGGGAAAAATTTTTGCTTGGATACAGCGAAAGTATCTGTTCTACCTCATATGTTTCTCAGCATGGAGATATGTGGGATATACACCTATTCCTGAGAAACGTAGCTTCTGAGAAGTCAATAAAATTTGCTTGAAAGGAAGAGGAAAGGAAAGGATAGAGTTTCTTCAATTTTTCTTTTTCTACCTTTTTTATCATTTGTAGATTTTAGTCATCGAACCTGGAAAAGATGCAGAGGAAAAGGGATTTGCTTGTGTTGTTTACAACTCTTAGATGTCTTTATTCTGACTTGTTTGTATATTGTTGCTAGCATCTAAGCTGTGAACAGAACAAGAGCCAATAGTGAGCTCTGCAGGGACAGTAAAAAGCTTCCCAGGTATCCTAGAAGATGCAAAAGAGATTGCTCACATTGCGAACAAGTTTGACAGCAGAGATAAAACAGACACAGTTAGTAGCTGGGAACCTGTGGTCTATGCTAATGACACGTCAAAAAGTAGTATAAAGTTTTCCCTGCAGGTGATCAGGCAGATGAAACATTATAAATTTGCAGAAAAGACGTCTGATTTGAGTCTTCTCCTTATCCATGTCTTAATGCCTCCTGTGGAATTAATTTTCCACAAGAAAAAACACAGAAGCAAAGACAGAATGGCATGCCTTAAAGACTTTTTGACACCTTTCTATTCCTCTGCACTCTATGCAAGAAATATTCCCTGTTAAAAAACTGACTAGCTTCTTTATGTCACTAATATTATGGTATTCTAGCTGATTCCTTGATTAGCTGACTTTTAAATCCAGCTTTTAAAGAAAACTAGTTAAGTATGAAGGACTCGGAAGGGCTTTGCTGGTTTGTTTTTCTTGTTGCTTTTTCCTGTTTCATAGTTTGTTAGTTGCTTTTTGTTTGTTTGTTTGTTTTTTATAGAAACTTTCTAATCATTATACCTTCTTGCAACCCCTGACCAAGCATGTATTTTTAGTATTATTCTCTGTGCAGCTCCTGGGTAATCTAACAGTGTATCTTTAGGTCAAGTTAAAAATAAGACAACTCTGCATTAAAAAGCTTAAAATGGAGTGGCATGCTTTGAACAAACATGAGAACCTTTTGCTTTCCCCTCAGCTGCAGAGCTACTGAGATGTAATTCATTTATTGATCTCTTTCTCTGAACTTTAATAAAACTTTGCTATGTTTTGTACCTGGAAGAATAGTTCTTAGAATAATTTCCAATTGCTTTTCACTCTAAAGTATGCTCTGGTTAATTATTAGTCCCTTTACATAATTTGCTGGACTGTGTTTTTGGTTTATGCCAATTAACATTTCCTTAAACAGATGGATGTTGGTATATCACATAGCCCACAAGACGTCTGTTAAGGTGGGTCTACCTAAGTGAAAGCCAGCTTCATTTCAGTAAGATTTGCTAATGGGTGTAACGCTTTGATTATTTTATGTCAGGATTATGAACTTATCTTCTTTATATGCTTAGAATGGTTCTGCAAAATTTCTGCCCTGCGTTCAGTTTGTGGCTGGGAACACTGAGCTTATGGAATGAGTCTCTTATGCACAAAAATAAAAGAAATTAAATGCTTTAACATAAGTAATTGCTACTTCTGCAAAAAGCAAGATGGTTATTTAATTTTTATACTAGTAAATACGTATTTGTGAAATTAAATAGTTCAGTGTGCTTCCCTAAGACATTTTGGCTAGAGTCACCTCAGACTTCTAAATGAAAGTAGAAATATAATCTTATCGGTTCTTAGACTGATCCAATAAATGCACATTTAAATCTGGGCAGCTTCTCTTTAGCTGTAATACAGTTGCCATTGAAAAAGCCAAATATGCTTACATTTTCACTATTTCAAGAGTGGGAAATGAGTGGTGAGAAGTTCCGTGGGCTCTAGAAACTGCTGGGCAGCCCAACAGGGCAATATACCGGTCTTTGCAGTGAGGTAGCCCAGAGAGCACACCTCCAAATTCACCCAGCTGTAACAGCCATCTGAGTCCACAGGTCCTCCAGCACTCTGCACCCAGGAGGACTCACTCAGGAGAAACCTCAGCCCTGAGTTTATTCTCTACGCTTGTGTAGTTTCTAGCTCTTTGCAGATCTAGATCTTCCTGTCTATATCTATGCACGTGTGGATGTGGGCAGGTGTATCCTAACATTCAGAGTGATTTTGCATGGCAACAGAATAGCTTTCCAGTGTCCTTTATGCACACAGGAGTCCCTGAAATTGTGGGCAGTACCTACTGAACTATGCATCAAAAACCATAAACAAATACCGTCCATTCCCCACTGTAAATCAGAGCAGCACTGATGCAAGGAGTGTAATACAAAGAATAAAAATACACAGCCAAAACCATAATTTTCAGAGTTGTTCATTCTCAGAGGCTTACAGAGTCTACAGGAGAGAGGTACTCGTACATTTAGATCTGTCACCTTCCCCATCTTCTGTATTGTGCAGGCTGGAAGCTTTGTGTGCAAATGAGGTGACATGCAGAGCGGGACAGCTGGTGTGCTGTCACATCCCCACAGAGAGCTGCTGCCCTCCTCATCTCCACACGCAGAATGGGCAGCACTGGCTGTGACATAGCACAGCTATCCAGCAGCGTTCATGGTGGGGAAAGGCAGAACAGACACAGTGTAGGTTATTACTAAACATCTATAGCTGAACTGTAAAAAAAAAAAAAATATTGTTTTGCTGTTAGAAAACTCATTCATTGTTGGTGGAGATGCTGTGGAAATTAAAAAACAGAATTTCTGTCAGGATTCACAAAAAAAAGGAAATTTGTCTCATCTCACCTTATGAAAAAATTAAGAGTCTAAACACAAAAAATATGGCATTTTTTTTAATTTCACAGAAGAGTTGTGACAGTTCTCAACACACTCTTGAAGGTCACCATAGTACCTCAAGGTCAGCAGTATGAGAGGATTTACCCAAAACAAAACACCACCCATGATGATTTATAATAGGGGTGAGTCACTGTGAACTCCCTGAATGTTTCTGCATGGGGAAGGAGGCTCAGATATGGGTCTATCCATCACTTTGCTGAATCAGAGCCAGTTGCTCTAAAACTGGAAATACCAGCTGATAGCATGCTAACATCTTTTTTAATCTAACACCAGGCCTTGGCAGCTCATGCCCTTCCTTCATCTGTTCTGGCATTTCTAAACCAATCCTACACAACAAGCGGAATAAGTTGAGCTTAGAGGTAATGGCACTTATGCTACCCAATGTCTGAGTACTGCTGCAGTGACAAGAATATCAGATATCCAAGAAGTATAGAGTTAGTGAACTCATCCCATCCGTAGTTTTGTGCTGTCTCTCTGTGATGTCCCTTCAATCTCCAGAAAAATGTTTGTACTTGTAGCATACTAGGTGCTTATGGCTAACCTACCTGTAAAGCAAACATCATGAAAGTTCATCTCTTCCTGTCAGTAATATGTGCCATTTCACTACTCCATCATGTTGGTATGCATCCACTGGAGAGAAATCCCTTCCAAGCATTGCTGCCTGCTGATGAGAGAAAACCATCACTGACAGATCTATGATAGAAACCAAAAAGCATGTTGATTGCTCTTCTTCTCATGTGCACAGGGCATCCTCACAAAGCATGAAAAGCCAACCAAGTATATTCACAGGAACACCTCTGCACTTAAATGCTCTGCTGAGCCTGAGCCTTGACAAATGTCTTCAGATTCCCTGTGCCTGCCTCCAAAGTGCATCCATTTTCTTTCAAGGATGCAGATGTAATAAAAGCCAGATTTGTCTTGTCCCACTGTGACTCAGGTGCCTTAGCCTTAGTAATGCCAAGAGCTGTGTACAACTCCATAACCTTTTCCCTAAGCCACTGAGGCAGCATTTCCAGAGGCTGTGTCAATATTTTTCCCTTCCTGTTCTCAGTCCACTGCACTCTTACTGTTGCTTTCATAGTCTTGTCTTTGCAAATTCTGAAAGTTGTACAGTGGGTTCTCATTCACCAGTAACACGGGCACCACTGGCATGGAAATCAATTCTCATTGCCCCTTTTCTTTCATTCCATTTTGAAGATTTTGCTTTATATTGTACAGATCCAATGCACAGTGCACAGTGAAGCAGTTCATAGTCATGATAATCCTCACCACACATTAACCAATAATTGATGTGTGCCAACATGTAACAACCAGACCACAAGCCACTTACGCTCATTTGACACCAGAGCCCAGAAACAAAGAACTAAGTAGACCCAAGACATGCAATATTTCATCTGGATATGTGCTGCACAGGCTCCACTACATACACTACATACATTGCTGCATGTCAATGCAGAGACAAAGATTAAGGCTTAAAACTGGGCTGAAACTACAATGAGGACTCTCTGAATGGGTGTAGTACCAGGAATAATGGAAAGTCCTTAATACAGCAACAGTATTTCTGGAAATCACAGGAGTAATCTGTTATATACATCTGAAACAGGTAATTAATCATCCTACCTACAGGCTTTTGGTTTTTTCCTCAAATGCTCTTTTAAAATAATATAGATGTAAATGAAGAAGACACTGTTGGCCTGAAATATGAGTAATCTCTTGGTGTTTCAATGCTTCTGCAGTTCTGCTTGCTCAAGAGAGGAAGAGCACTGCTTCCTCTGCTGCTTTAGAAAAAGTTAATGCAATGGTCACAAAATCTTACTATATGGTTCAGTAGTCACAGGGGAATCAGATACTGGCAAAGTCAGAAAATATGAGCTGAAATACAAAGCAGTGGATAGGATTTCCACTTGAAAGTCTCAGCTTAATTTAGCAGCTCTGGAAGTAGCCAGTCACATATAAAGTATATGGGCACTCTTAGGTTTTCTGTATGGTTTCTCTGAGGAAAAGCAGAGGCCAGACAGTTCGGCATGTAAATGAAGCTTGCTTCTTTTAAGATACCTATAGAAGAGAGGCAATTTTAGGTTAGATTTCTGTAAAATCCTTCTCTGTGGGAAATGCCATATTGTAATGCATCCTTCCCTGCCCCCTGCAGCATTTCATAAACCCTTCTCTGCGGGAAACTGTATGTTTCAGCTGTCGTGTTCCAAAACTTCTCAATTGCTTTAAATTTTAACTTGATCATGATATGTTCAGTCTAAACTTAATTTCTTTCAATGAAGCATGTTTTCCTATTCTTAGAGTTAAAGAGTTCTAAATATCATGTTTCATCAATGAGAGAAATAGCATTATAACTACAATTATGGCAATAGTATGAAAATCATTGTATCATTTTATTTCCTAAAAGGGTAGAAAAACAAGCCAAATAACACAATGTAGAAGAGAGTTTCACAGGAAAACTACTCCCCAAACTGTTCACAGTACCTTTTCTATTGCTCGCCAACATAGTAAAACTTGACGTCACAAGCACTGTTGACAATAACAAAACTTCAGGTATATGCCTTCCACAAATTTTAAAATATGCATCCATTATTTCAGACAGGCCTCTGTTTAGAAATATAGCAGATACATGTAAAACTACCTGCACAAACACAGCCTTTAGAATAGTCATTTTTCTAGAAATTATATTTAAGCAATGTAATGATTTATTTCTTTTATAAGAGAATGGGGAAAAAAAAGCAGTTTTCAGGATGCTGAAGTCTTTGAAACCTATTGTCTAAGTAGGAGTTTGTATTTAACACCTCACTCCATTGCAAGGACACTGTATATATATCAGAGAGGAAACATAACTGCTGCATTTCTATACCTAAGGATCAATCTTCCCCCTCCTTTGCCTCGGGTATAGCCTTTTCCTATTCAGAGACTAATGCACCACTTTAAAATTGACTTTGGTCCTGAACACATAGAGGAAGAATCTGGAGGAAATATCTTTGCTGCCTCAAATAAAGAACAACATGCAGGAGACATCAATGCTTGCATTTCCTGGGCATGTTGTTCTCTTCTGAGGCTAGAAAAGCACTGGCATATAGCGGGAGCAGTGACCTGGATGCGTCAGTCTTAGGGCTGCTTCATCTGCTTCAGTCACAGCTTCAATCTGAATGCGTCCGCAGTAGAAGTGTAAACCTTCTGCCTGTCAGCAGGAGAAGGAACTGTGCTGTAAGACCCTGGTGCTGCCTTGGCAGGCACAAAACTCCCAGTAAGAGATCCTGCCTAAGGCTGTGGTCTCAAAGGAGCTACATTATCTTTCTCTCTTGTATGTTCTTCTCCTGAAAGGAAAAGTAAACCAACAAAAACTTTTCAGAAAAGAATCAGTTAAGGCTGTGTTTTGGTGAGGGGGATACTGACTGGTGATAGGACAAGAGGGAATGGCATCAAGTTGCAACAGAGGAGGTTCAGGATATTAGGAAACAGTTCTCAGAAATATGGTTGATGCATTGGAACAGGTTGCCCTGGGAGGTAGTGGAGTCACAGTCATAGAATCGTAGAATGGCTTGTGTTGGAAGGGACTTCAAGGATCATCGAGCTTCAATACCCCTGCCGCAGGCAGGGCCTCCAATCTCTGTATCTAATACTAGACAAGGCTGCCCAGGCTCCCATCCAACCTGGCCTTGAACACCTCCAGGGACAGGGCATCCACAACCAACCGTCCCTGGAGAAGCTGAAGAAACTTGTAGATGTGATACTTAGGGAAATGGTTAGCGGGCATGCTGGGGATGAGCTGGTGGTTGGACTACATGATCTTGAGGTATTTTCTAACTTTGATGATTCTGTGTCTGTTTATGAGTGGAATAGACACAGCCAGCTCATCTCCATGTCTACCACACAGCCATCATTTGGCCACAGCTTTGTATTTAACTGGCTTCTAACTGATAACTTAGCACCTGGATATGTTTCTCATGATATGACATCTCAATTCCTTTACCAGATGAACCTCCCTAAGTGCTCCCTACAGCTAACAGTGCCAAGATGCAAATGGCTTTTTAAAAATTCTTTCCCATTTCTGTATCATGGTCTGAAATGCTATTCATCAGCTTTTCACTATTTCGCCCTCATTCCATAAATCAAATAGGAGGATATAAAAAATATTCATCTCACTGGTAATGCTCTGATTGGGCAATGATCCTTGCCTATGCTGAGGTGATGGATTATTGCACTTTTGATTAAATGATGGTTGTAGAGAGACACCATCATGGCATGCTATACTTCCTCTGATGGAGAGCATTGAAAGTGAGAGATGTGACTGTTTATGTCAGGCTATTCTAAGGGCTGTAAACCTCATTTTAAAAGCAAGCCAGTTACTGAAAACAAAAATGAAAAGAAAAAAGCCTCTAGCTTTTTTCTTGCCAAAAAACACATCCTGCCAAACACATCAACATATCTTTTGTAACGATGTGTGAGTGGAGAGTAGAGAAAATCCTTTGCTGGAACTTGGCTTTCAATGAAAATCAAGAAGCCATATTCTCTTGGCCTCCTTTTCCAATCTTTACTTCTTTTTTGTGCCTTTTCCCAATCTGTGCATTTCATGCGTTTTTAACCAAGCAACCTTCTACGTAACCACAGTCTGCATGAATGTCTGTGAAGCAGCCTGTGGTGCATTTCCACCTGTATTTTCAAGGTCTTCTAGCCTGTCTTTGTGCAAATCTTTTTCAAATTCACCAAACTTGGAGGACATCGTTACAAGGGAGTGCTATAACTACAATTCACCTCAGAACATCAGCTATTTTAGTTTCACGTGCAGGTAACAGTTTATTCCCTATCTCCATTCTTAGCACATTTACTTAATTTTCTCAGGCAAACCAGCCAACTGTAAAATCAAATTATTTAAAGAAGATTATAGGATAATGAGCTAGTCAGCATTAGTATAATAATCATAGTGATGTGCAGAACACTGAATATTCTGTTTTTCATTGTAGAAAATATGGCAATATGCTAGTACGTAAACAGATGAGTTTTCTAGTGGCAAAAATAACTGGTCTCTTATGTATTTCTCTCTCTTAAGTAATATATTCCCTTTTAAACCTCACTCAGTGAAATAAAGTTCTAACACTTGATTACATCAATAGGCATTGGCTCAACAAATTCATTGAGTCCAGTAAACATCCACATAAGGCAGTGGAAACAATTCCAACTGCTTTTTGTATTCTGTAGATCATTACCTGTAGATTCCAGCTGATCTAGAGCATTATGGAGTAACACTCTATAGAAAGCCTGAGCCACCAACATCAGCATGAAGTGAAAGGCTAATTTTTGAAACTTCCTCCATCCAATGGAATATTAGATGGAGGCCATTCTTACTAGAAAATAAAGATTTTCTTATTCCATCTGCTTGTCACATATGACAGTAACTCTCTAAAGAATGTGCAGGGACAATGTCAGAGAGATGGCTACTTGCAGAAATCATTGTCTCTCTGTGGGACTGTCTCACTTTACAGATCATCTACAAATTGTTCATAAGAAAACAGTAAATAAAATCAAATAAGTAAGAGGTTTTAAAACTCACCTCTTACTTAAGCTGATCTTGTTAGATTTAATGCATGTAAAATAATCCCAGATAAACTTTATAAGTTCAGTTCTTACATAGATTTCTTACTTTTTCTAACTGATTAGATGTGTCACTTTCAATTTTTTCTATTTCAAAAGCAGGCAAAAAAAAAAAAAAAACACAAAAGAAAAAGCAAAAATCCAAAAATCCCCATTGATTCCTTTGAGGAATTAAGATGCATCATTTCTTACAGCTTGAAGTGTTTCAGAATATACCAGTTCGTATTCACCCCATTTCACATAGGAGATTTCAATATAGAGACATTTTCAATAAGATGTGAAGGAAATATCCTTCTGGAATCCTATACACAGAGCTATGGCAGAAGGGCTGTTTTCAAGCTGTGGGTGCCATTTCAGTGGAATTCTCCAGAGAAAACTATGTACTTTCCAAATATCTACATTTATAGTACTAAACAGAGAAGTTGTACATTGCTACAGTTTGGGCTGCACAAAACATCCTCCTGCTTTCAGTTAATTGATCCCTGTGTCCACATAAATATGCCTAGTTTGATGTGCACTCCATCTTTTGACAATGTTTCACTGGGTTAATTTTATTTATTTTGAACAGAACACTGAAACAAATGTTAGATTTAATTTTTTTCTACAGTGTGCATTAAGGATTCAGAGAAAGTTATCGAATAACTGTCTTTCCATTAGTCATAGATTTAATGAACATTCATTAGTATTTCTGATATATTTAAATTAGAATGCCTCCTCTCTACAGTACAATGCTGATTTTCACAGTATATAATATATTCAGAAGCTGCATTAGCATTATCAGATAAATCTCACAAACTTCACTGGGACTTAGGCACAAGATTAAAGTTTTCCTGAGAGGAACAGCTCCTTTGTGCTCATGACTTTTATTTGCTAATCCCACAGATGAAAAGATCTATATGTCACTACCTAATCCTAATGCACTGACCTACACAGCTTCCTCCCTTAGGAAGATACTGAGAACCTGAGAAACATTTAACCTGATAAATTTTTTGTAAAAATTGAGAGTATGTGGTCTGATCCTCTTTATCCCTTACTAAAAATACTTTATAAATATAAATATGTTATTGCATACACATTTATGTATCCTTTTTATGTATACAAACAGGAACGGGTTGCCCAGGGAGGTCGTGGATTCCCCATCCCCAGAGGCATTCAAGGCCAGACTGGATGTGGCTCTGGGCAGCCTGGTATAGTGGTTGTTGACTGTGCATATAGCAGGGGGATTGAAACTAGATGATCATGGTGGTCCTTTTCAACCTAGGCCATTCTATGATTCTATGATATGCTGTACGTATATGTACATACATTCATTTTCCACGTCTTTCTTCAACTGACTCATCTGCATACCTGGAATTTTCTTTTACTTTTCACACGCTTTAACTATACTGAGTAATTTCCCTCTCTTTCCTCTTATTACTTGTCAAAGGTTCCAAAAGGCCCACAACAATACAATCAGAAAAAATGACACTGAAATAGATTGAACAGTATCTTCACCATTAGCTCTTGTCATGTCAGGATACTACTCTCCTTCCCCCTATTTTTTGCTGCAGGCAAAACACATAAGGATGCCATGCCCTTTGTTTTGTAATTTTCATAGAAAATACATTAAAATAAAAGAGGGCTGGATGCAGTGTAAGAGCAACATGTTAACTACATAAACCTATCAGAAGCATCATTACTGCTGCATAGCACAAAGTGATTAGAGCATGAGAGATGGTTAGAGCCAGTTTTTAATAACATGCTGTGATTCATTCGAGTACAGAAGATGTAAAATACATTGTCTGGACAGTCAATAAGTAGAGCTAGACACAGTACCACACAAAGCTAATTTCTAAATAGAATTTTAAGTAATCACTGTCTATTATTTTACCAGCCACGGACATTAATGTCTTTGGGGCCTGTCTGGGACAATTAGAGGGATCAATCAGCAGCTGCTCATTAAAAATTATCTACCTTGTATTTACAAATAAAATTTACACAGATGATTCACAAGTCACAAAAACCAGTAAATATCAGAAATTATCAGAAATTTGCCCATGCCAGATCTTCCCAAATAACAGACTTGTTTTTTCTTGCCCTCATGTGCTTCCTCTTTGTTGTTTTGAAGGCAATATCCTCATGTTTGACCTCCAAACAAACACCAACTAAGCCAATCAGGAAAACCTACTGGCAGGAAACATCAACCCATCAAATATGAATCAGTTCAATATTTAAGTCAGCAAATAGGTTTCCTGTGATTTCAGAAGGAACTCAGTCCAAGACGTTGCTTTCTCTATGTGGTACTTCCCCTGTACACTTGCAGTTGCGTGGCAGCTAAACCCTATCTGTCCTCACCAGGTATCCATATCCACTCCAAATTTTGATAAGCATTCCTGGAATAATTCAGTGATTCATTTTTCCAAGTCAGCAGATTATATATACTTGTGTGAGTTTGTGAATTTATGTCACAAACGATGCACAAGCAATTCCTCATCACCCCCTGACTGATGCCCAGCCAGTCCCTGGGCAGCAAAAGAGAGATAACTCCCATCCCCTTTCACAAAATGTCATATGATGTGGAGTATCCCTTTTGCAGTTTAAGTAATTTGTCCTAGTTCTGTTCCCTCCCAGATCCTTAGGCTCTGCTTAGCACACAACTATAAACACCAGTATATACTCCTAGAAAAACATAGCTTCATATGACACACTCCAAAGAAAGCAATTCTGTCCCACCTGAAAGTAGGGCAGACCATTGGAAAATCATCTACACTGGGACTTAACAATATGCCACACCAACTAAAACTAGATCCTTTGATTCTTTTCCTATAAACTCTCTGAAGATGTTGTACTTGATTTTTAGCTTTACTCCAGTGCTTGGAAATTAAAAAAAAAAATTATCTTGAAATTGCTAATGCCGTCACAAGTGGGTAGACATCACTGTTATTGCATAAAATGAAATATCTTTCAGTGCAAATAAATATTTACCGTGAAGGAAAGGTAAGTTAACTGCTTTGATCAAAGTTTCTCCATACAATACACAACTGATTGTTGTATGCTGAATGATAAAGCGCCAAACTACTGTCATTGAACTTTAGTTCTAAGTATGGATGAGCTGTTCCCTCAAAGTTACATGCATCAAAGTTGTCACAGAGCTTCAGAAAGACTTTTAGAACATATGAGAACAGATGTGTTCTATTGTAAACCAGGAACAGTTCATCCATCAGAAGGCAAACCAAAAATGATTACTTCTTAAGGTAAAAAAAAAAAAAAAAGGAAACCCTTCCTTCCTTCAAGTACAGGTACAATTCAAACTCTTTGTTAGCATCACAGGATGTAGATACTTCTCAGCCTACAAAAAAAATACCAGAGTTCTTTAGTCTCATTAGGTAGCCATGACACTTTAAAAACAGGCCCAGTGAAATCTGGGAAAGAACACAGCCTTCAGCAAGACAAGTTCAGAAGTGTAACAGAGAAGTTGTTTTCCTTCTCTCAAAGATGGATTCACTTACAGCTGGGCTGAGGAATAGGGGATTGCATTTTCATAAGACATTTCAGTGCCAAGAGAAAATAAAAGCATTCTAAAACAATAACAAAGTAATAGTAAGAGAAAATAGGGGATAACCAGTGAACTGTGCCCAAACATAGTGACAGTGATGCTGATAATTTGCTATATCCATATCAGATTTCAGTATTTTGTCATATTGCTCCCAAAACGACATCACTTCATCATTTGAACAGAAATGCTGGAGAAGACATTACCAAAAAAAAAAAAAAGTATCAAGTAGTTTACTTCACAATTATCTTCAAAATTATTCACCATTTAGGAATTTGATCTGTGTCATATAACAGCCAAACACTGGTGTCAACTGCTATTTGGAAACTTCATGACAATGGACATTTGGCATTGGCTATCTTTATAGCAGGCTGATGATGTACTTGGTACCACTTTGCTTCCCAATGACAAGCACAACCCATTTCTGAGTGCACTTGTGCCTGGAGTGTGCCATGTTCCCAATAGATTACATGTCAAATGGTACAGGTATGCTACGTCTACTGATTTCCAGTACCCATTGTACACTATGTTTGTACGTTTTTTTCCAGTGTCACAGTAACCAGACAAAAGCTGAGCAAGCTGACCTGATTTTTCTGCATGTGAAAGGCCTGCCAAAAGTACTTTAGACTGCTTAATTTATTCCCCATGAGAACATGGAAAGAGCTTGGTAACATTTATTGTCCACTGCACCTATCTCATTCTGTTCTTGTAAGCAACATAAGTATAAAGAAAGAAAGGATTTATATTCCAGACCAGCTAGGTAGAATGGAAAATTAATAGCTTTCACTTACCTGAAAATAAAATGTTTTGCAAATTCATTTAAAGATTAATGTCCTTTTCTAAAGATATTAGTGCTCTAAGGGGTTAATGTTATCCCACAAATTAAAGGCTTAATTAAGTGTTTAATGCTTTTAAACCATACCCCCTTGTCCTGTTGCTATCTACAACTTTTTACAAGGGATGTTTATAAACTCCCTTTAAATATTGGAAGGCTGAAACAAGGTCTCCCCACAGCCATCTCTTTTCCAGGCTCAGAAATTAAATTTCTTTCACAGAAAATAAAAAGATGAACAATATCCATTTTGGAGAGAGCCAAATCTATTTTTCCACTTTTTAAAAAAATATATTATTTAATTATAATAATATTATTATTATTATTATGGCCATTATACCTAAACAGTTACTTTTACTCAAGCTGCAACCATACATTTTTAAATATAGACTGCTTGGAGACCGAAAAAAAAAAAAAGTGATGTCAGAACAGCAAAACCCATTCTCATCATGTGGTCCAACATGCATCTCAGATAATAGGATTGCAATGACAATCAGACAGTGAAGGACCTACAGAGATAAAATGCTGACTAATTAGCAAAATGCAGGAAGGGGTGCAATGATGTGATTCTGAAAACAATTGGGGAAAATCTATTTAGAAGATGTCAACACAGAAAGAGGGAATTACAGTAAATAAACTGGAAGAATGAAAGTTGAGAGACTCACATTCGCTTTCATCTTGGCTACAAACATCCCGAATAACTCTGAACAGCTCAAGTGGGTTGATATTTCTTAATTTGTGCATATTTGTCCATTAAATTTCACAGTTCCAACAAAATTAATACTTTACATGTCTAACGGTCATTGCATTTTGACATCTCAGATACACATTTACAAATCTAAATGCCTCTGCTTGAAAACAACTGCAATCTTAGTGCCTCAGCTTTCATGCTGATTGTGTAGTAGATGCTAAAAGATCTGTTGCATTGGCTGAAAAACTGATGGATTAATGATGATAATGATAGCAATGATGACTAAAAGATGAAAGCCCTAAAATGAAGTAATGTGCCAAAACATCAGTGTTATGGCAGACATCATGCTGAGGCCCTGAGGAAAGATCATTCCATTTTAACACAGCATTAATGTGACCATTAGAATGATAATTTAAATTGTTTGCAATACAATATCTTCTGCTAAGGATATTTTAATGTGGAAAAAATATACCAATGCATAGATTACTGTTAGACAAACAACTTCCACTTAGTCTTACTTGGATATAAATAAAATAGATGAACACACATGCACATGTACAGAGATTTACAAGTAGACACAAAACCAAGGCTAACCACTTATCCTGAGTTTATTTAAATGTGGTTTATAACTTCGGTAGGACCGAGGCTGCATGTAAGGGCTAGTGCCCTTACACTGCACCCAATTCCTACACACTGAAAGAGTATGCACAACAAAAAATGGTATTATTGAGGCAACACATAAATGATCTCATGTTCTCATGCCACCCTTGCCTATGAAGCAACCCTGTGGCCTTGCCTGGGTTATTCATGATGTGCCTCAGCCATGTTCAGTGACTATACAGCAAAGGTTGGGCTGTCCAGGCTTCAGGGTCATCGTGATGGTGGACCTTTTGAATATCAAAAAAGAGAAGCATAAGCATAGCAGTGGCTTTGAAAATAAATTTCAGAGTAATTTCTCATGCTAGTTCTTAATTAAAGAGCTATTTCAGGTTTTTCTATTTCATCTTACTGCTGGTGCCTGAAGTTCAAACAACCTTTCTGACTGCAGCAAAGGTCACAAACTGAGCTGTACTTCCCGATAGGAGAAATGAAAAATAATATCATGCTAAAATTAAGTACCATTTCTTTAATGTCAGGATATGATTTTGAAAAGAAAAAGCGTACATAAAAGATAAAAATTCTGCCTTACTGACAGACTCATGTGCAGTAGCTTCTCCTATTTCACTGTTATTTGCTATAATTACATTTATTGAGCCTGTTTCTGACCACTTGCCTGCTTACACAATGCTGGAGACTGTACTAACAGAATTACAAGCAGCTGCAGCCCTGCACTAAACAGGGGCTGCACACAGAGATAGGGGTGGAGCTCAATATGATGAAAACAAATGTCATGCTTGACAAAATCCCTTTATTACCTAAGATGGTGAGAGATAAATAGGAGCAGATCGGGGTATAGCCCAGGTGTGCTCCAAAGCTAAGAGGAAGAAACTGCAGAAGAGAGACGGGTTGGAATAAACCACCAGTCCACACAAAATGAGGACAGTTCTGCCTGAACTGATGCTTTTTTTCATTATCTTTTCAGAGATGGGTTCACTGCAACTGCTTCTGCTCACTGAAGTCTCTAGCAATCTTATACTTGCAGGAATTGTTGCCTACTGAATTCATTCTGGGACAGTGCCAGGGATTAATGATATCACATCATACACATAATAAATAACAGGATTTCTACTAATTAGACCAAGAACGCAACTCATACTTTCCATGTTTTGACACAAGATTTCAGAGTATGCCTGAGTTAGGGCATGGCTGATACCACACTGATAAGGAAGAGAAACCAACAGACCATCACAGAGATGGTCTGTTCTGGGAATTTTAATTTGTAAGGTAACACTATAAGATAGGTATCCTGCTATCTGTGATTTAGAGAAACTATGGAGACACTCCCAATTACAGTGAAGACCATGCGACCGTAGCTGCATCAGCAATCATGAACACACTTGGACTTAACCTACCTTTGCATGGCCGACCATTTGGTTTAATAGCAGAATTTCCGTTAAGCAGAACTGTTCTGACCAGTTTATTCAGAAAACACTAATGAAATCAAAATATCTCCTCTTTTCCATGAAAAGAAATACTATGGAAAAAAATTCTGTTATCTTCAAACAATTTCCCACAAGTACTGCTATCCGCATAAAGTAAATTGCTTGATTAGTTTCAGGTTTGCAAAAGCAGCCACTGGGTCACGCTGTCACTGTAGCAGATAACAGAAATGCTGTGCCTGAGAGCATCAGTGTTTGTGCATAACACAAAACCAAAGACAGCAAAGTTAGGCAAAATTCTGCTTTCACTTACATGAAGGTACTAACAGATATAAGTAAAAAATTGAGATGAACAGAGCAGCACAGATATGCACCAGCAAGAGATTTCAGTGCTTGCTTTCTTAGGGTCCCTGAGTCATACAGAAAGTAAGACAGAATTCATGTATTTACATCTGCCTTTCTGCAATATGCTGCTAAGTCTCTCAGATTTGCTCCAGTAATTGCTCAATTTCCTTCTCTTACCTGCATTTACTGACTCAGCAAAATATGCACTTTCAGTCCCAGCACTGTTGGAAATCTTTCAGTCTTCTTTCTTAATAAGTCTGTCAGTTGATACTTGGCCTTCCAGATCAAGCCAAACACTGCTTCTTCAGCCTGCATCTATTTGGAGGCATCCATTCTGATGCCTTTCCCTGCTTCTTCACTGTGAGTTCTAAGTTCTTTTTCAGATCGCTACGGTTTCCATGCTTATTTCTCAGACAACCTATTTCAAAGCATTGCTAATGCATCTACAGCCTCCTTTTTCTTCCATTTCTGCTTTGAAAAAACTGCAGTTCTGGCAGGCCATGTACGTAATATTTTGTCTTTTCTCTAGACCAGGATTCTGTTGTCCCCATTCCCAGAGTAATTTAGGGATTCCACACTGGCTGCGTACTTCTCCACAGATAACAGCTTTCCCTCTTCCTAGCTATGTTTAGGAGTCCAGCAGATGAAATGAAATGCCACACTCATTTCTTCTACCCAAATGCCTAACAATACTTTCCAGCTGTTGGAAAACATTGATTGAGACATAAACACAGATTTATCAGAAGAGAATCTAGGTCTTTGCCAAAGTACTTAATTAGAAGACCTGATTTCCTCTGTCATTTATACACTAAATACTCACTGTGTGGTGCTAAATATGATTAAATTTATGAATGAATGTCAAAAAGATGACAGGGGAGTCTGTTCTCTGATCAGTGCAGGACATCTCCCTATAGCTCAGTCTCAAAACACCCACCAGAAGTTTTTAAGCATTTCAAAAAGTACAAATTTTATAAATATCTGTTAACTTCTGCAAAGCATCATCTTCAAGCAGTCACTGTTGATATAATACTCTATTTAGTAGTTTACTCAAAATTATTTTGAAGTCGTTGTTTTTTTTCTGTTAAAATTGTTTATTTTCAGTGACAATGTTCTCCTCCATTCATTTAGACGATACATTTTTGTTCGTATGCTCCAGGTTGGTTGGCATCAATCAGAGAAATGCAAAAATAATAGAAAAGACATCTGTCTTGTGAATGCAGATAAACTTGCTCGAGCTAGTAAATAGGGGACAAGCTTGATTCAACCAGGCACTGCCAGATGTCAGCTCCTTCATTTGACTGTGCTAAGTTCTTTGGCAGAATAAGATTCTTATTGATAAGTTTAATTTAGTTCCTATTTCTTAGAGACCTTCACAGTAAGATTTAAAATACGTTTTCTTACATAAATCAGCTCTGCTTGTCCTTTGACCTTTTTCTGTCGTTGTTCCATAGACTTCAGCTGCATTGACAGACCTCTTTACTGCTGAGCCATGCAGGTGATGTTGGCTGAGTTGGGCTTTGTTAGGTTGTTTCAGTATTTACACCTCAGATTTTCCATATCTTGTCCTTTTTAACATTAAAGCATCATCTATGATGAAATTTAGTTTTACTTTAGCACAACTGCCTTCCAGGTACTATTTAACTCTGCTTCCTGATACTTCTTGGTGAGTAGCATTTCCAAGAAGCATGCACCTCCATTTGTCACTTCTATTTCTGTACAAACCTCTATGTAATTGCTCCAACTTGCTATGTATTTAAGGCATATCTGCAAATACATTTAACCCTTGAAAGATAAGACAAATAAGCATGTCTACAAACAGGTATATAGGAACATGCTAAACAAGTTCCTGTGTCCAATGCTTTAAGTAGCCCAAGATGTTTACAAAGCACAGCATAGGCACAGTGGAAGGATACTTGAGCCATGAAATACCCATGTGCCTCTTGTCCTATGACTAATTAAACAGAGCATGCTGTTGCCTGGAGGCAACTTGTCCAGTGTTTACTCAGAGAGCTCAAGACCCTGCTGCAGAGCCTTAGCCCAGTTCTAGCTCATGGCCATAAGAAAACAGAGGAAATATTTGCAGTTACTGAATAACATTCTACACATAAACACTTACTGCCATCTGCTTTTTATGGGTCTTGCTGAATTTCACAGGACAAAACAATTTATGGTTGCATGAATTGTACAAATTTTTACTTTGTGGTTTCATGTTCTATGGGAAGTACAGTAGAAAAACATCACCAGAGACTGCAAACAACTATAAAAAGCAATGCCATTCTAAATCAAAATTGACAAAGTAGCTGAAACAATGTGCCCTGCAGTGGAGTCCTCTTGGCAACATATTTGGTGGATCTCACTGAGTTGGATGCCATCACCCACAAGTCTGACCCAACAGACAATGAAGATGGCACTAAGTGGTAAACATGTCAACTGAAAATCCAAGAGTGAAACCATGTGAAGATAATGAATGCACTCAGAAGGCAAAGCTTATGGATCTGAGGGCAAAGCTTCATTTTAAATGTTCCAGACAAAAAAAAAAAAAAAAAAAAAAAAGCATGAAATTGCATGAGGAAATGGGCAGCTGCAAAGAAGATAAAGATTTTTCACTTTAGGCCATGCTAGAACCGATGTTTTGCAGAAGGTCAGCACATCCATGTGAGCAATTGAAGTACTTTGCTGTTCATTGCTGGTTAAAGTCACAGACTGTCAAAGCATTTGATGCAAATGTCTGCACTTCAGAGTGCTTTACACAGTAAGTTTATCTGAGTTTATCTCCCAGTTTACACAGTAAGTTTATCTGAGTTTATCTCCCAATAAACCACTAGTTTTACCCTATTCTGAGCTAGGTTTTATTACTGAGTTTCAAAATACATACCTTTTTCCCGTCCTTTTTTTCCCTGGCAAAAGCCATCATTGGCATACTTACGTCTATCGAAGGCCCAATTGATTTGCTATCTCACAACAACAAGCATGTTCCAATGAAAGGTTTTTGTGGGGTACAGTTTGCTAATGACACCTCTAGGGAGTAACTGCCTAAACATCTTAACCGCTAAAACTATTAAGAGCATGAGTAAAGGCAACTCTATTGCAGTGCTCCTCATGCTACTACAGGTAGCTAATTGCAAACAGAAAGAGGTTCTTCACAGCACAATTCAGTTCTCCATTTTAGAAGTGAAAATCAAATGGGGAAAGTGTGTTAATCTTATATAGAGCAGTGCCACGCTAGCAGCTCCATAGCAACCCTTTTCCTAGGTCCTGTGTGGGGAAAAATGAACAGCTCAGCGTGGATCAGTATGAAGAACCAAGTTAGTCACTGGATGGCTACTACATGCCAAAGCTTTTCAAAGGCAGCAGCTCTAAATGTGCAGTTGGAACAGTCCATTATTGCTTATATGTACTCTTACTGAACATTTATGGTTTGTGTTATGGAGGACATGAACTGATGTCATGCCAGTTTTGGTGTTATAATTGAAAATTCTGTTATATATTAAACTAGCCTAGAAAAGACAGCTACTGGCTTCTCAAGGATAACTAATTACATAAAACCAAGTAAAAGCCTGCCTTACAGTGGGAGTAGTTTCAGTCATACTGATGGCAAAGAATTGAGAACCAGAAGAGACAGACACACAGAAATAACTGCTCAGTTGATGCCAAGTAAATCTTCTGCACTTACCTCTGCAGAACATAAATTATTTTCCTTGGGAACTAACAATTTTAACTTGAAACTTGAGTAATTCTTGTGTTCTACACAATCCTCCACAGGATGATATAGAACAGGTTGGCTTTCTAATTCTTGGTTAGCTCCTTGCCTGTTAATGACTCCACTTTTCCTTCCCTCAAAAAGATTGTTACAGTAGCTTTCACTTATATATTAACTTATTATTTATATTAGCTCAATCTCCTGTGCTGGTTCTGTACAATAATTATCTGCAGGATAATCCATAACAGTTTTAAACCTACAGTGGAGCAATGGATACAGATTTGGACACCTCCATCTGTCTGCCTTAATCTCCCATCGAATCAGAGACAAACACACTTAATTGGTCCCCCTTTATAGCTCATAATCTTTCAGCAGTGGGCAAATACAACGCTCCAAACTCGATTATAAAAAATATTCTATGAGTCCTGATCCTGTGAGGACACCTAGTGAGCAATTCCATACCAAAACAAAACAGTAACTTCCTATAGCATATGCTAGGAGTGCCCACTCAAACCTGTTAATGCGGACATATTATAATTACTGTTTCTAAGGTTCTATCTATGTTTCCCTGTAAAAGAAAAAGCTATGTCCCAAAAGCTTACAGACTAATGAAGCTCACACACTTTTGCAAGTACTTCTACCGTGTCCAAAATGATAACTTCACTCCATTTTAAATATCCTACTCTCAGGACTGTTGGCTTCAGCTGGAGCAGGAGCTTTCTGGAGGGACTCTGAAGTGGCAGGTGGCAGTTGTGGCTCCACATTCCCGAGGGCATGGCCCCAAGCTCTGCTCTACCATGGGTGCATCAAGTAACAGGAGTTCTCTACACAGACACAGTAGGGAGAAGAGGTGAGGTGGGGAAAACAGGTCACATATGTTTCACACAGACTACACGAGATTTCATAGAATCACAGAACGATTTGGGTTGGAAGGGTCTTGACAAGTTCCTGTTTATGGAGGGAAAGAAAATCCAAGTGAGACCCAGAGCTTAACAAAGTAACCCTCTGGGTTCAATCAACAACAAGGCATGGTACAAAGAAAGGCTCGCGTGCTCTCATTGTCTGGTCTGGCTTGTTTTATTTTTCTCCAGGGTAGATCGATTCTCCCAGTCACTGCCATGCTATAATTTCCGCATCATATTTCAATATGATTGCAATCGCTGTTAGACTGAAAAAGAAGTGAAAAAGTAAGACTGGGAAAAAAAAAAAAACCTCTCAAAGCTTGCAGAAATTCAATTAATCATTCTGATGGTTGTCCTCCTTTATCTAAAATATGAGCCAAATTTTTATCAGCATAGAAATAAAGAAATGATTAGCAATAGATAATTTTAACTAGAAAAATATTCCATAATAACTCAGTGAAGTTTTAAAGAAAGGAAACCCACATTTCAGAGAAGATCTGTTACAATGTGTTTAATTATAACATCTGAAAATTTAGGAAAGGCTCTGGAGAGACCAGAGATATGCCTTCCAATATCTAAAAGGGGGCTATAAGTAAGAAGCAGACTCCTTAGAAGGATCTGTTTTGATAGGAAACAGGGAAATTATTTCAATCTAAAAGAGGGGAGATTTAGACTGGATATAAGGAAGAAGTTTTTTTTACAATAAGGTTAGTAAAGGGTACAGAACAGGTTGCCTGGAGAGGTGGTGGGTTTTCCATTCCTGGAGATAGTCAAGGCCAGGCTGGACCAGGCTCTGAGCAACCTGATCTAGTTGTCGATGTCCCTGTTCATTGCAGGGGATTTGGACTAGATGACCTTTAATTGTCCCTTCCATCTCAAATGATCCCATGATTCTATGATTCTAACTTGGAAGATTTAGAAGAATATCACATTCAGCTTCCAAAGACAAGATTTCCTCTTGTACAGCACAGCACACAAACAATATTTATTGAATTGTACATTGTACTTTTCCAAGGTTCGTTTTGTTCTCTATAAAGGTAGTGACTCTCCCCTAGAAAGATGTAAATAAAAGACAGAGGCTATGAATCAGTAATGCCCTAAACACTGCTTATGGCAGATGTATTAAGCAATAAGGCTGCCAATTTCCACCTAATTAGTGCACTAGTGGATTTCCCCAGATCCTCACTATTATGCGAGAAGCTGCCAGGTAATGGAACAAGCTTAATGAAAAACAGAAATTAACCTCTGGAAGAATTTTAGCTACATCTCATGGCATAAGCATAGAGAATCCAATTTAAAAAAAAAAAAAAAAAAAAAAAAAAAAAAGGACTGAAAACCTTGTGCAAAGAACACAAGTAGATAAAAGCTTTGGTAAATTAATTAGTCCTGACTCATGCCAAGGTTTTGTATGCCTGCCCGTTTTGAGTCATCCAGGCAAATTTACACTTTCAAGAATCTTCCAGTCTACTCTGTGGTAACTCTGTCTTTCCGCTGAAAATCACCCTCCTGTGTTAGCAGAATTGTCACAGATCATACAAGTTAATTTCATGTATTTCAAAAAGTCTATTAGGTATTGTAAGAAAAATACGTTTCTTAGTCTTTTGTGAAAGCCATTCACAGAATAAACATTGAAGTGTGTATATGCAAATAAACAAGACTTTAGAATGGGTATGGAAATTCTGAAAGCACTTTTTTTTCTGTTAAATAGGCATTGAATATTAAGTAGTTCTTACTGAAGTGATGAGCAGGGAAGATTCTCAGAAACTTCAGAAAGACTCAATGCTGACCTGATTTGTAGAATTATGTTAAACATCCGAGTGACAATTGCCATGTTATTTGATAAGTTATTTTGCAAGCAACCTAAAATAAGCTTATTAACTTTTTTTTAATTATCTATAAACAATTTTTAGTTCCTTGATAAAACTAACACTTGGGAAATAAAAACATTTACAAAAATTGCTGCAGGGGTATCTTGGGCGTGAATTTCTGTGCTAGTGGTTGTGAAGAGTGAAACCACCTAAAAATGGTAATATTATATTAAATACAAGCGAGTGAAAGGCAAACAGTAAGAAGAATGGCAGAGACAAAGTCAAATAATTCAAATAAATCTCCAGTACCCGACATCTGCACCTAGCTTACAGAAAGAAGTCAAACCACTGGCAATCACCAAAGCACTGTTCATTCTGCCCCTCGCAAAACCTACAGCACCCAAAAGGAATCCCCCAGCCTTGATCAGTTACTCAGGACAAGAACGACACCCATAAAATTCATGTCTCCTAAATAGCTTTGAAAACCTTACCCTGGATAATTGTTATACAAAATGCATAAAATGCAAAGAGCTGCACATAAAAAATGATAATGGCTTATTTTATCCTACAGGAAAGGTTAAAGCATGACCTCTCATGTAGCATAACATCATTCTCAAAACTGCTATTTGATTAAAGGACTACTTAACATTGTCTGTGTCCAATTTAGCGGCAGAGCCAGAGCAGAGCCCAGGAACTCTGTGCAGATCAAGTGCTCAGAGCTCTTTGAGTGCTGGGAAGCACAGTGTGGGAGGTCAGCATCAGGTGCCCAAGGTCAGCTTGGGGTTCTAAAACCAGCCACATCCCTTCTCATGGTGGCTTTCAAAGCTTCTGGTTCTTCATGCTGTTCCTTCACAGTTCCTGGTCCAAGGGCTTACCAAAGCAAGTGGTAACCAGTATGTCTGGTTTTCCACGTCTGGTGTCCTGCTTTCATTTATTTTGCTGTTTCCCCATATTTCACTCCAGTTTAAAAAAGCCATGTGTTTATCATCATGGTACCAAAGACAGTTGGCTTCTTTTAACTCCTTTTAATACAACCATAAGAATGCATTATTTCCATACTAGAAATCTTACTAAATTATGGCACAAGAAAAATGAGGGGCATACATCAACCTTCAGTGCAACCTACAGCATGAAATAACATGGTGGTCTTTGCAATCATCATTTATGTGTATAATGATCTTAGATTTTCATTAATTTAAACAAAAATAACTTCCACTGTAGAAACGAAAGCTACACAAAAACTTTAAATCCCTCATTGCCAAGTCCTAATCAGATCTTAATATTAACCGCAGCTGAAATAAAGCGTGCAAAATTCAATTAAGAAGGAAAATAGCCATGCTATATACTGAAGTATTTTTTTCTAACATTCATAAATAAAAATGTTTTCATTACCATAAAAATGTAATGTGTTTATCTCAACTTAATTAGTTTGTTTTCATACTCCTATGGATATTTCTCCCTATGAAGTGAGATTCTCGCTGCTTTATTTGTTCCTGTCACTATGTCTTTTTCCTCCAGAAAAACTAATGTAAGAATTCTTTTTGCCTTCTCAATGCAATTTCTTATCTTTGTTAGGTTACAGTTCAGTTTATGCTTGTAGTTGTAGACAAAAATCTGCCTCACAAGTCCAGAGAAACAAAATATGAGGTTGAAAGGGAAAAACTATGAGCTTTCTGAAACTTCACACAGGCTTTTACTTTCATTTCTTTCACCATAGCTACGTTCTGCTGCAGAGAAACAAAATGCACAGAGAAAAACAGAAATGGTAAGAACATGTAGTTTTAAACATTACTAATAGATTCTAAAGTGTACAAAAAATGTTCAGAAAACAGAGTCAAGAAACCTAAACCTTCTGTTACTGACTGGAAATACGGCACAAGAAAAGTCTCACGTTTGGTTTAAATTTTCAAAAGATAGTATCCTCACATATTGACTGAGAGGAGAACTAGATTTTTTTGGTTTTACAGAAAGTAAAATGAATCTGAAATCTTTATCAATGGGATATTTTATTTCACTGGGTTTCTGTCTAAACAAGAATACTGAGACAGGGATATGCTTTCAAAAAACGTCTGAGTTTCGATAGAAAAACCTTCTGTCAGAAAACCCAATCGTACAGTCTTTCATCAAATGTTAAAGTAGCATCACTGATTTTCAGGTTTTTGTGGGCGCACAAACATGCAGATAGTCCTTAACTGGAATATTTTAGGGTCCCGGAATATACGTACATCATTTTTGAAAATGAGAAAGAACCATCTAACACATTCGGATACTTTCAAAAAATTGATTTAAATCTAATTTTATTATCACATTTTGAATTACCCTTCTTTCCTTCTATCTCAGAGAACGTACAGAAAATATTCATTTTAAACTCAACTGTTTAATTTTGTAATTATATTTTGTTTAAAAAAAAAATGTTTTGGGAAATCCTGGCCTCTGTGCTCCAGAACAGACGGCAAGAAAGCTCCACCATTCATGCTGGACTGTGTTTTGTAATTTCCTGCTCGACAACACAAAGTCACATCAGTCGCAGGACTAATGGATCATTAGGGAGTGATTAGGATACCAGCACAGTTGGCTCTGCTCTACTGTTGGCTTCCTTGTGTGTTCTAAACAAGTAATCCATCTGTTGTTATTTTCCAGAAGTTAAAGGAGAAACTAATAACCGGAACTTGAGAGCTGTGGTAGCCATGAGCCCTCCAACCGGACTGAGCTGGCAGCTCTGCAAGTCATCCTCATTCCTGGCAACTGATGGGAGATACTGCCAGCATTTCTAGAACAGTGAGCTCTGTTCATCTATCCAGGTCCAGCTCTTATTTCCGCAGTGTTTGAGATGACCTCAGTACTTCTGAATGCTGTAAGAGGATGCTACCTTACATAAAGCCTTTGCTATAGCAGAATGAATATCAGAGAAATCAGCACAGAACAGCAAAACGGGAAAGAAAGAAGATGCACGTGCATCCATTACAATGAAGTTGCAGGAAGAAGCAGCCACCTACAACTGAACAGGCACAACTACCTCACTGAACTGTGTATCTCACAATACATACATACTGTTCACTAAAAATTGTCTTCCTTTTCATAATGCTCGTCTGTCCAGCCTCACAGTACAGGCGGTCTTGTTTTAGATAGTCACACCGATGCACTTATTAACCCAGCATTTCTGCACAGAGCCTGCACAGTTTTATCAGAGGAATGTTACCGCCTCAAGATGACGTTTCACTTGGGTTCCTTCCTAGGCATTCGCTTGCCTTTCTGAAGATAAGAGCTATACTGTCTCCAGTAGTCCTCTGCGCATCTCTTCTATTTGGGGCAAAATCTTTGAATTGCCATGCCTTGCTGTGCCATGCCAGAAGGACTTCTGTTTACCAAACTCATGAATTAAGAGCACTTCTGCAAACGGGCCAGCAATGGACAGCTGTTCTCCCAGAATGCACTGTGAAATATTTCAAGGAGAAGGACTGCTAAAGAATTGCTAAGGACTGCACTTCCATTGTGAATGCACCTCCACTGTTATGGCTCAATACTGCAGATGCTCACACATGTAATAATATAGCAAGGAGAGCAAAAACGAGTTTGCCAGAAATTGTGAGTTATAAGTTGGGCATTAAAAGCTGGCTGTAACCACTAGAAGCCATCAAGTACCATGGGGATGTCTTCAAGGCTGCACAGTTTCATCTCTGGCTGCAACCACTTCCTTACCTTAGTACACCAGCTACACCAGGGCCTGCAGTCCATTTAAGCCTTTAGAAGATAGCACCAGCTGTCCTCTACACATCTGCAGCCAAGGGTAGCCTCTCCTGATCAGAAATAGGGCTGCTAGGTTTCATTTGCACAGCCTCAGTCCTTTCGCACAAAACGCTGCAAAGCCAGAACCCCATCCTGAGAGCAACAGCTGAAAAAGGGTTTATTGCATAAATACTGCACAGTCATACCTACATTGCTTGGGGTGATTTATTTATCATGGGATTTATATCTCCAAAAAGCTAATTCTCTATCTCCTACCCTTTTCTATACTCACATCCTGTTTATTGTTGTTTTGTTGTTGCTTTTTAAATGCATACCAAAAGTTTCACATGTATGTTTTAACACCTGAAAATTGGCAGTGTCCCCTGATACAGAAATAAACACTCTATTACTTAATGAGATTAAGCAAGGTAGCAAGTTTACAGCACTGTTAGAAAATAAAATGTACTTTCTCTCTGCAAGCTCATGAAAACAACAAGGAGGCATATTAGATAACGATATTATTAGAAAAAGAGGCTAATGGCTCTTGAGCTAATTAGCTCCCTATTGATAGTACCTTAATACATTGGTTCTACTTGATACTCAGCATAGTATCTAAAGAGCTAATCTTCAATGATGCAGGTTTTCTTTCTTCATGGCTTCTGAATAACACTAATCAGAGTTAAAATACTATTTGGAGGGCCTGAAGAAGTAAGTGGGAATTACTTACCTAAAGACAACTGGCTATTTAAAGAAAATCATAAGCATTTCTCATTAAAACCCAGCTTACAATTTCAAACTGTATGGACAGGCTTTCTCAGATTCATAAACATGTAAACTAGGCCCAAGCAAAAACCTTACTAAAGCCACAAATAAGATAACATTGCCACTTTTTAAATAAGTGGGAATGTGACTTAGTTGAATTTTTTCAGCTGTCCTGACAGAGACTGGCTGTGAAGACTACAAAGACTCCCTCCTGTGCGATTAATATTCCACGCTTGCTGACATAGTTTTACGAAATAAGGGCACTGGAGGAACACATTACAGATTTCATTTTGCAAACAATAAATTAGAATTTATCTCACAATGAACAAGCAGATCACAAAGGACAATGCTATAAACACAAAGCTTAGAAGAATTTCTCAAACTTTATGTGGAAAGGACTCTGATATGAAGACTTGGAAAATGCAGCCACATGAGTTACACCAAGCCTGCTTACTGTTTTCTAGACGAATTTTCAAAATAGGTAACATCACCATGAAAAATGATTTTCTAAAAGCTTTATCCCCCATTTTACCACTGTTGTATCCAGTTAGTGCCCTCCCAAAGGCAGTTTCATCACCCGCTGCACACAAAGAAATACTGATTTATTGCAAATTTGCACAAGTTTCAGTTTTAGGTTGTCTCCCACGGTGTTAGCACAAACTAAGATTTTTAATACATACTTTCATCTCCTGACCACTTCTCCAATACAGCCTCCAGCCTACAACTGGTCAGTTAAAGATAGGGTTCATCTCCCTACCCGCAGGCCAGCCAACTGCATGTTGTCTCAAGATGGTCTGTCTGCAAAGACAAGCTTAGTCATAGCATTGTGGTTAAGGATTCCTCTAGTTAACCATGTTCTCAGTTTCAGGGATGGTCATCTCAACCTGGAAAAAAGTACATACTTGCCATATCTAAGGATACACAAACAGATCCTTATTAGCTCTTACTTGACTAACAGCACTAGGATATAAGATCGCAGGTAAAGGGTCTACGACTAGGCAAATGAACAAAGGATATGCAGAATAGCTCCAACATTCATTGGTATTTTTGGGGAAAAGGGATCTCTAAGAGAAGCGGAACCCCACTTTGCCATGTTCAAGACATGCTTTTCATCAGTTTATACCAGATTTTTCTTTTTGGTAAGACTAGAGTTAAATCCAGCACATGGTGACCTCCTTTACGCTACAGCAGTCTGTTTGGGGAATTTATTCTCAGGTAATATGGCATATACATTTCCATTGCATTTTTTGCACTGCAGACTTCGCACTTTACCTCCCTATGAGAATAAAGTCAGTGAACAGTACACTTAAGAGACTGCAAAATGAAGTTGCACACACTACTAGGTAGAACTATTTTGCACAATATAAATTTGCTTATACACTATAAATTTACATTTTAGGAGTTGGAAGTAGGCTTGGTTTTTGTTTTTCTTTCAGAGAGAAAGCACATTATCACTTCCACTTTCTGCAAATGAAACCTTGTGTGCATTTTGAGAATGGCCAAAAAAAAAAAAAAAAAAAAAAAAGAGAGAGAAAGAGAGAGGGAGAGAATCTCATGAAGGTCACTTTTCTCAGCAAAAATAAATTACAGACTTGGTACAGCAAATACGAAGTGGCATACAATACAAAGCACCCTGCTGTAAAACATAATGGCTGGGAGCAGTTAAAAGCTTCCACAGTTTGCCTTTATTTTCTGAATGCCTCATTTTGTAGAAACGTACCTCAAAATTGGAGAGAAAAAGGCAGCACACGAATGGAGCTGTTATTCAAGACTTGTGTTGTTTATTGCTTGCATAATTCTATGTGTGTGCATACAAGCATGCACATACATATGTTTACACTCTAAATATTATATTATTATAATACATAATATATAGTGGTAATGTTCCGTATTAATTACTTAAAATCTTGTGAAGTAGTTATTTTATTGTAAAATAATTGTATAAAGCATATAAAAAATGAAGTAAAAGAACAATACTGCCAGTTAAGCAGCGGACCCCAGCACACACCAATCAGTTATACAGCCATCCCTCCTCAGAACACGGAACTTCAGATGCCGGTACAGCTGATCTGTCCTCAGGCAGCAGAGTTCTCTCACTTGAGGTTACAGGCTGCCATCTACTGGTTCTTTTACTTAAATTCTTTAAAAAAAAAACAAAAACAAAAAAAAACAAAAAAACAACCATAAGACATTGTATTTTTTGCACTGTTTCTTTCAGAGCACGTAGGATCACAGAAAGGCTTGGGTTGGAAGTGACTTTAAAGCCCACCCAGTCCTAACTGGGTTTAGCAAAGTAAAGCTCAGTGGGTCACAGGTAGTGCAATCCTTAACAGTAAAGCGTAACACATACAAACGCAATAGGAAAACAAGAGAGATGTTCCATTCCTTATGTATTTTGCCTTTCTTTACACAAACCTGATCTAGCTGTGCATGTCCCTGTTCATGGCAGGGAGATGGACAAGATGGCCTTTAAGTGTCCCTTCCAAGTAAGGATTACTTGGTTAAATAAGATAAGGTTAAATGGATTTGCCTTAGAGAAAATAAAAAATACAGAAAAAAATAAGCTCCTATGAAAATATTGTAAATACAGAAAGAACTACTACCACTATATAACAAGGGATAAGAGTTTCTCTTAAAATGAGTTTGGAAAGCAAAATCACTTTGGTAGTACCAAGTATTCAAATACACTGGATCTACTATTGTTAGTGGAAGAAATCTCAAACTTCAGTAACCATCCCACTTCGAAGTGGGCAAAGTCTAGGCTGCAGCAGTCCTATGACAGTGCCTTCCAGAGAAGTTCAGATGTTTCTGTTCAGTCTGAAAAATACAATCATAATTTAGTGGAACAGTGGTCCTTAGAATCACTAGTGCCCTTATTAGCAACTTCATTTTAAATGACAAGGAAGTACTATTACACAAAACATTTCCACTGTCTTTTAGAAAGGTTTAGAAAATATTTTTTCTGTTATAAAATTTAGAAGAAACATTTGAAGAAAAGAGATGGTAATATATTTTTCAAAGAAATTGAGTTTTTATCATGCAACCTGAAGTCTTCTTGTTATATTGCGTAAATATATTCTTCATAGCCCATTTTCTTTCGAAAGCATCTAGCATGCTCCCTGAGTTGTGAACGAGTGTGCTGCTAAATTAGGAAATCAGAAATAAAGTGGGTCACCGCTGAGTATTGTGCAACAGATGAAAAACTCTAAAAAAAAAAAAAAAAAAAAAAACCTTCGTGCAGCCAACCACAGAATTAAACAATTTTTTACAATTTTTTACTTTTAAGAATTAGAAATACCATCTAGAATATAAAATTAGAACAAGCAGAAGAGAGAAAACAAAAGCCTGTGTCACTTCAGTTACTCTGCCAATAGTGAGTCATAACTGATTGTCTCTGGTTTCAAGTTTTAAATGTGAAGATAAAAATCTCATAAATGTCCATTTATGTTTGACATTCAAGAGGGGTTAAGCTAAGGAAAATCAGCACTGAATACTGCAAGAAAAGGATCTAAGGGAGAAGTTTGACCTCTCTTCATTCTGATTTAACTTTGATGATGTTCTATACATGATGAGGGCACTGCTATCTCACAACCCATCAGCAGGTAATTCATAAGGAGATCAAAGAAAGGAAAATACCATAGAATCATGCATAATTTAATATTTCATCAATAAACAATTCTTTAGATAATAAAGAGCACTGAAAGAGAAATGTGGAGAAGGAGAAAGGGAAAAAAGACCCCATTTTTGCATCACATTGACACCACTTTGCAAGGAAACTCTGGATTTGTGCACATACAGGAAATCAGGTAAATATTTCCCCAGTTTGCATCAACCACCATGATAATCACGCACTTAAATATAGATGCGTGTAAAAGTATACACTGTAAATTATACTTGATCCACTTGTGTAGGTCACAGTACCCCAGAAATGAAGGGGAAAAAAGGATGGAAGTAGAACAAGACTGAATAGGCAGTAAACAACTGCTTAATCACCTTGGGCTTCACAAACTTAGTTTTAGTAACAGAAGAGTCAACATGAGGAACATCAAAGTTTCTAATCACCTTCATCTCTCAGGACTATAACACATTACAGAAGCATGTAGTTGCTATGATCTAGTAAAACCTGGCATAATTATTCTGATTCTTGAATTCTGCCTTAGTCATAAATAATTTCTGTGTTGTGTGTTGTAGCAAACCACCTTTTTTTTTTTTTTTTTTAATTGTAGTTATTAAGCATGGTAAAACCAGTATTTTTTAAAGCTATTATTAGCAATTTGTTTTTCAAATTACTGCAAAACAGAAAATCAGAAATTGCTTTCTGATCATCCTATGGTCACATTTTAATTTCATTTCCAGAAAAACTTACCATTTCAAACAGATTTCCAGTAACACACTAATGCATGTTATAATACAAACAGAAATATTAATGTATCATCATAGAACATCTAGACCTATTTTAATTTAGCTCAAACATCCATTTTTAAACAGAGATTAATCACAAAGAAAAATATAGAATACTTCAGGATTTTTTTTTCTTAACTGTTATGCATTTTAATTTTGCTTCATCTATTCCAGGCAACCATAACATAACGGATCTTAGAAGTGCAAAGTCTCAGTGTTGTAGGTATTAAACAGCAAGGTAAGAGGGCAATCAAGGAGAGCAGGGATAGAGGCAAATGCTTTTCTGAATTAAGGCATTAGTTGAAATACTCAATTTCCAGTACTTTTTTTTTCCAGCCTAAGCATCATAGGTATAACAAGCATAGAAATATATACAATCTAACATGATATTGCAAATGCAGAATTTAGTTGCCAGAACAAAGTTAAACTACTTGTCTATTACATCGGCTACACAAATACCACATAGGTATGCAAGAAAGGGGGTTATAAAAAAGAGCTTAAAGCATTGTGTTAAGTACTCAGAAAGTAAAATGTGATTTTTTTTATTTTTTATTTTTTTAAGATGAAACAATGACTTTTTTTTTTTTTTTTTTTTTTTAAACTTTCATCTCAACAATACAACTTAACAAAAATCCTTTTTGGAGTACTCCAAAAGATAGTTAATTCCTCTCTTTTCCGAGGCAAAGACAACTATTTAGATCCATCCTTTCACTGTCTTCTCCATAGCATGCCAAAACTGCAGTGTTAATTTAGTACATGGGTAGAGCCTGACAGTTATTTATTTTGATCACATTGATTCATACTTACCTCCATGTTTAGAGGAGGTGATTCTTAGAAATTTAGAACAAAAACCATGATCTATTTCTCAGGCTTTTTACCTGCCTCTTCAAAGCTGATACAGCTAACACGTTTACATGGAAGAAAATGACTTCAACATCTACTCTCAGGCTGAATTACACGTCCCTCTCAAATTCAAGTTCTTGGAGTAGTTCTCATGCACCACAACAGAGTATGTTGCACATTGTCTACTGCCAGTGGCAGGGAAGTGGGAATATTATGAAGAGATATAGGAGGTAAAAAGTGACCTGGTTAGCAGTTACCAGCATTTGATAGCCATCCACCTTAAAACTATTACTTCTCAGGTGCTCCAGGCAGCATAAAACCATCATCATTGTAAGCATTTATACTGGTTGGTAGCATGTATCTCTTATCCTTCTACCACCAGTGTCTTCCAAGCCTTTTGTTTATAATTACTACTTCTTTCATTTACCAAACAATTCAAACAGTTATTTTTCAACACTAAGAAATAAAGAACAATATATAAACTCATAACAATTAAAATATGGCATTCTGTTCTCGTAACTGTGGCTAGTTCGGGGCTGAAACAAAGTAATTATATTAGTTAGGAAAATAGAATGTGTATAAAGTATATTAAGATATTTCTTTCACATTGGACTTTTTTAATTGAAGTGTGAGAAATGTGTAAATAGAACCAATATCTTTTCATATGTAATCAGTCTGTTCTTGTATGCTGATTGCTTGCTTGTAGTCTTCTACAGCTTCTCTACTGAAACCCAATTTAGCACGAAGATCAGCTCTCAGTCTGTACATCATGGCATCATTAGGCTGAATTGACAATGCTGTAAAAATCAGAAATAGAATGTTAGGTAAAGAGAATCACAGAATTGCAGGGGTTGGAAGGGACCTTGGAGATCTCTGAGTCCCCTTCGGGTACTGGAAGGCTGCTATAAGGTCCCCTGGGAGCCTTCTCTTCTCCAGTCTGAAGCTCTCTCAGCTTGTCCTCACAGGGGAGGTGCTCCAGCCCTCTGATCATTTTCATGGCTTTCCTCTGGATCCACTCCAAAATCTCCATGTCCTTGTGTTCCTCATAAGTGGATTGAGGTGGGGTGTCACAAGAGCAGAGTAGGGTGGCAGAATACCACCCTCAACCTCCTGGTCACACTTCTCTCGATGCAACCCAGGATGCAGTTGGCCTTCTGCACTACAAGCGCACATTGCCAGTTCACAATGAATCTTTCATCAACCAACACCCCCCCAAATCCTTCTTCTCAGGGCTGCTCTCAAGCCATTCTCCACCTAACTTGTATCTGTGCTTGAAATTGCCTCAACCCAGGTGCTGGACCTTGATAAAAACTTGATTCAGCTCCTCTTCTATATGAACCATGCTTTTACCCCCCAAAAGCTTATGTAAGGCTAATACCACTTCAAAACTCATTCTAGGATAAGGACACACTAAATCTCTTGCTAATACATGAAATAAAACCCTTTTTCATGTCACCTAGATTTCTCACCACATACAAAAATCTTGGTATGTACAGTATTTTCCTGTGCTTCTTGCAGCAATTTTGTTTAGAACAGGGTTCCAAACTGTTTCAGCTGCTATGACACAATACGAAACAGTTTTTCCTTCTAATCTACGTAAGCTTTTTAGTTATAAGAATGGAAGAAAGACTGAAACTAATCAGTCTTCCTCGTTTTAGTCACACCATAATATCTGATCAAGCTAGTTAGAAAGCGTTAGCAAAAATACATACACTATTGCTGAGTTATGAAATAAAAACAAGTTGCTTATCATAATTTTTAGTATGCTACTATACAGTAGGTAAAAAAAGAAGATTACCTGTTGAAATGTCTCTCTCAGCTAGTTCATACTGCTTTAATGCATTATAGAAATTTGCCCTGTTAAAATACACTGCTGCAGAGAATGGGCAGAGGCAAACTGCCTTCTCAAAGTCTTCTTTTGCCTCTTCATAATTTTTTAATATTGTATTTGTAACAGCACGATTCATAACAGCAGATTCATTTCTTGGTTCAAGCTTTAGTACCTCTGAATAATAGCAATAAGCCTATAAAAAACATAAATTGGAAATAAGATAGACTGAATAAACATCCCTCAAATTTTAACATCCTGTTTAGCATTATTTGTGCATAGAAGAGAGGCACACACAGCATCCACATGGCCAGAGCAGCCGGCCCTAACTGATCTAAGTGATATTCCACACCATGGTTGGCACAGCAGTGATGAGTTGATGGTTTGACTAGGTACACTTAGTAGTCTTTTCCAACCTGAATTCTACAGAACACTGAGATCATCAAAATCTGGGAGAAAGAAGGAGGGAGAGGATTAATTTAGACTGATGGTGTCTGTCTTGTCAAGTAACAATAACGTACGATGAAGCCCTGTTTTCCTGAAAATGGTTAAATATCTGCATGCTGATGGGAAGTAGTGAATGAATTCCTTGTTTTGCTTTGCTTGTACATTCAGCCTTTGGTTTACATATTAAACGGTCTTTATCTCAATGCACAAGTCTTCTCACTTTTACCCTTTCAGTTCTCTTCCCCATCACACTGGTAGGGAGAGAGTGAATGGCTACATGGAGCTTAGCTGCCTACCAGAGTTAACCTACAACATCCAATAATGGGTCAATAACCACCCAGACAGACTTCTGAAAAAGGAACAGCTGGCTTCACTGAATTGTAATTACAGCACAGAAGAGATGAACCACACACTAGGGACAATTTGGATTAACATACAAAGTAGTTTATAGTCCAACTCCTGTTCTTGAACTTTTCTCCATAAAGCAATAGCTTCTAGGAGACAGAGTAAGGAATCACAGAAATATAGCAAAGATTAAGAATAGCCTTTCCAAGACCAGTCTTGATGAATGATTCCAGATGCAGATAAAAAGAGTCTAAAAAAGAGTCTAAAACAAGGAGTCTAATTCAGAAAACAAACAGGAACATTAAATTGCTTTCTGACATCATTGATTTCTTGTGCTGTATGAAGTACAATCTCAGTTTAAAACCATATGTCAAGTCTGTATTATACATGATGAATTTCTCAACACGTGAATTGCAAGCTGGAGTGTTTACAGATGCAATTCTAGTAGGGGATTAATTCAAGTTGATCAAAAGTGCTGAAGCATCTTTACTGGTTCTGCATCCCTACAGGTGCTGGGCCATAAAGTTCTAATCAAAAGCCTAACTTTGCCCACGAAACGTGACAAGAAATATGACAGGAAGCCAAAAGGGAAAAAAAATAAATTAGTGTAAGGGCACTCCTCGCAGAGAGAAAAATAAATGGTTCTCGTCTTCAAGTTTTGAATACTCTCAAGAAGAACTGAAATATTTTCTCTGTATTTGGAATATGCATACTGTATTTTAGGAGAATTAGGTGATTTAAAGTTCTTAAGTTACTGTACTTACAGATGTAATATCTGACTTCTTGATCAAAGCCCATCAGCAGAAGATTCTGTTCATTTCCCTTCTAATGGTTTTATGGTGAAACCAGCAAGTTATTTAACACACAGCAATTAGGCTTGATGGAGCTTACTTAGCATCAGTGAGATTTTGGTACCATGCTCCATTACAGGTTTTTGTGATGAGTATCTTAACTGCTTTGAATCTCAATTCATATCAATGCTACCATATATGGCAATTACTTATTCCTAACTACTATAGTTTAATTAATTTCCTGTTACAGGATCATAAAAAAATTAATCTAAAAAAGTTTCAAGTTAAGCATATTAGAAGATATCTTTGTACGTACAGCATTTATTAATAAGTCAAATAAAAAAGTTCTCTGAAGACAGCATAGATGGTATAAATTTTCTGAAGACTTACCTGTGAAAACTGATGATTATGGAAGTAGATATTTGCTGCACTGAAATAAGCTAAGGCATAGTTGGGGTCAACAGAAATTGCTTGTTGATAGTCCTTCATGGCACAGGATAAATACCCCATTAACTGATTGATGACACCCCGATTTGTTAGCAGTGGAGCAGTGGTAGTGAGCTAGAAGGAGATAGAGGCATCCTTATTCAGGGAAAATTTACCCTTATGTAGTAATTCATTGTTTTTCAAAAATACAGTTATTTAAAGTAGAATAGCATTTAAGAATCCAAATCATCAATTGTTCGGGTACAGTATTGCCTAGCTTCATAGAAACGGGTTAATCTTAGTAAAAACCACTTTAATCCTACACCTACCTTTAATGCAGCATTTATGTCTTGAAGTGCAGAAAAAATTTCACCCATTTGAAGAGAGACTGAAGCTCGCCCTTCATATGCAGTGCCGCATTTTGAGTCAATAGCAATGACAACTGTTAGCTGGTTCCAAGCACTCTGAAGCTTTCCAAGGGCCTAAAATGAATTGCAATATGTACACAATAAGAAATCCACAAAATATCAAAAATCCTAATGGTCCAACTTAAGAAAGCTACAGTAGAATGAGGAAGCATGCTTATATTTACTAATGCAGTTACCTAAATTACTGGGGAAAAAAAAACAAAAAGGTTTTGTTAATTATGCAATACTCACTGTCTTTATGCAATATATCTGCCACAAATGTTTTACCTGCAAGTTTTTCTCCTTTCTTGTCATAGATTAACCAAATAGTTAAGGTTGGAAGGCATCTCTAAGAACAGCCTATTCTAACTCCCTGCTGAAAGCAGGATCATCTACAGCAGGTCACTCAGCTTCGCGTCCAGCTGGGTTTTGAACAACTCCAAGGATGGAGATTTCACAGCCTCTGTGTGTAATTGCTCTCAGTGTTTGGCCATCCTCACAGTAAAAATAATGATAATCCGACTTTTTCAATTAAATTTACTGTATTTTATTTACTGCCCTTTTAGTCCTGTCCTATCACTAGGCACCATTAAGAAAACCTGGTTCCTTTCTGCTCTGTGCTCCTCCACTATGTATGTACACATATTGATAAAAATCCCCCCTTATACCTTCCAATCTCTCTTTCCCTGTGGCAATACATATGGACTATTATGTAAAGGCGGAAGGCTAAATATCTAGTTCCCCACCTCAAAATACTCACACACGTGTACGTTTAAGTCCTAAAGGCATGATTAAGCTGAAGAAAAGGCATTTAGTGAGATTTAGGCCTCTTGAAATTAAACACATGCCATTACGTGAACTTTCTGGGCTTCCTCATGCCTCTGAGATGTCTAATTTCTAACTATGTAGTCCCTCCAAGTTTTGTTTTTATCACACAGTATTTCACAGAGCACTGTGAATGCATTAGTTAGAACTCAACTGTACTGGTAAATCTGTAAGCTTAAGGAAATTTTTGACACCAGTGCCAAAAGATCTGACCCAAGCCACTGACATTAGTCCCTCAGCTACCTTTGTAAAAATAACTCCCAGCAAAATTCATGACAATTCAAGACATTTCAGATAAGTGGATATAATAAATCAGAGTAAGTAAATCACAGGAATTAGACACAGAGGAATGAAAGCTGTGAAGTCATATTCTATATCCCTCTGCTAATATAGAATTACATTTTCTATGTAGTTAAGTATTTTTCAGTGATCATAAGCTCTTTTCCAAGGGATATTAGCAGATTTGCTAACACTATTATAGATAATTGGAACAAATGAGATTGTTTTACACTGATTTTTTTTTTTTTTGCCACTTAAATCTGTAAACAGCTCATAAACACAGAATATACAAGTTCTTAATTTTCATTTATCAGATAATCAAATACGCAAATCAAAGGTAAAGGTAATTGCTATTTCATTAAGAACAGATTTACAAGACTATTGGGTACAAGTGTGGGGAAAAGAGTGGTCTATTCATTGACTTAAGAATAAAACACACTACGATCTATCTTAAGTACACAGACTGTTCTATATTTCGCATGGACAGGGCTGCCAATCTAGTGGCTGGCAACTCTGTCCATGGCAGGGGGTTGGAACTAGATTATATTTAAGGTCCCTTTTGACATAAGCCATTCTATGATTCTATAGAAATATACACATTACATTAACATTATTATGTTAGATTATACATTGTATTGACAATGAATTTTGTTGTGTTACCTGCAAGTTGTATCCTAAGAAAAGTCTGGCTTTCATACACATCGGATTCAGGTGAATCGCTTTCAAGAAATCTTTCTGTGCTTGTTCAAGACCAGCCTTATGTCCATTTTTCATATATGAATTTCCTCGTCCAATATAGGCTTCCACAGAAATGGGTTCTAGTCTGAGAACCTGATTAAATGACCTTGCAGCTTCTTCAAACTCATTTAGTCTAAAAAAAAAAAAAAAAAAAAAAAAAAAAAAATTAATATTACCTCTGTTTAATGCTTAGAAAATTTATAAACAAGATTGCCATAATGACTTCAAAAAGTAGTTCAACTCTGACTGAAGGGAATACTCTATTTCTTAACTTTGCTTTCTATGTGCATCTTGATGGTTATTATAAAAGGAAGATAGTCAAACATCAGTTTAAATTCCTTGATCTGAAGAAGAAAGCAGCAAAACTCATTTAACTTTTGCTGGGCAAAGATTTCACCTTTTCACCATTTGTGCTGAGCAGAGTCTAATACGGACTTCATCTGAGTCATTCATACTATCCAAATCCCATAACCAAACATACTTGTGGCATTCTGCTCAGGCACAGCTTTTTCAGCCAGAAATCATCTACATTTGATATAAGGTTTTCTGGTTTTCCTTATCTCGATTCTTAAGCCTATCCAAACTACATTAAACTGGCAGGGTAAAAAAGAGACAGTAGTCAGCCTATTGACAACAGCCAATTCCAGTTTTAGGAATAGGCCAAACGTGGAATTCCATCCTTAAATAACAAACACTTGATACATCTGGTTTATTCTGGGTAGAAACAGAACTCCAGAAATACCTGACATGTCAACGAGTGCTAGGAGGTGTCCTTACATACAACGCAAAAATTTCCACATGTCAAAATAAATAATCTCTGAGATAATCAATACACTGAGACAAAACTGAAAAGGTCCTTTGACTGTAAGCTACCTGTTTTGAATCTACCTGAAGAACAGCCTGACAAAGAAGGAAAGATTATAGACAAAGATAACAAACAAAGGGATATAGACCAAACGTTGTGGGGTTTTTTCTCCAGGTAGAACACTTGTTGCAAAAACAAACTTGTGCTTCATCTCAATCCTGTTTGATAGGATTCCAAATGCATCTTAAAAGGTTATAATACATGAATTGTCAGTGAATCTTTTTTAGTTATATATAAACACAAACAATAAAATCATTTCTCAGAAGCAGGACTCCTCATTGTGTTAATTCAGCATCATTCAGACACTGAAAGATGGTGCCAGCAGTGCTTTAACTACAAGCACAGTAACACAAAAGTCTTAATGCTACAATCCTGAACATATCCGCTACCAGACTATCTCGGAAAAAAATAAGGTTATAGAGTGGTAGATGACAAAGTAACCTTAGGAAAAAAGAAATGGACTAATAGGCAGAGAGTCATTAAAATTCCCTTTTTGTCCTAGGTGATATTTGTGTGAAATGGGAATGACTGACTCCGCACAACGCTACGATGAGCAGTCCTCTCTACCACTTTTCCCTCTCTCCATTCTCCATGTCCTCAATATGAAAAAGTACATGGAAAAGTAGGTTCTAGGAATTATTTCATTTTTGCACTCTGCACCGAAGTTAAATCATACCGATAATGGCAGGTTCCAATAGCTTGAAAGATCTGGCTATCACCTGGACTAAGCAGCGCTGCTTCTTTAAAATCCTGAAATGAAAAGACCCAAAATGAGAATTGACATTGTTTCACTTCATCTAGAACTGTGGTTTCAGCGGAACAGTTCTATGCCTCCACAGGAAAAGGGAATTAACTTCTGATGCTGGTGAAGTGCGTATCAGAAGTACTGCATAATTATTTTGATAATTATCAGACCATAATAATTATTATGGTCTGATAGAAAGGTATGTGATATCACAGTATTTCTCACAAAGCTGGAAGTAATATTTCCAGGAAAAAAAAGCTTCCCAGAGGGGTATTGTTTTTAACAGAAATGATAGCTATTGTTAAATACATATATATTGAAAGTATGTTTTGCTACATGCAATTTCAACAGAACTCTTCCAGTAAGCAAATTAAATAATTACTACTTTTTAAAGTTACAGTAAACCAAATTCATATTTGCATTAGAACTCTACTCACAACATTGTAGTGAAGGACATCCTACCATTATTATAAATCACTGTTTCAGGGCTTTTAACTTTTCCTTTTTACTAACACTCAGAACATTGTCAAAACGCTTGTGGTTTTCATAGGCTCATAGAATCATTAACACTGGAAAAGCCCTCTTAGATCTAGTATTGCCATCCCCCTACCACCAATAAAGCCCACTAAATCTTAGTGCTCACCACTTAGAGAGTTCAATTGTACAACTGAACCACAGTGTGTTCAATGTAGTTCAGTTGTTAAAAAAAACAAAAAATGTAGAAGTGATTTAAAAATCAAATGCAATCATTTCGGTTATGAGATAAGGAAGCACTTTAGGACTTTCCACAGGAAAGAAATCAGTAGGCAGTAGTAGTTTAACTGATGCATCCACTGAATTACAAGTCAGAAAGCATTTTCTACTTGTGCAAATTTAAAAATAATGTGGAAGATGTGCTATTAGAATTTCAAAAGTGGCACAATACTTCGATATATACAGAAATATATATATATAATCTCAGTTCTTTGTTAAAATAAAACCTTCCTTTCAGTAAACACGCTATCATAAAACCATATCATGAAAACCCAAAGAAATCCACTATTGAGCAGCAATGTTCCAACCTATCAAATCCTCTCAATGAATTCCCAGCAAAGCTAGTGTGATTCTTCATGTGTGCAGTTTGAACTACACACTCTGCTGCATGCATGGAGCACAGCAAATACAGGATCATTCTAAGGACCAGGTTTGGTTTACTTAAACCAGAATTCCTACCCTCAAACATCACCACACACTCTTCATAGAATCATGCAGAAAAAACAGGCACCTCTATGCATCAATTCAGATCTTTCATACACTGAATTGCAACTTTGTCTTTCTTCCAGTGTACACAATTCAGAAATGCATTCACTTTGAGTAGAGGTAAAATAATTACATCTTATTTCAGCAAGCATTATACATGTATACAGATATACCTGCAATGAAATAATAGAACTGATACAGCTCCAACACACTTACAAGCACTGATTCTTTTCTTAAATTAGCTAATATAGCTTTGTGCCTGTTTTTCAATTGCCTTTTTAAAATCCATCTTCCTACAGTCAAATAATTTTTTGCTCATCCTGCTGGTTCTGATTCATTTCCCAGTCTCCTTTTACTCTCAGCAACTTTTCTGAACTATATTGATCAATTTGATCCTGAAGCATGAGACCAATTATGCAATGTTTCTATTTATTTCTAAATAAGGTCCAAGGTCTACCAACTGTAAAGAGTGCAAACACTTCCTGCAGGACATTTTTGAGTTAATGGAAAGGGATTCATATCCTTTCTTTAATTTCTGTTTGCAAATAAGAAATATTACTCATTACTCAATTTTTAGAATGCCTATGTTGGCATCATGGCTATCATGTTCTCATTTACTGAATTGTGTACAATTCTTGTACTTAACTCCAGCTGTACAAAACTGTAAAATGGCTAGAATTGCCTTTCATTTGCAAATTCACTGCCCAGTTTGGTATTAAATGCTGAGCAAATTAAAAGGGAGCCTAACCACTTTAGAAACACTAAACCTGGCAAATCAGTCTCTATGTAAGCAGGGGCTCATCATTAAGATAAAACTCTAGATTGGCTCTACACAGAGAAGAATTTTTTTTCTTTTCTTTTTTTTTTTTTTTCTTTTTTTTTTACCTCACAGGCATTAGCGTGATCACCAAGTTCCAGGTAGAGTAGTCCACGATTGATGAACACTTTTAAAACTATTTCCTTACTCACCTCATGTAGAAGAAAAATTCCATAATCTTTCAAAGCCTGTTAAAAAAAAAAAAAAAGGCATTTTAGACAACTACTTATTCAGAGAGAAATATACATTGCCTTCCAAAATTATGTAGAATACCCAATCCCAGATAAAACAGATACATCAGACAGACTTCATTAAAACTCATTTTGTTATTTCAATTTTTTTTTTTTACTAACCGAAACTCATAATGGCTTCTACTACTAAAATTTTTGTCCATACTCTTATTTTTAATGATATTATTAGTGCATTATTCTTGATCTATTATTGAAATAAAGTACTTTTTAAACTATTTTCAAATACATTTTATTTCTACTGAAAAGACTAAGCACTACTTGTATTAACTGAATTTTACATTAAATTATGCAAAGTAGTGTTATGACTAGGTATTAACAACAGAGTGTTGTTGTAAAATTGTGTATTGTACCTTTCTGAAGTTCTTTATTTGATGATAACAGATTGCTCTGTTATAGTATGCCAAAATGCAGGTATTGTCAAGGTCAATAGTTTTTGAGAGATCTTCAATTGCAGCTTTAAGTGTCTGGAAATGAAAAAACATTACGTACAAGTTACAATTCACAGCATCATATATTCCTCCTGAAATAACATCATTCTGTAAAATTAAATTTCATGGTTTTCCATTCTTATTTCTTCATGAATACTTGAAGGTATCATTTCACTAGAAACTAGTTACTGTAGAGGGAGTGCTTTTTCAGAAGCTCTATTTGGATAGTCGGCACATCCAAATCTTGTTACTTTTTTCTTAGAAAGTACACTGCAATACGTAATCAACCTTTAATTTTTCTGGCTTATCTTTTCTTTCTTATACTCAGCTGAATAGTATATTTTGTGGAGTTTTAATACTTACACCTCTTTTTAAGTGACAATCCATCCCATAGAACTTCAGAGGAAAATATGCCTAGTATATATATATGTACATGCACACACACAGGTGCCCAGTAAGTTGCTCAATTCATTATTAAAGCTACACAGATCAGAGTGGCCTCAAGTGGGAAAGCAACATAATAATCAGGAGGAATTTCTAGGTTCCATCAGAAACACTGGTTTCCAATATTTTACCATTACTTTACTATTATAAAGTGATAAGTAAGATACAAGGGCTCCTCCAAAAGTAATGCCTCCTATCTATTTCCATGAAAATTACAACAGTGTTATAGTGCTCTCTGTAGCTATTTGATTAAAAAAAAAAAAATCTCATTTACAAAAAGCTTTTTATCCAACATAATCACCACCACTAGCTGTGCATTTTTGCCAGCAATGTACAAGAGCTTGCATGCCACACTCACAGAAGTCTCCCCACCTGTCCGTCCACAACATGGGTTGTCATTCACAAAAACATCACCACTGCTGAAAAACAACACCCTCTGCCTCACTGTACACATCAACTGTTTGGTCTCATAAACAAGAATCAGACAAATGTCAACAGACTCAATTTGTTTCCACACTGAAGTACTCAATTCCACACCTTTGCTACATACACACTTCCATGTCAGACATCATTTTGTCAGATTGCCCTCTGCTGCCACCTGTCACATGGCAACAACACATATTGGAATACTGGCAGAAAGTTCAACCTGTCCTGCCATACTACCAACAGCTGCCTCTGATGCTGTGGGCCACCATAATAAAATAGGAAGGATTACTTTCAGCATGGCCCTCATACATTAAGTTCTAAGGGAGAAAGCAGTAGTACAACAACAAGATACACCTACCTTATTTTGATACTTCAGTATTCCTCGGTAAAAATAAGCTTTTACACTGTCAGGATGAATTTTGATTGCCTCATTACAATTCATAATCGCCTTTGAGTATCTGCCTTTACTTCCATAATAAGCAGCACGACCCATATATGCCTACAGAGTTGAAGACAAAATAACGCTAAGAGAAAAAAAAAAGCTGCTTATTTAAGACAAGGGTTAAATAAAAGAAATAACAAGCTTTATAAAAATATACATCATTGTGCTTGCTGGCAGGTTACAAGGCAACATATCCATAAATGCAGAACTAATCATACTCTGAACCCATCCTAACATGTCTCAAGGAAACAAACCATAAGGAGTTTTCATATTACCTGGAAATGTGATGGACAAAGGACAAGTGTATGATTGAAGTCTTGGATGCACTTTGTTTGTCCAAGTTGCATTTGACACAGCCCTCGTTGATAAAAAGCATCAGGGTAACTTGGATGTAGTCTGATAGCCGTACTAAAAGCATCACAGGCCTAAAAGTATTACAGTCATCTGGGTTAAACAGTTTGTTTGTACAGCTGAAACCATAGGCTGTCAAATTAACTGATTCATTTGTACAGGGAGATATAAATTACTTATGCATTTGGAATATAATATGTACCCATTTTTTTATTGCTTTTGTACACTGTGACTTAATATGCCCTAATAGTACAATCACAACCACAGGGAAGTACAACCTAACTCATTTTATGATCTTCAGTGAAACTTGTAAAGCACATGCTCTTCTGTCTGTAAAAGCTGAAATAGCGCAGTTATTTGCTACAGTGGTTGACATGAAACTCCTTCATAATTCATCCAGGCATTTTTTTTCTTTCGCATTTGTCATTACACAGCCATGGGCTTTTCCAGGATGTACAGCTATAATATCAGATGTGCAATGGCACAGTTAACTTCATTAGTTGTCTGAATTATCTGCTGTGGTAACACATAACAACTTTGAAAGCCTTCTTTCAAAAGAATATCACTTTGACTTATGACAATCCAAATTAGAGGCAGGTGTGAAAAGACATTGTGCCCTGTGAAAATTTGATATTTCAAACGATTCAAATTACAGTCTTGAGCCTTTAGTAAATCAGCAACTGACACATATTTACTAAAATATCAACACAGAAAGCATTTTCAAGAACCCATCCTAAGCCTGCTGCAAAAGCGCACAGGTAGACTTTAATACTTTTTTTCAGGAAGACTTTAAATTTTTTTTTTTCTTCAATACCTCTAATCTGTGGTATTCATTTTATTGAAAAAAGTTCATTATTATTAATTGTTTTGTTAAGTATCACATATAAGTTAAGTGCCAAACAGACCCACCTGTGTTTTGAGCTACAGTAATTAAAAAAAAACAAAAACCAGTTAAAATACAAACTCCATAATTAATACAATAATCTACAATTTCCTTTGTCTAAGTTTAGTACAAATTGACAAAGCCACTAATTGCTACATGAGTATTTGTAAGATCTGTGAAAGTATTGATAAGAAGAAATTGTGCCATTTTTTACTGATATCAGAATATGAATTATTTTCATACATTAAAATCAGAACATTAACACTGAAAAATGATTCACAAGCTTGCAAGACAATCTAGCGTACATCATAAGTTAAAAAGAATTGTTAAGGTAGTTAAGGTTGTTGAAAATATTGACGTTATTCATTTGGTCACTTTTGTCTGTAGGCACTGGAGTCAAAGCAGTTAAATATATATATAACTAATACCAACCTCTAATAAATTTATTTGTTCCATAAAACACAGGCCCATAAGATAATACATTTCTGCAGCCTCAAATGTAGGAGGCAGGATTTTTTCTGAGGTCATCAGGAGATTTATAGCTTGTTTAAAACTTCCCACAGCATCCTACAATACAGGGAATATCAAGAATTTTAAAGTACTTAAGTGAAATTTTAAAATGTTTTAGTCTTAGAAACATAAATGTAAAAATGACAAGTACAGAGTTCCTTAATGCTGGAGCAGCATAGCCTGATTTCTGGTCATTTACTTATATTAGAATTGTCTAATTCCTGGCCAGCAGTGAGGCCCCCTCCCTGGGACTAAAACTGAGGAATCAGGGCAGGACTCTAATACACATCTCTTACAGCTGAAATGGGTTGGATCAGATGGTACTAACAATTACCATCTTCCACTTAGCACTCTTTCAAAGACAGTGGAAATAATATTGCTCCATTTTGATTTGAGACTAACAAAATCCACAAACTTAACAAAAAAAAGTTGAATGTTTCAAGATGTTTCCATTGGTACAAGCACAGAGAGCAGGAGCATGGTTTTTACATAGAGTTTACCTAACATTCACTTAAAAAAAAAAAAATGCACAAACAAGCCTAAAATGAAACAGAAAGACCATGCATGTCAAATAGAGATCTCAATAGATAGGGAGATTCAAGTTATTCTTGATCTACCTGTTGCTTGCTGCTGTTATTTAAAGAAACAAGACTCTACATTTTGCATAAACAAATAGGACTGTACAAAAAGAAATCACATATCTATACTGACAATTTCAACAATTCTGCAGGCTTCAAGCATTAGCTAACTGCATAAGCCAGAGAAGAGACGGTATTAGTTAAATCCCATGACATAAGTATTCTAAAAGTTGAAAAAAATACTTGCTACAATATATATTCACTTCATGTACATTAATGAAATATTTGTACAGTAATTAGAAAAAAACCACTAGATATTATAGTTTCATTTCACAAAAAGAGAAATTGTTACATACAGTTATAGACTAAGATCAGTTGTATCTTAATTTTTTTTCCCCCCAACAAAAATGTATTAGAATTCAAATTGCCTACATTATGCAGAACTGCAGTTTTGCTGTTGTTGAAAAGTCTTACACAGGTCTTCCTGAATGTTAAGCAGTAAGGTGCGCCAAAGATTTAATTATATACTAAGAGATATAAAATATTAAGAGAATTAAGAAAAAACGTTGTCGTGCTTGGTATAATGCATGGTACTATGGTATTGTTATGGTATAATGAAGATGTTTCTAACCTCTGTTTTCGCAGCTTTCATTTGTATTTTTCCCAAGAGGACAAACACTGAAGGCTCAGGGTGAGTTGTAGCAGTTTCATGTAAGCACTCTATGGCTTTACTGTGATTTTGACAAAATGACTGAATGAGTGCTTGCTGAACAGGCTGAGCCTGCAAGGACACTGGAAGAAAACCACCACAGAAAATGATAATCTTTTACCTCAACATGTGTTTCCCAGTATAACATCTCTTTAAATATATGCAAATTTCAGAATACTGTTAAAATATTTTGTTTCAGTAAGGCCAAACAAAATTCCACATAAAAATCTCAAGCTGAATGATTATCAGCAAGCATAGCTCAATGGCTAAACACCCACAAACCCTCCTCTCCCCACATCTAAGAAGTCTGTGCTATGTTGAAGTACCACCACATGCTTGCATTCTTTTTATATTGTTACAGTCTGTGCACCCAAAATTTGTCCCTACCAGAGACAGATCATACATCTTGAGCAGAATAGGTATTCCTATGGATTCATGAACAACCATAAGGATGCACTGTACACTGCCACTTTATGCTCATCACACAAAAAGGAACTTCTTTACTGCAATGTTTTTACTGTTCAAATGCACTTCGAAGGTTCAGTCCTGGAGCTATGTAGTATTTTATTAGGAAGAACTGTAAACAAGCACAGCACAGAATCCTTACTCAGTATTCCTTTTAAAACAGAAATCAGAAAATTGAAAAGGAAGAAAAGCCCCACCAAAAAAAAAAAAAAAAAAAAACATCACCAACACAAGAACTCAAAAGAAATGCTGAAATCACAAGTGGTAATCAGGAAATAACGTACACTGACCGTCTTCAAACGTTACCCTGCACTTTAGCTGATTCATGGTAACTAACCTATTAGAGTGCTTGAACTTTTAACATAAACTCATAATTCCTTGATTAGAGATCACACAACCACACAAGCAAATTGATGTTACCTTCATTCATTTTTGCAAGTTGGTGAATACATAAGCTTGCCAGTTCATATTTCTTCAACTCCATTAAATACTGCCCCCTGTAAGGAAATATTTGTTGGATACAATTAGTAAAGCTCTTCCCAGGTATTTCTGTCAAAATGCAAATGCTGATGCAATTTATCTTCTTTTATAGAAAAGGAGAAAGAAATGAAAACAATGCACTCCAATAAAAACATTTGAATTTTTTCCTTTTTATGTCCATCAGAAGTATATATCCAATTTTAATTTTTCTCTTTAATATAAAAGCACCAAGATACAACATGCTTGCTTACTTTGCAGATTACAAGAATTACAAAACTACATTTCCTTTGAGATTATATTAATAGGATGACATTATACAGATATAAAGTTCCTAAGGTTTGAAAATGCCATTAAAATACATTTTTTTTTTTAACCTATTGAGAGCAGGGTTCAAAGCATATGAAGTATCTACAAAAATATTTCCAATGGGAAATGCTGTTAAGAGTAAGGTACACGTGAAGGCTTCCACTAAACACTTTCCTACCTTAGTATCAGTAGTTCTGACTTATCTGGATAAAGATGAATGGCTCGACTTATATCTTTCACAGCATTTGATAAATTATGAATCTGTAATTTAAAAACAAACAAAAAACCTACTATTTAACTGGTATTATGAACACAATTTGGAGTATATTTGGACAATTATTCTGTAAATGTGGTCCTACAGTATATAATACCCACATAATAATAACTCATGAGGCAAATGCCCTCTAAAGCAAGAGCTCAACACTTTTTAAGTAAAAGGTCTGCCACCTACAGATTTCTATACTCTCCCACAGGGAAGACTTGAATAGCAGACATTTTCTTTACTCTTCCGAAATACAAATAAGATTCTGGACTACTGCAAAGAAGAGTAGGTCATGAGATCCACATGCACATATACCCTGATTAATTTTAAATGCAAACCGTTACAGCAATGATTTTTCAAGATTGTGTCTGTGGTCCTATTCGCTGTTTTTCAAAAGGGGAAGAGAAACAGCAGGAATCATTGCAGAGAAAATCTCAAGGACTGATCCATCCAGGTGGCTAGATGCCAGCTGGAACTGTCATTAAAGAGTACTGCTGGAATGCACATACTAATCTTAATTTAGCTACTCTACATATTTCAGTTACATTTCAAACAAACTACAGAAGCAGCCTGAGCATTAGTAGAAGACATACAACACGAACAAGTTAGTATCAACAAGATAAGACAAGTCAGTATCATATATTTAAGTTTTATTTTTTTAAAAAGAGTCCATCCAAGTGAATTGATGAGTTAAAAGAAGTTTTCTTCAGTGAAATAAAATGAACAGTGTTAAATAATTTCTCAAAACATTTAGAATTATTTCTCGTAGTGCTTAATTCATTTACTATCTTTCCAATGACAGTCAACAGAAATTAAGTCACATTGAAGACTATGTTCCTCATGCTTCTGAGTTCACAAAAAACAACAGTTAGCAGAAGCTACTCTCTCATCTACACAGATGTAAAATACTTTAATGGGAAACTAAAACTTTAAAACAGCTCCCAGTTTCCTGAAAAACAAAAGTTCTCAGGGACCTTATTTCTAGGGGGAAAAAAAAAAAATGTATTTCAATTTCTTTTAATTTATTTCAAGTATATTTTATTAAATCCCAGACTAGACGGATGTTGATGTAGAAAAAAAATCAAATGAAATTTGAAATACTTTATGTTGCTGCATCACATACCGATTTTGTTTTATAGAATTACATACATTTCAAATACTATTATGGTGATGACGACTACTTGAAGTGTATAGCTATAAACAGGTTCTAACAACGTAATACCAATGTGTAAATATTAAAATACTTGCAACAACACTAAATACAAAGCTGTGTAACTGACAATCAAAAACTAAAGGGGAGTATTACCTTGTGATATGCTTGTGCTCTACACAAGTAGGCTCGAACATTAAGAGGATCAGTTTTTATAGCATTAGTAAACTGCCGAATAGCTTCATAGTATTGATCCAGATGCAACAGCAGTATCAAACCAATATTTAGATAAGCAAAGATAACAGAGCTGAAAAAAATTCTGCTTTGTTATTGCATGAAATACATGACGGTATAAACTCTGCAACAGGCTTAATTTGCTTTTATGACATTTACAACATATTTTGCGATCACAGTGAGCAAAATAATAGTAATTTCCAGCTGAGGATGCACAGAATAAATTAGTAATAGACCTAGATGGTAACTCACATATACTGAATATACCAAGAAACACTGAACTCTCCAATCTAGAAGCATAGTTTGCTTATAAAAGACTCCAACAAAACATGCATGTCTCCCACCTAGCCTGCTCCTTTACTTTTTTGGCTAGCAGTGTGGGAGACCAGAGTTTCCAGGATTTGCAATATCTCGTGCAGCCATCTCTTGGAGAAAGTTACTAGGCAAGTTCTAGATTTCCAACAAAAGAACCAAGAAAAAGGGAGAACTGAGGGAGTTGTACATCTGCCACAGACTGAAATGGAAGCCTTTGCTCAAGACAGTACTGTTGAGGCTGAAAGAACTCTATTTTAAAAGAATGGGTAACTAATTTAAATAACTGGAATAGGAAACTTTTTTCAATCTGCAAGACTGCCTCTAGAACCCCTACCATGCAAACAGTCTGTTTATAGAGAACTAAGTGGTAGGAAGAAGTCCAATTCACAGAAACATCATGAGCTTCAGTCACCAACTGTAACAGATCACAAGCAGTTTTATTTTGTTTTACCAGGAATTTTTTTTGTTTTAATTTATTTCATGGACACTGTTCAGTGACTTTGCTAAGCAAAATGTTGTGGCATAGTTTTTCTGGCAAAAAAAAGTGCTTTCACCTGCATTGTACACAAACTTCCTTTCAGAAAACCTGTGAAATAATTATGGCATGAATGATCACCTGTAATAAGGATTTCAATTTCATCTTCCATTTGCTAAATAGTAATTAGTTTGCCAAGTTGCCATATAAGGTAAAAGAAAATTTAAATCCAAAACAAATAATTATTTTTATTATATTTATACTAGGGTAAAAGACATGAAAGATACTGTGAGAAGACAACATTATATTTCAGCGTGCTTTAATTCCAGTTTATTTTCTGAGTAGGTAGTGACTCTACTTTCCTTTATTAGTACTTATTTCCTTTAAGTGTTTTTATGCTTTCAGGTACTAGGGATGTAAAAAAAAAGTGTTAAAATTCTCAAGTCCAGTTACCTGCCCAAAGCTATGAGGCTTTCAAAGTCACAGATTGCAATTGACCATTGCTGTTGCTTTGAGTAAATGACCCCGCGATGAAGAAAAGAAGAAAAATTCTCCTGAGTGTCATTGATGAGTACTGCAAGAAAGAAGGAATAAAAAAAAAAAAAAAAAAAATCAATAGTTCAAATATTCTCATGTATTTCTGTTACTCCACTCAACTTATCTGCAGTTCACTCTTTACTCTAGCTTTCCTAGAGTTTTATAAAATATAATTGTTTAACAGCATTGTAACATAACAGATCACAATACAAGTGGTTTTAACATTGCTTCAAATATCTTCAAGATACATAGAATTCTCAGTTACATCCATTCAGATTGTTAGAAGTGAAATCAAAGAGGCTTAGGAATCAGAGTGAAAATACCTGAGGAGTAGCAACAGCAGCAACAGTTGATGTAGTGAACATAATAGAAATGAAAAGGAACAATTTGTTAGCAAATACTGAAAAACAACTATATTTTCCAGAAACTGAACAGGAAATAATTTTGTTGTACTATAGTATAGTAATTAATGGCTGATGATCATTTCTCTTTTTAAACAAACACATGCACCTTTAGAAGTAACAATACCAGAAACACTGAAGTCCTGCAGAGCTCTTTTTGGCTCAATCTCCCGTAGGATGCAACCTCTATAGTAGAATGCTAACCAACAAGAGGGATCTAGATGAATTGCTGCCGCTAAGTCTTGTACTGCATTTTTATACTGCTTCTGTTTAGCATATGCTCTTCCTCGATACAGCCTAATAAAGAAGAAACAATTTGAATCAACTTAATACCAAGATTCTTCCTTTCTTAATGATATGCATATTTAAAACACTGACTTAGGGGAAAAAAAATGTTGAAGATAAAACCATGTGCTTATTCTGTTTCTCAGTGTATTAAAGAAGTTTTAAAGGAACAAAGTCCTACAACCTATACCATATAGGCAGGTTATTGCACTTCCACAATTCAAGCTCCATATAACACAGTACTGTCAGCTTAGAGATGAGTTGAATGGGAGACTCTCCAAGTTCCACAGCGTATTGGTGCAACAGTTTGAGTACAGAAAATGCTAGTTTTACTCAAATCTTACATAAATAAGAAATAAAAGCAGTCTCATTACTATATTAAAGCTTTCTGAAATCATCCGTTCTATTCTTCAATATTTCTTCAAAGCAGCCAAGTTTACAGAGTCACCTATTATACTACTCCTCAATGAAATTCAAAATTCTACATCCCAAGGAAACAGCACTTACATCTAAATTCAAGTGTCATCATAAGGTATTGCATGTTTTGTTTTGTTTTTGTTTTTTTTTAACTTATTTCACCGATTATAGTATAGAAATAATGTAAACCTTTGCAGGAACTTTAATAAAAATTATACACATTATCCAGTGGAAAAAAAAACCTAAAAAAAAAAAAAACAGTCTTTTAAAGTCAAAACTCAAAAACGTTGTTGTAATTTGAAAATAAAGATTATTCTCATCCATATATTCATTCCTTTTTTTTTTCCCCTGCAGAAGGCACTAACTAAGCATAATCCTAAGAAGCGTCAAGAAAGCCAGTTGAAATTAAGCATAGAACTGTGCAATACTGAAGATATTCTTCACTTTAAGCATTTATTTAAATCCAGTTCTTTACAGCAAAGCACAATCGAACTTTCTCCATATTTGCAGTATTTCAGGTGAAGTTGAATACATGGTTCAATGCGTAGTTAAATTAATGTTTAGGTACTAATCCAAAGTCACTAAAGCAATACAAAGACTCCCCAGTGAATATCATGGCCTAATAGTCTTACTCTATTTCTGATATATACCTCTTTGAAAATACAATTGCTTTATTACTGTATAATGCATATTTAGTCTTCTGCATGTTAATATTTTAATAATCCAATTAAAATTTAAATATTTATGTCACACTTTACATTATACCTTGCCTGAGCATTGCTAGGGTCTTCTCTAATCACAGCTGTAAAATCCTGAATAGCTGTAGTCAAAATTGAATGGTCAAAGAAATACATTCCATGTTTCATAAGTGCATCTGTTCTTTTTGGGTTATATTGAAAACACTATAATAAAAAAAAAAAAAAAAAAAAAAAGAATTACACAATTAATGGTACACTGAGATATAGAAGCAGTGATGCAAACTTATCAGTGCCTGAGAATCTGTAGACAATTCAGTAATTTACTGAATTACCAGACAGGGATAACAGAAATAAGTAAATTTTGTGACACTGATTTCTTTTTAAACATCATTTATTAGAAAGGTGCTCGAAGCTGCCTTCCAGATTTATCCACATACAGTTTACTTTTAAAGTTAACAAGAACTACAACCTTATTTTAACAATACAAAAAAGTTAACTTACTTTGGCGTAATCATCTACAGCCAATAACAACTGATTTTCCTCAAAATACAACTCAGCTCTTCTGAAATAAATGTCATCATCTGTAGAGTTGCATTGTATTGCAGAGCTGTAATTGATGATTGCCATTGTATTATCACCTTGTTTCCTGTAAATTTCAGCCTTTGACAGGTATGCATCTGAAATAATCCCACAAAATATAAAAAGCAGTATTTAGCAGTCTGAAATAATGTCATCTCCTTTTTGTATTTGAAACAAGCAGTAGAAATTAAACCAAAAAGTCTGGAAGTTGTTACAACAGAGCTCAGAAATTTAGAGCTGTGTGCTCTGTCCTCAAGACCATACAGGTGGAAACTGATAGTATCCATGAATCCCACAAAAGCTAAAAAAATCTCTACTACTGAGCTCTGCAGAGAATGAAATGTCCCATCAAGCCATTTGAGTTAGTCCTGTTGACCACAAACAAAGAGTAGATTTGGTTTAAATGGACTTATAAATAGTTACTGATCCTAGTTGGAACAGAGCTAGCTTTCCTCTTAACAGCCCATATGGTGCTGTGTTTTGAATTTGGGGAGAAAAATAGGGTTAGTGATTCTGCGTGTGGGAAGTGGTGAGTGATTGTCTTCCCTTTCTTTGTATCTTCCCTTTTTATTTTTTGAACTGTCAGCACCTCAACCCATAGGTTTTCTCACTTTTGAGCTACCTATTTTCCTCCCCTGTCCTGCCAGGGGTGGGGTAGAGCAAGAGAGCAGCTATGCAGATCCTTAGGCACTGGCTTGAGTCAACTAACCCCACACATTCACTTCCACACCACAAATGGCTGAACACTTCCCAACACCTTCTAACAAACTGCTAGTGGAAAATATTCAAAGGAAAAATTGTAATAGAGCAGAGGACAGTGGCACTAGAACAGAAGCAGACAAGGGCACCAATAATCTTTTAAGCCTCCACACTAGCTAGTAATACAAAACTTTCAAATGATCCTCAGAAGTAGGATGTTCTCATTTTTATGTTCTGTTGCAGGCCTCAACTGCAATACCAAATATAACAAAACAGAACTCTCCAGCTGACAATGACAATCTGATGAAGGAGTGAAATAGTTTCTCTTAGCCTTAGGCTGGCCTCTGATCAGTTAAAACTGATCATAACTAGAGCATAAGTAAGATATTTGAATGTGAGGGTGAAAATAAACAAAACAGAAAGCCACATCACCCCCTGGTCCTTACAAATTGCTTAGCCAAAGTCCTGAGTAACACGTAATAGACATCACACAAAAAACAGCAAGTCACTTCCCTTCACTTCCAATAAAGTAATGGACCTGACAACCAAAGACCAGTATGAATTTAAATCTGTATGCCCACAAATGCTGTTGTAAAATTCATTTCACATTAGTGAGCTCTGCTTTAACCTCCTCACTTGAATTACTCAATTCAGAAAGCCACTCCAGAGCTTCACTCCTAAAATGATTAGAAATCCCCTTTAATTTACAACTCAACATTTATCCATGAAAAAAGTACAATTACCTATCTTGCTCTGCCATCCTTCAATTCAAAATTTTTCTCATTAAAAATACTTCCCACATGTACTTGCAGTATAAACATAGATGTTTATCATCAAATATAGACTTTGGTTGATCATCTATAACAATTTAAACTACGCATTGAGATCACATAATGAATGTATTGTGTTTAAAACAATACAGTGACTTTAAAATTTAGTATATTGCTTAGCTATCCTTTCAATGTTCTGCACAGAGAAATGGTTTCAGCAAATTAAAATCAACTGAGTTATTTAAAGAAGCATTAAAGAAAAAAAAAAAAAGAAGGTGGATCACAAAGGAGCTTTCAACTCCCCTAGTCCAACTTCCTGCTTAAATCAGGGCTAAATATTGAGGTCAAGCAGCACAGGGCCTAGTCCAGATTTTAAATCTCCAATAAATATCTGCTTCAGTACATTACCATTCCTACAGCAAATATTTTCATGCCCAAAGATTTCTGTTGTTGCAACTTGTGTCTATTACCTCCCATTTGACAGAGCACCTCAAAGAAAAGTCTGATTCTGTCTCTCTAGTACTATGCATCCCATAGCTGAGGACATATTTACCTATTAGCCTCACTTTCTCAAGGCTATATCAGCTTCTTCAGCCTTTCCTTATAAAAGGATATGTTCCAGGCACCTAGCCATCTTAACAGATTTCCAAAGGACTCTCTCCAGTTTCTCTCTCATATCAAGCACAGTATTGGAGATGCAACACCACAATCAGACAGGGGAGAATCACTTTATCTCATCTGCAGAGCCACACTCTTACCAATGCATCCAGAGTATAGCTAGCCTCCCCTGCTGCAAGGCTGCTCTGATGACTCACATAACTTGTTCTGGAGAGCTGCTACTCAGCCACCAGTTCCCAGTCCATACAGATAACAGGCACCTAAAAAACTTATGCCAATTCTTTAGAAGACATGGACTACATTTGACTCTCTTTACTATTTTGGCCAACAGGTGACACATTTTCCTTTTTAGGTCCTCCTTCATAATAGAACAGTAGAACAGGTCTGATTGAATGCACAATAGCATGTTGTCCCCACTATAGGACAATCAGCTTTCCCCATTAAATTAATGAATATAATCCTCCCCCTCTTTTTATTTTTTTTTTAAGTACATTAAAATTAAGTACTTATTTTTGTCTTAGAAATCAATTTCCTGTCCCAAATACTTTAGCTTCATCATTTTCCTATAATAGGGATAAACCAACTGAAGTTAAATATCTACTCTGGATGAAAAGTGAGCCACTTTTAAAAGTTAAATCACGCTTCAGTAGATACTTACCTGCTTTATTTTTGTTCCATTTAGTTATGAAATTCAGGTCATCTAAAGCAGCAGAAAATTTGTCTTGAAAGAGGTAAATCAAATGCCTATGCCAGTAAGCATCAAGTAGTAGTGGTTCTAAGCTTATAGCCTACAACCAAAATAAGAATAATATTTTGTTTTGCAGAAGAAACTTCTCAAATGTGCTAACAATAGTACATGGGAAATGAAATCTTTTTGCGACAAAATGATTTTTAATAAATCTTAGACAAACTTCTATTTAACCCATAAATCTGAAGAGTTAGACTGATGCACCATTTAAAAGCTATGTATGCTTACAAATATGCAGAATCAGAAACCAGTCTATCAGAATTCAGTATAAAGCAGAGAATGGTTGTGATATTACCACATTGATTTCTTTGACAGTTACCTGAATTATTTCTAGAAACCCAGAATGCTTAGAAACAATGTTGCTCATCTATCTGAAAGTAAGAAATAAGCATGTCTCCATGAAAAAAGTATCTGTTTTTCAAACTACGCTGTCGTGGTTCCTATAAAAGTACTATACATTTCCTAATATATCCTAATATTCCTATATTCCTAATATCCTAAGATATTATTTGATAAATATTATTCATATATATATATATCACACAAACTGAATAATACTAATACAAACTGAACAGCCATATGGAAATAAACATAGAAAGATACATATCTGAGACTGGTCTGCTACAAAAGTAATTCTCAGATTTGGGTCTGTAAGCCATTTCTAGGATCCATTAACTACACAGAGATTGCATTTATGTACCATGAAAATAACAGTTGTTGATTTCACTAAATTACGCAGTAGCTTCGCAAGCAGTTGATAAGGGCCCTGTGGTCAATGGGCCACTCCATCAGTGTGGAATTTTTAGCCTTTTCAGACTCCTGACCGTCCATTTCTGAAGTTCAAGGTAAAAATTCTTTTTTTTTTTCCTTTTTGTAAGTGTTTTTATTCTGTTGGATTACTTCAGACTAGTTGTGCAGGGTATTAGGCAGAATTAACAGCAGGTTTTGTAGCACTTTAGAGGAAACAAAGTTATATAAACAAATATGCATAGAAAGCCACTAATACTACTGTATAAAACATCAGTGTTAAATGATAGCTCAATCATAAAGGGAAAATACATTAATTTCCCTTTTAATTTCTCACTATGCTTTTGCAGAAATTAAAAATATATTTGTCAGCAGCATGACTTGAAGCAAATAGCCTCTGTCCTTTCCATCTATCCTCTCTCCAACTCATATCACTTCAGGGCTTACAACTGCTGTATCATGAGCAAGGAACGTAAGTTCAGATTAAAAGAAAAAACAGGGGGTGCGGGAGGGGTCTGACACAGTAGGAAAGCTTGGCATTAAGCTTACTTTTTCCAAGTCATCCATAGCTGATTTTAGCTTGCCTAACTTTCTTCGTATTGCTCCACGTCTGCAATATTGAAAAGCTGAAGGATGCTCAACCTTTTCTATTAGATCAGTCAATCTTCTTACTTCTTCTTCTAAATCCTCAATACTATATACAGAACCTTCAAGCAGAACAGGCTGTATTGAGTCAACTAGTTCTATTCGTAGATTTGTTTCTTGAGAGCCCACTGCCGTAGCTCCTTCTAGCAATTCAGTATCCTCCTCAGGAACAGTCCCACAAGCAGAAAATGTTTCATCAAACCAGCAGCTCCAGATTCCACTGACCCATGCACGAGCAGAAGTTTCTTTTGGAATTCCACCCCTCACTTCAGCAAACTTTTCAAAATCCAACAAACAAGGGATGCTTGGGCTCTGATATCGTTTGATTGCTGGAGACACCTTGATAATGAATTTGTTATGAATATGAAGTCTTCCTAGAGACACAGATCTAAGGAAAAAATATATTAAGATTAACATTTCCAGCTATATTAACAATATTAAACTACAGTCTGCCAGTCAACAATTAACGAGAGAGTTGACAATACATTTACAAATAATAATGACTTTTTAACATCAGCCACTTATAAAGAATATTGTTGAAGTTATGAGGTAAGCAAAATCCTGAATGATCTGTGATCCCAAGTAGTTCAGTGCTTATTTGCAGTTTCATGCTTATTTCTTCCAAAAGCTTCATAACTTCAGTTTACAACGACAACGCTAAATTTAAGGAAGGACACTATTTCAGTTTGGCTAAATATGCTGATTACAAATCCTAGATGGATGAATATATTGATGATAGATATATGATACAGATATCTATATTTTATATCGTATTATATATAATATATGTACTATACGATATTGTATTATATATATATAAATAAGGACGATATTTGAAGGAGGCTATGAAAATATAAGAATTAGCAATCACACTTAAACAACTACAACAACACCACATGAACTTGAAAGGACACTTCCAAAATTATAAGCTAAGAAAACTTGTCTCTTCTAAAAAAAATACAGTCAACATCTGCTTGGGACCTTGAAGTAAAAGAAACAAATCTTAACAAAAACACTTAATATTTTTCACAAAGAATACTAGCCCTGCTAACACAGAATGAAATACTAGGAGAGAATACTAAGAAATCTTTCATAGATAAGCAATATAGATATTGATTTACAATAATATTTTAAGTTTGAAGATCCCACTGAGGAAAAGGGAAACTGAAGAAAAAATAAAGCAATCTTGAGTATGAATATGTAAAATAATACAAAGATGAAACCCCCATGAATTAAAGCAACTGATATGAAATACTTAGACAACAACTATAGAGTACTGTCTAAAATAGACCTTTGGAAAAAAAGGCTACCATCTCCCTTAGTTTCCCCTTATTATAGCAGTATATCTCGCAGTAGTTTCAGTACATTGTTTCTCTTAACAATAAACATACAGAAAGGCAGATAAAGGAGAACCTGAATGTGAAACTGGCCTGAAGGACCAGGCCTAAGCATCAGTATAAGTTACGCTGGGGACACATAACATGACTGCACACAAAATGAGAAAACCTTTGGAAGGTTTTTTGAGCTTACACTTTAAGCACATTAGTATCATTCTGCTAAAATCAAAACTACAGTTTGGATATTTTTTTTAAGATAACCCCTACAGTAACTAAATAAATAATAAGCATTCACTAGAACAATGTTTTAGAGAATACTTAAGATGTAAAAAGATAAAACCTGTAATTAGATAACATAGCTACAAATTAAAATACATTCTTTAAAATGGCAAAACAGTAAAGAAAACCTTTTAAGGATTCTTGGAGGTTGATTTAATTTCTTAATCACAGCTTCTAATTTTCTAGGATTTATTGTTCTCTTTGATTTCTTCTTCTTCTTCCCTTTTGGGACAGCAACATATTTAATTCCAGCCTTTTGAGCTCTCTTTGCAAGTACAGTATTCGCACTACCCTCTTGTCCAGTCAAAGTAGGCATTTTTTCCACTGGTGTGTTTGTCAGCTTTGAGTGGCAATCATCACAGACTTGATTCAAAAGATGCTTGGCAGGGGAGCTTTTTGCAATCTCTGTCTCAACCTTTGGCTCAGCTATTTGTTGCTTCATGAACTTCAGCTCTGCCATGCTGGTTTTGAAATTAGCTGACATCTTTAATATAGTTTCACGTTCGAAAGCAGTCATCTCCGGAGCAGAGACTGATCTTTTAATCAAATTTATCTGCTTCAAAAGAAAAAAAAAAAAGGGAAATTTATTTTTCATTTAAATGTTCATTCGAATTAATATTTGTATACCACATTTGCTTTGTTTGAATAGACTGGATTTTATTTTGAATAGATTTATAAAGAAAAAAGCAACAGGAATACTGCACTTGAAAAAGGTATAGCATTAAATGAGACAAAAAGGTTACACACCTCCAGATATGCATCAAAACAAAGACATCTGAAGCATTAAGTGACAGTTATTTGAAGCTCATATAGGGCTAAATTTAATTTTCTCTAGAATGTTACCATGAGAAATTTGAAGTAGATACCCCTTTTCCTGTAGGAATGGAAATTTTAAAATGAAAAATGTACACCTCTGATGGTGTCATTAAAAAATGATGAACAGATATATTCATAACCTTAGAACAAAAGATGGGACAACTGTAAAGTTTGGAAATACAATTGCACTACCTAGAAATACAGTTAAGATCTGAGTTGAATTAGGCACCCTTATATTTTGTGTCCCAATACCCGAATAACCTGACAAAAATAAAAAATAAAAAGAATAATTGTTATGATCTCATGTTTAATTGTAATTAGTCATTACTTAACAGCTGCAATTTATAAGCATATTGCATCCTGCTCTTTTAGTTTATCCCATTTCACTTGTCTTACACTATAATATGAGGCATAACCTTCATCAAAGAAATTGAAATGCAATTTCATGTCTACTGCCTGAAAGTCAGAGGAAAGAAAGCATTTGATAATCGGAAAAAACAAATGAAGCATTCAACAAGACCACTTGTATTTAAACAGGAAACTCTGATGTTTTAAAAATCAAGCATCAACGCTCAGTCCAAACTGCAGACGTAGTGTTTAAGTTACTCAATTTATTATCACACACAGTTTAAACCGCTACCATGCTTCCCATCCCTCTCAAAAATAAAATGGCCTAACACTTTAAGCAGGTTTTCATGGACTACACAGAAGTTTTAAATATAGACTCTGCAAATTCTTACTCAAAACTAATTCTCTCAATTAAACACTAGCTATATAAAGTCCTTGTTACACAGGTGTAAAATGTGCATGATTTATTGCAGTTTTATGTATTTCATGAAACATCTAACATTAATTCAACAGACATTTTAGAAGATTTAGAAGAACACATCACTTTATAGATTGCAAACTTAAAGTTGACGGCATTATATGTCTGAAATCCAAGGACCAGATACTGCAAATCTTTACTGGTCCACTGAACTCCGTCAACATAAGACTCCTCTCACTGTTTTCCAAGGGCCTGTAAAGTTAATGGGAGGTTCTCATTACAAAGCTATGTTCTCCTATTAGGAAACTGAAAGGCTTAATTTAACCAATCCACTTGAAAAAGATCTTTGAAGTGCTCACTTTTGCATTTAATATGAAAATATTAAGTTCAGTTTAGTTCAGCATAAGAATTTCTTCTACAAATAGAAAACCACAGTTTGGGAACAAATAAATATAAAATACCTTTGAGTTCTCACTGTCCAAAAAATGTGAGAAGGACTGGCTTCTTCTCAGCAGATTTTCTGTCTATAAGTAAAACAAAAAGTGAATCATATCATAATATAATAAACCAGGTTTCAGTTGTTTCAGATACACAAATACTCAGTTGTATCTCACATCCTTTGGTAAGGAAAGATTTTCCTGTGGGATCTGGGTAAGCTTTTACCTACTTCTACCTCTCAGATCCATTTACTTAAATGTTTACATAGAGTTAGCACTTTGAAGTGAATAGCATCATCTGGCACTTCAGGCTCTCTGTGAAGCCCATGGCTCTCATTATCGCATTGCCTCTAAAGACTAAAGGCATTTAAGATGATCACGATTTTATAAACAGACAGACTCACAATACAACTTACATTTGTAGTTCCCACTTACAAATCACCACAGAATTTCTTGACTATCCTTTAACATTAATAGTACCTTTGGAGAAATTCTACATAAACAATTCACATACTTAGAAATATTCTTCTTCCCCTGTTCTCCTCCTTGACTCTTGCTGGTTTTTAGATGGCTGTGTGTAGTGGAACATCCAGTAATCTTCCCTGTTGTGCCCCCAGAAATCTCTTATTTACATTGTAACTCCTACCCCAAAAGCAACTAAGAACCATCTCAGGTTCTAAAACATGAAATTTAGCATTTTCTATATATTCAAAAATGAACCAAATTTAAATACTGTATTTCATTTGCACAGATTTTAGCAGTCAACTATATGTAATAATATATTGCTTTATGACTTCAAACTCAGAATTGTTTTGCTAAGCTTAAATGCGTTCAACAAAATACCATAATACACACCAGTAAATAATCATAGAAATCAAGATCATCTCGCTCAGCTTCTAACTCTTCTTCATAATCAATTAAAAAGTCTTCATAAGTTATATCTTCAATAACATTACTCTGAAATATGAATATATTTGCATATTTAAATACATACAATATTATTATTTGTCAGCTACAGAAACCATAGTAACAGAAGTCAAGCCTATTGCATATTTGAGCTAAAGAGATATGATGGTCAAGATCAACATCACAGAAGCCATTTATCTTAAGCTTCTGAAGGACAGGCAGTGGAACGCATTATTTAATATGAATTAGAATGATATGGTGCAGAAGTGGTATATAACCTGAAATAAACAATTACTGCTACCTCATTCTCTAACGTTTTTATCTGCAGCCTTGGTAACGTATGTCAGCTCACAGCAGTCCATATAATAACATTAACACAGCTTTCATTTCAGGTAACAGTAAGGATAGGAAATAGCAAATAACATCAGGTTTATTCCTGCTGTTAATTAATCCAGACGCATGTTTTACATCTTGCACAGGGGTGTGAATTGGTTGTGGCAGACTGTTTTTTCTATAACCTTTGCCTTTGGAAGGTGCAATGTACCATGAATACGAGCATCCAGTAGGCATGGCCTTTATATGAATAGCTAATCTCTTGAAACGACATAACCATACAGAAGATTTTACATTCAAGAACTTCAAAAACATTGGCAACTTACGAAATAGACTTTGTTATATACTGTAATGTTATTAATTTTTTTATATATATCAGAGCCAGTACAGCAGAAGAAAGCCGGTGTAAAAATATCTTTACATTTATGTTGAAAGCTAGTAAGCAAGATAGAATAGCAAACAGTAGTTACTCTTAACAACTACCAGAAACTTTCTTATTGTCAGAATGGAAATTAAATAATACTATTTAGTGTATAGTAATACAAACTGTACATTCAGTTATATACCATACTTATAAATAGTGAAGCATTACTAAAATAGCAGTACAAAACGTAACTACTACATTTAACAAATTTAACATTAGAAAACCAAATATTTTTGCAACAGGTATGTCTTTAGAATATTTACCTCATATTTAGGAAATAAAATTTCCTTCATAGAAGAAATTGGAGCAAAGAACTTTGGTGGAACAGGAGCCCAAAACATTTTCAAAGCTTCTGGATAAATGGAAACCTTCAAAACAAATGGAATTCAGTTATCAGCTGACACAAATCAAGTTTATTACTGTCAGTATTGAGTCTGAACAATTAGGTGATAAAATATGGTTTTGCAGATTATTTTGTAATAGAAAACACTTTGAAGTGCATCAAATGCAATGAAATTTAGTGACTTAAAGGGCTCTGCCACCTGAAAGAACTACACAGTTTGTAGCTGTAGTTTTGCTTGTTATTAGCACATTAGCAAAATATTATTACAGAGGATGAATTAAGAGCAGAGTTATGAGATTTTAGAATAATACTCCCCATCAATAAAAGCTCTAAACATCATTATACTGCATCTTGTCAAATGTGAAGTCTCTTTTTTTTTTTTTTTTTTTTTTTACTTATAGGTGTTTCATGCAGCACAAGAAAAAAAAACAACTAAAAAATATTTCCAAAACATTGTCTTTCACTTGCAGAATTGCATAATTACATGACATAATCACTAAAATTATTTCTTACTTTCTCTCCTACCAGTTGAAGTTGTGCTTTTTTAAGACTATCAATTTTTTGGCACTCAGCTATAGTTTTTGATGTATGAGGTGGAAGAGAGTGAATCCCATCTTTCTGATTATTCTGAAACAGCTCTGAAGCAGGAACTCCTTCATAACAAATTCTGCAGCAACACAGAAGATTATTTAAATTACTTGGATGTTATCAGGTTTGAAATTGGTAAAACAGAAAAGTAGGTAACTTTTAACCAAACTGGAAAAGCTTTTATTTCCTCAAAAGGAAAGAACTAAAGATTGAAATGACCTAACATATGCGAAGAACCTGCTGCTAGGCCTCTAATTTTAAGACTTTCACAATTAGGTCTATGGTGTATATTACTTGTAAATGAAGTCATAATTTAACAGTAACCTCTGAGTATGAAGCACATTTTTATGTATGGCAAATACACAATTCGAGTACTGTGGTTATGATCACATATTCTTAAACACCCAAGAGAAATTATTTCAGCAGGAATGTTGGGCTGGTTTTGAGCAGTATATTTTTTTATTACTTTGGGATAGAATTCTGATTATCACTTGCTTGCCCTTTATTATTTTAAATAAACTTACCTATAGCAATCACCTTGAAAAAAAAAAACTTCACTTTAGAAAGTTGCTGTAGTAAGTAATTATGCATCTTAATTTCCTAAGAATGTTTCAATTTCAAAAAGAGTGAACACTTAACACAATGTAACTCATATTTATTTACATATGTCCATATGTGTATATAATCCTATAATAACTTATCTTTATTTCCTTTGTTCCTGGCACCTGAAAAGCCAAATTTAGATCTGAAGAACATATTACTCCTAACAAACTAGTAAAACTATTTTAGAGAACAGCAATAATCACTATTCCAGGTCTAATATCATTCATCACTTAAACATGTATTTTACTGGATTTATGTAAAAAATAATTTTTTTTAACAACAAATATTTTTACTTAACAGAGAGTAGAAAATACATCTGTATATTTAGCTATTCTTGTTGTTGCTTGTTTGACAGTAAAAGAATTACTTCCGTTGTCACTTATATCGTTCTTACAGTACCAGAAATACAAACAAAAAAATATGTTAAATGTTTCACCTATTATTACATGTACAGAGGAACAAGAAAAATATAATTAGGTATATGTCTGAAAACTGCATATAAATGCTTATGACCTGAATACAGTTTTTCTTAACATGTTGGCATATGCCAACACTGACATCTACTGGTGTTAATCAGGTTTGGGGTAGTTTGTAAACACTAAATAATGAAGTTTCCTTGTATTTTTGTGGAATTAAAGTGCTTGATTCCTGCTACCTGCAATGCCACTGTCAGGTGTACACCTGCTGCAGTGGGCTTCATTCTCACTTAAAATAAAAATATGTTGCATTTAATTTAAGACTTATGTCTTAAATTTACATACTGTGTAAAAGTGAGCAGCAGGGAGGTCTCAATATAACTCAGAACCAGCCATTTGATTTAGCAAACAAAATACCTCTGAAGTACAACCCCACATTGAAAAGGAATCTTTAAAATGCAGCACTAGTGCAGAGAAAGATTGTAGACCTGAAAGTACTTCTTGAACTCTTTCTGGAATGTTCCTTTCTTGAAGTGGAAGCTTTGAAAAAAGACCTGTTTGTTGTAAACCAGGAACTGAAAGCCTAACTTTTGGCAAGTGTTTGGTCTTCTTAATTTTTGTTTACATTTAAGTATTCAGTGGTTCTGACTCTTCAAGGTGAGAGTCTGTATAAAAGGTATGTCGAGATGTTATACAAGATAGAGAAAGGTATAAAACAGTTAAAAGATTCTTTAACATTTAATCACTTTAAATGAAGAACGTAAGAGTTGTCACTCTTTTAGAGCACTTTTGTCATAAAAAGTTCTCAATTGAGTCTATACCAAGTAATAAAATGTGAGTTAATGTGAAACAACATTCAGGCTTCTCATTTCTAGAAGACAGAAACAACATGAAGGAAAGCTCAATGCACTAATAATAAATTCTAATAATATTCTTATTCTACCTGCTGGTTAATAAATAAAAATTAAATCATAATCTTTCTAGGAGATTAAAGCATTCCTGCTTGAAGGAATTTTAACAAAGATAAGATGAAGCTAAAAACCATGTTAAAATATTTGCAAGATTACTGCCAGGAATAGATTTGACCATCCATATATAATACTCATAAACATACATTCTAATTACCTCTTAAATCTTTATGGCTAGAAAAGTAGCATGAATGAAGTAGTGAATGAAAAGATTGTTGTTGTTTTTTAAGCCGCCAGATATTTTTCACAATGAAGATAAAGCAATAGTTAGTTTGCTTTCAAGCCTTATCAATCTGATCCACTATAAAAAAAAAAAAAAAATCTTACCATTGTAAGCTTGCTTGGCAAAGTCATTTGAATTTTACTATCAAACACATAGAAATCATGCTTATTCCCAATTTGTATTCATGAAATTAGACAAGTACCAGGAATTGGTCAGCCACAGATGCAAGTAATCTAAATAAACTCAAATTAGTACCATATGAATGATATCTGTTATGTTCAAGGATCCCATAAATCAAACTTCTTAAAAATAGTAACAGATTGTGACAGATTATGCCACTAGATGGCAGTGCTCCAAAGAGTTTAGCTTTCTAGTTTTTCTAGATCAAACAAATTTGAGGACTTTTTTTCTTTAAGAAAACCAGCATCTTTTAAAATTTCTCATCTGTGGGAATGTAGATCTCCATTGAAACCTTTCTTCTGACACACAAAGCTCAGGCTCATCCTTCACTCATTACCTACCCCTTGAAAACAAAACCATTTTCTCCTTCAAGCCCCATCTTCCTATAGCTTCCACAGTTCTTAGTTTCATTCCCATCTCTTTATATTACAGCATCCTGTCCTCTATTCACTTCCTCTACTCCCAATAAAATGTACAAATAAACGCCTTGTACAAGTTGCCTCTCCAAAGTGATGAATCAGTATGATTCATAACTACTCTGCACCAACAAAAATATCAGACTATCCACCTCCTAGAAGTGCCAGTGCTAGCTCAACAAGCCTGAAGTTCAAGGATCATACGAGCCTTCACAATCCTTATGGTTTCCCCACTACTTGCTTTCATCACTATGTTGAGCACCCCCGCCATGCAACAGGTAACATTTACAACATTCTAAAATTAAAGTCTTCTTTTAATCTCCCTAAAAAGCTAGAAGTCTAGTATCTAATATTATATCTCAGTTGCTGCAGCATCTGTTTCTATAACCCAAATAATTACCACCTTGTTCTATTCACTCATTTTGTTCTGTTCTTGTTCATTTAAAGTGCTAGTGCAAAGGTCATAGCTCCTTGCTTTGAATGCTATGCTATTCTTTGAAGTAACAAAAAAGGTAAAAAAAAAAAAAAAAAAAGTAACAAAAACTAATTCAACCAAGAGATGCTCCTCTACTTTCAAAGCTCTCAAAGACCTTCCTTCTTCTGTTATCTCTAGATTAGTAAAGCTGTGCCAACTGCTATTTCTACACAACTTCTGACTCCATCACTGACTTCCTAAGGATTTTATTTTCCCCCCTTATGAACACCTTTCTGCCTACACTTAATTTGCCTCCCATGCTTGACAAAAGATCACTACAGACACCAGTTTATCTTCTCAGAACTTCCTTAAAGACTATTTCCTCATGACCTGCAAAACAATTAATGGCCAGGCTACTGGCCACCCCAGCAGAAGCTGACACAAACCAATTGGAAAGATCAGGGCCTAATCTGAAATAATGTCATCCATGATGGTTTGGACAATCTTGACTGCATCAAAAGAATGCAAGGTCTAGAAGCTTTCATACAACAGCATTATGGATTCAGATTTTGTGGTAAAAGAAACATTATGACAAACCCATCCTGATCTTCTAAACAATATAGATACTGCAATTTCATCAGTATTCCTGCATTAAACTCCTCAGCTCCCTCAGTGAAACTCAGGATATGACTCAAAGAAATTAAGTTTTGATTTAAAAGCTGCAATCAGTGAGTAGTTCCATAAGGTACTTTCATTGCTGTACACTGAGGTCTTACAGCTACACTCAAATTTGTCTAGACTGAAACTTCAGCTTCTGAGTCTGTTAAGCTTTCATTTAGCAAATTCTCTTGCAAAGAAACTATGCCATGTAGGTAACAATTTCTTACATAAAGACCAAAATAACAATCTTTTTTAGTGTCTTCATACAGAACAGGCATTCAAGTAAAAGAGAGATCACAGACAGGAATCGAGATTTCTGTTTACTCCCCAAGAACAGTATTTGGAACTCTCTGCTAAGTGCATTAAGTACACAGCATTCCTACAAACCTGCATATGGAAGAACAGACACCTACAGGAAACTTATTGCCCCTTTCCTAGATTCCTTAGACACTGCAGGCAGAAACTTCCCTCCATTTCAAATCCAGAACCCTTTTCTCAGGGTACCTTCCCCCTCCCTCCCTCCCCCCGCCCCCCCCCCACTGAAAGAGAGGTATGAGGGTTTTTTTTTCTTTTGCAGAACAGTCAATGGGGAAAAAAGCAACAAGTGATGATTTCCATCTCTTCATGACAATTTGCTACTGAAGCACAAAGCCCGGATATGAGAATTCACTGCTTCTCTGAGGATTCAAACCTCACTCACCGTGACATGATTTGACTGTTCTGGGAGCAGGAAGTTATGCTGCTGAGCAGAAAAGAATGCAAAAATCATGTAGCCAGGAAAAAAAAACAAGTAGTGGCACGATTGCCTCAGTTGTAAGAGCACTTACCTGGAACAACAACAACAACAACAAAAAAAAAGGTCTGTACAAGATTTCTAACCCCAAAACATCTCACCTTCATTTTAATGTACATACTTGAAGGTTTGAGACTATTACATAGCCATCTTCAGTTACTTATTGTTCAGGAGTGCAAAGCTCTTCTCAGAATTACTACTTTTCAGGATACAATCTCCCCTCCTACAAACAATGACTCCTATTCCCTATTCCTAGCCTTATGACCTTGCATTTGGCTGCACTAAAATGCATGTTTTTCAAGGGAGCCCAAGTTAACAAGCTACACAAATTGCCCTGTAAAACTGACCTGTCCTTATCCTTATTTACCTCTCTATCATTCTTTAGATCACCACAAACTTTATGAGCAATAATTTTATATTTCTGGACCTGGTGCAGTACAGAAACTCTTAGTTGCAAATTGTCAGTCTGAAAAATCTTCAGGAAAAATTTGAGCATGTAAAGGTTCTAGATCTAAGATCTTTGTCCAGAAAGACACAGAAAAAGGAAAAAATGTAACTGAAATAATATTGAGTGAAAAATGAATATTCTTCATGTTATTTAGTCTTATTTTACATTATTTTACTGTAAAATATGTTAAGAAAACAACAAATAAGGAATTAGGAATTCAATCAAATATAAAAATTGGTAATGCAGTTATCGTGAGTACCTCTTACATACACAATTAGTATTGTTGACTACAGGTCTATCCAAGGTTTTGTATGCGCTTAACTTTGTGCGTGTTGAACTCAAAAGAACTACATTAAGTTAATGTTATTCCTGATGCTAACTGCTTGAAGAATCAGAAAGACTGTCCATATGATAAAAGGTTAATGACTGTACACTTTATAACTTTTACTCATGCAGAATTTTACATTCATAGGAAACCTACTCTATTTGCTTAACATTGCTTATGATTTCAATGGGACCTCTGTTTAGTAGAGCTAAATATAAAAACCCAGATTAATAACATAAACTGCAACATATTAAAGTTTATACATAAAGTGAACTTTATTCTTAAAAATTAACACCACCTTTTACATTCTAAGCAAGACATGACTTAAGTCCTTTGGGCTATATAATTTAAAGCATATCTTACAAACAAGGTTAAAAAAAAAAAAAATCAAGCCTTTTTATTTGCCACTTCTGTGAAACTACTAAATACTGAAACACCACTAAGTTATTTCCCAAAACATAATCCCTTAATTTACAAAATTAAATCATAGTAACATCGATAATAAGTTCATACCTTTTCCTTTCAGCTAGTTCTTTCAAGTAAATATATTCAGAACATATGGATTCTTTCTGCCTATTGTCTATATCCTCTGCCGTAAACAAGATATTGTGACCTCTTCTGTCTGAAGTATGATAAATTCTCGAAGCCAATTGTAGATATGGAGGCAACATAAAACCAGGAAAAGCAGTACACAGATGATGAATGCTTGGATAATTTTGCTGTCTAGAAAGGGGGAAAAAAGTCTTAATAACCATTCTCCGAATTGTAAAAGTACGCAACTTATCTAAACATTACAGTGTGACATCACAGACCATAGGATGTAAATTGCTAAAATAAATACTTGGCACATGTTGCCTGGTAATCCAGGTGACTTCTACTGAAAGCAGAGTTAATATCATTTTGGAGTAGGGGTGAGGGTGAGGGGACCCACAGGTAAAAGCAAAAACATCGATGATAATCTTAAATTTAAAGAATAGCTGCAGTAGTCACTTTTACCTTCCCAAAGTAGAGCTTTCACACTGTCTGCCCCGAAAGCCTAAATTATCTAAGCAGCATATGTTTACAGCTTAAATTGGGTATTTGAATGAATGTTATGTTAAAAAGTTACATGTACATTCATCTGTGTATTCTCTCTCATGACAGAATACCATGTAAATACTCTTACATCTTGGAATTAGTTTTTTGATACGCTATCACTAACGTTTCAATTCAGCTGTTGATTTTAGAGGAAACACGGTACCTTTGACTATCTTTAAAAAGTTAATAACTACAAAAAAAAAAAATCTACCATTTAACCCTCCAATCTAAGTTGTGCTAAAAGTGATGAAAGTCTATTGACTTCTACAGGCCATGGATCAAGCTCTAAAAACAGTCTGCAGCTACTGTATGAACTCTACAAAGTTAATAAGTGTCTAAAGGTGCAGACAGCTACAATGTGGAAAACAGAATAGAGAAAATATCCGAACCCTGAAATGCCTCCTCAAATATATGCTACTTTTAATTAAAGGTCATAAATATCAGCATATTTAAAAGAAAAACCTTAAACGAAAATGGTTAAAATGCCACTTTGAAATTATACCAATTAGCTTTCAGGTATAATTTTTTTTTTTTTTTTTTGTCCTTCAACATCTTGCCTTTTTACTGATAATTACGTCTTTTTTTAATAAAGAAATTATAAAAGGGGAATTAGCAAGAACTACAAAACAGGAAAAAAATACAATCTAATCTTGCTCAAGTTAATATATTTTTTATTTAAATGTACTTACCATTCCTGAAAAGCAATGACAGCAAAAAAGTTTAAAGAAATCACACGTAAAGAAAACAGACAAAAAAACAGCACAGTATAACATCAATTTGACTTGCAATTAAGAAATCACCATATCAGTTATACTATACTCATCTGAGTCCTGATGTTTACAGGCACATGACAACAAAATATAAATGACTGGCAATTAAATAGCCTTTTAGTTTTAATTAAAATCCTAAAATAATTTTTGTCAAACCATAATATGTTTAACGTAATATATGTAATATATAGAAATAACATATAGAAGAAAGCCTAGTCACTTCATGCTTCAACAAGACCTTTTCACCATAAACTATAATCCAAAGCCTCCACTCAAATTTGTGATTCTTTTTCCTAAATGGGAACAGGAATTGAATAAAATTTTAAAGTTAAACATTTAAAATGAACTATCCAGTTGGAAAAGCAATACAGAATACATAATACTAATTAGAATTTAAGGCTTACAGCAATTCCATTTAATGAAATGGATTAGGGTGTTTGGGTTTTGGGGTGTTTTTTTTTTGGAGCTAAATTCATACATTTCACAGCTGAAATGAAAATAAGCAATTGTTTCAGTGTGTGAAAACAGATCAGTGCTTTAAGAAGCAGATCATGCTAATTTAAAATAAAAAGAAATATTCCATGATACTTTTTTAATGGAAGAAAAAATACCTAATATGAAATATTTTACTTGAGAATTGTCTAACAGTTTACTTTCTCCACAAATCAATACATATGCATTCAAAAATAAAAATAGGCAAACAATTCAACTTTGAACTTAAAACAGTTGGAGTAATGTATGTAAAAAGTAAGCAAAATTACTTTAAAATCATCTGGGTACTTTTTCCACATAGATTTTGAAATCTATTTAAAATTAAAACCAGTTTGAATTATATCTTAATTGCAGTATAATTACTTTTCTTTTATAGAAATTTATCATTTCATTGAATTAACTAATTGAATGCTTTATGAATGTAAACTAAAATATTTGGGGCATGCCGCAGGTAAAGGTGAATGTTTTTACAACACACATTCTTAAAACAGACTATTTATCATTCTTTGAAAAAGTGGACATGAAGAAACAATACTATGTGTGTGGCCTACATTACCCTTCATTTAATGCACTAAATACAGGTTTTTTAGAAAATCACGCAGTTTCTGCACCATTGATAATCTGACAGTAAGTATTTATTGAAGGTAAAACACTCATTGTCTGTTGTCACTATTTGTTTTAATATATAATCTTGCTAACCAAATGATCTTTAAGCAATGCAGATAAGCAATGGCATGCAAAGGGTCACTTAAATGCCAATTTGACTGTTTCATAAACTTAAGCATTCTTTTCCCATGACTATTCTCAGCTACTTAATTGAAAGTATTATCCATTTACAAACTTCAGACCTCCCATAAAAAGGCTCTCTTCTGTATCCAATAGACCATTCAGGACCTTAAGAACAACAAAAGCTAATAATTAAAGCTGCTTCTCTCGCCCTTTTTTTTTTTTTAAACCTCAAAAAAGAAAGAAGTGAAGAAGCAACTTACCGTATACCTAAGCAAAGCTAGCCATAAAGATCTTATTTGTAGTGAACACCATAAAATTGAGGAGTCTCACTCAACATGGGACAGACAAGATCAGTTAAATCAGGACACAGGCTGTACTACTTTTGTAAGCTGCACTCCTATCAGAGAATGACAGATGCCACCTATGACAACAGCAAGGTAATAAGCAGTTGTCCTTAAATTACTGCTCTGCGTAAAATCTCCTGAATTTCAGACAAGCACTGACTGTAATACAAATTCAAGTTAATGAATTTTTAATACATCTTCTCTATTTAAAGATGATGACTTACAGCTGGCATTGCTTATATTAAATTTGTGGTATTTTCCATTGTTTGTTTTTAATTATTTTGATTAGATTATGCTTGGAATTGTATGGACAAATTCAACCCCTGAATAAGCAACTTCAGTCTCTGCTGCAGTCAAGAGAAGTTTCATCTGCATACAGCAGGAATGAGCAGGCCCTCCAGATTTTAAAAACTGTAAATCAGATCCATTTCAAGGAGATAAGTAGCAAACAAACCACCAAGCTAAACTTGATAGTTAGATCAGAACTTGTTCAGAATTGCATGTTTCAGATCCAGATTTTGGGAGATGACATTATTTCCTCTCCATACTTACCTGCCACTGCATATAGTTATAACTTAACACATTTTCAATACTAATTTCATTATAATGAAGTAAGATTAAAGTATTACTTGACATTTGAAGTATGAGTGGGCAGGAAAGGCAAACATTGTTGCAAGTTGCGTTCCTCTTGTAGATCTTTCTGAACCTCATCTGGTTTAATTTTTGATATCGCTTTTCCTTCCACCCATAGCACATCCGTGGATGGAGTCTAAGATGTTCACAAGCAAAGGATAAACACAGTGTTATAGACTGTAAGCCATACAGATATTTTCATACCCACTCCAGAGAAGAACAAGAAGCAATGGTACACAAGAAACCCTGACTAACAGAAAACAAAATTCAGTTAAACAAGAGTAGCATATAACTACTGTCACTGAGCAGACCACAGTAACACCCACAGCTATTCAGGGCACAGGATCTGCAGAAAGGTGTGGTAAAACAAAACATCCAATGTGCCCTATCTAAACTGCATTTCTGAAGAGCATAGAAGATGAGAAAAATCTAAGTACATTAAACAGGATAACCAAAAGAGCATCAAAATGATCACAATTCAGTACTACTGCTCTTAGAATTGCATGAGTACATCTAAAATTTGTATTTTTATGCAAATTAAGATAGACAAACGTGGTTTAAAGGATAAAACTTTGAGAAGTGTTTATTCAAGGTTATGTTTATTCAGTCCAGCAACACAAAAGGAACTGCCGTTGTTTCCACCCACAGCTGATCATTCCAATTTATTAATACCAAGAACTGTTTTTTCACACTGTTAAACAGACCTGATAACTGTTGAAAAACATAGTAAAAAGCATGCAAGGAAAAGGCAGAAATTAATCCAGATATTTGATCCCTGTCCCACCCAAAAGTTTTGTCAGGCAGCAGCTCACTGGAGTCCAAGAGCAAAAGCAAACAGCAAGGGGAAGGAACTTCATAAGATATTACTGCTCCCAAGGCATCTACATTTGTTTCATAAAGTTGAGCTTCAAAAACTTCAGAATAGGCTGGAGGCCATCATAGTATAGAAGAAACAGAAGTCCCTTCCAGCCTCAAGCATTTGACAATTCTGTTTCCTGCATGCTGTTAAACATCGTCATAAAACAGACTAACTGCAACCAGTAAAAAGGATCCATCTGAACTCCACTGAAAAGTCACCATACATTATAAAGCAAAGCAGGTTCAAGAAAATTAAAATCTATAACCATAACAATGAAAGATAGAAGCACTGTGGAAAACCAATTGCAAAAAACATATTTAAATTCTGCAGTACTTACATTAAATAGAACCAAATATATTTTATCTTTTCAGGTTCCTATCTTGGAAACTGAACTAAACATACATTTGATGGATGTTATTACAACAGCACTGCTAGAGCATTACAGAAGTGGCATGCTGCCCAAAATAATACTGTCTAAAAACCACCACAGTACCCCAGTGCTGTTTAACTAACTGTGGTAATGCTCTGTTGGCCAACAGTATATAATTTAGAATATGTAATTTCAGTATATTTTTATACTATCTAAAAAAATATGACATTACATTGACATTGTATTGTATATTGTTTACACATCATTTAGCACCTATTTCTGTAACCAACAGATCAATAGATACAAGGGTATGATTGCAGAGTAATTTCTTACAACTACCAACAACAAGCATCATTGTTAATTATATAAAGTCAAGAACAAACAGTATGAATTATTAGAAAAAATTCTGACCTATTGACAGACAAATATTGTAAGGACAATGTCAAAAGAATATTATTGCTAATTTAGAACAATTCTTTTAAATTACTGTTTTCATTCACACTCTTCAGCAGTAGCAATCTAATCTAACAGAAATTATTATGCTTCCACAAGAACTGATACAGCCAAATCCTTGGCTATAGAAGAATGCCAGTCAACTGGAACTGCTCAGACCATTGAGAGTTTTACTTCATATTCACTATAGCTCCAACACAAAACACAGCACCAGGAATGATGGGGAGTTTCTTATCTTCCTGTAACTCACTCTCAGAGTACTCCACTTCCTTTAACTCTTCAGAACAGGTTCTTAGCTACCCTAAAACTGATGAGGAAAATTGGTCACTACTGTTCTGGGTTCCTAAGGGTATGACTACCACTCTCTCTGCCTTCATGCCTTTTGACAAGACACAATCAGAGCCAAACTACAGTCAATGGAAGTAGCTGAAGAAGCAGCTGACATAAGGCCCTTAGGCATCCAGAAAGTTTCTCATTTTGATTAGATCTGTCTTATTATGACTAGACCTAGAAATAATCTGCTCGCCAATAATATGGATTTCTTGTTGACAGCAATATCTGTCTCTCTTGTCCCCTCTTCATTTTGTTCCCTTTTATCTCCTCCATTTCAATACCTCCATCTGTCTTAATGTACCATATCAAACCTTGTGTTCACCTCTATTTGAGTTTGGGCCAGGGCTACTCAGTATTTTTTGCACATAAAACTGTCTAGTGGAAACATCCCCCACTCTTGGTTGTTCTTTACATAACACATTCAGCAAACGTGGTAATTTTAAGGCAAAGTAATCATTCATATAGAAGCAACAGAAGGAAGCACGTTAAGGTTGTATCCTCAGAATACTAGAATGATTAAAACTCGCAACATACTGCCAAAGACTTTTTTTGGTCTTTGTAACAAATTTGTTCTTCCTCCAAAAACTTGGTATATGTTCTTTACTAGAAAAGCTTTAAGGGGTTGATACCAAATGAAAGCTTTTGTCACGTGTGAAACATCACATAACCAAAAGGATGCTGATCATTATGCCATTTTCCAGGAAGGCACACAGTTGTTAAATGTAAATGAGGATTCTATTTATACGTTGTTTCATTCCTAATCTTCCCAATCTCACAACGAAAAGCCTAACCCAACACATGACCGAATGAACCTTTATTTATTTTTTCCTCTAACGTTAAGCTGCAAGACCAGTATGGAGACCTGTATTATAGAAGAGTCTTTTAAATGGCAGGCGGTTAAAAAAAAAAAACACATAACAGCTTACAAATCTCTGTATGCTCTAAAATATCAAAACCTCAAGCATGGGAAAACTAATCATATCTCACACTAGTACTAAGCCTGCTTACCTGCTTCACCTGCTTATTATATGTTAACAGCTCATCTGTAGGCTGAGATTCATTTTCTTCTACTCGAGATTCTTTTTGAACAACTGGTGTCTTCCAAGGGAAAGGAAAAATCCATTTAAGAGATGAACATACTGTATTTTCTTAAAAGACACCTTTATGCTCCCTGACAAATAATTCATTACAATATTTATTATGTTCAACTGTTCTTGCATTGTACACGCGTTTTATGAAGCACCCGGATCACTGTACCTATTTTATCTTAAGCCAAATATTTCTTCGATCGAGAACTGGATTTACAAAATTAATATACAAATAGGCAAAGGGTTTACAATGATTGACACTAAATAATAATATGCATAGAGATTTCTTCTAAAAAGCTTCTTCTACAAATTATACTTCAAAAATATATGAATTAACATGCATCAGAAATATGTATCAATATATAGAGATCTTTTAAAGCAAATAAATTGTTAACACCTCTAAACATTAAGCAACATCTCCAAACACATCTAAGCTTACAAATTTAACATTTAAAAACAGTTTGAATGCAAGACATACAGTCATGGGCATTAATACCTATGAATATCAATGAATATTTTGTAAGTTCATTGCCTTAATCCTCTTTCTATTTAATAAAAGGGAAACTCTGTATATCCAGTAGCTTAAGAATCAAACCCCCAAAGAAAAGAAATGAGTAAGAGACCCAAAAGGCATAGATATAAAAGTATATTTATGATTTATGAAGTTCCAAAATGTTTTCAAGCACTACTTCCTTCCCTTCCCTGTTTTATCAGTTTAAAATATGATCTACCTATCTTAACAACTCTACAAGCAAATAGAAGTACAATTAACTTATTATATTTCAACATTCCTAGATAATGTAGAATGTTACCAGGCTTGCTTGGTGAAAGCTTGGCAGGACTTCCTCACTAGCTTGAGAATCAATTTTCATTTCCTTACATTCAACTGGGACCTGCTGCACAAACCAGAGGGAAAAAAAAATATATAGTGCAATTCATACTACCTAACAGAATAAAACAATATCAAATCAATATTCATGCACAAATTAAAGGCTGGGTCTTTTATTATATATATTTGAAATATACTTGAAATCAACATACACATGCAGAAACAAACTTAGGCTGATCTTTTGAAAAGATTTATACACATTTCACTCCTTATTTTGTGCATCGTCCAGCCAGTAATCTAAAAATGTATTTTTAATGCCTAGAATTTTTCTGCATGCCACGCTCAATTTAATTTTAACAAAACATGTAATAAGTGTAGTCTGAGTTGCAACATTGTTTTCCTTGCATATTAGAAAATGAAGATGATACAAAAGGAGTTTTCAAGCAAAAAAAAAAAAAAAAAAAAAAAACACCAAAAGAAGAATAGTAAAAAGGAAAACAATCTTCGTAGCAGAATATTGCACGCATTGGTGATTTGATTTTTACCCAAAGCCCTAGTAATTAGCTACTTTTGACAGAAAAGGCAAGGCCTAATTTTAAAAAATCCTATTGCGTATACATATACATAACTATGAGGGTAAGGAAAAACAAAGGAATGAAACATCCTAGATTAAAATACAGATCCAGCAATATCTTTCCAAACTACATCAAATAATCCTCCTTTTCTTTGCAACGTGAACATTTTCAGACACAGTGACTACAACAGACTATTAATTAGACTCCATCTCACCTATGTGGAATTCTTTCCCCACACAATTTATTATCTAATGTATGGATTCAGAGAATTTTTCACATATCCTTTCACTCAAACAGGCTGGATCAAAACTGACAGAATACATAGATTAGTTTTATATATTAATTTCCTTACCAAAAATCATCAAAATTATATGAGCAAGCAGTATCTTCATGCTCTTTTAGGCAACTGTACATGTTATGTGACTGCTTTTCTTTGCTGGGTGTGGTGTTTTCTCTTTTGTTCACTCCCCATGGGAGAACTGCAGGTACAATGCTGTTCTGGTATTTTAATATAATGTGTACCATGTATATAGGTACTATGGGTTGTGTATTTATATTAACCAAAACTAGGCCAATTTTATTTAGAAATAAAAGTGTTGAGACCATGGCAGCTCTTAATTCCTGTGGTTCCATTCTCAAGCATCCTGCTGATTCTTCCCGCACTAATAATTTGTGACAGAAAATTTTATTGTGCCTTTAAAAAAAAAAAAAAACCCACTGTTTTACTAGCCATAGCCTTCCTCCTCATTGTTTAAAAAACAAAAAAAAAAAAAAAAAACAAAACCACTATTTATGGATCAAAGTACCTTCATAATTCATTGGAAACTGTTTCAACATTTTTAATCATTTTGATATGTCTTTGGTATCCTTGGCTGCTGAAAAGACACTTTGAGAGTCTTCACACATACAGAAAATTAAGACTCTTTAGTGTTTTTAATAATTGTCTCTAAATTCATCTAACTAAAATTTTTCAGCTTGTCCTTTAATGGTTAAATGCTTTTAAAATAAATTATTTCCATAGAATTCTATAATAGTTTGGGTTGGAAAGGACCTTAAAGACCATCTTGTTCCAACCCCTCTGCCATGGGTAGGAACACCTTCCACTAGAGCAGGATGCTCAAAGCCCCATCTGCAGAACATCTGCAGCTTTTCTAGGCAGCCTATCCCAGTGTCTCAGCACCATTACTGTTAATAATTTCTTTATATTTAACCTAAACTTATCCTCTTTCAGTTTAGAATTATTAGCCCTTATCCTGTCACTAAAGAATTCCTTCCCATCCTTACTGTAGGCTCCCTTTCAGTACTGAAAAGGTACGATGAGGTCTCCCCAGCACCTTTTCCAGGCCAAATAGCCTCAGCTCCCTCAGCCTGTCCTCACAGGAGAGGTGCTCCAACATCCTGATCATCTTTCATAGCCCTGCTGTGCATTCACTACAATCGATTCCTCTCTAGGCAAACACTAGTGTAGAAAAGACCCTGATACACAGGGGAATAAATATACTCTAGATGTGTGATCATACAAATATTCTAAAATATTCTTTTAGCTTGGTGAACTTACACAGATTATTTATACAGGCATTGGTAATCATCCTGTATCCCTTTGACAAATCTTGAAACTCTATGAAATTACAGTTTATCAGATTAAAATCAGTTTGTTCTCATAACAGCATCTCACCAGTCTAATCAGGAGTATTCTCTCCTTTTGTTAGACTTCAGGGTAAAAAGACAGTCCACGAAGCCTGCAGCATTTCTTGCAACAAGATGTGATTATGCGGTAATTATGCTAATAAGCATAAAGAACCAGGATACTGGAAAGTGATTGTTGATACAAATCTCACAAACTGCACAACTGGATTATCTTTAATTAGTTACTTGTATTAGCAGCTCTGGAGAGATAAACAGATTAGATTCCAGAAGTCCCCACACATATCATATACTAAGCATTTCTCATTCTCATATCTTTAAAAAAAAAAAAAAAAAGTGTATATCTTAAAAATGTTATATAACATTTGAAGTAGTATAGGTCAGCTGTTCCATAGGAAAAAAAAAAATCAAACAAATCCAGGATTGGTAATGTCTACTCCTGAAGACTGAGCCCCCTAAGCAAGGGTAAGCAATACCACTGCCTTTGCTCTGCCATGATTAATCTTATTGAGTATGATCAATAATATGCAGTTACAGAATTAATATTACAGTAGAAAAATCATAACATAAAGCTTCATTGTCATGATTCATGAACTTTTTACACAGCTAAATGAAATAAATTGAAGTCTTGTTTATTTCCAAGAAAGTTAGAATACACCTTGCAGAACTTCAGAAAAATATTTTCAGTGAGCCGCCTACTGTTTTAGTCACAAAAAAACCAATACAAGAGCTGACGTATAATTTTCATGTCAGCTGAAATACAAAGAACCTATACAGTAAATACTTAAGACGCTATAAAGTGATGAGCAAATACTTGTTTATATTTGCTTGTAGTTAAAGCAAACAAAACTGTACTTTCGAGAGAGTACTAATACTTTACTGAGAAAGCCTCCTCAAGGCCTCACTTTCTGCTGAGTAGTTGAAGAGCTAGAGACATATACCAAAGCAGAAGTATATTTTATTTTTGCTCTTTGATGGCACGGTACACTGTATAGTCATCCTTTAATAGAAGCATTCAAATCTGATTATTTTTTTTTCCCTCTGGAGAAATAGGTGTTTTCTTTTAGTTACCACCTTCACATGCTCACCTGAGATACCAAAGAATCGATCTGCTGAAAACAACAAACCAACTAAAGAAGATGAGTTGCAAGCTCATCACTAAGAAAGCTGAACACCAAGAAAATGTATTTCTGGAATGAATATAAACACCCTCCTATGGATACTAAATCCAACATATAACTTGATAACAAGATACTTCAGGGGTAGCAACACGCCCCAAGGCAACAAAGAGACTCCAGGCATTGGAAATGATATTCTGATTATAATAAGCATTTCACTTTTTAACAGAAAACGTGGTAGGAATAATTATTTATAACTGATTTCCTCCAAGGAAACAGGGCTAAGTACTAATGTCCCACCGAGCTGGCATCCCATTTCCCGGGTAATGTTCTTTGTAACACTGTGGAGAAAAAAAACCAACAATGCTCAGACTCCACAGCAACAGCATAAGCTATCAATACTAACCAGACATTAATTCAAAATGAAAAATAAGATAAAGAGAACACTTTTTTTTTTTTTTAAGGGAAAGAAAAATCACATTTAATTCTGAAAGCTTGTTTTCATTTTAGTAGTTCTGTTCTATTTCATTTAAAATAATATATTCCTTACTTCATTAGAGAAGACAAGTCTTGAAGCTCAGTCTAAAGCAAACAAACCACACATAATAATAATAAAGAATTGCTAGAGTCCTCATCCTATTTGTAAGGTCACTTCAGTTCAAAAGATGCCAGCTGTAAATTCCTTTGATTAAAAAAGTGCAATCAGTAAGAGTGTCGTTCATCTTCATTTTCCATAAATCCATATCTAAAAAAAACATTAAACAACTAACAACTGGACCAGAAAGTCATCACCAAGTTTAAACTTCTGTTTTACTTGGAATTTGATTGATATGTTTAGATATCACAGTACTCCAGAGGTCACTTTCAAAGCTCAGAGCACAGAAACTCTGAATACAAACAACAGAAAAATCAGTTCACTTCAAATCAAGAGCACTAAGACCTGCTAGAGGCCAGATTTTGAAAATCTTACTATAACACACAAAACATGTTTATAAATTAGTAAGACATGACAAGCAATACAACACGATTACTACAACACTGACTTTTTTTTTTGTAAGTTGAACAAGAAATGGTTTTCCATGTCTGGGGTTTTCTTTAGTCTTCCTCATTTCCCAATATCCTCTGACGTGTTTTTGTAACCAGATGGCAAACTTCAACCAGACTTAATAAGAGAATAGTCTCAAATTATTATGCTCCTAAATTAATGAAGAGTAAAGCAATGAAGAGGGATCATATCAATGCTGCCACACTGAGGAAAGGCTTCTCTGATTTCAACCCCAAATGCACACCAGAAAATACACAAAGATATTCTGAGTACCTCTGCCACATAAACAGCTCTGAGAACAAAAGTGAATCAAAATCATAGGACATAAATCTATTAGAAATGCAGTTTCAGACTATTACTGCTCATAGACATAACTGAATTAAACCAGTTCTGCATTCTCTTTCATCCTTTTTTTTTTTTTTTTTTTTAAACCCAATCAATGACAACCAATCTCACACTAAGGATCATTACGGTACTAAACTTGCATTCCGTGTGAGATACTCTACAATCATAAAAGGTAGCATTTTAATAGCTGTAAGAAACAATTTTCATCATAATTTCCTAAAACACAGGCACACCAGTCTTTCATAATTCCTTGCAGTGGCAGTCCCTGCTTAAAAGCAGTTCATCCTATATGGGTGTATTCATTCCACAGCACCCCTCACAACAAATGCTAGCATGAATACAAAGTATGATGGCCATTTTCATAACATGAGCTTCAGCCCTCATGAAACAGTTCATTTTAACAAAACCATTACTCTTGCTCAGAGAAGACAAAGAGCTATCTGAGAGTAAATTACTAGTGAATCTAAGTTACTAGTTAACAAATAAACCAGCAACAACAAAAAAAGCTACCCTCTGGTGAGAACCCAGGAAAGTCTTCTGTGATATTGATGTTACTGGTGTAGCACTGGTGCCTCTTATTGTAATTGAAGGGACTCTTGCAACAGCTGATACAATCTACCTAACTACAACAATGAAATTGTTTTCTTGAGGCTTCCTATGCCAAATTGAAAGAAAAGATGCTTCAGGTATACCTACTGCACTTCTTCAACTCTTAGACTGGAATACACCATCTTAAAAAGGGGGGAAAGAACATAAAGAAAAAGCTGTACTAAACTATAAATAGACTAACACAACTCTCACCCCAAAGGGTTTATGTTTTAATAGATTTTGATGTTGACTCATTTTCATTTCTTAAGGGAATTAAAGATCTGGCAGAAGAAACAATGAAGAATATTCTATGGTACATTAGTGTTTTTGTCTGTTTGTTTTGTCTGGCTTTTGTGTTGTAGGAGCTGGAAAAAAAATATACAACTCCTATAAAAGTAATATTTACCTAAGACAAAAATATTGCTCCTGTTCTGGTTCACCTACTTCCATTTTTATGTTATATTTCTGGCCAAGAACACTCTCCGGGAGTTCTTTGATCATCTGTTCTGAGGAAGATGGAGAAGCAGACTGCAGGGAAGCAGTTATTTCATCAACAGACCTTGCAACCACTTTCACAGGCAATGCTGCTGTGGAAGTAGGCTCTTCAAGTTTGCTCTGCTGGAAGTTCTCATATATTTTTGAAGTGCCTAGTCTAGTCACATCTCTTACCTCTTCCAACTGCTCCTGAGCGGACCTCACACTTGGCATCTTGCTTCCATTTCTCAGCACTTGTCCCAATTCAACACGTAAACCTTGCCGCTTTAGTTCTGAAATCTCTTCGCTTCTCTTCTTATAGCTTTCCCTGGTTAATTTTTCCTTCCAGGGAACGTTTTCATTTCTCTCTAAATCTGCAGAGCTAAACTCATCACTATCTTTAATTGCAGGACCTATTTTTTCAGTTTTAACATTCCTTAAGTTGTAGGGTTTCATCTGTAGCATACAGGCTCTATCCTTTACTTTACTAACAGCTTTTCTCTTTTCTGACAAGACCGGGGAGTTACTGGTGTGAAAATTAGATGTGCAATACCTTGGCTTCTGAGGTGGAATTTTTTTAGCAGTACCTGCAAATGATGCTATTACTGGCAGCTTTATAATGCAACCTTCATGGCTATGAGTGGCATTTTTACTGTTAACTTTTTCAGAGCAACTTTGCTTTTTGTCATCGCTGTCTTCTCCCAGAGTTCTATTTCTGTGATTCATTACCCTGCAATCAGGAGCTTGTTTTTTCATTTTTCTTCAGTGGATATCGTTACTTTCAGAGCAATTAATTAATCAGGAATATTTTTATTTATATTCATGACAGGCTTATGTGAACTCTTTGACCTCTAGCAAGGATAATAGTCTTAAACAGTGCAATTGACCTCGTGTTAAATCTTGCACATGCTCACATTTCTAGGAGCAGTAACTATTGCTAATTTGATCTTCAGACTGTCCCACTGAGATCCCCTGCATACAGCCTGGTGTCCTGTAACCACAGCCAGCTCTTCCAGATAACTCAGTTCAAAGTACTCATGTTTTCCAGCAATTCTCTCCTGCAGCATGCAGCCTGTAAACTCAAACAGAAATGAGCTTTTATACCTCACATACCAATGCAGAGCCCAATCCTTTTAAGAGGACTGTATTTTGCTGAGGCCCCCATGGATTTCATCAAGACCACCATGGATGCATATAACCAAGCACCAGTGATAGTTATTACCATTTTACCAAAGGAAACAACTGAATTGTTGCTATCTTTGGGAACATAAACCAGAAGTCGCACAGAAACTCCCAGCAGAGGAAGAAATGAGGCAGGCTGAAGCTCTGCACTTCCTAAAGTAACTACAAAGGCTTTCCACCTACAAAAACAAGTGACCTCAGGCCCCTGCCAGCCCCCCTTCTCCCCCCACAGCAGGATAAGTACCTCCCACGAGGACGCGCCAGCAGCCGCAACACCACAAACGCATCCAGCAGACACAGCACGGCCCCCAAGCCCCTTAAACCCCGCCGCTCGCCTCTCCCCTCCCAGCGCCGCGGACGGGGCCGCGTCGCTCCCGTCGCACAGAAGGACGCGCTCCGTAACCAAGCAACCGGGAGGCACAAGGGCCAGCGGGGGGCGAGCGCCCCCTGCCGGAGGGGAGGACACCTGCGTGTGCTGCCATGCAGTCGCAGGTGCACTCCCGCTGTCAGAGGCTCAGCTGGGGCGCAAAAGATAAACCCAGCTGCGTGTGCCTGGTTAACCATCACCAATAGCTTTGTCAGTTATTAGCAGGATAGGCTCCGTGCAGATCTCATGCAGTGTTAATGTGTCTGGAAGTCTGAAGCAGCTATCTTAGAGGAATTGTGCTAATGATGGCACTTGTCAAAAATCACCAGGTAAAAAGAGCCAGGAAAACAAAACAAAGCAAAACATAAATTAAAGGAAAGTGCGAAAAGTACAGGCCTACAAGGTCCTCACAGGGGCCCTGAGGCAGCTTGTAGCCGTAAAGAGGAAAAGTGGGCTTCACAGAGCCATGGATGTCTTGTGTTGGAGGGGACTTTTAACGATCACCTCAAAGCACTGACTGCGTTTCAGAACTCCCTGGGCTGTAACACTTCACAAAATTCAGTTTGCAAACAGTGCATGCCTTTTACGGTGGGTAAAAAATAAAATCTTTTCTTCAGTTTGGATCACCAAACGCTTCTGTGGTAACAAGGGGATGTCACAACTATTGGCACAGATTGCATCGAAATAAGCCACGCAACTGATTAAAAGCCTCCTCTGACCTAATGGAAAAGTGTCTTTCATTGTCCTCTCCTTTCTTTGTGGCTTTTAGCTACGGCTTTGTAGCTTCTTTCCTTCTTAATTGCATTCCTGGAGCCCAAGGGGTGGCCAATGCACTTCCTGTGGGCAACATGCCTTGTACCAAGTTTGGTGACCAAATTTTGGCTTCCTGAGGCAACTAAGGACTTGATAAACATTAAAAACTCGTTAGCCAGTCACATTAAAACCAAATTAAAAGTAGGTTTTCTTCTTCTTAGACATAGATAACTGATGAAAGCCATGTAACACACCCTAGAAACACTCTCCTGCTCTCTAGCAGCAATACCAGAGTAGCGGGAGGAGTAGTAGGTAGAGTAGAAAGCAATTGTTCTGTGTGGAAGGATTCCCACTGCCTGTCCAAGCCATTGGAGCAGTTCCTAAACAGGAATGAAAGTGTTTAATTCCCTCATCGAAGATAAATCCAATCAGCAGTTTAATGTAGTTCTGAGTCAAAAGAGAAGATCAATTCCAAGCTAGTTACACAGCCAGTGAAGCCTCAGCAATTTGGTTTACTGAGAGCAGCTCCTCTCTGCAGGAGTCACAGTGGGACATGGAAGGAAAAGCCCTGCATGTGAAGAGGTATTTGCATCAGGAAGTTCCAGTAAGGAGCTGCTGAATGGCAAGAAGTATTTGCATCAAAAGAAATGTTAGGAAGGAGAAAAAGTCCTTAGACATGGATGTCTTCTTTAGGTTAATAGCTGTGGTAAAATGGTCATGTCCTGCTGGAAAACAAGTTATCTTACTGTGTCTGTTATTCGTCAGCTCTGCTCGTAGTAAAGCACAGACTGGCTCCAGGAGAATGCAGTTAAGTTGCATGAAAGGTTCAAGCAGTAGTTCAAAAATGTTTCCTGTGCTACAGCATTGAGGTTCTCAGTTTTGTAGCAAAGGGAATTATCACCCAAGGGTGGCTGATGACAAGTTAAATCCAAAATGTGATGTATTTCACCTACTAAGCCCCACACTGCTTAGCATTCAACCCAGGAGTAAGTATACCCTCTAGATCCTCAGCTTGAACTCTGGAGATGACAATGGGCTCTGATACACAGGAATACATGGAAATCTTTCTCCCATTTCCCCAGGTATTATTAGTATGTGCCCCTCCTTTCATAGTCACAGTGCTGCTTGAGGCCAACAGGTTCTCTTTTTTTTTTTTTTTTTATTAACCTTGAAGTATTTATTTAAACAGGTTAAGCCTCGTCTATGCAGCATGCAAAATCCAAAATTAAATGAGCAGATGAATCCTTATACAGAGCAAATGTATCTAGCTTTGGAAAACCTTGTGCAATTCTATTCCCTTGATACACACTATTATTACTTATTTTAAGTAGGCCTCACCAAATCTCTAAGCTTTCTAATATAGCATAAATTTTACCATCTAGGTTATTTGTCCATAAATGTTACAGGGAAGATTGGTTTGTTTGTTTGTTTTTCTTTCTAGGAAGAAAAGCAGTTATTAAAAATTGGTTTTGTTGGTTGGAAAAAAGTCAGAAAGTTCAGCTTCTTTTCTCATTAATTGTCTGAGTCCACACCCTGGTGCACACATTTGCCATGATACAATTTCATGCTGGAGTGAGACATTGATGGCGTAGTCCCCCAAGCTTTGGAAGGACACAAACATGCAGTCAGGAGTAAGCATTGTGCTCTCTGGAAGCCATCTTGATCTAGGCAGTTGTGATTCAGGGCAGCAGAGAGCACATGAAATATGCACAACCCAGTATGGGTTGCCCAGCAATACCAGAAAGAGTCCCTGTGAAGCTGAATAGCAATCACTTAAAGGAAAGGCAAGTAAGGGCAGAACTACGTTGCTAGTTCTGTGGCTTACACTCAGCCACTAGGGGCTGAGCCTCACCTTAGCATCCAGCTGCGCCTGGCTGTGAAAAGCTTTTCACCTGAAAAAATATAAATCCTCAGCAGCCCTGCTGAGTGCTCCTGATCTCCCTTTGGTACAGCCAAACTGCTGCCCTGACTCAAAATGGTACTCACTCATTCAAGGCTATTTATCAGTGTCCAGTATACCATTTCATAGACCAGGAAATAAACATGTAAAATTTGAATGACTTTTCAAAGTTCCCTTGTAGAACTGGTGGCTGAGCCATAACTGAGTCTGTGTCTCTGATTTGCAGTAACTGGTAAATTAAAGATACATATCCTAAGATTATGGATTACTGCTTCCTCTTTAAGGGCATCAACATCTTTGTTTTAATGTTTCTGCCACATATATGTATAAAATGGCCATAAATACTCAGAGAAAATCAAATAATTATCAGCTAAAATGCCAATCTGTGAAGTATTGCCACTGAGGACATAGAACAAACTTTTCTGACAATTACACTGTGGGAACTGTAATCTGCAGCAGAACAATGGAGTAAACAGGTAGGTGGCAAATAATCTCTTAGATCGGACAGTGTCAATACTGAAAAGGTTTTTGATTAGTTGAGAGAGTTTGATCCAGCTGAGCCGAAGAAAACACCTTTTTTTTTTCAGTGATCAATTCATGCTGAATCCCTTGAGCAGTAAGCACAAGCATAGAAAGGTTTTGCAGAATTAGTGTTATAAATCATACATTCAGTCCCTCTGTGAGTGTTGAAAGCATCGTCATGCTTCTAATCACTATATCCTCTCTTTGACGCATTACAAATACGCACACCCAGCCCCTGCTAATCTCCATTGTGATTGTGTGATATCTGTACTTGCTGGTACTATGCCAGCAGAAGTAGTTAAAATTTTTCTTCCTCCTATGCTTTTGAGCTTTGCCTCCCCCCATGCAATTGAAATTTAAATTTTATTTAAATAATGATGTTTCCTTTGTAATTCAAAATAAAATGCTATAAGAAGATGGAAACAAGATAGAGCCTTTTCATTTTCAACTATACTTGAAATGAGAAAATCAGGTCATCTTGAGTGATCATGAATTGCAGGGTTTTTGTTGTGGGTTTGGTTTTTTTTTTTTTTTTTGTTTTTTTGTATGATGATACTGTAGTATTTTCAGTTATGTGCCATTTTATTATAGAGCCCAAGAGAAATTACATGAGTTACTTCTAGCAGCCCATCACACACAGCCTTTATTATAGGCACAAGGTCAGAGGCACTCCTGGCTTTAAAAAAGGCTGTAAGCAATAAACTGAGAAATTACAGCAAAGCACCTGCCAAAGTCTTTGTTGGGTTCAGCCCTTTACTTGCTTTAGTTCTAAAATTTGATCATATTATCTCTGTTCTCCACTGTCTTTTAGTTAATACTAGAAAACAGCAGGTTTTCCAGTCCCCTATTCCTGTCCAACTCCTCTTTTCTCTTAGGACAACAGCTTGACTGTGGATATATAGAAAGATACATGTCTGTATGTTTGTAGATCTCATAGGTTTCACAGCTGGCATGTCAGCATTGGGGAACATAGAAATCCCATTTAATCACCAGAAAAATTTTCACATCTGCTCAGTTTCTTCAGCAAAAGGACATGTCCTGCAAGGGGTGAAAAGAGAGATCTGCAGAGGCTGAAGTTTCTTTTGTATCTAAGGGTAAGGTTAAGAGTGATTAGTGAATGAAATATTCCTTGGTATTGATCCTGAAAAAGGGCAAAGGATTGTACATTCAACGGGTAACAGAAAAACCACCTGATCTAGCAATGAAATTGTTGGGCTGGAAGACTAAGTTTCTCTTTGGAGGAGATGAAGGAAAGCAGCCCTCCTAGTCATCCCACCTTAAGTCACTACCTAAAACAGAGTAGAGTAACCCTGAAACCACATGAACTCCAGGAATATTCAGACACCTGCCTCATTGCCTGGGGAAGGGTGGAGGAGGAATGAATTGCATCTGCCCTACCTGGCTCTCCTTGTCTCACCAGTAGTTGCACAGAGAACAGAGCCTGTGTGGAGGCAGAAGGGAAGGCATGTGGTGAGCAAAGTGACCTTCCTGTTGCCATTCCTTTAAATCTGCTCATCGGGGAGTTTCACCCCCGAAATGCCTGAAGCAGCAGCTGAAGCTCAGACTAACTGCTGGGAGAGCCAGCCACTCTCCAAACTGCTGAACAACCACTGCCCCTGAGGAATCCCAAAACGCTCCTGAATCCAGATCGCCCTCTACTTTCCCATAGATGTGAGTTGACTGTCCTATTTTACAAGTCTTGCTTATGATTTCAGGCTGTTTCCAGTTGTTACTCACAGTCTCACTTTCAGTGTACAATGTACAACTGCGGGACATTGTTACATAGGGCCTCTGTGCATCCTTTTCCAGGGCAGATATCATGCATGTCTCACGATGGAGGAAATGGCCAAAGTATTTCTGCATTTATGCGTTCACACACTGCCACATATCCCACAGTTTCTGGGTGTCCTTGTTAATATAGCTCAAAAATTGTGCAGTTAATACAGACAGAATTAATTTGTGTTCTAGGAAGTGCAAGCCGAGTAACACTGCAGAACTGCTCCCTGGGGAGGACTTTAAGTAAGCCAGCCTTGATTTTTACATTTGATTCTTCAGAGCTGAAGGCAGTCAAGGCAGCTATTTATAGTGGATACTGCTCTCTATCATACTTTTCTGTAAAAGTGCTGTAGAGAAAGAGAAGGGAAAATAATGCTTTATTTTATTTATTTATTTTTAGGTAAGGAAAATGGGGGAAAAAAATTAAAAACGTGGCACTAAATCCAAGTTGCTGGTTCAATCTTCTGCATAGGAGTGACAGTTCACAGAAGAACTGCTGTGTTTCTGTTGACATGAATACCCCAAGGAGCTGATCAGCTCTACTGTTGACCAGTACAGCAATATTTGGCTTACATCAGGGAAACAGATATTCTCCCAGAGAACTCTCTGCAGTTTTTGAGGATTCATGGGGTGTGAAAATACTTTTTGTTCAGTCAGCAGATAATATTGGAAAAGATGGGCAGACAGTGGTCCATGAAGTCACTCTCTCAGCGCTAGGATTTATACAAAAGTGTCTCCTCCCAAGGTTTGTTTCTGATACCGGTTTATGTGGATTAACTGTGCAGACTTTGATTTCTTTATTCCTTATGTGTGTGTTGCAGAAGTCTGCGTATGTTTTAAAAAATAATTTTTCTGTTTGGGTGAGACTCTACAAAGTGGGTGCCACTGAAGTATATTTGTTTATCTCTGTGTAGTCCCATCCCCTCTGATACTGTTTCTTCTGTGCTGTATTACTGCTGTTACTTTGAAACAAAAGACAGTTGTTAAAAAATTTGCAAAGAAAACTTTCAAAAAGGGACAGTGACGGCATCAGAATCGGCACACTGATTGAAATAAATATCAGAAACATTATCACTCGTGTTTCAGGAAATGTAACATAAATAATGCACCCATTAATTGAAATGCATACAATATGGCTGTTCTTGATTCAAGTGAGAAGCATGAAATGCATTTATTTTTATGAATAGTAATACAGACTTTGCCAACAATACACAGTAGGGTGGGCATCCTGCTAGCTCAAGTTCTGCAAGCCCACAGCTTTATTAGCAAAAATGAAGTGACTGAATACACCGGGGGGTAATTTACCTGCTTAAGAGCTGTATTGTTGCACTGAAGAAAAAGTAAACCAAACTCGGGGGCTTCTTTACTCTGATTTCTGTGGCCATCGGACAGTAGGTTATATGTAGCTTTTCATTTCGTTATTTGTGCTTCTTTCTCCTTTAATTGGGCTGTGATATGTGAGGGTTTTCGGGTATAAGCAACGTATTTTTTTCTATGTCAGGAATGTATCAAGTTGCTACCTGTGTGCTGAATGATGCCTGAAAAAAAACAAAAAACAAAACAAAACAAAAAAAAAAAAAACCCGTAATGAATTATAAGGAAACGTAAAGAGAAATAAAAAGAGAGAGAAATTAAAAGAAATGAAATAAATTGAAACAGAGTAATAAAATAATAGATAACAAAGATAAATAAAGTAAAATAAATAGAAATCCAGCAGAGTCAAGTCGCTACTGCAACGTCCTCGGGGCCTCGTGGAAGGCTACTTGCTCCGTGCATGAGACCCCGGGCAACCTAGGCTAGAGCGGGAGCTCCGTACAGGTGTGGTTGGGGCCGGAGGGCGGCCCGGTGGCTCAGGGAGGGCGAAGAAGGGAAGGCAGGGCCCGGCAGGGGCTGCACGGTGCGACCCTCGGTGAGGGGCTGCCCCCGGCCGCCGCTCACAGTGTCTTGGGGCTTCCACCCGCCTGCGGGCACCTGTGCGGCTTCCACGCGATTCCTGTGATCGCTTATATAGGGGGGGGGAATCCAGGTCGGAAACGGGAACGTGGAGTTTCCTACCGCCGGGAGGGATGGGTGGGCAGGAGACAGAGCCAGGAAATGGAAAGGCGGCCAGACAGCGAAGAACGGGGAAGACATTCTGCTGCAGCCTCTCAGCTTTTTCCCGAGGTTGAGACCTGCCCCGCACGGACGCTGCCTAGAGGTTCCCGTCCACTGGAACTAATCAAACAAGACCCTAGAAGTTGAACAGAAAAACTGCCTCTTCCAGAGGAAAAGGAACTCTTAGGCAGGAGCGGATTGAAGTAGCGCTTCCCCATAAACCCTTTGAAGTCAAAACGAACGCTCTCGCCTATTCCATCTCCCATCCAACGAGTGGGTCAGTGCCCAAGCACAGCGAGGCTGGGGCTCCCGGTTTGTGCGAAGTCCCCGCGCGGCGCCGGCCCTGGTCCCATCCCACGGACAAAAAAAAAAGATGTGGCAGGTACAGCTTGATGAGAAACCGGGAACACGGCACTGCTCTAACGAGATTCGGGGAAAGGCTCTGAGGCCGAGGTTACCGTTCTAACCGCTGGAATGGCAGAAGTCTTTCTATGTCCTCCATATCCGCAGAGTCCTGCTCTCCCCTCCCTTCGGGGGCTGCGGAAGGACACGGTCCCGTCGCTCGGGATTCCCCGCGCATCCCTCACAGCGCTGAGCCCCGGCCAGACGGGAAGCACCGCACCGCCGCGCTCCGCCGCTCCGCACACGGGAGGCTTCCGGCCGCTGGGGCTGGGGCGGGGGGTGGATTGGGGGGGGGGGATTTCCAGGAGCGGCTGACAGCGCCTGAGGCGCTGTGATCCATTTGTGCAACGAGCTGAAACGTTCTCTTCTAAGAAGATAACAGACCGCCTGCCTGAGTCTCACCTTCGGGTGCGGCGTTAAGAGCAAGAAGCCGCGGCCGGACAACAGGAGGCGCTGCGGCTTTGCACAACCCCGGGCTCCGCGCACGGCGCGGCGCGGCTCAGCACGGCGCTATCAGCGCGACTCAGCGTGTGCCCCAACGCGAGCTACGTGCCGCCCGTGGGGACCGTGCCTGTTCCCCTCCCGGCACACGGCGAGCCCTGCGCGGGCTGCCCGCGTCCCCCCGGGCGTTGCTCCCGTGGGGCCGAGCTGGGAAGCGGCAGCACCGCCCCGAGGTCACCGTGCGGCGGGCAGCAGGCTGCCGGAGTCCTCCCTCCCTTTGGGAGGCTTTGAACGGAGCCAGAGCCCCGAGCTGAGAGAGCCGGTACCGAAGGGTCTCTGTGTTCAGACTGTTTCCACTAGGGAAAGAAAGAGGGTGCATACATAAAGACCGCAGATTGAGCATCTGTTAGATTTTCCTCTGGGTTTTGTTCCAATTTCCATTTGTGTAGTTTGGCCACTTGAGAGGAGGAGTTTAACTCAATGCTTTTATCTTTTTAATTTTGTTTCCTTGAAGACACATTCTCATCCTTTTTTCTCGCTGGATGATTCCAGGTTTGCGTCTGTTTCAGGGATTTGACTTAATTCTGTTCCAAGATTTAAAGGGGGAAAAAAAAAAAAAGGCTACAGGGAGGAAAGAACAAAGAAAGGGAGCGCAGAAAACTCACTTAGAGGACAAATTAAAACACTGCCTTCGAGGAGGAGATAACCTATAACTTGGAATTTCGGTCCCGAGTCTTTGTATGATAAACTTCTCCGTAAAAAACGGTTTTGTGGTGGTGACGTCCCCGCAGAGCCCTGGAGGACAAATTGGTGTGGGAGCACCGGGATCTCGCTGGGTGATAAACACTCCAGGAAGAAATTCGGATCCAGGCATTGTATTTTGTGTTATATAGTACACCGAAGTTTTTCGAAATCCCAACAACCTTTATTTCCCCTTCAAATTGCCATTCCACGAACAGCTACTTGAGTTTGGGGTTTTATGTTTTGCTTTGTTGGCGTGTGTGTGAGTGTGTTTTATTTTTGTTTCTGGGTTTGTTTACTTTTTTTTTTTTTTTCCTACTATCAGATGATAAATGTCGCTGGGAACGAAAAATCACAAGGTGAGAAACCCAGGAACTGTCGGCGATCTTGGCATAAGGTCGAAGAGTCGGGCAGGGCAGGGACAGAACGGGAGCGTGTTAGATCCGTCTGTGAAGACTGAGGCTCCCTGCATCCATACTTTAAAGAGCTTTGTCCAATGTCCATTTACTTTATCTCCGTAGCCCCTTTTCGCCCTTCAGCCCATGCGGATTCTCCTTCTTCTATGAGAGAAGTCGGGAAGAAGGCAGTGGTGCCCGGCCCCAGAGAAGGCTTCCCAAGGCTCTCAAACAGCTTTCTGGCCTGGAGGCTTTCGCCAGGAAAGAAATAAAATGGTTCCAGTGACTCACCTGGTGTTTGTCAGGCGGAGGCTGACCTCGGTGGATCCGCATTCAAGTCTCTGTCCGCATTTATTGGGTGTCTAGAGCGTTACAGCTCAGCACGGTGACTCACACGATTTCTAAAAGTAAGACACCAAGAAAGAGGTATCATCATCATCATCACCATCACCGTCACAGTCCCGGGTGAAGGGCTCCGCGGCTGAGGGCTCCATGCTCGATCCGTATCGAGCCCCGGTGCCTTGACGGGAGGACTTCCCGGCCATGTGGTTAGTGGAGCATCTACTGGACTTCAGTAAATATGGCCCCTAATCTCGGGGTTTTAGGGCTGGATGGCCTTTAGCATTCTATTCAAACAGAGGGGGCTGCCCTTCCCTTATCTACCTCATTTCATTTCCAGTGAGCCCTCCTAGAGCTTGTCCTGTCCGTCTGCGAGGGGGGACTTCCTCCCTCCCCTCTCCCACCTCCGTCTCTCCTTCTTTCCCCGCAAGCTTAAACCAATTACGCCGCTTTGCAAATAAAGTGCCGCCCCGAGGGGAGCCGCAGGCGAGGGGAGCTGCCTCGCTGGCAGGTGCATCTCCGGCTTTGTAGGTGCGAACGCCTTTGTGCGGCGGACAAATGGGGAGAGGAGGAGGAGGGTACTTTGTGCGACGTAAGATCCACATCAGCTCAACTCCACTCACATCCCAGCCGGCACTTCCTCACTTTCTCGACTGTCTCGCCCCGCACCGCTCCCTGCCTCCTTTTTTGACTTCATTATAGAGGAGATTTCGGCACTCCCGCCCCTCCTGGGAGCTGGCTTCCTGCTAGGTCGGCCTCTCGGGCTCTTTTCCTGCCACCCGTCGCTCGCTTGCAAGAGGGCTGGATGGTTACACCGGGCAGGTTGGTTCCATAATGTTAGGGACTGTGAAAATGGAAGGGCATGAGACCAGCGACTGGAACAGCTACTACGCCGACACGCAGGAGGTGAGCGAGCCCAGGGTCCGCTGTCCCTTCGAGAGGGAGAAGAGGGGGCTGGGGGAGGGCCGGGGTGCGGAGAGGGGCAGCGAGAGGGGGGATCGCTTCGCGCTACGTCTCCCGCCAGCGCCATCGTGTTTCTCCTCGGCCAAGCCGCCCCGAGGAGCTCCGCACCGCCCGCAGGAGAACCGGAGGAGCCGGGGGAAGCGCTGAGCTCACCCCAGAGAACTCCTGGCTCGGAGCAGGGGACAGCCGCTTTGCCGTCCCGCTCCTCCCGGCATATGGCACGAGCACAGGGCGCGCCGGGCCGAGGGCACCGCACTCCCCACGCCTTCCCCCCTTGGGGCCCCACGCTGCTAGTTGCCGCCTGGGCCTCACCTGTTAGAGCAGAGAGAAAAGAAAGGAAGGAAGAAAGGAATAAATCGCTGTTTGTTCGGATTTTGCGAGACAGCCAGCCCGCGGTGGGCGCTGCTGCTCAGATGCCGGCGGGCGGCGCTGCGGAGAGTGGCCGGGGAACCCGGAGGGGGCCCGGCCCGGCCGCCCGCCGCCGACCCGCGGCTCCCGGCAGCCGCTTCCGGGCCCCCCCGTGCTCCGGCGTGGTGCGAGAGGAGCGGCCCGAAGGCCGTTAGGAGAGGGCCGGAGAGCGCCGTGATCCAGGCCCCGGTGTAGCCTGGCCTCTGCGGGGGTCAGCGGGGAAGGCAGGGGGGCCCCACCGCGGAAGAACCGAGAGCGGTGCCCGGGCAGGAGCCGCTTTAAGGAAGTGCGGGAGCTGCGAGGTGCACACCGGCATTGCATCAGCGCACCCGGACGCAGCGCCGTCCCCACGCCCGCAGGGCCGCGCAGCGCTGTGTCACCCCACGGCCACCCCGCTGCCAAGCCACTGTTACCTCGCTGCCACCGCTCAGCGGGGAGAGCTCAGAGCAAATGGGGGCATCCCCGAGGGGCGTCAGTACCGCCGCGCTCGTTTTTCCTCGCCACTCTCGTTGTCCACGCACCTAAAGTTACACGACCTGCCCTTTTGCTGTTTTCGTAGCCCCGCTCTTCTCCTCCCGTGTTATTGAACTGGAATCGCTATTTGAATGTGAGGTGGGAGCCCCGCCGCGTTGAGCACTCTCCGATAGTTACTGAGATCCTCCAAATTCAAACCGCATTGAGAAGCTCACGGAATTTGTAGGGAATAATGTGGAATGGTACAGCGCGCTTAACCCGCGCCTAACAACCTTTCCTCGGCCTCGTTGCCTTTGTTCGAGGTGAATGGGAATGCGTTTCGCTGAGCCCTTCTCCCTCATGTGAAATCAGATGCGGACCCGGAACGCACATTTTGGGGCTCCAGGTTCTTGCATTTTGTGAGAGTGGTGCGGAGGGATCGGGCTGCAAGACCCCACGTTGGGGGCTACAGAGAATCCCGTGCAGCAGGAGCCGGGGCTCGGCGTGCTTCAGGAAGGTTGGGACGGTGGGTTTGAACTTTAAGCCCGACTTGTTAGAAAATGCGAACAGGGGCAGCTTTCCACAGGTACGATGTGCAGACGGGAGCTGCTGATTTTTTTTCTAATATTTTTATTTGTGACAAGACACTATCCGTAGGAACAGAAATATACATCAGCGCGGAGGGAGAGGTGCGTGCGGTTATTCAGGGAAAGCTTTCCCTAGAACACCGGCGTGCGCCCGTAGATCGCAGTAATCGGACGGATTCAAACACGGGACACGGAGCCCGCAGAGCCCCGCAGTACTCGGGGCGGCCGAGCTGGGGGCCCGCGGTGCCGGGGCTGGGCTCGGCGTCACCGAACGTCTCCCCGTTCCCGTCATGAGGATTCGGGCTCTCGGCGATCGTCCTGGGCGGGTTCGCAGGCTCCGCGGTGCCGGGCTCCATGCTAACCCTCTCTCGTCTCGCTGCCCTAGGCCTATTCCTCGGTGCCCGTGAGCAACATGAACTCGGGGCTGGGCTCCATGAACACTATGAACACCTACATGAGTATGAACACCATGACGACCAGCGGCAACATGACCTCCGGCTCCTTCAACATGTCCTACGCCAACACGGGGCTGGGAGCAGGGCTGAGCCCCGGCGCGGTGGCCGCCATGCCGGCGGGCTCTGCGGGCGCAGTGAACGGCATGGCGGCCGGCGTGGCGGCCATGGGCGCGGCACTGAGCCCCGGAGGGCTGGGCGCCATGTCGGGGCAGCCGGCCACCATGAACGGGCTGGGCCCCTACGGCGGCATGAATCCCTGCGTCAGCCCCATGGCCTACTCGCAGTCCAACCTCGGCCGCACGCGGGACGCTAAGAGCTTCAAGCGGAGCTACCCGCACGCCAAGCCGCCCTACTCGTACATCTCGCTCATCACCATGGCCATCCAGCAGGCGCCCAGCAAGATGCTGACGCTGAGCGAGATCTACCAGTGGATCATGGACCTCTTCCCCTACTACCGGCAGAACCAGCAGCGCTGGCAGAACAGCATCCGCCACTCTCTCTCCTTCAACGACTGCTTCGTCAAGGTGGCCCGCTCCCCCGATAAGCCCGGCAAGGGCTCCTACTGGACCCTGCACCCTGACTCCGGCAACATGTTCGAGAACGGCTGCTACCTCCGCCGCCAGAAGCGCTTCAAGTGCGAGAAGCCGGCGGGCGGCAAGGCCCCGTCGGAGGGCCGCAAGGACCAGACGTCAGCCTCGGGCTCCGGCTCTCCCCTGCCCCGGGCCCACGGCAAAGCGGCGCCGCCCGACGCCGCCGCCCCCCTGCCAGGCCCCAACCCGGCCGCGAGCCCCCAGCCCATGGACCATAGCGGCCCTAGTGCCGAACTGAAGCCCTCGGCCCCGGCCGCCGCTTCCTCGCTCGGCTCCGTGCCCGCCCTGGCCTCCGTCCCGCACCCCCCGCACTCCCTGGCCCACGAACCCCAGCTGCACCTCAAAGGGGACCCCCACTACTCCTTCAACCACCCGTTCTCCATCAACAACCTCATGTCCTCCTCGGAGCAGCAGCACAAGCTGGACTTCAAAGCCTACGAGCAGGCGCTGCAGTACTCCTCGTACGGAGCCGCCATCCCCGGCGGGCTGCCCCTGGGCGGCGGCTCCATGGCGGCTCGCGGCAGCATCGAGCCCTCGGCGCTGGAGCCCTCCTACTACCAGGGGGTGTACTCCAGACCCGTGCTCAACACCTCGTAGCTCGCTGCCTCGGGGCGCACGCCGTGTACAGGACTGTTACTTCCCGAAGGCCGTGCGCTGTCCCTGTCCTGCACCCCTCCCCCTACCCGCCCCCCCCCCCCGCGCTGTACATATCCCCCGCACCCCGCAGGGTGTCATTGAAAAGGAGAAAAATGGGTGAGCTTGTAAACTACTCGTTGTGCTTTCCTCCCCCCGCCCCGCTCTATAATCTCATGTAAGTTTACAGGTATGTGGCAATACTTTACCAATACGGAGATGAAGAAGCGAGTAGAGGTTTAAGGCTCTTTTCTTTTTTTTTTTTTTTTTTTCTTTCTTTTTTTTTTTTTTAATTAAAAAGGCTTTGAAGGACAATACTGCTGTGAAGTAGCAACACACTAAGAGAATCTCTAAGCAACAAGAGGACTGTTTGCTCTCTCGGATCATCCTTTTGATACTTGCAAAACAAACCTCCGGCTCGGACAGCCGCACCCCGTACCCGGCCCAGCTGCAGCCCGGGGTCGGGACAGACTCTCCCCAAGCCCCCCAATATTTTTTTTCCAAGTGTTACCTGTCTTGGGATGTAATATAACGTTACAAGAGGTCACAGTCAGTTGGATTTTTTTCCTTCCCATCTGTTACTGAAGGTTCTCGTTCCTCAGGCACTCTCGCCGACATGTGGATGACATGCTTATTTAATTTAAGGTCTCTTCGTCGCGTACCAGCGGAGCTATGGACTGAAAACAAGGTTATCCCCTTCCCGGGAGGCGCTGGCCCTCACACCAGCTCCAGGAGCAGAGGAGAGCCCTTGCTCTCCCCTTTCCCGCCTCGTTTAATACATTACACACCCATCATTTTTGTGGCCGTTTAATTATCGCCATCATTAGCTTGTTTCATCCAGTGTTAATGCACTTTCCACAGTTTTACACGGTGTTAGCATAGCCAGACGGGTTTTATTATTATTCCTGTTCGCTGTCTCAATGTTCTTAATTTATTGCATGGTTTATATTTTTTTTTCTTTCTTTACAGCTGGAAATTGCTTTAAATGACAGTAAAAAGAATTACACGTGAATTTAAGAATTTTTTGTTAATTTTATAAATGTGATTGTAATTGAAAAAATATTTTGATTTAAAACGATAACTGAGAATTTAACGCGTGAAGTATGGTTTTTTGATCATTTGCAGTTAAGGACTTTAAATAAATCAAATGTTAACAATGAACGACTGCCACTGTTTTCTTCCGAAATTTGTGCGGCGGGCGCCGGAGCGCGCAGCCACGCGCGGTGTGGGCGGATGCGGCCGCTGGAGCGGGTGCGGAACGGCACCGTCAGGGTGGGGATCGGTGCGGGCCACGGGAGCACGAGGCTTTGCGTGGCGCGCAGCTTGCGCCGGTGCATATGGACTTTCGAGCTCCTTTTGCAGAGCTCGCACACGCACTGGGCAGGGGGTGTGCGCGCCTGGAGTGGTGTCACACACACATATATATATACATATATACTTTTTTTTTTTTTTTTTTTTTTTTTGTAGTTGTTAACATTCCCGTGGCGGAAAGAAGGCACCGAACCCTCTCGCTGGGTCGGCTCGGGCTGACCGCGGGGATCCCAACAGCAGCGCCGATCGCCCAAGAGAGGCGCCGCCGCAGATCTCCCTGCGCTCAGCCCCCTCGGGCCAGACGGCCCGATGAAAGCTCTTGTGTCATTCTCGTAATTATCGCATAATTGCTTCCTGATGGGTTAGGGACAGCGGCGACAAACTACATTTAGAAGGTGATGTATGGGGGATAAGGGGGGAGAAAAAAAAAACACAAACAAAAAAACGAACGAGCATGCGTCCCGGAAATCTCCCAAGCCAACCCGATTACTCCAGTGCTGTTACTCAGCCAAAAAGGAGAGAAAGCTATTTTAAAGCCCTTCTGCTTTTCTACGGGCGGGCATACGGAGCGGGGGCCCCGACTCAGCCCTCCGTCCGGCGCGTCCCCACAACCCCGGCAGCGCGGCCCCGGATCTGGACAGGTGGATGCTATTCCAAGTGCCAATTCTGCTGCCAGGAGCCGCTCGGTGAGACACCGCAGCAGGATGGAGCCCGCCCTCGGCAGGACCTCTCTTGTCTCCCACAGACCGCTCTGTAGAGAATATGCCGCTTCTAAGCGGAGACATTGATTTAATGCCTTGGGCTTGTGCACAGAAAATATCAATCGACCGACAGTGATAAGGCAGAGGGTTTCGCATATCAGCTGAGGAGCACAGACCGTGTGTAATGGAAATATTCGGGGCGTGGGTAGTAAAAGGGCTTAAGCGGAGCGCCGCGGCTCCCAGCCTCTCAGAGATAAGGAGCAGAGTCCGTCACGGAGACTGCGTGTGCCCCACCGCCACTGAGAGCTTGTTCTTTCCTTTCCTCGCTGCAGGCGAATGGTGGGCAGTGACCCGCTGACACCGCAGGCGTATGGCTCTGGGCAAAAATCACCTTGCCTCAGAGGGCGCGGCTCTCTGGGTGCAGTGTAATGCTTGAGATCCAACAGAGGGAAGAGGAACCCCGTACTTTCTGCCCCACTTTAAGCCCACGCTCAAGAAGCACCCGGCAACAGTACGAAAATAAGCTGGAAATAGGCTCGATAGGAAACAGGGCGAATCCCGAATGGTCCCCACCCCATCAGCGTGCGAGAATCTCCCTTCGGCCGGACCGGTTCCCTGATGGAGGGAGGCGGAGGGAGGTGCGGGGATGTGCCCGTGCCAGGGGTGGGCTCAGCCACGAGCATAGCAAAGCGGGACCCGCAGGGCAGCAACCTCCCCGGCCAGCGCCGTTCACAGGGGCTCTTCGCCTTTTGCTTCACGGCGATTACCTTTGCCACGTGCGAGGCAGAAACTGGCTCACGGAGTGCAGCAGAGCGAGGAGCGATGCGGGGCGGTGGGGACCGCTGCACACCCACGCAGAGCGCGGGCACTGAGAAACGTACACAGAGCGGAGGCCGGCAGCGATCCCCTTGCTCCGTGGGGCTCCGCTCTTCCCCCGGGCAGTGAGAGGCCCCCGCGACGCTGTCCGGGTCCCTCCGACCCGACACCCCCCCCCCCCCCCCCCCCCCCCCACGGGGCTCTGTAGTATAAAAGCTCTTCCATCACCCAAATCGGGGGTGGGAATAAAGACACATGAACGTCTCGGGCTGATGTCGGGGTCCGGAGGAACAATACTGGCACCTACATCGGCGCACAGCCTCGGGTGTGTGTTTATTGGAAGGAATTAATTTAAAATTTTCGGGAATGAAAGATGAGGAATAATTTTTCCCTGTCAGTTTTTCCCTTTGAAACTGAGTCGCGTCGATAAAAGTGACTCTTGAAGGGATGGCGCAAGAAAATACTTCAGCCTTTGGCGTGGCTTCAGATATTGGTTTGAATGGTGGAGTCGATGCTGAAGATTTGGATGGCTAAACCAGAAATAAAGGCATCCTTTCGCTGCAGCTCCAACTCTCCTTTAAGAAGTAATTGAATTTCTTCCGATTTTACAGCGATACTGCAACTAAAACGCTTGGTTGCGATAGTAGCGCACCCAGTATTATTAATTCTTCTCCGCTGGGATAAAGCGGGATTCGGGCACATAGGTGTGCCTGTATGTGTTTGGTCACTCTGAAAAAGAGAAAAACGGTTTTAAACAGACACTTAATGAATTGACGTTTCTCGTGTGCATTCAGAGTGAGCATCTTAATTCATAGAGAAGTTAATTATCCTCATAAAACATGGGATGAAAAGTTCTCTCGGGGGGCGCATAGGTGCGTATATTGAATGCATTAACATATAGATAATTAATATGTATTTGTTTCCAGGGGGACAAGTGGAAAGATACACAGCACACAATGACCGGGAGAAAATCACAGCACAAAAGGGCGCGGAGCGGCCGCGGGGAGGAATGTGGGCGCCGCACTCCCACGCTGCGGTGCCGGGTTCGGAAATGCGGGATAACGACTAACAGCTGAAATCAAAACGCAATTAATTGGATTTTTTTAAATGCCGAGGGCGGCATTATGAAAAGGAGTCATTTTTTATCTTAATGCAAACCCATCCACCAGCAAATGCAGAGTAAAAGCTCATTTAAAGAAAAAAGAAAAAGAAAAAAAAAAAAAAAAAGGAATGTGCTTTTTCTGCTCTGTGCGGATCTTTACAGGGGGAGAAACAAATGAGGGAAGAGTGGAAAACGGGAGGCGATAAGAAGAAAACCTGCCTTTGTTCTCCCTGGTTATTTTCTGCTAATTATTCTGCCCATTGTGACAAAGTCGCAGTTAAGGGCAGATTAGTGTACATAACGCCGCGTTTCGCCCCGCACCGCGCAGCGCCCGGCCCGAGCCGTGCCGCCGTGTTTGTGTTCCTCCCGTTCACCTCCAACAGAAACTCTCCGAGATTTCAGATCTTTGAACTTTGGACGGATCAAACTGCCAGCGCTCACCTTTGTCTCCGGAGAGTAGGATTTAAAACACATGTAGCCTCATGAAGGGACCCATCGGTCTCTGCGGGAGGCAAAAATGTTCTGCTCCCCCCACCCCAAAATTCCCACATGAACACTAAATTCCCGCGTGGCGTCTCCGCTGCGGGAGCGCTGCTCGAACCGGCTCTGCCCAGGAGGGGTCTGTTAAGGGTAAACCCCTCGCTGCCTTTTATCCTTACTTTGCCACAACTGATTTACTAGCGGTGCTTTAATTTACCCATCAAAGCACTTACACCTGCTCCTTATTCCAAAGGGGACGGCAGAGAACGGATTTTTTTTTTTTTTTTTTAATTAATGGTGATGGTGACTATTGCTCTCAGCTCCTAGCCCGAGCCTCACTGTACTCCCACCGTCTGGCCCAACTCCGGGGTCCCGAAGCAGCACGAGGTCGGACCGGCACCCGCTGCGGGGCCGCCGGGGCCGGGCAGAGGCACTTTCCCACCTGCAGTGTGACCAGAGCTGGGGCTTCGCCCCGTGTGGACCAGAAAGGGCTGCGGAGGGGCAGCATCTATAGCCTGACCGTGCTTATGGTGTCTGAGCGAAATCAGCTTCATTTGAACATCGCCCGGCAATGAAAGGGTGCGGGGTGGCCCGCGGGGAAGGAACGCTCCCTTCTCAGGCACCCGGCGAGCCGCGGAGCTCCCATGCCGTCTAGCGTGGGTCCCGAGGGGATCGCCCCACGTCAGGGGAAGGGCCCGGCCGGCAGCTGCCACCCATCCCGCGGCACACACCGCCCCGCTGCCCTCTGCTCCGGGGGCTGCCGGTGCATCACTTCCATCTGCGAGCTACCACGCAAAAATATCTTTTTCCCTTTTATTCCTCCTTTACACCCAGCCTGCCCGGCCGGTTGCTAACACGCATTTCCTCCGGTTCTGACCGGCGGAAAATGTAAACAGGTCGGTAACCAGGAGGTGGGCCCCACTCTGCACACCGACATCTCTGCATTGCGATTCCCAGTAATGACCTTCTTAGCATAATAAAGACCCCGGGGCGGGGAATCTCTGAACTGCGGAGCAGGAGATGGGAATGAGAGCGCGTTCGAACTCATTCACATGTCTGCAACAAGTTTTCCAGTTCTGAGGTTATCTGATAGTACCAACAGGCGTTCTCCCTCTTCCCTTTTTCCTCGCTTGGCTGCTTTATCTGAGGAAGTACTTTTCAGACTTCAGGTATTTCATTAAGTTGTAAGAAACAGAAAGGGGAAAAAACCCAGACAAACGAGGAAACTAAAGGAAGTCTCAAGTACACATTTGGTAAAAATTTATAAATTAAGAAAAAGAGAGAGAGAGTGAGAGAGAGAGAGAAAGAGCCCTGTTTGGAAGAGGGGAGCCCACTGTCAGCATCGCTTCCAGAAGCATCACCAGGAGTCCAGGCAGAGGCTGTGGGAGAGGGGGGTGCCATGTCCTCCTGAAATGCCCCCCCGTGCCTCAATGCGGTGCCCGCCGCGGAACCCCGAACCGCTTCCCCCTCCCCGACTCTCCCTTAAGCACAGAGGAAAGGGGAAAAGGGGCCGTGAGGCGGTGCACGGCTCTGTCCACCCCACCCCCCAGCAATTGTTCCCCCGAGCCCCTATTAATGCGGGACATATGTTATCCACAGGCAGCGGGCAGCGGTGAGGCTCCGCCATCGAACTTGTTGCTCAACTTACGAGGCGGTTCTCATCTCCTCATCAAAAGCAGCCGGGCTTTCTTCAGCCGTATGGACAAAAATGTGAACAACAATGCCCGCCTCCCCTCACTTCAAAAGCGGCCATCGCGGAGGCTACCCAGAGAATTTTCTCTCTGCCTTTCATTCCCTGTTTGAAAAAAGGCACTACAGGGCCAAGGCGCTCCTAATACTCTTTGATGGGGATTGAATTCATTATCTCCAATAACACAATTGTGCTTGGCCAACGAAAAGAGCAAAGTAATACTCATCTAGAATTAGAGAGAGGAGCTCAGAAGAAAGGGAGCGGGAGGGTGGGGGGGTGGGGGCATTTCAAAGGGAAAGGGGGGGATGAGAAAACACCTATACCGAAAATCGGCTTGGAAGGAGGGGGACCCCGGCAGTTTAAATTACAGAAGTGCATTAAGTGGTGCATTGTACGGATCAAGGCGCGTTGGTGGTCCGACTGCGAATTCCTCCCTTTGCCGGCCGAGTCGGCACCGAGTGAGTTAGAGACTCCTGACACGTCTCTCCCGGACGGCCATGGCCATCGCTGCCCTCGGCCGCCGCTACCTGCCCTGCGCTGCCCTGATGTCCCCGCACCTATCCCCGCTGCAGCCGGGCTGCGCTCCCTGCCTTTGGACACCCCGTGCACCGTCGGGGCACCCACAGTCCCGTAAGCAGGCGGGAACCTCGCGTCGAATTAGTCGCAGTGAACGGAACCAGCGAGCACCAGTGGGCGAGCAGTCCCCTTCGCCCTGAAGCACCTGCACGGAGCGGGTGAACCCTAGGAGCGTATCTTAATGGGGGTAGAGGAGGGGTCTTAGGCACGAAGCGCACCCCGACGCCGGGTCCTGTCCTGTCGGTGAAGTGCCTAGGGTGGCCGGGCGAGTGAATGGGGCAGCGGGTGGATGAATGAACGAGCACAGTAGATGAATGAATAGCACGCGCACAAATAAATAAATAATCGGGCACAAAACCCGACCGATCGGAAACCCGCTGTGTTCATATGAGAGATCAAAATATTTGCCTGCTTGGCTTCCAGCGTCAATGTTTTCTATCGGTGTTATCCAAACAGGCTAAATTTCAAAGCCAAGCAAAATATCCCAAGGAGCGGCTAAAGGCATCACACGTGGGGCGGGAGGCTGCGGGGGGCCCTGTGAGTGGGGTGCGTGAGGTCCCACGCGTGTGCGCGGTGGGCTGAGATCCAGCTCCGTGCCTCCGTCCCACTGTGGCATCCTTCACATTTCCCCGGGAAGGGGCCCCAGGCAGCATCTCGACGACTCAGAGGACTCCTCCGGGGAGCACGAGTCCTCCCACCCCGCACTGGGAGCCGGGAGCCCCAAACCGGGCACATGAGGGGTTCCTATCGGTCCGGTCCCCGAACGGGGGGCGCATTGGCATGTGGGAGAAAGAAGGAGAGAGAGATGATTTCTTCCATCCCCGTGAGGATTTCCTCATGTGCAATAATGTTGACCCTGTCGCCTTTCCTTTCACAAGGCAAAGCTGACCTTGACAGCGCTGGTTTATATGGATCCTCTCTCCTCCTTTTAAACACTCCCCGGGCAGGGAGAGATTTTTTTTCCCTAATGAGTATGGACCGAGATTGCACTGACCTCAGCAGAGTCCGAGGTTCAAGGATCTCAGGAAATGTCCCACTTTCTAAAGAGCCCTGGGGCTTATTTTTATTTGAGGGGTCTGTGTGTTTCTTTGCTTAAGAAATAACAATAATAATAATAATCTAAAAAAATAGAGAATAACGTGGATGCTACCAGGGAAAGCAGTGGCAAAATACCTTCTGCAGAAACAGAAGCAAACCTCACTTTCTTTCTGCTGAGGTCTATGAAGACCAAGCACATACGTCAGCTAACGGAGGGCTTTGCTGTTTGTAGCTTATCTCCCAGAACTTCTCCACAGCATCCATTCAGTGACCACACCATGCCCAACAATTACTTTTTACAACTCATCTTCCCTTAAGGATCAAGGCTCCATTTATACTTTTACACAATAGACTTTAATTGTTACAAGGGAGCTCTTTGGTCGATGAGAAATAATTTGTTCTGTGCTGCAGCACAAACAGAGGATTAGGGCTTCAGGTAAGGAATAAGCAGCAGAAACAACTTAATTCCTAGGCAACAAGGGTTCCGCTGTCACACCGGACCCCATCCAGGTAGAAGGAGGACCCGAACCTCTGCGTCCGACGGACACCGCTCAGCGCCATCCGCTGCCCTGAATCTGCCCTTCACCCAACCCAGGGCCAAAAGTTGCGTGTAAGACTTGCAGTGCTAAGCAAAAATAAACGTAAGACATACGCCGAATCAAACAGAGTTCTCTCTGCCTCTCTTCCTTTCTCTCTCTTTTTTTTCCCCCCGAATATCACGATTTAACAAACGAGTTGAAGTGAGCTCCGTGCATGTCATTGTGCAGTCCGCATTTCCAGTGAAACAGATGCAGTGGTGATTGTATTTACAACAGCACTTCCATTTGCGTTGATCTCCGCATTTCTCCTTCATATCTTGCGGTCGGAGGCAATTTGAGGGAAAAAAAAAAAAAAAAAAAAAAAAAAAAAAAAAAAAAAAAAAAAGCGCAACAACGAGCGGACCCCAAAAACCGCGACCCACAGCCCTCTGCCTGCCTTGAGAGCACCGCCCCGTGGACTCGAGGAGGCTCCCCCGGTCCCCACCTCCGCCTTGGGACAGAGTGGCCGCGGGGGCAGCGGCATGGGCCCGGCCCCTTTGCCCTTTGTGCTTCAGCTTCGCCCCATCACTGCCGTTTGGCAACAGTGAGGTGGGAACGGACCGTGATCTCCTGGAAGAAACAAATACCTGAACGATAGAACTAATGAATAAATGAATGGATGAATCAATCAACAAATTAACAAACAAATAAACCAAGCCAGGGATACGCAAGTTGTTGGTTCAGTAAAAACTGGGAAAAGAGATGGGTAGAAGAGACAGCCCCGAGATATTTGCAGTGTCCCACTACATGAAAGCGATGTCCGAATGGTCCGACTCTCCTCGAAACCATGCTGCTCTAAGCTTGAGGCCAGCTGAGGTCCTAAAACCTCTAAAGAAAGACAAGAGCCCTTAAGTATTCCAGGGGCTCAGGGTTGCTGGTGGTTTCCACTTTCCCTCTCTCTGCGGGGTACATGTAGGTGTCTGGGGGTGCCCTGGGGTACCCCCTGCCGCGGGGTCCCTCAGCCACAGAGCTCAGCACAGCTCGTGTGCTACGGGAACGCCATAAGCCAGTAACGTGCAGTTAAATGACAGTGATCTGGGGCGCTTCCAGGAGTTGCACAGCACTCCGCAGGACGGCCCTGCGAGAGCTGCTCAACGCATCTTAACAGCAGTGAGGGTTTTTAAAGCTTAGAGAAATGTTGTATGTTTCCAGTCTCATCTTGATGGCATGTCCCTTTCACTAAAAGTAAAAACGGGATGGGATATTTTTGTGCATATTATCTGATAACGAGGTTTCTTCACAGAGCAGTTCCGAACTTTGTAGCAAATACATCTTTATTTGAGAAACCAGAACAGCTCAGTTGCTATGCTGACATCCCTGGCAATGTCTCCAATCATGGTATACATGCAAGGCTTCCGTGTGCATTAATCAGTTTTCTGAGCGTAATTGTTTTCCCACTGTATGTATTGTCACCATCCTAGAAATGCAGGGACAGAATTAAAGCTGCAGTGTGCATTAACCAGGAAAGGCATTCATGGAAACGAGTGCTTCCTTCGCAAATTTCTCATTTCAAAGGAAGGAGCATCCCTGTACCTAACCGGGTGCGTTGTCTGTGGCAGGACAACAACCAGCCAAGGGATACATGTTGGATGGAAAACTTCTAACAGCCTCCAGACTGCAGCCAGCACACAGTGCTGGGGGTGCAGTGCAGCAGTCCTCTCCATGGCGGTGGGAATAGAAAAGAAGAGGGGAAACTAAATACTAACACTAACGTTAATACCAATACCAATACCCATACCAATACCCATACAAATACCAATATAATTTAAATCTTTTTCCTCGCTTTTTCCCTCTAAGTATCAGTAACGCCTTTCAGTACTGAGCTGCTAAGCACAGCTAGAGCCTTACGTAACCGGTCAATACACAGACACACGAGGACACAGAGCTCCTCAATTCCCACAGTCTCAACCTCGAGCTTTCCATATCTGCAAGGACCTGCACTCCGCGGGCTCTGCGCTTGAGCCAGCGTCAGCACAGCAGGGTACCTGGAAAACGGATGGAAGGAAAAAGAAAAAAAGAAAAAAAGGGTGGAAAAAAAGGTATACAGAATAACGCTGGTTTAAATTATAAACGGATCGCTCAGGTTACTAAACACGCGCTACCTCCCAGAGATGGCACTTGGCAGGGTGCTTTGGAGGAACGGAGTGAGGCTTTGGGACAGAGGAGGAGATCCCGAACTGCAGCCCCCAACCTCTGCGGGGCACAGAGACTTCCCCTCTCCCGCCCAACGAGCACACCACGGCACCGGCCGTGCGGGCACCGCCGAGCCCGGGAGGGGTGGGGAGGGGCAGCGGTCGGAGCGCTGCCGCACGCCGGGGATTTCCCAACCTCCTCCTCCCGCCGCCGGCCGAGCGCCGGAGGAAGCTGTGGAAGGAGGCTCCAGGGGCTGACGCTGCTTTGCCAGGGAGCCCCCCAGACGCCCACCTGTCCGCACCTGTGATTTCTTTGCTTTAAGCATAACAGTTCTTCTGATCAGCGGTTACCTTAAAACACCAAAGAACCTGAACTCCTGTAAATTTGGCTGAAACATGCGCCAATGACTCCTTGCTAACCACTAGACTCCGTGCCAGTGGGTTTGAAGGGTGTGAGAATGCCTCATCAAGGGTAGAAATGAAACGTGATCTCACCCAGGTTTAACAGAGATCCTGAAATGATTCATGCTGACCGGGTCTCCCTGATATTTCTTATGTATTTTTTTTCCTGCTTCCTCCCTCTATCTCCCACTGCACACTCCTTCCGAGGGGTCCTTCAAATGCTCAGGGAGCGTGAGAACAATGCCGCATGCCGCATTTCCTTGAAGGGTTTTATTGCATTCGATCTAAACCAAAACCAAACAGCATTTTGCAAAACTTCCCTTTGGAAGAAAAGTAGCCGGCAGTCGTTAAAAAGGGGAGGACTCGTGGCAAAGTGCTCTACACTGAAAAGCATCTTCCTTTCCACGTGAGCTGCACGACATGGTGATGGTGGTGACGGGTCAGTGACTGGACTGGATGGATGATATTAGTGGTCTTTTCTAACCTTAATGATTCCATGATTCTATGATTCTGTGATACTGGGTCTTTATTTTGAGCAGTTACTGTGAATGCCTGATTCTTGCCCTCACATTTAAGGCATTTGCTCCACAGAGAAAAGTGCAGGTGAGGGGAGGCTGCACGTGGCCCAAAGGGCTGTGGGACTGGAAAAGAGAGAGCCTGGAGGATGGGAACAATGAAACAGGAGGAAGCAGGACATGGAGGGACGGATGTCGAGCAGCAGGCATGCAGGGACAGGAGAGTTCCAAGGAGGAGCAGGGAGCAGGAGGTGACTGCAGTGAGCAGGTGGTTGGCAGGAGTTGGGGACGGTGTAAATGTGGACCACACCTGGAGCAGCTGCCTGCCTTCTCTAGGAAGTGAGAAGCGATAGGAAGGCAATACATGGGCTGTTCCCCCAACCCAGACGATAGGAGACACACAGTGGAAGTCCGCCTCTGAACAGCAAACAAGGAAGCTCGCTGGTTTATGTGTGTGCTTAAGGTTGAATTTTGACCTCGAGCTGACGTCATGCAATACAAGGGTTGTCTGCCTCTCAGAAGGTAAAAGAAATCCAAGGAGCTGGGTTAAACCCAAGAGTTACAAACGTTTCAAATCCCCTGTTTCAGGGTGCAGGTGGGGGTTGCCCGCAGGCTGCTTGCCTTGCTCCCAGGCCCCTGTAAGCCCTCATAGGTACAGTGCTGTGCAGTTTGGGGATGAACAAGATGGGATCGCTCAGTGTTTCTAGCTATTGCAATGCCACCCTGTCTCCAAGCTGGCTTTAAAGCATGTAAGAGCATGTGGAGCTCCTGCTGCAAAAGTTACAAAGCTGTGGGCAATAGAGACTCAGGTTAGATAAGGGGCTGGCTGGGTGGAGCTGCCGAACAATGCACGAAAGTGCTTTTCTTTCACTGATCTTGGTTCAAATTAAGGTTAAATTCCAGGGGGAGTGTATTTTTTTCTCTCAGTCTCCCTCCCTCTCTCTCCAGGAAGAGGTTTTTAAAGGGCATCATTTTCAGTTCTGAACAAAAAAAGAAAAAAAAAAAAAAGAAAAAAAAAAGAAAAAAAAGAAAGTCACAAAGGGAGATACATGTTAATACAAATGTAGCATTCCACAGAGCGGAGCTCAGAGCTGTGGTGTTGCACCCACAGCTGCGGCAGCAGTGGCTGCTCAGCACCTGGCAGCACCTGGCAGGAAACGCTATAGAAAGTCGGACCCTAAAGAAGCCACAGGGTCTACACAGAAAAAATGCTAATGTACAGGAATGGGAGAGGGGATTATGAAAATAATACGTGGAGCTCAAGTCATTTTTCCTAAAATGACACAGTTCTTACTTTCCAGTGCTTGAAAATCTGCAGGCAAATTAAAATCTCATCTGTACACGTATGCAACAGAAATAAATTGAATATGAAATGTGCTATTAAATCTATAAAATTAGGTGCTGTATTGAAGGGAAAAAGGCAGCAAGGCTTCTAGCCGGCCCTCTGAGACAGTTTTTGTTGCAGAAAAAAAGAAGTGGGATCAGCTTCTTCACAAAGCAAACCTCATGGCGTTTGTTTTGCAACCTGTCCATCACTAGTGTTCTGTTTTGAGGCAGTGTTCAAGGCACTGTAAGGAAGTGCAAGAGATTCTGTGTCTGGCTAAAATCTGCAGCTGAAATGCAGTTTCTCCTGTGATAAGAGCTCCCCAAAGTTCAGGGACAAAGGTGGCACACATCTAATGCTGTCTTTTCTTTGGTATGACAAGGGCTCTTGAGAAATCAAAGGGGAAATCTGTGAGCTCAATCCCTGAGGCAGTAAGGGTGTGCTGAAGGGGAGTTCCTGGCTCTCAGAGGAGCCCCAGGACCTCTACTCGCACTGCTCTGTCAGCCAGCCCTGTTCCTGTGGCTGCTTTGTCTTCTTATACAAGGCCTCTAGATATACTTCATGCCAGCACAAACTGCCATGTCTCGCCTCTGTAATATTTGCCACAGGCACAATATATACTGCAGAAACACAAATTCATTTCACTTTTCATTTTTCTGATCAATATCAAGTATCATTGAAATAACTGCTCTTAATATTCAGTCAGCACCTTGTTACTGTAAGAAAGCTGCAGCACAGACTGAAGGAGTGAAAGTTTAATGTATCCTTTGCATCTTTAGAGCCCACAGTGGCTGTGCCAGCAGTATTTCAACCAGAGTTAATGTTCCTAGCAATATGTTGGTCAAAAATTCTTGCCACTCCATGCCAGTCAACCTACACGACCTTTCTTTCATTTGCTGCAGAGCACACAGCTCTGATAGCATCACTCAGTCAAACAGCAGTCATCTATGGTTTGTCAGAGCAGTAACAATGACAGAGTGCAGCTGCTGCTGATGGACCTGGGCACTTGGTCACTCCTAGGGACTGGGTGCCCCTCCTGCTATGAAGGGCAGGCTCTGCTGTAAGCTACGGTAAAACTCAAGAGAACTCAAGGTATGACCTCAGATATTTCGTGTGGTGCCTGCCTGGGTTAGTGGATTCCCCATGCTGTCATTCAGCTCTGCAGCCCTGTTCTTGTGATATCTGTCCTCACAGCCCTGAGTCCTTCTGACTTCCTCCTAAACATCCTCAGTGCTGTGTTTCTCCCCCACTAAGGTCAGTACCATGTTACCATATCATCATGTCACCTGAAAGTGGCTGCCACCTCCACTGCCAGCCCTGCCTGCCCCAGAGCCAATCACCCCCTTCTCACGCCGTGCCCCCCCTAAGGCCTTCAGATCCTGCCTAGCAGATCTGCCCCAGCACTGACACCAACATCAGCACCACTGCTTCTCATGCACATTCCACCAGCCTCTGCCCAGCCACCCTTCTTGCCATCCTTTGACTTAGCTCAAATTACAGTGCAATTAAAATCACCATGGAACTCAACTAAACCAACAAGATTAACTGCATGATCACTTCAGGTGTTTTTTTTGTTGTTTTTTTTTTCTCCCCTGTGTGGCAGCCATATCAGACATCTTTCTGGCTTCACCTCTTGTGACTTTCAAATGGCTGTGACAAAGACCTACTTCTTTCCATAAAGGGACCATTTATGGCCCAGCAATAAAAATACAGGACATGGGGACTGGCATAAATGATGTAGTGCTTGATAACATGAGCTCCTACTGCTATTTTATCTTATTTCCCTCAGCTTTCCTTTTCACTATTGTCTTGCACCTCCATCCTCATGCAATGTCTCTCCCCTCTCTCTTTCATCCATCTTCCACCTGCTTTTCCTACAGTCTCTGCACTTCTCCTTATTTTCCTCTTCACCTTCCTCCAACCGCACTTCTATCAAGGAAGTTTAGTTTGACTACAGAGACATTTCAGCCTGAATTGAAGGCAGGTTCCTTTATCACCAAGGTCACCAAGGATACAGGACACCCAAGCAGGACCAGAGGCTGCACTGCTGTTTGGCTGTGACAGGTGTCCCACCAGGCCCTGGGTGACACTTAGTAGTGAGAATGGTTCTTGGGATAGGGAGAACATATGGTGAGAGAATGGAAATGGCCTCTGTACAGCCCAGGTCTGAGACAGGGAAGGAACGCTGGGTTCTGTTCAAGCATCTTCACATCCAAGAGTCAGAACTCAGGAATGCTGTACTGTTTGAGCTGTATCTCGTAGGTGGTATCAGAAACTCTCCTTAGTCAGTTTGTCCAAGGGAAGGTTAGGCCATCTATTCAGGGTCTCCAGTTATCAAAACAGGGAGGGATTTGAGAGATTAATCTGCTCTTTAACACCACAGGCAAAAGCAGGATATTGAGACCTTCTGATCTGAAGGTGACAGAAGACAGACCAGAAAGCAAGTCCAATAGCAGCAGTGGGTTCTCTGTGCAGCCCCTCAGAAGGACCCAAAACCTCATGACTGTGGCTCCATGCAAAGACCTGGGCCAGCTCTAGGGTGGCCTCTTTGTGACAAGCCGAGGGGTGCTGGGTTAACTCCAGCCCTGTAGGCAGCCTGCGCTCCTGGAAAGCAACAGGAAATCAAGGAACTTGGCCTTGGGGGTTGACCTGTTGAACCATTCTATCAGGGACTGTTTCCCACCTTGATGAAGAGTAGTAGCAATCTTTTTCCTTGAGGAGAACTATGCCACGTGGACACATTATAATCCCCAAAAACCAACATGGCAGCTAGCTAGACACGTGTTGTGTATGAATGACTTGGGTAGAAGAGAAACTAAACAGGAACCAAAGACATAATTTACAGGTTTGACAAGTGGGGGGTGGGGTGAAGTAGGGAACAGGACATGTTGGTGACAGGTGGTGGTGTAACTCTGGCACATCCTGGGTCAGGAGGGCGGTGTGCGGTGCAGCCTGCCAGGCCCTGGCTCAATGCACTGCTCGTGAGAAGCCACAGTTCAAGCTCCCAGCAGGTACCTGCAGCAGGTGTCTTTAAGGAGAGAAAATGTCAACAGCGCTGAAAAAAAGAAATTGAATATTTAATAAGATAGTAGGCAGCAGGTCACCTGATAACAAATGGTTGGTGATACAGGAAATCAGTCTGTGCAAGGGTGAAGTTTTGTATGAAATGCCTCGTAATGTGCAATGTTTGTCACCTGCAGATCAAATCTCAACGTATGGAAAATTACAAGAATAACACCTCTACTGAAAATCAGAGTAGTCAGCCACCACGGCCAGCGGTGGCTTTGCTATATAGGAATTCTGAGAACAGTCCTGTGGGATCTCACAAAAACATATGTGATGAAAGCATATTTTCTTTAGGCAGAGGCAGTTCAGATTTATAAGTCTTACTCTGGTGGCTGTTAGAGCTCTTGGGAAATAAAGTTATCATGAGCAGACTAGCAAAATGCAGAGGAAGTGGGGCATTTAGCTTCTTGGAAAGCAATTGAGGTGAGCTTCTCCATTATGTGATCAAAGCAGGGTAAAACTTTGAAGCTTTCTGGCCTCTCTTCCAGTGCATGTGAGAGCAGCACTGCTGTACTCAGATATTTAATGCTGTATGTGTGCAAGATAAGAGCTGTCCCTCACACTTTGCACACATTTCCCTGCATGATGGCATGCCCTTGCTCAACATAGAGCACAGCACAAGTTTGTACATCTCTGACCCTCTCCTGCACTTCAAGCTACCAAGCAGAGAGTAAAACCCAGTTCAAAATTACCACTCATGGCAGCAGCATGTTCCATAAGCAATGCCTCTGGGTCAGAATGGAGAACTACTTTATGGGACAGAAGAAGCTGTGACTCTGAAAGGCAGAGTGGCACCTGTTAGAAACGTTGTGACAAAGAGCTGTGGGTGATGGCCAGAGGTGGCATTTCACACACCCAAGCCACAGTAAAACTGACATATGGACACACAATGCCTGCAATAAAGGTGTTAATATCTGCCTCGAACATCCTCCATCCATTGTGATCAATTCTGATCATACCCCATGTGAAGAAACCCATCACTGGGAGAAAGTGCTATTGTTTTTCAATTTCTTTTTAAATGCTTGCTGAGATTTCTTAGTGAAAACCTTAAAAAGGTTCAATATTTACTATTTTGGTGATATTAATTTTTACGCTTCTTTATAACAAAAAAAAACTTCAGTGATAGGACAGGTGTGATTTCTATTGCTCAACCTGGGAGAAGCAGGGGGGACACTGCCAACCATACATATTGGTTATACAGTGACCAAACCAGTTAAATCTTAATTAGGAATGTTGTTTTATTCAAAATTTAGAACTGAGATATCTTGTCATATCAAACAAGAATTCAGTGAACAAATTGAGCATAACCAAATTTCAACAGATTTCCTATCCTCACGATCTCACATCTACTTTGGCTTCAGTGAGGCACCTACATTCAAACGCTTTATAACCTGTGTTGTGCTATGACTTCCGTGTCATTTTCAACACTTCTATGCGTCTGCAAAGTGACGTATTTCTGTCACTTGTTGTAATAAATTTTCCTCCTTTTTTTCCATCTGAAGTAGACTACGCTTCCACACTCATGCTTTTTTGTTTTTTCTTCATACAGCTCCTTTCTGCTGTTCTGCTCAAAATGTAATTTCTACCTTGCACTCTGCCATTATGCAGCTTTAGCACTGACCAGTCATGATTTATGCCTTCCCTGTCCAACAGGAAGTAGAATCCAAGTAAAAGCTATGATTTACCTACATCTTTCTCAGTATGCTGACTGGATCACACATTGAGAACTCATAACTCCAGGTTTAAAAATCATTACATGGTGTTTTTGAGCCCCACAGCTCCATATCCTATGACACTGATGTAGAGCTCTATATTTTTGAACTGTGTGCAAGGCTGGTGTCCCCACCAGAGAGAATACAGGTAAGTGGTAGAACTGGTCTGCCAGTCTGGAGGTCATAGCTTCAAGTGTTTCATTCACTGCACCTCCATTTTAAAGCATGCTGATATAACAAATGCCATAGCACGTTCCAAATTTTATCTCTTGTGTCTTCCTCTTTTGCTTAATTGTACCACTAATGTTTGGTAGCCATGTGTTGATGGAGACTTCCTACCATTTCTTATTCTATTTCTACGCTAGTACACTTCCACATAGGCTGCATCTGAGTTGTATATGTTCTCTGAATAATCCAAATATCCAAGTGAAGATAGTTAACTTTTTGAAAAGCTAATTGTCACTTACAACTATGTGAAATCCTTCTTGATTTCAACTTCAACACCAGTAACCTCACTTCTCATAGACTGATTTTTGAAAAGTTTACCTATTTGCAAAGAAAAAGTTGTGAAATAGTGGCACTACTTCAGTGAAAGTAAAAAACTGTGAACAAAGGTCTTGAGGTTATAGAAAATGAATTAGAGTAGTACCAAACTTGTTTTTCATTTTTTCATCTTAAGCTTTTGTTGTTTTTTTTTTTCTTTTCTGTTATAATTTTGGCTTTGGAAGTAGCTCTAGTAATACTTACTTTATCAAAAAACAAAACCAAACAAAAAACCTCAAACCCATAGCTCCCACCTTTTGAATTCTTCAGGAAACCATTTCATTGTTCAGTCATATGTGAAATACAGTACTCATATTCATGTATGAGTAGTAATCATCTTAAATTCATGTAATGTATTCTGCAAGGTTTATCAGGTGTGACGAATTCTGCCAGGTATGTTGCTGTTTCACTGTATGACAATGGATCTGCTATAGCATGTTCAGAAGCCATTCAAATGCTTAGGAACTCCTGTGAATGTGGCACTGTTTGGACCTTTGGCCCCAGGTAACCATGGAGGAAACACGCCAAACTCCTCCTGATGACAGCTTCGCAGAAAGGCGTGTGACCCTTTGCAGTTGGCTGTTGACTGGGCAACACACCAAAGCACGTGCATAATTGTAGTGGTATGCTCAAGTGTTTGTTGAACTGGGGATCTGGCAGGAGTTATACAAAATATAGTGTTTTCAATTTGTATGTTCTCACTTTTTTAAGCTTCAGCACAACTTTCAGGTTAAGACCTATGGGAAAATCAAAGGTGGAAATTGTTTTTAAAATAAAAATTTAGGCTAAACATTGCAGCCCCTCCCCCAGCTTCTGCCAAGGGAGTGAAGGACAGAAAAGAAAAACAACTCCAGGCAAAAAGGTTTTCTTTTTCCCCGAGCTATTCTACTATATCAGTTCAGTACTCATTCAACCTGCTTTCTTTATTGTCTGGCCCTGCAGCCAACATCAGGGTTAGTTCTTATTTATCTCAGCACTCAGAATGACTGAGTGTGAAGTTCTGCAGGATTTGGCCAGAATTCTTGTATTTGACTTGTATTTCACAAACAAGCCTTGGCCACTCACATGAAGATCTAAATTCTGAAAGCATTTCTGTACTTGCATTTCTGAAGTTTAGTTGAATAGAGTTACCAGGTAAATGTTACCTTAAAAATTGATTAAGGTAAAGGCAATATTTTACAATTTAAAAAAACCAACCAAACAAACACCTCCCTCCTAAAACTCAACTCCTTTTGCAAAGACTATCTTAATAAAAGGATTACAAAATACAAAAGAGAGAGAGAGACAGGTAACCTGAGATGTAATTTTGGAATGCAAACTTTTCGTTGAAATGTGCAAGCTCAAACTTAACAAATGTTTAAAATATTTGAGTTTTTCAAATGGTGCCAAAATAAACCATGTCTTTTCTAAAGATTACATATTTAGCTAGGCACCGGCAATGTAAATCTTTCAACCATTTCAAGCATTTGTTTAAAAGCCTCCCAGAACACGTGTGCTCCCAACAAAACTGAAGAATGAAATGTTTAGACCAGTGAAGCTCAACAGCTGACTTATAATCAACTTAATATGAGAAGACCACTTCGTTTTTTGGACTCATGAATGCATTTTATTTACCAATGCATGAGAAGAACAAACAAGAAAAGTCCCGCTCTGTAGACCCGATGTGAAATGGTACAGTGATAAGATTCAACACATTAACACTGTGATCACAGTGAGAGCAATATCAGAGAAATTGTCAGTCAGAGACTTAAAGTGTCTTGCAGCTTATTCCTGCATGTGAAGAAAATCTTGTGGTGTACAAATTAAAAAGAAGAAGAAAATGCTAGCAGCCTTCATCAGGAAGTCTTCTAAATGAAGAAAATAATAGCACAGAAGAATGTTGACATGTAGATAGCAAGTTCATTTGTGTACATGGATGAAGGATGGTATAATTCTTGATCATTTGATAAGAAAATTTATAATGCCATTTAATTTGAAAATTAAGGTGAATATCTGTAAAGCATCCTGTGATTTGGAATAAATAGATAAACAACTGTGCCAGTGAAAACACACTGACATTACTAAACTATTTAAATATGATGGGTTATTCATAAGAGCTGCTTTAATGTTCTCCTATATTAACGGTTAACTAATGAATCTTGCTTTATTGTGAATATATTTAAAGGAGAATTTAACTGACTTCATCTATGGGATTCTGCTAACACGACCGATCTGGCTCTGAACTTTGCAAGTATCAGTAGCTTTCCTGGCACTCATGCAGAAAAGCATGCTACTCATTTTGGGTTGTGGGCTGAATGAAAAACAGTACTAAATGACTGAAGGTCCACAGTTCTTTTCTGTTAAAGTTGATTTGTCATAATATTGTTAATTAGTGTGGGCTTAGGGAAGGCTTACTATGAATATAATTACAGTGCCGAAAAGCATTAATAACGCTTTTATCCCAAGCCAACACGATGCTATTTACATATTTTACCCTGGCATATTGCAGAAATGGCTCCCAAAGCAAGCATGCTGCAGGATCATCAAGTGAAACATGGGAAATCTCACAGGGGTTGAGTGTTCCTGAGCACCTCAGTGCTCTTCAAAACAACAGGGACACTAATTTGACCAGTAATTACAACTGTCACCATAAGCGTTGCCCATGGTGAGCCACTTTTCATCACTGGGAGGAAAATGAATTGCTACTTCTGTTAGTTAATCTGATGCAAGATCATCTTTCTCCACAAGTTAGGACAGAAGTGACTTCTCCATGTCTGCTATATAGGACAGGCTTTCTCTGCCTTCAGAGCATTGCACAGACATCAATCACTTCTCACTGAATAAACTGCACAACAAAAGCCAATTAATCCGTGTTATCATTATTGCCTATTTCTACATGCCAGATCAGAGTTCCTGCCCTCATTACACTGAAAGACAAAACTCAGACTGAGTTCACTGAGGCCAGAAATCCACCTGAAGGCACCAAGGGCTGGGCCTCTATTTCTGGAACTGCTCAACCTTTGTCATTCACTGCAGTGGGTGAAGAAGTGAAAGTGTTTTGCCATTAACCCACATAGGTGCCTGAGAGCCCCCCCAGGGTGCCCGTATGCCTCTTGAGGGGCTTCATGCCTTTTACAACTGTCACTGTAGGATTTGCTAAGGACCACACACCAGGCTATGAGCAAGGAGGAGGTAGAGCCCAACTGCTTCAGAATCTTCACCTGCCAGCACAGCCAATTTCCCAAGGCCTTTACCAAAAGAAGACAACCTTTTCTAGCTGAATTTTTAAAATTGATACCTAATTTAATTATGATTTGAAGTAATAAATGTGCAGGGTGATACAAGAAAAAAAAAAGCTAACTTAAAAGCTCATTACATCTCATGGTCACTTGGTACAAGATGCAAAACAGAATCAGGAAATATTTTTTTACCTTAGGTACAACATGTCCAAAAGAAAATAATGAAGCAAATTTACCGTATAAATGTACAGAATCAAGTATTACCCACAATAAGAAGTATGCTGATGCTATTTTCCTAAACAAAGCCAGCTGACACAAGGGGAAGGAGGGCAAACAACCGCGCTATCCGGAGCCTGCACTCACACAGCAATTTGCTCAGAGGAGGAAGGACTTGGGGCAAGGTGAGGAATTCTGATACACATGGGGAGGAGGAACCTAGCACATTCATGCATGGAAAACAAGCCGTGATTAAGTAAACTTGCATTTCCCAAGTAGCAAACAAGCTCGCTCAACACAGCTGCCAAGGGAATAAGATGGAAAATCTTCATATTGAAAAACATGTAGTTAAAAGTCAGCTTAAAACAATAGCTAACAACAAATATATCGTTTTCACAGTGAAGGTAAACTACCTTACTGTCCTTATAGGGATATTTGCCAGACCCCATGCTGTTCAACTTACTTCAAGACCATAAGAAATTGCCTTGAAAAGGGGGATACTTTGGAGATAGCGATATTTGCTGATGGTACTCTGTTCCTGTAGTAGTTACAATGAGCTGTGGAATAGGAACCAGTGGTAATCAGTCAGGGAATGCATAGTAATACAGCAGCTGAAAGTTCAGAAAATGGTTCTGATCTGTTCTGATCTTGTACACCCCATGATGAATTCTGAACTGCATATTATAACTGAAGAATAAGATCTAAAGTTATTAATATTATTATAGAAGTACTAACTTAAAATACATAAGCTTTCCTAAAGAAATTCTGATGCTTAAACAATTACAAATAGTTTGGAGAATAAAACAGAAAACATAATTATGACATCTGTTAAAGTCACAGCTTGAATACCATGCACAAATTCTGCTCTATCTTGGTAAAAACACTGAAGAACTAGAGAAGAAATAGATTAGCATGACAAGGCAAGTTGAAAACATGAGACAGCTCCTTTATGTCAGACTCGGGCTTCTGTCTGGAAGATGGTGCAGGAATGATGCAAAATACTTTAAATCATAAGGGATGTAAAAATTGTAAGAACAGGGAACGGTTGTTCAATGTTTTTGTAACAGAAAAATTAGTTTATAGCATTTCCTCAAGCAGAACTGGCTCAACAGTGCTGACAGCTCAGGTGATCTTTTCTTTCAATTAGTGATCCAAGGTTCAATGAGGACAATGGAAAAAAGAGCACTGAGTTCTTTGAATGCAGAATGGGAGCACGCTACAGAGGTGGAAGGGGCTGGGTGCTGGGTTGGTGGGCTTCTGGTCTGGAAGCATGAAACTTTCATCCCACTGAATACATGTTGTGGAGAGACTTCAGCCTCACTGGCTATCTCAGGATTGACCAAAGGTCAAAAAGGAGCTCATCAGGAGTTTCTGAAACGATGCTGGATAAATTTGGCTTGAAGGAATGCTATTCATTTCCCTGCAAGGGGCCAGGTTTGTTGAGCAGCTGCCTTGAGCTGACTCTTCTGTTCACCTTTACTTGTGTGATAAAAATATGCAGAATACATGGAGATATTTGGTTTGCAAACATACATCTAGGGCCAACTCTCCTGTATCTGTGGGTAATATGACCGTGTACAAGCAATTTTCCTCCCCACTCCTCTGTTTCCTCCCTCTTTGTAGGATTTTATCCTTCAGCCTTCAAGTTCCCTCCAGGGCACTTCGGGAGTCGGCAAGGCAGAGGGCTGGCATTCTGGCCCCAAATCCAACCCGGATAGTACTTCTGCACTTCAGAGCAATCAGAGGTCAAAATAAAGTTGAGAAAAGGTCCTTGCAGGAAATGTGTGAGCCACTCACCTTACACTGAACAGGTGCGTTTTGACTCTGTAAGGTGATTTCTGAACATCTGAAGGATTTACCCTATAGGGAAGGGCAGAAGAGTAACCAAAAACAAACCAGGAAACCTTCCCCACTGTCTGAGATACCCCACAATGTCACAAGGCTTTCACACAGTGATTTATGATTATTTATGCAGTTGTTCCTCCAGTGAAACCTAACTGTACACTTGTTTTGAAGGTATGCTGAAAATATCATGTACTCCAGTAGTTATTCAAGTGTTGTATAAAGCTATAAGTGCATCCTTCCTTTAGATGCAGCTATGGTTATTAGCTGCAATGGGCTATAAGTAAGGAGGAAAAAAATCTCCAACATAGTGGTCAGAGCTATTTCTTGAACGTAAACTTACTTTATCAATTACTGTATTTAATATACAAATACCAGACTGTTTTCAGTTTCATAAATAACACAAGGAATTCAAATTTTGAAGCGCTACTTTCCAGGATTTTGCACCTGAAGCTGGTGGTATCTGAACACACGGTCAAGCTGTGCCTTGCTTGCAGCAGACTCTAGTCTAGTAACACAGATGGAACAGACTGTTAAAATAAGCATCTACATCATTTTTCACAGTACACAGAGCCACAATGCATCTGCTTAAAAACAAATATATGTTTGCAGTGAAACATTTCAACAAATCACAGAACTCAGCAGCAAAGTAGTTAAACATTTATGATTTGATTTTATCTCAGCTTGGAATGTCGCTGGAGTGTCCCACTTCTAACAACTGTTTGCTAAGTTAAGGCTTTAGTGTTTACACAGTGCTGAATGAAGCAGCCTGGTCACCAGATGTGAATGCTTCCTTAGACTGGAGCTTTCAATCAGATCACGGTCCTAATGGTCCCTGCTCCAACCTTCTTCCTCAGGACGTCCACCAGCCTTTCCAACCTGAGAGGGGGCAGGGGAGAGGGAGAGGAGAAAAAAAAGGAAGCTAACGTTAGGAATGTTCTGGCTGAAAGAGACAGTGTTTGCACTGAACCAAGCTGTCCTGGTGGTGGTCACGCTCAGAAACAAAGCACTACTGTAGAAGAGAGACATTAAGGGAAAATGCAGACAACTTACAGAAAACTTTTTAACCTAAAACCCAACCCATCTGCAGTCAGGGATACGTACCAACTTGCTTTTCTTTTATAGTACATGGAGTATGTGAATCCCCACAAGGAACTAACACAAAACCCTGTGCAGCAATTGTGGCACACATACTCCTTGGTGTTCAGTTCTTGTACTTTTAAAAATTTGGCCAGTTCATACCTCTTCTTAAACTTAACACTTAGCTGTTGTTTCCCTTTAAAAAATACCCTGCTGTTACCCAGCAGTGCAAGATATTTTTATTGTTCAATTTACAAATTTATGCCCAAACCCCATGTGTTTTATGTCAGGAGCTTTTTCAAAGTACATGACAAGCCAAGTCTCTGATATGCACAATGATATTTGAAGGTGGCCTGTATGACTGTTATGGAGACTACAGAAAAATTAAGTCAAAATAAGTGGGTCAGAGAGCCACCTAATCCTTAATTTTAACGGACAGGCTATAAGCATGTCCAGCATCTTGGTGGCTTAATTTGTTCTTTCCTTTTGTAGGTAGGGAAACACAAAGGGTTAGATTTGTTCAGGATTTTTCCATTTGCATGCATTTATTTTCAGCATTCCAGCAATCTTGCATTTAAGCTATTTCTTCAATTTTATGGAATTCTTCCATGAAAGCTATCCCACAAATCAACTATCTATACAGAGCTGGGCACTGTAAGTAGTGGAACACTTTCAGAGCAGTAACCAGCATATTATGCACACAGCTTCTATAATGGATAAAAATGAACTACAAGTTCAAGTAGCTGCATTCACTACTGCAAAGTTGACCACTGCTTCTTATCTGAAAAGGCGGTTTTTTTTTTTTTTTTCTTAAATATTACATAACATAAGGAATGTAGATAGGAAGTAAAAAATAACACTGCTTTATCAAAACTGTAAAATGTATTTTATCTAATGGCTGTATCAGTGCAGGAAAACTAGTTAACACATTTTGGATTTAATGCCACAAGTCGTGACTAACACACATGGTACGTACTGAAACATTCTTGTTTTCCAGGAACCACAAAGTGACATGAAACTACACCTCTTATTGTACTCACCAGGTGACTTAATTCCTGAAACTTGATTAAGAATTCACCACCCTAACGCAATTATCAGACACCGGGAAATGTATGTGGAAAGTTCACCTGGTTCTAGTTGTTCCACAGAGACTCTAAAGAATCAGCTTTTAATGACTTCAGTTTCACTTTTTAAGTACAGGCAAAGAGTTACTGCTCAGCCATGCCTCTCCCTCCTATTGTCCATGTGCTGATTTTCCTTTTTTAACCAATGAGAGTATTTTTTCCTGTTTTATAGCATAAATCTATGGCACTTTGTCTCTCTGAAGGTGCTACCCAGACAGTTCTAAATCACTACAGTCAGATCATGCAAGTACAAAGCCAGGGGTTTTCCAGAATATTTACTCCTTAAAGTGGATGAATCTACGCTTTCTGGGTTCTAAGAGTTTTAACTCATAGCTACTGAAAGGTCACACTTTCCTCATCTCCTCCTGGGATGTTTTCCTGTTAAATCAGCTCTCAGTCCACGTGCAACTTCAGAAAACAATAACAGATCAACCCTCAATATCAACAGCAATGAGGACTTTCTACCCTCTACTTTCAGAAGCAGTGCTGCAGCTTTCTTACCACTTCAAACAGGTCCCCCCTTCTCTCACTAAAACCTTTTCTAATGTGCTTCAGGACATAAAGGTAACATTTAAAATAGAAGGTTTGGGATGCCAATTGTCTCTTGATAAACAGCAAAATCTGAAACCAGAGCTTATTAAAATCTCTGCTCAGTCAAAAAGAAATCATGTAGCTTACAGAAGAGGGGTAAAAATGTATTTAATAATTGAGGTTTCCTTCAGGGATGCAGGTTAGGGGTCCTACAGCTGAGTCAGGCTCAGTTGTGCCCCACACTGGGACTAGCCAATGGCACTGCACACAGCAGCATTCAAGTTGGTGAGGAGCTGCCCTTGTTTGAAGAGAAATGCCACTGGGATGAAAGTAGATGTCTTCTGTTTAACCTTGAAACTATCAGGCTTCACAGAAAATAATGAGGTTAACAATCATAGCTTCCGCCTTTCAGATGAATGGTGACTGAAATCATCAAAATGAGATATCCAGCACCAAATACAAACTGTGCAGGGCTTGTTTGCCTTTTGTTTCACTCATGTGTGGATTTGCAAATTTATTTATTCTTTATTAGAAGAAAGAAAAAAATGCAGCAGTGGATTAAGAAACGGTTCCTTTGAAAGAGATTTAAACAATAATGCAAAAGAGAAACAGTAACAGCTATTTATAAGATAAAAAAAACAGAGGGCAAAATTCACCCCTGCACAGACACAAGACCCAATATACCACTGAAATCCCACTTAAGCCTACAAAATAATGCTATGGGCTGAATCAGTGCTTAATAACTCTTGATACAGGCCTCAGGGGGCTTTTCGGAACGATAATCCTGGACTCTTTGTTCACTCAAGGCCCAACTCTGCCATTCTGACTCACACTAAGCAACATTTTTCTTTGTGAGTAATAAAAGACAGCTAATAAGGCCATTTGTGTAAGCGAGGCACTACCTGTGAGGGGTGAGGATGACAGAATCACCCCTTCTTGGCTAGGCTTTGCACCAAGCCCGGTGGGTTACTGCAGGCAGCTCCTTTTGGAAAGTGAGCATCTTAATCTGTGATAAACTGAAGGAATAACATGATGCCTCAAAATCATAGCTAACTGAAATTTCTCGGTAGCCAAATGAGATGTGCTGGGAACTACCCTGAAAGTCTGGAGGTCTGTAGAATTTGATTCAAAATACAAACGGCAGTGACCTGAAGAAAGCATCTTCTATTGCTTTGTGCAATCATGATTCATCTACCAGTACAGCCCCACAATATTTTACTTCACTGAAAGCAGCACTGACTACACTTGATGGTATCCTAAGACACAGATTTAACAAATGAAGGTTACTTTTCCTTGTGAATAAACACTCTTCATAGTACAAATGCAATGTGCAATATGACACTCGGGAGAAGTGAGCAAAAGGCACATCATTGTGAAGAGTCTTGAAATGTTCCCTGAACATGAATGTTGCCAGCTATGTCTTTCTCAAGAGAGATTCTCCACCATTCTCAGATCCTCTTTCAATTATTTCAAATTGCATTCTCTTACCACCTCTACACCTGCAAAAGCCTATATAGACTGTATGATGTTACATGGAATACTCTTACCGAGTTCCTGAACAGACTGACAAAATAATCTGAATTTTAGCAGAGATTCATAGGGTTTTATTCCCTTAAGTATAACCATTTTGATCCTAGAATCAGCTTCAGTAAGACTTAAAATTCTTACTGCCAGAGAAGTTTGTTCAAGGAGCCCATGAAGCTGGATGTAGAGTTGAAAAAACGGTATCTACTGGTGTAACCACCCTCTCTACTGCTGACTGCTGAAGAAATCCAGCTTTAAACTGGAGCTTGGGATCAGGAAAAACTCTGAAACCATGTAAATCCACATAGCTCCTCCCACCCTGCTACGTTTTGACCAAAAGAATTCCAAATGAAAGCAGTGGCCTTTATCCACAATTCTGTACATGACAGAGTTGCAGCATCACAGAATGATCTTCCAGGGTATCATGCCCCAGAAGTGGCCAAAATGTATGTTCAAATGAAAAGAAACCCAATGAAAGCATCCTTCAAGTAGCCTAATCTGCAAAGCAATATACAGACTAGCAGAAAACAATAGATTCTACCTGCATATGGGGGGTTAAGTGATAAAAACAAAACCCTCCTGGATTTTGAAATGCTATATAAAGGCTTATAAACCTAAACTATAACCCTTGCTTATCTTTTCAATAGATAAGATTATGTTTAGGCTACAAAGATGGCCTTACTTGCATGATTTCTGGCTTCTTCTGGAATGTGTTTTGCTAACACAAATTCCCCTTAGAAACCAAGCATTTAAAAATATACTAGATAAATACAATGCATTGGACAAAAGCATTACAAGCAATTTAGCAGCTGAGCTCAGTGAATAACTGACTGCTCACTGAGTGGTCACACAAAAAATTCCACTTAATTTAACCTCAGTATGAAAAAAAAAAAACAACCCTTTCCTTTTTTCTCTATTTTCCTTTGGTTTTCTTCTTGGATATATTTCATTGAGCCCTACAGAGTATTTTTTGCAAAAGTCAAGGAACTTAGTGACACAGAGAGGAGAGGCTGCTGTGACACGAGCACCTTCCTAGAACTAGGTGCTTGGACAGTGCCTCATTTAATCTAGAGGCCAGAGGAAACTGGTTCAGATCTGGGATTTGCAGAAGGGAGCCAGACTCCAGTGGTTTCCCTCTTCAGGAAGCAGCACTGTGCTAACATTGGGTTCTGAGGGATTGTTTTCAGTTTCAGTTGAGGAAGCTGTTCTCTTTGAATAAAATGCTTAAATATTCATAGCACCAAAGCCTAAAACGTACAGGTAAGGCCTTGCAGTAGGTGGCCTGCCATGCTACAGAGGCATCTCTCTCTTGCCCTCTGGTCAATTAAACTCTATTCTTACTCCTAAATTTAAATATTATTTTTGTCACCATAGAAACCTGCCTTTAGAAAAACAGTAAGTTCCAACTGATTTACTAAAAGACATAACCTGTCTGCATGTAATGGATCATATACCACCCTGTAATAATTCCTTCATAAACCATCATTCTGTTAACAACTACACTGGCTCAGAAGGACCAGTTTCCTAACTGCCTAACCAAGTTTCCTCTGCACCTTTTGCATTGGATTCTGGGTATTCAGCAGTGGTTTTAAACCCGATGCCAGAATTACCGGGTGGAATTCTGTGCCCTGTGGTAGACAGGTGGCTGGACTGACTGGTATAAATGGTCTTAAAAGACAAGTCTTAGAGACTGATTTAGCAGCATCAGCAAACTCTAAACTGTGGTACACCACAGTGTTGAATCTAATTACTCCAGACACTGCTGCCAATTCCTGTCTGACCAACGCTGGTTGTAATGTCACTCCAAAAAGTATGTTCCATTAAACTTACAGACCTTAAATTTGGCTGGGCAAGCCATACTGTCTCTGAAAAGCCCTGTCACAAAACAAGCATTCCTATTAAATCCCTTTCAGCATCTTCTCAGCTCAAAAGAGTAATTCTGTATATGATTAAACTTTGAAGTAAATACAGCCAGTTGGGCTCCTGACAGCAGACATATTTCAAAATAAACCTGGCTTACGCAGGCCTTGGCTAAAATATTAAGCCTTTATCTGTGGTCCACAATAACTAATCTTGTCAAATTGTTTGCTCTGTACCTTCTGTTTGGAAGATTATGGGCTAGCTCACCATTACTATTCACCTTGTGCCATCACTAGCAGCGGGAAAAGTGAGTGATAAACACAGTTGGTCTGTTTTGACAGTATTTCACTCTACTTTGCATTAATGTAGACTGCTACAAAGAATACTGTGTACAGAATGTACAGAATAATACAGAATCAGGACTTCAGCATCTGTGCCGGATTTAATGCCACCTTGTGAAAGGTATTGCTCCTTTGCTTTCAAATGCTTTCTCAGGACAGCATACACCAATCGTAAAAAATAAATGAGCTTATTTGAGAGAAGAATAAACCCCGAAATCATTATGCTATGGCACCATCAGCTTCAGTAAACTGAAATCTATAATGTACTTGCACTTTAGATCAGACAGGGACCTGTACTGCAGGATCCAACTTACAGATCTGAGCACAAGCCTGGCATTAAAAAGTTAAGAAACAAAAAGTAATTGAAATAGAGAATATATTGGCATACTGGAGGCCAAATGATACTCATCACATTATTTAATCAGATCACAGAACTTCACCTAATTAACTCCAGCTTCAGTCCCACAGTTTACATACTGGTTTTATGCAAAGTTTACTACTTCTACTTGCGCAAGAAAACCCTTTTCTATACCTCCTTCCATAAGCTTGAAATACTTTGAGTACTGACAGTTACTGTTTCCACTCTCTTGGTATCGCAGTCTCTTACTAGGAGAAATCTTGACACACAAGCCTACTCTTCACAGTGACAGCATTTCCACATTGTTTGTGCTGATATGACTAGGCAAGGCTCTCCCAGATTTTCTTGCTGTAACTCCCCATCATCTGCCTAAGAAAAGCTAGCAGTTTTACTTTATTGCTAATGTATCTTCACCACACAAAGTATTCTGTCATGGTATTTATTCATTTGAAAAGAGGAAAGAAAAGCGGATACTTCCTATCAGCTTTTGAAGAGCACTAGTCCTGCCCTTTGGTAATAATGAAAAGTATCAATAGAGAGCCATGATTTACAGGCAGGTTTATTCTGTCTCTGAACAGTTCCCCACCTTCTTTTTGAGAGCAGTACAGTCTCAGAAAAGCAAATATTCTTTCCTTTGAACATTCACAATCTGGAAGGATGGTCAGAAATGTTATGTGTTTAAAAGGCAGACATCAAGCCTATTTTGCATCATGCACATTTTGCATGTGGCAAAAACAGCATGCAGAGAATGGGAAATGACCTGCTGAAGCTCAGCCAGCCAAGAAGATGGAAAAGACCTGCCTTTTTTTTTTTTTTTTTTTTTCCCTTGTTTAACTTTATATACAAGTAGTTTTGAGCTGGACTGGGTTCCTCATGTGTGTGCATGCATACACACACATATAAGAAGTACAAACAAACGTCTGCAGAATTAGAGTCTAAAATTGCTGGATACAGAGCACATTTCTCTTGGCTACTTAACCCTCTTATTCCACACTCAGCTGAGACATACTTCAGTAAATGCAGAAGGGACCCACTTCATAACAAGCTTTGTTGTAAATTTCTCTTCAGGAATATATATATATATATATATATATATATATATATATATGAAAGTAAAAAACATAATGCCAAAAACAACTAATATACTCAAAACAAAGAGTTAGGATTTCTGATGCAGGAACAGTAGTTTGATAATACTCATAACAATCAGTAGGAAACGGAGTTACTAAGAGACTCTAAGCTTTAAAAGGATCAGTATGAGAGAAGTCATCATATTATACTGTTCTGTGTATTTCTAACAAGCTTTCCTTGTAGGGCCAGGTCTGAACATTTCAGTTGCCAGTCCCACCACTTTTGAGCATGTTCTAGTCAAGCACTGCTTACAACGAGTGCATAGAATCTAACACTGGTGCAATGCTCAGGCTGTTTCCCAAGTCTACCCCATCACAGCACAACTTTCGCTGACTCCTCTTGATATCATAAACAATGAAGACAGTATTAGCTTTTCATGATTCCACAAATATTTTACAAAACCTGATGCAGACTCGGTGGCTCCAGGCAGCACTCAGCAATGTTCTGTCTCCCTGAGGTGATCCCATTCTTGTGACCAAGAGCAATCTGGAACTTGTGGCAAGAAAATTCCTTCCTATAAAATACTGTCAAATTCCTGCCCTACACATTAAAATAATTACATTTAAATAGGTTTCATGTATTTCAATAGATATTCTCTCTTGTGTAACTCACGTGACACTGTCCGTATTGGAACAAATTCTGTGGAACTGGAGAGATCAAAGAACAATACAAAAGGGTTTGGTGCAAGAAGAAAGGATTTAGTGGAGCTCCCAGTTGCAATTAAGCCCTTCATAACGGGCTCAGACTGGTAGCTGAGCTCCCCACCCGTCCAGTTTAAGGCAAGGATGCCCACAGACGTCTCCTGGATGCATGGCAGCTCACACTTAGTCATCCTCCTAAAAAATATTTTTAGAGAAAATAAGACCAGTCTTTCCTCAGTAGTGGATCAGCAAACAAACAAACAAACAAACAAACAAACAACAAAAAAAAAACAACCCCCCCCCCCAAAAAAAAAAAAACCAAACAAACCCACAAAAAAACATTCATAAAACATCCTCTCTTTCTCTTAGTATGACAGATAGATGTTATCAGCACAAAGCTTATTACGGTGATGTTGCAATGGAGTCCTACGTGTAGGGACAAAACCAGAAAAAAAAGCCTCACTGCTCATTCACACATAAAAAATGGGATTTTAAAATATTAGCTGAGAATCAGTATCACAGACTAAAGCGTATTCTACGAACGTGTAGTGTTCCTTAAAGCACATCAGAGACCTTCCACCATGTTACCAACCATTTGAAGCCATGAAAGAAAAAACAATTCTTCCCACTTCTAAGCCTGAGTAAGCTCTCTGCAGAAGCAGGCACCTGAACTGTCTCCAACAGTCTCTTGCAAGACAATTCACAAAATTTTTTTTTTGTTTGCACTGGCCTTCTAGGCCCATTTTGCTACATGTTCCATGCAAGTGGAAATGGGTTTCAGTATCACATCTCTGTTCTCCTGCTCCTGGGAGGTGAGAGAATTCATGAGCAAGGCTGAATTAGGAAAGATTCAGTGCTCCTGGAGGTAATTTTGAAGACGGCTTTAAGTTTTCCCAACTAGTCAGCTTCCAGACTCAAGCCTTGGTATCAATTCTGCCCAATAGTGACATGAATGAGACTGATTTTAGGAAAAAAAGGCTTTTAATTTCTGCTGATGCAAGCATAAAAATTTGGCTTTACATAAAAACTTCTAAAATTCTTGAAAAGTATTAGTGTTTAAAATCAGAGTCCTTTGAAATGTCTTTTGTGTAGTTTTCTGTTTAGGATATTCCTTTTTTTTTTGTATGTAGATGTACACTTATTACATCCTTCAAATCATTTATATGATTACATTGCTAAATAAAAATATGAGGTAATAGAAACTGATGTACTACGAGACCTGGAATAAAGTACAAAATACAGTCATTTTATTATTCATATCTCCAATATCTGCAGTGTCTTCCATCCAAAGGATGAATTCTGATACTTTCTACAGGCAAAAATTCCATAATCTGAAAGAGAAATGATAAAATTTGATCCTCAAGACTTATGTCTTACGACAACTCTGTCTTTAGGCTCTGTGTCCTTATATTCAACCCATGTACGGCAAAAGACTAGAATAGGGGAGTTGAGTAATTTGCCAGTAAAACAGGCAATTATGGGGTTAAAGCTGTCATTAGTGCTCATGTCTACAAACACAATTAATGCTGTATTCAAAAAAAAATCTTGTTTAAAAAATTAAAAGGCTCTGAAAAAATCTGGCCATTGCTTAAATGACTTAGTATTAGATTAGAAACATGAACAGTGCTTATTTATACACACACACACACACATATACACTTGTTAAAGAACTAGTACCTGCTTCAGTAAAGTACACTTAATTATAAGAAGTGGGAGAATATTTAGTGATTTCAAGCTTGCTTCAAATTAAATACTTTGCTGGATTGGGCCTTCTCAATTATTTCTATCTGATGGTGACTAATCCAGCAATTCTCCAAAAGTTTATATGTAATTCAGAAGCTTCAGTAAGCCTGGTATTTCTTGTTCAGCTTCTGCACATAGGTTTACAGTATTCAGTCTTTTGCATATCTTAGGAAACAGTATGAGTATTAACAGAAAGTACCACAAATTTATTTTTATTCCCTTGGCCAAGCCACAAATAAATGACTCTTGCAAACAAACCAAATACTATTTAGTAACGGCAATGCAAATGCCATGAATTTATTTTATTTGGATATAAAATATTAAAGAAAATGATTATTTGCTGTGATACTCATTTTATCATCTTGGTAGAAAAGGAAGTCTGAGAAAAAGTTCTCTTTCCTCTCTTCAAGGAGAGCTCAATCTGTTTCTCAAAGTTATTAAATATTTTTTTCATAGAAGAGTTATCTATAAACTTACAAATACTGTGTCAGAATGCTTCCTCCTATTGGGCAAACAACTTCAAAATCTAATTTGTTTGTGTTATTGGCCTTACTAAATATTGGTCTTTGCAAGTCTGGTTCATACCATTTATGTTAAATATGCCAACATTCTGATTTTGCTCTGAAGTATTCCACAACAAGCTGATATTATACAATACAAACCCAAGAGCTAGCCAATCCAGTTTACTGAGAGTACTTAGTGTATTTTGCTACTGATAAATCAATAAAACCATGTTGTAATCTACAAACTTCCATCTCTGTGAAGCAGCTATAAGCAAACTGTAAATGAACACACAGGTCAAAAACTAGGATGCAGTGATTATGTTGACTCTGAAAACATTTGACTTTCATAGAATACATTTTAGTGTTTGAGAGAATGAAGTTTCAGCACTGCTTATATTTTCCTGAAAGACAGATGATAAATATTCAAATGATGATAAATATTTGTGTTTATATTGTAACTACCCATACTTTAAGAAAAGTATTGCACTGCAATCCACAATTTACAGAGGTTAAGTAAATGTAAATCATAGCTACACAAAGAAAATAAACACTTCACTTAGACTGTACGCTCGGTTTTGTGTTCTTCATCCACGTGGAAGACCCTGCAGTCAGTGGACATCTTGCTCACGCAAGGAATGCAGGAAAGACTTATCTGTAATTCCATTTTGGTTGGTTTTTTTTTGCCTTTATTCTGCTAGGTGTACGCTGTTCATGATTGATGCCAGGATAACGTTCAATCAGATGCTAAAAACTTCACTATTACTTATGACACCCAAAATATCCATTAAATTGATATTCCACAACCTGCTGTGGCTGTATTGCAGACTATAACTTTTGGTATTGAAACCACAATATGATCTACTAAGGGCCATCCTCCAACAAAAAGATGACAGAAGACATTATGAATCATCAGCACATTCATCCTCTGGACTGCAGAGAGAGCCTGGAAGCACCTTGGATGGGATTTGTAAGAACGGCTATAAGGGAAGGGTGCTTCTAAATCAGCCAAAGGGTTTTTATGTTACTCAGTCAGAAGTTTTTTACTTAAGCTAACACAAGCCTTCTCTTCTCTGGGCTGGGAAGCTATCAGTATTAGCGGCAGTTAGAATCTGCAGCTCCCTCCATCCCAGTCTTCAAATGCTAAGTGGACTGCAATATGGAGCATGTAATTAAAAAACTGGAAAGCAAAGTGTCACCCAATTAAGATGCCATCATTCAATGCTGAACACACGTTTCACTACAGCTTTGCAAAAGTGATGTATTTCCTTTCGAACAGCATGAATGGTACTGTAGGCAAACCAAGGTAAACAAGATCCGCTTGGTGATACTGAAACACAGCATATCAAGAAAGGTCAAGAATATGCCACGAGAGGCTGAATTTGCTTAGATTTCAGTACTAGTTCAATAATTTATTTCCTCAAAACTCAGTTAATTTTACACTGGTTTTACTCAATGTTGAATTTCTCTGAAGTTGAGCACAACCTCACTGGCTGACTAAATGGTTTTATTACAGCAAGTAGGTATCTCTTTTTCAATTCATCAATTGAATTGAAATGACTTTTCAATTCATCATTTCACCAGGCATATCAGTGTAGTCTGAGGAGAATTTTTCTGCAAGAAGTCACTGGTGTTAGTGCAGAATTCCAAGTACTTAAATGAATTCTGTCCCTGCTATGTACTGTTTTCAGTTAGATCACACATGACTTTTTTAATATGTTTCAATTAGTCTTAATTCCTCACTAAACCTAATTCCTTAAGCAGACCACTTCCAAGCCTATTACCCCTAAATCTGATAATTTCACATTGCCTGTTTTTGCTACCCTAGTTAACAGTAATATTTTCATATAAGACATGATATGCTTGTTACTAGATTTTGCATTTCAGACTCTCTTATGTTCTTCTTCATGCCTTGCATGCCAAAGAAACTTTACATCAGCTCTTCTGCACTGCAGAATTCTTTGGGGTATGTGGTAGTTTTGCGTGTCTGGGAATCTTCCATCTGGCTAGTGTGGGTTTCCTAAACACTATAAAACCCTGCCTGTGGAGATTGTATATCTCTTATGGGCCCCATGGAGTTTATAATCTGCTTTTAATCATTGCACAAAGCAGCCAACACATCAGTCCTCATCAAGCAGTTTTTTCCACATATTGAATATCCTTTAATGAATTTTGATCCAGTTCTGAGTCCTGAGCTATTGCTGATTTTCATTGGTATTCTGACTGCTACAAGAGTTTCCTCCCACAACTCCTTCCATACAAACTCTCATAACCATTGACTTCTACTGCTTGTTATAGTAAGCAACAGATTCATAGCACTTTGCTCTCACTTACTGGTCTTTTGAATGTAGCCACCAGCATCTGTTCCATAGCAAACTAGAGGTCAGACCCTTAGGACAAATTAATGCAACTCAGTGCAACAGAGCTAAGCTAGTTTACTGTAACTAAGAAACTACTTCTATGTTTACATTCTTCAACAAGTCACCAGAACTTCCTTTACCTTTCAAAATGCCAGTGTCAATTAAATTCCCTATATGATATTAAAAGATTACCAACTATTCAATTCCAGCAGAAATTCACAGTAGCAGGCAACACAGTAGTTTCCTTAAAAGCAAAATCACTTTTGACACAAATCAGCGAAACTATTAATATCTATAAAGTTGTACTTCTCATTGCCAGTAGTTAACATGATCTCACATTCACCAGAATGCATTTTTGTAAGTTAAAAAAAAAATAGCAGTCTAGCATAGACAGGAGATTCTGAAAATCTAAGTGTATCATCCTGATAAAATAAGAAATCAAACTATATTAATTCTTTTGAAGGAAGAAAACAAAAGACATGTATCTTCAAAATTTAAAATAAAACCAATCAAGTTTCTGACATTTGGTGTTACATCCAAAACAAATTGCTCTAAGTCTGGGTGAATGTGCAACTCGTTTCTTTTGTGTAGTGCTTCTGCCTGCAATTTCTAATTAACTAGCTCCATTCTTATCTATAACAAGAGACTGACAGCATACAAGCTACAATACAGACTTCAACTAAATATATGTTGGTATGATTTTAAAAGGTAGATAACTAGTTAACAACATTTGCATGTAGCAAAGAGGCTCAATTGGTATAATAAATTAGAACTGCTTGCTTTTCGCCTGCTCCCTGCATAGCTGTGCTGTACTGAATACAATCTGTACATTAAAGATACCATGTTTGCAGTTAAAAATCTCCGGGGACCTTAGACCTATACATAAAGATACTTATTTTACTCTTTTCTGAGACACTGACCTGTATCCTCATTTAAAAATGAACACTCCATCTTTATGTTATTAAATCTTTGTTTTGATCTATTAGTATTCACCAAAGTGCCATTTTACACAACCCTGCACTGAATAGGCAAGGCTGGAGGTAACCATCTGCAGCTTTAGAGGCTGCGTTTGAATTGATGAAAAGAGCTTTGTGTTTTCATTGCCAAGTTTGATTCTTCCAGTCATTAGACATTCCCCTCGGATCGCATCAATGAAGCGGACTCTCTTACACCCATGTGTTAAATTCTCTTCTCCTCATGGTTTCCTTTGCCAACTATACTCCAGAAAGACTACTGGGTCTTAGCCACATTCTTCTCACAGCTGTGTTAAAAAAGAGCATCAGAGCGTCTTTCCAAAATCCATATGTGTATCTGGTCAGTCCCCTGTCGGAAGGTCACCTCGCATTGTGATGTGATTATTCAAATATTCATTCTTGTTCTTGAACTGCGCTGCTCCGATCATTCTGGGAGAGATTAGGCCCTCCAGTGAGCACTGGAGAATGTCCTGGACATCCATGTGAAATGCACACGGCTCCTGTACTGGCAGGGCAGATTAGCTTTACTTGTAGTAGAAGGGGACTCTAACCACTTACTAAATGCTCAGCCCTAATTTTTTCATTTTTATACTCTGGCAAATGCTGGTAAGAACTGTTTGTTTCCGCTGTCTTATTGATGGACTCATTTATCTGCATCAGCTAAAAAGCAAACCTACATGAACAACCCTGATAACAGAGAAATCATGTTCAGAAATGCTAGCGGGAAACCCAGGACCACACTTGTATGGGTGTGTTCCAACAACAATGAAAGCTAGGTGGCCAAACAGCACACCTTAGGAGATAAAGCAAAAAAAACGTTATTAAAGACAGTGTTGTTTTTTCTTGTGAGAGGCAGTAATTTCTTTTACTAAAGCTACCTGCCTATTTAGAAGACAGCTTATTTTTTTCTTGTGTTCAAAATATTGAGAAATTTTATTCAAATCTGTAACTAACTTTCCTGAGCTCCTCCTTAAAAGGAAGAAAAAAAAAAATTGGTTTCTTTAATATTCAGTTAAGGACAAAACAAGAAAGAGTTTCTGCTTTATATTACTTCTGGACTTGCTTTGTTCATAGTAAGAACTACCTTAAAGTGCACTAGGAGTATATTTAACACAATTTATGATTATTTTCATAACTGCATATTTTAGCATTGCACCATTACTGCATGGTTGTGCGTTTACTTTTACAGGACTACACAGAAATTCTACATGCATACCCTCCACTGCCATCTCCGGCATACAGCTATATGAATGTGTAAAGGCTGTGTTCACAGACACAGAGCTGCACTTTCCTGAGCTAGAGTCATTAAACTGTGAGAAAAAGAAAAGCCGCAATAGATAAACTGCATTAAAATTCACTCCAGCTACAACGCCACTGCAGAAAAATAGAACGTTTCCTGGAAAAAAAAAAGCATCAAAAGTGGCCTCAACCTTTACTGATAATTGGCTCATATTGATTTCCTACTACATCATGGCCTCCTCTGATCTCACTGACATTGGCAGCTACTCCTCGATCCCAGGGGCTCCAGTGGGAAGGGCAGTTTTAAAACACCTCCCTTCCCCTGATGGCAGAGAAAATAATGAATTTGCCAGGTTTTCTGGCCACCTTCTCCAGGTCAGCCCACCTCCCTGCTGAAGCCACAGCAGCTGACTCCTGGCTTTGGCAGGATGCACTTGTGAGTCTGTGGCACTGCACCGGTGCTCCTGGGGGTCCTGTGCCCTTGTCTTTGTCCTTTGTGAACGTTAATGACACAGTGAAAATCAGAGTATAGCATCAGTTAAAAATCTTAAGAGTCCTGCAGATTTTTATCATTTCCAACTGAAAAAATATGTACTGTGTTATGTGTACATGAAGATGTATTTATTAACACACGCTGCACAGTTCAAATGTGTATTTGATTTATAAACTAGAATAATGCTTTCTTCAAAGTCTAATATATATCTTGTTAGTGTTTCAAAATCAAAATACATTCAAACAAATGCTACTAAATCTGCGCAGCCACTCTCTGCCCATCACTATTTTCTGTTTCACACCACCCCTATCTGCTTCACAGGGAAGAGCACGCATCCAACACACTGCAGCGAGCTGATGGGAGATGTTTACCCTTTTTCAATGTCAACAGAATTTGACTACATCTAAGTTCACTATAAGCAGATTCCAGTATATTCCCCTTCTGGTTCCCAGCTGCTGTTTCATGTGGGACAGGATCCAGAAATTTTTTAGATGCTTTGTGTCCTGATGACAGAGAGCCCAGGACCACTGTTCTGACTTGGATCTTGCTCTTAGAAAGCAACAATTGCAAGCAAGTACACAAATTAATGAAATTATGGGCAGAGAATCAATTAGCAAAGGCACAGTGAGCATTAATAAATTACATGATACAAAGATACAAAGAACACCCTTCTTCAACATTAATTACTCTAATTATGTTCTTTTTTAGGGAAGCTCATAATTATTTTACTCTTCTAATTTTTAACTGTAGTTACTTATTCAGATATTTTCCTGAATAATACCAAGAAACTATTTTGTATAGTCGCTAAGTGTGTCTCTCATGGCAGAATTAAATGTTACTTAGGTATTTACAAGAACAATAAGTCAGGTAAAGAGACATTTAAAAGCCCTACTTATGTGATGAATTTTAGCATCACATTTCCAATTACAATAAGCATGTTCTTATGACTACTAGTAATTAATACCAGTGCAATTAATATCATGAAGCCTTTCAGCTGACAGGTTTATAAATTGCTAGTTCCTTTTTGAAATGTAGAGCATCCTACATCTTGGAAATAAAAAGCAAAGCTAACAAATGAGTTCCTGCCTAATTGCCAAACACTGATTTGTATGAAGCAGTTGAGGCTACAAAGGAACTGGGAATTCTCAGCCTGGTTTCCCTGCTGATGAGTAAGAACTGTCTGTGTAGTTCTCCCAGAGGTGTCAGAGGAATCTCTATAGTGTCACACAAGGGTTCTTAGCTCAAAGTAAACACACTTTCCACAAACTCAGCTGCTTAATCTGTTTGCAGGTTGAATTATAAGATGGGGGTGGATGACTCCGGGTGCTGGGAAGACGCACAGAGCATTTCCACAGTTTCTTGGTAAAAAGGGCATGCTATTGTCATCAAAAGACTTCACCCAATTGTTTAATTTTGCTATAGGCTCAGTGGTCTGATCTCAGCAATAATGAAAACTAACCTGACCAAAAATTTCCCAAGTACTTGAGCATGTTAAATTGCATAAATTCTTTGCACTATGGCAGTGCATCAGTGCAACTTTAGTTCAGGTTGTGTCTGCACTTCTGCTTCATGCACTCCGGTTAAACAGGATTTAACAAGACTTCTCCAAAACAAAAACAATGCAAAAACCTTCACTTAAAAGTAGACTGCCAGCATGTGTTTATGAACAAAAACGAAATGTAACAGCAACTTTAAAATTATGCACTGTACAGAAGGGCACAACCAATACTCAAATTTAGGTGCTGTAGTTGTTTTTCATAGGTTTATTTTCAGCAAGCACATTTAATGCATCTGTTGAAGTTTCAAATGCATCTAGGTATTGATATTAAAGACCTGAATAACTCTCAATCACTGGAGGTTTTAAAGTGATGACTGAAAACAAGAATTTTCATGTAAAAATTTAATGAAAAATACAAATATTAATTAATTTTTAGGTAGATACAAATACATTTTAAAAAATTATACAATTTGTATATTTTTAGATAGGAGAACTCAGTATGATTTCTTACTTACTCAAGAACTCTCATTAGGTCCCTGCAATATATTATCAGCCAATTCCTAGCTGCTCTTGAAATATGCTGCAGACGTTGAAGTTGAAGACAAATATAGACTGATGAGAAAATGTGCATCAGTTCAGCCTTGACAACCTTGGAAAGGTTTTTTGAGGCTGAGGAAAGGAATGCAGAGATAAGAAGTGCCAGACTGTGAGGAGGCACTGCCTACATATTTTCCTATTTCCAAGAAATCATTCTGTCAAAAACTTACACGCTAGTAATAACTATCATCACAATAAGGACTTCAGTAGAGATGAACTTAGAGAATTACATGATGGAAAAGAGAATATAATCTCTGCTCACCCATTCAGAGACTTCCTGCTTATTTCAGTGAGATTTTGGAGCCACTCCTAAACAAATCCATCAGCATTTCCTGTTGAATGAATACTGCCCCATATATGTAACAGACAAGAAATCATGAGAGAGCCTTCAGATTCCACCATGCAGTTATAAAGGTAAATGCTCTGCTGTCATTCGGTGTAAACCATTCAGTGGAAATGGAAATAATTTCCCTGTGCAGAAATAATTTCTGCATGTGCAGAAAGTAGTTTCTGTAACATGAGTGACAGGCACAGTAACTGCCAGAACACTGGTAAAATCATCAGCTTCTTAGCTGAGTCAGTAACAGGACAGACAAAAACAAACAAACAAACAAACAAACAAAACAAAAGAAAGAAATAACTTGGAAGGAACTTAGTTCTGAGTAGCATCATACTTTCATTCAAGAAAAAATACCAGAAGAAACAATATTTTCTCTTGGTTTTCCATTGCAGTTTTTTCCTGAAAGAAGGCAAGTGACTTACTTCTGAACCTTTTCATTGGCCTCCTTCAAAGCCTCCAAGGCCTTTTGAAGCTTCAGCTCATTGTCCTGCTGCTCAGACTGAGCTTGTTGCAGCTGAGCTGCCAGGTCCTCGAGCTGGCCATGGGTAATGGTCACAACATCCTCCCTGTCTTTCAGGCCACCTTCATAGGTACTGAAACTACAGTGAAGACAGTCCTTCAGGCTCACTCCTTGAGACAAAGGTTTGTGTAAACTGAGGAAATAAAAGCATACACTTCATTAGGTTTCAGCATAAGGCTGAGATGCAAGAATTGTACACTCAGTTTAATTAATATTATCACATATGGGTCTAGATGCCAAATAAGTTCTATTATGTATGAATTATATATAGATATTATCTATATTATCTATATATACTGAAATAAGTTCTGCTTCAAAGATGGTGGAAAACAGAAAGAACATTCTATTTCCACAAAGGTCTTCTAAATGTACGTAACAACTAGCAGATATTTAAAAAGTAAAAAAGCTACTGCACAAAAACTTAAAAAGTATTTTTCAACTGCAACATCTTCCCAATCACTTCATGACCTGCAGGAACGAGTTGTTACTGTGATTTACATAAAGTTGAATTAATCAGTGTAAATTACTGCCGTGTTATTAACTCATGTTGCATAGCCCTTTCTTTTAGTAAGCAGACAGATCGACTACAGGTTATTTGAGAATTGTGGGTTTTTCAATATAATGAAAGGAATAAAAGTGCTATGATGTACAAACAAATAATTAAGATAGAAGGATTATTCAGAAATATGAATCATTTGTGAATGCTAACCAACATTAAAGCTATCAATAACTAAATATGATAAGCGAAAAGAAGGATGTTGGACAGGCAGGCTACATGTAAGTCATGAGAAGAAATTCAAAAAAGAAGAATGAAGAAGACTGTGTGTTGGGAAAAAATTGGGAGCCTGTTCGATTGTGAATTATTTTCCAAGGAAGCAGCAGGTGCCACACTGACTGAGTTATTAAGATACAATGGCAGAAATCACACTAATAACTGATTCCTAGTGAAGAAGCCTGCACCAGAAGGCTCTTTGCGGAACTGCCAGTGATTTTTTTCCATCTCTTCATAGTTAGTTATATTTTTATGATGAATTTCACACCAGTGGAAAACGACAATGGTAGTACAAGAAACTAGCAGAAGACATTTATAACAGAAGTGATGGCAGCAGGATATCATAATGAGCACTGTGTTTAGATAAATAATGTAAGTAATTTCAAAACAACTTTACAGATTTCAGAAGCTGTTGCTGTACTGATGAGTATGACTTGATATCATCCTTTTGACTAATGACCATGCAAACATCAAACATTATTTTTGTGTGAATTTCTAGTAGCTGTGCAGACTAATTGCATTATTTGAGACATTCTGCATGTCAGCAGCTAGTATGCAATAGCATACTTTCTTCCTTCCCAGTTTATGAAGGTATTTGTACAGAAAACATCCTTCTTGCTGTCAATCCATAGATGAAAATCATATACAAACTAAAATATAATACACACGGATAAGCAAAACGTGAATAAGCTAATGGAAATCTAGAAGCTAAAAGGTCAGAGTGTTGGTATGTCATTACGTCTACTACCTGAGGTTGTCTGAGAATAAAGTGAAGAACCTTTTCAATTAAATGAAGACATATTGAAAATATAAATATTTATAAAGGGATATTAAAATCCCTAGAACAGACTCACTAAAAATAAAATTACTTTTACAGTTGCACATAAAATTTATTGACTGAAGTTCCACTACAGTTGAGCATTGATCACCATGGAAAAATACAAAGATATGCAAATAATGCTGAAAGCTGGGTAATGAAAACCACTGATGTCCAGTTCTTAAACACCTGGCACAAGAACAAAATGAAAACAAACAAACCAACCAAAAAATTGCTGAGAGGGTAAACTGTTCAGTGAAAATATGGATCCCCGGCTTTCAAAAAAAAACAAAAACTAAAAATCCTAATGCTTTCATTCCAACTGCGAGGTTTTTGTTGTTGTTGTTTGTTTTTTTTCCTCTTCCTAGAACATATGGAAAAAAAAAAAAAAAAAGCCTTTTATTTATATTCAAAATACTGTCCGTGTCTGGCTGCAACTGGGCTCCTTCTGAAAGACTGGCTCTGAGTAATATAGCATGCAGTACACGGTTACATGTTTTAACTCTTAATGATTGCACCTGAGAGACCAATAGATTCTGATATATACATATTTTGTAAGCCAGCACGGCACCATGGTTGATAATCTTTTAAACCTTTTTCTTCAAAAGCATAAAACTGCCAAATTTCAAGAATATGTACTTTGCTAAAATGCTTTTATTTAGTCCCTCTTGATAATACTAATTTGAAATTCCTTCATTAATCTCCAGAGGATTATTTCTTAACAAAATATTGATGTTATGAATCAAAAATAAATGAGAGTTCTATGCCTGGGGAATGGTTTACAAAAGCATTCAAACAGTTACTTGATTTAAGTAATTCACATTTTGATTATACAAAACCTTTTTGCTTACTCTGATATAACTTACTCAAGCTTGGTCTGAGAGCTTCAACTAACGGGCTGCCTTTTCTGTGTCCAGGAGGAAGAAAAAGGCAAATGTGATGCTGTCACTTATGCAACTCCAACAGACAACATGAGGTCCTCTCAAAGCCAGAGCAGCTTCAAGCCTGCTACAGATTGCACCAATTATAACTGTTCCCAAAGGGCCTTAATACTGGCTGAAAGTCAAGGGCATGAAGTGCTGCTCTTAAAACACTTCTCTCTTTTTGCCAGGCATATTTCTGCTGCAAGGTGAGAAATGATTTTCCACCTGAAGCAATTACTGAATAACACATAGAAACCTTCTATCTAAAGGAAAAAAAAGAAAAAAAAAAGAAAAGTAGAAACCAAACATGCCCAATTCATCCTCTCCTTCTTCCTCATCCCCAGTGATAAACATCTCTAGTGTTCCCAAGCACATGCAGGTCTGATCTGTGGTGTTTTCACCACAAATATCTCTGACACTTGGGTTCTGTAGATCCCTCAGCAGCCAGCCCACCCTCAGGTTGGCTTGGAAGAGGTCTATTCATCCTGCTGCAAGCTTTCAAGGGCTGGGTAGCATGGAAATCTGGGAAATACCACCTCTGAGGTACTCATGGGAAACAATGCAATAAGACAAGATTTAAAAAGCCTGTAACATCTAGAAGAACTTTGACATTTTGCTGCAAAGCAGAGGATATAAAATGACCAAGTTTGCATAACACATGAGTCAGGAGCCTGACAGCTGGTAGACAGGTAACTAGATGGCATTGCCCTACCATATACAAATATTTTATTAGCCTTGCTTCCTCTGCAATTAAAAGAGTTAAGAGTACTGTTTTCTCCCCACTGCAATCACCTAAGCATCTTTCACTAGCTTAACCGATGGCACCAGCTTTGTTAGCACAGACCACATTGTGCACTTTATGTACAATGCAGACTGCATTTTGTGCATTCTTACAATCCATCACAGAGTGTCACTATCTCATCTCTAGCATGAGCTCAGGCATCCTCTTTATATTACATTCTCTCACCAAACTCAAGAATAAGCATTTGCAGGACAGAGCCCATTACTGATATTCTTCCCTGTGTTGGCTGTTGATATAACCTTAGGGTTTTCCAGGATAACATCTCAACAAATTAGCACTGATCATGCTTGCCCATGCCACCAAAGTTAAATACATGTGAATCTGGATCTGAGGAGAACAGTAGTCTGAGTTTCATCCTTCTCTCCTGAAATAATCTAGAGAAATCTGTGACCTGTACAAGGTTCCAAATAATGTGGCTGCTGTATGATTGAACTATGGGCTTGTTATCTCATGATCACCCATCTTAGACATTCCTTTTTTTTAACAAATACAAATCAAAGGCTACTAACAAACACATTGTGACTCCTTGGATCTCAATCTTTTCATCATTAAGTAACAGCAATTGCATCAACTACCTTTGCAGGGTGTTCTGAGCTTCACAGCTGAAAAGAGACTTGTCATTGTTAAAACCTAAGTCACATGTAGCACAGTTTGAATTCAAGAAAAACTAAATCCAGCACAGTTTGATTTTAGGAAAAGCTAAATCTTCTGATGACATCAAGCAGCATTCTCTTTTGGATCTCATTTTCATTCTCCAGAGCACCTGTAGTACCCACACCGTTCCCAAGTGTAGACTAGTCTGGGAGAGGTAGCAAGGACCTAAGGCTCAAATGATTAAACCAGGTGTCCTTCTCAAGGTTGAAGGACTGCTGAGACATGCTCTTCACAAGAAATAATCAGAAACCATACTTCCATTACAAACCCTTCATTTATGTAGCTGCATGGTAATCAGAAATCACCTCATGTGGCCAGTGGGCAAACTGCTCAGATAGCACGGACTCATGCCAGCAACATGCACATGAGATCCAACACTACCCATTATTCCTCACATTTACTATAGCATTGAACGGTCCAGGAAACCCACAAAAATAGCTTACGGGTGACTAATGCTTGGTTGAAACAGAATCCAAGCAAAACATCCATACATGAAGCAATATCCATAAGCAGAAGAAAGCAATTCTGGAGATTTTTGCATACCCTCCCTTTAGATAGATGCAGACCCTTAGTTACTAGCTTGTGGCCAAGAAATGCTCCTGAATTACCTGAGTTCATGATGATCTCTTGCAGCAGCACATGGAGCAGGATCCTCTATTTTAATGAGAACTATTGGTGATAGGTGGACGGTTGGACTGTATGATCTTGTAGGTCCTTTCCAACCTTGGTGATTCTACGATTCTACGATTATCTCTGATTGATTAATGAATGTCTGGCAGATAATAACTTAGCATTAGCTTTTTTCACACATAGATCAACTCTCAAACAGAGTGCATCTGAGTTTACAGATGAGACTTGGATAGGTTCTATGCTTTAATCCTGAATATTACTTGATACATGTTAATATGAATTACACAACACCAAGATTTCACAACATATCTGTATTAATTGCAAGACACACATCCCCAGGCTATCATTTTTTTTTTCCATCAATTAGGGGATTGTGTTTTCAACACAAAGCAGCAATCTACTATCTACATGGATCTACTATAGTAGTAGTAGATACTACTCAGAGTCTACAAGTAGTAGATACCCCTCAGAGTTTTATTCAGCTATATGTTATTCCTACAATCAAGCTTGCCATAAAATGCTCCTGTCATGTTTTGACAAGGAATTAGCTGTATTAGTATACTTCAGCCTAGCTAAAATTCACTGAGAGAGACTATCTATCCACGAAGCCTAAGATCAATGCAAAATTAATCTGAAATTTTATAAATAATTGTATTTTGTATAGTGCTTACTTTACCATGCTAGAAGTTACAAGAAAGAATTTTGCTATCTTTTATCTGCTCTTTGTTGCCAATTTATATGCTTTGGCCATTCTTAAATATTTGCCAATGGCTTTAGTTAACAAAATAACTTTAACACTGTATTTGTAATACTGTAGTTATCCCCCACAGTAATAGATTGTTTAGGTAACACTGCAAATACAGAGGGAACCTTATCTATTAATCGAAGACAGAACTGGCATCAAGTCATCGGGAGTGACCTCAGTATTTGAATATAAAGGATGTTTAAGATGATGCCAAAAGCTCCACGCTTCACAGCATGCTGCAGAACCCTGACCGCTTTCCTGGCAAGTGCTCATCCCATGGCCATGATGTGCTGGGCCTGGAGGTGGGCAGGGAAGCCCCACAGACATGAGCTGCTTTCACCCTCCCAACTCCTGCGCTCTCCAATGGCTGCTGGAGGCAAATCCACAACACAGGTGGCTGAAGAGGTGTGCGAGTGGTGGTGCAAAGCCAGCAGTGCTGGATGGAGGCCAGTAGGGAAATGGCCTACGTCAGGGATTTGTACACAACCTTGGTGGAATATGGATGGAGGATCATAGCCTAACTCCTGATTGGAGTGGTTTACTTTTCATGCTTTGAGTTTGTTTTTGATCACATCAGTTTTAAGAATGGTCTACATTTTTTTCCAAAGCAAAATGTAATTAAGACAGCAGTAACTCTGGTTACATGCTGAAATAACAGAGCTTTTGGTACCTCAACTAAAACAGGTAGAAAACAGATATGGTAAGTATTTGTCCCTTTTTTGATAATCTGAGCCAAGAGCTCCATTCTGAGCACTCTCCCTTACATGGTTTTGTGGGATAGATGGACATAGGTCTTTAGAGCAGGCCGTCAGGACTAGCTTGTACAGCTCTGTGCATCTAACCCCAGCCAGGTCTGGCAGGCAGCCCCCGGGCTCTCGCTGACTTCACTGCACTTGGCAGAACAAGCGCGTGGCTGGCCTGAGCTGCCCTGAGCCTCCTGTCTCCAAAATGCCAACCACGGGAATCTTTCCTATTGACAAAGAATGTGCACATTCAAGGGTCAGGCATTTCTGCTCCAAGACTTAAATAACATGCCGCTATAGTTTGAATTCCGATTTGCCTGCATAACTAACGAAATCTAATAGAGATTTCTTTGTTAGATGTTACGCACGTAGCAAGGGCTAATTCGGTTTGTGCCTTTAGTTTCCTTTACAGATTCTCATTGGTAAGGATAATGGATTCTGATTTTCCTTTTATCTGAGTGACTACACATAAACTATGTAATTTGGAATGTACAAAATCCTTCTGCAAAAAGTACTAATATTGGTGTATCACCCCTTGAATTAGATAAACTGTAGCAATTCAGATTGAACAAATATGAATCCTGACCCTGAAAACTGACATAATCAGCAGAGCATCCATTCAGTAGAAAGTGATATTTCATCCATCCATCCACCAATATACGTATATATATATACAAAAAATAAATCTGATAGCACTGGTATAGACCATAACAAGGCATCAGAATCACCTGAAAACAAGCTCAGTGTAATGACTTTGTGCTGTTGACTTTTATTTTTGTCTCCAGGGAATATTGTTTACTTTGCTTTAAAATTTATATGAGTCATTTTGTTATGCGCCTTTTTTTAATTAGTTTGAAGGAAGCAGTCATTTGAGAAAGAGAGCGGAAATCAATTCTGATTCGATACTGATAGCTACTGTGCGATGTAAACTGTGTGTTCTTTTTAATTAAATGTAAACACGTTCAGTTCTAAAGTCCACCAGTGATGACAACAACTACTAGAAAGGATTGCTTAAGCCCTGGTCAACTGATTCTTGTGAACCTTTTGTTCATACCGTAGGTGAGCTTGTGCAATCTGTCGCAGAGTGAACGCCAGTTGTAACTGACTTTATTTTAGGTCATCTTCAGAGAAAAGACTTGACAAGAATGTGGAGCACTCTGTAATACCTCAAGTTACTCATTAACTATGTCCTTCTGATAGCTAATCAATAGCACTGCATGGAGCCAAACACACTGCACTGAACTGCCCCTCTTCCAAAAGCCAAGTCTTGGTAAATATTTAATGGCAGTAAAGGTGTTTTTACTGTTATCAATCTGATATGTTAAAGAACTCTTGAAAGAAACTTTATCTTGCTTCTTTCTGCATAAATAATTTGTTCAGTTAAAATTTTAGTTTTATGCAAAAGTACTTAAATGCTTTTAAATCAAGACTTCGAACACAGAATTTGTAGCTTCAACCCCCATGTCAAAAAAAAAAAAAGAAAGAAAGAAAGAAAGAAAAAAAGAAAGAAAGAAAGAAAGAAAGAGAGGAAAAATAAAAGTCAAAGTTTATTTCCTTGATAAAATGCCAACTAGAAATATACATCAAGGAACCCAGCCCTTTATACCGTAATAGTAAATACTGCGCCAGACTCTCTCAAAACCTGTTATACAAGTGCACATTTAAGACTTTCTTACAAGGCTTCAGTTTCTGTAAAATTCCTAGCTCTCGCTTACATCAAGGTGGCCTTCAATTTTTAGCCTCTTTTCACCAGGGAGAAACCCAGCTCTCTAAGATAGTTACAAGATCCAGAGGCTTTTTGTCCCCCTACAGTGAATATTCCTATCTTGAAGTGGATATAGACTCAGCTAATGAGTTTTATTAGGTGTTTTTTCCACTTTGTATTTTTCTGTGCAGAGCAGCTTGTCGAGATAATAGATAAACGCTTTTATCCTGATACTTTAACACCTAATGCGTGTACCCCTCTGCCCCAGCCAGGGAGGGTCCAAATGTCTCCCAAGGGACTTAGATAGGATTACTCCATGCCTCTGTGCTAATGTCACAGGACAGAGGAGTCTCCTGATCCTCTCTACCAGCATAGTCTTCCAGACTTTTCTGCGTGATTCAACTCTACTATGAGCTTATATATTTTGAAGAAACTGATTCAGCACCAGATCCAAGCTTTTTCTTGGAAAATAATCTGGGAATAAAACATTGATAGCATTTCAGCTTCCAAAATGTGAATCACCATAAATGTTTTCTCAGAAGTATAAGCACTATTTTTTTCCCCAATGTTTGAATGGCCCCTTTAGTGCCTGTGATGCTATTCAATAGATTTGCAAAATGAGGATCAGAAGAATAATTCCCAAATTGGACAGCTAGGAATTTTCAAATCAATATTACTTGTCTCTGGTGAAAACAGTATTAATTAAAATCATAAAGGCAAATAAATCAATCATGAAGTAAAGTGCATGGTACCATTCCGAAATGACCAGCTGAAGAAAGCTTGTTACTAAAAACCTTAGGAAATATCTGTATTTAATATAATGTTATATTTATAAATCAGACATGATTGTGAATTTTATGGCTGTCCTGATTTGCTATTGTGATCACACAGCTTAACTCCCCCACTGAACCAGAAAAGCAAGAGGCAAATCTGTCTTGGACACAGGGCAGAAAGCCAGTCCTGCCTTCCAGCATAGCCAGGAACATCCAGCTGAGTAGATGGAAGAGAAGCGTCTCTCCAGGAGAAGGCAATTAAAAGAAATACAAAGAATGGAAACGTGTTTCAAAGATGGAATAACTAAACACATTTGGAATTTGAGAGATGATCTAATGGATGAGCTGAGTAGCCCTACAGCTCGAAACTCACATTGTAACTGACTCGGGAAGGGGATGCACACGGGGTTCTGCCCTCTTATCATTACTCTTTTAGTGAATGATTCAGCTGGTGAAAGATCTTTGAATGTCATTAAAACAAACAAACAAACAAACAAATAAATAAATAAATGTGTGTTTTTGCTTGTTTGTTTTTCTTTTTGTTTTGAGTATACTTCCCTGCTGCCCCAGCAAAATAGAGTGTATTTAAACAGTTCAGTCTGATTTTTCTCACAAGTGTTACTGAAAAACATGAAGCAACTCTGAACATAGTGGAACAAAGTGTTCTGTGCTCCAAAACATGCCTGGCTGTGGGAACTGATGTGCCAGGAGATGAAGTATGCCAATGAACTCTACATGACTGTGCCCAGCACATGGCTTCCCCACTGTCTTGGTACTTGTGCCTTTCTGAGATGGCTACTGAGTCACCACGGAACTGGTGCTGCAGGCTGAGTGCCTCCATCCAGACTGGCACTGACTGGTGTCTACCTTAAAGCTATTGCAGCTTCTCCTGTACAAAAATGAGTCTGGTTTGGGGACAGCAGTGTAGAAATACACCTAGCAAGTTGCCTCCTGAAAGGCACATAAATGACATAATGGTAGTGTATCGCTACTCAGTAAGCCATGCCTTGCCTAGCTGCGGCTGCCAAACCCTTGTTCATGTATAAATCATACAGCTCCTTGGGCAGTTGAGAACTATGAAACAAGGCAGTTAAAACGATGGTTTAAATGATAAAGGGAACGCCTGAGAAATTTAATACATGGGAAGTCTGCTTCTCTATTGTACCAGCACTTACTGGGGTGATGGGGCAGGCTTGTCTGGGCCATTCTCCCTAGTACAAAACAAGGACACATGCTGCAGAATGATTTAGTAGACTGGAGATCAGAATTCTGTCTTGAGTTCCCTCTTCTATTTCATGTCTTCTGCGTGGCACAGAACAAGTCACAACACATTCACCTCACAGTCTGCCATGCTGAAACTGGGAGTTAAGTCTCTTTTACTTACTTTTTATCCTAGTTAAATTCTAAGCTTGTGGGCCCAGGATTCCTGTTATATATGTGTACCACATCTGGAAACCTGATGCCTTAATCTTGGTTCAAGTCTCAGCACAAACTTTCATTATTCATGGGAAGATACAAAATATCTAATTAGCATTATGCGCATGTTGGCAATGCACATCAGCCTGGTTAACCTCAGGAGACAGATCCAGGTTTGTGACCTGCATGGAAAAGCCTCTGCAGCTTCTCACAAGGAGGCAGTTCCTGCCTTCCTGTTGTGGCTTAAGCAGCCAATGCCACCATGAGGTGTGAGCAGTGACAGCAGTCTCCCATCTGCTGTGAGCTTCAAAGCTGTGTTACCCAAGGATGTGTCTTGCATCCTCCCAGGTGAAAGGACCATCAGCAGGTGGGCCAATCAGATGGAAGCTGAACAGTGTCACTCTTCTTGAAATGTGAGGGATGAGACTGGAGCTCCCTCTTCACAGAAGCAGCATCCAAAAGGGTAAGGGTTGGAAAGATACTGAAAAGTGATGCTAAGTTGATTTCTTTGTCCTATAACTCTTAAATCTGCTTCCTCACTTCTCTCTTCTCTTATCCTTATGAGTTTTAACCACTGGGCTATTGAAATAAAATCTGTGAAAGAAAAACATTTTTGTGCCCCTTAACTCAGTTTGAGCAAAGAGGAAAACACCAGTGTTAACTTCATGAGGCAGGAGTTCGTGAGAAAAACTGCAGCTTTCTGTTTTTGCCAGCTTACAATTTCTCCATAGCCAGCAGGTAAAAGTGAATAATTGTAGCAGGAAACGAATTGGCTGCACTGAACCAAAGATCTAATTATTTTCTCAGGACCTGACAAGGAAAATGAATGAGTATGAAAGCTCTTGTGAAATCTAGCCAGCACTGAATTCAACAATGTTTGATTCATATTTTCATTTTTTTTGGACAGGACAAGATAATACACTATACCAAGACATGTTCATTGAGTAGTCTGTTTTTCTCTGATAGGAGCAGTAACACCACTCAAGAAAGAGAACTAAATTCCTGCATCACGAAGACAATAGTTCTTGTTTTACAGTCACAACAGTAGAAGTATAATAATATATGACTTTTGGTTAAAGATTGTAAGGAAGATAGCTAAATGGAAGAATAAGTAATTCTGTAACTCATCCCTTGACCTTAGACTCAAACTCTAGAATCTTACAGAATCTGATTGAAATAGATTGCAATTAGTTAGACAAACCCAGATAAAATAAAGATCCTGTCTAGCTCAGAAGGACAAGAAAAAAAACCTATCTGAACAGTGTTAGCTATCCTCCCCACTCCCTTTATGTAAGGGACAAGTGAGGAACAAATTCACAGCACTCCTCCCTGGTGAGTCTTCCCACCAGTTCAATCATCTTCAGTGATAGTGGAAGTCATTAGTCATCTTACTGAGGACTAGGATGTAGCCTAGTAAAGAAAGACTTGAATTTATTGTATCACGAAGCTAAAGGTTGAGGCCAACAATACGTGCCTACGCTGTTCTCCATGACTATTACAAAATACTTCCTGAAAATCTTACACCTTCCTCCTAACATTTGGAAATGGAACACTAGAAGAGGAAGAACACAAGAAAATATTGTTTTATACATTCAAAAAGAGGTGCAGGTTGCAATTCCTTCAATAGTTAAAGAAATAAACAAAAAACCAACAATCACCAAAAACAAAACATACAAAAACAAACAAGCGAACAACAAGAAGTAATCTAGATATTTGAAATTTTGGCCTGAAATTTGCTTACCTCAGTGACCATGGAATAGGTATGAAACAAACCCTTCATGATAAACTGTGAATGCAAAGTAAACAGTTTTTCCCTCAATGAGATACATAAGACCACAGCTTCTGAATCAAGCGTATGATATGCCCCTAAGTTATTTTCTCATGGACAGTGGGTGAGAGGATGTCATTCCTCTGTTTAATCAGGAGTTAAAGCCTGTACAGTAATTCCTTATTTTCACAATATTCCTTCTGACAAAGATAACAACCATAAGAATGGTTCCCAGCTGGCTAAACCTGACATACAGGTTTTGTTAATAAAAAAAATGCATGACTTAATTAATGAAACGGATCTATTAAGACTGTCCCCCAATCTACTACAGTGGCCCCACCTACAGCTGAACTTCATATGACCTATCTTATGCAAAAAGTATTGTAATAACTTGCACAGGAAGCTGTGATAGAGGAAAGGGTGCTATGAAGAAAAACTATGACTCAGAGATGCATACAATGCCCCTACAGGAGAAAGCTTAGTATTTTCACTTTTACTTAATGTTTTCTTTTACAGTGAATAAATAATTGAAACGATTTTGTTAAGCTGTGTAAAATTATTTCATCAAGAGTAATTACGTTTGATCTATTAGCACCTGATACTATCTATTGTCTAAATTGCCTGCATTCAACCCACGAATAAAGTCAACAGTATTAACGTCCATTATTGAAGCATTAGTTGAGCAAAAATCATTTTGAAGTATTTAATATTATTGCAACCTTCCTTCTGGATAATGTTTGAAAGAACTATTATTATACCAACATCTTTTCGATCTTTTTTCAGAGGTGTGCTTTAATTTAAGTTTGCAAACTCAGGATCTTTAAACTCAGTTTAACTGTTCTGTTCTGGCAAGCATAAATCTGCAGCAATCTACTCATTTTACATGCTTCTCTGTTCCTGTCTAGCTGTCCCACACTAAATGGCTATCCAAATTCAACTCCATCAACTTTGGCAGGCTCAACACCTCCTTTGCTAAACCAGTTTTTTTTTTTTTTTTCCCTTAATCATAAAGAGCTGCAGTGTTACAAACAGAAAGAAGGAACTCTGCAACACTTCTAAAGCAAAGTTATGTATGTATATTTATTGATTTGACCAAAAAGATCCTTAAATGTGAAATAATACAACTGTATTCACCTATCTAGAAAGCAGATATATTTTTCTGTCTTGCAGCACCATCATTTCAAAGGATTTCAAGTATTTTCTGCCTTTTAGTAGAGGAAATATTATGAACTATTTGAGATCACATTCTCACTCGAAGCAATGAATGCCACAGTCTTCTCCAGAATAAAAAGCTACTTTCTCTCCTTGGAATAGTAACTTTACAGTAATTTAGAGGAAGCAGGAGAAACAGTTGGTCATTAAACATTAAATGTATTAATGAGGCACTCACAGTATATCGTTTGTCTGGAAAAGGCAGTTCTGTACTTGCATTTTAGAAGGACTGCTGGAATACAATAGCTACTGTGATAAATTTAGGTTTCCCTCACTTAACTTTAGCAGAATCTAATAAAGAAAACTTAAATCGATGTATTTTCCAAAAATGTATGAGTAGCACCATTCACATCTTACAGCTAGGGTAATCGAGAGTCAAAGAAAAAACATTCCAAAAGAGGCCCTTCAATTTCACTCCCCAAATGGAGATCTTTAGGACTTGATATTTACAGGTTTCAGGACTTGCAGCTCCAGATGAAAACAATACTAAATCCCAAAACTCAAAGCAGAAATACCCAAAAAACTTTGGCAGCATGTAAAAATCACCTACTACTCCAGATTCATGTCACTCTGGACGTCCTGCTCAGTTCCTGGACGTACAGGGAAAAGAGACTAATGAGATGTCTTGTTCCTGGAAATATGGAGGCTGCTCCAAAAGTAATGCCTCCCATTTTACTTTGTTGGTCCACAATGTCAGAGGTGGTGGTATGGCAGGAGAACTGAACCCTTCCACCAATATTCCATTACATTTTGTTGTTGTCGTCTGACAGATGGCAGCAGAGGGGCATCGTGACAAAATGCCATCAGACATGAAGCAAAGGTGTGCCACTGAATTCCTCCATGCAGAAAATATGGCACCCGTTGACACACATACCTACCACTGAATGTTTTCCAGCAAGAAAATGACTCAGTTCAGAAGTTATTTCTAAGAGTTTGTATATGATCGGATTGTTTAGATGGGAAAAAGCTTTGGGAAATGCAAAGCAAGTATTGTACAACAAATGGAAAAAAAAAATAGCAGCCCAATAAAATAATCAGAATCAAAAATTTGCTGTATGCTTACAAAAGACAGTAACACCTTGGCTGTACTTACGGCAAGAAAAAAAAATAAATCACTGGCTGTTAAAGCTGAAGCAGAGAAAAACCTTCAGAGAGAGACTATGGGAATGCAAAATGGACTATGACATTCTCCAAGTAACTATGGTGTGTCTGGGGGTAGTACTTCAGTCACCAGCCCCATCAAGTACTGACAAAAGGAATTTGAGAACTGTTCCCAAGGTGAAAGAAGACAGGCTGAACAATCTGTCTAATGGGATCACACTGAAGCTAATGAGATCACTGAGACTTGCTTTGCTTCCGTTGGTGTATGTAAAAACTGACTTAAAAAAAAAAAAAAAAATCCTCTTTTAGCCAGCAGTGGGCTAAATCTTGAGGGATTTTTGAGAGACTGGGAAAAGAAGTGTTTCTTCAGATTTTATGATTCGTGTAGAAAGAGTCCATGAGGGAAGAACACTTTAAGTCCAGAAGTTTACAAATTGTGAGAGGGGTCTTTATTGGAGAGGGGAAAAAAAAAAAGAAACGGAAGGCTTGGATTTGTTAATAACTTATTGAACAGACATTTATTGCTACTGCCCTGACATACATATGCAGAGGTTACAGACACTTTGCGTTTGCACAAGTCCCTGGTTGCTCTCTCTCATAACCCTGCTGCAGACAGTAGAAAAAATCCCGACTTCACTGAAGCACCAAACCATCTATGGCACATTCATAATTTACAAGCACTGACAGGACTCAGGGATTCTGTAAATAATATTACTGACTTCTAGAAGCAGTATAAAATTTGCTTAATGAGTTAGTATCTTGGTTATGGCATGCTGAAAGTATCCTGGAGACAATGCTTGACCAGCTCACAAGGTTTTACAAATAAAATAGAACAGGTCCAAATGGCCAAGCATTGCTGGTGTCATTTAATCCTCCAGTGAGTAACTGGCAACCCAAGGTGGCATTCTCAGGTCCCTTTCCAGCTTCCTAAATGCAAACTCAGGTGCCTGAGCTTATGTATTCAACACCAGAAATTTTGGCCCCACTACTTAACACGCAGATCTGCTGGGAGGCCTCTTGTAACTGGATTTTTTTTTTAAAGCCTTATATTATTGAACAGATACTGGCCCAAGTCCAATCTACAACTGCAAATCCAAAGAAACAGCTCAGAGCAAACCAGCAGCCTTATTAGCTTTTAAAGATTTCATTTTCAAGAACTCAAGACCCTTTATTGACTAATGAAAGGTTGGGTCCCCAAGCCCACAGACTGATGTTGCTTGGAACATATTTTAATCATTTTGGAGTGCTAGCAGCCATCTGTCTAAAGAGCTTTGATTGCAGAAATGCACTCTGAACTGCAGCTTCTTCTGACTCCAAACCCTTTCTGAAAGCCAAATGGAATCCATAGGCAATGCAACTTCGAGATACAATTCAAGGCCTTGTGATGTGATAAGCCTGCTTTTATTATTTAGCACATCATTCAGTTTAATGATACCACAGATAACAGATGCACTAAAAAGATACTATTGTCATCTCCTATCTTGTAACAGTAAAATCCAACTGTGAGCTTGCTTTGTTTCTACCCGACACGTCTTTCTTACTATGCTACTTTCAAAGAATAAAATGAAGGTAAATGAAATAAAAAGTTTGTTTTTTTTTCCCCTGCCTCAAGCACCAAAACAAATACCTAATAAATAAATGATAAAAAAAATTGCGTACAAACACTCCTTCTTTTTTCACTACTTTTCTCCACTGTTTTGAAAAAAAGCAAACAAATCCCAAGTAAACTACTGTATTTACAGTATTGTCTGTTGGCTTTTGGGCGGATACTATTTTCACACTGTAGTCTAGTCTGGCCAGCACTGAATACAAATTTACACAGAAAGAGAGAAATCCTTTACAGTTACAGTTTTCATGATAGTATTTGCAAACATTTTGCACAATTGCCCTAATTATTTCCTACACAAATTCTTAAAACAATCTGGGCACCTCATAGTCTACTTTGTGGAGACCAATTTTTTCATACTGGTGTCTACCAATTGGCACAGATGCATGCTGTGAACTCCACAAGCTCAGAAGCAAAAATATCAAGCACAAATCAAAAATCTTGAAATTATCAGAGCCAAGAAATTTCTTTCAAATATGAAAGCAGCATCCCTAAGATCTGATATGTGGTAAGACTGAATAAAAATGCCTTTCCTGAAGACAGAATAGACACAAAGGTGGGTTCCCTGTGGCAGTCCATGACTTCATTTGATTTAATTATGAGCAGTCCCATTGGGTTGCACCTTGAGATTACAGGACATGCTGAGATTAGATTCTTTTACTCCCTAAGGACACAAGTCACCAGGTACCAAAAGAACATGGTGTTGCCACATACTGCAATAGTGTATGTCTCACTTCAGTAGCTAGTAGGAATACTAGCTTTATTCACTGCACCCTCAGGCTTGATAGGGGCTTTGTTTCAGTTAGTGGAGCGAAGAATGGGAAATTAAGAAACAAAGGCCCTATCAAGCCTGAGGGTGCAATGAAAAAAGTTTCTTTGTGATCCCCAAACAGGCTTTCAAACCCACTGCAACTTAAAAATTAAGTTCAATTATGTTAGCTAAAGGCAGCAAAATTTTCAACTGCAGATGTGAGAGCAGAGCCTACGTGCCCATCCCTGCGATTTTTGAGGTTGCAGTATGACAAGATGTTCTCCTTCACCACCTCTCACCTATAGTCTCTCACCTATTAGTGCTTGCTGCTGCTTCTGTGCTACTGCTGACCACCACATCTGTGTTGCTAGTGAATACACTTCTGGGTGGTCATGCTCCAATCTGCATCACTGGTATAGTACAGGTGAAGGGAAGATAAAAACAAGATAAGACATGTCTCTGGTAGGGGAGAAAATGTAAAGTCACTTGGATGCTGACTGTGGGCTTGGCCTAACTTTCTCCTTGCCCTTGTGTGGCTCTCCTTGCCTAGCTCACGGCCAGATAAGCCCCTCTGCCAGGAGACAGTGATGCTGCATCAGTGCATCCATATGTTCTTGATGGTGGTGGAAAAAGCTATCAATGTGTTCTGGGCCAGTTTTTGTTCCTCTAATGACAGTATGAACTGCAGCTTTGAAACAAAAAGCATTATGAATATACTGTATTTTATTCAAATATTTCAAAGGCTTAGAATTGTGCAAATCCCAGCAGGGCCATTTCTTCACTGGAAAAATGACTAAAATCATCAAGTCTATCCCTATCCCTACAATTAAAACTGACAACCATCACACCTGTGCTGGAAGAATTATCTGTACCAGATGAGCAACACATCATTATGTAATTTTGGACACAATATTAAAAGCCTTCCACTTCCAAAACACAGACCTCTGTCTCATTAGTTAGCAAAGCAGCTTGTGGATGGAGTGTAAAAACAGGACACCTTCCAGTGAAAGGCATCAGCAAGATAAGAATGTAGCAACTTAACAAAACCTCCAACTTCAAAAAAAAAAAAAAAAAAAAAAAAAAAAAAAAAAAAAAAAGCAGCTGAATGGAGACAATATCTCATCTTCTCAGCATTACAGGTGAGCAGTCCTGTAGCTCACATTCTGCAACAGGCAAAGAGAGCACTTCTTTTCACACCTGAATTCTGACTTGTTTCCTAAATGAAGTTTTCCACTGACTCAACCGGGAGCAGGGCTTAAGCCCAAGAAGTAATGTTATGTCTAGCACTGCCTGAAAATTTTTCATGTGGAAAGTCTTCTCAACAAACAAATGTTTTTCTATTGGAAGAGGTAAATTCCAGGGAAAAAAATATGTTGGCTTCCTGTGGCAAATTTCTGAGAGAAAGTTTTCCTTTCACCTTCAGATTTCAACTTTAAATGTTATTTTGTTTCAGCTCTTTAACAGAAGAGAGCTGAACCAGAACACAAGTCAAAATGATTGTTTTTTTCCCACTGAATTGACATTTTAGCATAAAAACATGTCCTGTGAAAAATAAACAGAAAATAAGTGGCATTTAAAGTCCTTCTGACAATGTTATGACTTTATTTCTAAATAACATATTCATTACAAAAGAAATTCCCTTTAATACACTATTTGCAAGGGAAGTTGAATTCTCTTTGTTGTAGTTTTAGATTTTCTTCTAACTTTTCATGGGAGAATTTGTCTTCCAAACAGCTCTTACTACACAGCTTTTCTTGCTTTAGAGAAGGCTCTTTTTTTTTTTTTTCTTTAATCCTGTGTCTGTTTTCTTTCTCTGACTTTAAAATAAGAGCACTTTTTGATAGACTATACATCTCTAAAAGTATGACAGAAAATGGTCGTACTTTGTTTTGTACAAATAAAGCAGCTAAAGAAATTAGAGAGTTGGACGAGATGGTCTTTAAAGGTCCCTTCCAACCTAAACCGTTCTGTGATTCTGATTAGTGATGTGATTCATCAGTATGCACCCTGTGTTTAAATTGCACGATCAGATCATTTAGCCTCTAGCCACACACCCTTTCTATCAAGGAAAAGATTTCACAATCCTACAAATGCTCTGAGTGGCTTTTTGAACATTCTTTTTCAAGTATATACTTGAAAAGAAGTATATACTTCTGATTAATACAGAATTGATATTAACTTTGCTGAACTCAATATCCTAATTTTTACAGATATGTCTACAGTAGTATATTTTGTATTAACAATTAGCTTCAACCTATCAGCTGGTTGCCTGCAGGTAGTTAATTCCAGAGCCCTTAAACCTTCCTTCCAGCAATTCCACTTTATTAAGCTTTAACAAATTTGAAAAACAATTCCTAGAAACTGCTAGCTATGCACTTATTTCAAAAAGAACAGAACAAAATTACACTTCTTAAACTTTTCAGCTCACTGCGAAACCAAGAAGGTTAGAGAAGAAAACCACAGAGAACAGGTGAAACAGAGCAGGAAGAGAATCAGCCTGAACCAAGAAGAGCTGTTAACAGAAAGTCAGCCGCGCGGTGCATACAGAGTCACAGGACCATGGCAGCATCCACTGGCAAGAAATTCCTTTCTGTCAAGCAAATCTGTGCTCTTAGAGACGAGCAGAAAGTCATCTGAAAAAGTCTGTCATAGCAAAACTGACAAGGTAATTGTTCTTTCAGTTCAAGTTACCCCACAGAAGTCGATAGGAAGAAGTCTGTGCAAGTCTGATGAAACACACCATAATCCGCTGTGCAGTACTTCTAGCTTTAATATTTTTGGCACAACATAGGGCTGATCAGTCTACAACAAATTTAACAAACTGGAGAAAGTCTGCTAGTATAACACACCCACTGACAGAAGCAGTAGCAGACAGCCCAGAGTGCAGCACGAGTTAAAACTGCATCAGAGAGCATGTGAAGCACTTCAGTCCATACTCCTGCTGCCCACATTCCTCCTCAGATTTGCTGCTTAGTGTTTCCTATTGGCAAAGAACCTCTGGAGGCTAAGAGCCAGCCAGTGGAAACATTAGGCACAAAGTTTTCATTAAATGTAGGTCAGACCAATCCATGCCTGAGTCAACAGCAGCACAAGGCAATGCGAATGTTTGACGTCCACCCCAGGGCTGGCTGCAGGGATGGCATGGGATAGCTTGTTCCACCAGCAGTGGCGATCTGTGGCACTGCAGTGCTTCCTCTCCCTCTCCATTTTTATAAATCATGAAAGCTGAGAAGGAAATTATTTTTCCATGCTGCAACTTTTTTTTCCCAGTGATGGGAAAATCTTCAAAATCATGTCAGGGCAAAAAGAGAAATTTTCAAAACCTTTCTGTGTGCGTGCATGTGCGTGTGTCTGAATGAAAGAGAGAGCATGCTGATGGCTAAAATATTCCACTGAGAGGCAAGAAAAGAAAAACACCATCCCTCCAAACAGGCTCAGACACTGCTCTGCTTTTTCATTGCCTGCCACACAGGTGCTGTAAACACCAAGCTTATGATCCATACTGAAGTCTCTCTTTGCTATTCCTCTTCTGGGCAAATGGTCAAGTGTTAACTGGAGTATGCACAAGGATCTGATCTGCCACACTCCCAAGGAACTCCCTATCTACTGATTATTAAAGTGCTGTATTAAATTGCTCTCTGGCAATCATGGCTAGCAAATGAAGCAACTACAGAAGGAAAGAATAACCAACTGCAGGCTAGAGAACACAAAGTCTGAGGATGGGGTGAGGGGAAGAGGACAATAAACCCAATCATCAAATGTGAAATACACATGGATAACAAAGCAGGACTCCGTTGTCTGCTCACCTGCACCTAGACACTGCAGGCTATAGCCATCTCAGCAGCCTTGGTAACACTTTACACAACTGCTTTGCCAAAACAGAGCAGCCAACCGATCCACTTTCCTCTCTTTAGCTATCTGATCCAGTTTATGAAACAGTCCTCTAAACCTGGGAGTTTTATTTCCTCTACTGCTAACAAGAACTATGACAGCACATGCAATAAGAAGACACTGGAAAAGAAAAAATAGTGGTTTAACAGTGGGAATTTGCTTCTAGAGTGAGAAAGAACATACCAATACCAAGGAGCAATCCCCTGGGGGCTGCAGCACTCTGCTGGAAAGTGGTACAATAACATAGCAACCCACAGTTCACACAGTCTAAATTCTAGCTCATAAATACCAGGGTGTTGGCTCCTCTGGCCCCCACAAATTGACTAAAATTCTCTGAAAGCCCCCCAGATTGCTCAGAGAAGGAGGGATTTTAACCAATCTGATAAAAGTAATACAGAAAAAAGACCCAACATTCTCAACCAATTTTAGAACTCAAGTTCAGTAAACAGGAAGAATACACACAGAAAAACAAAGATAAATCATCATTCAGTGCATGTACAAATCTCCCACAGAAATCAGTGGGACTATGTAGAGAATAAACTAGAAGAAATACAGCTTGGATAGTACATAAGTTTGTTTTTTTAATATATATAGTAACAAAAGACAAACAAAAGCTTAGTGTTCCCTTACAGAGACATTATTTTCTGTATGTTGAGCCATATCATGTTGCAGAGAGCTATGTTTCTTCTCACAAGAAGACATACCATACTGTCTCTCACTGTACAATGCATGCGAACATCTCATCTCTGCTATAAAAATTAATCTCTCCTCTTTTTGGAAGTGGGAAATTTGTTTAGCTCAAGATTTACGTTTGAAGACAGATGTCTGAAACTCCTGGATAAATGGAAGTTATTGCTGCACACAGAATACTGAAAACACAGCTGTCATCTTCTCCTCTGATCTCCCCAAAATTGCTCTGCAAAAACAACACTCTTCCTAATGACTGTAGCTACACATTATGATATATCTGAATCAACTAACACTGAGTCTACAGTGCCAGAATAACACTGAGCAGACAGGTTGAAAAGAGCAGGAAAATGAGTCAACGAATGTAACTGAAAAAGTGAAATAAAAATTAGCAATGAAAAGAGCAGTTCTTTGAGGTAAGCTGCTGTGGCAGGTGCTCAAGGTATCCTGCTTCAGCTGCAGAGGAAGAACTGAGATCACTGCTCTGAGCTAACGGCTGCAGCCTCACTCATCCCAGTGTGAATGGGTTCCAGTTCATTTGGACTGGGAAGCTGGGCAGTAGAGCAGCCCCATCTCCTGCTACACATCCTGTAAGCATGAGATAAATCTGGCCTGGAGAAATCTCTGAAAAAGACAGAGGTGGCAAAATAGAGAGGCTGAAATATTTGAGCAGAGGTCATTCAGAGAACAGGAGACTAAATAGGCAGTTGTACTCTGACTTGCCACTACAGTGCCTGTGAAGCTGAATGCTGAATACAAAAGGATGATTATTGGTGTTAGGTAGAATATTTTATAGCTTATACCAGACCTTATTACCAGAACAAGAAGGCAGTATAATAGTAATTGTTATGTCACTAACTATCCATTTGCAGAACCCATGGAGCAGTGCTAAAGAGAGGTTGTGGATGCTCCCTCCCTGGAGGCATTCAAGGCCAGGCTGGATGTGGCTCTGGGCAGCCTGGTCTAGTGCCTGGCGGCCCTGCCCAGAGCAGGGGGGGTTGAAACTAGATGATCTTTGAAGTCCTTTTCAACCCAGCCCATTTTGTGATTCTTTGATTCTAAAATGGTATAATTTAAGTATTGTAATCCATTACATTGGCCAGGAATCTATAGAATGGAAGTAAATTAAACATGCACCATTGTATTCAGAACTAGAATAGAATACAGCCTTTCCCCACCCCCCTCAGAAGTGCAGATATTGCCTTGCATAGCATTCTTCTTCATCTGTTTCTCCTGTTACATGTTGATTTACTTCTATAATTAAAATGAAAATGGTTTCTGTTTATATGTCTTTCATTCAAGGAAATCATAAAAAACTCAATTCTCTTTCAATTCTATCAATTTCCATCTCTAAAAAGATCAACCCGCACATCAGTTTACAACACAGTTTGTGGGAAAAATATACATACCTCTGCAAAATCAATTGTTTTTTCAACTGTATGCTCGTGCTATTTAAACCATGAATTCTAGGTTAACTGAAGCAGCAGAAAGACCTTTTGGATTGAAATCTTACTAAATTTCTTCAATAGTTTATAACTTTTGAAAGTAATACAACTGGTTAGGTGGCAAAATAAGCTGCCCATATTGACTGAATCCTGATTCTAAAAAGGATTCTAAAAATAAATTCTATTTATTTCAGATCATACTACTCACTAAAACAAGGGATCACACTGAAGTTCGACTTCTATCTCATTATCGAAAATTGTCACATAATTGTAAAATACGGATAGTTTTCTTTCACGCTGGCTGCACCATATCAATTCTAATTAGCCTTCAACATGCAACTCCTGAGATTGTGACATGCATGTAACCATTAAAACTTCAGTCCTTCACGAGACAAATTGTGATTTCATTTTAACATTGCAAGTTAGAAAGAAATGTCTGTTCAACTGGAAACTTGCTGCAATAAATGTAAGTTTCTTCCTACTGTAACTTGCAGCCTGTAGCTATTACTGCATCTTACACATTTCAACAGCAAACTGGAAGAACCTCTGGGTAAGTATTTTTTCCCAAAGTTTTTCCTGTCCCTCCTCCCCTGTGAACATTAGACTTGGCAAATATATGGCTTTTAAGTGCTTGATTAAATCACAAATGAAACTCATACCTCTCATTGCTGTAACTACTCAAACTTACTAATAGCATTCCTAAATTATACCTTACAGCCCTATTTAAATCCTATTGCTGGACATAAGCATTATTTTCTTCAGCAGTTTCATTCACAGCCGTGTAAACACAAGTGTGCATTTTTTACATGGCTGTGGAGCAAAAAATTACATTTTTTCTGAACTGAGCAACACTACATCTGACCCCAACATGAAACACACAAAAACATACTTTTAAGCAGAGATAGTCCTGTATTTATAGTTTGCTCTCTCACCTTTCTTGGCAATGGAAGTTGAATCTTAGGGACATCATTTTGCTCTACCAATTATAATCTGTTCAAATTATTTACCTATGAAAAATCCTGGTCCCAGAGCTTTTCAGTGAAGCTTTTTTTTTTTTTTTTTTTTTTTTCAGATTTGGAAAAATAGATATGTATTTCCCTATACAGGAATATAGTTCTTACTCACAGTCATACCGTTGTATTTAATATGTGAAAAAATAATCAGTATGCAACAGCATATGTCTATGCCAGCATTTTATGTGTAGGAGAAATACAATTCTGAAGCATTATTGAAATAGAAGGAAACTGATTATAGAAACGGGTAGTCCATAACTGAAAACTATGCAAATGAAATACTTATGATGACATTCAAACAACAGAAATATGTGAGAAAGTGGCAGTGGGATTAACACTCCCACGCAGTTCAAAACTGATTATTTGGATATAGCCTTTTTCGGTCACTGACGATCTATGATTTGCATTAATCCCTAGCATTGTGGTGAAACAATTACCCTAGTAAGCTAGAAACTCTATACAGTTCCTAACTGTTATGCAAATTTTCATTTCTGATAAGCATTTTCAAGTTACTTTCCAGAAAATTCAACTTTCCTTTTGAGACACGACATAGGAACAATATAGAAGGAGTAAACACAAGTGGTGAACTTGCCCAACTTTATTGTGAGCCAACTTCCTCTCCCTTCTCTATCTGAATTAGATTCCTCCGCCTTATCTTTTCCCTCATTTTTGTCTTTCTCTTTAAAAAAAAATTGTAAAGTTCTGGGACCTGCTCCCTCTTAAAGAAAGTCAAAATTCATATGAAAATCAGTGTTTAATTCCCCCAAAGTTCATTTTCATCTTAATTTTGGTTTGGATCTTGCTCCTATCTTTCTCAAAACTTCTCTTCAAGTTAGCAGTCATTTTCTACTTCATCAGACCAGGTTACTCTGAACTTGGTATCAAGTCCATTATTGGAAATGACCAACATATGAAACAGAAAGCAAGTTTTCACTCATTTGAAATGGCCTGAGAAAATGCATTGCTTTGCTATTTATCGTTTTTGTGACCAATCCCATATGGGCCTGATATGGTTTTTCACACACATGCCATATACTCTTTTCTTCATCTGTCTTATTTGGTTTGAGAGCTACTCAGTGACTCTCTAAGGACAGCGACAAAAGAGAGAAAATCATTTTTGCTGTTCTGAATTATCATGTAACTTGAATAACTAAGTAATGAAAAAACATTCTTGTCCCACAGGATGTTCAGGTGACTACTGTCACAACTTATAAGTAAATCTTGTAGAAAATCATAACCAAATTTACAGTGAAATTTTGCCTGTTCAAAGTAAGAGCCAAAAGTTATTAACACACTACATCCTAATGGTGATTCCTGCAAAACATTATTATTTTCTGAGATTTAAGTTATTTACAAGAGTAAATTGCAGCTGCAGTCTACTGCACTTGTTAAATATATTAGAGTGAGCCTGAGACTATCTCAAATCAAACTCAAGTCAATGCAAAATCCCCTACAATGTCCAGAACAACACAAACGAAGTCTTTATTTCTGAAATATCAATATAAAAATTGCATTTCTCTTTTAAAATTATTCTACAAATCCCATTTAAGTGAGTAATAAGGGCACTATAATAAATTCTTTCTAGCTCAGTAAATCATACCATAATTTGTGCACACACTAAATGCTGACCAAATTCATTAAAAGCAATAATCACAAATTGCTTGGGGTTTCTATTCACTATTAACAGGTTTTAAATAAATGCCTGTGAGATTTAGGAACAGAAGTTGTTTTTGAAACTTCCCTCCAAGGTTTTAATAAACTTAATGAGAAGGGGAAACTCTAAAACCTCTGGAAACCCAAGTGTTTTTCACTTGTAAATGCTGAAACACTGAAAACACAGTTTGCAACTGCTTTTTTTTTTTTTTTTTTAAGTTCTAACTAACTAGTTCCCTTTATTTCCAATGAACGTAATATTCACACTACATTTATTATTTACCTCTGCAGCCCACATCCCTCATCACAGACATTCAGCCTTCAGATTCACAATTTTCTGCTGTGTTGATGCCAATTCTGCCTCTAACCTGCTGGCAGCTCTGTACCCCTTCTCACATAGGAGGTCAGGATGAAATGAGAGCTGTAACCCAACGTCACTCCATAAAACAACCTAACTCCTTCACTGGACCACACAGAGCTCTTCCTTAGGGATTACCATCCACTGATCCATGCAAATGTTCAGTGCAGCCCACCTAAATTAATGAGAGAATGGCTATTTATCTTATTCTATGTAGTGCTACAGAACATAAGGAATTAAAACACATACATTATGTTGGGAGCTAGAAAAGAAAACAGGCTTTAAAAATTATTGATTACTTTAAAATCTATTTTGATAAGGTTATGTATGTATGTGCAAACAGGGAAGAAATAAGTGTTTATGACTACTGGTTCTTTTACCCTGGTATTTTTAAGTGAATGAATCATTATTAGACAGGTTTTTTATTCTTATGAGAATTAACTGCCAGCAACCTCCCCCTTTTCTTAGAAGAAACTAATACAATATCTAGGTTACAAGAGGAGGACTTCTATTTCAAAGAGGTGGTTGGTGAGCAGCAAAGCAGAAATGCAGCTTTGATTCATTGATGTATTCACATTTCCAACAAATACCTACTTGATAAAGCTATTTCCTTACTTAGAGTCAGACACCATACAGAAAATTTCCCCTATGAGTCACTGATTTGTTTTGGTATTAATTATTTTACCTGTAATGTATGTGTAATCTCTGGATTTCTTCTTCTAACTTTCTGCACTGCTGAAGGGTGGCTTCTTTTTCTTGTTGTAGGGCTATCAGTTCTGCCTGTAGAATGGTAAGCAAAGGATAAATAATTTATTCAGAATATCTGTATCTCTTTGAAAACATCACATTCTTTTACGCATTCATTTCAGCCATGTTTTATTGTGACATGTACTTAGTTATACTATTCCATAACACTGCCTATGCAATTTTTAGGAAAAATATTTATTTCTTGTAGCATTATAGTTGTTTCTAATTCCTTTTCACTGCAGGATGATGTTTTGAAGGGTTTCCTTGCATACACAGTAAACTTTTTGAATGGGTAAGGTTAGCCATACTCAGTTGAGCCAAGTGCTTCTCAAGAAACATGTCATAGTTATATAACATCCCTTCTGCATAATTCTGTAAGCAACATACTCTGTGGTCAGTGAAACAAAGCACTCAGTCTTCAGCTACTTGATGTGCACCTCATGGTCAGCATGTGGCCGTGTTGCAGCTCCTGTCCTAAGAGCCAGCTGATGTTACTGGTGAAGTCTGCTGAGACTGGCAGTGCTGGATTGCTCCAGGAGCTGGCTGCATTCCCATCCAGAACCTGGTTTATGGTGGGGCAAGGGACTCCCTGAGCAGCCACCGCCATCTCCCACCTGTGCATCGTCCCGGATGTTCCCCCGCCTTTGTTTGTTGGCACGGAGCTGAGCAGGCTGTGACTCACAGCCATGGTGGAGACTGCAGTGCGTGGCTGATAGGTCAGGAAGGCAGCCAGCCCCAACATGGCGCTACGGGTAGCGAGGAGGAAGGAGAAATAGCACTCATGCATATTTAATAAGGCTTTACAGCTTAATCACCATTAATTTTAAAATGTCCAATTTCAATAGCGCTGCAGAACTCCCTCGAGGGCCCAGATACCATATAAATTACCTGATAATCAGTGGATGATTAATTGTTGTAACAACAAATAAGACTGGGCTTGCACAGCAATTCCTTGACACATGAGCCTGAGCATTGGGCTGGTTTCCAATGTTTCTAATTCATGGTGTAAGTTATTAGTTGTACAAATTGTAGAGCCTCAAACCAAGAGGTACGTGTGAGAGAAATGCTGCGGTGCATTCTGCCAACTTCTCAGGACAGCATTGCGGAACAGTTTCTTGGTAAATTAAAGACTTGTTACATGAGCTACGAACACATGAAGGGAATGGCAGACTTCAGCTCTGAGCTCTGCCAGACTCACTACATAATCATCAGCAACTCGGTCTGTGCCTCACAGTCTCTCTCTCTTGAAACAGGGCTCATGCTTGCTTCTGTTTCCTGCTTCTCTATTAAGAGTGTAAGTCTTCAAGGCAGGTGTTTTACTGTTTACTGTCAACTCCCAGTCATCTATAGACAATTTATCCTGCTGGCTGATTAATCATGGCCTGGATTCATGGCTGACTCCTGGCAGAGTTTACTGAGCACTGCTCTGCGCAAATGCAGTCACACAGCCAGTCAGCACTGTGCTGCTCAGAGGGTCATACTGTGCCCAGGGCTTTGTGTCACTGGGATTCAGGACCCACTGCTGCAGCTGCTCCTGTAACAGACATCCATAAAATTTTAACAGAGGGCTCCCTGGAGAATAAAAACAAACTTTCTTACTATATAGAGCATTCCTACAGCTTGAAAGGCAGAAAGTGTTAATGTTTAACCTCCAAGTGACAGTAGTATAGAGCTTCTGATATCAAAAACAATGTACTGGATGCTGGCAAGCCCTAACTCTGCCAGCAAGAGGTTAAAATCCTCTGCAGGTGAGCTGCTTGCCTGGTGCTGCTTGCTGCCTTGCAAGCAGAACGCACAGAACACAGGAATGTCAGCCAAACCAAGCTATTTTCTATAATTATACTGTACTGTAGGTGAAACAACATTCTTAAAAATTGGAAAACATGCTTGAATCAAAGTAGGTGGTTTGTTCTAGAGGCCAATAATTAACATCCTTGCCAATTTTCAGTGTACTGTGAAGTGTGATTGAAATGGGAGACTGGAAGGAAATGTTTGCAGCTGACACACCTACTCACAGGGAGATTAACGGCTAGTCTCTTTGGAGAACTATCATAAAAAAATACACCTCATGCTCCACTCACTTTTCAGGACAAAAGTCAGAAGGCATTGGAGTCTGAAGACTCTTATTTATGTCCATTTTCACCAGACAAACTGTACTGTTTTGACTGGGCTCTCATCTGACTTACACCAGCAAAAGTAACAGCAGATTCAGGTGCTCTGGATTAAAAATTAAAAAAGAGAGCAATACCAAAAAACAGCTAAAAAATCTCAAGGGAAGAAAATAAGGCATTTGCTAAGCTGACTAGCGCATAGTGGGTTGATACTAGGGAGCTACATGAGACCAACGAAAATTCCAGCGCAGGTGTTCTGGTGCACGGTACGCCACCATGCAATAAAGTGGCCCATCGTTCACAGCCTGAAGAGTGGTAAACACAAATGACTGAAGTATCCTTCCTAGGAGGAGTAAAGCAGAACAACACACATAACAACGTTACGCTAACTGCTAACTAAAACAATGGCGCTCACACAACTATAAAATATTTGAAGACTTCTATAATGTATATTGAAATCCATCCACAGTGCACATGGCACAAGTCCTATATGACCTCACCTCCAGTAATAACAATAGCTTTTTGGGAACTTTTAAACAAAATATTATTCCTTTGGAAAATGTCACAATGTGGAATTCAGAACTTCTCACAGAAATGTATCAGTTTTGATTATTATTATTATTATTGAAAGTAGGGGAAGGAAGAAGCATTGACAACAAAAAGAATTACACTCAGATTCCTCTGGTGGTGGTTTCCCCTAAAAAGACCCACTTAGTGGTGAAGTTGGTATATGGGATGCTCTCAAAGAAGTTTCTGTTTAACTTAGAAATGGTATTTGGACATGGTCTCTTTCTCAGAACTTTTGTTTGATGACAAATTCTAATGCGTTCATATATGGTTTAATGTGAATAGATCCTTCTCTCCCTCCCAGCCCAATTTCTGAGAAAAGAAAAAGAAAGCCCTCGTTTCTACACTTTTCCCAGTTTGCATTTTAATAGTTGCTTATAGAAAATCTGTATTTTCAAACTAAATTAGATCTAAAAGTTAATTGCTTCATATCAAACATAAAATTGCCATATCTTGAATTAGAAAATGCCATTGTTCTCACTGCTGTTGCTTTTATTTGAAAATATTTAAAGCAGAATCCCATGTGCAAACTCCCCTAAACTCTAATCTAAATTGAAACTTGTTACATATAAGCTGATACAGATGTAAAGCTTCTGATGTGGCACCACATGGAAAATTATTAATTAAAAAAATGTAGAATGTGTATGTTGTCAGACCTCCTATGGACAAAAGATGACTTTTACAATGTTTTTCTGCAGCCAACAGAAGGAAAAAATGTTCAATGAACCTGAGTAGCAAAACTTAATAGTATGATTGTCTTACTGATGTTTTTTTCTTCTCATGCACTTATAGAGAACGTTTATATTTTCACCTATATATATTTACAGACAGAATATACATTTCCTTCATTATGTGGGCTAAGCATCACTTCTTCTGTTAAGCCTCAGTCAGTAGGCTTTCCAGTCCCTCACTCTTTCCAAACCCATTTCTCATGCATACTCTGCTAACAGTGCTACTTAACTCCAGTGGAAACACTTCACCTGACATGTTCTGGCGTTCCTTTTGCTCACAGCCACCATCCCATATTATCTGTCCGCCTGTCCACTGGTATGATCCAGCTAATAGTAAAAATTCTTGGTACCACTGAGTCACCATCTGTTGTTTTCTTTTTCCATAGTACTTGAGGCCATTCCAGTCATTCTGCAAGACAGCCTGAACTTACTCTATATTAATAACAGCTCCTAGCTCTGCAGCATCAAGCTATTTCATTAGTACACTTCTGTTCTTCATACCAAATGTTACTAACGAAAACATTAAAGAAAATTGGTTCAGCACCAACTGGTGAGAAACTAGGTAGAAACTGTGCAGTACAAATCCTTGGACCTTAACACTACTCCTTTCAAAGCTGTTTGCTGTTGCCTTCCTGCTAACTAGTTCCTTATTGCCTTTGAGTAATCTCTCACCACCTTCATGGGTGCACGATATTTTGCAGATGGAGCTCAACTTGCCCATCCTTCCAAACAAGAGATGCTAGGTGAACACAGTTAATAGCAAGCAGAAATTCCTATATTAAGCTTGTGCCTGCATGTAAAATAACAGCATACACATGCTCCATCTTTTTAATTAATAATTTTCCATGTGGTGCCAGATCAGAAACTCTACTTTTTTGTCAGCTTGTATATAACAAGTTTCCTTGTCTAAATAACCACTATTGTATCCAAGAACTCTTGCATGAATTTCCTTGAGTGAGCGATGTTCTTCAATCTACTGTTGATAGATCCTTGGTTTAAATATTTTCCTTCCAAATTTATTCTGAAGACTCAAAATAAATACTAACTGGTGTATAACTATCAGGATGACTTTTTCTTGTTTGTTTGTTTTCTAAATGTAGGTGCTGCCTCCACTAATTGTCAAATCATATCGCACAGAACCTCATAGGATTTTTTAAAGAACTTTACTAATATTTCTGCAATTTAAATTAAAAGCTCTTTTGGAATTTTGGGATGGATGTCACCATTATCCCAATTTGAGCACAATAACTTACTCAACAGCAGTGATATACTCAATTCCCATACCTTCAGTTCTCTGAACCCTTTTCCTCAGAGTTAACATCATCATGTCTCAGTGCTGGCAGAAAAACAAAGATTTTTGTTCCAAAACACTTTTGGATCTAATACATATTATCCTTGACCTCTATGCCATTCTTAGGATGGTAACACATTACCTCTTTCCTTGTTCTCATTTTGGTCATTACACTATTGTTTAACTCCCTTTCTCTGGGCCAATTTAACCTAACCACTGGTGATCTTCATTAAATCTTGTATCTTCTATTTTCTAAGATATAACTTTATTAGTTAATAAGTACTCCCTTTCAAAGAAGCTCAGTTTACTCTTATCAAGATCATAATTCACCCAATTAGAACTGATACCCTTTCCTCCAAACATTTTCCCCTGGTTTAACTGAGAGAGTTGTTAATGGGTAGGTATTACTTAAATTAGTAATGGCTGCTATCAACTGCTTTCCTTCCACTGATCCGGGATGCTCCTCTGGAGTAGAGGAAGGCCAGAAGATAAGTCTCAATAGTCATTTCTGCAATTTATGGGCTCAATCATTTAAATTTTTTAGAGCTGTGTAATGAGGAGAGATGGCAGTAAGGTGTCATTCTGCTCCTTTGGTCTTACGCTATCTAGGGTCTGAGATGGAATCTAGCCATAAGTGCTCAACTGAGAATTACCCCAATTTCTCCGAGGACAGAATTATGTTTCTGGTGATATTAGCTGGCTAGGGAAACAGTATAAGGTCAGTTGTGTTCTTAGGGCAGCAGGAGATGGTAAGGGGCAACGAAGATTTCTTTCACTTTGAATTAGAATAAGATTTTTTTTTTTTTTTTTTTTTTAGAAATTAAAAATATTAAGGTTTATTTTTATTTTACACTTTTACATTTTACATCTCCTGTCAGTAACATGTACTGCATGACAGAGCAGGTCATGTTGTGACACATTATGACATTCAATTTCTAACCATTCTGTTATTTTCACATTAGCAGCTGCTACTTAGTGCAGATTACAACATCTCATCTTGTTTTCTATTTCAAAGTGTCAACACATCAAATTGTTCCCTGACAGAAGCAGATGATACTTTGATCTGGAAAAGAATATGAGCACTTGTCTTATTAATTAGGGGATCAGAGGTTTTCAGGGTCAAGAACAAGACTCCAGCTAACAGGAGGGAACTGAAAATGCCTGGCTCCCTACTAACAGCTAAGTGATCACCATCCTTTTTAACTCACAGCGTTAACTGTCAAACTGTTTCATTACAATACAAACAGGGGACAGTTTGACCTAGAACATTAGATAAAATACTGCAATGTGTGTTCAAGTAGCAGCTGGCTTGGATGATTTTAAAAATGAAAAGTGAAAATTGGAACTGAACGATGATAGATGTTATATATTACATGGCATGTCAATAATTTATAACTAAATAATAAATCTTAATTTAAAACAAAATTAAAACTTGGAAATGTAGATACAAATTTTCATGAAATAACACTTCTGGGAGATAAACTTGAGATGAAAAAGCTTGGACTGATAACTGAAATTTTTAGAAATTCAAGAAAGTTTAGTTTCTCAACAAATCATTCTCTAATGGAAATAGTTTTTATTAAGTTATATTAACTTGGACTAGATCAAGGAGCTGTAATACTGTTTTCTGATAGATCTGTGTTGTTCTGGAGGAACAGCTAGAAAACTACCCTAAAGAACTAACTGAGGACTGTTTGTGTACATGACATTTGGAATGGTAAGAACTGTGATAGCCTTCCAGCTACAGCTTTCCCAGCACCCTACCACGCTCACACCCATGTGGGCATTCCCTTTGGTCACAAGGGAATGAGATCTCACAGCAAACATGACCTTTATGAATTTGCATTAGGATCAAACAATTATAATAAGATATTACTCCACCATATAATACTATTGTTGGTCAAAGTAAGTATCAAATTCTGTCTTCATCACAACAAAAACTCTCAGTAAGAATACATGATCATGTTCTATGAATACTGCTTGCATGGTCCCTAATTCTGAGAGGTTCTGTTGCAGTTTTGAATGATAGGAACAAGCCATAACAAATATTATGCGGATTGTGCAATCAGGAAAAAAAAAAAATCACCAAAGAACTTTTTACTGTTCTGTCAAGAAAAATTAAAGGATCCAATAGCGTTTTTCACTAGACTAGGCACATACCTGGTTCACTGAATTACAAGTAGAACAGACTTAGTATCTACCAAGTATCCTGAAGAAAAAACATTTGAATCATTACATCTGAAAGGTGGATATCTCATTCTTGTACAGCATGTTCACATCACGCTGCCACAGAAGAATTTGACAAGCAGTGTACTCTTTTACCTAGTGATGTGTCCACATTAGCACATATTAGACAGATTCAGCCTGTTATCACATTATGCGAGAAAAATTCTATATGAAATGTCAATTATATTTTTCAGTGAGAATTTGCTTACCTAAAATTAGGTACTACATTTATGCAAAATTTCCACACCATTCACAGTATTATTTTGTAATATTTTCTACATATATATATATATTTTTTTCTGAGCAATATACAGCATACTATAATTGTAGGAAGAATTAGCTTTTCAGAGGACAATTCAATGCAAATGATGAGTCTGTAAGACTAACACCCGGAACTATTTTACTGTACTGAGTGATTCACAATGAGGAAGATTAATTGGAAAGTCTGCCCGCCCGTGAGGTTGACTCCAAACTGTAAATGACTTCATGGGGTTAAGACTTCATTTATTGTTTCCATTTGTTGGAGTACAAAGCTACAAAACACAGAGATAGCATCGTAGATATCTACTCCATGCTTATGGAGATCTACTACGGATACTACAAAGTCTGAAAACTTCCAAGAATGACAGTGCCAGAAATATACATTCATAGCTGCATTAGGCTTTGCATGCAAATAACGTCAGGTACAGGGATGCAGATTTTTGGCAGGAGATACATTAATAAGAACACAAAATACCAAATAGTTGGGTCTCCATATACAGATAGGTAGATGCTTGTCTTGCTATTAAACCATGATGCACACAGTGAGAATAAAATAAAAATTAATGACCAAGAAGCCTTCATCTTAAAACAGGGGCAGGTAGCCATTCACAACAGTTATATTTGCAAGGTAACTATGGCTTTAGAATTAACTTATACAAAAAATGCAAATTTAAAAAATTACAGAGGTAAACTAATTCCTTTACTTCCCAGATTAAAGAATGCCTATGGCGGTGGGCATGTGGAAATGGCACATTTCTCTATGATCTGTAATTCAAGTTTGGCCATGGTGATATCACATACTTTGTTTCTGATCTAAAAATACAGTTTCAAAGAAATAATGGAAAGACATCAGTAATACAGAGAAACTTGAATTTGAAGGGAAATTCAAAATTTAACCACATTGCTTTAGTTATGATGCGTTTAAAGTAGAAAATATTTTCTGTAGAATCTAAAATATTCTGGTTATCTGAGAAGCCTTCTTATGCCCCATTCATGGCTGCTTAGGTAACTAAACTAGAAAACACACATATCCCTTCAAAGTCAGACAGAGTTATCAAATGTAAGCTTAAAACAAAGAAGGAAAAATGTCTCTAATCTGCTTTAATAACAGGCATCTTTCCTTCCACTCCAAGAGATCTCACTTGCTTCACATGCACCGTGAAGACTATTACACTTCATTGCAATCTTTACCAGTAGTCTCCTTAGAGGAAATCAAGGAGGAAATGACCGTGTAGACTGCAGTAAGCTGGATAGCCTGCAAGCAGCTCTCCAGGTTGTCTACTGGCAGGCTGCTATGGGAAAGCTTCAAATGTCAGTACCCATGATAAACCCGTTGTCCACATAAATGACTTGAGCCACTAGGATATCAAGTCAATATCTGCTACAAACAGTAAGTCGTCAGCACAGGATCCAAAAGGTAGTGTTGTAATGTTGTCACAGAAGCTTTACAATAACAAAGACCCTATTCAATAAAAAACACATTCCCCTCAGCCCCAGAAGTGTCCTATCCAGTTTGGGGCGGAACTGTGCTGGCAGAAGAACAGAATAAAGTTCATATTACACCTAGACACATTTTAGGTGAGCTGCAGGCAAAAACAGTGTGTACTTTCAAGACTCAGTCTGGTACATTTTCAGTCTCTGCTAATAGCCCCAAACCTGAGCACAGCAGCACCCTTCTATTACAAAAAAGAGCCATCCAGGAACCACTTTCTGCCTCGAGACCTTCTGGCATGGCTTGTTTTCACTCACCAATTATTATTCTGCCATAACTCATTATTCTGCCAATCCCCAAAAAGCAGGGCTGCCAATAGCAGGTTGTCTACGGGAACAGGCCCTGATATACAGCTATCTTTCAAAGGCTTTGGCTGGGATAACAGGTTAAAACCATGTCAGGGAGCTTCCTAACAAAAAGCATAGATGATTGTGTGACATCCTGCAAATCCATGTCCTGATCCTATTTTAGTTACTAGAGTAGACACAGATAGTCTTGTCAACTAATAGGGACTTGATAAGCCTTATATTTGAATTTGACTGATAAGTTAGTGCTCTCTCCTGGTAGGCAGATGAGGCACTCCTGATTATCAGTTCTCACCTGCAGCTCCAGAGACGTAGGGGTAATTCTTGCTCCTATTTCACTGCCTAGCCTTTATTGCGGACTCCACCTTACAGTAAAGTCCTTGTCTTTGACCTATGACCAGCTATTGACCATGCCCTTCCAGAACAGTTTGGACTTGGTTATCCTTTGGTTTCTGCACTGAGACATTCACATACTAGAGTTCCCTATCCTTGATTCCAGTGTGACAGCAGTTCCTTAGTGAGACACTGACATTTCAAAAATCCTTTTTCCGTAAGAAAATACGTACATTGAAATCATTCATGCCTCATTAAAGTGACAGAAAAAAACACACAAGGCAGTAACTTGAGCAAAAAAGCAGTTGACAATTTACGCCCAAGGGCTCATAACTGGTGCCGAGTGACAATATATCCCAAACTGTAACCTATACAAGGAGACTGAGCAACTGTTACCTCTTGACAGAAAGTACTTTGCAGGAGGCAGCAGAGTCAGAACCTGACTGGTACAATCAAACAAAACTTCCATAAAGGCCATGAGTCTTTACATGATTACAAAAATGAATTGTTCTACTGGCTTCATTATGACTGTGTTTGTCCATACTTCTTGCACGATTTGGAATGAAAGTTAAGAAAAAGCTTGAAATAGTATTTACTACTTCACCTTAGTATTCATCTTCCAGAAAAAACCTACTAGAAGGAGTACACCCTCAAATTTATCTGTTATTTTCATACATACAATACAGAATCAACATGCTGAGTTTGACAGAATAGCTAAACTTAAAAAAAGAATAAATCATTACTGAATAAATGTTTCTGTGTTGTAGTAGGCAACAGCGAGGATTCGGGATGTGATGTGGTAGGACTCTCCCCTTGCTCGGTGTCAAAGGGTTAATGTATGCATAAGGGGCGTAGACGAAGTAGGATAGGTATATAGGTAAATCACACGACGCAATAAACGCCATTTTTCTGCTCACCATATTGCTATTCACGTGCAGTCCTTTGGCCCAGGTAGGTTTTACCCGATAGTCCAGCACAGGCACAGAGCTAAAAGAACATGGGTTGCCAGGTGCACAGCAACATTTCTGCTATCATGGAAAGTAGGAATGAGAAAGAATCAGTGACCATATGCCCCACACAGACATGTCCAGACTTTAAGTACCCAGACACTCTTAAACGGACTTTGAATCTGGCAAGTCTATTAATATTCCTTTTTTGATAACTGAAGTTCTCATCAGATTACCTAGAGGAACAATTTGGGCTCTTTCCCCAGCTGGATCAGTTTTGTGCCTAGCTCTTCTGGGCAAAAGCTGCATGCCTGTTCCTGAGGCTGGTGGCAGCCTTTACTACTTTGAGCTGCCAATGCCTCTGGGATGGCTGTGAATTGCTGAGTTACTGTGAGAAAGACACCACCATGTCTCTTGTGATGAGGGGATCCCCAGCAGGCTTCATTCTCTGTGTAGTCCTTGGCGTGTAAAAGGGATCAGATATTCTAAATCTGAGTACCTGCTACTGATTTTGATCATATTTATGCAGAACAAGTCCTTGAATCTTCTTTTTGCCACATTCTTACTGCAGTTTTTTCCACAAAAGTAGAACTTCAACTCAGGAATTTAAATTATAATAACAAAGGCAAAAAATCTTATAGGAACCACTGATCTGCTGGAAAAAATGCAGCAGATAATTCAACAGATAGCACTTTCCCATGGAATTAGCAGGAGACAGACATCTCCACAGATTGTTATGAATTCTATACTTTTGGATGAGATCTTTTGATGTAGGTAAGTTACATTCACTCAGAACTCAAAAGCTTTATACAAAAGATTTCTGATCCTTTCTATTAAATGAACCTATTTACTAAATTTTATACAGGGTAATTATGCTTGTCGCTATTGCATGTCTATTTGATTTGATTCTATCAAATCTTTGCCTCGGGCAAAAGCATTCATTTCATTTTCTACTGAAGTTTAGGTGCACAGTGGCAGAACACTTCTAAAATCCTGTCACAGTTCACTCAGACTCAACCGCATTTCACCTGGGGAAAAAAAAAAAAAATGGAGTTCCTGCATATCTCACAATACTTGAAATCATTTGAGGAAGGAAAATGGAAGGGAAGGAGAAGCATATGCGTCATCTGCAGTCCTGTTCTTTAAAATCATAGTTGGCAAAATGAAACAAAATAACCCAGAAGGAAAAAAAAACATTTCAAATGCTTTAACTATCAAATGCTGCAGCAATTTTCCATAACATAATTTAATGCAGAAGGTATATTTCTCCCATCATATTCGTGCAAGGCAAACGAGACCATTTCAATCACCATAGATTGTGATGTACAGAAATCATGTTCCAGTAAAACCAGACAGCAAACACTTCTCTGTGTTACTGTCCTACAACTAGAATTTCAGCCAATGCTTTTGTTTTCACTCATTCAAGGCATATCTTATACTTTTCGCTGCACCTATTATGCATTTCTTCACTTGAACACCTGTTGAACTAAACTTGTCTTGCCAGAATATTTTTAATTATGCAATCTGTATTCTGTCAATGGCAAGCACTTAGGTAGAATTTCTTATATACCTTTCAACATACCCAGAAGACAATTAAAGAACTCAATGTACAGAAATATTTGCCAACTGAAATGCTAGTGCAGCAAGTTTAATCAAGTGATCTCGACTAACTTTTAGCAAAGAATCACAAGTTTTCATCATCAGTTTAGCCACTTTAAACGCTATGTCTTAGAAAATTTTATTGACTCAGTCATTTTCACAATCTGCAATACATGCCTGACTTGCATAATACTCCAAGCAATCGTTCCATTAATACTTGAGCACTTTCTTTTCATGTGCAGTGTGATGAATGCCAAATTTGTCTTTAGCTTTCAAGAAAATTTAGTTTTGCACAGAAAGTCCTGACCCATTGAAGCCAACAGAAGTTTGCTATTGACTTCAGTGGGACTAACGTTTCCCTGCGTTTGTATACATGCATTCTATTTAGTACTGAGTATTCCAATTATATGTGTGCTGTATACAAGGTTAACCCACAGAATAAACCTACCCAAGAGCAATGTCTTTGACTGTGTTGCTGATCTATACTATAAATGTAGATAAGTAGGCAAGCATTGTGTAGAACCCTCTCCAATTTGGTACGGATACAATGGTGACATTTATGAAGGGCAAGGTACCACCTGATAATAACTTTTAAACTAGCCAATATTAGTAGGTTTCATATGTGCAACCCGGTTTGTGAAACATCTTAACAGCAATGATAAAATTCTTCAAAGAGCCACCACTTTTAGGATGAAGAAACTTTTTTTGTGGAGGGGTGCAAGTCTATTAAATTCATACAGAGAGGGGAAAACCCATTACTTTCTTTTGGAAACTGTTGGATTGGCAGCCCTGTTCCTAGGCATACTGTTGTGGATTGTAGCTGTGGTATGAAACTCCACGAAACGCTTTTGATCCATTTTATCTTGCAACTTAGTAAAGAAATGTTGCAGTAAGAAACACCAACAAAGATCTGAAAAACTTAAGCTCTGGATTACCATATTGTGTTCTCCTGCCATTCAATGTGTCAGACAAAGGCAGTGGTGTTCAAAGTAGAAAAAGAAAAAGAAACTCGTCAAAGACAGTGCAAAGCACAGAGTAAATAATATTCCTCCACATCCCTACTCTTTCATAGATTTGTTGTTAAAAGAGTTGCAGCAATTAGGCTTTTGTTAATTACCAGCTGTTGAAACAGATGTGTTGACTGTCCTTATTAGCCAACAGCTGGGACAGGAGAACAATTGATGCTCTCTAAAACCAACAGCCAGCTGCTTTGCAGTAATTATCTCTGATCGATAATACAGGTGATAAAGGCAGCAAAAAGGTTATGAGCTTCAATAACCAAGGTACTGTTATTGAATATCACTGGAATTTATGTTCAATTTTAGGAAATGAATACAACAGTAAGCTGCTGCAGGCTGCTTTGCCTGCTTTTTGTCTGCACCATGTCAAGGTCAAGCAACTTGCAAGCAATAGGGGAAATACAAACAGAAAAGAACTGCAACTTTTTTTTTTTTCTAACCCTCTTGCTATGTTTCAGATATCTCACTGATCTTCAAGGAATGCATTCTCTTTCAGGTGACTGTGCCTGGATGCCATTCATTATTAGCTCAATGTCCCTCTTTCCTTGCACTCAATTGTACAAGAAATGACTTTTTGGAATGTGTAAAATGGTTAACTGTACCTACTGGAAAATTTTATTGTACAGTATGTAATAAGATATGATACACAAATGCTTAAAGAGGGAGCCATCCCTCTTGAAAATCAGGCTGTAGTTGTAGGTGTGCTGTAAATTCTTAAACAAATTTACTTCACTTCTTGGAATTTGGTTTCAGTGCTGCTAACTGGGAGAACTATATTTATCTTGATTGATTACTTTGTAATTGATGATTTTAACATACTATTTAAACGCAAAGTAATGCTTGTTACATTAACAGGGAAAAAAGTACACACTTTTTTAGTATCAATATATGTCAAAGTTTATAAAATGAATAGTTACTTTAGCACAGGGCCAGACTTCCTCAAGTGAGAGTCGCAAGTGTAATTGCTAATATCTAAATGAAATGTATCAACATACCTAGTCAGATAGTTTCTACCCACTTTTGTTCCTGCTTCGATTTATATTTCCTCATCTCCATATCCTATTAAAGTGCATTAAAAAAAAAAAAAAAAAAAAAAAAAAGCCAAGCAGAGATTTTTAAGCCATTTCTATTAGCTGCTCAGTTCATCTCAGGCCAACAAAAGCCATGACTACAAGAACTACAACCATGTCTATTCACTAATTAGTCAGCACTTAAAGACACTGCCTTACTGAAAACAAGGATTAAAACTGGCTGAATACTCTCCCTTTCATAGACCTCCCTCATGTCTCTGCTGGGTCATCATAAAGTCCAGAGAACAAGCTGCTTAAGTAGGGAAGCTGGACAATCAGCTCTGGGCTTGTCAGTAGGCGCTGGACAATTAACAGAAGCCACCAACACTTTAACAGACATGTAAAGAAACCAACTAGCAAAAATGTTTCAGCCAGAGAGATGAGTAAAAGTATATCATACTGCTATGGCAGCAATGTTTTAAGGAAGACACATAGAAGGACACTGGTATGTAATTTTGAAATAAAGGAAAGCAATGTACTTCAGTGTTGTTTCCACTTCAGACTCAAGAGGAAAAAAAACCCACACATATCATTATAGCAACAAAATTGGAATGCATCCTTGTATACAAAACCTGACATCTATTAGCAGGATTCTGCAGCATGCTGTAAAAACAAATAGATGCCAGTTCAGAGCCTAATTGTCAGTTTTTCACTCTTAGAAGAATGCTAAAGAAGTGGGAAAAGGAAAAAGGATGGAATGGTTTTAAGCAATGGCTTTACGCTTGTGTTTCATTCTTTCCTTCTCTCTCCAGCTGCTTCCTTCTGTTCTTGCAGCACATTTAGGCCATTGCACTGGGTCCCTGGGTCCCCTGAAGGACAAAAATTGGCTCTGCTTTTTGCTTGTTATCCATTAATGAGCTATGGGGGCTGGGAGAGGGGGAAAGTGGTTAAGTTTTGGTCTGACTCTGCTGTGGTCAACGAATGAAAAGTTAACATTTAGACTGTGCCAGCCGACAACTCTTCAGAGTGATGGGCAGACCCTCTACCTCAGGAAGAGATCTGAAGAGAGGTTTATAAGCAACGTGAAAGGATATTAACTAAAATCAGGATAGAAGCAAAGAAATTCTTCTGAGCTTATGACCTGCAGGGGTTTCCATGGCAGAAACCACCACAAAGCAAGAAGGAACTACCCTGGAAGGAAAAAAACCAAAACTGTAGTGGATTGTTGTTTCACCAAAGCCAAGACACTCCAGAAATCTTTCAAATTGCATGTGTGTGGTGAGGGCCTCAGCTACCCAAACCCTGCAGCTGGGTGACCCATTCCAGCCTGCAAGCTGGAATGTTAAGGGACACTATCGTGCGTGTGGCACAACCTCAGAGCCGGTACCAGCAGCGGAGCACGGCAGGGTGTGTGCTGTTTGGCCTCGGCCATTCTGTCAGGGAACTGAAAGCACCTGGACTTTGGTCTCAGGTTTTGCAACAGTCACAATCCCGCAGTGCACAGCATGACTGGATTCCCTACATAATTGCAGTTACACTTCCCAGAAGAAACAGGCCTGCAAAGATCTGAATTAACAAATAACGCAGGCATACTCTGTCTCCTGAGAGTCTCAACCTCCACTATGCCACACCACAGCAAATCTGTCCCACTGAACTCAATCCTATACATTTTCACCTGGTCGTACAAAGCTTACAATGCATGGTCCGGAACCAACCCTCAGCACGCTCTCTTTTGCCTTTTGCTTTCAGATAAAATGTCTATAAACAGCCAGGATGTTCTGTATGAAAAAGCAAACCTGAAGACTGCTGCTTGAAACATACCCTCTCAGCTATCTCACAAAATTTTTCGAAGTGTGACAACCAAGCTCCCAAGAAAATTCACCTGGCAACAGCTGCATTGAAACAAAGTTACTGCAGCAACAAATAACGTCAGAGCGTTAATAATTGACAGGAGAAGAATGAAAAGGTGAGTAAGGGATAAAGAGGACAAAGGAAAGATTTTAGTATAAACTTCTGCTGGTAAGTAATCAATCAAAATTAAGATTGAACGAGTCAGTACAAACGTTACTTCTAAAGCTGAAGTGAGTTTGGTATCTGGGGCTCCTGAACAGGGTTTGCAAAACTCCATTTTCTGGAAAATGATTTGCAAAATTTGACAAACAAATCCCCAGCTGATTTGAATTTACTTTCATGCAATTCCCTTAAGAAACTAAAGCAAAGGCAGGAACAGTAGCTGCTAATATTTACTGTATGCAGGAAAAGTGTTGCCCGATCCCTGGTTACGGCAGGAATTATTAATGCGGTGATAATGAGAGTTTCATGATTTACATAATCTAACAAAAGACCACTCCCCTTTGAGGGAGGAACTACATCCTAGTGACACTGTTTAGAAGAAGCTGTTTCGGATGACTAAATTATCAACAGCCTCAGGTAAAATGAAATACTGCATGAACGTCTGCAGCTACTATGACTAGAGGTCAAAAAAGTAGGAAAAACTTACCAGAATACAAAGTTAAATATTAAGAAATCAAGATTTGTTTCCTCAAATCACACGCACACATATATTTTTTTTTCTGCATTTCATAATATGACTGAATTTACATTTTTATAAGGAAGAATGTAAGTTATCAGTTTCATCTACGGCAGCATTGCTTTGCCCAGAATCCTGACAGATGGTAAAATGTAATTGTTTTCAATAAAAGATATCCCCTAAACTCAATTCAACTATTAGAGTTAATACAATGAATAACCTATACACTGAAATCAAATATCCCCAAAAGACTGTACACAAAAAATTAAGGAATTTTCAAGTGCAGGACCCAAAAATAGTTTTTTTTCAGATAACTTAGGAGCCAGCCTCTGATCAGATCATCATTTGTGAAGATATACTGAAATCCCATCATTTTTCAAACATGGAAATCCTGGACCTCTTAAGGGGATGCAAAGTACTGTCAAATTCATATCAAGTCTTGAGGATGTATTACCAGCAGCTGAATGGAGAAGCCATTAACAGACCATGGCTTTCCAAAACATCAAATAAAGTCTTCTAATGAAGAGTTAGAGATAACTCATGAAATGTAAATAATTAAAGATGGACTGTAGCAGTGAGTATTATTTCATATTTACAGTTCACTGGACCTATTTACACAGAGCCCAACACTGCCGCCACTTGAACTGATAAAAGATGTCACAATATCTCAGAAGGGGCAAGGGGCTTCTTTCTGGTCTAGTCAGTAACAACTTGTCACTGTTGTCGAGAATTAATTAACTTCTTAATTCCTACAAAGATTAATTAATATTTCAGGCTTCAAGAAAATGATACTTCTGCACTCAAAGAAACGTTATTCAATACCAAATGTCTGCTGAGGCTCCAAGGTATGAGATAAATTTAAAATGAAACACAGTGTAAAATTTAATATTTTCTCTTTAATTTACTGCACTGTGGTACTCTGAAAAAATCTGAAATCTACATCATTATCTATGTGATACATAACTTTTCACATCAACCAGACTGCAGTAAAATTATCCGTTTCTCTGAAAACAAACCCTTCTATATAAAACAAAATTTGTATCTGTACTAGATGAACTGCCAGCTAAGTCTTTAATCAGCAATGTTTTTTTAACTCCAGGTGACCACTCCTTTCACTGAGTTTCCCCATTGCTGGTTTTACACTATTCACAGCTCAGTAGAAAAAAAAAATCCCCAAGTATATACTGATTGACAAAATGAAATTATATTTGATAACACAAGGATCTTGATATTTCAGTTACTGCACTCAACCAATCTCTAAAAAAAAACAAAACACAAACAACAAAAAACAAGAAACCAAACACCTACCCATCCCAAACTTTGTAAAAACAACAACAAAACTTAATAATTTAAACTAAGCTTTGTAAAAACAACACCACCACCACCCAATAATTTAAGCTAAGCCTTCATAATCTTTCAAGCAGCAGACACATATTTTGCAGTTACTATTTCACAAGAAAAAAAGTGACATTACTAAGAACAAAAATTAAATCAAGAATACTGACTGGAAAATGCTATGCCAACATACATTTTAGGAACTTAATAACAGGAAAAAGAGTTTGTTAAAATGGCATGTAATGTCTTTACCTAATATTTTTACATACAAGAGAGGGAAAAATAACGTCAGGGAACCTATCTCAAGGTTAGGCTAATCTCCTAAATGTATATCTCTAAAAATATCAGATATCATCAGCAACCGATTAAGGAAAAAAAATAAACATACCATTGGATTTCCAGTGAACACATCTTTAATCTATTTTGTTATAAACAGTAAAGGACAAAAGTCAGACAACCTCTTGCTGCTTAATGTTATCAAGATTTAGACAGAAGCCCATTAAATGTGCCACATTTTGAGAAGGGTTCTCAGCTCATTCAAAGCTGTTCTTTACTTTACGGAACTAAAACCACATGAGTGCAATAGCACCTTTCCACATAAGGGATATGTATACGATTATGCTCACAAGTCCTATGCACAAAAATGAGTTGTTATATGCCTCCAGTCACCTAAGGTTTAAGTGAACCAGACACTTCCAAAGAACATTCTGCTCTCTCTCCCACATTTACCTTTCAGAAGGATTGCCATGTGTTAATATGCCCCCCTCTTCATATTGATTTTAAGTGGAGCTTTGGTGAGTGGCTCAGCAAAGATCCTTGGACTAAAGGTGGATGAGTTGATCCCTTCCTTAGTAGAGCATTATCAAGGTCATGAGTCCAAGGACAAAGACATTAGAAATGCCACAACTAATGTTACCAGTACACATGCATTGTGATTTTAAATGCAAGACCATGCTACGTGTTTTGTTTTTTTTTCTAAACTTCTTTCTAATTGCTGCAGAGGGTGGACATAAATGAGGAAGTGAATCATCCTTGCTCAGGGAAGGAGCTGTTACCTGCTTATTCCTGTTTCTTTTGTTGGAGCCATAGGATCAGGACTGCAGGCGTGAGCAAATACACTTCGTATTTAAAGGAAGCAAGTGCTGGTGGGCATTAGTGGAATCTGTCCAAGCTTTGGTCAAGATAACTCAGCACGACTTAACTGAAAGTTTTCAGAGGGATTCCCAGTATGTTACCCATTTTCTAACTGTGCAAGACAAATCCCCCTGTGTCTAATCTGTAGAAGTACTGTACAATCACAGCTGCAACTGAAGTCTATGGGGGACAGGACATAAATACTATGTAATGTCCACACATCAGGCCTGATAAAAAATAACTGAAGGCTTGATCTACACTAAAAACAAATAAGAGGCAAATTAAAATGTAAGTGGCTATCTAGATATCAAAAATGAGAAAGTTTATTTCCAGTATTATCTGCATGTCATCTAGGACTGAAAAGAAACAGATTTTGATCTGTGAAAGAGCCCATCAATAAAGAGAGGGACTGTATGAACTGGATGGCCCACACCACACAAGTAGGAGGCTAATCTTCTCAGTTGGAAACTAGCTGGAGCAGCCGGGATATTAAGTCAGCAACACAAGGGGAGGTTATTTGGAAGGCAAATGAGGTACATGCTCAAATTCAGCACCTAACAAGAAAGTTGAACCAATGTGGCAAAGAATATAATGAAAAGGATCTCTTCATTTGTGTTTATATATTGATCCTAGAAATCTAGATAAGAGGAGGAAATTCTCATTGATGGGAATAAATTTATGTAACCAGCGTTACTAAAATCATCTGGTGAACAACTAGAGAAGTAGGGAAAAAAAACAACATGACCCATACTATTATTCTTCTTACAATGATCTGTAACACAGAACCACAGTTCTTGAATACATACAGGTCAATATGCTAACTAATACAAATAGAGGCTTGCTGGCTAGTTAATCTAAATAGGGAATCATAGAATCACTCAGGTTGGAAGGGACCTCAAAAGATCATCAAGTCCCACCGCAGAATGGAACAAGCTTTTCTTCCGCACCTGTCTATAATATTTGGAAAGAAAACTAATGATGCTATAGGGGACTCTGGTTTAGGAGACACATACTGAAAGTATTTGGTGGTCAACTATAATATGATGTTATACACTTTCAAAAATCATATATTATTTATCAGCATGATACAATCTGTATCTCCTTATAACACAAGAGATGTTAATCACTGTACTGGAGATTTACGTAGGTCACTCCAAAAGTAATGCCTCCTACTTATTTCTGTGGAATCTACAACAGCTACAAACAGCACAATAACACTATTTGATAGAGCAAATTCCCAGATATGTAACTCTATTTTTCAACATAGCCACTACTGTTGTCCTGCATTCAGCACTTCTAAATATCTGTATCAGAGGAGGTGAGCAGTATCGCTGGTGCTACTGCTGAAATGCAACACCCACTGCCTCACTGTGCTCACATCCACTGGTTGGTCTCCATCAACATTCAGCAAGCATTGATGAATGCCAACGGGTGCCATTTTTTCTGTGTAGAGGAATTAAATTCCACACCTTTGCTCCATCCACACTCCCAAGTCGGACACCATTTTGTCAGACTGCCCCTCTGCTGCCATCTGTTGCACGGCAACAAGTAATGAAATATTGGTGGGAAGGTTCAACCTCTACTGCCATACCACCAACATCTGCCTCTGATGTCATGAGCCAGCATCATAAAACAGGAGGCATACATAGCTACATACATTTTTACACAGAATTAGTAAGCACTTTTCACTTCCCTAGCTATCTAAGAAGGAAAGCTTTCACAGATTATGACAGTTTTCAATTCAGGTGTTGGAGGGTTGTTAGAGAAGATCCCTGTTTGGATAATGTTTGGTTTTAATCAATTTTAAAATACTAAGACTTTCTTTAAAAAAAAAAAAAAAAAAGGAAAAAAAAAAAAAAAAAGATGAGTGGGATAAAAACTGGGCCAAATAACTGAAAACACTGGATTCAGCTAATACAGAATTTAAAGAAAGAATATAATTACTCCCAGTCAACATATTTCTGTGTAAAATAGGTCCTGTCAAATAAATCTGATTTCTCCCTTTGATGAGATTAAAAGCAGATGTCATAAAAAGATTTGTCAGGCTTTGACTTATTATCACATAGCTGTCTGATTAAAAAAAAGAAGACCAAAATGCATCATCAACAAAACTCTCCCTAAGTGGATTCAGAGTAGGCCAACAGTTAAAAAAACAAAACACCAAAACTCTGTGTTCCAAGATGCATTCATCACTGAATAATATGAAAATACGTGTAAGATTGCACGGGTATCAGTACTAGGCATACAAGTATTCAATGTATTCTTCAATTATTTGGAACCAGATAAACATGGCTACTAAAGTTAATGAACATAAAATTAAGCAAATAATGATGAAGCAATGTTCTGGGTCACTTGATAATGAGGGGTAAACTGAACATATTTTAATAAAACCCAATACACAATTGTCAGTCTAAGAAGAGTGGACACAGGCCACACTTATAGAAAGGGGAATCACATTCTGAAAAGTACTGACTATGAATAAAATCTTGGGCTTTGGTACAAGTTGACAATGTAATGCTGTGGGAAAACTGGTTCAGGTGCAACCTTTAGGTGTACGTATAGTAAAACAGCAATTATGTCTGTGAGGGAATTAGGGTGATTTTACTACATGTGTTGCTCTGAGGAACAATGCTATTATATGTATAAAAATACATCCTCTTTTTCTGAAAAATGGGTTCTGGGCTTGTCCTTAAATACTAGGCATTTATGAATTATAAATGTTCCAGAAGGTAGCATCTTGTATGTCTCAAATAGTTACAAAAACTGGATAGATTTGACCTTAATTTCTTCACACCTTGACTTCCTCAAAACAAACAAACAAACAAACAAAAACCAATAAAATGTTCTGACAGGAATACAAGGTATGGTTGTTTATTAAACCTTTCATTCTTATAACACTGAATATTACAGAAAATCCCCATGATCGTTACTCAAAATTCTGTTTTCAGGGAAAGGTTTGAACAGTATCCAGTAAACAAGAGATTGGCACAGATAATGAACAAAGAAGATTAAAAAAAATATATTGATTGGCTGTTCTTTGGATACGGTGTGAAACAGAAATGCTGTGAAATAAAGCACGCATGATCCTTTAATGAAAAATGTTAACACACAGTTTCAGGGAAAAGGGAAGTAAATTAAGATGCTCGCTTAAGAAATGCCAGACCTGACGTTAACTCCTCATTATCTGGCTACTTCAGTGTAACTTTTGGCATGCATAGCAAAAAACATACCAGAATTGTATGTGCATAAAATATTCATAACAATTGTCTAAACTGTTCTTAAAAGGACAAATGTTCTGACAAACAACTTTGCGGAAAGCCAGACCATTTGCTTGCCCTATCTTGCTCTCCTTAAATCCCTTGCAATTTGTCAACTTTGAATGCAATCCTTCTCCAGGGGCTACCAATGAGCTTTTCACATCTTGCTCATGTCATCCATTTTCCGCTTGATTAGTGGGGACCTGAAGTAATCTTTCTGCTTCACAGAACAACTAAAGCCAACATACACGAAAATACCAGTATCTTAGGCACAGCTCTTAGCATGGGACAAAGGTCTTTGAGGATGTTCAGGCCCTTGTTGGTGCAATGAAGTGGCTGAGACAGATGAGGAAGAAACAAACATCCAGGCTTAAAAAAGGGAAGGATAAGTTAGGAGAACAATGAGGGAAAACAAAAGAAAACATTTTTGACACTAGGGAAAAAGAAGAAAGCTCAGTAATGCTGAAGGTATGGTGTAAGATGTGAGAAAGGAGAAGTGATAACTTGTATGGAAAAATAGAAAAGAAGAACACGAAGCTCAATGTACTCTTCGGATTTAAGACAAAAGATAGAAGGAGCAGAACATACTATGGAAATAAAAATTGAATGAAATAGTTTTTCATATCCTATTTTATCTTTTATCAAATTTTTTGTGATTTTTTTTTTTTTTTTTACCTTTCTGTTTTCAAGAATTTAAAGAAAGAAAATACATCTAAAAAGCTTTTGAGATATTAAAACAATTATTCTCCTAAGGATAAGCAACTCAAAATATTCCAAGTATCAGAAAATAATTTCTTTTTAACTGTTGTAAAAATACAAAAAATTAATTCCTTAAATAATTTTCCTGGTCATAAATTACACTGAATGAGTCTTTGAGCATAGAAGCGAATGAGTTTAAAACTATGAGAGGTGGTTTTGGTGCCAGCATCTTTTCAACATCAACTTAATTCTAGTACCACCCCTTAATCTCTACTACTCACCACAAAACTGCCAGATATCAGCTGACATTCATGCTATTAAAAACTAATAAGAAGTGTAGATTTTAATTTGATAAGTTAAAAACTCTTCATGTCTTAATGTCATCACTTTAAATGTAGCATAAAAAGAGCAGCAGAGAGAAATGACTGAAGCTCTGCACTATGCTCGATAGATTTAAATTTGCAGTTGTTCTGCTACATACAGCACTTTGAAATATAGAAGAAAAAAACTAAAAATCTGACATTAAAATATCTATGATTTACTGGAGGAAAAGGACCTCTTTACAAATATGCAAACTAAGTTAGTTTTGTACTTGCAATACTAAGGAAGCCTAGTCCGATATTTCAACGTCTCTCTCTTACGCTTTCCTTATATTACCTTTCCTCATAATAACATCCTCATATTCCTTCCAATATTCTCACAGAATTCTTGGGTCCTACCTGTATATAGCATTTTATTACATACCTCCAGCTCAGCCTACAACTCCTACTTAACCCCTACTTACCTTTTTTCTTTCATTATTTATATAATAGTTACCTATTGCTGCATAGCTGTCTCCTGCTAAATGGTAATAACTGCTGATAAAGTTCTTCCCATGTCTTCCTTGAGCGGGGCACTGAGAGAAAGAATCCTCTTAGGGATCCAACCATTATTCTTCTGTCAAGTTTGGCTGAAAAAAGCTAAAAATCCTAACATAAAAACTAAAGGCTGCATTATCATATATGCCTCATTTTCTTAGGAAACAGCTAAACACAGCCTGCTTCATTGAAAATCCTTCCTCTTTTTTCTCCTCTATTAAAATTAAGGTAGTGAATTCTCATGAAGTATACTCTTGAGAAATCATTTCTATCCAGAAGAGGTTGTGATCTAAAAGCCACAGATGGCTTCCAGTCACATTGGTACACACGAGAAGAACAGAACAATGAAAGGTCATCAAGAAGATGAAGATGAGCCTCACATTTGCAAACCTGGACATATTTAAACAATTGTTTCACTTACACTGTATAAACAATTGCTGTAAACACAGTCATAAATGTAGAGCTTATGTGATGCTCTACCTCATTTTCTTCTTATTCAGAGTTTCTGTTTGACTGAAAAAATGAATAATGCAGATTTTTTTTTTTTTTTTGAGTTTTTACAGTCAGTGAAAGACCCATGGATTTTAGAAATGACATATATATATACACATATATATACACATATAGCAAAGATTCTGCAGGTGGCAACCACCCTGAGAAGATCAGATATAGGAGATGATGTATCAGGTGGCTAAGAAAGCAGCTTTGCCAAATTAAGGACCGAACAGAGAAACCAAATCCACTGTATGACATTTGTGAATAAGAATGAAGTGCTTTGCAAATCTCACATATTGGCATATTTTAAAAACAAGACAAATAAATTGGTTTATCTCAGGCTGCACCTTCAAAAAGAACAAATGAGACAACACCCATAGACCATGCTGAACCAGATACACAAAGCTTCTGCTACGTTGCCTGATACCTGCACACTCTTCTGAGGTTGTGATATCTACAAGAAAGGCAGGAAAGAGATGATACCAAGGCTGACAAACGCATATCTTAACCTATAAGACACCCACCCCAGACCAGGAAGGAATAAAGTGACTTAAGCAAAATGGTTACAGCAATCTTGCTAGCACACCTGCCTTGACTAAACAGAAGGGTAATCCATGATATTTAGGTTCTAGCAATATATCCAAGATCTGTGGTATCAAAGCCTGCACCAAATCAAACCTGCATTAGGTCACTCAAGGAAATTTAAAAAAATTAATCATTTTTAGGAAAAGAGGACCATGAAGAGTGTCTTGCTTGGTGCAAATATTTATTGAAAGAGCAATCTCTCCCTGAAATACTCCCTGAGACAGAAACCATAGCCATTAATTATAGTGACAGAAATTCTGTGTGGAATACTTGCCTTTGTATTTTCAAAACCCAAAAATGTCATTAGGCTTTTGGATGAAACCATTTGATTCAAGTCTTGAAGCAAACTCTACAATAAATAAATTTAGGCATAACACAAGGAGCAAGCAAAGGATGTCCTGTTGAGTAAGAAACAAAACTGCACTGTACAACTTCTGCACTTTGCCTGTATTTGACCCTTTTAGGCCTCATTTCCTTCAGAAATAAGACCTTCTCAATATTGATGTGATCCAGTATATGGAATAGGAAAAGTGCAAAGCCCAGTAGATTTAAGAAAGACCCCAGGAAACCGCTTTGCAGATTCACTGAAATTGCCCAGACAGGCTCTTCTTGAGGGTCTACATAAAACAGTGAGATGCTAGTTGATAAACTGTTGCAATCAGTAGCATCCTAACACTGTTAGGGTCAAGATCAGAGAACATATGTGTGGCTGGAACCACTTTGTGTATACATTCCCAAAGATGACAATTGGTCTATTGCTTAAATAATCATGGCTTTTCTTTGATGGCTGATTCTGTCTTATATCTGTAATGAGTCTGTAATGACTCTGTGGCATTTCACAGATAGTTTAATGTCATAAAACCTTGAATGAAAAAAACTAGAATGACTTATTAGACAGAATCCGCCCAAAGTCACTGGGAGGAAACAATAGTTTTTGACCTTTCTAACTTTAGATAGGACCGCTTCCTGACTGTGATACAGATGGAGCAGAAGGCTGGGAAACTTCTGTACCAGAATCTCACAACAGTACCTGAAGTGATGGAGGAGAGTAAATTCTGAGTACTCTAACAACTCAAGAGCCTGAATTACACTGAATAAAAAGGGAAGTGAAAAAGAAGAAAAAAAGAAGAAAAGGTGGAATAATAGAATAATTCACTTAAGACTGCATTCTTCAGCTGTGTACTAAATTCCTATCGCCAAAATCCAGAAATGCACATGTAGATTTAACCAGACTGAAAGTCTACAGAGTGAAGTGACACACACAGCTACAACACGACAGAGTTAACAAACCATGGTTTTATCCTGTTTGGACATCAGTTTTATAAAGCTTCCTCCTCACTGTAGTTTCAAAGAACAAATCAATGCAGCAAGACGAAGCACAAACTGAATACATGTATTTTTAAAGCCACTCAAGTGTTAACTGATAAGAAACTGTAGTCTTTAATTTTGCTCTTATTTTACTATCAGCTTTTACATGGAGCAGGGAGTAATTTTAAGAGGTCAAGAAATGACCAGCCAATTTTCAGAAGTGCTGAGGCAGCTCAAGATAGGTACTTAGTGAGGTTCAAAAGATGGGAGTTAGGTACTACTAAAACTCATGAGAAAGAGGTATCTAAACCATGGAGACTCATTTTGAATACCAACTCCCCATCTATCTCTCTCTTATCAAGACAGCAGAGGTAGCTGTTCTGCTGTACAGCACAAAGGAGATCATTCTATGGAAATCTCTCAGTTTAATCAAAGCACCCAATCCAGAAAGAACTGGCCAGTTCCCACTTAGCTCTGTTGAGATGTTGTATGAGATCGAGAGTGAAAAAATTAATTTTGCTCTGATCAGATTCAGTGTCTTGGATAAGGGTTCATGTTGTTCACCCCCTAGACTGATGTCGAAGCTGTCCTTCATGCTCATAATTCTAAGAAGAAATTAGTCTAAAGGAGGAATCACCTGCGCCTTTGTATCAGCACTATTCACCGTTCTCATTTGGTCTTTCCTTCTACATCAGGAAAACAAAACCCAAGTTTTCTTGTGAGTTCCACAAAAAAGCCCACAACACAGTAATTATGAGGCAGACATATTTCTGCAAACAGGAATGTCATACGCATCATTTGGAGCAGAAAGGCAGATGAGGTGCTAAATCAGTTGAAAATATTTCCTAATACTGGAATGAGATATTTCTTTGCAGGAAAATTAGTATTTTTTTGCATTATTTTTACAGCTAAAACTAATGGTAATTAAAAAACTCCAGTAAGTTAACTCTATTTTTATTAGGAAATAAATGACCAATGAGATTAAAAAAAAAAAAAAAAAAAAAAAAAAAAAAGCTTAATAGATAAGGAAAAAAAAGTATAAGCACAATCTGATGATAGGCTAGAAAATTTAGAAAAGTTCCATATGTTTTCAGCTTGGCACAAAAATGCAGTTAATGATTACCTGCATAACAAGAGATTTATCTGTCTTTTTTTGCTTTATTTTTTTTTTCTGCATGTGTGTTGCAAAGGCACCACAGACACATGGCAGGTCTGTCTGTGCCATTCTTAGGCCACTTTCAGGCTGATTGAGAAAAGCTGGAAGGTAAACACAGGTGTTCTAAAACTGGAGCCGCTGTCACGGACAACCACAAACACCCTTAACTCTGATGTGGCAACGCCTCTTTCCCGCCCTCTTTTTTTTTTAAAGCATTGCCCCAAAAGAACATGTCAAATGTTTCACCTTTCACCACCTCAAAATTACTTGGAGCTTATTGCATTGTTTGGAAAATCTTGAGCAAAGAGGTCATTTTTTCATTCCTCCTCAGATGTAGCCAACTACAAATCAGTCACACAGGAAAGGGCCATTCTATTTCTAATTATCTTATTTTCAGTGTCCACTGATTTACTTGTAAACACTGTGTTTCAAGTTGAACATTTCCTTCCTCAAAATATAATTCATACTCTTCATTTTCGTGATTCAGGTTCAACAAAAGGCAGCTGGGGGATTTTGCAACAACTAAACAAGATTTAATCCAGTGGATGAGGATAAAAAAAACTAAAACAAAAAACAACAAAAAACACCAAAAAAGCCCAACAAACAAAAAAAAAAAACAAACCCAAACTGAAAGAATGAACCTTGATTTTTTTTTATTATTGTGCAAGAATACATACAGAACTGAAAAAGCACTTGCTTTAAAGTTAGCTGTTCCAGGAAACAGCACATCCTGTTCAGCAGCCTTGAACTACTGACTAAAGAAAAACCATGGAAAGCAAAAGGTGACCTAATTCCCCAAAATTATGCAGTTAGTCTTCACACATGCAGTCTTTGTGAAAAGAAAAAAGGAAGAAAATAGTAATCCAGTGTCAAAAAAGAAACTGCTGCTGACAGTGACAGTAGCATCCCTGGTGCATGAAAGAGAGACAGTGACAGTTGGACTGAATCTATAGCCCTAAGAACTCCTTGCCTCAAAACACCGAACTGGTTCTCAATCTAAATCCAGCAAAAAATACTAATAGTTTATATGGAAAACTACGCAAGCTTCACAGCTATGTCAACAGTGAACGTGCTGCAGATATTATCTTTCAGCAATAATATATGTCAAAATCAGGTCTTATTTATTGCAAAGGATGATTTTTTCTGTCAGTCTCAGCCTTCAGATTCCTGAATGATTTTCTTTTTGACTTAGATACTTACACACCCCTGTTTCAAAAGCCAGACACCAGACTGTCTGTGTGTCCTGCACTCTAACTTAAACAAACATGAACTACTTTGTAAGATAGACAGCGCTCATGCACACATTTATGTTAGAACGCAAATAGGATTTTTCTATTTTTCCAGATTTTGTCCAATATGGCAGAGTCAGTATTATTTATCAAAGGATCTCTCTGAAAGGCCCTGAGCCTCCTTCATCCCTTGTTAACTTCCCTGGGCACACAAAACTACTCAGTCTCATAGAATAGTCTTTAAAAGATGACCTGCAAAATTAAATTTTACATTAAAAAACAGACACTGTTCTTCCCCATAGGGCATTTTATGTTCAAATTAGGCACTATTTTGTATACTTTATTATAAGTTTAACCAAGAATATATACAAAATGTTTACTGCATCCAGTCAACATAACACAACTGTAGTAGTACATTTCTGTACCAACCAGTGTCACTCACAGTGCTGTGCATCACCTAACAAATAATTAAATTGCACACATAAGCACAAGTCTTAACCTACATCTGCTAAGATTGCAGTAAAAGCCATAAAAAGCAAGTGCATTCACAATTTAGTCTCATTTGTTGCTATTTCTAGCCTCTGCATTAAGCACGTGTGACTTGAAAATCATATACTGTTGAGACTATTGCGCATAATGGACAAATTAGACTGAACAACATTGTGTATAAATTAGCCTGTTTATTGGTTTGCATTAGAAATACTTTTCCATTAAAATTGGAAGGATTTATGCTTGGCTGTAATATGAAGCAATAGAGTTTAATTTGATCCATTAAAAAAAAAGTTCATGAATACACTAATGGAGAAAGCCATTAAACATTCTGAAAGCAACAACTCAGAGACAGCTGAAGACAAAGGAAAGAAAAGCTTGTTGAAATAACCTTTCTAAGGGCAAAAATTTCACCCCATGCATAGACGCAGCAATAATGGCCTTATTTACCTGCAGATCTGGGAAGCCTCGGGAAGCATGTTTTAAGCTAACAAACTGGAGTTAGGTGAACTTTATCAAACCACTAACTACCATTAAACAGCAATGATAGATTTATCCCTCAGCACTACAGTGACCTCCTGGCCATAAACTAATTTCTCATTCTTGCAGCCTTTTGTATTTGAAGTTATTTCTCAGACGCAAAAGGGGCTGATTTTTGAAGCAAGGAACACATACGCAAGTTTTGAGAGGCAAGGGACATTTCCAGCTGCACATAAGAGAAATCACAGACACTCAGCTTTATTATTTGATGCAGCTCTGGAAAGCAACTTCTTTTTTTCTATGCATCTTGAAGAACTGGCAGGAATTGGATAGTAAGACTGTAAAAATGTACTAGTAAACTTTTAACTGTGAAAAATAAGCATTAGTAAATGAAATAAACAACTTGAGAAGCTGACCTTACCTTTTAAGAAATGGGGAAAGAAACCTCTGATTAAAGAATGGGGCCCTGATCCTGCAAGTTTTACTGTGATGAATAATACGTACTCACAGAAGTAGCTTCCTGAGTGAGGCTTACTGGATTAGGCCCCAATTTGTGAAAATGTTGTTTCTGGACTGAGGCATGCTATTTTAACTCTCAGGCTGGAATAAAATTTGCAGAGTGGAGCTCTTAAGCTCTGAAGACAGGGGTTACAATGGGAACAACGCAAGGGTGTGAAATAAGCTTCTGCAGCTACAACGTCAACTTTGCTTGGTAATTTTTTTTTAATTATTAAAGAAAGGAAATATGAAGTCTGATGTCATTTTCTTTAAACATAAACACTTCTCAGCAAGACCACAGCCTTTTTCTCCTAAAGGATAACTGAAAAAACAAAAATATGAGAAGCAGACATTCCTTCCTGAGGACAAAGTTAATAAAACATTTTATTTGGGAAGCAGACATGATATAATTGGAGTTTGAAGGTGCACTTAGTTCTTCTGCTCTAAAGTTTCAAAAAATTTGACAACACTTGTCAAAAGATGTTAAAAATTGTGTGGTCCAACAAGTCACTCAGCAAGAATAATTTTTAAGCAGCTTTTCCTTTTGTTTCAGTTAAAATTAAAATCCATGCTGTGTAATCCTTGGAGTCAATCTGTAATTAAGGGGATTTGAAGAGAGACCACGCACTGCATTAATGATAAAATTTAATATCTGTTTTAATACTCTAACATAAGACAAAACCCTAAGCAACATACAAAAAAGCAATCATCCCCCTGTTTTCTGTGAATATACACACCATTACTATGTCTAGCTGCAATACTACATTTGATGTCAGCTTATTGTTTATAGACCAAATGTTTCAGGATTTAGCATCTACAGAGCTTATAACTGCATCTGCTTGAAAGTTGGCACCTAGATTTAATAGGGCAGATAAACAGATTTTATTTTATCTAGTTTGGAAAATGAGTGACTTTGCTGTTACTGCTGTACTGCAACCCCAAATGGAAGTAGCTAGCAAAAGCATTTCCAAGATTTCAGTAGTCTGCTCTCAGACTGTGTCCTCCAACATCTACTACTTGGCTCAGTTGTAAGAAACAAGAATAGATAACTAACTAAACCAATTTACTTTATGAGATATTCTTAAATATTAGCACATAACGGTCTCCTGGTAGACAGGTTGGCAATGAGCCAGCAGTGTGCCCTGGTGGCCAAAAAGGTCGATGGGATCCTGGGGTTCATTAAAAGGAGCTTGGCCAGCAGGTCAAGGGAGGTGATCCTCCCCCTCTACTTGGCCCTGGTAGTACTCACCTGAAGTACTGTATCCCAGTTCCGGGCTCCCCGGTATAAAAAAAAAGACAGGGATCTCATGAAGAGAGTCCAATGGAGGGACACAAAGATGATAAAGGGTCTGAAGCATCTCCTCTATGAGGAAAGGCTAAGCAAACTGGGTCTGTTCAGCTGTGAGAAAAAAAGACTCAGAGGTGATCTTACTAATGTTTATAAATATCGTAAGTGTGGGAGTCAAAGGGACATGGTCAACCTCTTTTCCGCGATCTGTGGGGACAGGACAAGGGGAAACAGCCATAAACTTGAGCATAAGAAGTTCTGCACCAATATGTGAAAGAACTTCTTCATGGTAAGGATGACAGAGCTCTGCAACAGGCTGCCTGGGGGGGGTTGTGGATTCTCCTTCTCTGGAGAAGTTCAAGACCCACCTGGATGCCTCCCTGTGCAGCCTGCCGTAGAGGGCCTGATTTGCAGGGGGGTTGGACTCAACGATCTCTAGAGGTCCCTTCCAACCTCTACAATTCTGTGATTATTAATACTTAACAGGCTAATGAAAAGTCCAATTACAAAAAAAAACAAATAGTATTTGGCGTACTGTCTCCTCTACAGACAACATACTCCTTTTCCAGGGAAAAAGTTTGAACTCTGTTCCTCTTCAAAGTGCAGCTACTTGAAACCAAGTGTATTCAAACTGTTCACTCAGTTGTTGAACACTGGAGGCAAATGGCATCATTTTTAAGCTAGAAACTGGTATTAAATAGTTCCCTCCTTTTAGGAGATGGAGCGGAGGATTAAAGTACCAGGACAATAAGGTACTTTAAGATTTGTTCTGTTTTTTTTTTTCTCCCCGAGAGTACTCAGTTAGAAGCATGTTTAAAGCAGAGGTGTTGTTAATAAGACTTTGGTTTTGAAAGGTTCTGAAGAGATGTGATAGCTTTCACTGAAAAAGCAAAATAGATTCTTCTAGTGTAGACATCTTCTTCCCATTCTGTCATTTGACCTAAGCTTTTCTAAAAGAACTAGTGAAATACCAGCAAATCTTTACCAGATCACCTTGTATCTTGCAAAATATATAGTTCATGAAAACAACTTTTGATAGTTTCCACTAATCTCAAAGTACTGTTACAAAAGCCTAAAGATATGTGGCACCACCTTTAAGGCTTCACTCATTTGGTACCTAGTCCCATTAATGTTCAAGTGCATGTGGAACTCACAAGCTTTTAGATCAAAGTTAGAAAGGGCTTGATTCTCCTCAGAATTTAGTTACAGCAGTTTCAATAGGAACTATTAATGTCAGGAGGACTGTTCTCCAGCACAGTCACTGTACATAATCAGAATCAGGGCTTAATCTACAAGATTACCTTCATTGTTTGAAAGCCTTGTTCAAATAGTTCCTTTAATGTAAATAACAGTCTAAATTGTATTGATTTTTTAAATTAAGTTCTCGCGATTCTTCAGAGTACGTAAACAAGATGCATTGAAAGAAAAAACTCCATCTGCAAATCACAACACCTTACTAACTCATCCAGCATTACAAGCATTTCGCTAATAAACATACAAACAAGCACTGAAATAAGCAAATTGCCTGTGATCCATAAGGAAATGGCAAATTTATAACACTGAATAGAATCTGAATATTACTAGAAAAACTGGGAAAGATGACCTCTGTTCTTGAGCAGAGAAGCAATTTGGGACATGGAAAATCCAGTAAAAACCAACACAGTTCAGAAAATAAAGTCCCAATAGGTTTCTTTATTTATTGAATCTAACTACAAAATGGAATTTTGGTCTTTGAGTTTAAATTTAAAGTTGTTGCTTTTCATCCCTTCTACTTTGTAAGAAATATTTACCTTATTACTAATGAAAGCTGAATCTTGGAAATAAGAAGACAACAAGCTGAATTCTGGAGGCATAAGATATTGAAGTGTTAATTGAAAAAGTATTTTACAGGACAAATCAAACTTTTCAAGCAAATAACTCACTTTTTTTCCTAGTGCAATGACCAATTTTGATTCAGCTACATGACAGACGTAGAAATGCATGCAGTGTTTCTAAACATGAAGATCAGGATAACATATATTCAATTGAAATCTTAATGCATTGATATAGTTCTGCTGATGTGAACCTTGCTTTAAGTTTTTGAAATCTTATCAACAACATAAAATGATAGAATTTTGGCATATATCTGTACTTGCATTAATTAGTAAAGATAATATCAGCTTCTGAACAGGCGGAACACCGTTGTGCCTGCATAGGTCTTTTTTTACAGTTAAGGATTGGAAACTCAGAATTAATGATTAGTACTATCAAATTTGCCACTATACCCCTAGAGCATAACTTAGAAAAGCTTATAAATAAACCTTTCTCCTATAGAAAAGCCAAAGCACAGCTGCCAGTCCATCTCATCAGAGAACCTGCAGACTTCTACCAGAAAAGAGACATTAAATAATATTTTTCTTTACAGAGGAAGAAGAAAAAGATAAAAAGAAATCCAAGTCCATTTGTTCTTTCTGCTCTTCAAGCAGTTCTTGTAATGACCTGTGTATGGCCAGGATAGAAACACACAATTACTGCATACAAGGAGCACATCTCTTCCCCTTTGCAGCCTGAACATGTGAACAGAAGAGTCCACTTTTCCTTTACACCTCTGCACAACCACACACATAAAAGGGAAACAGCTTCTGAATCAAATTTAGTCTACAAAAACATATTCAGACCTGATGTTTCAACGCCTTTCTTTAACATTTATCATCCCTCCTACTCCAACTAGTACTTTTCACGATCACTTGCTAGTCCCCTAGATCTGAACAGAAACTTGGATAAATTTAAAAATACAAAAGACCACCTCTGAGTAAGTACATAATTTTCTAAAATATTTATACTGATCCGTTATCACATCCCTGGTTTCCTCTAGCCAAGATCTAAAGTAGATTCTATCAATTCTAAGAGGCGTTTTAGATAAGAGGGTCATGGATGGGTCAGAGCAAGACCTTTGCTATTTGATGACCCTGTAGCTTGCCTTTTGCACAAGAGCTTAGGTTACTACCTTTTATACATTTTATTGAGACAAATAACTAACATGTCATCATGCACTCAGACTCATGATTTTGTTTACAGTTGTTGTTCAAACAAAAGAGGATTATTTTCCTGTGCAGCATATTAAAAAAAAGACTGTTCAGTAAGACACTGAAAAAACGGTTGAAAATTAGGATTTATCACACTTTCTGCATGCACTAATATGATTTCATATGTATAAGGAAATAATTTTCACAAAATAAAAAATTACACACAACAATATCACTCCTCCCCTTCATTCATTGAATCTAGTATCTCGCCCCCAGCATCTTTTAATTCTCAGCCCCTCTGAAAAGGGAAAATAATAACAATTGCTAAATATTTTTGGTACTTGCTTTGCTTTATGACAGTACTGCACTGACACAACTTTGAAAACTTTACTAGTGTAAGTCTTAAGATGGGATGTTGGGAGCATTTCTTTTATTCTTTCACGCTGCAAAGCCACAATGCGTAGCTACAAAACTATAAGTCAACTGAAAGTTAAAGAGTGTATTAAGAGAAGCTAATGCTAAAAGGTTCTTTAAACATTGCAGAAAATGGTTACTATTTTATGTACAAAATAGCTTCAGATTAAGAATTTCTCAACTAAAGAGACTGAGCAGAATGTACAGGACTGGCACAAAGCTGCACAAGAGGATGTTCAGGCTGGACATCAGGAAATATTTCTTTACCATGAGAGTGGTCAGACACTGTGCCTTATGGCCCAGGCCTGTTAGTATTCAAGAGGCATTTAGACAATTCTCTCAATAACTTAACTTTAACACAGCTGCTTAACTTTTGCTTAGCCATGAAGTAGTCAGGTAGTTGAACCAGATGATCTTAGAAGGACCCTTCCAACTATTCTACTATTCTATTCCATTCCATTCCAAGTTAGGGAATACATTTTATAGTATTGGAAAGTGGCAAACGAAGGAGGGAGACTAGTTTTCTGACACAAGGTCTGACAATGTAGGCCTCGTAACTGCTTTACGATTAACATATGCCCTTCATTTTTGATACATGTAATCTTGAAATGAAGCTCCATACAAGAGAGAAAGGGAAAGATTTTTTTTTTTAATAGCTGTTTGAAGTATGGCAATATGACACTGACTCAAGTCATTAAAAACATTCGCAGTAGTACTACTATTGATGTTATTATTGGGCAGAATGAAAGAAAAATGAACCCATGACTAGAGTGAATAACTATGCCATTGATCAGGCAGTGAAGCTTATTGTTACAGTTAATAGAATTTTTGTTTTTCTAACAACTCACCTTTCCATATGAGCAGCGTTTTTAACATTTGTGGTTTCTACAGCACCCGTTTTGCTTATATATCAGATTCTTCGATTCTAATTTACAAGATACTGATGAATTTTGTTGTATTTTAGAACACATTATTTTATTGTCATGGATTTAAGGCATGAGTATCACTTCCATAGAGATAAGAAGCAAAAGGCCATGCAGCTAGCTTTCTTGAAGATGCTTTACAGAATCACAGAATTGTAGGGGTTGGAAGGGATCTCAAGAAATTATCAAGTCCCACCCTTAGTTTGTTCCATCTTCTACAACTTCAGAAGGTCAGGTTATTTCAGTACAAATATTTCTGGAATACATATACCTGAGATCTGTCCCAGATGCATATATTACTCAAGTTTTGAGGCACTATAACACAATTATAAAACAACCTAAGAATGCAACAAAAGAATTACAATTGAAAAAAAAAACAAAACACCCAAACATTTTGGATCTTACTTTATTGCAAGACCAAGTGGCTGCATCCTCGAGCAAGGACAAAACTTCTAGGAAGGTAATCAGACAGTTATCAAGAGAATCAACCACAGAAAATGGAACCCATTCTAATAGAAGGAAAAACAGGTATCTAAAAGGGCAAACTATTTGTAAAATACTAAGTTAATATAAAATGTGCAGATGCACAAATACAGAGTTGTTAAATGAAATGAAAGCCATGGATGAGAGGGCTTTGTCATTAATAGTCACAAGAGTCCACTGTCATGAAAGAGATGATTTTTTGCACACAAAAAAATGAGGACATGGAAGCAGTCTAGATGAATGGTAGAATGATCATCCAGATTTAGAATAACGTAAAACCTATATATTGCATGCTAAGTACCTGCTGCATTCATCGGAAGTAAGTAATACTGATTGACCTAGTGGGAAGACAATTTCTACCTATAAGATGAAACACTCCTCCCCCAAAAAAGATTCAGCCAAGAAATTTGAATGACCACATCATTCCCCAATGACAAGTGGACATTTATAGTATATACAAATGGTTTGTTGATGTTTAAGATTGTCAAGCGTAATCTGATGCCATGACAGATTTGAAGTCCATAAAATAAAAGGCAACAGAACTCAAAGGAATTCTAGTGGAGCAGATGAAAGCTGACCCCACACACAGTGTAAGTGAGTAATGAATTCTTCAATGCTTAGAACTAAATCAAAGTTCAGTAAGCATATCTGCTTTGGTTAGAGATGTTCAGCATCTGTTAACAGAAAAGAAGGAAGACAAACTCATCAGGTAAGGTGAACAAACTCTTTTAGCCAAGATGCTATTTGTTCAGTTTGTCAAAATACACTCAGTGCCATTCTTGTGCTGCTGCTTACAGGCAATAAGAAGCATTACAAAATTACATAAGATATACAATGCTTGTGAAAAGTATAACTAAATTAGACAGATGACACTTTTGTCAGGATCATTTTCCAGACAAATATTGTTTTCCCAAAAAACATCCACTCTAATCCATGTGCTACCTTGCTTTAAAACAGTTGTGACAGACTTGAAGTCACAGTAAGAAACACCACTGCTTGGTCTTCTTTCATTTGAAAAGCGTCCAAGAAATCCTTAGTTACTGTTGTGAAGAGAACAATGTACACACATGCTGCCTTGCTAGATAGTGCTGTCTGTGAAAGGGCAGTCTTACAGATACAGAGAGGTGGCCCAACCTGTGCAACTGATGAAGCAAAGAGAACTCTGGTACATCTGTTTGTTTCCTTCAGTTTGGAAACAATCCAACACTTGAACAGGTTCAAAATTTTGTTCCACAACAATGCCTTAGTGAACCAAGAACAGAACACACTACTGCCTCCTATCCACAGGCCTTAAGATGGCCACTTAAAGATACTTGCTGAAAATCATGCAAATATTGATATTATCAAGCATCACTTCTCTAAGCCAGGGATATAATGTTTCATACAAATCAGATTTATCAGACTCTAGATGCTTGTGTTTCTAAAGGGATACTGGATGACTCCACTTTCAGTGAATGGCAAGTGTCACATCATTTATTTCCAACAGAGGAAAATATTGTATTATTAACTTATTCTACATTTAAGCAATTACTGCAATTTACAGATACTGCTAAACTATACAAACAATTTCACTGATGAATATAAATATCTCTATCCAAAAACTTCTGTTACCAGATGGGAAGATACTATCATTAAGAATGTGGATGTCACTCTTGAATAACTCTTCTGTCAAGATCTGCCTAAGTAAAGCCTACTAGCCTGAATGGCTACAAAAATTACTAGCAAAACTAGCAACGGAAATTGATAAGAGCAAACAATTTATAAATTTGGCTTTTTGACTCATGTTAAAAAATACATGCAAAACTAGTCACTTTAATCTTGAAAGGGATACACATAATTGAACTGCTACACTTTAAATATGTGACACCAGATGAAGGAAAAATATCTGGCTGAGGATCTCAGAACCTAGTTGACCAGAGGATCAGGTTATAACGTCTGGCTCAAAGGAACTGCAGGGTTGAAGGAAACTTCAAATGACCATTTTTTAAGACTACTCAACCAATTCTTGTGTGTTTTTCCACCGGGACTGAGGGGGAATGCTTGTGACTGTAGAAGCCTATGTTGTTTTTGACCTCTCCATATATACAGATATCTGGGCTGGTTGTCAGAATTCTGTAGCAACAGCTGTAGGAGACATTACAACATCAACAGAAAGGAACACAGAAAATGAACGTCCAAGTAGAGCATGGGCAGAATCACTTCTGCTGGAATTGTACATGACCTTGTCCTTTATAACACGATGCAACAGCTTATACTGAGATCCATGGAGATGTTTAGTACTGCTTAATAACGCCAGTCACAAAGTGACTAATTATGTTTCTAGCATGGAAAACAGCTGAGCAGACCTGGGTCTAACTATGGTGACAACCCTTAAGACCTTGTGATTCAGCTTTTTGGGTGCAGCACAAGCAAAGGCTCTGCTCAATAGCAATTAAGATTGCAACTCTACCTATTCCGTGTGCTAAGTGTCTTGGAAGCAGCAATCAAAGAAAAACATTTGCGTGTTCTTATCCAGATTGTCAGCAGTGCGTTCCAAGTTTTAGTAGGTTGTGTATTTGAATTTCCACTACATACTTAAAAGCAATGACTATTTAAACTTCAGCAAACTTTCATGCTAAAAAATTATTAGTTGTCTCATACCCTTCATAACAGTTTTGCTGGCAGAGCAGCAAAGCTGTCATTCACAAATCCCAGGCATTTAAATGAGTGCACACATTGTTACTGGGTAGCTACTGGAGACTTCAATGAATGTATTAAGTAGTTTTATATGAACTGACATCGACAACAGCCCTGAAGAAGGGAGAAGCAGCACCTTTCTCAGGTGGAGCTCCTGATACTACTTTTGTATATGTTATATGCATATGTCATATGTTATATAAACTTAGCGATTGCAGCTTGCTTTGAGAAACCTTCTAGTATTTTATCCACGTATAAGTTACTGGAAGAGCAGCACGAAGAAACTTCCAGGATTAGTTATAACAATGTATTATTTGCAGGACTGAACCTCCAAGAAGCTATTCTTATTCCTCCTGAAATGTTTCTGAAGCTTCAGAAAAATAGATACAGATCATAAACAAATGTTAAGAGGAAGAATGCAACTCCCTCACACTGAGCACCAGATCTGCAGTCTTGTTTTCCTCCTCTTATACTTCCAAGATGCAGCTGCCACCCTAGTCTTCAAACACACCTTAAAATTCATTTACAAATGGGGTAGCTGCCCATTTCATATATAGTAACACAATTACAAAAAAAAAAACCAACACACAATAAAGCACAGTTGCTGTAGGGTTAACTCTAGAGAGCAAGCTCTCAAACTGAGCTTTCATAGGCTGATATTCTCTGTTAGATATGGAGGGAAAGTTACATATGCCTGGATTACTCACAGCAAAATGAATGAAAAATGGCTGGATTACTCAACAGATGCATATTGGTGAGTTGTTTCATTAAAAAAAACCCAACAACTCTGAAGCAAATGCAAAATCATCTTTTGTCATATGGCTGACTAAGAGTAACACCAGGTCAAGAGAAGGATTAACTGTAAGTAAGTTTTAAATTCTTGGAGAGCAAGATCTAGTTACACTGTAGACTACAGTCTGGACTAAGGTGTAATAGCCACTTCCCTACTAGATAATGGAGCTATTCATCTGTTAAGTATAAAATATTGGCAATCAGCAACTGGTTTCTATCACTCAAACAGCACTGAAGTTAATTGTGGCATGACAGTCAAAATGGCTGAAGTCAGCAGAAAAGCATTCTGGGGGTCATGCCATGTTCACAGGTTTCTAATAAATCAACAAGACCTCTACTGCCTTATATTAAATGATTATGAAAGTATTGAAAGGCTTTTCTCAGTCTTCTAGGATGCAATTAATTACTATAATAAATGTAAAAAAAAATGTACGTTGAATTGAAATCTGAAGAGAAGTTATGAGATTTCAATCTCCCAGTTTCCCATTGCTGGTTCATGCAAGTTTCTCTGGATTACAGAATATTTCAAAAGCATGTTGTTCTGTCAGAAGCAAATCAAAGGCTTTATAGACATGAATCAGCTCCAAACACATCAAAATGAAGCTCTAAAATTTCAGCCCTGAAGTTCTAAACATAAGAACAATATTGGAATGACTTAGGTTTCATAGATATAGGCCGCAGATACTATCTTCTGAAAGCAGGGCTGTATTCCATAATCAATATGATATCTCTGTGCACTTTAACAGTAGAAAATCTTTTTGAACTTCATGTTCAAGCTTTTGTAAAAAATGACATCAGATTCTTCTGGGATTGAGCTCTTCGTGAGCTCACACGTTGACCAGATTTATTCCTGTGGTTGGCATAGTAAAGCAGATACAGAAAAAAAATGGTTTCCACTCTAAGAATCCTGAACATTCTGGGAATCAAAACAATTACTTAAAACTTAAAATAATTTATGAAGGGCATGAGGAAGCACTTCCAGAGTGTTTTTATCATGGGCATCCTCACTGCATTATCTATCAAACTGCTATGCATTGTAGATTTCCTGCCCTTGACACAATGCTTATTTGTCAGCAGAAAGCAGGTGACAATAGCTATAATTGCTTTATGACCCCACAGTAAGTATCTGACAGCTCCCTCAGGCCAGTTTCTTGCTCATTACTCTAAATTACAATATATTAATAAGAAAACTATGGAAGCACTTAGGATTTCACAGAAAATGACAATTAAAAATATTAATCAAAACAAAAACAATATTTTTAAAGAAAAGTCAATCATAACTAAAGCTTAACATGCTAACAATTCTGAAGGAGATTAATTACCTTTACAAGTTCTAATGACATCATACTTGGCTGGAGTAAACTCATTAAGTCACTAAAGGGCACCTGATATGTATATTATAAAACAGCCTCTCCTCCATGTTGAGAGTTTAGCTTGAAAGTAAATTACTATGTCTCTTTGGTGTTTAAAGCAGATTAATAGCTGATTCAAGAAGAATGTGCCACCTAATTAAAAGCTACAAAATAAATCAGGCCTGTGAAAAGAGTCACCTCTCCCTACATTTAATTCAAATTCAGTTAAACGTGTTCCATGAATTTTCACATTAAATTATTTGATCCACAAGACTTATTTCCTATTCTTTTTCAACAGAGTAAAGGGGACTTTCACACTGGCACAATCTTTATTTTTCTTTGTGGAAATGTATTACTTAAAGCTCCGCATTTCAAAACTACACACTACAAAGCCAACAGCAACAAAATGATCCACAACAATACTAATGAAAAAAAATCAATTCTTCAACTTTTCTATGTTTAATTTAATCTGATGTTTCAGTGTATTATGGAAATACATTTATCAGAATCAGCAGAGACCAAATATTAATTATGAAGGCCAAGCACAAATGAATAATCTTACGTATAGACCCTGACACATTAGAACTGCAAAGCACTCTGCAGATCTTATTTTATGAAAATGTACTAAGAGCGCAAATGTATAGGCCCTTAGGAAGCAATTATCCCTAAAAGATTTAGGTATAATTCAATCTGCAATATGATAAGATTTTTTAAATGGTTTCACAAAGAAGAGGATTATTTTACTTTAGTGATGGATATAGGTGTCCACACCCTACCCTGAATGACCTCTGTTATGTGCATTACTTGGAGGAAAGATTTTACATCAGTCTTGCTGTTTAATTAATATGTACTATGATGATCAATAAGAATAACATAAAAATTAGGAGTATCAATTTGGCATTGTGGGACTGAATGGCCCACAACACTAAGAAATGTTCTACATCATCAATACATCAAATGCAGAAATTTTAAATGACATAGCACTAATATGTCTGATACAGATTAGTTAAAAGCATCGTACCAAAGATGTACAGATGTAACATCACAGCATAGATCTATACACTATGCAGTATGTGCCAAATGTGTTATCTGAAAAATGATCCCCAGGTGAGACATAGGATCTAAAAGTATGTAAAACCAAAAGTATGCAGGAGTGCTTATATCATTTTTGTGATCCCGACATCCTGAGTCTGGTCATCTTACTGCCAGCACCCCTTCTCTCCGGTGAAAATTCTCTTTGCTGCTTTATCTCACTCAGGAGTCTGTACTGCTGCAGCCTCAAACTAGGCTGGAAGCAGCTCTGTAAGCTAATATAGCTAAAAATAAAACAAAAAGCTTGCAGTTTACCTCACCTGTTAGACCATACCATCTGTGAAATGAAACAGGTTTTTTTATTTTTTCTGGATATTAGTCTTACACCATTTTTTCCTTCTGAGCAACTCATTATAGTAAGATAACTTAAAAAAAAAAAAAAAAAAAAAAAAAAGGAAGAAAAAATAATAAGTAGGTCTCATTAAGAATATTTCAGGACCCTGCGAGGCAATGATTTCATTATTTGTCACAAACTTTTATGCCATTCTTAATCTAGTTGACCCTGATTACTGTATTTTTACCCAGATATGATTGTTAGTATCCTTACACTGCCTCTGTTGTTTGTGCTTCCATTTCTCCCTGCAGCAAATATGAAGCTGGTCAAGTTTCTCATCTGTTCCCCAGCACCAAAATGCATATTTTGCCAAACTAAGTCACCGGAATCAGTTATATTTAAGAGAGTATTATTTTATTTTAAGAGAGATTCTTTTTTAATCTTCCCTAATCAAATTTGTTCTGGATGGATATGGTATCTGAACATCTCCCTCTTCGTATTTGAATTAACATTACTCAATGCAGCACTGCAATCAACTGGCAGACAGGCCCACCCACTGCTCAAGATGTTGCTAACCTGACTTTCATCCCTACCAGCTACTCTATACCTTCCTGGCTATAGCTGCACTAAAAAGAGCTGACAAACTTTTCATTTTGATGACTGCTTAGGGCAGGACAAGCGTTGATAAGTTCCATAACAATGCTGATCCCTTTTTCTGAGATTTCATACATGCATTTTATAGTTTTTAAGGTTAGGAATTCAACCTAGGCAAGCGGCCTTCGATAAAGTGCTCAGATGGACCTGCTCTCACTGTAGTCAACAGTAATGAAAACTGAAACAACCTCAAGAGAGGTATAATATTAAGAAAGTATAACTTTAACAAAAATTGAAAAGCATTCCTTTTTTTCCCTCCCCAGACTCTCATCTCTAAAAGACAGTGACCAATTAACCTCTAACTTCAAAAGTATCAAAAATTGCCTGTGGCAGACAGAAATTAAATTCTTTAAAGATTAGGTGCTGGGAGAGCAATATCAGGCTTAGGATGAAATCCTAGTAACACTCTGAACTATTAAGTCACTTCTTGCTCTGAAAATATAATTATCCTGCGAGCATTATGTCAGACAATATTATATGTAAAAATGCACTCTCAATAAAACATTGATGTTTTCTGGAGGAAAGTACATAACGGTTTCAATGACAGAAAAAACAAGTCAGCATGCAATTAATGAAAGACAATACTACTTACTGTAAACAATGTGTCTGGCAAGCACTAACTTTCAGTGATCTCAGATTCAAAACAATACCATTAGTACGGTCAGAAACAGCCCTGAATGTTTACAATCTCTATTTCTAGGCATCTGAGGTTAGACCGCTTTCAATGTTGCTCACTTGATTTTGTAAAAATCACCATAGATTCTGATGGCAATTATAAGCCCATAAAACACACTGCGTTTATGTGCCATGCAGCCTCTTTCTGTTTATTCATTACACTTTCTTTTTTTTTTTAAACCGAGGAATGTCAAACTACACAAGGATTTACCTTAATTCCTTTACTTTGCATCGGTCAAGATGTAGCATGAATAACAATGTTTTCCTAACGCGCACACACAGAGGAAAATCTGCCTACAAACGAGATATGCTTGGATCTTCCTACCTACATCAAGCAGTTTTAAAATGACAACACAGTATCAACAGAGAAACTTCTGCCTTTACACTCTTTCCATTACCGATCAAAGAGATGATTAAGAATATAGCAGTTAAACAGGCGTGCATGACACTTGCACATCTTACCTGGCATTTGCTCTTATGCTGGCTAGTGGTGAGCTGGTTATGTAGCTATCAATTTCACTGATGTTACAATTTCCCTTTCTCAATGCAGCAATAACCTGTCACTTTACACTGTCCTTTCTCTGACCCTCTCCTGCCTCTCTGCTCATTTTTATTCTTATTGACAAGACTTATTATTCCTCCTCCCAATTCCAACTAGCTACCCTTTTGCAAATAGTAGTATCAACTATGTGGTCACTAGTAGTATAGGTCAACAATGTTATTAATATAGCACACACTGCTGGGAGCAAATCAAACAGCCATACTTTAAAATATTAGTTTTGCAAAGGTACCGTGAGGCAGTTTTCTTCACATTATAAAATGTAATCCAAGGACAGTCTCCAAGAATTCAGTGTAAATTTCCAGCCCAATAATTTGGAGTGGATGTTATTTTTTTCTTATTGTTTTCATACGCAAAATAAAATAAAACCATAACAGAAGGGTGCTGTATCTGTGTTTAAAGAAGGGGTTGTTGGCAAACACCATAGCTCACTTCTGCTGAAATGTACACAACTGATATATGCAGCCCAGAAAGCTGGCACCAGGGGCTTACAACCTTAATTTGCCTGCAAGAAGAAATGGAGATTTACCTTCAGAGCACGTTCTTGATTGTTTTCAGCAGTCAGATGTCTCGTGTTGTTTGCTGAAGTCTGGTTCTGCTCTTTCAGATGATGAAGCTCCTGCTCTAGCCGTTTGCACTGCAACGAGGAAAGAATCCCATTAAGTAGAGGAGTGTGAGCATATTTTTTTTTTCAACAAGCCAAATGAATTAACGTAAATAACCCCATCACCATTTCTGCAAGTAGCGAAAGCATCGGACAAAAGCATGTTACAATTCCTAAACAGTACTAGAGCCATCTTTAAAATGTGCAGCATTATTCAGTTTCTTCCTGGTCCAACTGTACGCCAAAACAAAGCTAAGTTTATTATCAGAAAAAGAAATTTTGCGAACATTTTTAGAAGTCTTAAAAATTACAAAGATTACAGAGATGAAACTCTGCTTATACCTATACAATGCCAAATTTTGTCTGTATTAAGTATGTGAGTATCAAGGAAGCAATATAAGCTTTTAGGAAAATGAGCAAATTAAACATCCTCCACTCAATCAGCCTTTTAAAAGAAAATACACGTGTAATTTTTATTCTTTTTTTTGTGTTTTTTTTCCCTTTTAGGCTGAGATTACTCTAATTCCCAAGCACGTAGCTTGAAAGAAAATAAGTTTTAAGATGATTATGTTTAAATATTAATTTAACAACAAAGAATGAAAAATTTAACATTTGCTATTGTGTGCATACATACATATACTTACTGCTGTAACCTGAACACCTATTCAAAAAATTAGAGAACTGCAAATTGTGAAGTGAACTAAATTATATTTACTGTTTTTTTTACAGTAACCATAAGAAGCCTTGCCTCTTTTCAACTTTGCTTAAAAAGAGCAATTAGTTGCCAACAGACAATGCGCTTTTTTATGGAAAAAAAAAAAAAACCTCAAAAAAAAAAAAACCAAAGAAAAAAACAGATTAAGGACGGGGAAGACATAGGGGAACAATTGTTGGACAGATCTAGGCAAAATTACAACATTAACAAGAACATTTTTGAACAGCATATTACAAGGAAGTAGTTCGGATATCATCACTAGAAAAACTAAGCTGGTAGATCCTGTTGGGACATTAGACAATTCACCAAGAAAGAATATTTTAATAAACACCGTCTGAAAACACTAGTAAGAAAGAAATGAGAATTCTGATTTAATGCCCACATAAGCACTGTTGTCTCAAATAAAAGGCTTGAATATTTCTTCTGCTACCTTGCTGGCTTTGGAAGGCATAGAACAGAGCTTCCTAGCAAATGCATACAACTAATTCCAATGCAATTCTTACCAGAGACAATGAAGCATGACTCGTGTCAACTCTAAGCAGAGAAAGAGTGTGAAATAGAGAGCTGTAGCATAACTGAACTATATATTTAAACTACAATTGAAGCCTAAGTAAAATAGAGTTCCAAAGGAGTCTGAGACAGAAATTTAAAATAAAACAAATCGACATATGTGTTGATATATCTATCACATATATCTAAACACAAAATATGTAATTTTCTCTCCCGAATAATGTACTGCAAGTCAAGATATCCAACTTAGTATATAAAACAAAATTATCTCATCCTACATATAAATAGATTTTAAATAGTTATAAGTGTCCAACAATGATATTAAAATAAATGATTTTATATCAGTTGTGGTATTTGCATGCCTCCCTGGAGTAGTGCATACTGTCAGGGAGAATCATAAAGTTTCTTAAAGCACAGTTTCAATTTTATACCAATAAAATGAGAAAAAAAACACTTTCTCATAATACAGGAAAATGCTAAATTTGACTGCAAATGTTTTTGTTTTAATGTCTAATTCACATAAAAGTCATAAATCACACTTGTAATTCTTCTTCTACGTCAGCAGTAAAAACTACGTGTCTAAGCATCTGAAAAACATGAGCTTGGAAAACTACTAAAAAGTAAACCCATGGTATGCTGTTTTTTATCTGGATTTTTTTGTTTGTTTTCTGCAGCATACAGGATCTAAACATTACCTTAAAAACTACTACTACTTCAGGTATTATTCATGGTGCTTCAGTTGCCATGTAATATCAGTAGGCATCTTGCTTTTCTGTTTTGCAGACAGCCTTTAAAACATTGCTCTGCAATTCCCAGTTTGAATCAGGAACAGCGCAGGTTTCTTACAAGAAATATTCAGAAGGCAAAAATCTCAACCTACTTTTAAAACAAGAATTTTTTTTCATGCTATTCTCTTGACTATGAAAAAAAAAAAAAAAAGAAAGAAAGAAAGAAAGAAAAAAAAGTGAAAATATGCTAAAAGCAACTGTGTAGCTCCGGGAGAAAAGAGAAAAAGATCTTGATGTACGGAGCTGGTTGCACAACTAAGAGCGTGGGTGCCATCTTATCCTGTTCTCTGTTCTCCTCTTGTGAAGTCAAAATACTGAAACAAACAGGGAGATCCTTTTGCCACATGGCAGATCCAACACACAGGATAAAGATGCAACACAAGTAATATAAAACATATGTATATCCCTATCAACAAAGCCTTAGAACATCAGCTTTGGTGGCATACCATCATTCACCTTTAACTTCATTTTCAGTAAGAATGTTAATTTAAAAAAAAAAAGGGGGGGGGCATATGAAATCTGTATATAGCTTGAATTCATTCTGAGAATAGCACCGAAAGAAGTGATGATCTAATTTGACCTTTGCACATAAGTTTCTTAATATGTTTGAAACAATGTATTTACAGAAGATGTTTCAAATGAATTATGAATCCAAATGTATTCTTGGCTGCCCAGGAAATGTCTAGGAAGTAAGATCTTTAGATGCTCTGCAAGTGAAAATATTATAATAATTTTAAATGGCAAAATTTGTATGCCTTACTAACATTTTACAATCTGCAACACATTTACACCTGAACTATTTTCCAACCATTAAAAATTGTATTCCAAAAACAAGTAATCTTTCACAAGAACAAGAGCATATGAAATTTCCGTGTAGTTGTGCTATAAAGAAAAGTTTTTAAAATAAAACGTAAAACAATACAACCTTTCTCTTCATTTCAGCCAACATTTTTTGAATTCTGTGTCATTGGTCATTAGCAAGCTCCAGTAAAAATAGGTGTTCTTTAAAAGAACATGTTTTTTTATTGGTACAATCCAGGGCTCTGAAATGTCAACAGCTGCAAGTAAGAAACTGGATTTCCTTCTAAAAACATACATAAAAATACTTTTTGGAGCACAGTGAAGAGAAGACATTGTCTGGTTCAGTACTGGCAAAAAGGAAATGTCAGACATATCCCTTTGAGAAAGCTGAAATCTAAAGGAAGTGTTTTATTCTAATTATTACAAATTTTGAATCCTCTTAAAGACAGAGATAAAATATTCTGTGCAGCACAGGTTGCCTAACATTCTGATCTGAAGTGTAATTGTACAGTTACAAAGACAGGACCATAACTGAGAAAACAGAAAAAAAGATGTTTATCTTTTTTTATCTCAGACACTGTGGATACTTCAAAGAATATGAAAGCAGTGTAGACAGATGTCAAGGAGAATGTGCCTTGATCAGAGCACTAGAGACTTTGCCAAGAAAAGGATTTTAAAGCCTCAGAAATGGTAGCACGTCATTTTATAAGGCTTCACACAATTCACCAAGGATCAGCTTCATCACATAGACCACCGTGTTTATTCAGAGGCAATGCTGATAGAGAAAAAACAAATGGAAAGGAAAAAAAATTATCATCCCCTCTCTTCTTTCAAATCCTACTCTTTGCTCCCCCCTCTGAAAATACACTTTTTCTCTACAAGTTTCCCACCCCAGCTAACCTCATCCAAGGAGTAACATATATGACAGACATTGAATCTCTTTATGCCTACTTCAAATGTTCCTTGAGCAATCATCAACGCCCATACATATAGATTTCACTAGAACGTCATCTATTCCCAATAAGAGGTACTCAATCTTCTCTTTAGCCATATTTTCATATTACAAACCAGTTTCACTCTTCTAAATGCACCCAGTCTTTCCAAAGAAATACTCTTGTACCCAACACAGGATATATCATGAGCAATTAAATACAAAAAGAAAAGCAAACAGCTGATGGAGAAGAAGAGATTCAGACAGGAAAGATAGGACAGACAGTAAGAACACCTGTTCTCCCACTAGACAAGCCTTCTTTGTAACAAATATCAGCTAACATGACTCAGCAGAACAAGCATGTTCAAGGTGAGCACCAGTTCAACCCTCAGCAGGTGCTGACCACTGAAAAGTGGTGATGTAGCAGATGGTCCTATTTCCAGGTACACAAAAGGAATAAAGATGGAAGACAGAAAAAATCAACGCAGATAACCACTTAATGCTGTTTGGCCTTTACTAAAAAATGAGATTGCATTAACATATCAAACATAACTTTAGCACAAATCATTTTAAACATGCTGTCAGCTTATCAGTGTTTTCTTCTTCAACTTGTACCTACATGTTGACAATGTGATACAGGGTCTGTCAAGTCTACACAGATTGATGAGTAATTTTTTTGTCATTATTTAAAGGGATTCTTCAGTGATGTACTCTAATATTAGAAAATGAAGAGAACACAACAGCGAAGAAAAATCTGCAAGCAACTGAAGAAATAACGGTATAGGAAAAAAGAGTAGATAAAAGTGATGACATTCAGCAGAGAAACCCTTGCCTTACAGCCATAGGTCACTGCCCAGTTTGTTTCTATGAAGATATCACCCGTCCCTGAATTACTCAGGGCAACCCAGTCATTCAGGTGCTTTGAAATAGGTTTAAGTGCTCTGCTACACTTGCAACCCTGAAGTTCATTTCAGTGAACAAGATAGTATTGTTAGGTGGGTTACTCATTTTGTGTTTCAGTACAGATGTGACAACTCATTGGATAAGAACTCCATAGAATGCTTGTCAAGTGCAGAATAAGCTGAATATAACAGAACTGTACTACTAACTCACTACAAACGCAGTCTTCGTGGTCATCTAATACTGCTGTATCTATACTTGATTTTAATATTACTACATAAAACATACAATGTTTTCCATAATTTTTTGTTGAAAGGAATTAAAACTAGCCCTTCCTGAAGTTACAACAAAATGCTAGAGGAAAAAAAAAAAAGAACATCCAATGTATCCTGTATGTATATATCTATATATACAGTATATATATATAGTATACCTATATATACAGTGTTTATATATCTAGTATACACTAGAAATAAAACGTTTAATACATTCTTAGTTAATACTGATTTGAGAGTCAAAGTCTAATGAAATAAGTGTACTCAAACTAAGATGAAGTCAAATTTCGCAGAGATCATTCCTAATTCTGAATTACATTTGATGTCTAATTCTATTAGTATATTCAAAAGATCCTTTTTTGCTGAAAATATTTTTTCTTATTTATCATCCTTGTCAAAAGCTGCAACGCCAATAAACTTATGGATCAGCACTCGCATAAACACACACGACTCCAGTGATGAGATGGCTGAAAAAAAGGAATGGTATGAAATGGTACTGTAACATGCCTGTCTTGTTCCTGGATTCCTCCTTAAGTCTGGACTGTTGGCTGAGATAAGGGTCATGGTAGTGAGCTGTGAGGATCTTGGTATAATCCGGTCCAATCTGATCAGTTTCACACAATTCGTTAGTTTAATTATAGATCTTGTATATATCCACAGCTTCCCATAAATAGTTTCACACTCTCATTGTAACAATACTAAAGTAACATTTTAATTCAAATTAAACAAAAATCAAAAGAGCATATAGTCACCTACAATAGGTCAGCTGGCACATAATACTTGAGTGCATACTGAACCCTTCATTTTAAGCAGTACTCCTTTATAGATATTTATGCACGAAGACCTTCCTGAATTGGGATCTCAGTTAGTGAAGTAGCGAGAAAGAAAATCATACTAATTCTTACTAAGTAACTTGGGAAAATGGTTTCTGTCCTCCAAATTATAGTAAAGCAGAAGTTAATTTAAGTGACAGATGAACTACTTTCATTTTTCCAAAGATTTATTTAAAATACATAAAAGGAAAATACAACATTTTCCAATGAAGTACACAGTATCTTCATTGAAAATCCACAACTACCAATAAACAATGTGCCTGTGGGATACCAATATCCTACAATACCGCATAACATTTTTTGAAAGAATACATTTCAGATATATTTTGAAATTAGTTAATAATTAATTAACATCAATGAAAACTGAAGAACAAATAATTAACCTATACATCAAACACATTAAAAACATGAAGAAACATGCCAACATTTTCACCTGTTATTTTTAATCTGTCGGCTGTGGAAACATGAATACAATAAATAACAGCATGAAGTGAACAAAAATGATTCAACTGATTGTACTCTTAGTTTATTATTCTGTTCTCCTTTCCTTATTTTGTTTATAATGACCTATACTTTAGAGTAGCTCCTAGCTCAAGGATGCCTTATGGAATGCAAGCGTTCTCAGTTTGACAGCCCTAGTTTGACAGCCCTTCTTTCCTTCTCCATTCAGTATGGCTTTTTTTTTTTTTTTTTTTTTTTTTTAAAACAGTCTGCCCCTTGTCCCAAATTCATCACAATTTCTCAAGAGGCAAACATCTTGCACCACTTGGATGCTACACCACTCTTTCCTTTGCAGACAAAAATAATACCAAAGTCATCCAGTCAAAACACAAGCCAACCTTTGGTGTCACTGTGAATTATGTACTTTGAACTGCAGATGTTTGGAAGCACTTATGTTTATACAAACACATTTTTATTCTTTTTCTTCTAAAATAATCATTTTAATAGAAATAAAGAAATAAAGGAGTCTCTACATAATAATCACTAGAAGAATTTTTCCATTTAATTATAATGTTGAATTAAGATTTTCAAACCTCAAAAAGACATTTCTTCAAAGTTCTGGCAAAACATCAACAAATGTGTTTAAATGATTATTTATATAATGCCCAGCAGCTTAGAACTATTCAGATTACAGGGAAGAAAAGAAAAGTGCTTTTGTAGAGCTTAGGCCTTAGGAATATATGCATCTTTAAAAAATATTATTAAAAATACTGTATTTCATTAGTAAAATAAGCACTTGAATGTAAACAACTTTTTTTTCTTTTTTTCTCCAGTATTGCAACGGTGTTTTCCTCTATCAGAAGCAATCAAAGGAAATGCATTAAAATACAAATGAAACATTTTTGTCTTCCTTGTTAGTATGAGCCAATTGGAACCTGCAGCATTATGGTAGATAACATGCTGTACACGACTTGGTTTCTTCCTACCGTTTCTCTCCATTTGTACTTCTGAACACTTCAAAATGCAGCAAAGCAAGCTTTCATTTTCATTTGAACAGCTAAAGGAACTCTTAAAGGAACTGGATTAAAACGCACAGGCATCAGAAAATTTTGATAATTAACTGTTTTCACTCTTTAAGTTTTAACAATCCTAACGTGTCGTTATTCAACAGCATTGTACTCTCCCCAGCTCAGTTTTCCTCTCTACATTTTTACACACTCTATTCTTTCAGTGATGACATTTCAAAGACTAAGACAAGTTGGATCTATTTCTCCAAGAGCTCAGTGCACACTGGCTTTTCTAATGAATTATGCTATATAAAAGGTGATGGAAAAAAAGAAAAGAAAAACCTGATGTTCTTGAGCTGTATGCAATTCACTGATCATTCAAGCAGGACCTCTGTGCTGGCTATGCCACTGACCCAGAACAGTTCTACTAACACAGGGTTGTGAGTGACTGCTCATTTATAGGAGGAAACAACAGTAGGGTTCTTGAAGCTATATAAGTTGGTCACCTTCATAGGTTGCTGTAACACTCTGCACCAAGGCTGTTAAAAAGAACTTTTTTCATGTTGGAAGCCTTAGGTTATCTGAAGCATCTGCACAGGCCTGACAGACATAAGAAAGCCTACAGGAGAGCCAAACCAAGCTGTTTAATCTTAATTACGTAGAACAGTAAAGCCCTAAGCATCAAATTAGGCCTCTGTCTGCAGAATTTATGGATGTATCTTCATCTAAACATGTCATCAGTCTAACCAAAACAAAGCTATGGCACAGAAAATGAAGTCATGGAAGTACCTAAAAATGTGTGTTTTTATCTACAGTTTCTCATACAGAGCACACTTCTACATACATGGCATATACCTTTTAACCTGTATAATTTTAAAACATTACCTGTTTTCTTTTTACCTGATATTTTGTACTTGGTAGTGAGGTGTTACATATTTCCTCTTTCCTCAGTATAATTAGTCACATTCAATGGAGCTGAATACCGCTTATATCTAAGCATTTTAAACTTACTAAATCCTACATTTCCAGGCTCTCACACAGGTCCTCATACAGCTTACCCTTACTCACAACACTCAGAACACTGCAGACAACCCCCAAATCTCACAGTGGAAGAAAGAGAACTGTGTAAAAGAAACTAGAAACTTCACTAAACGAAGCTGGAATAAATGTGTACTTTGCCCATTGCATATTAAGTAACTAATCTTTTTATTTTATTCTTAATTTCTTTGACTTTTTTTTATTTCCATTCAGCACCTCATACCTAATGCATTTTTCATAGTCATTTCTAATGTGAACTAAATCCAGTAACTCAGAGTCAAACATTTAATCCTGTAGGTGTACTGGGCCTGAAGTTAAGTAAAAATGCTTTCAACCAACCTAGTGTTTGTCCTAATTACCTGACATACATAAATAAATGCAACTTCTTTAACACAGAGTTGGCACATTGCTAATCTTTTTTTTATTATTATTTCAAGTTTGTAAATCTAAGAAATAATGTAAAAATTAAGCATGCAAGCTGATCAGTAGTATGCAAGGTTATGCTTGCTTACTCTTTTGTCTTGAGATAATATCTCCCAGCAGAGTTGTTGAAACACTAGTAACAGGCACAATACAATGAACTTCAAACTGTTAACAGGTCAGTTTGTTCAGAAACAAAGAAACTGAACAATATTGTCAAGTAATGAAAATACTAATTAAAAATTATGAGGGGACAAATCATGAAGATTGTGAAGATTCTCATTTAAAAACAACGTCAAAGATATCACAAAAAAAAAGGTAAATCTTCATTAGCTAAATTCTAAATCACTGAATAAATAAGTACAGTAATTTTAAGAATAAGATCTGCTTTACTTACGATGCATGGCAGCACATAGTTTCAGTATACAAACTTTTGAATAGAAAATAGTTCAGTATAGCTAACCTCAACATCTTGAGGAATACTTAAAGAATAGAATTACACAAAAACAAAGAGGTCTCGGAATAAATGACCTTAGTGCATGTCGTGTATCATTATAATCCTTACAAAAGAACCAGGACTGAAATAGTGTACCTGAAATCATTTCTGCCCTGGTTGCATATTACGTAACGCTGCAGGAAAGGTCCCACTGAAGCCAGTCAGAGCAGCTGAATATTAAAATATTACATTGATATTTTTTACTACACAGTCTCAGCATCTGTAGTCTGAGTCACAGCACTCACACATATTTGTTCACAGACTATTTCGAAAGGCAGTACTAGCTGCTGTGTGATTTGTTAGCACGATGAGTTGTAATGTTATGAAATGGGCCATTGCAGTCACAATGCCCAGAAACTGCCGATAACCAAATACACTGTTGATTTTCTGTCTTCACTTACACAGGGAAAGATTCCAGAGTGGACAACCACCTCTTCAACACATGGAGTAAAAAAATATCATATTCCTACAGATTCATAGGCCCTATATACATTCTTTTAGAGATGAAAAAAACAACGAATAAAAGGAAAGCAAAATACAAAAAGATATGAACCTTTTCTTTACTAGCTATTTTACTTTTTGTTCTACTTGTTCTCTTTTGCTGTTGATGGAGGAAACAAGTCACCTCCCTTCAAGAAGCCTCTTTCTCATTTGAATGCAGCACCTTCCCTCCTTTCTTCTGCATTGCAGTATGCGCACACTTTGGTTCTCAGTCCTCATCTGAGCCTGTGCAATGTCCATTCCACAGCACTGTATCACTGGCCTACTTTTTTCTTTTTCTGTTTTTGCTTCATTGGATTCTGTAAACATTCTCAATATTATGCAAAAAAGTTCTTGTTTCATTATATGAACATATAATATAAATAAAATATTACCAATATCACCAATAAAAATGGTGATAACACTTAATGAATACTGACTGGTCAGCTTTTCCATCACTTTTATGAAGTTAGTAAGTACGCTCTTCTTGTTTAATGGGATGAGAAATTAGCATAGGAACTTTAAGAAACTTAAATCAACCTACAAGATTATGTCAGAATTGGCATTACCACACCTAAAGCCATCGCTTTTCTGATTTGATCAAGACCATCCTGCAGCCACGTCTTGCTAGCTCCTCAGCAGCATAGCCAGCTCCATTAGAACCAGACGGCCCATGGCCAGGAGACAGCTTGCCAAACATCCGACACAACACTCCATGTTAGATAATTGGTTTTTTTTTTAAAAACCTTTCCTGGATCCCCAGTTAATAAACCACAGTAACAGTAGTCAAAAACATATACAGTACAGTGGAGGCAGGTTGTGTTGCCTGATATACCTTAAGTTTCAGTACATCAGCTAGTGAAGGTGTATAAGAACAAATTTTATAAACTAGTGTTTAGCCTGATCCTCCACCAAATTCTAGAAATTAGGAAGGAATCTGATTCTCAGATATATGCAAGGCACTCAGTTACTAACAAAGGCGTGTTTTCAGAAAGCATAACCCTGTTCAGTTGTACATAACCAATATTAGTTGACAAATAAACAAGATCTCGTAAACAATCTGTCATTCTAATGAGGTGGTTTTCAAATAATCTTTAACGGATTTTCTTAAAATCCATATGCAAACAAGACTATTGTCTAAACCTTAAGTTGGCATTTACAGCACAAAAGGACAGGAATACATCTGGTCCATTTTTAAATATCATCAATTTATTTCAGAAAACAGTATCATGGACCACTGCGTTGAAGCCATAATTTTTTTTAATCCCTGTATTCAGACACAGTTATCATGGGATTGTAGATTTTCTTTCTAGTACATGCTCCGTTTGTCCCGATGAATACTGTACTCTTGATTAAGCCATCAGTTCCTAAAGTGGCCATACTTCAGATTTTCTGTTGTGTAATGTATTATTCTTTACCATATAATAAAAAATATATATATATTTTAAACTAGAGATGATGCAAAAGCCAGATAGCCAGGTAGGGAAAAGCACAAGAGAGCAATAATATCATTATTGACAAGAACAATAATTACTCCTTGAATAAATGACCTGAGTCAGTAGTAGTAGCTCTTTTCTCCAAGCAACCAACATGTTGTTTCAGGAAACTGTAACGCTGAAGGTCACGGTTGTCTGAAAGCAATACTAACATTAGTGCTTTACCATCCCATGAAAGGACGGTAAGTGTTAAATCAGTTTATTTCTAACCAATGCTGATATCTAGTTAACAACAAATCTGTAAGACATCTTTTAGGCATCTTTTTCAAATTTGCTTAATTGCACCACGAAGTGGAATATAAATTAAAAATAATAATAATAAAAAAAAAATATCAAGAAATCAGCATTGCACAAGGTAAATTTGACTTATACTTCATAGACCTCCTATGGGAATACCGATACCCCACAAATAAATGTTTAATAAAGTAAATAAAAGCTCTGCAAAACTAAAACAAAACCACACATTTTTAAGGTACATATTGCACAGTTTCAATCACACTGAGAAATGCCTATATTATTCTGCTATGTGTAAAGGATATTAAGTAGCTGCCGAATCTAAAAATTTTGTCTCTGTAACAGAAAGTATTTTAACTTTCACTGAAGTGTTTTACAGGGACTGATGGGACTAGGTACCCAAACTTATACTAAAGAGCATTCTACACATTGATTATGCAGTTTTAAATTAATAGCCACCTAACAGCATTCAGATACATTACTGAAAAGCAGGAATGCTTACACCTAAAATCAGCTGTCTTTGACACATATAATTACCAACATCACCCTCATCCAACCTCTTGTGTCCCTCATGTGTAGAGGATAAGACAACCTAAGCAGAGAAATTTTAAGAAAAACACAAAGATCGAAGAATGTTATGACAAATGTTGAAAGTAAAGAGATGGGACTGCCTGCCAAAACAAACAAAACGGATAAATGCATGACTACTGCTGAGAAGCGTCTGGATAGAAGACAACACACATGACATAACGTGAACATGTAACGAGATGCACAGCTGCTGGCTAGCCCTACTGTAGAAAGTAGGCTGATGACTATTTAATACAAGGGATTAACAAGTATTTTGCTCTTTCTTCTGAGATGCTGGTACTGGATGTTTTCATCTTCACACAGGACTTTCAGGACTAGTTTTGCAAACTGAGATTCAGTCAGAATCCTAACATTTTGATTGTGAACAGAACCTCAAACAGTAAGGCAAAAATGCTTTTGCAGACCGAGAAACAGAGCTTTGTCTCAAAGCTGCAGGAGATGAAGGAGAAACTCACAGGATGGGTGATGTTCACACTTGTCTTAAACACACAAACAGATTTTTCAGACAGAAAGAGTGACAGCTATTAATGCAATCTCTGAGGTATGAAATTATGATTAGAACATGATTTGGAAGAAAACCTAACTGACAAGTTGCCAGCGTCACGTGAGACAACTGGGAGCAAAGTGGCTGTAACCATTCCTTAAACATAGACCTTCACACTGCTTTTGAGGTTTATCTAAACTGTGGTTGCGCTCATCATGACCGAAGATCAGCAACTGCAATAAAACTTTGTTTAATACACTTAGATTCCTATGTTTATAACAGTTATTTATTAATTAGAGGTAATGTTAAAACTCTCCCCCAACAAAAGACATCAACTCTGTGTTATCAATGATTTAAAAAAGGAACAACAATACTCAGAAGCATTACTGCTTCTGCATTTTGCAGTATCCTGCATCAGTACAGTGGTTAGCAAGCAACTTATAAGGAACACAAATTTTGTATTTCTGATCATTCTAGAATTGTAAAAAGTTGCCATATTTTTTATGTTCTTTTTCCACAATTAGTTTATTTTGGGGGGTATATCCAAAATTTGATGCTTTTTACAAAATCTCAGCTTTATAGAGGGCCTTCTAATAAGTATTTCTACACACATGGATTGGGTAATTTTAAAAAGTATTTTCAATAGAAATGTAAACCATAGATGAGAATATGATGTTTTTAAACTCTGTGCACACCCACAACACACTCAATAATAAATACTTTAAAAACACTACTGAAGAGAATGGAAACAAACCATTAACATCTGAAAGCATGAACAAGTTCCCTGACAACAGCATCTCACAGTCACAAGCACTCCACATGCAAAAGAAAAATCTGTCCTTCATTTGCAATAGAGGGTAATGGAAGCCAAATTTTTCTTCTCAAAGCAACTCCGCTTGAAAAATAATTAACAGTGAATAAACAGAAAATGGAAAAGAGGGCAAATCCTAGATACTCTCCATCTGAAGCACGAAACAGTAAAGCCATACAACAAACAGTTCTAGGCATGCTTGGTGAATGAGACACAGATAAATTAAACAATGCTACTGTGAATCTTTCTTTCACAAAGAGAATATTCATGGATTTTCTTGCTCCACTTTTTCTGCCTGGGCCACAAAACAATACAGACCAGAATACTTAAGCTGAATTCAGCAAGTCTGAGGACTTCCAAAAACTGCCTTCATAACAAAAAAAAGTTACAATGTTCAGACCAAAGAAAGCAGGGAAATTTCCATTGTTACCTGTTCATTTTAAAGTGACTAAATGTCTAGAGGGAAATTTAAATAAAAATAATGGGCCTTAAGTCTTACATTTCATTTGTAGTCTACCATTTTGCTGAAAATGAGTAACCAGATTAGCACCATTACCATTACTTTTCCTTACATCCTCTGTTACTACTGGACATAAATTTCCTTAATCACCACTTCTCTTTACAGCTTAAAACACATCCTGAATAGTAAGGATGACTGAGGAGGGTACAGCAGTTCTAGAAAGTTAGAATGAAATGAATTTTAGGGACTCCAGGAAAAAAGAAATGAAGTCAATCTGGAATTTCAACTTGTCTCTATTTCTTATGCTTTGGTCTGCACCACAGAGTGCTCTCTGACAGTGTGAAATGGATTCCTTTTTCGGTTAAAGCAAACTCAAAGATGCACTCCGGGAATGCACTGGGTGCACTCTGACACAAATGAGCATTCAGTTCACAGGACCAGACTACAGCCAGCCCAAAGTAAAAAACAAAACCAACAACCCCTCACCTCTGCATGAACAAAACCAACCCAATCTGACAAGAGCCCCCTCCCCACAGCACACCCAGAAACACATTCATGTGGATGGCAGATGGTGGGAACTATTTCCTACTCCAGATTCATTCCTATTTGTTCAAACCACTTGCTCATAGAGACATAACCGACATCAGCATTGTAACTGTGAACATTCAACAAGTAGTAAGAGAGTAACAAAAAGAAGGGAAATGAATGCAGAGGTAAGACATCATCCTTCCCAGACTCCACATTAAATATAAATATCAAGCACAGAAATCTTGTGTGTCATCTATCAGAGAGAATTTTTAAGCAAACTCAATTTGAGTGCCCAAAATAACAAAGTGCTTTTGCAGTGAGATTTCTCAGAATGTTGCCTAAGAAAACTCGCTTTTAATGTGAAATATACAGATGGACATTTCTAAGTCCTAAGAAAATCAGAGCTGTTTTAGCCAACAGGTAAGCTGCCCAAAATCTAAATGAACACTGAGCACCTAACTTGCCCCACAGAAAACTAACTTTCAGTACCTCTAAACAGTTCTGGTACCTATAGAGTTTACTACAGACATAGTGATTCAGCCTTGCCATCAGAGGGAATACCGTTTGAACTCTGCTTGTGTCACATTGGAAATTTCCTCCACGGATTTTTGCTACTGAATCAGATGATCAATAAGCATACAAAACATTTCTCTATGTCATCCTAGAGTTTTGACATTAAATATTTAAATTAATTCTAGAAATTGCTTTGGAAGTCTAAGCTGTGTGAACCTAGAGCTTAGCACCATGATAGAAGTGTCAAATAGCAATTAATCAAACAAGCTTGCATGCAAATTCACTGTCATTTTCAGAGGGGCAGGAGTTTCTAGGTACTGAAAAAAAGATGAACGTTCTACCAGAAATTCATTAAAGTCTACAATTAAAGGCACAAGGTTTGATCATGCTCTCAAACACCATTTAGACATGTATTCTCTGAATTCTGCACAACACACTGTTTGCAGAGGAACAACAGGTGATTTAACAATGCAAACAATCATGTGTCTCAGGGCATCATTCAACCAAAACCTTATGCCAGTAAAAAGAGGAAACGTAGTAGCAATTAAAAATTTGCTTCACAAGTTCAAAAAGACTAACTGTAATCCCTCTCTTCAAGGAAACACTGCATTAACATTTACATATTTACTCATACTTAGCATTCATGGGCTAAATACAAAAGTTAGGTATAAGAGCTCTTTAGAATAATTTCCTCCAGATCCTCCACTCTTTCCTACTGGTGTCCTGCCAGCTGACCTGCACTCACAGTTGCGAGCAGCATTAACTTGAAAACTACACCACCTCATGCTACCAAAGCCTTGCTGAAGACAAACCAAGGAATAAGCTGCAAGACTCTCACTTTTACTAGTGAAATTCTGGCTTCAGTGAAGTCAAAGGGAGTTTCATTCACAACTAGCAAATACCTGCCGACAAACAGCTTGTAACCTCTGCTCTATCAGGAAACCGACATCACACACAGATGTATGATGTCCTCAAATCTTCTCTGTCTGACCATCTATTATTCTGCCTGAACATCTCACCTCGCTTTTCTTAATGGTCTGAAAACTGTACTTCATATACCGCAACTAAACAAAATAAAGGAGAACCACAATGAAAGATTAAATAGGCATTATTCATTTGAGGAGAACACTACACAAGTAAAAATTCCCAATGAAAGACAACAAGAGGATTCTGTTCAGCCAGTTTCCCCTACATTGGGTTCTTGTGGACTGAAATAGCTACTTCAGAAGAAAAAGATTACTTCATACATCTTCTGAATGTAGCCAAATATTTAACCGAGTGTTCTCCTGGAAAACACTCATGCTCTAAGTAGCAGAAACATATCAGAAGTAGAGAGTCAGGGTGTACCTATCATCTCAGAATGTAAATAATTACCTTCTTTTTTCAGCTGTGGTTTATTTTTAGAAGAATAAAGAAGCTAGGTAGGGAAGAAACTGTGCAGCAAAAGGAACATCTCGCAAGACAGCTCCCTTTCTCTGCTTTAAACATCCTGCAAGCGATTTCCCCTTGCCGACTCATCCGCTAGCTCTCAATGCAAACGAGGCAACAGGAACTTGCCATTGCATGCCCAAAGCAAATCAGCCACAAGTGTGAACCAGCATGGCCCTTGGATATTCAAATTACAGTAAACAGCCCCTTTAACTTCTCTCTCCTCCCGAAATAAGCCTGTGACCAAAAATCATCAATAATCCACAGCAGCTGTCTTGCTCACAAACAACTGTGAATTCACTCTACCTTTTCTTTTCTTGTACTTCCCAACTATCAGAGACAAAAGGGGAAAGACAGAAGAGCAGCTAGGACACCATAAAACATGTTTGTGCAAACAAGAACTCATTCATTATCCCTATTTGGAAAGCATCTAAATGTACTAAAACACAGAATGTAAAACTGAACTATTGGTTACTAACATATAATATATATAATATCCCAAATTGTGGTCAGGGTTGCAAAGGAATTATCTTTGTCCTAAGGTAACAGTCACATAACATGGTAACCCTTCACCAATTAAGGACATGAGATATGTAACCTGTTTTTTTCATTTACATATGTTTTTGCTGTTTTTGCATATATTACAACTCTCGAGTTTATTACATCAGTAATACTGGTTCACTGCGGTGTGCTGAGAAGGCCTTAATGCTCTACAAAACACAGAAAACAGAGTTGTACACCTTATTTGGTACAAATAGCAGGGAAATTGCTTGAGCAGGACATTACAAAAAAGTAGCAAGAAGCTGGCTTCTAACAGAAGACGTTTATTAGTTATTAGCTGAAGCTGATAATGATGGGCAGTCAAGCGCTGTGCTTTTCATCTTTGTTTCCAATGACGATAAACTCCTGCTTGTTGCCAAACAGTTCCTCAAAATGGAAGAAGGTACTTAAACTTGCTCCAGATGAGCAACTGGGTGCATGCCAATTTTTTTACATGAGCAGTCATAAGCATGTTCCTGCACAGCAGGATGTGATCAAACTATTCAAAGCTGTAAAACCAGGTCTGCTTGCCAGTTACGTTATTGCTTCAAGATCAGCGTATTACAGACAATACTTTGCCAGCCGTGAAACCTATTGGTTTTTTGTTTGTTTTTGTTAAATAGAAAACTCGACATCTTTAATATTTAAAATTCTGTTTAGAACTGACTTGCCAATTAAAAATTATCTACAGAATGAAAGCTAGGATGAAAAACATCACTCGCGCAACACCCTGAACGATAAGCCATCTCTTATTTTGTTTTTTTTAAAATCACTTTCAAGCTGTACCAACTGAAAAGTCCCCTTTCTTCTCTAAACCATAAGGAAAGTGATTGTAATGACTTACTCAAGTCACCAGCTCCAGCTGCAAACTCTGTAATCATATTAACATTCCTGTCCATAAGGTATGATTTGGTTAATAGGTGGTTGCTTGTCTGAGATATTGCACTGTATTGCCTCCTGCTGGAAACCGCTTCTTTTAAATCATTTTATGAAGATTCCACAATGTGACAGTGGCCATACATGAGCTTTACTAAATGTCTGCCACTAATTGTATTGATCAAGCAAGAAAAAGCAAGAAAGACTCTGGAAGAAAGGCAGAATTATACCATAACCAACTGGGAAAGTAAGATTTTTCCTTGAACTGGTTAAGACAAAACTGAACATTAAAGACAAGAAACTAACTTATGTTTTATTTCTTGTGACAGTCAGCATCTTTCTCCATTTTCTTTTCAGAGGACCAGTCATAAAACAGACACAAGCTCCCAGTACAACACAATATCTGTTCACTAACAAATATATCTTAGCAAACACAAGCAAACAGTTGAGTGTGTTTTTTTAAGGAGGTTGGTACAAGAGAAGATGGATGTCAATGTTTAGCCACGCTTTAGTTGTTTGTTTTTTATTCACTTGAAAATACATACTAAAAGTAGTATCAAATATTTGAGTTTATACCATTTTATTTGTTTTCACACACACAAAAAGTAGTTTGCATATTTGCTCAGCAATCTAGTGAATGATGTAAGATTACATACACATGTGCAGCTCAATACAGTGATAGCAGTGCCTCTATTTGCTTCATAACGAGAAGTAACATTCACATTTAAAATCTCAAAAAAGATGCAGAGGTGCTTGGATGTGAAGATTCAAAGAATTTTTTCATGCACTTTCTAAGACTTTGGCAGTTCTTGTTTTTTAAGACTAAAAAAATTATTCCAGTGCAATTTAAACAGAAGAATGACAACTAGCTAACCATTACCAAGAATGCATGCAGCCACAGTCCAGCAAAGTGTACCTTCACAGTATAACTACCAGGAAGGCATCGTAAAACTCCTAGCTTTTGCTAAGCCACTGAAAGATAGCAGAAAGTTGAAATCGGCCAGAATATATTTGGTCAAAAGAAATGCATAGTTTACAGATTGCCCATACTCGAGGAACTTACTTGAAATCAAAACATGATTGAGAGGGAAAACTTCTGCGTTACTCTCTCTAACTAAGAAGAAATCCTACATGTAAAACTCCAGACACTGCTTATATTTATGGTGTTTAATTGTCAGTTGTCGTGGTATTGTGAAGAAATCCATTACAAAGTATAATAGATGTGGCTTTATTAAACTTCTGTCCCAACATTTATTCTCAGATAGGCAGTCTTCTCTTATATGGAACTGGCTATGGTCATCACTGAAATGACACTGCAGTCTCCGGCACTGCACAAGAGCAAGCAGAAGCAGAGCAACACAGCCTTCACATAAAGTGCCAGGAAGTATTTAGCTTCCTCCATTGCCCAGTGGCCTCTGAACTTTAAAAGTGCTTTTTTCCAGAAGAGAGGCAGAGCATACTAATGGCTTACTCTATTTATGCTTTGCCTCAGTCTATTCTCATCAATTCATCCTTATATTTGATGTCACTTTCACTGAAAAGAGAAAGATTTTAACTTGGAGATGTTACAAACGCCTGAGGCAACCTCAGATCTAACTTATAATAATTTGCATTTGTTATGCTAAGCATATACATCCCCTGAATTATTCCTAGTCCCTTTGCGGTCTAATGTAGGAATCCCTCTCCTATTGTTCTTGCTGTTAGCACTGTAATAACTACTGCTATTGCAATGTTAACAAAAGACTACTAATAATTCAAGTACTGTATGAATTCCCAAGGAATCATCAAGTAAGAAATGCAAGTTGAAATGATAGGATCTATTTTCTAGGTTTGATAGCTGCAGTCATAAAAGAATCACATATATGGAAGCACAACACATGAGTAATAAAGTTTTATTAACAGTAACTAATTTTAAAAAATGGTATTATAAATTGCAAACACTATCACAGGATTAAAGCTTAATACCAAATACTGAAAATTTCTGGGAACATGTGTTTTGCTTTATTCATTTATTTATTTTTTCAGCTGTACTACCTATGTAACATTATCTGTGCTTTTTGCTGTCAGGCCTAAAAGACAGCTTTGCTAACTGTGGCAATTAACCCATTATTATATAAAATAATGATCTTTATTAATTTCCAAGTTGATTACTTGGAAGAAAGACTTGTATAAATGTATATTTATACAATATTACAAGAAAGACTTGTATAAATGTATATTATTCCTTGAACAGGTAGCTTAAAAATAAACTCAATTAAAATGTATATTATAAAACCCTACAATGACATTCTTCTGATATCCTTCATAAAATATTTAAAGTCCAAGCGTGTCTGGAAGTTTACTTCACCAAAGAAGCAAAATCTCGTAGAAGAAAAATAAAACTATCTAAAGATCCTTCTCTTGTGCCAAAAGCCTTTTTCTTATAAGCTGCCCACTTTCCAAATGCCCTGTGCAAAGAAGAAATCCAATCATAACTAAAAAATAAAGAGCATAATTTTCTTGGCAGAAAAGTATTATGCTCCCTAGTAGCTATGCTGCTCCTCATTACTACAAAAGCAAATGAAAGCACAGTGAAAAAGTGAACTTCCAACAATAACACCATCAACATCAATGCCCTTTGTAACGCACATAGGATACAGGCACAAAATATGTTAGGCACCAAGAAGAAGAGTCTTTCATGGCTGCAGTAGGATAGAATGCAAAGACAATGTTTGCAAAACAACAATAAAACAGAAAACGGTAAGAATTATAGAGTGGAAGAGTATCTTTTACAGAAAGACATGTCAATACAAAATAAATTCAATCATCATTAATACTAGACACGATCGCAAATTTGACTTTACTTCTGTTAAAATTAAAGAATTATTTAGATATAGCCTCACATTCAGCGGACATTGAAATTTTCAATACTGGAACAAGACACAGATGAAATTTCTTGCCTTGCCTGAAAGTGTAAGGATGTTCATCCAGTCTAAAGTTTTGTGAGATGTAGCCCCCTACTTAGTATCCCTCTTTCTACACACTACTCCTATTGAGTTACATCTAGGTTTAAAAAAAAACACCAAAAAAACAAAAACCAAGAAAGAAAGCCTTGGAAAAAAAAACCCAAACATAACAACTCTTCTATGAGATAGAAAAAATAAGGAGACACTCTCCAGGGTGAAGAGAAAGAAGATAATATTCTTCTGTGAAGATAGGAAAGTAAAGAGAATGATTGATCTGAGCAGAAGAGAATACATCAGATTGTTTTAAGCTACATAGCAGAAGTGTTGAACATCAAGAGTCAAGGAGCACATGCCGATTTTCAGCTCCTGAATGTAAAGCAATAAAGGGAGGAATTGCTTGCTTTGTCACACGTGGCAGTCTTATCTTCCCTCACTGTGCATTTCTGTCACTTATAACTCTTTACAAATCCGTGAGTCCCAATCACAAACTGCTTTATATGGCTACAAAATACTGGAAAATTAAGATCTTAAGCCGTTTTAGATTACTCAGTATAATGAATACTAAATTTATTTCTTTTTAAAGGGTCAGCTAGTGACCAGGTAGAAAGAATACATAATCCTTCCTGTGAAATAGATTGGTGTCATTCCAGTGACCACTACTGCCTTGAAGAAACTGTTGCTTGTTAGTCAGCCATTTATTATAAGGGAAGGCATTGAGATTTTCAGCAGAAGAAAGTTAACAAAGTAAATTTATACCCCAAAAGTAAAAAAAATTAAAATTAAAAAAAAAAAAAAAGGTATCGAGTGATTACATACTTGTAGAAACTTACTTGAGACAAAGCAGCATCCCGTTGTTCTATCACTGCATTCATTTCCTCGGCTATTATTTTCTTTTTACGTTCTTTGGTCCTGTGTATTCGATTCAGAATTATAGCTCCATTCTTCAGTATATCTATCCCTGTGTCTGCATTGTTTATTCTGTTCAGTAATTCCTGTAATGTCTACCAACAGCATTATATGTTAGTCAGACATGAAGTTTTAATATATTTTATTTAATATAGGGTTTTAATTAATAGGCACATGTGAATTGTAAATTGACTGAGTGAAGTTATTGAATTTTCATACTGCAGCAAAGATGTACATTATTAGTGTGTCAATTCTTCTTTTTCCCACATCTTAGTTCTTGAAACCCACTCAATTGAACTTAAGCCTCTAAGATATAAGACTGACATCAAGAAATCTCCTCAGAGAATGGCTTACCATGTCATTTTCTTCAGGGTTAATATTTTCTAGCCTAGAAAAAAGGGACACAGAAAGCCTGATCAGTAGCATTTCCTTAGTGCAGCAAAATGAGTTCGCTTTTTAAATCTTTAGAACCTCAAGTAATTTCATTCTACTAGTCTTTAGAGTCAACCATGACACTGAACATATTAAAGTGCCACCTGCTCGACTCCATCTTTCAATAATGCTCCATATCTTCAGCACTGACTTCAGACTGTTAAGTTATTAATGTTTACTGCTATATATGACTACAAGGATCAATTGTTCATATGTGCTTAGATGAAGAAAGTTCCCCAGTGATAGAAATGACTGATGCTCTTATTTTATTTATTCCTGGACTTACAACTTTTACCCAACATTGTATTTTTGTTGTTTTTAGTGCACCATAAATGTAACAGGACAAGAATTTGTAAAGATTGTTTGTTTTGTGCTTTGTTTTTCATTTTTATGTAATTATTTTCCCACCTCTCTTCCAAAAGGAGGAAACGAACTAGTTGAAGTTTCCTTGAAAATGTTTTGCTTTTGTATCTTGCACAAAATAGCATGTTAGGACAACCCCCTGCAAGGTACTTATTTAAGCGCGTAATAAGCTGCTTCTGCTTTCCCACATTTCATTTTGTAGCCCATATTTTAATCTGTCAAATATAAAAATGATAGGAGGAATTTAGTTATACACAGTAGAACACTGACTGTGCTAAAGCAGTGAGTGATAGTGCAAAGATCTAACAAATGGGATACTACATAGTTTACTTTACTTAAGCTTAATTTTATGGACAACATATTATTTACAACATTTATATGTATTTTTAAATGGAGGAGACCTCTATTCTGGAAAAATGAATATATTACAATTAAACCACTTCATTGCTACTTATTTAATGCTCACTTTTACAAAAAATATTTGTCACTTGTATACTATTTAAAAAGACAGAAATAATAGACATTAAACATCTGCTATACAGCAATGCACACTATTTCAGTGCTGTGACAGATGCTGCTGCTCTAAGGCCAAAACTTTAGCTAGCAAACATCACAGAGCACTTGACAGAACATTAGCACATTTTACCTTAAAGAATTAGGTTTACATCTAATGCACAGTAAATCAACCATACAAAAATTAATTGCTTAAATAAAAAAGCAACCATTCAGAATACACTACTGTGTACAGTAGCTGGTATGCTTATATGGAGTTTGAAAGCAGTAATTACTCCAACACCTACAGTCAGCATCAGAACAAAACAAAACAAAACAAAAGTAAAAGCTAATTTTTGCTGGGTTATAGATATATTCATAAAGTAACATAAATCATAAAATCAGAACTGGGTCCTTGAGTTGGCTTCTCGTAGAGTTCCTACTTTTGGTTTTATATTTATTGCTGCAAGTTTCACTTCATGAGAGACTTAAAAATGGATCTTAAGCTAGTTTGTATTCAAGATGACAGGAACAGTATTTGCCAAAGTAAATTGGCAGGACCGACCTGGCTTTCTCTAGAGGACTTCACTTCTGCTAAAAATTTGGTCAACAAATCACCCAGCCAACCATAAGGCTGGGTAAGCAGGACACCTTAGACTGGAAATGGGGGCTGGGGTGAACATGAACTTCCACCATGAGGGTAGCTTTTCAGCATATTGCTGTCACAGAGGATGCGTTCTTCTAAGGTGACAGTATTTTTTAAAAAGCAGCATCTAGAGCTAAATATTTGCCTTGATGTTTCTCTTGATCTTAAACATCCATAATCAAGGGTTCCCTCTTCCCCCATCTCTGTACACATTACACTAATGTGTACCCTAGGGCTAACAGAATGGAAAGAATTCCAGTTGCTACAGTTAAATAATGACAATAGAATTGCTATAGCACATAATTTAACGTGAGCATTAAAGCATTTGATAAGGGATGGCTGCCTGTTCAGTATTGCCCTCTTGTAGAAATCTCTGGCTGGAACAAGCCCAAAGGAGATGGTGGGAGTGACTTGTGCTCTAAAATTTAATGCTTGTGGCACAAGTAGCCTAAAAACATTATAAAAATACTCTATAGGCTTCACCTCTCAGTCAGAAAGCTTGGTATTTTAAACAACTGCGTGAGGAAGAATGTCCGAAGGGTGGCAGTTGAAAAAAATACCACATTTTGGAAATAAACCACCCAAATTTAACAAAATAAACTAAGTTTCTTGTGGCTCATCTCATCATCACTACTCCTACCGAAGGATTAGTGGCAAGGTGAATGCTTCCCAAAATTGTCATTCAGCCAACAGTATTAAACTATTTAGAATGAAGAGGCTGAGCAAAGTAATTTCTTCGTGTGGTTAACTACAAAGGAAGCATGTAGGAATGAGACTTATTGAAGCTATATAGTGAGGTAACACTTACTGGTAAATTAGGGGCAAAGTCTCAGAATCACTCTACTGTGAATACTGCAGAGGGCATCTGAGCCTTAAGCACTTCAGTTCAACTCTTTTCAGCACAACCCTGTCTCTCTCCTCTCATTGCAACATGTTGTAAGTCCAGATAGAAGTATATTTTGTCACCCCAGGTAAGCATTACACGGTTAGTAAAAGATGCTTAATGTGCTAAAAAGCTGGCATGCTTGAGCCAGGCTGGTGCTGCTGCAAGAATCTTGGCTCCATTCGACTGCTTCCTGCTTCCAAGGTGTACAGCTGCACGAATAAGCATCCTGCAAGCTTAGTGCATGTAGACTTCTTGATTTTGTAATCCCCACAAAGGCTTCAGCAAAAAAGAATGCAACCTCCTCACCTAGAACCCAAATCAGCAACCACAACAAGCAATGTCTCTCTTTATTATAGTTTTGCTCTTTTAGGAGCTGTTCATGATCTTCCTCTCCTGACTTAATAGTTTTCATTATCAATAGATTGACTACTTCTGTTGGGTTAGCACGGCATACACAAATTTCCAGAAAGCAGTATACTGCTCCTATACTAAAGATATGGAGGAAAAGATATTTTTACTAAATCATTCACATAATTAGTAAAAGTTTTGCTGTAGGAAATATCTCCTGGGCTTAAAGGTTTGATCGATTTTCTATACATTGCAACTTCTGACTGACACTATTGTACTTCACATCAAAAGATCCTCGTAAAACGTCACATTCCTCTAATTTATCTCTGAATAAATCAATACCAAAGCTCTTGATTATATTTTTAATTCTTGTAATCAAATTGTTCACCTTGCACTTAGTACTTAGAGAAAAATATCGTCTTATAAGATGGTTAAAAAATTAAGGTAAGATTTTCTGCGTAACTGTCAAACAATTTATGACCAGTACAGATCCACACAACAATCCTTCTGCACAGGACAGGAAGTAAAGACTTACTCTTTGAGTGACTCTTCTAAACGCTGGACTCGTAGAAATGCTTCGTCTCTCTCTTCATTGGCTAACCTAAGCCTTGCCATGACAGCCTTGTCACGTTCCCGTTGAGCAGAATAAACTTCTTCCACCAGAGCTGCAAAAATAACCAGTATGTTTGGTATGCAGTAACAGTTGGTAACAGTTTGGCAGGGAAATACACCATTATGTACACTTACATGGGCCATTGTCAGCAACTCCATAAATCAGCATTTTTCCACCAACCTCAGATTACTCTGGTCTCTATTACTCTTCAGACACAAGACTAAATAGCTATTGACTGCTGAAATGAATTCCTTCAAGAATGAAGTTAAGCAACGGGTTGTCAAATTCACCCCTGAATCAGAGCAAGGAATTGATTTGCTTTGCATTCTCAATACTTGCTTCATGGAAAAGTAATTTTTAAATCTCCAAATCATATGAGATACCAGTAGGTTTCTTCTACAGTACATACAGTTAAGATACTGACCAATTGAATGTACATCTATCATCACACTGCTTCATATCACAATGACACACTGACATTAATACTAAAAATTTTAATATTTTCACAGCATGTCTATCTCCAGTATCACAAAAGTGGCACAGCTGGCATGTCTCCTTCCCTGCCAAGCCTTTGCTTTATTGTGTAATATACTGTTATATTATCTGTTACTGCATACATGGACCTTGGAGCATTAGGTACCAATAAACTAAGATTTATTGTCTATCCTTGGGAGCAAACTAACACCTTCTAGTCATTCCTCATCCCGAGCTTATTCTTTCTTCCTGCCTCTCCCCTGTCAATATGTCTAACACCATCCCTGGCACACTGCCAGAATCCTTACCCCAACCCTGCCTCCACTAAAATCTTTATTCATACTTTCATCATTTCCCTCTGCAATACTGCAAATCTCCTCACAGCCATCATAAAACCCCTCAGCCTGAATGTCTAGGGACTTCTGGGATGCCAAAGAAAAAAGGCTGCTGTCGCTCCCAGAAAGAGGACTATATTCTCTGTGAGCGTCACAGGTACCTCCAGCAAAAACTACAGGTGAGGTCTGCTGGTCCCCGAATTCTCAATGCTCCTCTTCTAGTATGTAGAGCTTCTGTTTAGCTACAGTTTCCTAATACGATACTAGAGTCTCTTTAGAATTTTGGCAACATTTACTACTCTTCTCAAGACTCTTCTGTATTAAGCCACTGCTGCTGGACCTCCTTACTCCTGTCAGAACTCTCAGCTCCACTCTGAACCACTGCTGAAATCATTATGTGAAGACTGCAGAGAAAGCCTTCCTCTTCATGTGGAGCTTTTATGCTTCCATTCTTACCTCAATCAAGATTAACTTTGTTGCCTTTATAATTGCTTTTCTGTACCCTCACTTTGCCTTTGTACATTATTGCACAAGACCTTCATAGTGGAAAATAAAACACTTTGTTGCTCTTCACTAAAAACAAGTATAAGAAAACAGGAGTTTTTGGAAGCAGTTGTATCACTGGTATAAAATACTTACACGTTATCAGTACAAAGGAAAAAAAAAAAAACACCCAAACAACTGAATATAAGAAGCTCAAATAACCAGTGAAGTAAAATGGGTGAGAAGATGAACTGAAAAAGAATTCTGGGAGACAAATTAGGAAGACATTCAAGGCAAGAAAGAAGTGTGTTAATAGAGAAGTAAAGTTTTTGCATCTCAAGCAAAAAGGGAAAAGGTTGTGCAGTAACAGCAGACTGGACAAAAGAAGATAAAGAAAGGCTAAATACTACTTCTGGAGGTGCAGTCCTATCTCACAAAAAATCCACAGAGGTTTAATAAGATGCATCCTCACCCCTCCAGCCCTGTAGACCCCAAAAGAAATTAGCATTAGCAGCCTAAATCTTGATATGTACACAAAATTCATGAAACACTGATCTATTTCTCTCCCATTTGAGTATTTTCTTCTTCCACATGAACAGTATTATTTTTTAGAAGAATTATTTGCCATTCACAACAAGACAGCTTTCCTTGATGCGGAATGAAAAAACTTAGGCATGAACAAAGCAGCTGCAAAACTCCATGCACACAGTTTGGTAGTCAGGAACAAATCTGTAGCACTTGCAGGAGTCCAATGCCTGCAAAGGTAGGTGGCTTAGCAAGAAGAACAAATTTTATGGGGCAGACTATGCATTTCAGATTGTCAGACTTCTGTTTAGCTTGCTGAGATCTGTGCTAAGTAGGGAAACTAGTGCTTCATCTCTGAGGCACATCGCAGTGCAACCACTATGTCCTGGCTGGATCTGGTTTTTATATATAACATATATTACAAAATAAATAGTTTTATTGTCTATGGCAATTATTACCTATCTGTACCTTAAAGTACTCATTTACTATACTTTTTCCAGTAAATTACGTCATTTTATCTAGTATTATGCCAGTGATACTGCACAGAGAATCCTTTCCATAAAGCTGCAACTGAAAATGTGCTATTTTCAGCACAAAAATAATTGCTGTTATGAATACAAAGCTGTCTAAAATAACTGCAGATTTGGCACTTATTCTGGGGTAAGTTAATTATGTTTCTTTTGTTGTCCTTTTTAGGGGAGGGGGGAGGCTATACTTAATTTATTTATTTATTTATTTATTTATTTATTTTGAGTGTACCCCTTCTTCTATCACACCTTATTCATCTCTTATGTCAGCACAGAAAACTCTCATTTGCTGAATGCTAAAATGAATCTTGAGCACGTGAGTACACTTAGCAGGACTGTGTTTTGACATAACTAATTCTGCCTCTGAGGAATAATAACTAGTGGTAATAAATGACTACACAGGCTTTTAAAAGCTGTATTATTGCTTATTCGTCTTGAAACAAAAGACATGTATACATAGCAGTATGAAGCAGCAGTATACATAGCAGTATTTTATGTATAGCGGTATGAAAACATTCACAGATATTTTTCAAGTGACGTAAGCATCCTGCTTATCTCAAATCTCAACCATCCCTGATAACAACTAAGAGGCAGGTTGCCTTGAACAGTGAACTCTTCTCCCACCCAAAAGTTCATCATTACAAAATACTGTCTTTTAGCTGCTGGCTATGAAAAAGTGACTTAACTTTCACAAGTTGTTTTTGTGGGTTTTTTTTGAAAGGTACTTAGCACGGTCATTTTAATACTATGTAATAATACTGACATTGACCACAAGAAGTAACAAAAAAATACTTAGAAATAGTTAAGCCTTCATCAAACTCATTTCAGTGGGCTAACCTCATATTCTTTCAGCGGCCACAGCTTCTGCTGAGCTTAGGTTAGACGTTTTTGTTACCCAATGCCTGCACATTTCTTACTGTAGTTAACATTTTAAAAATTCCTTTTAAAAAATATTGTATGGAATATTGTAATAGCTATATAATTTCAGGTCATCAGAAGTATGCTACTGTTCAACATTCAGACTGAACTGATGGATGAGTCACGAGTAGAAGCTGGGCTTGATTCCTGAAAGCTAATTAGCAATGCTGGACTTCCATACAGACTGCTATGCCTTCCACTGCAACTTAAATACAACTTAAAAACAAATAGAAACAGTATCAGAACAGTAACCCTAGGTGAAAGAATTATAAAGACTAATTGGAAAATTGGGCAAAAAGCATGGGATAAGGAACACTTCTGTACATTTCCAAACAAGGATTCAGCATTACATTAGTCTTTGCAACTCTGAGGAAACTGACTGCAGAGTGCTGCACTTTCCTCATGGACACAACTCATCCTAATCACGAACTTCACAAGATTTTTCAAATAAGCCACTAAAATGCATACACCTCTGGGTTTCAGTATAGCAATAAAACAAAACATTTGAGGAAATATTTCAGAAAGCATGTAACATGTAAAGTCACATAATTTAAAGTGCATGAAAGAGACATAAAAATCCCCCAAAATAAAAACAGCAAAAACATACAGATTACTATCCAAAACATTCTTCAAAATGCCACACAAAAAGTAATTGCTAGTAACAAGGCAGGTTCCAAAGTCTCATTCAAGGTATGGTATATCCAGTAAACCACTAGCCCCATACTGGCATACTGACTTGATGCCTGATCCAGCTACTTAGTCACCCACTGCTCTGGTCGGCACCATGAGGTTTTTCTTGGATAGCTTCCAGCGGCACACCAACCAACTCTATCCTGTTTATCTTGAGGCCTGACCAACAAGAAACACAAATTCCTATACTACTTATGTTTCAAGCATGAAAATGACATACAAAATGAAGTATGAATTGGGCAAATATTAAGCTAAAATGAATAGTGTCATTTTCAAATTCATATACATACGATAATCAAGAGTTAAAATGTTCAATTCCCATTGCGATAAATTAAGAACAAAGATTATTTTCCAATGCGTGTAAAATATGCAAGTATGACTACTATTTAGTTGAATAAACTTTATTTGCTTTGGAATAATTTAATAACATCTTTCTCCTTGTAACTAAAATCCATGCATACTCTAAAAGAGCTCTTTATTTTAAAAGAATCATTATGCTAAACTCATCAATTCTAAAACATTTTTAGTTTTTAGTAAAGAAAACAATTGTAAACAGAGAGCTTTTGTAAGGTAGATAGCTATTACAAAGTTCACTTAGAAAATCAATATAGCATTTTAGCTGGAATTTGCTCATTAAACACCCACAGCTCTAATGCAAATTATGATGGAATGAATAAAGCAAATACATATGCTTCTTTCTTTTTATTAAATGTAAAATCTACTGTTAATTGCATCTGGTATGTCATATAAACTTTTCTCCTTAACTATTAAATGGAAGCTTTTACAAAAGTCATTAGAGATTCTCTTTCTTTGACTTGTATAAATTTCAATATTTGTTCAGTAAAGGTTCACAGCAGTTAAATTACATTAACAAATATTATTAGCTACTATGTAAGCCAACTAAGTAAAATACTTATATTGCAGGTAAAACAAATCAATGGGTGTTTACAATAATATTTGGATATGTCCATTTTTAAACAAGCTTATCAAATATCATGTAATTCTTAGTCAAATGAGAGAGACTCAAAGTAGATATTTTCTTCCCAAATACTCAAATTTGTTTAGTAAGCTAATTGTTTTCTAATATGGGCAAAAGTAAATATGAAGAAGATGAACCATACAGAGTATGAGTTTATTGAGTCAAAGCAGTGTACATATTTTCTTAGTTGAACCTGATTCTTTGGCAAACCTGCCTTCTACACTTTTTAAGCTACCTTTAAAACACAGCAGGAGCGAGAAGGCATGTTGGAAATCATTCTAATTTGAACAGTGGTTCACATTTTCCAAACAACAAATCTCTGGGAGAAAAGAGGGAAGCTCAGTCCCCAGGAAAAAATTTAAGATGCACAAGGCATCTCAAATATTCAAGAATTTCTGGAAATAATCATAAGTAACTATGCCAAATGTTTTGCTGTATGATCCTAATTCTGTCTAATACAGGCATATATCTCTAAGATGGGAGTGAGGGTTGAATTCACCAGAAAACTGAAGCAAAACACTATTTTGTTTTCCACCATTTAAGGACACATATTATTCTAAAAAAAAAGTAGAAACATGAAGCTTACTCGGCCAAATAACGTTTTGAATTCAAGATTTCTGTAATAAGCTTCTTGTTTATCCTTCTCTGTTGTTTTCATTCAATAACTGTCAGTTGAAATTTATTGTGCAGAGACATTTAAATGAAGCTTTTTAGGGATTTTTGTCACTGTGCTTTCACTTTGGATTTCTGAAGAGCAGTTAGATAATGTGAGGAATTAGAGAAGTAAAGTAGGGTGAAATGGAGTACAATAAATACTTGCATTTTCGTTTTTTACAAGCCAACCCATTTTTATCTTACATTACCTGGTGTCTGTCTATCTAATCACAGAAGGACCTGGAAATATCCTTGCCATTGCTAGATGGGCCAATATTATTACATTTTATTTAACCACATAGATATATGCTTGGTCATCTTATAAAAATACAAATGTACGTATTTTTTATCCAGTCAATTTAGAAATTAAAACCCTCTTAGACTTCTTTTTCTACTAGGTTTAATGACTGTGCTCACAATTCTTAAATAAGAAGTCATTCTTATCATAGGCAAATAAACTGAAAAACCCATTTACTGCATTGCTGTGAAAGCCTTTAAAATGTGTCACTAATTGGTCTGTGCATACATGTTGCAAAATGCGGATAATCCCTAGAAACGTTCAAAGCCTAAGGCCCTGACGCTGTTCTCATTTAGGTTAATGGCAAACTATCACGAGCTCTGGGGCTGACTGTTGACTTAAAAACAGTGCTGAAATGTTCTATTATGAAACAGACAACTTAAGTTGCTTGCTGTCGTTTTCTGAAAACCACTATTCATTTACCTTCAGTTATAATCTATAATTGACAAAATAAAAGCAAAATAGTGATAAGATGATCACAGGAAAACTGAGTAGGGGTTTTCACTGGTCTATACCAGGAATTATAGACTACAAGTCGTTTACACCTAAATGTGACTGTATAGATAAAGCAATCTGAACAAACACTGATAGAACACACTGACTTCTTTATTGCTTTGTGTTTGTTGTACGTATTTAGTGCACAGCATTCATTTGCTCCTACATTTCCAATGATATAAACACAGAGTTCTTAATAAAAGGCTAAAGTTGCTTAGTGGCAGCTCTGTATAGAGTTTTCTTTGTGTACTCAGATCCTAGTTCAATTAAAAAAAAAAAATAAAGTGGGTAAAGAATAGGAGGGAGTATTATACACAGACCCCAAGGCAGTTCTTGTGAAAGGCAATCCTTGTACAATACTTAAGCCTCTGCTTCTAGTACACTAAACACAGCTGACTTCAAAACTCAAACAATAATGCTGTTAAACTTTTTTTTTTTTTTTTTTTTTCCAGTGAATGAATGCTGATGCCTGAATATCTACTTCAGGGGGAAAAAGATAAATATTGCAATGAAGTTTGCAAGTTATGATTTGAAAGGTTAAATAAGAGTTTCTGTAATGCCCCAAGAAATAGAATATCTGCAGAACTTTATATTCATGAACAAACCCCAATTCTTTATGTTCATCTAGCACCATGCAGTGGGGAACAGAGAAGGGGCGAGACTAAGCACTGGCTTGCTTTTTACAAAAAAAAACTTGACACCATCAATAGCTTGCTTAATAGTTTATACTTTTAACATATTACCTTATTTTATATTGCCAAAGAGCTGCATGCTACTTTTTTTTCAACAGTTGATAATTCTGAGAATTTGAAGCTAAAATTAAATTGTTTCAAATTAAGCTCCCCAAAATTGAGATATTGTCACTTGCAACACTCCTATCTTGTAGTTGAATTTTTCTTTTTCTTTTTCTTTTTTTTTTTCCTGTCCTTTAGCTAAATAGACCTTCCCATATAGAGAATTCAAATCATACAGCTAGTTTCAAAATTCCCTTGTATATCAGCAAATATTTTGAAAAAAATACTCAAGAAGTAACTGCATAAGGAGGCATGAATAGAACAACAACAAAGCTCAGAATCATATAAATACATATAAAAATGAATTATGCACTAAAAATGAGTAAGGGAAGTGCATGCATTACCTACTTAAATTGTAAAATGCCACTCATTTTTAGGTTTATAAACACAGGGGTTGGGGAACTACTGAGTTCTTTTGGCTAAAGCCCAATATTGGCCTTATTTCACTTTAATTGGAAGAGGATCTTGAATTCATCTTCTCCATGAGCTATCGGGAACTTGGATTTCTGTTTGTACCAAAGGTTAATAAGAAATGTGTCTGCAAAAGTCAAACAGCATTAAATACCAAAAACTGATTATTATTCTGCAGGAGTTGTTCTTCCACTCATAATCTCTCCATGCTCCAGCCTTCCACGGCTAATCTTTAATGGATGACATGCAAGAAAGAAAAATAACATCTAAAAAGGGACTCTAAATTGAGCTTTGAAGAAATGGAAAATGCTTCTGTGCTGGAAGTTATCGCCACCCAAAGTTTATTACTAGCAAGATTACTTACTTCCTCTTACTTTATGGGATACTATATCAAACTTGAAGATAATAGTCATTTGGATATTTGTTTTCATTTTTACTATTAAAACTATTACTATTGCACATTCATTCAGTAAATATTCTTAAAGCTAAATCATGAAACACTAAATAACATCCATGAACATTCCCACAACAGATTCAAGAATTCCAAAATATCACAAATGTTAATTCCCTGTATTTTCGTACAAACTGATTTCTTTCTGCTGTGCTGACTCTGATTAAGAATAGTATTAGATCCTGGTAACATTACAATCAGATATTGCTAAAAGAGTAAGCAAAGAAATAAACAAAAAAAATAGCCCCTTGCTACAGAAAGACTTGATGTTTCTGATCATATTTTCCTTCAGGATTATTCTTAATCCCAGTACACAAGAGCGTGATAGGAACATGAAAAAAAAAAATCCAAGAGAGCCAAGGCTCTGCTGCCAACTACAGTCTGTCTTCTTGAGGTGAGGTACAGTAGAAATAGCTGTCAGAAGTTCAGGGCTTAGATAGCTTTCTGAGACTATAGATGCTACCATTGTACTCGACAAGCAGCTCTTTCCTCTAAAAATTTCTATATACGCCCTGTATAATTCTTGTTAGGTAAAAATGAAGTCATCTACTATATCTGTTCAAAGTGAGATCTATTCTCTCTGCTGGCTGTTTTGTAGACTTTGTAACACCTCCAACCTTACCTTCCAGTCTGTCCTCAGAATATGTGTGCTCCTCCTCCCTTTGCCCTCCCACAGAGGGCACTCATACCCTTTTCTGTTCAACAAACAAAAGTTCCGTAGTCCAATATTTCACTATATCCTTTTCTGTTCTTCATGACCACTTCACATTTGGTGTTGCCTTTTTTCTTTTACATTTTCCTAGTACTTTCCTTTATAAAGTGCTCTTCCCTTGATTTTTGCAGCATTGCCTCCTCTCTTTTTCTACTCTTCAAGATAGGTAGGGAAACTAATCGTACCTTCTGGCAATGTCTCATATGAGAGGAAATCTAACAGGCTAGTGAAGAAACAGTAGTAATTTGTGGCAAATATGACCACCAGAAATAACAGCCTCTAATGGTCAAGTGTCTGCAATCAGAACTTGGAATCCCCTCATGAATTATCCCACAGTCTAGAAAAAATCCCCTCATAACATCCCCAGTCTAGAAAAATCTTAAAATAAAAATCTTCTGAAAATAAGCCATTTATTGCACATGATAAACATTCTCTTCCACCATGCACCTCCTTCTGCATTTATTATTCACTTTTTTATTCTCTCACAAACCATCTCACAAATTTGCACTTCTCCTCTTTACGTTTTTCTCTGAACAAAGTAAAAATCACAAAATGACAAGCTTTAGGTTATTTGCTTCTGAAGATCATTGTAGTAAAATTTTAAGATGGCCTTTGTCTTCAGCTTTTCTGTTTTTGCCAAAGGGCCTGTTTCAGTAAAAGCCATCAATGAGAGAGTTCCATTTAAAAATAGAATTGTAATATTCCTCAAAGTAGATAACATTTTATGGTGTACCTTTCTGATGTTTTTTACAGTATAATTTTGTGGAGTCATTTTCTTATCATAAAGTCAGTATAAAGTAATAATAAAAATGCAAACACCCATATTTACAAGCTTCACTCTACCATGTGTTACACGCTGTGGTAATTAAACATTAACTAGTAACATGAAATCTCAGCAGCACGTGTTCTCCTTTCTACAAAGGACTTAAAACAAGGGAAAAAAGTTTTTCCTGAAACACACTGAGCCTTTATTAGGTTCTACTTGTCCATTAGAACTCTCCCCAAGGTTTCTACGACAGACACGTATAGACCTCTACAACGATGCATACAGACCTCCATAAATTCAATTTAGTTCACATCATTCCAGATTTCAAAATGTTTATTCAAACTCAGGAAGAGTCTTAGAACAGTAAAATGGGAAGCAAAAATGATAGACATTAACAAGGCTACTACTCCTACTTTTTTTTTTTTCTTTTTCCAAACAGCTTAAGTACTAAGTACTAAGGCTCTTAGCCCCTCTCACTGCATTTAAAGAATTTTATACTTCCTGAACCAGTGTAAGGAGCAAAAAGGTTATCTTTTTAAAAGACAATCCTTATTACTCATTGCAGCTCTCGCTAAAATTTGGCATCTCTTCTTTTTTTAATTGTAATAACTATGATAATTATTCTATCAATATACCTGCCATACTGTTTTAGAGGGAACATCAAGCTTAGGACATAATTAGAAAGTTTAAACAGTAATGCAGGAGAAAACAATTTACTAACGAACATTTCAATTGTTTCCATAACAGGGAGACTAAATAGCATTTTGACAGTCATATATTCATTTCCAGGTTTTAACGAGGCTTTAACACCTATATCAAATAGAGTATTTATGTGTTACAGGTGCACAGAGGTAAAACACTGTGCAAACATCCAAGAACAAACACAAAACTTGGAATTCAACCCAAACAATTTGCATTAGCATTTGGCTGATGGATGCAACTATGATATGCAGTGCAACCTTCTTTTGTCTTGTGAAAATACATAGAACAAGATTATTTAGGGTGATAGAAGAGCAAAATTCTGCCTGTATTTCACCTAAACTTGACTTCTAATCTTCTACTTTCTGCTTTCTCATCCTCTACCACAGAAAATTTAGCAGTTTTCTCCTACATGTAATATGCACAGACTAACTTACTCTCAGGAGTTTCATGTTAATTGTAAAGTCAGCCACCCATTTTTTCAGTTTATTTTCATTGCTGTTTTCCTAGTTACTCCTTACTCTAGTACCGATATTTTGGGGACAGGTATTATTACTATCAATATTATTTGAATATTTGTCCTCCACAAGGACACAACTTTACCTAGCTTACACTGTATTTATGAACAAATAGTATGATTAATTTAGAAAAGTACTCTCATTAATTTATTTGAAGCACCTGGAGGAAAACCTCATAGAATATTTCATCCACTGAGTACAAGATACACATTGTCACTTTTCAATAATAATAAAAATGCTCACCTTCATTACTTTAGAAATTTCTGAAACCACAGAATGCCAACTGCTTCCAGTCTTGTGTGTATACCAAAGGATGATTAACAAATATAAGCATGCATCCACTCTTAACAATAAACTTAAAAACCTTTCATTTTGGCTATTTGTGTAAGTCTCTTTCACTGAAGACATAACATAATCAGACAAAAATTCATTAACTGCCAGAAGAACACATATTTTCAAGAAAATTGCAGGTATCTAGCTGAGGTGAATGTGCGACTACCTTCACAAACTGGGAGAGGGGTAGTATTGCTCTGAATGCGCTAAAACAATAAGTGGTATTTGAACTGCTGGTTGAAAGGTAGAGGCACTGGTAATCATTATTTCCCCTTGTTTGTTCAGGACCTTCGAACAAAACAAACAACCTTTTTGTGATTGGATTGACATGGTGTTAACAATGCATTTAATGCCCAAATCAGTATGAATACAGGTAAAGCTCCTGCTAATACCAGTACCAGGATGTTAAAGCCACCTATTTTCTAAGCAACTCTAAACAGCCACACACGCACAAAAAAAAAAAAAAAAAAAAAAAAAAAAGTCAAATCTTCCCTCCTTTAGCAAATAAAGCTAACACTCACTAGGCCACGTCATATAGCAACCGCGGGTATTGTATGAGCCATATAGCCAACTTGCCTACCATACCTGCAATCTTTTCTGCAATCTTAGCTTCTGTAGCTCTCTCTTGCAGTTCTAAATCCAGTTTTATTGTCTTCAACTCCTTGTCCTTTTCCAACACCTCATCTTGAAGCTGAATTGAACAAGCGTAACAAAATATTAAATTGCAGTCTTCTTATCCCCAAAATACAAATATTGGTAATACCACAGAAATTCAATTTATTATATTTATTTATTTAAAGGACAATTTTATTTATTTAAGATCAGTTGTCTTATCTTGCTCTTTGAGAAAAGCAGCAATGTGTATGCCATTGTTTTCATTTGGGAATCCCCTCTTCCGATAACACTGTCTGTGGTCCTTCTTGCTAAGGAAGTTCAGTTACATGGAATATGATGTAGGTGGTGACTGCATGAGTAGCCTATTTCCCATCAAGAGTACTGACACAATTTATGTCTGACGAACTGTAAATGTATAATTTTCCATGTGCATCACCTGATAGAAAACTGATATTCTTTTACATGCTGAGGTCTTTCTTTTAATTGGGAATTCACTGGCTCTTCTTATGGAGAAATGTCTGAGCTTGCCATTGAATGGCCAATGCCATTTCACGTAATTACAGGATGGTTGAGGTTGGCAGGCCCTCTGGTTCCAACTGCTCCATCCCCTGCTCAAGCAAGGAAACCCTGAACAAGTTGCCCAACACCACATTCAGGCAGCTTTTGGAGATCTCCAAGGAAGACGTTTCACAGCCTCTAGGTAGCTTGTGCCAGCACTCAGCCATCCACATAGTAAAGAAGTGCTCCCTGATTAGACAGAACCTCCTGTGTTCCAGTTTGTTCTCACTGCCTCTTGTCCCAGCTCTGGGGAGCATTTAGTGGAAAGGTTATACATGTTTCTATTGTTTATGCAGATACGACTGCGTCTAATGGTAGCAACAACGCAGTGTGCAAGTAGGATGGAATTTTCCTCCCCTCAACATAGAGGCATCCAGGTTAGTTTGCTATATGGATCTGATGTACAGAAGTATGAGTTCCAGATTCTGTTCATGAAACACCGGCCTTAGTTTTGGTCCTTTTTTGCATTTAAAAGTTCAAAAACTTACAATGAACTGCTTGAGCCAACTCAAGTCAGAAAAGGAGTGTTTAATGAATTAGATCAGGTGTACTGCAGAGCCTAAGTTTCAGATTTTGAATTGTGTCGTGGTGTCATAATTTGAACCACTCTATTATAATAGAGAAGCTACAGTCCTGTCTTCATTATAACAAAAGTACAAGAGAAACAAGGGGTAGCAGAAGCAAAACATGCTCAAATGACATATATAAAATACACTGTCTGTTCTGATAACATTAATAGGATGCCAGTCATCACTATAAAGTGTTCTATTGCAAATAGCTCCACACATACTAAATATGTTTCATGTGGAGAATCCAGTCCACAAGCTTTTTCAAACCAAAGCAAACTTTTCCATTAGTGTCAGTGGGTTTTTTATCCATGATGCAGGAACTTATGTCACTGATTAAAAAGGTCAAAGACCAGGATGAAAGATTTTTTAATTCTGGAAAAGCAGTTGTTAACCAGGCACTAAGAATTCAAAATGACTATAAAGTCATTGTTTGAAGTGCTTAAATAAATAACAAAACTAAATTAGGAACAGTTTAAAATTTATGCTTTGTGAGACAACTGTAAAATAGTAAATTCTGTGATCTGAGCATCTAAATTGTACCTTTTTATTTTTGGCCCTTAGAGTGTCCAATTCTTTTAAGAGGAATGAAGTTTCTGTCTTTCCACCAAAACCTGTGGCATCTTCCCATGAAGATATAAATTCAGGAAGTATTTTCCCCCTTCTTTCTACAGCACTACTTATAGGAGAAAGAAAAAAAAAAAATTAATGCAAAGAACACCTCACCTGCTCAAAATGTATGCAAAAAGAAATTAACAAGATTTGTTAACTGTTACAAATATGTTCAGAAGCAGTAACCAGAACATCTTTCTGTCACATCTTAAACCTGCGAGTCTAAAAGAAAACTTGTAAGTATGGAAATCATAAGCAAATACGCTACAGTGCTAATGCATAAAACTGATGAATATAAAGTGGCTATAAGCAGAAAATGCTTATGAGAAACAAATATTAACATGGAAAAACAAAGCAGTGAAACATTTGGGGATTAAATTGATATACAGATTAAAAGAAACCAAATTCTTCAGGATGGACGATTTCACATGAAATTAGAAGACAAGATCAAGGAGTTTGTATTGCAGAAAACTATGAAATTATAGGGCTAATCTAAATATTATATTTGATGGCAAGAATTCCAGTTTTAAGATTACTTTTCTTTAGCCAGAGACAGCAAAAAATGAGAGAAGATTCAATTAAGTATTTTTGTTAGAAAGAACAATGGATTTAGCTGTTGAAGCCTTGTAACAAATTATCTTTCAATCAATAGGTAGACTCTCTGCTGTGCTGACAACAAACATAAAATCCCAAACTGACTATAGCATGAATTTTTCACTATTTGTAAATTACATTAAAATGCAAACTTCAGAAACAGCATACAAAGATGGCAGGAAAAAAAATCTGTCTTGAGACTACAATACAACTCCCTGGTTATCCCAACAGTTACAGATAACCCAGATCTCACTTCCAGGATGGGAGCAAAATAGATTCATGGATTGGAAGGGGCTATCAGTCACAAAAAATAGCCACAGAAAATCTGTACCTCTGGAACTCCCATTTATACTGTATACATTAATTTTTTTATGTCACTTGCATGCATAATACCCATCCTAGAAAGAAAAGGTATCTACAGCTCCAAAGAGTCATCCACTTAAATAATCACTTGTTTGAACTCAGCTACCTTTTCTTCATCCATCTTCCATTGGATTTCTTTTCTCTGTGATTTTTTTAAGAAGAAATTTAAGATCTGTACTCTGCAGGTAAAGTACAATGCACCCAAAGCACTTTAAACAGAGACAGTAGGGAGATTCACATGAAAAAAAAACCAACCACAAAACTTGGTTAGTGTATTACACTAACTTAAATGAGGTGGAAGTGTGCTTAAGCTGCTGTGTGCACTTTCAAGATTCTTCAAAATTATTTAATTGCTTTGCTAGATGTAGTTAATTTTCCTTTCATTCAGTATTGTTTTGGATTGCAAGTGATAAATGCCTCTGGAGACTATTAGCTAGCCATTACAAACATGAAGCCTTTTTGGTGCATTTTCCATGTTCAGGAAATGCATCTCATTAACAACTATGAACATACCTCATCACCATATTTTAGTCCCTGCCTCAGTTTTCTCATCCAGATGTCTAACAGAAAACTTGATAAGTCACTTTGATGGCATACTAAGACAAACATCTATGGTGCAAATTAACACTGACTCAGTATTTCCTGGGTCTATTCGTATGAAGACATTTTCTCACCATATATTCTAATTGCAAGTTATTTGGGGAAGGACAGGTTTTGTGCAATTTATACAGTACCTATCACAATGAGGTCTTGGTCTATAGCTTTGTGGTCCTACACACAGGTAAGATGGCTCAACATGCTGACTGCTGTGGGAGGTTAATTTCAATGTTTAAGACCAGTTTGACTGCCAGTGTAAGTGGCACTGGGGAGTAGGAGAGTAGGAACAATAGACTTTGACTGACTCTGTGCTGGGGTTTACTTAAGCATTCAAATACCTTTGGTTTTTAGAGCAGGGTGCATTGTCCAAACAGCACATCTCAGGCTTTATGCAAATAAATAAAAGCAACAAGCGAGATGGAAAAGTACTATGGACTAATTTTAGTTCAGTGGATCTCCATTGGATCATACTGAAGATAGGAAAAACAAGTGCAGAATCTGCCACTAAGCAGATGGAGAGCTAGAACAGACTTGCATATTCAAAATTATTTTACAGGGCTCTGCAGAACTGATCTTATTTTCAAAAGCAGTTCTGTACCTATTTAAGACTTAGGATTCAGACTATGTCACTCAAAACGTAAAATTCCATGGTCAGTTAGTTGTGCCTACCTATCATAGAATCACAGAATCATAGAATTGCTCAGGTTGGAAAAGACCTTAAAGATCATCGAGTCCAACCACAACCTAACTCTAACAACCTTCTGTTAAATCATGTCCCTAAGTACCACGTCCAAATGGTTTTTAAACACATCCAGGGATGGTGACTCAGCCACCTCCCTGGAGAACCTATTCCAGCACCCAACAAGCTTTTCAGTAAAGAAGCTTTTCCTGATATCCAACCTAAACTTGTGCAACTTGAGGCCATTTCCCCTTGTCCTGTCACCTGTCACCAGTGAGAAGAGACCAGCCCCACTCTTGCTGTAAGCACATTTCATATATTGGAAGAAAGCAATAAGGTCTTCCCTCAGCCTCCTTTTCCCCAGACTAAACAGCTGCAGTTCCTTCAGTCACTCCTTGTAGGGCATATTCTCCAAGCCCTTCACAAGCCTTGTTGCCCTTCTTTGGATCTGCTCATCATAGAATGGCTTGGGTTGGAAGGGACCCCAAGGATCATCAAGTTCCAACCCCATGCCACAGACAGTGCCGCCAACCTCCAGATCTGGTACTAGACCAGGCTGCCCAGCGCTCCATCCAACCTGATCTTGAACACCTCCAGGGATGGAGCATACACAACCTCTCTGGGCAGCCTGTTCCAGCACCTCACCACTGTTTCCGTAAAGAACTTATCCCTGAAATCCAATCAAAACTCTCCCTCCTTGAGCTTAAAATATATTACATACATATTTTTAGTATACACATTGTAGGGCAGGCATTATATCACATATAGCACGCGTGTGTTTCTTAAGATTGCAATATAGGGCCATAGCTTAGAACAAAAGTTAATGACAGAATAGAATCTTCAGATTTTGTATTACACTCTTCAACCATATTTGTCCTTCTCCAGATTCCTGTCACAGACCCTGCCTACAAAGTGTTACAACTCCTCATCTTTAGTCTTCCAACTTCACCTAGATTTCACCCTGATTTGTTCTTCCTTCCTAGCTTATGCCATCTAATTGCCTAATCAGCCATCGTACTTAAAGTACATTTATGGTGTAAAGCCACAAGTACTACTAGATTTTAGATCACCCTTTCTAAATCTTACAATATGCATTTTTTAAATTATCTGAAGAGATAACAATTAATTGAAGTATCTACAGTGTGCAGATAAGCCACTGCCATGATCATATTTCTTTATAAGTGCTGGAGGAGACAGTGGTAAAATGCTGCATTCCACCAGGAGAGGAGGACAGACACGGTGGTCACAGTTATGTGTATAAGCTCTAAACAAGTAAACAGCACTTAGACAAATCAGTTTTCCTAGTCTAAGTAAAAAGTAGATTTACTGATTCTCAGCTTCCCTGATATTATAAAAAAAAAAAATAGCTACACTGTCTGCATTATGAGCCTTGGAAAAAAACCAACAACATATTTTGAGATATTTCTGTACCTTGATTCTTCAGGACTGGAACTGAACTGAGCACGCATATGTGGAGGCCTTCCTTGACTGGTTACCGACAAATCAGAAAGTTTCAGTGCTTCATCTTCTGCTTGGATGAAAAAATCCGTTTTTTTGGAGGAGATTGGATGAAACTGAAATTCTGCACAGAAGTCTTCTCTTTTCTGTCCCAGGATGCGGGTTTCTAATTGGAAACAGATGTGAATGTTTTTTGTTTTTTTTTTTTTTTTATTTGGAGAAAAAAGCACACATTTTTTTATCACTAAAAAATGGTTTGCTACATTGTTATTTGTAGCAAAAGGGAGAAAGTACTCTATTTTCCCATCAACACCTTCTTCATTCCACTAAGGAATGAGCACTATGCTGCTTTCAAGCACTGATGTAGGAGTTACTACCTACTTACTGGATTTTTTCCCATACAGTCCTGAAAAATTCACCACCATTTCCCAATCCTTCTTCCCCTTCAATGACTGCTTAAAATGGCCTTGCAAATCATCCACCTGTCTTTTTGGAAAAAATAATCTCTATTCTAGTGAGGCATGATGAATTTCCACTCTAAACAAGTGGATTTTCAGATTGTGAACTAGTTTTACTTACACTGAGATCTTTTTCAAATGCATTTCGGTTACAAAAGGAGTATTAACAAGTTGTAATTAGCAACAATTTAAGGTCTCAGTGGTCACTCCCAGAATGTGTAACCTAGAAGCTCATACAACTAAATATCTCAGAGAATGCAAAGCACAAATTGCGTCAAAGGGAAAAGTCATCTGATTCTAATGTTGAGTATTATAAGCAGTTCTCCTAAGCCTGGCTACTAGATATTTTTAGGACATATTTCTGATATCAAGGTATTTAAATAAAAGAAGGATCTACATACCAAGAATATTCTTTCATAATGGAAGAACAAGTTTTAATTATAGAACTATATTAAAAAATGATCAGGAAGACATATAAAAAACCTGAAAATGGAAAAGAAAAAAAAAAAAAAAGGTATTTTTCACAAGTAGAGAACACACAATGAAGCTTTTGCTTATTTAATAAAGTTAGCATTTCCAGTTATTTTGGATAAATTGTACTTTAAATATTCTTTCATCCAACTTATTACTTTCACCTCAAAACAAACCAACAAAACAAAACAGATTCATAAAAAATAATAAGAAACTGACATCTACAAATTGCCTGAAAATGTACATTAATCAGCACCAAGGTGTCCTGCTGCACATAAAACAGAAAAGTAGAAATTCCAAGTGAAAATATACTAAAGCATGTCTGTAAAATCAGCTGCAAGAGATTCTTCTTTTTGTGAAGAAGGAAAGGCACAGACAATGGCACAGGCAACATCCTGAAAGCGCAAAGAGATGACTTCTTGTGGATTGGCTGGAGATGGTTTAAGTCCATACAAAAAGCTGTGCATTACCAACTTGTAGAGAAATTTTCATACATGCAGCTCATCCATATTCTCTTTATCTACAAGTTCTCTTGAATCCACTCTCACCATTCCTCTAAACTACAACCACTGATTTTCATACTAGAGAAACAACAGACAGTGCAGCGGAATCCTTGTTTCTGAGTAGTAACAGGCATGAGAGGATCATAACCTGATAAGACACTAATTAACAAATGTAATCTACTGCTTCCAGTACTGTGATTGAAATGTATTCCTCGTATCAGATCCTTTTGCAGCTAATGCTAAAACTGAACGTAGCCACCCGGATTCTGAGCAAATGTACACTGTTCACTGGCTCAGAATCCTGTAGGCTTGTGAGCAGAGATTCCTACATTTTAAAATCGCATTCAAACTCTCATTCCTCCTTACTGCACATAGAGTGAATTATGCCTAAAGAAACAGGAATTAGGAAATCAACTGCTAAGAAATTATCCCAACATATGAACAACTAAATTTTGAATTCTCTCTAATTAATACTGCATGAAAAACAATGTAGTCTGAATTTTAATACTTGCAAAGCCTCTTATGGGAGGCATAAACTTGGTAGTGTTTCTCATTTGATTTTCAATATAAAGAACTGCCAGTCAAGCACGTCATCCTGTCCACTTCTTCCATTTCAGACACAGTGAATATGTATGTATGTATATATATATACACACACGTATATATATTTATACATAAATATTGCAAATTACGCTCTCACCCTCTGAAGGAGGGGTGCAATGCTTCAGTTGCCTTAACAACCTTTTCTCTCTTTCTTCTTTGGGCATCAACATTTTCACCAAGGCTGTCATCCCTGTTGGAGGCTGTCCCTCTGGTCTCAGGTGGGTGGGATTCCCAATGGTAGATCTTACCAGTAAAGACTGAGATGAAGAAGACATTAAATAACATGGTCCTTTGTCCACCGCCTCTGCTACATTTAAGCAGTGGGGCAACATTTCCGCACTGTTCCTTTTGCATGTTCTACATCTGTAGAATCCTTTTTAGTTCTCATCTGTTTTAAGATTAAATTCCAGATGGGCTTTGGCTTTCCAAACCTCATCCCTGCACAAAGAATGTCTCTGTATTCTTCCTGTTTCCACATCTTCTATGCCTTCATTTTATGCCTGAGTTTAGTCAGGAGCAAAAGGCATTTGGCTGCCTTTGCTTGATTTCCTGCTTTTCAGGATAGACCATTTCTTAGCTTGGGGTTCGCAATTCTTGAATACCAGTGAGCTCCCCTGAATACTTCATCGCTCCAGGACTGAATCCTATATAGTTCTTCCAAACAGATCACAGAGGAGTATCAACTCTCCTGAAGCCCAAGGCTGAGGTTCTGCTTCTGCCCTGTACCCTTCTCTCAGGATACAGAACTCTACCATTTCATAACAACCACAGCCAAAGCTGCCTCCTACTCTGACATATCCAACCAGTACTTCCTTGTTTCTAAGTACTGGGTCCAAAAAAGCACCCATCATTGTTGGCTCAGCAACCACTTTCTTCGGTAGTTGTCAACAAAGGACTCCAGAAATCTTCTACACTGTGTCCTGCTATGTTGACCTTCCAGTGGATTACCAGCATCACTGAAGTCCCCTATGAGGACCACAGCCTGTGAACATAAGGCTGCTGCTGCTTCTTATCTGCAGGAGGAGGTAAATATCTGCAGATTAATTCCTGATTAAATCATGGGCCAAATTTATGATTGGGATACTTCATGTGTCCTTTCATTTGTAAATGAAACCATATGGAAACAAGAAAAGAATTTAGCCTGGGACTAGACCTGTTTTGGCATTTATTACTGCTAATGTTGCTTCTTTAAGCAGTTTATATTTGCTACATACTTTTCCATCCAGATTCAACTCCCTCAAGTGCCTGGGTAAGACTAAGCACCATATAGCAAACCTATAAGTGGCATTCCTGGAAATATCAATGAGACACTTATGAACTCTTCCCCTCTATCTTTTCCCCTGTTAGCACTGTAAAAGAGAACAAGACAGCAGTCTTCTCCACTCAGAATCAGAAGCACTCTGCTCAAGGGCATTAAGGTTAGAAGTTGTTTCACTTGTTTAATAAAGTTGCAATTATTGTGGTGGTTTTTTGTGTTGTTTTTTGTTGTTGTTGTTGTTGTTGACTTGCTAAATCTGTCATTAGAATGAATTGAGGAAGGCATTTTGAACATTGTCAGATCAATGAGAACAGTAAATTTTTTATTTCTAAAAATACTTCTCCATTTAGTCCATGACACTGCTCCCCACCCCAAGTAATTTAGGCCTTGGTAAGTGGTAGATTCTTGTCTTCCCTTTAAACCAAGTAGCAATGTTAATCAATGCACCTCAGTGCTTTTCTTCCTGCCTCCTGCAAATTGTATTATGCACTAATTACCAATGCTGTGGAGACACACTGGGGAGTAAGTAGCATTTGCAATAATCAGGCTGCACAAAGAACACCAGAAAAAGCATACAACAGCCTTGAAATCTTCGGGAAAAAAATGGTGTAGTTTTCATTAAGTGGTATCACCACCATTGATTCTGGTTCTTGAGTACACTAAACAACTTATTTTCCATATAGGATAGAACAAGTTCAGTAGCACAGATTAATATTTCACTATAGGGAGAAGCTGAACAGCTGATCTTCTGTTTTATGTATTTATCTTGAATGAATAGCTCATTCACATTGAGGGAAAGAAAGGCAAATGTTAAGAAGAAGAAATATAAAAACACTAGAAATAAAGCTGGGAATTGATTGTGGGGGAAGTAGAGAAGATAATGTCGTCATAGCTTGAAATAGTAACTGTAGAACAGAATTTGATGTTGGCAACTGGAATTAGTTAAAAAGTCACAGTAAAAATATTAAACTTAAAGCAATTGGAAGGCAGCCACAATTTCTCAGAGCTTTTTCTCAGAAAGGGGGCACCAGAAGTAACAGAGGTGAAAGAGCATCAGAGAATCCTGTAGTATGGAAACCAATAATACAGAAAGAAACATTGAAGATGCAAGTGCACAGAAGGCAGAGTTTTGCCTTCACGGCCAATGAGGCAGCAGCCTCTTTTATCCAAAGCTGCTGAGATGCATTCATCATTCCACCATCTAGTGAAGCTGGATCCTTTCCTGTCAGTAATTTTTAGCACCCCACTATCCAAACTGCTCTGATCAGCTCAGAGATTTGCAGGGGGTTCTCTGAGGAACCGCAACAAAAGGATAAAACAGCAGCAACAACAACAATAAAAACCTAGAACACACACACAGCATTGCAGAATCTATGGTTGGCTGCAATCTGCCCTGCAGTGGATGATGGGGACACCAGAAGTCCCAAGACAGCTTCCAAGTATTTGTTTTAAGTCAGTCTGTAGCACAGGTATAGCACGTTCTTGTCTGTCTGCAAAAGACTGCATGAATAAACCCCTAATGGAATGGGAGTAAGAGACAGAATAGAAAAAGGAGTAAAACAGGGAAGGAAGAGAACATACACATTTTGGGGAAAAAAAAAAAATGCAGAACAAAACACTGTGCTATACTTGAAGAACTGACTACAACCCCAATGACTAAATCCCTCCAAAATTCACTTTTTAACAAACTAATAAGGACACGTACTCCCTCCCCCGTCCCCCTCTCTCCTGGGGCGTGGGTCTGTAGGTCCCCCCATCCTGTTAGTCATGGAACCAGGCTGAATTGTCCCATAAACCATTGACAGTTTGACACTGTCTCCTGGAGAAGCTGTCAGCCCGTGGCTTGGACAGATATGCTCTCTGCTGGGTAAAAGCACTGGCTGGATGGCCAGGCCCAGAGTGTGGTGGTGAGTGGAGTCACACCCAGCTGGTGACCAGCCATGAGTGACGTTTTCCAGGGGTTGGTACTGGGACCTGTCCTGTTCAATATTTTTATTGATGACCTGATGATGGGATTGAGTGCACCCTCAGTAAGTTCTCAGATGATACCAAGTGGAAGAAGTGTCAATCTGCCTGTGGGTAGGAAGGCCCTACAGAGGGATCTAGGTAAGCTGGATAGCTGGACTGAGGTCAGTGGGATGAAATTCAACAAGTCCAAGTCTTGTACTTTGGCCACAATAACCCCAGGCAACACTACAGGATTAGGACAGGGTGGCTGGAAAACTGTGTAGAGAAACACACCTGACGGAATTGGTTGACACTCAGTTGACCATGAGCAAGCAATGTGCCAGCAAGAAGGCCAATGACATCCTGGCTTATATTGGAAATAATGTTGGCACTGGTGAGGCCACACCTCAAGTACTGTGTACAGTTTTGGGTCCCTTGCTACAGGAAAGGGTGCTCAGAAAAGGCAACAAAGCTGGTGAATCGACTGGAGCACAAGTCTTATGAGGAGCACCTGAGGGAGCTGGAATTGTTTAGTCTCAAGAAGAGGAGGCTCAGGCAAGATCTTATTGCTCTCTACAACTACCTGAAAGGAGGTTATGGTGAGGTGGGAATCGGCCTCTTCTCCCATGTAACTAGTGACAGGACTAGAGGGTCCTTAGGTTGCACCAGGCGAGACTCAGGCTGTACGTTAGGAAATACTTCTCCAAGAGAGGGTCAGGCAGTGGAATGGGCAGCCCAGGGAGCTGGTGGAGTCACCATCCCTGGAAGAGTTTAATAAACATTTAGATGTTGTACTGAGGGACACAGTTTAGTGGGAAATACCAGTGATAAGTGAATGGTTGGATTGGATGATCTCAGAGGTCTTTTCCAACCTTGGTGATTCTATGATTCTATTCCGCAATCCTAACTTTTCCAGCTACGGTAATTAAATTAGTACTATGCCTGAATATTCATTCATGAGCTGAAAATGACAACTAAGTCTTTCTGACAAACGTTCATTCACTGAGCTGCTTAACTATGGCAACTTCTACCAAACAGAATGCTTGTGAAAGGCTCAGATAACTATTCACCTCATACTGAATGATTAAAAGGCATAAATCCTGAAAATGAGTGGGAAACACAAAACTAAAGGATTTTAAAGGTATAGATATGCAAGAAAAGAAATTGAGGTGGTTGGAGGAAATCCGATCCTATTGCTTGGTATAAGTGGAAAAAGAAGTTGGGTTAGGATTTGCGCACTTTCAGAGTGCCTGTCCTTCTCTTTTTCATTTCAGTTGAAGTTAACACAGACACAGCATGTATAATTAACATTCATATCCCAGAGAGTGTTCTATTATTTTTAACTTTCTCTCACAGTTTTATTTTTTCCAAAATCTGTGAGCTCGTATTCCCAAGAAAAGATGCAGTACTTATTTTAAGAAGAAAGTAATTCCTTTTTCTGGAAAACAATTACAAAAGCTCTGTACACAAAATTTAAGCTCAAGATACATTTGCTTGAAGAAATAAAAAGCCATAAGTAAAACAAACAAGCAAGTGCAGCTTTACTCACCTTTGGGTTTACTACAGATATACTTAAGATATAGCTACTTAGCCCCCTTCAGTATCACGTAGTCTACTGAGAACCATTAACTTTCAATTACAAATAAATCGGTGATATTTTATGACACACGCCCTACTGTTCAAAGAAGAAAACTGGACAACCTTTAAGATAGTTATTCAGTAGGACTCAAAGATCTCGCTAAATCACTTGTGCAGCAAGATACAACGGCAGTCACAGGAAACCTGATAACATCAAGACTGAGCTCTGAATAGTTTTGTAATATAAATCTAATTCCTCTTAATTTCTCAGTGCTCTGCCTTGCCAAAAATATCACATAAAGAAGTGCCAAGGCATTGGTGCTTATGAAGAGGAAATAGCCACAAAGACGCATTGTATGTTCAGTGTCCCAACAATTATCAAGTGAAAAGGATGGGGCAACTCTTACCAAGATAGAGTATGTGCTCTTACCGTAAGAAACAACTGACAGAAAAATATCTTGAGAAAATGTTGCTAAAAGGATACATAAGTACCATGACAGTCATTTTAGTATGAGCAAGACCGAAGCACACAAAAGCCATGGTGGAAGTAAAACTGCAGAAGTTTGTGTTGTATCACGGAGGCTGCTACTTCATTGGTGGCCCTTGCTCCATTCTCTTTAGAGACATGGAATTCTTTTTCTCTTCATCAGAGAGGCTTAATGCAGCTTGAATACTGCAAAATGCAGCTAATTTCAAATGGATTCTAAGAATAATTTATCATTTGTTCCTATTAATGGTAATGTTTACAGAACCAAAAGATTAAGAACAATTTGAAATAATCTTCCACATTCCTTTATGATGATGACCTTAAATCACATGACAGACTACAGTATTTCTACATTAGAAGAATGACATGCAGCGTACATATATAGAAACTTCTTGTAATTTCAGCAGAATACAGAAGAAATGAAACCACTTTTCACATTGACTATAGTTTTAATACAGAAAACGTGAACAATTAAGACTGTCAGTTAATCTTTTTAGAAGTCAGTCAGATTAATAAAACATTAAAACTGTAATGAATGATCATTGGTTACAAATACTTAAGCTGTATTTGGAATTAAAGCCTGCTGTATATCCCATAACATAAACACACAGAAAAAAGAGGCTTGAAAATACTTTTTTGTCAGCTATAATACAGACAAAAGTCAGAAGTTTAATGAATCATTTTTAATTCCTTAAAGGAATCTAAAGAGAACATTGAATTCATTCTGTGTTAGCAACTTAAGCAGTGGGGGACATTTTTGTTACTTTGAATGTTTCTTCATTCACCTGTACTTGCATGGAACACTGGAAACACCCTTCATAAAAAAAAAATAAATTGAGAAGGAGATTAAGAACAGTTGGAGTTATTCTGGCAAGGGCTAATTTTACAATTCTCTGAGGACTGATTATTTTTGTAATGAAGCTTCCCTTGCCTGTCTCTCATTAGGTCTTTTGCTCTCCTATTTTGCACCTAAGCAGCAATTGAAGAAAGTACAGTTAGAAAAGGTAGAAAAATGCTTCCAAGTCCTTAAAATGTGTGACCAACCATTATTTTGGTAGTCACTGCCATTAATCATGATGCTTTTATTAATGTGCAAATATCACACATTTCCTTTGGCATTCCACTCTCCGTTTGCAATTCATTAACACACTGTTATTTTAAAATATTAGTCTCTGAGAAGATACCAGATTTTCACTGGATTGGTCTCATACTTGAAAAAAGCGTTTTTGTACTCTGACTGCATCAAAACAGCAGAATCTTTAAACAGATACTAAGTGGGATTCACAGCAACACAATGTTAGCTCTAATGGATGGATGATTGTGTTTGGTCTTTTGAAACTTTGAAGTATAGGTAAGTCTTGATCACACAAATTAATAAATCCTAAAGCTGGAGTTAACAATAACCATTACACCCAAATTCTGCAGCTTAGCCCAGCCAATTTTTCAAAAGGTCAGGTTGTGAACTGGAGAAGATCAGGGAGGTCCACCGCATAGCTTTGTTGCCAGGCATCTCTCGTCTGGATTGTTGCAGGCATTTATTAGTATTCGTCAGCAGACTCAACAAAGCAAACAAGAAATTCAAGCACGAATAATAAAATGAAATGCTGCTATATAACCCTTTGTCATTCAGCAAATATGGGACTTTTTAGCTACATTGTTCCTAAACCTGGGTTACTACTTTAATTTTTCTCCACAGTGCTGACTGAATGAGTATGCATGTGTGTTAAATGCAGAGCTCCCTTAACAACTGCAGGACTGCCATTTAATCTGTTGGTAGATGGACCATTTCCTGTGGGAACTCTAGCTATGATTTCCAGATCCACCAAATAAATCTCAGATTAAGATTCCAAATGAAACCTGCCTTTGGCAGATAAAAAATGTCAAGATGGATATAAACAGTAAAATTATAAATTATCTAGGTGTTGCACGATGACTTGATGTGCGTTTTTTGTTTACACTTTCCCTGATATCACAACTATACAAGGCATTCATCAAATGTCACACTTTCATAATATTGGAGGCATCATTAAAACTGTTTGGCTAAGGACCTTGAAGTGTTTAAGCAGTAGCTCAAAAGTATATTTGTGCAAAGTAGAAGAATAAATTTACATATCAGCAGCAGCTCATAAGGGATGGGTAAATATTCTGTTTATCTCTCATTGTAATTCAGGTTAGTTTAAATACAGGGTTTCAGGATATCATTACAGCCTATATGGAGTTATTACATAATTTCCAAACATAGTGTGTGCTAGAGTTTTACTAAGCATGCTGTGTTTATATTTTCTAAAACAGCTGAAAACAAAGTAAACTCTTCTATCCCATTTTTCTTTTGCTATTGTGGTCCCAGACAATGGCTTTTCACATATAACCTCTTTCATTATCTAAATCTTAATGATCCAGAACTCCCTTTTATCTAGGCAGGGTCATGTTTCCTGGTGCCCATTAATTATAGTGGAAATTCTCTTATCCAAACGTACTCAACCTCCCCTACCACAAACAAACGACTAGGGCTTTGCTGAATTTTGTGTTCTAAGCTAAATCCCAGAAAACTACAACCTTACAATTATTTAAGAAAAAATACTATAACTTTAAATGTCCAGCATAAGAGAAAGGTCACTGCATGAAGCAACAGGAAGACACCTCACCCACATACCCTGATACCCACATACCTCTACTAAAAACACATGTGAACTCTCAGAAGTGAATCTCCAATGCACTCTAGAGATCCAGGGCATGTTTATTTATTAAATAAAATCATTTGTTACAACTTCATGCTGAAGTTCATTCTAGTTATTAAAGTACAAGCAGCAAAAGTTTCTAAAGAAGAAAATAACCAAATTTCTGTACTTTTGCCAAGTCTTCTAAAGGTCCTGCCGATGCTTCACATAACAATCACTGCGGAAATAACTGCTGCTCCTTTCTGAAGCACGTTTCAAGACATTCTGAAGTTAGCTGCACTCAAATTTTAAACGCTAAGGAGACTGAAAGTGCAATACTTCAAGGTGTGCCTTCACCCCATCTGTAGTGCTTGCAGGACTTGGTGTAGATCGGGCACTACATATTTTCAGATTTTTAACAAAATTGTATCACAACACTTGAATGAGTCAGGCAGATACTAAAGACTTTTTTGTGCTTCTTATGATGAGTCTTCCTCCACTCAGCCTGCACAAATGTGCTATATTTAACCATTCAAAATGTACAGGAAAAGGAAGAGGTAGGAAAAGAAAACACGAGAATTTATGTATATGAAAGAGGGATTATATTTATAGGAAAGATCAGACAGCAGCTGATCTTCACATCCTATACTGTGCAGAGAAACCTGCCACCGTTCTTGCCACTTTAAAATGGGCAGCTAGCATGCAGCGAGTTTGAGGCTGAAAGTACAACACCCATGCAAGACACAAATTGAGTCACACATTAAAGAGAACACTGCCTCTGTGTCTATCACATGGATTCCTCTGCATAAATACACATGCAGTGTTCAGGTCTTCCTCCTTTTCCAGGTAAGCAGCATTCCTTATTGCTAAAAAGAGGGAAGGGGAAGAGGAGCAAGCTCATAACATCTCATCTTGAGGCATGTGGAAGAAGAAACAGACTTCAGTATGACAGTTGTGGTTTACTCTGCTTCTACTGCAGCCTTGGAAGAAAAGCTTCAGATTTACTCTAATTAACTTGCAGCTGCAGTTGATGTATTCTGGAGAAAGAGGAAGCAACTCCTGTACCACCAATTGCTTTCTGAGCTAGCTAGATCATCGGACAAAAAATGATAAAAATCTTTACATTTCAGCACTTTTAAAGCTTCCTTTACCCCTTCATCTTGGTGGGTGAGTGTTAAAGTCACACAACAGTAATCCCAGATAAGTTCTTGTAATTATAATTACAAAACCATACCCACAAAAACAAAACAAAACAAAAAAACCTGCACAGCTTGAAAAATTAGCTTTTCTTAACAATGATTTACAAATACATGGTGAGGGACAGAAGTTTCATTTCTAGGAAATTAGTGAAAAAAGATGATAGGTTTTACTCAGCCTATGCACAAGGCTGTCACTGCCTCAATTATCACGAACACAAAAGTAATAGCTGATGATGAAGAGCATTTCTAAATGGCAGTAAATAAATGCACAAAATATTCTAGTAAGTTTTTATTCCCCAAAATATTATTTACCATGCAGCAAAAGAATGCAGAAGTATTTTTCTAAACAATACTGACACATACGCATCATGACCATGACAATACAAGGAAAGCTATGGCCAGATTTGTAACAGAAAACACCACGCACTCGTTCAACACAAATGAATGCACAAACACACAGTGCAGTGAAAACTGTTGTCTACAAATTAGCTTGTGGAATGCACTTGTGTCTGAGCAGTTCTATATACAAATAATTTGTTCAATAGGTTTGTATAGCTGTTCTCCTCTCTACTGGATGAAGTAGGACTAGAAAGCTCACCACCCGATACAACACTTTTCAGACATCCTTGCACCATCTGATTCTGCAATCCCACTCCAATCTACATTTCCACATGTCTTTCGTACTGGAATCTCCTCTGAACTGGAGTTTCCAGGCAGGCTATTTTATTTTTATGAGTCATGCAAACATTCTTTTGCAGGACAACAAGCTACAGTGAAAATGTCCATATTTACCATAACCTAGAGCTGACAACAAATTCTTAAGGGTGAAACTGGTTCATTGACACATATTTCTGTAGATGCTTTAAGCAGTGATTTAGAAATGTGTGTTATTCCCCTGCTTGAAAAATATAGCATCAATCTTTTAAAGGAAGACAATCGCTTTCCCATTAAAAACAAACATGAATTTTAAATAATAATTACGCAATGCATTTTATTCTAAAGTCAGCAAAATTGTAACTTTGTTGTTAAAACAGACCAAACAGTATTTTATATTCTAAGACTTCACCCTAATTTCTGCCTTGTTCTTAAAAAATATATTCACTCAGAAATATGACCCAGGAAAAACACTACAGCAGTGAAAAACAAGTATACCTTCACTCATTCAAATCCAGTACATGGCATGAGTCAAATGAAACACAAATTTATTTCCAGTATTTCAACACTTACCGCTTCACTATCGTTATAACTCTTTTGTAAAATTGACATACTGGGTCATGAATATATACGTAAGGACAGAAAGAATCCTGTTATGTTTTCATGTTATTAATGTTTCTGCATGTTATTTCATGCATGTAAACCCTTAAGAAGTAACAATGCCATCCAGGTGCAGAGTGCATCTACAGCCCTACAACATAAAGTGATGAAGCCATTTGCTAATATAAGTTTGTTTTTATAATAAACTATGGTCCTAGGCTTTCTAGTTTCTATTCTGAATTTTTTTCCTTTGGAAATTACAGTCTTTACTGGCCTGCTGCCAACATTCCTAATATATTCCCTCAAGTATTGCTAGAAATGAGAAAAGTCACTATCCTATGAAAAACTGAGTCCTACGGTAATAAACAGTACATTTAAATCAGATACAAACCCAAAATAATAAACCTTGGACTTATTGATCCAAACAATCCAGAATGCTAAAAACAAATTATCAACTTTCAAACACTTCAGATATATTAAACATTGACTTTTTTTTTTCAAATATTTTATAACACCTATTAACAGGCTACATATTAACCCACATAGTCACCGCAAACCTACCATTTCTCAGTACCTAGCATTTAAAAAAAGATAACTCTTGTTGATTAACTGCATTTTCATCAAGCCAGCTAAATTTAACCTCAATTCATTCAGTAAGTTATTAAAAATTTATAAATATTATTAGGTTTTTCTAAAAAGAGCTTTTGAACTTCCAAGTTACAAGGTAGGAGCAGCTAGATACAGCACAGGACCCACTGTGAAAAGATACCGTAGATAAAGAAAGTGGAACACAGAACGGTATAGAATTCAACTTTAGACATTTAAACAGAAAACTTAAAGTTGTGCTTATTTTTTTAAAATTCCCCAAGAGTACAAAGAAATTACGTGATTAATGATTGATACAAAAATAATAATAATAATAATAATAATAATAATAAAAAAGAGACAAGAGGATGCTAATTTTTCTTTCCAGTTTTTCTATGACCATATGAAAAATGCTACTAGATTCACAAATATGCAACTGCTAGCTTAAAAGAAATAGCTTTCTTAACGGCACAAAATATTAATTTAAGGCATCAGAAAAATAATACACATGAAACTCAGCAAATATCCAGTTCTCAAAGTACCTGAGAGCTTCAGAAGAACAGCATTTCTCACAAATGGATAGAAAATATTTCATGGAGAATCAGTTTGTAGTATTCACTTGCAGCCTACTTTGGAGAAGTTAACCTTTTGAACCATTCTTAGGGTATGCTGACCCCTAAAGGTCTAAAAATACTAAATCTGACTAAGCCATAACACACTGAAAACATAAATTCTCAGAATGCAGTTCTCCATTAAGTTAATATACCATGAGTATTTTTGTTTTCAGTGCATTTGATTCAAAAACATTTTTAACTTATCTCAGTAATAGCTCAAAATACCAGGATTAAATGGGGTCTACAAGTAGTTTGTCATACACAACAATATAGATAGGAATTCCTGTAAATACTAAGAAATGTGTCATCTCCATGAAGAAGTGTTTCTACTCTCTTCCAAACATCAGACTCTCTTCATGAAAAACTCAACATTTATTACGGCTTCTGAAAGAATACATACAATAAAATCCCAATAGAGTAATACACATAATACTATCTGTTTCCCATACAGGAGGCATCTTTGAAGTCAACACACCTGTTCCGTATTTTTTCAATCTACATAAAGCCACTTCCTGGAAAAAATCCACCCTTCTGTGACATACTGAAATTCTCCTTCCTGTGTGTTTGCTTTGTTCAGTCTTTGTATTGTTACCTAGATACAGGCCGCTTTCTGATACTTCTGCAAAGTCACTGTCAGTCATGTAGCATGCTCTTAAACTAAGCTTTTTTAAAAGTTTCTCACACAAAGCATAGAAGAAAATATCTGAGAGCAACACCATGGTCATCCAAATACAAAAATACCCTTCGGTCCTGATGAAGTTTAAAACTCTATGAACCACGGAAGTGAAGACCCTTTCTTCCAAGCCAACCAAGGTCCTCTCAACCTCATTATTGCCTGTATGTGGTTGAGGCAGTAGTAAGAAACTACTAAATATTAGTAGATGTCTTAACCATACTCCAGCCCGGTGTGAATAGACAAGAAAGTTACTTTAAGACAGCTTTCATATTTGTTGTTTACTTCCCCACATTCTTAATAAGTACAATATACAGGCTAAGAATTAAAATTGTACTTCTCAGAACTATAATAAAGTTGCTTAAATAACTCAGAAAATAAAAATAAGCTGAGAAATGACATTCGTTACTTTGTGTGTGCATATACAGAAGTCTGAGAAGAATCATATTCTCCTGTTAACCCAAATACTTTTAAGAGGCAGTGTATTTTTTTTCTTTCCTTTTTTTCTTTACTTCCAAAGTCAGCTATGTATCGGCAAGAACAAATACATTCCAGTAACTGCCTAGCACTGGTAAAACACCTGAGGTTCCTTATTAATATCTTAGAAGTCCTTACCTTTTGACAAGTTCTCCATTTGTTCTTCTCAAGTTGTTTGATCTGGCACTAGCTCCAGTTTTTCCTCCAACATTTCAGAGCTAAAATAAAGCAAACTCTAGATAAATAAACTTGAAACAATACGTTATAACACACCTATACTTTGCCTTCATTTGAAATAAAATTTACAAGACAAATGATTTTAGGATATTTATAATAGCACAGTAAAGTCTCTGTACTCTAAAACTGAGAATTTATTTTTCTCAGTAAAATATTTTCTTCATGCATCTATTTTTTCTATTAATTTGCTTCAGCTTTCTACTGTATGCAATGCCTACATGGCAAAATGTATGTTTGTCTTCCTGTTCTAGAATCTGGTCTTGGAAGCACAAACCATACTGAGTAGTTCACACTCGAGGCAATGAGATTTTGGCACTTATTACAGATGTGCTTCACTACTACCACCTGTTTGAATTTCCTGAATAAAACAGACGTGAAGTGGTCCTTAATAAACTAATATTAATTATATAGATAAATTAATATATTTTATTAATAATTATTATTAATAATTAATACAGTTGATTATATTATTGCAAAAGGCAATATCGTTCAAAAATAAGTCCTTCAATATAAAGTTAGACTTACTACGTAATATTTTTAATGTTAAAATATACGTTCTGTTATAGGATAAAAATCAAATTATATTACATATTTCATGAAAATGTAAATAAATTAGTAAATTAGTACTAATATGAATATAGTAACACAAATTTTATTATTTGCTCAAGCATCTCCTTTAGAATGTATTATACAAATAATAATTTTTCATCTTTTACTACATCATTATGCTTATTTTATATGTTTTCTCTTGATTTTTTTTCTTAAATTTATTAAAAGATAGAGCACAAAACTCGAAGAAGCAGTGACTCGATCATGAAAATACTCAGAGTTGTCATCGTGCTGCTAAGTGCAATAATTAAAACAACAATGCCAAAATTAAGAAAACATTTGAAAATTCAAGACAGTTTCACCAGGACATGTATTTTTACAAATACAGCAGGAGAAGAAATTGTTTTTTTTTAAGCTTATACAATACCAAAAGATAGATATATGTTTTCATTTTATCTTTCAGATAATTTTAAAAAGTATAATACTTCTGCAAACACTTATGATTCAAGACCGACACTTATTCCAGAAATGCATATCTAGCTCATATTTATTATTAATTATAAATGGGCACAATAAGAAAGTGTTGATTTGATGTGCTTAGGTCCTAACAAAAATTAACGACTTCACTCTGAATTGCAGAACACCGTACAGAAGTTCCTCAAATGAAGCTGTACACTTCTTTTTCAATTCTGTATAGCTGTGCTGATTTGGAGTTGTCAATCTTTTCCTAAGTTCTCATTTACTTTTGGATTAGCTTAAAATTTAGAAGGTTATTAATATCAAGCAATAGGTTTCTGTCAATGAAGCCATTTCCTGACATATTGCACAAAAAGGTTCATAATAATTGCAGTATTTTAATAAGATAGTCATATAGCAAGACATGAAGAAAATACGGTATTTAATAACCTCTGGAGTATTTTAAAACATGTCTTAGGGCCTTAATGTGCCTAGTAATATACTATTTAAAACCATAATTTTATCCCTCCACAATATACAGTCATTCTTCCTCGCCATTTACCCAGCTAATGAATGCCAGCAATTAGTAAAATGTAATCCCATTGCACAATCATTTTAATGCTTTTAGCACTCAGAAAAGTAAACACCAAATTAATACTGCTCAAGCCATATCAGATCCTAGTTGGAAGCAAGCAATTATAGTTCAGCTCCTCAGGTGTAATTAAATGATTGGAATGATTTAGTTCCATAAATGCAAGTTAATTCATAAGCAAGCAACAAATATACTGGGAGTAATTACAAGAAACATTGACAGTCTGAGCAGGCCATGTTCTTTCAAGGACCTGATGTAGGAAAATGCTGCCCTCTCCTGGAAATTACGGGGCATATGAAGTGCATACTGGAGAAAGAAGTCAGGAGACTCATTTTAAGGTATTCGGTCTTCAATAGCAGAAATATGTTCCGCTAACTAATAGGAATGAATTGTTTTTAAGTTAGAGAAAATAAAAATATTTTTGATACCTACTCATGTAACCTTTTGATTATAGAAAAACAAAGACCTTTTGCCACTCCCTATGGTTCTCAGTATACTTTCCTTAATATAGGAAAGAAAATTATGGTAAATACAGGAACAAATCTTCCATACTCAAAGTAAACTGGTTGCTCTGAACACAAATACAAACACTCCAATGAGCATCTAACTTATACACAACACTTATGTGTCATTCAAGATAAAGCTTTACAGTGGGTACTTCAAAGGCCAGGTATATTTAGAACTCAAACTTACAAAACATTAGAATCCTATAATTGTTTCAGTTGGAAGGGATGCTTAAAGGCCATCTAGTCCAAATCTCTGCAACAAACAGGGACACAAACAGCTTGATCAGGATGCCCAGAGCCTCTTCCAGCCTGAGCTTGAATGTCTCCAGGGATGGGGCTCCACCTCTGGGCAACTTGTTCCAGTGCCTTACTATCATAAAAAAAACCTTTTACCTTACGTCCAGTCTAAATCTCTCCTTGTTCAGTTTGAAACCATTTCCCCTTGTCCTGTCTCAACAGACCCTGCTAAAGAGTCTGTCCCCTTCTATCTTACAGCATCCCATTAGATGCTGAAAGGCCGCTCCCAGGTCTCCCTCAGCAGAGCCTTTTTTATTCAATGTTAAACTTCAAGCCAACAATAATCAGCAGCTGACTACAACTGTGAAGGTTTTCTCAGCAAAAATCAACATCATTAAATAAAATACATCAAATACACTTATATGAAGGCTTTTCTTCACTTTCATTTGAATACAATGTTAATGATCTACCTAATAATAAAAGGAAATTAAAGGTGGAGATTAAAATAAAGTATATCACTGGACCCAAACAAAATGGAAAATACAAAATGAATCTGTAACCCCAAATCTAGAGTTAAAATTAACTACTAACTTCTTTCAATTCAATCTGTGTTAGTTAGGACTACTTCTACATTAAGCAAAGAAACTTAAGGTACTTATCTGTTGAATATAACAGGCGCTGGTCAAGTAAGATTCACTCTAAATAATTAAGTACAAAACTATTTACATATATGAATATAAATTAACCAATATCTTCCCACTAAATAGAAGAAATCCTAGATCTATCTATTTCATCCCCTACAGAAATAACAAACACTTTCCAGGGCAGCACGAAGGAGCACGTGAGAAAAATCATACGCTGTGGTCAGCATCTGACTATTTTCCACAAAACACAAATGAAAAAAATGTAAAAAAGCTTTATTCAAAAAGGTATGATCAATGCTAAGGCCTGAAATTCCTTACCAAGTAGCACTTCAGCATTAAAATGTCTTTGTTTCACATCTTTGTGTATTTCAAAACAAACCAAAGCTGAATACAAATATTCTCACTGCTACTGTACCTACTGTGGAAATGAAACAAATCAGTTTCAGAAGTCATACTATTAAAAGTTTAAAATGTACAGCACATTTGCTTTGCCCTTTGGTGTCACAGTCCTATTTTTCTATTCAAATCTTGTACACTGTAAGTTAATTGCTTTTGGAAACTACTTATTATTCATGTAAAAATTAATGTGCCAATGTGTTTAAATCCTTTTAAATGACCATTCATGCATCTTTCTTCTTTAAGTGCCAATGAAATCTGTCAAAGATATCAATGCAAGATGGTCTTAGAGAAAGTTCTAATAAAGATTTTTTCTGCTAACATAAGATTTTCATTTTCGTCAACTTTACTTAAATTCCATTAATTTTTTAAGCTGCTTTTAATAAATTCACAAGTAAAAAATTTTAGGCTCCATAGTCTGTCATTTGTGTTCCAGCTGACTTTATGAATATTAATAGCAGTGTTATCCTGATTAAATAGGCTTCATATAAAATCCCTGTGAATCCTATAGCTCAGACATCTCATTTTTCCAACTCTTTATGAATTTGGATTCAGACATTAAAGTGGAAAAAAACTTAAAAACCAGATTCAGTAGTACATTCTTGTACCCTTAGGCAAAAAAAAAAAAAAAAAAAAAAAAAAAAAAACAGCAAAAGAACAACAAAAGAACAAAAAAAGCCTCATGTTCTAATGAGTCAAATAACTAGAATTGATAAGTTCGTATATTGAGATTTCAGGCTTTCTGTAAATATGCAACATATTTTAAGTCTAATGAAAACATCAACACTTCTCAGAACAAAGGATTAAGCATCTATTATAAAATAATAACCTCTATCTTTATCTTAAACAAAAGATGGTATCACCTTAACTCTTCATACCAGAGTGCTAATTTGCAGAAATATTTCCCAAAGAGAAAGAAATCAGTACATGCTTAATTAGATAAGCATGTGTATGAAATACATGAACTTTCTCATTTAGCATGGGAGCCTTGTGAAAAACAGCATTAACTTCTAACTGGGGTATACTTGAGCAAAACCAACCTTTTCTAAAGAATGTGGAATTGAAACTCAAAGGAAACGTTAACGTGATCCAACAATAGTCAAGCAGTCACAGATGCAAACTCCCAACTTCTTTTCATACTCATGCGTTTGAACTCACATCTATGACAAACAAACATGGTAAACTAAGCTTACTTCACTGCTTTTTTTTTTTTTTTTTAATATATTAGTGCTAAAATTACTACTTCCTCATTCATTCAGGGATATTTTCTGAAAAGATGGCAATCAAAATATTTCAACTTTCAATACATTGCAATACGAATCGATTTACGAGGAAAAAAAACTAAACAAAATGACTTATTTAAAGGAAGAGTATTCCAGTAATCATCATAAAAAACACTTAACAGAAATTAAAAACAAGTGGTATAGAAAAATGACAAATCTACAAAGTTTGAAGAATACATGTTTTACTTTCGCAGTTCTGAGTAGCCTATATTGCAGCTGTGGAGGAAATCCCACTTTCAGAGGAAAGAGCTTCAGCAGCATACAGACAACACAAGTGAACACCACACAAAATCTCAAACTTTCAGCAACCTGACCAGTGATGCTGACTCCAGACACTGAGATCACTGCCAGGCCACTTCAACTCCCAGCACAATCCTCCATGGGTAGTTCAGCTGCTCAGATTTGGAGCAACTACCCTCCCTAGAAACCAAACAGTTGCTGAGGCCCTTCCATAGAAAGCCCTGGCGGTTGTAAAGCCCACGTTCCTTGTACTTGCCTTAACAGGTGTTTTGATCATGGCCTTCGCCCCTGCAACAGGAAACAAGTGCTTGATGGTGTCAATGGAATTCACTTCTTAATGAAAAATCCTTGGGAGCATTTGACACGAAGGAGGGCTACCCTACCCACCGCTGGCAGAACAAGACACCAGATACCACTGCCGTTGGGAATGGCACCACGCCAGTCATTGTCCTGTTTAGTGATGCAGCTGAGAGTTGCCGCTGACAGCGTGGGGACAGAGCTATTAAGGAGAGGTGACACCACATACTTCATGGACAAGGAAATAGAGAATACATTTTAGTATTATTATTGTAAGATTAATTAGATTACCAGGATCTCCTAAAGTATCCTGAAACGTTTTGCCTCAGGCCAAGCTAAACTAACAAACTTAATTTAAGAGGGTATACCACATAAGAAACAAAGCTGTCTTCTTGAAGCGCTTCGCAAAGGAACAGACTGTTTTCTTTAGCTTTAGGAGCATGCCAAGTTTTGAAATACTGATATACTCCTCCACAATAACTAAATAAATAAATAAATATAAAAATCACATTTCCTCGCCACCATGCAAAACATTAAGGAAAATCAGAAATCTAGTGCAACCCAATATTAATTAAAATTTGTTTGGGGCAGTTAGAAAAATATTACTCAAAGAATAACTGAAATAGACACGTCAAATATTTTTCAAGGAATAAAAACAATTTTAGACACTTGATAACCACTAAATACAACATACTACAAAATTTGACAAGAATGTTGCCTTCTGAATTATATTTTATTACTCCTATTTGCTTTAAAGTATAAATATTTCATGCAAAATATTACGTTTCTTTTTAAGGAAGTATAAAACAAATGCAAGTGTGCTAAACCCCCACGTGGATGAATGCAGCTTAAGTAGTACTTCAAAGATGGAATTCCATTACTGCCACAAGGACTTCAAGATTTTTACTTACAGAAGTAACTGCATTATTTGGAAGCCAGATAAAAACACTGTTCTAGAGGTTAGAATCATCTAGTAATCCCTAACTTTTCTTCCCTCATAATTCTTGGCCCAAAAAGAGATGAGACACTTGCATTAAATTCCAAGTAAGTTGTGTACATCAGAAAAATTTGAAGAACTAGGGCACACATATTTTTTTTTATTCTACTGCTGTAGCAACTTCTTTGCATTTTTTTCTGAAGAATTTGCATCTGATGTTTTTAATGATGCCATATACTAAATCAAGAGCACTTGATCTCTACATTGTGCTTTTGATAAAAGCAAGAATTGTTGTGATTCTCAACTGTTTTACAGAAGTTTTTAGCTATTTAAACTTAATTAGATAAAGAGCATGTACTTGTCTTTATTTTTTCCTCCCTGACTAATTTCTGCTCTTAGTTCAATTTTCTCTTTATACATAACAGAAGGTGTTTCACATGTGTATATTAATTCACTAATAGCCAACATCCCGGTATCTTATCAACCTTATATTCTCTCCCCCATTAACAACTGAAATACCAACTTTGTATTTTATTTAGTAAGTAATTTTCAGTCTGTTCTGTCCTCTTCTTCTCCAGTATTTAACTGTCATTTTTTTTTCCCATTTCTTTTCTTTTTTTCCTAGTTTTTGTCTTTTCCTTAGCAATACTTCTTCTTTTTCCCCTGACACCTTTATAAAATTTAAAGAAAACTGTGCAAGATCTTGTCACAGTTTGTCTGTAGTCTTGCCCAGATTTTCTCATCTCCATGTGTGTTCTATGAGAAAGCTTTCTTGTAACATATTCATTAACTAATATTCACCCTAATCATGAAACCATGATACCTTTTGGCCAAGTGCAGAATAGTCGATTCACTTAGCCATCCTTTGTCTTCACTGTCGATAATTCACTGGCTTCATAACTCAATTATTACCAGTTGTGTAGGCTGCTAGATCTAAATATCTAAATAGTTTACAACTGGACTGTGATTTTCATAGTTTTTGTAAATAAAAACATACATATTTTAAACTAGTTTCTGTCCTACCTGGAGCAAAGAATAGTTCATAGAAGTTGACAGTCAACAGATACAGGGAAATTAATAATCCTCTCTACTTGTCACTCTTGAGACAATACTTAAATTATGTGTCTAGTCTGAGGCTCTTCGTCTGGTGCAAAGAGAAAAAGACAGGCAGAGGAGGAAACAAGCACTAGTATCAGCATAGCATTTTGAGCATTGCTTGTCTAGAGCACCACATTTTTTCCAGTTTCCTACAAGGTTGGACAATGTAGTATTAGGCTTAATTTAGAATTCTGACTTACATACTAACCTTCAATAAACCAAAATTGGACCACTGTTATATAGATATTTCACCTGACTTTCTGAAAGCTCAAACCTCACAAACCCCCAGCCTTTTATATCCCCCAAGAAAGAAGCTTAAGAAAAAGTCACTGCAACTAAAGTAATTACAAAGCTAGCTGTGGAAATAATTTGAGAAACATTTGTAGATATAGTTCATACTTGCTATTTGCAAAATTAATTGTATAGTATATTCAATACCTCAAAATTCCCAAATCCCCAGTCATGATCTTTTAACATGGAAACAATTTACTAGCCAACATTATACCACAGAAGCAAAAATAAAGTCACAGACTATTATGAGGGTAGAAATGAGAGGTAGTAACTTTGTGTGCCATAAATGTAATCCACTAGTAGTAGTAGTAGTAACATCAAACAGAAATGACATTCCTCCTGTCCAAAGCGTCCCAATTTAATTATTGAGCTGACTTCACAGAACGAAGGGAGTTTGAACAGGGACTTGGAAAAGGATGGGAGGCAACAAACGAAAATAAAGAAACTCCCAGTTCATCCAGCCAACTTACATTTCTCAAAGTACCTTCATTTTTTTTTACCCGACAGCAAATGCATTAAAATGCTACAGCAAAAAGGCTACAAAATACTGGGGATATTGGAGCTTGATCAAGAACTGTCATTAGCTAAACATGTAAAGGCCTGCAAGAAATGTGCTCTTCAAGTCCCAGTACTGAGCAAGGTCTGCAGTCCTCTCAAAGAGATACAGCTGCACCAGTTACTTATGGCAAACTGCTGGAGCAACATGAGAACACAAATGCACCTCCACTACTGCTACAACCCAAAATAATGAGAATATTGGATATATCCGAAATTATCTACACACTCAAATTCAAGAGCATACACTCGAGTTGATGAGAATCAACACCTGAAATCTCACAAACTAAAAAGAGTAGAGAAATAAAACACCACTCGCTCTAGATCAGATGGTTTTGTTCTTTAAGAGAATTAAGATGACATTTTTTCAAATGAATATCTGATGAGAAAGAATGCTCCTTCATCTAGGAGCATAATTGTTCCCTAAACTGCGCTTGCACAATATTAAGATTATTGAAACAGAGTTGCCCAGGTGTGCACATACACATACTTCTGCCTGCAGCTCAAAAACACCCAGTGCCTCATTTCCTTTTAAATCTAGCAACTAGATCCAGTACAGTGTTTTCATTTACTACTATTAAGCTACTAATTGTAGTTAAGCGAGAAGCTCAAGACCAGTGATGAGAAGCGTCCCTCAGAGGTATGTCTGTACAGGGATCTCTGTAATTGAACATCCTTGTCAGCAACATGGACGGTGGGATTGAGTATATTTTCAGCACATTTGTGGATGTGCCAAGCTGAGTGCAGGGTGGACACAGTGGGGGGAAGGATTGACATCTAGAGGGAACGTGACAGGTGTGAGAGGTGGGCACATACAAACCTCATGAAGTTCAACAAGGCCAAGTGCAACAGGCTGCTGTTGGGTTGAGGCAATCCCAAACACAAATATAAGCTGGGTGATGAGAGTATTGACGTCAACCCTGCAAAGGACTTGGTGGTGTTGGTTGATGAGCTCAACATGAGCCAGCAATGTGCTCTTGCAGTCAGAAAGCAACTATCCTAGGCTCCATCAAAAACAGCAGAACTAGCAGGCAACCAAATGAAGTGATTCTCCATCTACATCCTGCTCTCATAAGACCCCACCTGAGTTCCATATTTAGCTCTAGGGCCCCCAGCATAAGGACACAGATCTTTTAGAGTGGGTCCAGAGGATGGCTGTGAGAATGATCAGGGGGCTGGAACACCTCTCCTGTGAAGAATAACTGAGGGAACTGGGGTTATTCAGCCTGAAGAAGTCTCCAGGGAGACTTCTAGTGACCTTCCAGTACCTAGAAGGAGCCTACAAGAAAGATGGGAAGAGACTTTGTCAGGAATTGCAGTGATAGGACAAGGGATAATGGCTCTAAGCTAAAAGAGATTTAGATTAGATAAAAGAAATAAATTATGTACAGTGAGGTAGTGAGGCACTGAACAGCTTGCCCAAAGTTGTAGATGCCCCATCCTCCTGGAAACGTTCAAAGCCAGATTGAAGGTGACTTTGAACAACATGATTTAGTTTTAGGTGTCCCTCCCCATGGAACTAGATGGTCTGTATAGAATCACTCAGGTTGGAAAAGACCTTAAAGATCATCGAGTCCAACCATGACCTAACCATACTACCCTAACTAGTAACCATACTACCCTAACTATAGTATCCCTTCCAACCATTCTATGAAAGAGCACACTACAAAATACGTTTGTTATACTCTGTCGACATCATTTTGAGCTCTTCTAGTGACTATGCATTGACTGTGTGTTTGACATCATATTTAATGTGTAAGATACAGCACATGACCTATTGAGTGTTATTACCTATTTAGTTTTAGATGGCAAGCTAGTGTTTTTAATAAGCTAGTGTTTTTAATAACCTAAGCCAGATGCTTCCCTGAGACTTAATGCAGTATCAAAGGATGTTGAAGTCCAGTAGCATTTAAAAGAGCAAGCTACATATCCAGAAATAGTCTGGGATAATCAGGTATTCTGAGGTGGGCCAAAACTCCATGAGAGTGGGAGACAAGTGCAATAGGTCAATAAATGAAGTCCATTGAGAATGCTTAGAATTCAAATGGAAGCCAAGAAAAACAGAGTAAACTCACACACACTTGGTAGCTTGTCCTGATCTTGCACCAACAAAGGAAGGTTAAAAGGACAGTCTCTATGGACTACTCCAAATCAGTGCCAGGCAGTTGAGAAAATAAACTAATGAGGAGAAAAAAAGAAAAGAAAAGAAAAAAAAAAAAAAAAAAAAAGAAGTATTAGCAAAACTCAAAGGTGTTTAGAACACCAGTCACGTTATCGCAGGAATTTCTAATACTGGGATGACCTCCCTGCCAAATTTTAAGAAAACAATCTAAAACACGACCAAATGCTTATTTCCCAATCAAACTGCTGCAATATTTTTGTTTACTCTGGGGAAAAAAAAAATATTTATCTTTAATCAAAGCCACACTGGAAAATACTCAAAACTTTACTGCAACTAAAAATGATCAAAAAATAAAAAAGTTATTTTCATCCAGTATAAAGGAAATGTTTAAAGCTTCCATCTAGAATTTTAATGGTATGAATGACAGAAAACTGAAGGAAAAAGGTCTCCCAAAGAAAGACACAGCACAACTTAGAAAACAGGCAAAACAGACAGATTCCCCACAGAACATAAGTTCCGCCATTTCTGCTCTTCTGCAATCACAGAATCACACAGAATCACAGAATTATCAAGGTATGACATTTCTGCATTTGAATACTTACATCATTGAGAAACTAGAATTCCTCAATCTTATCATTTATGATGACATAAAGCACAGGGAATAAAGAACTTAAACAGATTTACTTAAAAAAAAAAAAAAAAAAAAAAGATTTACAGCCTATTTAAAGTCATCTTAAAGTGTTAACAAGAACATTATTAAGGAAAAAAAACATGAAAATAATTTACAGTGAAGAAGCCTTCAATAATTTCTTTCAGAACATAAATTACAAAGAGGTTCAGATAAGCTGAAGGTTATATAATGGAGAAAAAGTATTCTTCTTAGGACTTTTGAGCCTCAAAAGTCAGTCAGATTCTTTCCACAAAGACAAATGGCTGGGGAAAAAAAAACACACACAAACAAAAAAACACCACAAACAAAAAATAAAACAAAAAAAGCTTCTTGGAAAAAAATTCAGACCTAGAATTATCTAGCCGTTTACAGTAAGATTATTCTCTTCATTTTTTTTTTTTTTTGCAAAAAGCAACAGATAGATGTTCTTTATTTCAACCTCATGACAAATACAGATATATACCACTCATTATTCCTTGATTCGTCAAGCTACATTAATGTTTTAATTGCTAAAACACTTGATATCAGAGGTGAAAAGAAGAAATTAGGTTCAGTTCCAGAGAGTTGAGACAGCAGCTGAATCTTGGCCCCACAGCAGTTACTCCTGGGCGGAGCAAAAGCACTCTAAATCCACTTACAAGACAAAGGAGGCAAAATCCTTACTTAGACAGCAATTCTGAAACCCAAGCTTATTTTGATGACTGCTTTCTCATGCACATAATCTTGTGGAACAGTTTGAGGCTTGCTTCTCAGATGTTCTGGGCATGACAAGTTGTACTGCTTGGCATCACTAAAAAACAACAAAAAAAAAGGACTTGATAGAAACAGAACTATAGATGAAACACAAGATTTAAAAAAAAAAAAAAAAAAGTAAGAGAAAAATATAGTCAACAGCTCCAATAAAAGAATTCCACAAGATATTCTCAGACATTCTGAAGCTGCAATACTTTCAGATTCCAGAGATTTATCTTGCCTTTCACGTTGAAAGAGCAGCTGACAGGAAGGTTAGGTATTTGCACTAGGATGGCTTCTGTGCTATCATAGCATTAGAAAAACTCCTAAATAGCTTGCTGTTTCAAAGTCAAACTGTGAGTAAAGGCGGGGGAAAGTCTTCTGAAATAGTTCTTAAACACTTCATGACCGAAGGCAACTTTTCTTGTTTGTTACGCTTTCTTGACTCTTTGCCGTCAAAGGCAAATCTTAACATGACTTCTTGCTGTCAAGAGCAAATCCTGACATGTTCAAGATTTAATATAAAAAAGTATAGTTTTTCTGATGAAGTTATGCCACTTTGACACTGTTTTCATATTATAGTTCAACATTCTCCTAATTTCTTCAAGACTTCAAAGCTACAGCATCTAATCAGTTATTTCCCTTTGTGACAATACAAAGATTGAACATTAGTTGGAATGAATTTCTATAGTAACTGGAACAAAATTTTTGCTTTTTCTCACAATAACAGATTCCTCACCTATACATGGAATTTACACAGAATTATTCTATGCCGGATTAAAGGTTTGTGTTTGTTTTGGTTTTTCGTTTGTTTTCTTTTTTTTACACACACAAACACACATACATACACATATATATGCATCCATCACCACGTTCTTTATACTACGTGTGGGATTTTTAATAAGTAGAGTTGTACAGTTAATTCTTAATTTCCCTTAATTTTCCCTTAATTTCTAACAGGATGAATGAAAATTTCTGAAAAGGAAATGTAATATGAAATATTAAATGGTCTCCTCCTTAACTTATAAGATAAATTTGGCAAGTGTGTAGTACACTAAACAGGAAACAAGCTACTGGACAGACAATAACTGGAGGGGAACTTCGGCATGATAGGAGCATACACTATTTTTAGTAAGTTTTCTCTTCCATGTGCAAGACAGTGAATGTTTGCCAAAAGAATTTTACATCCAGGAGGGTTTTTGAAATATGAAAGATACTTTTAAACTATGAAGAGAATTATAATTTTTGCCTAATATTTAGTAACCTTCACACACTGTAATTCCACTTCAGATCCTGGAAAAACATTCTGGAGACAAATATTAGTCTACCACTGGATAGTGAAGAGGAAGAACAAAATTACATTTCAAGGGGAAACTGTTTTAATTAGAGTTACCTTGTACAGCTGCACAGCAGTCACCTTCAGTATAGTGTGAGAAAAAGTGTTACGCCCCACAACCATGTTTACTTATGCTACCATCAAATTCTGAGTTCTTAAAGCAAGAATGTAAATTTTGCTCCCAGCCATATTTGTATCACCTTACTTTTACACTATTCTAGTGCAGAAAACTAACTTAAGCACCCAATGACTGTACATCCCAGGATAGAAGAGTCTCTTGACACACTACAACCTAATCAAAAACTTCTATGATAAAAGGAATTATTCATACACGACCCATTTTTCTCTACCTTCGTGGTACCACAAACTAGTGGACTGGGTCTCTAACGAGTAACTGATGTCATTTCTATACAATACATGCCTTGGAAGACAGCATTTCTTAAAACATCCAGCCTGACAGAATAACCTGGCAGGTCTACCAACAGTTTTTGCAAAGCAGATGATATCTTGAGACTACTTTCTTATTACTCTAGGATTCAGCAGCTTCAATTCATTACATCATCCTGTCAGCCAGTGTTTCAGGTTAGCTATTCAACCTATTTAGTAAGATGAGAGTTAAGTCATGTCAGTTAGCCATCCACATTTCCAAGTACTGACTGCAGTGTGGCTACTTGAGGTGCCTCCTCCTTTAGCTCAGTCTGACACAGGCAGCTGAGGTACATAGGACAGAGTCACCTTACAGGATAAAAGCATCAACAGAATACATTGTTCTCTGCGGAGACTGAGAATTCATTTTACTACATCCTACCAAATCTGAAAAATAGTTAAATTTGTTTCTCTTCAGGACATAATGAAGATCAGATTCTGAACAAAATAACCTGCACTGATGGGAAGCAACTTATTACAGAAATAAATACTTCAGTCATGGGCTCTGTCACCTACACAGCATTTGGATCCCATTGACTATATTTCCAGTACACACAAGGCTGCTTAAACTGGGGCAGTCTAATTTCTCATTGCTTTTGCAACAACATCTTTATTCTCAGCCATAGAACTCAAACAAGATTTACACTTACATCTTTTTAATAATGATGTTAATTTTGGCCCAGGTAACATATGGGAGGATATTGAGAGAGTTAATATATATTCATTGATTTGAAAACCAAAAATATCCAAATTGCTAACATTATAAAGCAAGTGAAGAAAACATACTAGGAGGGACAGTGCTTATCGATTTCATTTTATTCAGTTGGAACTCCAAGACTTCATCTGATCTTATAAATAAATGTAAAACACATAAAGCTATTATCCTAGTGTAAAATTGAATGTTACCTGTCTGGAATCAGTTTTTATCTATACTACATACTTCTGTGTTTGAATGCAAGTAAAAATTAATAATAGGTATAATTTATTTTCTGACTGTTTGCTATCCTGATATATTAATGATTTTTATTTTTATTTTTAAAGACACTCAGGCTTTTGTTGCTGTGCTTTAAATTTATCTGGGGTTTCAACTGCACAGTTGATTTTAGACACATACAGTCTGTCTTTTGGAATACCTGCTAATGGAATAAACCTCCTAAAAGAACATATTTGCTATTTAACAAATCAAAATATAATATAAAAACTCCACTAACTTACAACAAAGAAAGCCATCAGATTAGGGGAGAAAATGTAGCACTGTATGCAAATGACAGAAAAAAATCATCACATATTAAAATAAATCACAAGTTTCAGTGAGGAAATAGAAAGTGAAGTTAAATTCTTAAATTGGTGGCTGTGGACAATTAACACAGAAATTAATTTTTTTCTTATTGCTGAGAAAGGCAGTTTCCTTCCCTGTAAAAGGGCAGTCGGGACTTTATAACGAATGCCATATCATTAGCAGTTTGATATAGAGATCAATCTAACCTGGACACATGACTTTCATGAAAACTCACTTCACTGAACAACTTTTGGAACTTGTATGAATTGTACAAATACTGTAACCTAGTAGTTTGTGGGGTTTTTTTTAGTGCATGTTAATTAGCACTGCTTCAACTAACCATTCCTAGCCTTTTACTACCCTAGACTTGTGCATTTCAATTTTGAAGAAAGCAAACTGTGTCTCAAGACAAGTTCTCACTACTATGCAGGCTCAACTACTTTGTACAGAAGTTATATAAATTTATACAGAAGCTTTCTTTTAAGCAAAGAAGACTCAGAAGAAGGAGTGGGAAAAAAAAAAAAGAAAGAAAGAAAGAAAGAAAGAAAAACATCCTCCCTCAAAGGCAGCAGATCTGAAACAGACACAAGGAGCCCAACTCAGCCTCACCATGTGTGTGCAAACATGCCCAGTAAAGCACAAAAAAATATTCCAAAGTGATTCTGATGAATAAACAGGAAGAATGCCATAACCATTTGGTCTGATAACAAAGTTGTGACTTCTCATATGGTCAAAACTCCACCACCACAAAGTGCCACAAAGCAGGACTGACTATACCAGGACCTCATGCATGCCAGCAGTGGCATGTCTTCACATATGCAGGAAATGAAGCTGCTCACTGGGCCTTTGAGATTACAGGAGTCATAAGCACGGTGGTCTAGACTGCTATGAGTAAAAACAACACATCCACAAACAATGGCCTTTGGCCTGAAATGGGTATGGTCAGGATGAGGCACGTTTAGAAAGTCGCTCCTTGAATGCCTTCTGATAAACAGATGAAGAGAAAATAACATGAGAGAACAGTTTAGTTATCTGAATAAAATGTTAAAGAAAATAAACAATATTTTCATAGCTTAGCATTTATTTGTGAACTGCTGGTGCAACTATATGCTTGACAGAAATGCTATGAAGCTTTTGGTAGCTTGACAAGACAATCTACAAGCTTGAATGAAATGTTCAGCTTAAGGAATTAGAATAAATCTGATGACTGATATGCTACTGAACGTGACAGGCTGTCATTCATTTTAAACAGGATCTCTGCTAGGACGTACTGAAAGCAATTTTTTTTTTCCATTACCTTAAACATACTAAGACTTTTTTCGAATGAATTCTGGCTAATCTATTAAGACAAAAGATCTTCTCAAGCTATTGCCATTTAAATAAAATAATGAAATAGCTATTTGGCTTACTTGCATAATTAATTCATGCTGACACAGTACTTCTGTGATTAATTTACAACCAGCTCACAAAAGCATACAACAAAAATGATTACTCTTACTTCCCAAGTGAACTATAAAATCACAGAATATGAGCAAATAACCAATTACAGCATTTTATCAAGACCCTATTTGTATAGGCAATTTCACGTACATAAATATCAAGTTGTTCACCTGGTATTAAAGCAGTCAAATACATTCTTAATTGTATTGGGTAGCATCTTTTTTGTATTGCCATCAGATTTTATACAATAATATGTACAGGCGTTCTATGATAGCTTTTTCAAACTATGAAAAATTGATCAACAAAGTCCTTCGGTAAAGCTGCACAGCAACAGATAGCTAGAGAGAAATTTAAAAAGACTATAGTTTTAACGTGGCCAGATTCCAGAAAATAAACAGTTAGAAATTCTAATTTTAATGCGTATTTAAAATTACTTTCTCTCTCTCTATATATATGAATAGACATGTACACGTATATACAGTGTAAAATAAGTTTAAATTTATTTTGAAGGCAAGCTACACTATTTAAGAAAAGATACGAGCACCAAAAACTTTTGAACCAAGCTCAAATGGGAATATTCATCCCATATCAGACTGCAAGCAGTTCCTGCAGGAATGACTGGGATGCATCACCATCTCCTTCTGGAAATTCAGCTCTATTCTACAAACAAGAAAATAAGGAAGAAGGAGTTTTGTTACGTTCATCTGCAATCTGTGCCTTACTAGAAGGAATAGGGAGAGCTGCTCATTGCTGGATAAGAAGTGGTAATGGCAGTTTGAATCACAATGACTTTAAAAAGCTAAGCAAGGAAGCAAGCACAGTCTCCAACCTTGTATGATCCACTTCCAAAGGGAAATAAGAACAAAATCACCCTCAAAGTCATACAGCATTAGAAAAGGCTGTGACAGATGCACACAATTTAAAATGTTTTAGCTATTGGCTGATTTTCCCTCTTAGCTGCCTGACGTACTTTTCAACTAAGACTTGGGACATCTCCATGAACAGTATAGTCTGTGTTGTTTACAGCATAAATATCAATATCAGGACAGTTTATTCTGCTAGTTTCCTTTACTGTTAATCAAAAGTACTACAAATAGATATCATCAGCCCACATGGCATGTGCCAGATTGTCAGTATATACTACATATATTTTACTGATACAACAGAAAATTGAGTATTTCATAAGATGCCCCGCATTAGATCTAGCAAGCTTATTTGTCTGAATAAACCCCAAATGTTAAAACTTTGCTCTGTCCTACTGCTGAGATGCAAACTTAAGCCACAAGAAGTTCAAGGATCTCACACAAAATATTTTTTTTTTCTGCATAAGACTGCAGTAGTCTAAGTGTTCTGTGTCCCCTTATTTGCATTCAGAAACCCCTCAGACCTTAGAAGAACTTTTATCTATCAGTTGCTGTATCACATCTGGTCAGCACAGAGGATCAGATGTCTCTGCACAACAATATACTTTGTTCTGCTTTGTATGAGTTCTCCAAGGGGCTCTCAGTTACCATAAACTCATTCCCCACTTCAGTGTAACCTGTTAAATGAAGCAAAATCTCATATTACTTTATGGACAATCTTTTACATTTCTTTGAGATACTCTTGACTGTCAAGAGAAAAATCTATTACTTCTGCCTACATAATAATTCAGAATTACCATGTTTCAGTTACCACCTGAGATCTTTTGGATTAAAAGAGATGGAACCGAACCCTAGAAGCCCTGGATCTTCCCAGAGCTTTCCACAACTGCCACAACATTTCCGTCATCTTCCTTCAAGATCTGCTATTAAACATCTGTTGTATTTCTCTGCTAATGCTTCAGGCACTCTGTAAAATCTAAACGGCTCTCAAAAGAAGCAGGTGCTGATACATAAGGAATGCTGAACACACAGATTTAGTCTTAACTTTCTTCAGGGCAACTGCCAAATTCTACTGATGCATGGAGCATAGAAAAACATTTGTTATCAGTCATCTCATCATGATTTTCACTGTGCACTAGCAGGTGGGTTTGGGGTTTTTTGGTTTTTTTTTATATGAAAAACATTTTAAGGCCAACAAGTTTAATGAAGGCTTGTCTTTCCCCCTTCCCCACATTTAATGACCAGTAAACTCATCCTGTTGATTCTGTCACTCCTTTCATGTTTCATACAAGATTACGAAGAAGCTCTTATTTTGCTTCTCAGAGCCAACGCTTGCTGGCATGTCATTTTCTGGACCGTTTGTCTCCTCAGTTCTATCCTGTATCTCACTGAAAATTTTACTGATAAACCGTACAAAGCCCCCTCCATCTCCAAAAGAAAACACTCCTTTACCAAGAACATGAGCCAAAACTTAGTAAACCTTTCCTTAATAATTGTAAGATTACTATGTAAACACTTAACCCATATCTTTATATTCTTCTACAGCTTATATTTTGAGCTAACATCGCAGCCTCTGGCACCACACTGGTTTTCACACTTGTGCTGTCCAAATGATATAACCTGTTTGGCTTCAGATAGATGCTTTCTGCCTCTACATCACACTATCCAAGGTAATATCCTCAGAACCGAGGGTACGCACCATCATCCTCATCGTAATGTTTGGATATGTTGCTGATGTTTGAAAAGGGATAACAGATATTGCTGGACACTTGGACTTCTGATGTTTTATACTACAGACTATTTGCACAAGAGTATTTCTGATCTTCTCTCTAGAAGGAAGGGGACTGAGGGAGTTATCACTTTTCTTCCCGATCTCTGATCCAATGGGATCTTCAGCTGCACTTTCCATCCCCACCAAAACTTAAAAACGACAGTCCAAGATGATCTTCGGTGGTTGAATTTTAACTGCTTAGAAAATATTGGCAAAGCAATTGACAAAGTGTTTTGCCCAGATATCTGACACAACCTGATCTATTCAAAACTGCACACCATCTCCTTTTGGGCTGCTAGCCCAAAAGCAAACTACTTCAGTGTCTCCACAGATTTTATTTTTTTTTTAAGCTCCTCTTAAGAACACATCACTGATGTGCTTCAGGGACAGACTTCAGATGTCCTCACTCTGACAAGACCAACTATACACAATTGGCTGAAAATAGGTGATATCTTGAGAACTTCAGAAAATTTTTTAGAAAGAAAAAGAATACTGTTTGAACAAGGCCATCTTCTAACTGCTTTCATTTTTTTACTAGCATTTATCAATGATAGAAACAAAGAGAAATTAGAAGTTAGCTTTACGTATGTTTCACAGACTCACATTTTGTTGCACTTTGAAGTGTGACCCAGGCAGGACTGACACTTCAGTGTTGCATTACAGTTTGCTAAAAAAAATACCAAACATCAAAATTTCCTTTTTCCAAACCATACTCAAAAGTGACTATTAACCATCAAAGCAAATAAAGCTAACCAAATGACAGCATTTCAGTACAATTCTAAATCCATAATTTCTCTGACAAACATTTTCACAATCTCTTCTCCCCTCATTCCCTAACAGCTGAATGTAGGTTTCATGTGCATAATAACCAGCACACAGAAACACATTCCCAAAGGCTATTTCAGTTTGCAGCTCAGGCTGATGTTCCTACAGCTACCAGACAACCCTGCAGTCTGTGAGGATGGCTGTATTTCTCTGTCAGGCTGTAAGGCAGAGGGGTGCTACTGCACAGGCATAGGTCAGAGCCAGAGCAACATGACACACACACACACCCTTCACATTGTTTTGAAATGTAAACATCAGCCTGTCAGTTTCAAATAAGGAGTGCAGGGTATGTGTTACACAGAGCGGGCACAACTCAAATCCAGCAGGTTTTGAAGTATACACGAATTGACAGCAAAAAAAAAAGAAAAAAAAAACCTCAAAGAAACAGCAACAAAAAAACAACACTCAAAAAAACAAGCAAGCAGACAAAAAAAACACCCCAAAAACAAAACAAAACAAAACCCTAAAGCAAAACAACACCAAACAAAACAAACAAACAATTCTACCTCTAAAACATCTCTGTCTCTTTAGGAGCTGTACCTCATCTCTTTAAGTAACCGTTCCCACACTGAAGCAGTAATGAGTCTGCCTACAGGGCTGCATCTGGTAAACTTATTTCTAAAGAAATGTTTGCAATCCAGGTATTCTTGAGTTTTACGAGCGACCCCACAGACGTCAGCAAACCTCGTCCACTGCCAGCAACGAGTTGAGCAGCGAACCACAGCGCCGGCACCGCGCCGCAGGTGGGACGTGCCCAAGAGCTACAGTCGCTAAGCGGGGGGCGGCGGGTGCCCATGGGGCGCGCTCAGAGCAGCCCGGGGCTCCGCCTGCCGGCCCCGCTCAGCCCCGCCACGCAGCGCACAGCGCCACCTGCTGGCAAAAGCCGCGTGCTCAGCTTGGCTGCTGCTCCATTCGCGTGTAAGCGTACGAAATTTTTAGAAAATTACCCTATTTCTGCATGGTTTGGGATATCAGTTACAGCTGGTCTTAATTTCGGTGATTCTACTCCTTGCCTTGCTGACTCTACTCTGCTTTCCATTCCGGTTGGTCTCCCTTCCAGGAGAGTTTCTCACAGGCTGACAGGCAGCAGCTCTCCCCTCCGATGCTGCCTAGGAAGGCCAGCAGCTCACCCAGGACTTGATGCAAGAAAGCACTGTGGGCTCCACACCTTGTCCCTGCCACCTCCTTTGCTTTTAAACAGATCTAAGGCAGCTGAGAGGGACCAAGTACTGCAGGAGGACAGTGAAGTCAGGTAATTGAATCAGGGAAAGACCTGTATCCCCTCTATGATAACTCCCTAAACACCCCCCCCCCCCCCCCCCCCTCCCCAAAAGAGAGGAGAAAAGGAGAGAAGACTACTTCAGCCAGGAACACTGGGCACAGCCAAGAGACATGGCAGCAAGAAGGCAGGGATGCAGTGGGGAGTGACAAAACCCAGGCACTATGGGACATCCCACAGAGGCAGTGAGCAGTAATGAAGGACAGCAGCAAGCACACTGCCCGTCTAGGGCCTAGCTCTTCCCATGTAGCTTGTCCCCCTGAAGATATCTAAAGAGACTCATGGGCAAAATCTCCTACACTGAACTCAGCTGGAAGCTCCACAGAATCAGACTAGAATGCTTCCTTACTTTTTTTTTTTTTTTTTAAACTGGAAGGAAAAACATAATTTGAATCTGAAAGGTGGATTTTCATTTGCCAAATTCAAATTTTAATCCAAATGCACTTTAACATATAAGTAAGCACAACTAGGGGGTTGCTGAGGTCTCTTTAAGGAACAGTGACATCAATTGAGAAGGATGTAGGTGTGGAACCACATCCTTCTTCATCATATGTAATCAGGTGCAAAGGGAAAAGTTTAACTTCAGGATTCCTGTGGTCTAATGAAAATAACTGCCTTTACAAACTGATCCACACATACAGATCTATTAATACATGTTTATTTTCCTTTAGACGTAGATCATGCGAACTAAGTATTTAACTGCTTCAAGACTCATTTTTATTCTATCTTAAACTGTTTACACTGACAGCAAGCTCATTGTATCCTGACAATTAGCAGCAAAATAATAATAATAAAACTAGTAAGTGGAATAAAAGTCAGTTGACATATGTGAAAGCAGATGCTAATTGGTATCTGACTATTGATTCTACTTTGCTTATACTGAACAACAGAATGTCTTTGAAACCACCTTTATCAATCATCTAGTAATAAGCTGAATAAAGAAATTCAGTATCAGGAAACATTCCTGTAGCTCCACCAAGGAGGTAACACTTCAAAACACTACATAAAACAATTTCAGCTACTGCCCAGTTAGCACTGCGTAACTTTCCCATAACTTTGTATCAACTGCCCAGCAGACAGAAGCATGTGTTTTATTTTGATTTTATTGAGTTTGTTACCAGATGGCACACTGAAAGAGCTGAGATTCAGACTGAAGTCAGCCTTTCCCATCTTTCACGTTTGATTATTATTAAGAAAGATACATTCAATAGATCTTAAAGCTATGGTAGATATTTCATAGTACTCTTTTCCTCTTTATAAGGAAGGTACAAAGGAGCAAACAAATAGTGCTTGTGTTGACCTCTTCAGACAAGAGAAGCCACAACCTTACAATGGTGAATGGAAGAAGTGCCTTCATCTGTGCACACAAACACACAAGTACACTACAGCTAACCGCAATGAAAATACTGCTCTGTTTCTCATGCCTGTAGCTTAGAACATAAACATAAACAAGTTAAAACATTCTCACCTATCAAGAACTTAATGCTGAAAAACCCTATAAAAGCAGAAATTTCTGCTTACTTGAATGCGAATCACAAGGACACCACACTGAGAAACAGAATGCTGAAGCACGTGCAACTGTAGATCATAAAATTCAGAAATTAAGAACTGTACTTCAGAAAATAAACATGCCTTTCTAAAAGTAATACTAATAATTTTACCAGAGAATAAATATAATTAGTGCAGCCACAGCAATAAAAAATGACAATGTTCAGACAGGATACTCCATTAGGATATGTATCTTCTCTACATTTCACCATCCAATCTCTTTCACATAAGACTAGCTGTAAAATTTGTACCTACAAATGCCATTAGAGAACTGAATGCTTATAAAGAAAATATTTAAATTTGCATAACTGCCTTCAATAGCATTTAAATCACCACTAGAAAGTCCTAGAGTAATTTTCCAATTATGCTCAGTCAGCACTTTCAGGTCTCTAGGGATACCCAGCTAGAAGCTGAGTTACCATTTTCCTTTGGGAAGTACACATACCTTTCTACACATCAATTAAGCTTCTAAATCTAAACACATGGGGGAACAAAAAAAGAAAAACAAGACACAAACTGGTATTTGCTATCAGATGTAATGTGTAAGCAGCAAGAAGAGTTTCACTTTCTCACCTGTTGATAGGACAGAACTAACAAAGAGAGAGAAGGCAAACAGACAACTTGGAAACAGTGTAAAGAAAGCAAGTTAAAGCAGAGCTGATGACTCCAAGAGGAAACAAACCACAGACACCTAGAAAAGCAGTCAATATTCATTGTACAAATATTTATACACATTTAACTTGTGCATTAGAAACTGAAACGATGAATAATAATGTTTTTCATCGTGCTCTGCCAAAATAAAAAATTAGCAATACTTTTTATTTACATACATACCAGCTGCCATGCTCTATTCTCTTTCCCCAAGCCAACCCAGTACCATTTTTTAGATTCATGGTTAACAACAGAAATTGTGGGTTTGGTCCCACAAAGTGAAGTCCATACATATATCCAAACACGAAGCAGCTCTTCAGTACTTAACCCTCCCTTTACGAGAGGACATTATTATTTATAAACTAAAATACAAATCAACATACATCACTGGATTCGTACATTTTAAAAAGAACATTAAGAATTCAATCTGTTGGCTTCAAGTGCAGCAACCCTTGATCCTTTATTAACCTTCCTCATGGCAGAACGTAACTGCATCTCCAGTTTACATTCCCACACAACTGTGCTCTCCTTGCATAAATTCTGACCGGAACTGCCGCCCCCTTCCTCCACAGAACTAATCAATAACCAAATATTTTAATCTTTCTTTGTCCCAATATTACACTACTGAGGCAGATTAGATTTTTCTAATTTATTTCATACTTAACATTTAAATTAGAGCATAGCTGGCTGAAATATTACTACTTAAATGAATGTGTAACTTAAAGATCAAATTCTATCCTCAACAGATTTACATAAAAGCACAGAAAGGATAACATTTGTCTACCAGCATGCTACGTGGGTCTCCTTAACTTAATTTACTATGGATTTCATGGTGCAAGAAAGCCCCTCCAGGAGCTGAAGTCATTACCAATTACTTCTTCCACACCTACAATGTAATCCTGTTTCCCTGCAACTAGTGGAAGTTTTGCCACTCGCTTGAAGACAAGTTGTTTTTATTCCTTGATTTGCTACTCTAGCAAAATGATGTCGTAGACGCAGGCTTCTTTCTAATAAGAAAATAAGATTATGAACCAGCATCACATAATTTATTCCCTGCTAAAATTGAGATCCACATACATGTTGATAATTTTAACTATACAAAAAGTTGCCAACAGAATTATGTTTGTCAATGTGATTTATAAAATAGTTTTTATAAATTATTATTTATAAATAAATTTTATTTAAAATTTAATTTAAAATAAAATTTCATAAATAAAATTTTCAAATTTTAGCAACAGCAAACATTGACTCGTTTTGTGTTCTGCCTTTTTTTCTTTAGACAATTCCCTAAAAACCAAAACCAATGCCCTATGGGTACCAAAGCTCCTTCTTTAATATCTTTACAAGGCTCCTTTTTGCTACAGGTCTGCCCAATAGGCTGATGCATACCAACATTGTCAGCTGCACTCTCACTCTAAATGGATTTCCATATACACTGGAACACTTTCTTTTTAATAATCGCCTAAACAAGAAAATGCGTATCTGCCTGCCTACAGGCTGATGTGTTTTTATTTTTTGACTTGTCAAAAATGCGTTACTGCTGTGTTACACGGCAGGCTCACTCACACAAAAGAGGAAACCAGATGCTAGATCTTCTTATGATGTTAGGCTGTATGTCCACTTGGGGACTCCACCATTCATTCCCTTCCCTACTCTGTAATCCACAGAAGCACGCATGCAAGTGGTGTGCAACCTATGCCACCACCTTGCTGTAATTACTATTTTCCATTTTAACCTGTGTTGTTGTTGTTTTTTTTTAACCTGCCCTTAACAAACAGATAAAAGTCTATGTTAAGTGCCACCACGGCAAACAGAAGTCTGCTGCTATAGCTTCATACCATGGACCACAATGCCAGCAGGGAGCATGCAAATGGTCCTACCAAGTAACAACTTGGTGGATCAAAGCAGCACAGATCCCTCTCAGTAAATGAGTGTGCACACTGGTTCCTTCCACAGCTGTATCCCTTTGAAAGGAACAGGCCAGTGCCACAGATGATACTTCCAGGACTTGCAACGTTACCATGTGCCACAGTTTGTTAACACACTGGAGCCCAGGTTTTCTATTTGTTTCTTTCTTTCCTCTAAATAAGTTTTTAAACATTTATTGCCCTTTACTCTTAGCTCATGTCTATCTTCCTTCTTTTGATTTTTGTGATCAATTAATAACTTAATGATTATTTCTACATACCAGCATCAAAACCACGTTTTCACCCCTCTAGCACTTTCCATCAAGCTCTGAACATTTCTTTGTGTTTCTACCAACTTCATGACTCAAAAACACAAGGTGCTAAGGACCAGGGCTGGGTCAGAGGGTATTGACTCCACACTCCTGTAACTGCCAGAAATACAACTGCCTACCTGCAAGGACAGCCCAACAGAACTGTTTTGTTTCTTCATGGTCAAGTAAACGGTCAATTAACACCCTAATCAGGTATTTCTAATTTAGCACAGAATGGCTTCTAAAAACGGATAGAAAATGACAGAATGCAAAGAACAAGAGTAACACTTCCTTCTCCAAAAGGAGAAAAGTAATAATTTGAACAAACTCACCACATCAAGAAGTCTAGTTAGTTCTGAAAACTGGGGACGAATATTTTTTAAAGTTTCATTTTCTACCCGCTATGATGGCAGAAAGAGTTGTTCTCATTGCAAACTGTGATGAGGATCAGAAATGGGCTATAAAAAGACGTATGGTGTTGCTGCATGAAAAACTTTAACAATTACAAAATCGGTATACAGAAATGCACACAATAAAGAGTTTTTCATTAAGAGACGATATCACCTTCTTGACCATGAGATCCGCTTAGCTTGGTTTGAGGCTAACCAGTCTGGGCATTTAGAATAAACTAGACAAAACAAGTAAGAAAATGGCAGGAAGTCAGATGGGCGCTCTGCTCCCGTATGTTCTTGCCACAGGCAAGCCAAATTCTGGAAGGGCTGCAGTCTCTTCAGTAATGCCGTTTCTGTTCAGAGGCAGCACAGCTTTACAGCTCCACCTCCTTCCCCCGAGCCTGCAGCAGAAGCTGTCCCTTCTGAAACACGGTACATGATTGTTACCGCTCAGCCCTTCCATTAACTTACTATACTGAACCTAGAACTGCAGTCGCTTATCCTCAGCTGGACAGGTAAGGCAAACGTATCACTTTCAAGAGAATGAAATCGGTGATGGGCAGAAGAGCTGCTTCCCACCACGCTCACGGAACTGCCTGTGTGCACGGGTCAGCTTCACACCTCTGCCTAACGGCTGAAGGGCCTCATTGTGCGCGGCTACCTTTTGTTATGCAAACAAAATCAAAATAAAAGCAGAATGGCCAGCCACTTCACACAGCATGTTGATGAAGTCTATGAAGAAATGAAGTCTAAATCTTCACAATTTAGACTTCATTTTAACTTTCCCTAAAAGTTTCCGAAATGCTTAAATCAGTGACACAACGTGTTTAAGAGGAGAGAAAAAACGGTGTTTTCCTGTCGATCCAAGCGTGCGCTTTGCCACAGTGAAACATGTCCTCACGGACAGGCAGGCAGAAGAAATCCTGCAAACTGCTCACACTCAAAAAATATTGTTCCTTGCCTCAAATGAAATAGACCTTTACAACACCATCAAGGAAATAGGCTCGTGTGAAAATTACTTGAAGTACAAAACGGATGGGAACGTCTTAAAGATGTTTTTTTTAAGTCATAAATTTTCAAAACAGAAGCACAGACTACAAACTTTACCTTGGTATTTGTTAGTGTGTCTGGGTTTTGTTTTTGTTTTTGTTTTGTTTTCCCTCTCTATTTAACGCATTACAATTCTGAGTGCCGCCCGCAGCCCACTCTTGCTTAACTACAACACCCAGCTCTGACCTCCCCGCTCGGGTGGGCTACACCCCGAGCTCCCCCCGTGACTTCTTCCCCCCGGAGGAGCAGCTGCCCGCGGTGCCCTCTCCCACCGAGCTGACACTATTTCGCACTCCGAGCCGCGTACCCCTGCGCGGCCAACTCGCTTCCCACTTTCCCAGCCATAAGGGGAACGAGCAGCGCTTCTCCAGCGCCGGGCGCCCTTGGCTCGACACAGCCGCTGCCCGGCGGAGGAACAGGCCCGGAGGGAGGCGGGGAGGGCCGAGGGGGCGGGGAAGCGCTGCAGGCAGAGCACGGGGCCCCACCGCGGGAGAGGGGCGAAGCTGGAACCCGAGCGCCGCAGAGCAGCCGAAGGAAGCGCCCCGCCAGCCCCGTTACCTGCGCGCTCCTCCCCCGCGGGCACGCTGCCGGCGTACAGCCTTCACAACAAAGCCCGAGAGCTGCGGCCGCAGCAGGAGGAGGGCCGAACTCGCCACCCCCGCGAGCGCGCAACGTGCAAGGGCCCGCGGCGGGGCCGCGGTCTGAGGGCGGGGCCCGGCCCGGCCCGGCCCGGCACGGCTGTGGGGGCGGCTCGGGACTCGGGCCGGGCGATGCAGGGCGGCCGGCGCCGCCGTGCGGGCGGGAGAGGCGGCGCAAGGCTGAGGTCTGCAGGGGATGTGCGGACACAGCTGGCGTCTGGCCGGCCTGTCCTCCCTTGCACGGGAAAAAGTTGTTTTCTTTTGGCCGGTTAGCGCTGGAGTGCTGCCCAGGCTGGCGAGGAGTGGTATTCCCCGCCTATGGAGAGAGAAGCGCTGCCAAGGTGATGGAGAGCCGCATGCATGTATGGGTTTGGGAAGAGGCCATGTGGAAATGGGATTAAACCTGGAAGTGCTTTGGGAAACCTGCATAATGGGAACTCTGCCTATTGAGGGGGAACAGGGAGGGAGAAGTGCAATACATGAAAGAATTTTAGTAAGAGAATTTAATGGTGTTGGGGTCAATAGATTCGTGTTTTAGATACAAGCAGATTTTTATGTAAGCCTTTTTGTTGCAGTGACACCTTGCGCAGACAACAACTCTAACCAAATAGCCTCTTCATCTGGTCAACTCCAAATTTTCTTGACTGTTGAACAACTCCAACAAGTCTAGCTTAATACCGGATTTGCTATTTGTATTAAAGGGGCATTGCATAGTGAGACCTACATCCCTGCAACAAGTGAAGTAGTGATGTTTCAGCATCTGCTTTTTGTTGATACCGATCACTGGAGAACTGGAGATCCTGCCGTATTTAATTGAGCAGCAGCCTCAAAGAGCAAAACCAAGGGAAATGATGCTAATGTTTATGAAACATTGAAGTTGAGATTTTAATTACTTAAATGTCAACACATTAGAAGTTCTTTAATTTTAGAAAGCTATTCTGCATTCCCACAGCAATTCCCACTCTGCCGTTACATACATCAAAGAATTCAAGTAACTGTTTGTTTGCTGATGCATGCAAATTATCTCAATATGATACCTCAATTTTATTGTTTGATTAACTCTTTTGCATATATTTTGTATGTTCTTGTGTTTTACTGTAACAGTAACAACTTCCCTTTTCTCTTTGTTCTAAATTGTTGAAGTCTACATTTCATTTTATCCTTGGAACTTCCAGTCACTTAGCAACATTTGTTGCTAAACTATCACAACACACTCACAGGCACTCTACAAACTGACATCAGAACAATACTTCAGGAGCAGACTTCACGGAAGCATTTTCAGAAGATATTTTTATTAAGTTATATTTAAATTTTGACTTCCAAATCCTAAGGCACCTGCAATTGCTTCTCAAAACAAGAAAACATTTGGAAAGATTTGGCAAATGATTCTCGGAAAGGTGAATGAAGGGGATGAAAGTACTGCAGCTTGAAAAACCTATGCACAAAACCCACTTGTATGAACAATCCTCCCTTCTCAAATTGCACCTTGTTGTAGAACACTATGGGTTTTTGTGTGTACACAGGTTAGTTCTCAGTGAATGAAGTGGACAGCAAATTCTTTTTCTAACAGAAAAAGAACTGAGTACCAACATATGCTTTTAGTAGCTGTGCTGCAGGAATATATGATATGCACCTGGTTACAAATTATGCTTTTAAGAGACTTCAGACTTAAACTGTTGAGTTGTGAGATAACAGCAAACCGTGGTGGTGTTGTTTGTCTTGGTTTTTGTTTGTTTGTTTTTGTTTTCCCTGTAGTGAAGGCAAAAAATCAGGATGCAAAAACTATCTTTCTTTTCCCTTTCTTTTCAAGATGTGCCAGCAAATCTAGCCTTCTAGTTTTATTTCACAAAGTTCAAGGTCATTAATGGAATCACTTTGAAGATAATGTGAAGGATTTCCGACTCAAAATGAATATTCTTGTCTGTGTTAACACTGTAGAGCTCTTAGCAAGAAAACAAATTAATCCCGAGTTATCCATGTGAACAGCAATCTAGAATCTTAATCAAGAGACATTTCTTTAAAATCTATGTTCTTAACTCTAATAAATGTGCCACTGAGATCAACAATAGCTCTGTTCTCTCCTCAAAACCAATGGAACCATGCTTGTATGTAACTATCCTCTCACTGTTAGTTTGAGCTGAATGGACAAGACTTCTGTTGGTTTAGGAAAAATTAGCAGTATTAGAGAAAAAATGGAGAAGACTATGAGAAACCACGGTGCTTCTCAGAGTTAGAGAAAAGACAGCAACAACAGACATGTATACCTCTGCTCACTGCCTAGCTATGAGAATAAATGTCCTTGGGTGCTCCACATCCATACAGGTGACCTGTCCTCCCCTTCAGCAGTGTAGCCCTGCCCACACAGTCTCTGGGGAAGAGCCTTTGGCTAATATTACCCCCTGTGTCGTATCCTGGCATCTTCTGAAAAGCATCAGTTGGCCTTGGCAGGAATAACGCTGGGGACTGTCAGAACCAGAGCTGACTGTGTCACAGTGCTAAAGGCCATGGAGCATTCAGTTTACCAACATGGGCCTGAGGGTTTGCATGACGCTTGCAATGTCCACCCCAAATCCCCATGTCCTTTGAACATTGCAGAGCGGCAGCCATAGTCCAAAGGTTTTCACAGTACAGTGCGCTTTCAGGAAGATGGTGAGTGAGCCAAATGGCACCACCGATGCCTTCGGAAGCAGAGCAGTGAGGAACTGGTGGGCGTCCGCTGGGTCTCAGCCCCGGTGGGGGCCGGGACTGCAGGAAGTATGTGCTGTGCGGCACAAACACCCCAAAGTAGTAAATGGGCCGAGGCGGCGGAGGTGGCAACCCCTCTGCCAGCGCTCTAACAGGACACGGCTGCTCTCCCAGCAGTGCAAAGGGCTGCCGGGCTCGAAGCCGCCAGTGGCTCGGAGCCCGATTTCAGCAGCCAGCCCGGGCCCGGCGCTGCAGCCGTCAGGGGCCGGCGGACAAAGGGCAGGGCACGGCTCTACCCGGGCCGTGCCGCGGCCCCCCCGCAGATAACCGCGACTCCCGCCTCCCCCCGGCTCCAGCGGGACGGCTCTGCCCCCCTCCCGCCCCGCGCGGCCCCGGCCCCGGCCCCAGCTCGGCAGCCACTCTCCGGCAGCCAATCTCCTCGGCGCGGTCAGCATGGCTCGGCAGCCCGGAGGCTTTCTGCAGGAGGCCTCTCACCAGATCGCCGCCGGCGGCTCGGCGGGTAAGTGCACACTCTCTTCGCGCGGGCCCACGGCGGAAAAACTGCTCGTCCCGCCGCTCCGCCGCGCTCCTACAGCGCAGGAAAGGCGGTGGGGAACGGCTCCGCTCGGCGGCGGCTCCACCCCCGGCGGGAGCGGGAAGGGCGGGTGGCCCCTCGGGCGACGCGGGGGGTCTCGAGGGTCTCGCTGCCTTGGACAGCGCTGCCGGATCGCTGCGGTAACTTCTGGAAGCGTGCTGCCCCCCCCGGGGGAGGGCGTCTGCGGTGTATCTCCCTCAGCACACTCCGCAGCCCCCCGGGCGATAAGGCAGCCGTTCAACCGCTCAGCCCTCGAGTCCCGCAGTGGCTTCTAGGAAAGGTCCCCCTCGGTTTGCAGGAAAGCTGTAGTTACGTTGCATTACTTGGACTGGGAATTGCAAACGTCAAAGCCGCCCACATCGCTCTGTGTAGTAACAAAAGCGTTGCTGGGTCATTCCTTTAGTCTGCTTCCCCTACATAATAATAAATTTAAAATATTTACGTTAGGAGTGGGGAGTGTTGACACCAGATCCTGCTGTTTCAGCGTGTGTTTGTAAATCCTGTTGGCATCTCAGCTATGCGTTGTGTTTTTAATTGGTTTTTAGTATCACTTTCAGGGTCAGTATGCTGTTTTGCCATGTTATGTTATCATGGAGAGAGGAAAACTGTGTTTTATGTATCATTTTTGTGGTGTTGGGCTTCCTCTTTGTGCCCCTGACTGCAGTCCTTCATGTTCAGCCCCTGGCTTTGACAAAGAGATGTCACAACAGAAAAGAGCTGTGCTGTCCTGGCTCTTCCCATGTGCTGGATTTACACAGCTCTTTTGCAGCTTTGGAAATCCTGAAGTGTTTTTAGTCTCTGCTTGGTACCACCCCTCTTCCCCTGTGGGAGAAGAAGGAATTAATCAGTGGCAGCCTGTTGAAGGCTCTTCAAACCTGATGAGATACCAAGATGTTTTGGCAAGCAGATATTCTGCAAGATTACTTATTTCTCTGCCCGTAGCTAAGGGTCTGTATGTAAGTGATTCAGACTGATTAAAGTCAGCATCTTTCCATACTCTGCAGTCAGCCTGGTTTCTTTAAAGAAATTGCTCTTGTTTGCAGAAGTATGGTTTGGCTAACACGCTGGAAAGGAAATTGTCACAGAGCTGAAGGGGGAGTCCTAGAGAAGGACTGCAATTGGAAAACAGAAGTGTGTGTGAGGGTGGTGTAGGGAAGAGATGGACTAAAAACAGTTCTTAAAAAAAGAGGCATAAATGTTAAGGTGAGAGCCGTCTCCTTTCAAGTAGGCAACCAATAGGCACCTAACACTTTTAAAAATATAATAAAGAAAGCCTATTGCATTTAATCCAGAAGCATATTGCTAAAGTGCTTGCAACAATTTGTGTAGTCTCTTGTCAGGCATGTTCCTTAACTCCATCACTGGCCTTGAATCTGTGCAGAGATCTCTACGATCTCTACTCATTGGTTTTGAAGTAAACAAGGACTGTTCTTTAGATCTTGATAACAGCAGCATCATGACAGAGGACTTTTCAGGTATTGAAGGGAAATGCATTAAACTTGAAAATTAACATTCATGACACATGCTTAGAAACTCAGTGGAATTCTTGGTGATTTATAGAGAAGATAGAAGAGGAAGGCCATAGCTTTGAGGCCTTCAGTCCAAAGGTTTAATTTCAGACAAGTATGGATCCAACAGGGAGAAGATGAAAGCAGGAAGGAAAGGATGAGGGGCATGAGTTGCTGAGAGTGTACTTAGTATTTCACCCATGCAGGGGACTTGATTTCCTGAATACAGTTTTCCAATATCACTTTTTGACAACCCATATTGCTTTTGGCTGCCTCTGCAGAAGGACAAGGGTTTTTTATAGGCCCTTTTTCATATTTACTAGTGTGCAAATACCACAAATACCATAGGGTGCCTGTGCTACCTATACCACAGACTGGTATTTAGTAGGAAACAGGAAAAAAGAATCACAATGTGAACAGATGTATAGATTTTAAGAAGGTCTGATCATCTTGTCTCATACAGTTAAGCAAAAGGAGTATTAGGAAGGAAGCTCTAAGAAAGTTGCACTAGTTTGGTGTCTTTGCCAAAACAGTGGTAGGAAATTAGCAAGGTAAGTCAGAGAACAAACTGTATGGCAGAGGGGGTGTAATGAATGTCTGCATAAGTAAAATGAGAAGTTAGTTAGCATCTGCATGTCCAATGCAAAAGGATCTGATAAGATGTGATTCTGCTAGGTCAAGTGGAAAATGATTAGAGATAAGTCTAAGCTGTCAGAACAGGAAAAAAAGGATTTCTGGAGCTTTATGGAAGGTGACAGGACTTGTTCATGTACTTGATAAAGAGAGAGGAAGGGTGAAAAGAAATCAAGCTTGACTCCTAGTCTGCAAGCCTGATAGAATGGAAGATACTGCCATGCCAAAGTACTGGAAAAAGCATTTGGTGTTGTAAAAGAAAAGACTTTAGCATACTTTTGTGTGTTTGAGACATTTCTGAGTTAAAGATAAACTCAATCAGTGCTCTGATACCACTGAACTGTAACACTCAGGCATGACGGGAAGTCAGACCTTCTTCATGTCTATGGCAGAGTGCATCTGCTTCTGTGGAGCTCAGAGTTTGACTTCATGTTAGGCTGAAAGCTCTGAGGGTGAACTCAGATCTTAAATATGAAGTCTTGCTTAGTCTTGATGTATGTTCTTCCTGCTGATTTTCAGTTTGCTCTCATCTTTTGGATTCCTGAGTTGACCAACTATAATAGAGAATAATTTGATTTTGGTTGCTTGCCTTGGTGTATAGAGAGGAACAGTAGTTTGATTGAAATGCAGTTGGGGCACTTCATTAGTAAGTTTTGCCCCTTCCAGTACAGTGAATTGATGGTGCACTCCTTTTCTGTTGTGGGTAATTAGTATACTAAGGCATGCGTGGAACTTACAGGAAAAGATAAACAGAAAACAAACCCTTTAAACCGTAAAAATCATTGCAAAAGGAAGAACTTTTGAATTTGTAACTGCAGAATTGTTTTATATTTAGGAAGACAAAATGGTTATTTCAGCAGCCCTGTACATGCAGAGCTAAAGTAATGGGAAGTATAATTTATTTCTCTGTTTCATAAGGATCAGAAAATCATTGTTTTATCTGCCAGTGTATAAGAGGCAGAAATTAAAGTGATAAATAGTGTTGCATGCAAAATCAACAGAGATTTCATTCCACAGAAAAAGGAATTGAATACTGCCAGTTACATTGTGTGATACCTAGGTAGATTTGCCAAGACATTCTGAGAAAAGCCTCTTGAGTCAGTTTGACAGACTGAGTGAAATGTCATCTTAAACAGTTGCACAGATGGGCAATGGCTGAGTGAAGTGGCTAAATTTGACTACCCTGAAGGTTTTGGGATGTTGCTGCTTGGTATAGGTGTGGTGGTTTGTTTTTTTTTTCAAATGATACTAGTAAGATTGCAGATGGAGACAATCAGCTAAAACCACAGGTAATGTAAATACAAAGTAAACACAACTGAGGTTTTATGTTGACTTCTCTTGCTCTCGTATACCTTCAAATAAACAGGATTATTGTCTTTAATTTTGAAGTTAAAATGTTGAAAATTTTATTTACTATACGTATTAGGTGATAAATACAAAAGATTATGTCTTTTAAATCTGTAATATTTAACTCATCTTTAAATACTTTCCTACTATAATTCAGTGTTTTCAGTTTCCTAATTCCATCTAATAAATGATGATGAACTATTTGCTTTCTATTATTGCCTAATAAATATGGGAAAGTCAGAATTAGCTGTTTCTGTGGGTTTGTTTTTTGTTTTTAATAAAAGTATTTACTTTCTGTGTAAGAATAACTGTAGCTGGTCTTTTTCCCCCCCTCATTCTCCATATCTTCATGAAACAGCGGGATTTCTGCCTGTCTAGACTTCTGGGCTTTGATTTTTTTGGAAAGCGTTAGGTTTCCAGCAGCATTGAAATCTAATAGGATTTGGGAGTCTAATTCTCTAAAGCTCCTTTGAAAGTCCAAACCTTTTCTATTGAGAGGTGTTTTATTTCAAGAGTAGGCAGAGTTGATTATCCTGGATTGCAGCAACTCCTTTGAACCAGATCTATAACATGAAAACCAATCATCAGAGTAAGAGTGTTGGATGCAATATTAAAAGCAGTGTTTGGTGCTCCTATCACTAGAGGCATTAAGCAGGCAAAAATCACTGCAAGGTATGCCAGCCATCGTAGTCTGTGAAACACCTGAGGTTGTTTGGCCTATATAAAGGGGAGAAGGAGCATAATGGAAGAATAGGAAGCACTTTCAAGTAGCAGGAAAATTGGCTAATTCTCCACTTCCATTCCCCCCCCCCCCCCTCCCCCCCCCCCCCCCGGAAACTAAATTTAGGATGACCAAATGACCGTTCTGTGTTTTCCTTGTTGCTTTTTTTCTTGCTTTTAAGACATACTCTTGGCATTCACACATTACTAAAATAATCGCTTAACGCTCAGAGGTAGTTTCAACCAACTAACTATAAAGGTAAATAGCTTGACTTGAAACCACGTGGTTTTAAAGTGCTCAAACTGTATTGTTTCTGAAGTCTCTTAAGGCTGAAATATTATCTAAGTATGTGTTTGTTAGTTGTTTTTCACTGCCTTTACTAAACTGGCATTTTGGACATTAACAGAAGCTGTTAATATTAACAAATGAAGAGTAGGGAGCAGTCAAATAGAACAAGTTTCAGGAAAAAAATCTTGCAAGCTAAAGTATTCCAAGGGAATGAACTTGTTCTTAGCAGTAAAGCCAGTTTTCTCTGCTGGGCTGATAAATGGTGGTTTTCTATGAGATGCTGGTCTTAGTGTTTTGGAGAGGAATTTCTTCTTTGGAAATAGGGTGAGAAGAAGTTTGGGTGAAGGTTTTGTAGGCAGAAATATCATACATCCCGAATTTCCTCAAGCATACTCTTAGAAACAAAGAGGTTTCTATTGTAGGAATAGTCAGGAAGGTAAGAGATGGAAGACAGCCATTCCCCTTGATGTTTTTCTCAAAACCTACTGAAAAGAAATCTTTGTGAAGTCTATGTAACCCTCATGCTTTCACCATTGTTCATTTCAGAGAGGAAACATAGTGTTCAGGGCAGTCCAGTGGATCCTGGGAAATAACTAGCTGGCTGAGCTTGCGTGTGGTGCGCAGTAAATATTTTTCCTTAAGATTTTGTACATATAATACTCAGGGCTTTGAGTAAGGTTATATATTTTCTACTGTTAGTTTCTAAGACAATATGCTTTATCTCAAAAACAGCACAAAACCCACCTCACAAAAACCCAGACGCTCAAAACCTGAAGAGTAATGATGGTTATCTTAACTCATTTGCTCTATTACCCGCGAGGTGGCAGTGTAGTATTACAATAAGATGCTAAATACGTCATTTGGTGTGGGAGAACTTGAATAAAAAGGTATGTTGAGATTGGTGCAGGTGAGAAGATTAGGATGTGGGAATTTGGATTACAATTTGTGAGAGTAAAACTTCAAACCATAAAACAATTCACCATCAGTAAATACTTATTTCACGTGCACTGCAAAGCTAATGATACTGACTTTGACTTTCAGTCATAAAGAGAAACCTACGGAAGATCACAATCAGAATGTTATATCATTGATTAACGTCCAAGGGTGGTGGTTAGGCAGAGATACCACATGTAAGTTTTACAAGAAGGTTAAACTTCAGTCACTATAAAATAGTAGTTTCTGTACTCAGGGTCTGTAGTTCATGTCAACAGCTTCTTTTGTAACAGAAGTCAAAAGCTACATAGTTGCAGGAAAAGTGCCTTCCATTTTTCTACAGCAGGTCTTGTTCTGAGGACTTACTACTTTTAAGTATAACATCGCTGACAGCTGAAATACCTAAGGCTGAACCACCTATAGCAGTAGTGTCCTGATGGGAGAATGGAGTTATATCACAGAGTCTTAAGGCTGTTGAGAAGTCCAACCCATACAGCGGGAAAGGAAACACAGGAGTAATTGGTCTTTAGATCTGCTTTTCAGTCGTTAAACTACACTGTTAACACTTGCTTTTCCCCCCCTCCCCCCATCCTTCCTTCTGGGCCCTTCTCATTCTGCTATGTTTAGGCAGAAAGCATAGTTTATGGGTCATCTTTCAGCCTTTAGTCAATGGATCATTTCTCATTTTGTTATCTTGTTTCCCAGGATTTCTGCTGCTTTTGTTGTGCTGAAGTGTAATGTATAGCTGCTGTCTCCAAAGAGGCACAGTCCCAAAAGCAAAATGAGAGCCTTAGTATCTTTACTTTGGAAAAATTCATTGCTCGATATATTTCACTTCCCCTTAGAGCTGTTCTTGTGACAGAGTTTTATATATTTTCCGGTTGTCCATATTTGTTTCTTAGTATTTAGCTAAAGATACTTAGTAAAGATTTACTAAAGATGCGTATGTAGTTTGAATGTGTAGTCACGGTTGTTCAACTTTGCTCTTATCCTCTATGTCACTGTTGCAGCATGGAAACTTGGACTGGTAAATTGCAAAGGTTTTAAAAACAAACATAATTTAAAGGCAGCTCCCATCATTTTTAGATTAATTTGGGATCTGAGTCATGAGGTTATGAATGCTAGGTGTTGGTGATGATAAACCAGCCTTATGTGTGTGTTCTCTTCAGGTTGGTTTGCAGTGCTGCCTTGCCTAGGACATACATTCATGCTTAACCTTGTGGAGACAAGTACAAAACAAAGCATCAGACTGCTTATAGGTTGTTAGAAGAATTTGGTTTTCAAAAGACTTTCTTGCTACAAATGCTGACAAGCGTCAGCATGATCTTATACATGTATTTACACTCCAGTTTTGTCAGACTTGCTAACAGTGTGAACAAGAATGGTTGCCTTGTTCGTGCCGCACAATCTAAACACAATGTCCAGCACAGTTTTTATATTTCTGTGAGTATATCCTAGGTAACATCTGTTTTTCCTGGATTGCTGTACTAGTTCATATTTGGAACAGTTCCTCATCAAAAACAGTTCTCCATTCAAACTTAAAGCAATTTGAAGAGGAAAAGACTTCTGGAAGAACTTGAGAGCTTTGAGAGTCCTCATAGTCCTGCTCCTCACACTCATTTCATGGTCTGTGGTTACAGAATCAAAATAACTTATGTACCAAGATAGTATTTTGTCTTGTGGATGAGTGCTCCATTCTTTTCTCAGAAGTGGAGTTAGGATTTGAAATGGAATTACGACTGCTGAATTAAGCAAGGGAGGATCTACTCATTACTCATTCTACCTATTAGTAATAAATAAATAAATAAATAAATAGCGAAACTGGAATACTAGGTGAGCAGTAAGATGGTCTTTACTTAGAACAGCCTCTCCTGTGTTTTTTGGGCTTTGTTTATTTGTTTGTTTGTTTCTAGTAATGAAGAAAATACATATCAATATGCAATACATTACATCTGACATATTCTTCCTTAGCGTAAAATGTGATAATACTCTACACAATAAAAATGAAGCAAATCAACATTTTTTTTCCTGATTTGTCAACGAGGTTTTCTCCTTTCTGCAAAATAATAATTCTTAATACAAGAAGAAATACAGCATTATTGATTAGATGCTTCTAAAAGGGGGTAAAGAAAGAACATGGACTGTCTTTCTGCAAATATTAAACAATGAATATTGTTAGAGACTACACCAAATGGAAAAAAAAATGTTTTATTTGGAGTATGAAACTCTTCTAGGTTAATGTCCATAAAGTTTAAATTAGTTCAGACTTTTCTTATTAGAATAAATGTTTCCTTTTAAAAAGCATGATAATCATAATCAAGACTAAATTTGTTCTGTTATTTATTTTCGAAATGATTGTACATGTTTAACAGACTTTTGATTTAAATCCCTAGGGATATATTGCAGACAGATGTTTAGATGACCTCATGTTTAAAGTAAAGTTATACTTGGACACTACATTAAATTTTCCTTAAAATCTTTCCTTATATGTTAGACTGTGGAGCAGTGCAGAAAGTATCAAATGATGTATGTTGAAAAGATACTGCTTTATTTTAAAAATAAGTTATTAAAATTCTGCAGATTTTATTTTGAGGGACCCTCAAAAGCACAAAATGCCTGATTATGAAAGACTATGTTTACAAATGAAAATATCTTTTCTGGTTTGAGACTTAAATGGGAAACAGACTTTTTAAAAAGTTCCTTGAACTCAAACTCAAATATAAATTTACCATGTCATTTATACCTCCCCCCATAGCTTGTTAAAGACTGTAGTAGAACGTGTGCATTCTTCAACTAATATTACATTAAAATAGAACCTAACAGTAGTCAGTATTTTTATTGTATTCTGGCTTTGAAGGGCTAAGTAATAGTTTCTTCTCAAGCTGCAACCGACGTCATGGTGTACATGGTTGTGATGGTTCCATATGTGACATTGAACAGTATTTTGGAAAAGCTCTTCAATATTTCATCAAGTCATAATTATCAAAATTGGTCTGTTTAAAATATATTTATTGATTGACAGATAAAAATACGTTTCTTCAGTCTTTTGAAGTTTATATAGGCAACACTTGCAGTTAATGTGTTTGGTTAGATAAACAAGTTACTGAGTTGTTGGAATTCTGCCATTTGGAATAGTAACTGAAGGATTGTACTAATAGACGTACAACTAATCTTGCTTCTGCTAAATATTTTTCTTCCTAATTGCTACTTTTCTGCCAGAATGTACTATCTGTAGCCTGATGCAAAGATTACAGTAAAGCAGCAATTAGGTGCATGGCACTTAAACTGCAAATGCCCTTTTCCCAGATTTCACATGAACACTTCTTAGGGGCAGCCTTTTTTTTTATGGTTTTCTGTCGTTTGGAATGATTATGAAGATGGATGTAGCCAGCTGAGCAGGAAATCTACTTTGGGCTGGGCAGACTTTGTTAAATTCATGCAGAAGCTGCAATATTTTTCAATCAATTCATCCAGGTCCACTGCTTTAGAATCTTTCCTGGAAGAAACAAACCATCTTGCAGTAGCTGGAGGCTCTTGTTTCTTAAAAGAGTGGATATTGGAGGGAGTAAGAAATCTCATCCCGCTCCTGAAAAATGAAATTTCATTCTGCCTTGTCTATCTAAAGTTCATTGCTATTAGGTTAATGCATACAGAAAAAGGTATGTCAGGCATGGATAATAACTGTTCTGCATAACATGGGTTTAATTAAAGACTACCAAAGGAATGTGGGTACCCATGTGATACGGTTACTGTAAGCAAATAGTATTTTGTTTCTCTTTTTCTTCCTGAATAAAGATTTAGGCTTTAGCTTGTAACTCTGGAAAATAACGGCAAATATTCTTCTAAACGAGAGTTAGATGTTTTGCATAAAAACCAGGATGGCATCTGGTATTTCACACATGAACAAAAAAAAAAAAAAAAAAAAAAAAAAGACCTATTTTGAAGTAGTACATCAGTGGAACACCTTTTCTATATCAATATGCATAAGAATTGAAGCTATGTTAATTGTTTTGGAAAACTTGAAAAATATGTAATTAACTGTATATTTGAACTTTAGTCTGCAGTACCATTTCTTATGTAACATTGAACTCACCTGGAATTCAAATATTTCTGGCAGCTGAAGAATAAACAGCAAGATAATCAGAAAAAATACTTTTTGGAAATAGGGAAAGATAAGTTGATTCGATATTAAATTTTATACAAAGAGACTGAAGACTTTTGAAAAGCAAGAAGTGTCAATAAAATTGGAGTAAGTAGTCCTTAAACATCCACTAAAAATGTCTCTTACCAAACTTCTCAGTATGAAGCTAAGGGCAGCATATAATGAATTTTTTAAAGATTTTCTGGATAAATCAGTTTCACAGAGTCTTGGTTAGGTATTATTCACACACAGATTATGTACATTCATAAACATTCTTCAGAATCATTATGAACACATTGATCAGCAGAGACTTGCCATGACATTTTACATGGACTGGTCGTTTGCTCAGTCTTATAGCCCTACAGTGAATGCTTGGGATTATGCTGAAGTAACAGGCAACAACTCTTGTGCTTGTGTAGTTTGATCCCACCTTTCCTACCTTTTCCCTTTTCTATGTATCAGTGTAAAATGAATAAATAATGACTGTTCTATTTAAATACCCATTATCTTCGCACTTAATATACTGTTACTTGCATATGCATTTGACTGTGAGTTATTCCTGTATTTTTTTATTGTATTTGAGTAGTTTCACTAAAGACTTCAGGTGGTGTTCTGAGATTTGCAAGAATCACGTGTTTTCTCTGGTGCATCAGGAAAAATGGGCACTTGCAAGTAAATCAGACACGTTCACTGGCATGCTGATAAAATTTTGTGCAACCTGTAGAAAAGCATGGACATCATACTGGAGAGAGGAGGGGGAGATGGTTTGCATTGCTTGAACTGTGGTTTTATTATTATTTAAATTTTCTTCTTGTCTGTAGTCCTTTATCTGTGCATCTTCCAACTGTTTTTAAGAATGGGGAGGGATCCTAAGGTAGAATGCTGTTGTGATGCTTGGACTGAGTTATGTGCGTTCTGTGCACGGAGCAAGTAGCATCTTTCAGAGAATAACAGAGTCAAGTAAAGATGGATGCTCATTTATTGCAAGCTTGGTTTGAAATTGGTCTTCTTCTGTTCTATCCTATTCCTTGTTTTCTACAATTTAATTTGTGGTTATAACTGCACTTAGAACCTTGGTTGCAAAATCTGTGAAGAACTGAAAATTCTGAAGGGAGACTCAGCCTTGTTTAATAAATCTCTTTTTTTGAGGGCATAAAGAGGACTGGAACCTTACTTAGTTCAACTGGAATAAGGATAGCTTTATTTGTCTTTATTTTGGCTACAAACTCTATAGTTAGGAAATTAAATTCAGACAGGAATAAATAATTCTATTGCATTTTGTATTATCGTTGGACTGTTTGTAAAACTTGAACATATTTTATATTTGTGTTTGCTAATTGTTTTGTAAACCTTTCAGTATTCAGATTTGTAATATAAATAGTTTTGACTAAGGGCAAAATTTAGACTGCTTGCACTCTGCCTAAGCAAAAACTCGGTGCCTGCGGCTTACAGAGCAATTCAGAACAGGCCTGAAGACAGGGAAGAAGCTGGGACACTCCTTGGATTATCTTGCAGCCCAGGATACTGAGGAACCAAGAAAACACTGTTTTCCAAGTCCTTTACACTGGTCTGCAGAACTGGGTTCATTCTTGCTTTTTTGGGGGGTGTTTATATCTTGCAGTTTTTACACAGTTGTGCAGATCCAACAGGAGGGTAGCTGCATATGCAGTAGCCAGGGTAGGGAGTCAAATCTCCTGAGATATGACATGTTGGTGTTAAATTTTTTAAGCTGAGTAGAGCCTCAAACACAACTGCCCTACTCACCGGGCCCTGTCTCATTTACTTTTCATGTGCACTTACAGGGAAATGGGCATTCCTCAGTGTTAGAGGCACAGAGGTGTTCAAACCAAGTTCCCATCTCACCTAAATTACTTGCTCTAACTCTACTGCAGATGCTATTTGGTGTTAAAACAAACAAACAAACAAAACAAAAACAACAACAACAAAAAACCATACTAGTTGTAAATCTGAGACAATCTAATAAACTATTTGTTGGGAACCCTGCAGAAGACTTTAACTGATATCCACATCTGTAGTTGGGCATGTTAAAAAATTTGCTGTCTTTTAATAATAATGATAAAAAATTGTATCCTGCAGGAGAGTAGTTGTATGGTAGTCAGTTAATCACATTTCTCTTACAGATCATAGTCCCAGTATATCTGTGGTGAAAGAAATGGTTTCTAAAACAGGCTGTATAGCTCATACCCAGGGAGCTTGAAAAATCCAATCAGCTCTGACTGTGCTTCTAAAATGTGCAACCCGCTGTGAGGTACTGCTGGATCAGATGCATTGTGTTTAGTGAAAATAGCTGTGAGATGCACAGAAAAGTGCCTTAAATCTCTTTTGTAGAAGTGGTCACCCTAGGGCTTCATATAAAAGCACATTTGCTCCTCAACAAATTGAAGCCGCCTTTGTTGCAGAGAAAGAGGAAAGCACTTTTCATCTACCACTGGCATAGACATCTGTGGCACACATTAGTCTACTACTTGCTGCCACTGCTCAGTGGCACCAGATTACCACATCATTCAAACTTATTCGCAAACTTGAAGGAAAATAATTGTTTTTAGTGCTTGATTTCCCTTGCTCCAAGTTAGATGTGTAAAGTCACATCGATATTGGCATATTTTGGAAGTGATTCTATTGCCTTTTATTAAAGGGTCTAGGATGCATATCTGGAGATGTTTTCTCTCTGATTTGTATTTAGTCTGCATGTGGTTGTCTTGCTGAGTGAGAAGAGTGGTTCCCATGGGCTCTTAGACAGTACAGTAAAGTCAGTACAGGTTTTTAATAAGTGAGCTAGAAGAAAAGCAGCCTTCCCTGTCTGAGCCTATTTACTCTCAGTTATCTGATAGCATTGCTGTTCCATCTTGACTTCCTGGGTTACACTTTGAAGGTTTTAGATAAGAGGAATGTCAATATTTGCCTTAGCAGCTTCTCCAGCCAACTTAGTTCTTCTTTCAGTCAGAGCTGGGACCTGTTTGACTTCTTATGTTTTTTACTGAGATTTGCACCCCATCTCTGTTGATCACCTTCAATGGCTTTGAGCTGGAGGCTCAGCTCCAGCTTCTGGGCCTGGACCAAGCATACGTCTCCTCTGCTGCTGTATGTCCTGCGTTTATTTGTCTTTTTCCTTCTTCTGTTGCAGGGCGGATGATGGCAATGTTCTGACACACTGGCAGAGATTCTCGCATTCAATCAAAGTTCCATTTGGGTTGCTTAGCTTCTGCTCATCATCTCTAGTTTTCCTAAAAGTCTTTTCCCCAGATCAGATCATTGTATGTAGAACATCAGGTGTCTGAGGTATTTTTCTAATGCATGTCCTGTGCCAAGCAGGACCTAAATGGCAGTGTGCTCTGAGTGTATGCAGATTGTGCTTTATTCTTGCCAGAACGCTAATGGTATCAAACCTTCTAATGGGGAAAATATTTGCCATTAGCAATCTTTCCTAACATTTCTTTTCTCATGTGTAATTTAAATATATATATTTTTCCATACCTACAGACAAACTGGGTAAATAAATGAAGGCCCCCAGCTTTTTTCCTACCTAATGAAGTACATTTATTCACTCTCTTCCTGCCTGCAATAAACTCAATCTTTAGAGGCTGTCACTTGGGGAAAGTTCTCTATTTACTGAGCATCAGCTGTAGGAAGGAAGAAATAAACTTTTCACGTTTCTTCTGTATGTAGAACTTCCCGGCAATTTGTCTCAAGCAGATCCTTTCTTGGCTTAGCCCGACATTTCAGCTGACTTTTCCTTATTGTATTCCAACACTTTGCAAAAGTCCGATACCAGAAGGCGTGCTTGTCAGTTGGGTATTTTGAATTTTTTCCATTTGCTATTTGTCTTTACAGTCAGCTCCCATGTTGCTGTTAGGGATGATGCTCATGTCAGCCCTGTTTCTTTCACAAACCAAATGCTAGCTACAATGAGAATACTTTCTTTCATTGAGTTTGGTGTTGTTTTTTTTTATTGTTTCTTTCATCTCAGTGGATTTTATTAATATCTAGGTTAAAGTTAGCACAAATTCTGGGTATAGTTAAGTTAACCAAATGTGGCTCTCCTGTTACAAGGCTCTTCACTGACCTATAAAGAAGAGAGGTGTACTATTTATTTGTGTTTGATGTTATTGTGTTAGAAATCTCTTTGAAATGATGCTCAACTTTTAGGGAACTGATCCAAGGAGCTTAGGTGACAAACCTAATTGGTTTTGGTAGAGTTCGCTTTCTGTTAGTTTATTTGCCTGATCTGGGGGAGCTGGCAGGAATACCCAGGTGGGGGAGGAGAAGCAGGGCCTAGTTTGGGTAGCAGCTGGCTCCTTAGATTGCTGACTTGTTTTATAGGCTGTGGGTGAGTGCCAAGAATGCTTCAGCTTCTGAGCATCACTTAAAGCTTAACAGATAGCAATTTAACTTGCTCCATTGTAGTACCGATGAAGCTGTTTGTCACCTTCCATATATTCACTTGTCAGACCTGCTTCTCAGGTAACCCGAAGCCTTAACAAATACCATTAAAGGAAAATGCATATTCAAATAATCCACATGAGGAAAAAGGACTTTATTTAGCTTTGTGTGAGGATTAAGAGGGAAAGAAAGTTTCATTCTGCTTTTTAGGAAAGAGTTTAAGAAACTCTTATTTGTAGTAATGGTACACTAATGAACATGTACTAATTCTGAACTAAGGTTAGAGTCTTGTAAGTGAATTTTGGGCTTTGTATCACACTTTACTCAGTGTATAATTTGTGTGACTGTATTTGTGGAAAAAACAGTGAGTTGCAGCTATGGTGATTGAGTTGCTGCTCTTCTGCTTCTCAGTGCAAGCCCATCTCTAGAGAAACCCATCTCTACCACTGGCATTAATCTGGAGCAATGACAGATAAACCAAGGCATAGAAACACTTTCAAGAATGTCTTTTGCCTGGCTGATGCACGTCACTTGAGGGCAGGGGCTGAGGCTGGAAGCATGAGGGAATTTACATTTTCAGATAGCTTGCTCTAAGGCCATTGATTTTAATGTCTTTCTACTACATTACACTGGTTTGTTAAACTGTATTTTTATGCCTGACAATATTCTTCTTAATTTGCTCATAAATCTTAAGAGGACTTTACTTACATTATTTACAGTATTATATAATCTGTGTGTCATACTTGTACTTCAACATTTAAGGTGGAGATGGCAGTGTTGTGCTTCTTCGCTGTCTTGCTTGGAGTCTTGCAGACTGCTTGCTCAGTTTTGTCTCTATGGACTCTAAGGCTGCTGTGTTGTTGCAGAGTTCATGTGTGCAAGCAGAAGCCTAACAGTGCAGATGGTTTTGCTATGTGCAAGTTTTTCTATAGGGAGTTAAATTCGTCTTTCATATGAAAAAAAAATCTTGAAATTAAGCTACAGTAGGTATATAAGGATCAGTCTGTAAGTGTTACAGAGAAGCGTGGTTTTAATTGAAAAGATGTAATATAAAAGACTTAATTGAAAAATCTTTAAATTGAGAATAGTTTTATTTCACACAAAGCATTGGTTTTGTTTGTTCCACTTACCATGGAAGAACTATGGATTATGAGCTGTTTATCATCCAGAACTTACAAACTTTTAATAAAAGTTTTATAACAGCTCCCAGAAACTCTAAGATACTTTTTAGAAAATAAAACAAAACAACAACAACAACAAAAAAACCAAAAACAAAAACAAAAACCCCACATTGTCTCTAGGGTGTTAAAGATGTCTGGGCAGAAACTCATTGGCTTGAATAAGATCCCAATTCTGTGTTCAGAAGACTGATAGTTTATGTTCTTAGTGGAACCAAAGCAGTGTATGGGAACATCTGGGACTTCAGCTTAGCATCTGGAAAGCAGCCAGATACTGAGCTTGGTGGTCCTGCACCTGTGGGCACCGTGCCCAGCTCGGTCCCATGGAGCTCTCAGATACCCTCACCCTGTGCAGCATCTTGCATGCTGATGTCTGAAGAGCTAAACTCCACTGATTACTTCTGTCTCAGCTCTCTTGTTCTCATATCATGAGGTTAACAATATAAGCAAATACTTTTAGAATCTGTTGTTAACAGAGCCTTGCAGATGATGGATGTCTCTGTTATTCCATGATGCTTTTATTTTTAATCCTCTAATTTACTCCTTGTCTCTTCGCCAATTCATTAACCACTTTCTGGTTGGATAGTTTCACTGTACATTTTTATTCTACCTCTGCCATCAAGAATGTGCATCTGTTGGTAAACTGCTATGTCTGATCACAGCTATTAGGAGAATTCGTTAGCAACTGTGTATTTTTGGAAATATGAAGTCATATTATATGAAAGTATAATGTAATGTACATCAGCACCATAGACATTTTTAGTTCTTTATTACTCTTGCAACTCACATCGATAACAGAAGTTTTAAGAGCATAGCCCTTTATAAGAACATGGTAGAGTTTGTTTTGCTACCAAAACTTACCTGTTATATCCTACAAGTGAAGCCTTTGACACTTAAGACGTTTGAATAACTGTTGGGAGACTGAGTTTTCTGTGTAAGGGTTAACGAGTGCATAGAATGCAGTTCTGAGTAGGATGAATGTTCTGAAATAGTTGAGTTACAGCCTGTAGATCAGGGAGCTAGTGGGCGGGGGGTTTGGGTAGGTGTGTCTACAGGTCTTCTCACGTGCAATGGGTGCGTGGTGGGTGTACGCGTCTGCGCAGGAATTAGGATGATATATAAGGAATGTAACGTAGCAGTAAATTGGAGAGAGAGTTGACTCCACGGCACTTCGTGTTTGTGTCTTTCTCCCCAGGACTGTCGAGGTTCCGGGACGATTGGGTTATTTGACGGCAATGTCAAATAACCTTCACATAAAAAAAAATTTGAAACAGGGTTGGAAGAGGGGCCATATATGACACATCTGTGTTCTGCACCTATGATCTGTCTGTTTCTTCAATGGCTCTGGTTGTATTTAGTACGAGAAATCTATCTGCAATTTGTTCCTTAAAAAACTGATATTTTAAAGGTGACATCATTCATATCTTCTTGTCCTGACTGTCTGTCCAACTCCTATTTCACTACTGTAATTTCTATTCCTCTGAAGCAGAAATTTCCTGAAAACTGGCTCCAGACCAAGGTGTATCATTATGCTTAAAACAAATAATATAGTCGACATTATGATATGAGTGTTGTGTGTTTGAAATCTGTCCATTTGTATCTATGGTGATTTTTAGAGTTATCATAAAATAGGCCATTGTTCCTTGTCTTCAGTGCTTTACCATTAAATATTTTTAGTGAAAGCTGAAGCTGTTTCATGGGGTACTCAGCACCATATTGTTCCTGTTTACTATTATTACAGTGCCTCTCTGTTTTTGTTTTCTATTTCAAACTCTCATGTATTAGTTGCAAAAAGACTACCTTATTTGAAAATTTTGATAAGTGGATATTTTTCCTCAGGTTTCTACAATAGTGACTGATATGTACTGATTATATCCACCTAGAAAAAAAAAGAAAAAAAGAAAAAAGGATGAATTATGACTTAAAACATTCATGTAGCTTGTGCAATTAAAAGTAACTTCCCACTAAAGGTAATGATTGGAACCATGCCTCATGTAAAATGAGGAGATCAGAATCAATCAGGAAATCCCTAGCTCTGTATCTTCCTCCTCTGCAGCCAGGCTTTTGCTGCATATAAAATCTTCAAGACTAAAATCAACCATAACCAGTATAGTGTGAAGTTTTCAGAAGATTAGAGATGGTTGGTTGTGGGCATGAACTGCTCCTTTTTTCTGTGTGCGAATCTATTTTAATGATGATACTTACAAATGCTAACAATTTTGCTGCTCATCAAAGCATGCAGAAAAACTAGCGGAAGTATCATGTTATGGGGACACATGCTAGCATTTTCTGCAGCTTGTGTGTGTCTGCAATGGCCTGTTAGCCATGGACTGCAGTAAGTCTCTAAAGATGACTAGATTTTATTTTTTTTTTTTACAGTTTGTGCTAGGGCTTTGGAGTCACTTGTTTCTATTTTGAAGAAGTGTCCAGAATTCTGAAGCGCTGCATTTAAAATATGCATCTTAAATAGCAACTTATTATATGTCTCTTTGCTAAGCCTGCTCCCATACTGTATTCTTGTCCCTCTTGTATAAGGGTTGCTAGCAAAGAGGAAGATGTGAGCAGTGTGTCCTCTCAGCACTCTGTACATTTTGTTTCACTGTGTAAACAAGCATTTACTGCTTACGCTGATGTGTGGTGGCCTGGGCATTCTGTATTTGGAGCTGTATGCTGTCATTTAGGTAGAAGAGTCAAGGTGTTTAATGTTGGAGCCAGAACAATTGCCATTTTGCAGCTGGTGTGGATTTTCTTATGTGAGAGTATTTCCATAAGCAAATGAACTTAAGTAGACTTCACTCTTGTGAATTTCTGTTGTAAGCATAAATAATTATACAATATTTCCATCTAACATAAGTATTGGATATTAGCAGATTAATGGAAGGTGGGGGATTAGTAAAAAAGAAAAAAAAAAAGTGGATATACATAACCTTGACTGTTATTCTTTTCTTTTCTTGACTGTTAGTCTTTTCTTTTAGAATACTGTGCCTGTTTAGATCACTAATATATTTTAATTGTTTCCATCTTTCAAAATATATCTAACAAGTTCAATTTTTTGTTGTTGTTACACAAATAAACTAGTATTAGATGCATTGCTTTCTTTCTTTCAAACATACTTTCAAATTACTGCTTAATGTGGTTTGAAGATTTTGCCAACATAACCTTCCAGATCCTTCTCTTGTATGAGGGTGGTTGATTACATCTATCTTTTGGTTTACAAATGCCAATTTATTCCAAAGAATGCAAACCCTGGGACCATTTGTCATTACACTTTGATTGTAGTTCACTTCATTATTGTATGTAGGAGGAAAAGCAAACAATTAGATGCCTGAAAAGGGGAGGGGTGTGAGGGGGAACTGAAGCATCAGGGTATGCTAAACATTCTTATTACATTGCATAGTTTAACCTCCTATTGATTTCCCATTGCTTTTAACACTTACCTGCCTGGATGTGACAAATTACATGGGGGTGGGGGGGGGGGGGGGGGGGTGGAGGGAAGCAAACGAAAACCAACCAACCAAACAAAAAAACCCAACTGAACCACAGAAATCCCAAGCCACAGAATCAGAAAACTTTGAAGCGCTGTATGTCAAGGTTCGCAAAGCAGACCAAGGGTTACAGTCCTTTAGGAATAAATTCTATAGACTAGGCGTCTGATTTTTTTTGATTATTAAAAGCTCTTTCAGTTTTCATTTGAATTAGAGCTCAGGTTTCAAAATTTGATTCACTAGGCATAAACATTCAGTGTGTAGACTTACTTTTGCTGTTACCAGCAGCGTTGGCATTCTATTTCTCTGCAGGACCACATTCAGCAGCTGTATAGAACAGCATTGTCAGATCACCATTGTATAAACCAACACGGGGTAGAAGGATAGTTCCCACCAATTTTGTCCTGCTTCTGCTCTTACCACTTCTCCGGCGTTAGATTGCTTGGCCATGATGCAAGAGATTTGAGTTTAGTTCCTTTGCCAACCAAGAAGCTGTTATTACTCACTGCATGGGGGGAGCAGGGTGCTCACTTCAGGCTGCAGGGAACAGCTTATGCTCTAAGCTGCCTTATGAAAGATTTAAGGGGTGAGAGGGATAGTGTACTTGTTAGACCAACCATGACTGTGGAACTCACTAGCAGGGAAGGAGGCTTCAACTGAAGTGTTAAATACTTCCTCAAAGCTGGGATTGTAATCCTGACTTCCTGCCTCCCACCTGAGTGCTTCTTCCACCAGGCCAGTACATAGCCTTTGATCCCAAGGATCTTTAATCATGCAAAGTGCCCCATTCTGAACCAAAGAGAATGAATGCACTCACCTTTTACTGTTACTCTGTTCTAGCACAGCATTTAGGGCAGTTTCTTAGGAGCTGATAAAGTCAGGTTAAATCCCTTTTGGTAGAGACAGACAAGGAAACTGTTTCCTTTGCCTCAATGCTATTAATTTGTTTACCTGTTAGTTTTGCAGGTGCAATCCCCATCATTGCTCTTTCAAAGGAGGAACAAATGTTCATGCATCTAATTCAGGGGTGACACTACAGGCTGAAAACACCAGGCTGAAAGAGCTTAAACCTGCTGGGAATTTGGGTATCTGAGAGTGAGGGGAGGGCTCCCACTGCTTGGCATTTCCCAAAGCTGCTATTCAGGTGATTGCTTGGGGGTTTGGCTCTTTTCAGGAATCCCGCAGATATTCACCATGTCTGTGAATTAGGCATTTGGGCATCCTACCTAACACTGAATAGATTGCACAAATGAGGCAGAGAACTTGATGGAGGTACAATAGCATACAGCATTTTTTAGTGTGTGTTTTATAGTTTTAGCCTCAAGGCAGCCATTTCAGACTTCGAAGGTGTCAAGTGTGTGTGAGGGCTACAGTAGAGGGAAGGGAGACTGAGACTGAAATTGGAATAAACACCCATTCCTGCAGCAATAGGGAGAAAAGCTCTAGCAAAATACTTTCAAAAGGAGTTGAGTGTAGCATCCATGTTAGTACTTCAGACAGCAATTATTCTGTTCTTTAGTTGCGTGTCCTGAAACAAGCTGCTTCCTATACAGTCACTAAAATGTTCAGTAAGGCGAGATGCTGTACATTTTATTGTATTCTTCCTTCTGGTGTGCATTTTTTGAAAAGGCACTTCGACAATGATGTAAAAGTGAAGAACAGCAAATTTTGAGTGAAAATTTCAGAAGAAAATGTGTTCTATTAAAGTGTAGCTGGTGGGATGCACATACTATGCAAAGGAGAAGAACTGAAGTTCCAGCCGCTGTGGAACCATTTTTTGAGTGACTGTGGGATACCTGTGCAGGCTGTTAGTGACTACTTTTATTTGAGGGTTAAGGCTTCATGACTATTGTCCTATTCTTAATCTTCTTTGGTTTAAGAACAAGTCCCTTGTTTCAAGGATAATTGTATTTCTGCCAGTGACCTGTAATTCTGCATTACAGTGACTTTGGGAACAGTATTTTCATCGCTGGATTATGTGGAGATATGGGGATATCCTGGCTGCTGAGTGGCTGGTTTTTGGATACTTGTTGTGTGTCAAAATTCAAATGAGAGAGAAATATGTGAGACAACAGAAGATGCACAGGCTTTGAGTCTCTCTACTGCTTCATAGATGAGTCAACAGAAACTCAAACATAAATTTCAGTATCTTCCTTTGGCTGTCAGGTAGTGCCAATGGCACCTAGAGTTCCTTGATATTTGCTTGTTTTTAACCATTAGTCTTTCATTTATCTTTTTTTTTTTTTTTTTTAAACAAAAATTCACTACCCAAAGTGCTTAAACTACCCCTTAAAGGAATGTCCACATACATATGAAGATCTGTTAATAACCAGTTTGTGGATTTGAAGCAAATCCTGTACACTTACTCAAGGCTCTGAAGCTGACTTCTGCTATGGATGCATGTGTCTGAGGGAGTCAATCAGTGCTGATAACTTATTATAGGAATTGAGATTTTAGGAAGAGCTGCCACTGAATCATCTGACAGCTTGGTTTGATGCAGCCCTTACATGAACTCAGTAGGAAGACTCCCATTCATGTCCCTGTTCATTAGGGAGCCCTTTAATGCATGAGCAGGCATTTCCCTAGTTCAAAGCATGTCTGTCAGCTTTGGTGGAATTGCAAACAGACTTTGGCCTGAGCCCATCTCCCCCGCTCCTGTTTTGTTTTTTATAATGCAAATAAAAGTGTTTTTAGTTCAGTTTTTAGAAGCTGGACTAGGGCCTGCCTTCCCACCCATGACTTTTTAGATAAAAATGGTATTTTTTTCAAGTTGTGTAGGCTCAACAAAGGAGGTGAGCTGGCTTGAGAATCATAGCTTTCATAGCCTGGAAAGCATTTGCATAAGTTGACAGTTCTTTGTGCCTGACCCCAGCTTTTGGCAACCCCGCAGTTCCTGACCAAGGAGCAGGAATGCTTTGGCAGCTTTTCTGGATTTTCCTGATGTTTCTGAAAGGTACAGTGCTTCCATCTGCTGTTTTCAGAGGCTAATGAAACATGGAAGGCACAGATTTTCTGTTTTGGATAGCCTCACTAGGTTTTAGGACAGAGAAAGTTGTAGGGTTTTCTCCCTTAATTCTTTTTCTGAATAATGTCTCTTAGGTCTGGTTTCATACAATGAGAGAATAATTTAGATTATTCATGTTATGATTGCTTTGTGATTATTTTGTATGGGGACAATGCACATTAAGGGAACACAGCAAATTTGCACGCAATCAAGCTGTCTTTCTCTAATAGACTTCTAGATTTAAAGGAAAAAAAAACACCTGTTATTTGTTTGGCTTCCACCACTTATGAATATCATTTAAAGGGTTAAAAACAAAGCTTCAAAGGAGTCTTATCCATCTTCCTTACCAGGATTATTCTAGAATGCTTTTTGCCCTCCCCTAGTATTATCTGTTGCTCTGATAATCTTCATTATGTCTGGTTTGACCGTAGTTTATACTCAGTCATAATCAAGTAAAATCAAGGCATGTACCAATACAGCAAATCACCAGCTATGCAGGAACAACAAATTCTAAGAGTATTTATTGAAAATTGAAAAAACAAGATAAAGTGAACTCAGTGGGGACCACACTGATGATGCAAGGTGGAAAACATCACATATTTTTTGTTTCTGCTTCTGCTCTGCCTGGGAAACCCCTTTGTTACACGCTTCCTCTATGTCTTTAACAACAGTTAAAACAAGAACAATATCTTTGAAAATCAGTATATGGTAGCAATCTCAGATACTAGTTAGAAGTCAAGGATCCATGTCATCCAGTCTTCATCTTTTATTAATAGAGGTTCCTTTCATGTTAAATATTCAACTGAAGTTTTTAGGACCAACAGAATAAGCTGTGTGCAATCTTACATATCTGGGCAATGTTTTTAATACACAGAATACTAACCCTCTGTCTGTATAACATGAAAATAAAATGCATGGTACAGTTCATAGAAATCTTACTGCTAGCAGACTTTCAGAGCATGCAAGATGTTCTTCTGGAGCACAACTGGAGGGCAGATTTGTGAGAGCATAGTTAACTTTGGCATTTTCAGCTGGTCTGTTTTTCCTACATTTGCAAAATCAAATCTTGGTACAAGAGCAATGAAGTGAAATGAAAGTGACTCAAAAACTTAACATGTATGCTATATTGTTTTTGTTAACTTATCTTTTTCAGTGTTCACATTCCAAATTTGTTTTATTTATGGGCACAAAAATATCATATATTATCCTTACAGTTAATGCTAACTGGTCAAATATTCTCCTTCCCTGAATCTAAATTATCTCTTCTATGGGTTTTAAATACTTGCAATAACATTATTCAGAATTTTATCTGAAATTAATGAAGACAGAAAATTTTAGTATCTTATAATGTGTGTGTATTTTTCAGAGAATAAAAAACTAAGTGACAGTGAATGGCTTCAACCTACTAGTAGCTGTCCTGATAATCCATTGGGGTACATATTAGGAAGATTGTACACAAGTTAAGTGTTAGAGTACTGTTTTATAAAAAGTTTTCTGAAGTTAAATTAAATTCTTCTCTGACATGACTGAGAGAAGGAGAGATCCTACTGCCTGCACAGAAGCCATGTACTTGAAGTTATCTGGATTACTTGCATTGAAACCTGGACTGTTCTCAGAGCATTACAGATAATGTTCCAACACGGAAGATGCTTACTTTGCATAAGCAAAAGTCTGGAAGACAGGTTAATTGTGAGGAATGCAAATAAGAATCTGTTGCAATAGTATTTTAAGCATCTAGTAATTTTCTTCATTCATAGTAATTTTCATTTATTTCATGCTCTGCAGTGTTTAGCATGAATCCAGTTTATACTTTTCCCATGAAGTCTCTTCACTGCTCAGAGAAAATATCTTTGAAAACATATGTTCTTACATAAGAGTCTGTTTGTGGGAACTTCAGGGAACTTGTGCAGACTTGCTTAATCATCCTCTGGAGAGCAGCAATGCTTATTTCCTGTCTGCTTGTATTACTTGATGCTGTGCCTTAAAAAGGCACTGCAACCAGGAAGAAAACAGTTTCTGAATCAAATGAAAACACTTGAAAATATAAGGAAAAATGGAAGAAACAGCTGTGTGAGAGCAATTCAGTGTAAATAAGCAATTAATAATTCTTGAATGTTGCACATTTTATATACATAACTTAAAAGCCATAATACTGTATGCAAGTTCTGCGTGCTTCAGCGTGAGTGAAAATCTGATTCCAGTTTTGAAGTAATTTCAAGATATACAATTTAATATTTATTTTCTTTGGCTTTACAGCAGTTGTTCACGTACCTTTAGCTTCCTAAAAGTAAGGATAACACTGCAGCTGTTAAGACAGCAATTAAACCGTGAAGATGATATCAGTGTGTTCATATACACTAGGTGCTCTTTAGATGAGAATATGGAAAATGTGTGTGTGTGTTTTTCTCAGCTCATCCCTTAGATAGGTGAACTGGACAGTGCACATTAGTATTTAGGTAGCGTACCATATCCTCTGTTTTCTTTTGACTAATCTAGCAAAAAACTCCTTTGAGACTGTCCTATGTAAAATACACCACAATTTAGAAAATATTTTTTTTTTCTAACACGGGGAATATTACTGATTCTTCAAGCGACATTTTTTTTGCTGCATCTGTGGTGTACCTCTTGTTTCTGCTTTAATGCACAGAAGACTTCAGCGATTCTCTGTCCCTTTGTGATCAATTCCATGCCCATGTTTCTAGAGTTGAGTTATTCATGTTTTTCTTTGTTTCTCTGGGAATGACACTAGAGAGGCACAGTAGCAGAGGTACAATCCTAAAACTTCTGTATTGTTTTTATTGTAGTTGGAGGTGGTGATGGTTTTAGTTTTTTCTGGTTGTTTTTTTTTTTTTGGGGGGGGGGAGGGTGGTGTTATTATTATTCTTATATAACCGAAGGCAGATACTTTTAGTTTCTTCCTTCGGCCCTCTGATATTCTCATGAGACTCTCTTCTTTGTTATCTTATTATTTTTTTTTTTTCATACTTTTGCATCTAGCTTTTGAGCAGTCTTATCTATAAACATGAATTCAAGTGCTGTTTCTCTGCTGTTGCTTGAATTACTTTTACTTCAGACCTCAAGTGTTTCCATCTAGATTAAAACCTTGACTTACTGCTTTGACATGTCAGTTCATTTCAGGAGATCCATGACAGGTTTGAAGTCTTCTTACTGTAGATCCCTCTTGATTTGATAAAGAGGAGGTACATCAGTTGATCAGTCAGGTCTTTAGCTATGGTGTCATTTCAGGCAGGACAGGGAGGAAGCTTTGATGCTCATTGTCAAATCTCACCAGCCTGTGTGCATAAGGCTGCTAGGATCAGGTTTTCTGGACAACACTAATATGTAAAACACTTTTTGAGGTGGCTGCCATATTTTTTATCTTCATTAATGCAAGATCCTTTTCTTTGGAAGCAAGAAATACGATCTTGTATGTGTCAGTTCACAAAGAGGACCTTTGGTGGCAGGATGAAGTGTATCACCATCAGTGTGTTTGGGGACATCAAATTCTTTTCGTTCTCTCAAATTCTTTTCGTTCTCATTCCTCCAAACCTAGGAAGTTCTGTATCCAGAAAAAGCAATTGCATGTGCAATCTGTAGTGAGGGCCAAATCAGGACATTAAAGGAAGATCCTCCTTCCTCCTCTCACCCAAAGAATACATAAAATTAAATTTAATATTTAAATTAAATATACACATTTTAGGCATACTGGTCACAAAGCCAGTACTGTTTGGTTTCAGTAACTTCCTCAGAAGAAAACAATGGGGAAGAAGATTATTATTATTAAACAAACAAACAAACAAAAACCTATGATGCATTACAAGTGATTCCAACAAAATGAAATTAGAGTTAGGAAGAAATAGCAAGTAGAGTAAATAGAGAGTAACAGAGAAATGACAGGAAAGTCTACCCCTTTTAATTCACAATGTGGCAGTTTTGTATTTCACTGTTTTAAAGAAAGCAAAGAAATAAGTAGGATTTTTTTTTTTTAATTATTATTATTATTTTTAATAGAGCTAAAAGAAAAGCCCAAAGCTATTAGGAAATAGCTCTTCACCACTGATTAAAAAAATCAAGTATCTTTGGAGTTCCTAGACTATATTTGCCAGAATATGTGTTTCTAGAAAACAGTGTAGGATGTTCCCTAATTTTGCAGTTGTTTACTGGAAAAGGCTTATGCTTGCTTATGCAGAAAATCTCAAATACCTGTGAGGCAGGAAGGTCAAGAAGAGTGTTTATTTTTACTTTCACCAGATAGTCATCAATTTTACTGAAGTGATTAAAAGTATCTTAGGTACGGTATGGGGAACGAGTTTAGCTTCATCTGCATTTTGGAGAACAGGCAGAAGAAAGCATTTCAGTCTCATTTTGGCTTTTAAAGTAGAAGACAGCTAGCAGCACTAAAGAAGAGCCCAGCTTGGCAAATCCTCCTGTCCTCTTGTAGCTCAAAGAGCTGACCTGGTGTTTGTGTCACCTCTGGAGAAGCGTAAGTGGAGTTCAGGCTGACAGCAGCTCCCCACCACAGCCCTGTGACAGCATCACCATCTTGGCCTGCTCTGAGCTGTGAGACCATGGTTGCAGCCAGCCCTGTCACAGCTGCTGCCTTCTACCTCTGAACCAGGAAGATGCCGAACGTGCGATCCCAAAATGAAACCTGAGATTTGAGCTGTATCCAAGCAATAATTAATAGCTCCACTTGTAGGTGCAGAATGCTAATTGGCTGCTATTGATAGCGCAGTAAGCCAACATGCATCGTTGAGGTCTGTTGTGGCATTGCTTTGTTTAAACCTGCACTACATTGCCAGCAGCAGTATGCTGACGGAAAACTGTCACAACAGCCATCACTGCAATCTAGGAGTTAAGTTTGACTGAAACATATGTCTTCAATTTTAATAGCTCAGCTTCCCAGATGCCCTAGAGGAGAATATTGCCTGAGAAGGAGCTTTTCATGTAGGAATAATTTGTGTTAAGTAGCTCAGTGATCTGTTTGTTAGGTTAGAGCTGACAGTTTGTTTATATTTCTAAAGGGGTATGATGAATGGGGGAGAAGTTGATGCTAATTAGCCTAAATTGTTCCTAAGAATGCAGAGCACTTTGCCAGTTTCATTGTTTCTGTTTCTTTGCACATTTTCAATAATTGAATGGAGCTCAAACCATTCATCATAATTTTAGGTAAGATGGAAATAAATGAATGTAGCACGGGCCAGCCTGTACAATGGAAGATGTCACTTTAAGGGTCAATTAGGTAAGACATCAAACTAGGACTAACGCAGCATTCTCTAATCCAATTGTATAAATATAGCAAATGTGAGTATTTTCATCTAAGAAATTAATTCTCTCTGTCATGATACTAGTGTTTAGGTTTTCTTCTTGAAAGGCAGCTTTTGCTTATTAGCATAATGTTTTTATCTTAGGCTTTAGCTGCTACCTCAAGGTGTGGACCTCTGACACTATGAGAAAATGTGCTACTTTTCAGTATACTGTCTATCAGATAAAATTAATCTGAAAAATCTGCTCTTGGGAAAAAAAAAAACATTGGTCAGGTGTGATTGCAAACAGTGTTAGCAAATGTGGCTGAAATGCATCAGATGTATAGCAAATCTAACAATGGAAAAGCTTTTAATATTATCCACTTGACTTTGCACAGCATGTTGTATTACTCTTTGTTTTAGGTTTGGGGAACAGAACTCTGCTCAAATTCAAAACATCCTGTCCATATGCAGAAGGCTAATTTTGTAAGAATGTGTATTTTGTATTTTATTCCTTGATAAATTGAACTTAGATTTGGGGAGTAGGGACCTGGAATGTTTTTAGGCCTTATACAAGACCATTCTTTTTTAATTTATGCACATATAATACCACAGGAAGAGATGGTATAAATTTGTGGACTGTGGAGAATGAGTGAACATTTTTGAATCAGGATCTTTAAAAGGGGTGAAATTTGAGTATGATTAAGTTAGGAAAAAGGCTCGCTTACGGCGGAAGTCAGAGACTCTGTATACATTATAGGCATGTCATGGCTTTTAAAAAGTTATGTTAGACTTCGATACAAATTGTGAAGGAATTTGTATAACCCCAAACAAAATTCTGTGTGGTTCTGAACTCTTTCAAAGTACAAAATAAAGTAAAATAAAATAAAAAGGAGCGAAATAATAATAGTAGTTAGTATTCTGGTCAGGAGTGAGTGTTGCTGTAGGGCAGGCTGGTAGTTTACACTGCATGGGTGTTTTGTTGGTCACTAATTTTCTTGGAAGGAAATGATCCCATGGCTTATGCTATCCGCGTTTGTGCATATTTGCCCTATAATTGGCATTTACTAAGGGGACTTTTGGTTTGATGGATGACTGTCAGGGTATAGCCTGCTAGCTTTGATGCGGACTGCTTTTGTATGAGGTTTTTTTACATTAACTCATTAGAAACTCAGCTCTGCTTCAACATGCTCTTTATTTGCCTTCTGAAAATGTGAGACTTTTCAGCCCACGTTTCAAGGGATTTACTGAGGTGTTATTTGCATACCAGTATTTTCATTTGCACGGAAGAAGAAAAGTATACTGAACTGTCAACCTGTGAATCTTAAAGCTTATAGAAGGTTCATCTAATCAGCTTTATTTTTCAAATGCTAGGCCACTAGCAAAGTATCTTTAGTGTATAGCATTAATTTTGGTGTTCCTAAACTTTTTGTTTGTTTTAATGGGAATAAAAGGCAAACAAAACCCAGCCTCATAAAATCATGTACAGTAATGTTGTCACAGCAGGTCAGCATTCAATGAATTTTCAATAAATACTGGACGAGTGTCTAAGATATATTAGTGGTTTCTTGGTCTTTTCTTGATTTGGTCTTTTCCTGTAATGCATCTGGGACTGTTAATTAGTTAATAACTATAACATGATTTATAACGCAGTTATAATAAAACTATGGTTACCTACCAATACATTTTAATCCCATTGCCAAGTTTTGATTTGACATTTAGAAAAGCATATGACAGAAATGGAAATGGTGCATGCTGACACTGTTACTGTGTGAAAGTTCCTTTAATAAAACATTTTATCTACAAATATTTGTGCAAAGGAGAACCATAACTTCTATACTGAGCAACACTTCTCTTAGCATGAAGAAATAACTGGAATAAGCAGCAGGTTAAATTCTTCCTCTGGGTTCAGAGAGCCAGAACGACATTTGATAGAGAACTTCCTACTTTTTTGTTTCCTTTTGTTTATTGCTTTGATTTATTTATTTATTTTTTTAATACAGCACTGCAAGTGTTTGCCATGCTTTAAAAACAAGAACAACAACAAAACAAACAGAAATGGAAAACATTCATTTATAAACTCCTGAACTGTTTTGTTGTTGTTGCTTGTTTTTTTTCTTTTTTTTTGTGTTTGGTTTTAGTTGATGGACGGATACAATGTAATATATATAATATATATAGCCATAGTAAATGCAACTGTAGAACAGTTGCATGTACTATGCAACTATGCATGTACTATGCAACTATGCATGTACTATGCAACTATGCAAAAAAACACCATTGAAGTTCCAAGTTGTTTAGGCCTGAAGATTTGCACTAGATGGTTAACAGAGGAACACAACATAGATCCTTCTTTTCTGCAATTCGGGATGTTTCTGAAGGATCTGAAATTTACTTGGGTTGATCTCAAAATGAAATTACTAATTTGTTCAAAGTCCTGTAAACTACTTGTGCATGTTTTTAACTTGCTTGAACAGATTCTCTCGGCCAACTGACACACTCAAATCTAATTTTTTCAATGGTTTGCAAGCTCACATCTCTCTTGCCTGTACGTTCTTTTTGCTGTAATTAGCTGTTGCTGTCTGAAATCAGTATGAATGGGACTTTTTTGTTAATTACAAGTAATCCTGACTCTGTCATGAGGAACTAATTTCTGTTTCTAGTAGAAAACTTCTATGAGTATATAAAGAACATATTAACCACATATAATACTATTATGAATTTGTGAATTAAAAGACCTATTAACCTCATTGAACTGGAAAAAAAGTTCACTGACAGTGTTTGAAATGTTCAGCTCCCTTTTATTTATTTTTCATGGCTTGGTACAGTACCACAAGGTATCAATGCCAAAAAAAACTGAAACGAAATGATCAAATATTTTGTTTGTTTAATTTTAAAAATTAACTCCATCTTTTACTCTTGCCTAGGGGTAGCAGAGAATGGGGAGCAAAAGATTGGGAAGAATATTTACCCACGATTTAAGCTTTTAATTTCCATCTTGAGAAAGACTTAAAATACAAACTTGGGTTTGAATAACATTGTTGTGGTTGTGATGCCAGTATAAGACAAGCAAGGTTTATACAGTCATCAAACTCAAGCAAGGGAAAACAAATGATCAGTTGCTTATTTCATGCTTGTTTTGAGTAAAAATCCAACGTTTGATTTTACCAACAAGTAACACACAGACACACACACACACACAAAAATTGCTGTTCTGGGGTTTTTATTTTCCCCACAAGAGGACTATCAAGTGGTTCATTACTCAACTTGACCAGCCACAAGCAGCTGTTCCAGTAGTGGTGAGGTATCTCCTCACTTACACATAATGAATAAACAAATGAAGAGGAGGACAACATTTATTTGCATTCATTTCTGTGGCTTATTTGGCTAAGGAGACTTGTCTAATAATAAATGCAGAGGACTGCAAGCCATACTTTCCTGGTTCTGTTGCTGGTTTAGCTGCTGCTGCTCTGTGGCTGTTTAAGCATTTGTACTGCCAGTTGGAGTGGGACATTAGATAAGAGTGGGAGAAGGAAAAAATAAGATTTTTTGGGGGGCCATACAGTATGAAAACTGGTCTATTTCTACCTTAAAACATTTCTCAAGGTCCATCTCAAAGACTAGGGAGCTTTTAAAAGGTATGTCCTTCAAGCTGTATGGTAGACAAGTTTCTCATTGTTGATCATTCTGTCCTTTAAGGGGGGGCAAATGCCTGAAATGCACGTCTCACTTGATCTTTTTTCTCTGCTTTAAGAAATTTCCCCCAAATCTTTTGACGCTCTGCAAAAGGTGTCAAAGGGCACGATCTCACAAATCCTGTTGAGGATCACAGGGTTGAAATGATCTGGGATATCCATTGAATGCACCCTGGTACACATGGCGGTAGAGAGGACTTCTGCCATCTGCTCATCAGGGAGACACTGGCAGGCTTAGAAACTCTGAATGCTTGCTCAAGAATTTGCTTCTGCCCCTGCTGGCTTCAGCAATTACCTTATCCATGGCTCAAGTCAGGAGGGTGATTCTGCAGTTCGCTCTTCTTTCAAATATTTGACATATTATTTGCTCTAAAACTGACAAAGATGGCCCACATCCACAAAAGAAGATGGTGCTATGCCCTGGCACTAGGATCCACATTTTTGAATCAGGTACTTTTATTCCCAATAAACAGAACAGAGAACACTCTAGGTGAAAATACAGAGGATGAGATTTATATCTTTTGAACCTGTCATGGAACGAGGCACCCTCTAACTCTTCAAACAGCTTCAAACAGCTTGGCAGTGGCCAGAGAGGATAAACACCGAAGAACATGGCTTTTCAACCTTCTAACTAAGGCAAGATGTTGGCAAGAGTCATGGATTCCAGATCCTGTTTCAATGGGTGTTTGTTGTAACATGTATCAAAAATGCTGAAACTACTGGATCTGGAAATGAATTCCACACCTTTTTGTTTTTGGAGAAGTGCCTGAAGCATTAGCAGTCTTGAGGATGTATTCTCTCTTTGTTTTATAGTTTTTGCCTAAAATGTTCCAAACTGAAGAGTTGGGAATGGGGAACTGAAGTCTATAGATAGGTGGGTGGTAAGGGATGTTAAAGCATTATATTTAGGGAATGCAGAATCATAGAATCATAGAACCACCAAGGTTGGAAAAGACCTACAAGATCATCCAGTCCAACCATTCACCTATCACCAATAGCTCCCACTAAACCATGTCCCTCAACACAACATCCAATCGTTCCTTGAACACCCCCAGGGTCGGTGACTCCACCACCTACCTGGGCAGTCCATTCCAGTGCCTGACCACCCTTTCTGAGAAGTAATATTTCCTAATGTCCAGCCTGATTCTCCCCTGCCGCAGCTTGAAACCATTCCCTCTAGTCCTATCACTAATGACATGACAGAGGAGGCCGATCCCCAGCTCACCACAACCTCCCTTCAGGAAGCTGTAGAGAGCAATAAGGTCTCCCCTGAGCCTCCTCTTCTCCAGGCTGAACATTCCCAGCTCCTTCAGCCTCTCCTCATATGGCCTGCGCTCCAGACCCCTCACCAGCTTTGTTGCCCTTCTTTGAACATGTTCCAGGGCCTCGATGTCTTTCTTGCAGCGAGGGGCCCAAAACTGGACAGAGTACTCGAGGTGCGGCCTCACCAGTGCTGAGTTTAGGGGGACAATCACTTCTCTGCTCCTGCTGGTAACACTGTTTCTGATGCAAGCCAGGATGCTGTTGGCCTTCTTGGCCACCTGGGCACACTGTCGGCTCATGTTCAGCCAAGCATCAATCAATACCCCCAGGTCCATTTCCTCTACACAGTCTTCCAGCCACTCTGCCCCCAGCCTGTAGCGCTGCCTGGGGTTGTTGTAGCTGTAGTGCAGGACCCGGCATTTGGTCTTGTTGAACCTCATCCCGTTGGCTTCAGCTCAGCTCTCCAGCCTGTCCAGATCCCTCTGTAGGGCCTCGCTATCCCCAGGCAGATCCACACTCCCAGCCAATTTGGTGTCATCTGCAAACATACTGAGGGTGCACTTAATGCCCTCATCCAGGTCATCAATAAAGATATTGAAGAGGACAGGCCCCAGCACCAACCCCTGGGGAACACCACTCGTGACTGGTCACCAGCTGGATTTAACTCCATTCACCACCACTCTCTGAGCCTGGCCCTCCAGCCAGCTCCTTACCCAGCCCAGAGTGTACCCGTCCAAGCCACGGGCTGCCAGCTTCTGCAGAAGATTTCATCTACCCAAGAATCCTGCAACATACTAAAAATGTAGATTCTAGTATCTTGTCAGATGTTTCAGGCAGAAAGTATGAAGCATTTCTGAGAATCTAAATTTTGACTTCGTTCATATATTTTCCTTAACTGGGGCCAGGGACTTCCCTAATAGTCACTGAAATTGATAGCATTTGAGTACCCAGAAGGGAGCAGGCCTCATGTTTGCTTCTTGGGGCTTTAAATGCAAATTGCTGGGTGAGTCTAACTCTCAAACTATTGTGCCAGTGATCCTATGACAGGGAATTTCATTTTAAAGTCTCTGGTGTTTAGGTAACCTGCTGCAACTGTAACTTGGGAAAACATGAACCAAAAATATTAACTGTACCCATTGGTACCTGTATGTGTGAAAATTCAGCTTAGAACTTGGAGCTTAGATATTGCTAAATCTACTACTACATGGAAGTCATTTAGAAAACTGAAGACACTGAAATACTGCTTTTTTTTTAACTTCTAAAAATGCATTTTAAAAAAAAGTCCAAGTGTTTCACAAGTTTGGTTGAGGTGAAAGGAATCCAGTATGCCTGCCAAGCCTTGAAAAGTGATTGAAAAAGAAATTTGGGGATGCAGATTTGAATTTGATAGAAGATCACCCAGTATGCATGAGCTCAGCCTGAGCTGGCTAGATGGGCTCCACCTCCTCTTTGCTGTAAACCAATGCATTAAAAATCCTACAGCTGTGCATCTGCCAATCACAAACCCCATGTTCCAGTGTCTACTCCAGACATACGTAAGAAGAATAATGGCTTTAGAAGGAAAGTCACAGGTAAAATTAACCATTTTGTTGCTGTTGCAGAATTAGTAAGAAATAAGAAGCATCATCACTACAGAGCTGTTTACAACACAGCAACAAACACCCTTTTGTTTATTCAGACACTACACAGGAAATCTTTCTGTCTTCACTGCCTTTGCTTGTCAGACACACAGAAGCTGTGTTCAAGCCAGTACCTGGAAGCATTTCCAACCTCTGGGGCCTGGGCATGTCCGACTCTGACCTCATCTCATATTGCAACAAAACAGGAGCACGAAGAGAGCCTCCTGCCTCACCCTGCAGCCACGTACCGCAACAGCGGACCAAGACATAGCCTTCCACCAGTTCCTTTCTTCCTGCTGTCCCCCCAGGTGCTACTGATTGATGGGAGGGAAACCTGAGCATGAGGCCAGATGGGAGCCAGACCATTCAATAGCTGAATAGCCTGATTGGAGAGCAGGAGACCAAGGTACACTGCAACAAAGTGTTTCCTAGTAGATGTCCTATGTGCTCGCCCAAGTGCAGCCAGAAAGTGACTCATGAGCAGTAGTATCTTCTCTACCTGGAATCTAAGCAGGCAAAGGAAGTTACTTAGATCAAAATGTGTGTTTATTGAAGAATATGCGCTGGTGTACTGGAAGGCTTTTGAAATGACTTCTCATTAAATGACAAAGAGCTTTGATTTTTTTAATGCAGAAGAGAATCATTAGAGATACATGCAATAGTACATCTTCATATGCTTTCGTAGTAAAGTATTAAAGTGATACACATGCATTTGTTACAATTTAATGTCCTAGGATTACAGGCTGCACCCCTTCTCATTGAGGGAGAAAATGTTAAAGGAGAAGTCCTTTTGTTGTAGAAAGTTGTAGCCATTTTTCCTAGAGCAGAAGCAACTGAAAAGAACTGCATTTGTAGAAAAGAATGCTTTTTCCAGTGGAAATTACTGTAGGTTACACACAATTGAGGACAACAGTATGAATAAACAGTGTGAAATCTGATTTAAAAGAGTTAATGTACATAGGGAAATCATAATGATGGAAGAATTTCAGTCATCTGAGGGAAGAGTAATTCCTAGCAAGTTTCTAATGTGCTTATTTAAAATCTAAGTTATGGTAACTAGTATTTATCACTGTTATAAAGCAGCAAAGATTTTCATATGCTTGTGTTCATGCACTAAAAATGGAAAGCTGTGGAAGTTAAAAAATAATATGAACACTTTCAAATCTGGGACCAGACAGAAGACAAAACTTGCCTATTTGAAATCCAGAGAACTTTACAATGCTGCAAGTAAGTAAAAGCAGATGTTGTAAAGTTTAGAAAATCAAGACATTATTTTCCTGTTTCCACTGAATATTTCTAAACACATTATAAATAAGCTTTGAAGTAATACAAAGTACTGTGTTTATTTTGCTGATAGCATCTTTTTATAAAAAACTTTATCAATGCTTGTTTAAGTTATAGACCAAATGATATCTCTGTGGTTAAACTGTCTGTATCTCTTGCAAATACAATGCTAAACTACTTGCAGTGTCTGAGGTTTTCAAAAGCCTATCTGATCTTTTGAGCTTAATTTTAAACAGATTAAATATTGTCTGTTTACAAAATGCAAAAATTAAACGAAAATCTTTTCCAAGTTCTTCAAAATAATATGATTTTCTTATGTTACTCTAAAATGTAGTTTTAAATCAATAAATCATTCTAAAATATTTAGTTATCTAAGTCAGTAAAACACTTTTTTTTGGTGTCTGGCTTGTCTCTAGGTATATGCTTTATTTTGTGTAAATATTCAGAGACTTTAATAAGCAAATAAATTTATCTTGATCTGTATTTGTCTGTGATTCTAAAAGGCACCTATTAAAGATCACATGTATTAAATCTCTTTTGAGGGTCTATTAAAGAGTAACCACTGAATAACAACTTTGCAACTGCTGCATCTGATAGATGAAGCAAAATGTTTCCAAGCAGCAATCTTGTATTTGTGCTTGTGCATTGAAGCAGCATGGAGATTAAAGGCAGACTGCGACTGCAACTTAATTGAATCATGTCCAATAAGTAGCCAGTTTTATTTTGAAAATCAATCCCAATGACAGTACTGTCATTCCTGAAATAGTGGGTCCTGAGAAGACTGCCTGTTGAGAACGACAAAGCAATAAGCCATCTTGGTATTTGTCATACTATGTTAGCATTTATGACACTATATTAATAATCCTTCATTCTCTGTGAATTCTGCGTTTGTGTGAATTCTCACATCACTGGGTCCTGAGTTTGAGGAGAGGAGGAAGCATTTTCTCAGGCTTTGCCAAGTCCAGTCCAAGTTTCCTGGTGGGCAGACTGGTACATGAACTACAGCCAGTGGTTGTTGAGTGGCTGACCATGCGAGAACAGAATTCACCTTCTTTAGTTACCCACTTGGTTAGGCTAATGTCAGAAACTATGATCTTCCAAGATGTCTTACATGACTGTGGGGCTAATATGTGAATATATTGACTGAAACGAACCAGAAATTTCTCTAGTCTCTGTAAAATTATCATGCACGTACTCATTTGCATACCTAAATGACAGACAAGCAAGTATCTTTATTGACTGGTGGTATGTCTCAAGAATATGCATGCAGGTGCAACATGCAAACAAATTAATCCCAGATAATTTTAGATAATTATCCAGATAATTATATTTGTTTTAGTTATTCTGGGTTCTGCCTATATGCCTTAGATATAAGACAGTCTCTGTAGGTTATGCTTTATCTGACCTGTGTTAGACATGTTTCTTAGACTGAGTCAAAGCTTGCAAAACGGTGCTTGTTTCTGTGTTACACTACGCAGGGAGTCTGAATGATTAGCTCACTAATAGACATTTCTGTTGATTCGGAGGATTTTCCTTAAATGAATCCATGGTTGGAATAGCTAGTTTCCTCTACATCATCTACTTTTCTGAATTTCTGTAGTTTTAGAGTAGGGGAATACTACTCTTTTGTAATTTATTTCATCTGTAAGTTATTTGAACGTAAATTGTCCCAGCAGAAGCTATCATAGAATCATAGAATGGCCTGGGTTGATAAGGACCACAATGGTCATCTCATTTCAACCCCCCTGCCATGGGCAGGGTCACCAACCACTAGACCAGAGCCACATCCAGCCTGACCTTGAATGCATCCAGAGGTGGGGCATCCACAACCTCCTTAGGCAACATGTCCTTCCTGTACTGGGGGCCCCAGGCCTGGACGCAGTACTCCAGATGGGGCTTAACAAGAGCTGAGTAGAGGGTGACAGTCACTTCCCTTTCCCTCCTGGCCACTCCTCTTCTAATGCATCCCAGGATATAGTTGGCATTCCGGGCTGCCAGCTCACACTGCTTGCTCATGTCCAGCTTCTCATCTACCAGTTCCCACAAGTCCTTCTCCACAGGTCTGCTCTCAAGGGATTCTTCACCCAGTCTGTATGAACACCTGGGATGAATTAATTAATTCATTAATGATCAATAGAATAGCAGTACATGTGGATTTGAGATACTAAGCTCAGAATTTGAGACATTTCACTTCCCTGAAAACAGTGCAACTATATGTAAAACTTTCTTTTGCTGCCAGAGTGATTCATGTTTGTATCTAATCAACTCTTATGTACCATGGGTAAGTCATGGGTAAGCCCAGTGCAAAACCTCAGGAATTAGAAAGTTAAACCATAGGAATGTACAACGAGGGCTCAGCGGAACAATGAAGAATATTTTTGTGTCCATGACAGTACATAAAGGATGCTTGAGCTACAGATGAGGCAGAGATCTGCAGTAACTCAACTCTTCTGTGTTAAGGCTGTCTCTGGACCTAAAGTGGGTCACACCTAGATTAGTTTGGGGTTGGTACATCTCTGCTTATATGAAACAGCTCCTACATGAGAGATTATTGACTGTGCTTTGTGTATTGTTTGATGTACAATACTGCATGTATTTTGCAAGTGAGAATGCAATGATGGAACATTTAAAAAGAAAAAATATTGCATTTCCTTTTCTTTCCATTCATGTAATTATCACTTGAGTATTCCTGCAGCTGACAGCGTATCTGAAATCACTTTTCTTTTGTCAGGACAACTGTGATGTGTCTGCATACTTCATTTTACTTCCTTTTTTTAATTCAATTAGGTATTCTTCTGAAGTACACCAACCTCCAAGCTGCAGGATCTTTCATTCATAGCATTACTGGCACTCACATTGTCCTGTTTCTATAATTTCTATTTCCATTCACTCTTCAACCATGGTAATAAGAGAACCTTACTGACACTTGAGGTAGGTCAAATCATGGCAAGTGGTTGCCTGAACTAGTTACAGTCCTTTCTCCCAGTTGTCTGTAGGCCACTTAGCAGCAGGACCCCTAGGTTTTGTTTTTGTTTGTTTCTTACTCTAATGCATAAGTACTAGTGTAATGAAAGTAGTACATGAGTGGACTGAGGACTTGAATAAAGCACAACTTTCACATGTGCCAACGTTCAGTGATCTGAAGGTAATTTAATTTGGCCTTCTGAGAAAGTACATTTTGGTTATAAATACAAAGTGACTATAAAAGGTTGGGTCTAAAGGAAGAGTGTTCATCATATTTATAAGAACCATGTACTGATAGGAAAATTTCCTTCATCACTGTTTTGTACATGATTTTTTTTTGAAACTGGAAAAGGTGTATAAGCAATTTGATCGTAATTTTTAATGAATACATTTTATTAGCATTCCTTGTTTCTTCTTGCCTGAAATAGTTCCTTGCGTGATTTACCCTTGTTTTCAGAAAAGAAACTCAGAATTCACTTAAATGAAAATATACACAGTACACATGTATTGTATTAACAGGTCTCTTCTCACCTTTCATCTTCAAAAAGGAGTGCATGGGTGCAGAATAATCGATGCTTTGACAGGATGTTTCAGAAAAATTTATATACACATATAGCTATTGTGTAATAGTGTGTTTTAAAGATAATAAAATGTTTGGGGGTTGTCTTTAAAGCATTGTTGCTACATAATTCTGAGTTGACATTGAAGACATTTGCAAAGAGTCAATCTCACTTTGTAAGTTATTTTACACTTCAGTATTTTCCATTTCATAAATAATGTAAGATGAGACAGCATCTAGTTTCTCTCTCAAATCTTTGGAAGGGTCACTTCTCAAGTCCTGTTTGGAGCAGTGTAAGAATAGCTTTGAGAGTAAGAATGCAGTCTGAACACTGCAACTGTTTTGCTTCTTCTCTGAGGTACAATTGGTTATGCCTTTCTGTTCAAAGTCCTAAGAAATCATGTCCTGGAGACAGTTATGAAATGCCTTGTCCTGTAGCTCATCAGCACATAGTAGTGGTGCTTTCATACTTCACTATTTCTGTTCCATTTTCTTTTTTCCAAACAGTAAAACAAGAAAACATAGCATTACTTTTGCATACGTATTTCTTGTTTGTCACATGTGAGAAAAGTCCTATAAAATTATTCCATAATTTTTTAAGCCATTAATGAAAAAATATGGCAAAGTCAAGACTGCACTTATGAGTAGATTGTCTGAAAAACAAAACAACAACGAAAAAAAGCAACCGATCCACAACACCCCAAGTTAGGAAGCTCTGAGTTACAGTAACAGTTCCAACATGTCCACATATATATATATGGATATTCTTTTCTGCCTATGTCTTTGCATACTTGTATACATACTTTGCATACATACATATGACTGCACACTTCAGTTTCCTCACAGAAGTCAAATGTGTCACCAATCTTGAAATTCATTTTTCCAATTTGTGATATATGTTCAACTGCCTCCTGGCCAGGAGCCAGGGCTCCAGCTAATGTGCACATGCACTGCTTGATGATGATATTCTCTTGAAGGGAAGAGAATTCAAGGGAAACTTTTAGTCCTAACTGAATTAGTTTATTGATGCTATAGCATTTCATCACAAAACAGTATCATACAGCTTTATTCATAATAATAATAAATAAAATAGCATTAGGATTGTAACAGTAAATCAGGCTAATCAGGTGCTTTGAGTAAGAGATAGACTTTGGTGTCTCCTAGGCTGTTCTGAAAATTTAAATTTATTCATTTCCCAGAGAGACAGTTCAAGTGGAGACCCACATTTCTTATTAACAGGAATGGGAGAGAACTGATCTTGTGATCCTTTTTTTTTTGTATACATATGAATTTCTTATATGTTTTACTGAGTATTTATTATATGGAAAAGAGGATCAAAGACCTATACCTAACATTAGGCGTGGCAGTTGATATTCATCTTGTTTGGTTTGCCAGTTAAGGAAGAGCATGTGGTTTTTTGTTTGTTTTGTTTCCTGCTGTGTTTTTGTTTGTTTTTGTTTTCTTCTTAGTAGAATGTCTGTTCTACTTTCTAAGTGCAATGATAGACACCACAGATGTTTTATGAATTAAGGAGTAATTTTTTCTAGGATTTTTCTTGTTTAGCTTACTGATAACACATTGCTAGTTTGCTGTACAATTCATCTCTAACTACACTAAGGAGAGGACTGATATTCATTCTTTGTTGCCAAAGCTTTTACATATGCCACATGTGCAGTGGTGATACCAATGTGACAAACTACAGAATCATCTGATAAATTGTATTTACATCCACCTTTGACCACCTCACCTGCTTTCTGCCACTAATCTATCTCCACTGGGATTTATACAACATTCCAAACCTTGGAGCAGCTTCTAACATCTGCTAATTTAAAAAAAAAAAAAAAAAAATCAACCTGACAAAGAAAAATTTCCTGCTTTTCTACTAGCCAGTGAAATTTCTCTCCAGAAAATATCTTGGCCTGTGTGGAAAAACTGGGCAATAATCAGTTAAACATCCATCTCAAAGCTTAGTACTTTGCAAGCCTTCACATTTTGGACACTTCTGACTTGAGTAACATGGGCTGTCTGGAGCTGTCCTGAGATTCTCAGCTTTAAACTTGGATGTTTTTACTTATAAAATTCTGTTGGAAGATAGATAGGTTTTAGTTCACATGTGAGAGGACAGCCTGTACGCACACTGCTCTCAGTAGAAACAGTGTTGTACTACTCTGTACTTGAAAAAATGTCTTCACATATGGTACAAGTATTTTTGCTGGAAGCCCTGGCCTTTCAGTACCTTGTGTCACTGTTATATTGGTGTTCCTTATTAATATTTCCAGAAGAATTTATCACTATTCTGACTTTGGAAGACCATACCTTTATTCTAACAGGACATTTCATTGACAGTGTATTTAAGCTTTGATGGCCTCATGTGCTTAATCATAGACATATATTTAATCTTGGTGTTTTACATTTACTTCAAAACTGCCCTCTGAATCAAGATGTTAGTTGGCTTTTGAGCAACTTTCTCAACCTAAGTCACGGGCCATTTAGTTTCTCTTAATGGTGGATCTTAAGGGGAGCATGAAACAAGTGGCTTCACAAAGCAGTTAGCTATTTGCAGCTGCACTTTATGAACTGCTTGGTTAATGCTACTAAGGAGAGCAGCTAAATATGGGACTTCTAATATGAAAAAATGAGAGCACCAGTAAATATGTGCAGTGGTTTGGGACAGCAGCCCGACATCTGTGGTATGAAGGGCTGGCCAGGGAATACGCTGCAACAGGCTATGCTTTACAGTCTGCAGTATTTTTGGCTCCAGCATCTTATTCAGCAGTAAGAATTAATGTGCAATATAATGTATTATAGTCACCATTATTGTGAAAATATGATCACATGTGGAAGTATTTCATAACCCTCTGCAAACATATCTTTGCTTTTAAAAATGTACTTATGCACTGCTGCAAAATATTTCTTAGCAGAAAATGTATTTCTGAATTTTTCTTTTTTCAAAAAAATTTGCCCTATCTCATCAAATAAACATTTTGAGGAGATCACCATTTTTGTTACTCAACCAAAGTGGAACCTTTTGAGCTGCATCAAGCTGTTAGACAAGCCCCTTGCCAGCTGCCAACATTCTTTTTTAAAATTGTTGGAGATACAGGGACATACAGAGAAGCAAACAAGAGTAAACATCTTTAATTACTGGTAGGAATACTCAAGACACAATTGCCAAGTAGTCACCGGGGGGAAAACACATTTTTTCCACAATAAAATTTAGTTACTGAGTTAAATGGCAGACCAATAAAATTAGAAACTGATGTTTTCTAATTGTTTTATGAGAGTATACTGAGAAACACGAGAAATTACTCATTGTTATTGCTAAATACATACAAAATTATAACCAAGACCACCAATAAATACAAGCCATGCTTTTAGAAGTGATATTTCAATTGTGTTTTTGGAATTAGTTTCAGGACACAGCAATACAATTAGTGTTGTGGCAAGAATAGGACTCATTAATAAGACTCTGGAAATCTGATTTTATTTTATTTAATTATTAAGTACTGGCATCCAATGAAATTCCTGTTTGTGACATCTCACAAACCTGTCTGTGTTATTTAAACTTTGTTTTAATGTAATGACTTGTGCTTAAGATGGGTAGAGTCTTGCATGGATGAATGTGGCAAACCCAGAGATTAATTAATCCGATTAATCAGTTTTTCTTCCTGTGAAAAGAAGATGCGAGGAATACGGAGGCATGGAGTGGAGGAAATGGAAGAAAATAATTCAAATGTTTGCAGGTGAAATAGGAACTGAGTACAGAATTTTATTTTTTTCTTCTACTTCTGTTGGTCTAAGGTCTCCTGGGATTTAGGTATCTTTTAAATCTATTTTATTCAAGGATCAAATCTTCCTAATCTTAACATGAGGGAGTAACTGGCGTATGTAAAGAATCACTTCCTTGAGTAGAAAACAAGTTTATTTATCCTTTCAATATTTGACAATACAGTTGGTGTTTCTCAAACTTTTCTCTAATCCTTGCTCTGCTTCTTGCATTAAGTAAAAACCATCTGGGAAGGTATATTGCACTACACTATATAGGGATGTGGTATTTTACAGCAGTGCCAGAATTTCTAAATATTGTGCTTCCCTATTTAGTGAACATTTTGAAAATGGAACAGATATCTCCTAAGTGACCTTACGGTGTCTAGTGATCAGTTGCTATGATGTTGGTGGTGTTTGTTGCTGGCTTTTTGTTTTTGTTTTTTGCTTTTATGTTTAATATAATATTTCCGCTTTTCCTGGAAATCAGGGGAAGCACTTAGTTATTTACTTAATTGTGCTTTTAACCTGCCATGTGGCAGCAAAAGCAAGGAAATTTCACATTCTGCACTCTGCTGTCAGCTTTAAAAGCACATGAATGAGTACAGGGTATCAAATTCACACATCTGTTTTTCCACAGCAAACAAGGCTTACCCAGAATATAACAGTAAAAGAAAAATAAGATGGTCAAATCTGTTTTGAAAATAAGCTACTTCTAGTATTGACTTTTCTGCAGATAACTACTTTAATTGCCACTTCCTTTTTCATTATGTATGAAAGTAATTTAGATTGCTTCAGAGAAGATACCCAAAAATCTTCTGAGCTCTCTCCTAGCTAATTTAATTGAAGTCTTCTGTAGGACATTGACTGTCTCTTCTATGTGGATTGCCTGTAATGTAGCTGAGAGTGTCACACAGTGCATTGTCATCAGTGTTGTCTGTCAGACATGCACACATTTAGCACTTTCTTACTTGTCTTTTAGCACTGTCTTGAATCATTTTGGCTCACTTGCTCCTCAGCAGTTTTTCCAGCAGGGTTTGTCTATGACTCTGTGAGCAGGTTGGCAAAACTGTGGATTACCTGTTTGAAGGTGTGTGTACAATTTTCTGTGAAGCTGGCTGGCTTTAAACATGCTACAGCTTTGCTCATCTGCAGCTTGATGTTAAATAGACAGGAAAACGACTGGTCTAGAAACAAATAGGAAAAACACAACTGAATAGGAAAAAAACCCTCTAAATACTGGGTTTCTTTGAATTATTTATTAATTTTGATTGCATATTGATCCAGCCTCCATTGAAATTAATTTAGAGTTACATTTACTGGAACTGGATTCAGCTGTCACTTGCTAAACTGCACTTGTTGTCAAGTGCCTTCAATATTTTCAAACACCTTTAATATCTTTTGGAATGGAAAATTGTAAAATAATTTATAATTGTTGAATAAAGTTCTTGGGATACTGTCAATGATAGAATAGTATTTTTAATAAATGTCAAGACTTTCATTTACTTTAAATTATAATATATTTTAAAATACTATACTTCTGGCTGCTAATATTTAGTGAATTTTTGACATTTTTCTCAAGTAGTAAATGCCAAAGGATCTAGTTTTGTTTTTCTGTAGTCCGATTTAATCTCAATGTTTAAATGCCATTATAAGAACTGTGCAGAAGTCCTTACGCGAATTCCATATTCCATTATATGTTTGTGGGAAAAGAGCATTCTGATTATACATTTTGAAAAACCTTGGTTTTGCATATATGCATTTATGGCCATAACTAGAGAGTCCTCCTCATTAAATTCTATTAATAAATATATCTATATATATCTATATATTTTCAATACACAATATGCTGATTACTTTGCCTAGAATTAGTACTCAGGTTACAAAAATATATCAAAAATATTTTTTTAATATAACATATTGTGGCTTTGGACAAAGAGAATGGAGGTGTTTTGACATTAAAATGTTTGGCATTTCCTGTTGGTTGAAATTTTGGTTTGCTTACTAAGTTAATATTTAATGTTATCATTGGCAAGGCAAACTTCTGTAGGAAAATATCAGTGTGAATTTTACTAGTGAGATGGGAGTACAGGCCATAAAAATTCTCAGTTTCCCTTTTAAAAACTTAATCCATTTGTCCAACAGGAATGAATACAGGAGTAGAGGTTTTGAACTTCCCTCACATCTGGGTGAAGGAGTGTATTTTGACTCCAAGCACAATAAAACAATCGTACTTGCTGGTGGTATATGACATAATGACCCAAATATGTTTTTAAAAAATCATTTATTGCTGTACATAAACAGCTAAGTTAGCACAAGGGATGATAAAATAACACTGGTAATTCTTCCTTTAGCTGGGAACCATTGGTGGCCCATTAGGATTCCAGATGTAGCCATGTGTGCTTTTCCATTTGTTTTCTAATGTCTAGTGCTTGGACCCTTGGTACCTTGGCTGTGGTTGTCAAGCATGTTGGCTTTTCAGCTTGAGGTCTTCCTGGAGAAACACACTGGCCTGGCTAATAGCTATAAAGTAGCTTATTGTCTTGGGCCCAGTTTGTTGGGACTAGCTGGAGTAAGGGCAGCTTTATGTCAAAGGTCAAACACCAGCTTGACCCAGTTTTCTACAGAAAACACTTGCAATTGGACCTCAAAATCTAGGCACTAAAGTATAAGAAACTAGATGTTTTAAAATGCTGTTTAAAAGAACAACTTGTGACAACTTCTGTCTATTAAGAGTGCATTGGATTGCATTCAAGTATTCTAGTTGTATGTGGAAAACATTTTCTAATTTCTTTTGCAGGACTTAACTTGAAGTACTAAAATGGAATAATGAAAGAGGGAAAAAATTGCTAGGGAAAAAAAAAAAAAAGTACCAGTGATGCTCTCTCCTTCTACTAAAGCTCAAACAAAACCTTCACTTTTCTTTGTGTGAATTAGGAGTCACAGCTGTCTTTAGCTAATGGTATTTTTGTGATGTTGTTGATTTAAGACAAAACACTTAGCACAGCAGATGTATATTAAGCAAAAGCATGGTAAGAACTGAATTCCTGTTAAATTAAGGTCACTGTGTTGGTACTTGTGTATATAAGGCCACACTGTTAAATTGTTGACTTGCTTAGTGCAGCTGAGTTCCATGGGACTGCTTATGAAAGTAGTTCTCATCTAGGAGTAACTGTTTATCATTCTCTCTACATGATTCCAAGGATAGTATTTGAATAAGCACTGTCATTACAGTGTACAGTGATATGAACACTTCTATTGAAATAGAAATATAGTGGCCATGTAAAGAAGTGTATATTGAAAAGTATAAACTTATATTAAAAAAACAAACAAACAAAAAAACCCACAACCTTTCTTATACATGTGTTTGAATGCAACTAAGCCCTAAGCAAAGCAGTCTGGACCTTAAACTATTTGTATGTGCATGCACATCCTCTCTTTTGTATGCATATGTATTTTACATAATTACCTACCAGTACAATATAAACTGATCTGAATTTACTATTTTTAAAGATCAGTTACATCATAAAATTCTATTAATTTGCACTGTTTATACTAACTGTGTTGAGTGACGGTAAGAACGTTTAGATTTTCTTAGCTTTACATCCATCAACTTTAAATACCCATGGGAGTATTTTGGAAATGTAAACAGGTTTAAACAAAAGCTAGTCTCAAGCTTTCCAATACAATTAAATTAAGCAATATAGATGCAATAACAAAGTTAGGTGTCTAGCCCCACCACCACACGTAAATACAGGACACACAAACCGGAATAAACAGGATTCCTCATTCAAGATGCAAAGCACAAAATCATAACCAGAGGCTAGCTATATCCATGTGTCTGAGGAAGTGCTGGTGGCAACTGCTTTCTCATGACAGTCTGGATTTACACTACTTTTAAAACAGGGCAGTGGAACACTGGTAAGAAGTTTTTGGCATAAACAGTCCACATAAAGTCACAAAGACCAGTTGTGTGTCTTTGTGTCTTCTGGAAGATCATTTTGAAAAATTTAGGACCTACATCTACTGCAAGACTGAGGGCTTGACAGGGTGAAGACCCTTCCTGTCCTCTGGCAAAGCTTCTTGAGCTGCAGAGTAGAAGATTCCCAAGTCCACAGCTTGCAAGAAGATGGTTGCTGGTGAGTGGTTAGGACCATCATGTGCAATTGGAAAAGGCATTTTTTGTTTGTTTTCCTCTCTCACTATTCTCGAAATAGAATATAGTCTTACTGACCTTTGCCAAAATGAGTGAGTGTTTTGGAAGCAAAATGAAACTGAAAGCGGATGGCTGGAGGGGATATTGGTAGAGGGACAATAATTTCTAGATAGAGGGCAGTGAAGCGGAAGTCCCAAGTAGACGATAATGTAGCCTCATCCTCATCCTCATCTTGTGTTGTAGTCACCTGAGTAATAAAGAAAATTATCCAAATGGCTTTATTTTTTCCAGTATGCTTCTCTGTTAGGTGTCTGCTATACCATTAGATGTCTGTAGAAAAACCTGTGGTGAGCTTTGGTGGTGTTACACTTTTTCTTTTCCTCTGCTTTAAGCATGCTAAGTATGAAACTGCAATTGGTACAGAACTTTTTCTCAAAGAGATTCTTTAATATAAACATATATATTTAAATGTGGTGCAATTTAATCCACTTCAGTAGCTTATTCCTTGGCTGATAGTTCACACTGCTCCACTGTTGTACTGCGACACCATTTCAGAACAGAATAACTTTTTCAGCATGTGAAAGATTGACAATTGCCTAAATCTCAGCCCTTTGATGGCTTTGCAAATTGGAAGTCATGTACCTATCAGTAAAATGTTACTTGAGAACCCACTGAGACTGCTAGGTCAACAGAGGTCTCTGTAGATATTCCCATGTCTTTGTCAAGGTAGGCTACTGAAATCTGCCTGTTTAGAGGCCTCTGTTTCATGCACAGTGGCATCCAGTAACTAGTCTGCAGATGTTTTGAACTGCTTCTCATAAGAGACAAAGACATTAAATCATTTAAGAAATCCGAAGTGAAGGAAAATGTTTGTTTTCTTTTTTTGCCATTTGCGCTCTCTGGCTGTCAAAGATCACCATGATGAGCCAGCAGTACTTTGAGGATTTGTGTCACCCTCGACCTTTCATGGGCTTAGTCTGAGCCAGCTGCTGTACAGCTGGGCAGTGAATTGCACTATGTGCAAGGACACTTGCAGTTTGACATTGCTGGTAGCTACATACTGTGATATAGACAGTAGTATAACATATTTTTTGTAACATAGCCGAGGATTTATTCCCTCTTTTTGAAGTATTTGTGGAAGTTGAAGAGAAATTTAGAACAGATTTTACTAAAACTCATTGGTGAAGAGTTTTAAAGGAGGCACCCCTCCCCTGGATCCTTTTGCAAGAGAAGCTTTAGAAGCATTGCAGTGCAGAATTGCTGTGCTCCAAATGTGTGCTGGAGGAGGGAGAACTGTGTGACATGAATGTCAAAATGGCAAAGGAATCAGGTATTTGCCTCTGTTCATTGTTGCAGTGGGTTCTCTTATGGCTATCCCTAGTTTAGGCACAAGAAAACGTGGATTGCAATGCATACAAACTGTCAACAAATAGAACTTACGTGTTGCTGGATCCTGTCATCACTGTTTAAGACTTTGTCATTTGAAACTTCAAAATATTATTGTAAAATTCATTGCATACTGCAATTGCAGAGATAGTTGCACTTTGGCATTGGATGAGTTCCTCTCTGTGTATATCATTTATGTGAAAGTAAAATGGAGGAGAAGGCATCATTGATCTTGAAATTAAAGACACGATGTGAACACAGGATCCTAGCAGAGTGTCACTACTCCTTCATCTTTACAACCTGTTCTTCCTGTTTCACATTTGAATAATATTCTAAAGATAGAGAGGAATTAGGAACATTCCGGGGAACTAATTTGTGTTTCCTTCTAAATGAAGTAGAGAAAATATTGGTTTTCTCAAGGAAAAGTGTAAATATATGTTTTAAAGAAACAATATCCATCTAGTAATAGATAGACAAATCATAGCCCTTCCCCCCCCCATAAGGAGAGATGAGATTGTATATGCAATTGCAAAAAAGATGTTCTTGATACATAGGCCATGTATTCCAGACTTTAAAAAGACAGTATCTAGCTTCTGTCTGAAAAAGAACAGTCTCCATTGAATCTGCTGCTATGATAACCACTGTTGAGAAATGATTAATTTTATCATGTTTCAGAAGAGATGATTACCTTGATATTACAGCATTCCTTACGGTTGCCTTGCAGAACTGTTTCAGTTAATTTTCAAAACTGTATTTCTTTGCAATATACACAGTTTAACAGTGGAACTTTATGGGAAATATTATAGAATAGTCATGTTAAAGACCTTATCTGTATTCCTGAGTGGTGATTAGATCCAAAGAAGGCTAGATCACATCTTAGGAAATTAAATACTCTGGATTGATGCTCTTCATACCAGAACATAACACATTCTACTTTCACTCTAAGTCCTCCTGTTGAAGAAAAGAGGAATGATGGGGTGAGGTGGGTGGCGAGTGATGAGGTTGAGTATTGCCACTACTTCCTTTGTTAGTAGTTATTCAAAAACATCCTCAGTCATATTTCCACAAGAAATATGTGTCATTATAAGATTAGTGTCTCCATATTAGTTATGCTGTAGGTTTGTACACTGCTCTGGGCCTGCTTTACCTAAGTTTTGAAACCCAAACAGGCTTAAGAAATTTATTTATCTGTGAAAGGCAGATCTTGATGGGCACATTAAGATTAGAGGTTTGCCTTCAGTGTTAGGCAGCTCCTGAATAGAACTATTTGGAAATGGGTGCATAAAGCTGTCCCAAATCCTATTTTAGAAACTTACATTCTCTATTAGATGTCTCTTGTTTTGTCTTGTTTGTTGCTGTTTTGTTGGTTTTTTTCCCCATGGAAATCAACAGTAAATAAATTAAATCAGCTTTATTGAACTAAAGTGCCAATGAAAGACTTCTGTCACTTGCATTGGGAGCAAGCTGGCCTCACAATCTACTTAAAGACATGAAAATTAAAATGCTCTATTTTCACTCTCCTCACGTATACTTTCTTAAAGGGAATAATTGTTTCATACTTCTATGAAGTGAAGTGCAGGAATAGAAGTCCTTCAGTACATAGTGAATATCTGACTTCTAGCTATGTCAGCACATCCTGTCATGCATGTACCCAGATTGTGTTTGTGCATAAGAAAACATGCAGTAAGAGATACAATTAACATCGGATGCTGGAACTAAAGAATGACTTCTGGATGACCAGGTATTTCCTTGGGTCTAGCCTGCATTTGCTAATAAAGCCAAAATGCAAAATTTAGACAGGTTTGTACTTCATTCAGAGTAAGAAGTAGCTAGAAAACTGTAACCAAAAAGGATTCTGGGCAAATCTCTGAAAACACACAGGCTTTGCTTTTAAGTCTTCCGCTTCCAGTCCTGCAAGAGTCAGGGCTGGAACTCACTTCATTCTAGTTAGTTAGCTAGTACTAATTTCTGATGTTGCCTTAAGTACAAAGCAGCTTAAGATCAGCAAGTAAAATATTAGAATTAATATGCCCTTCTGTTTTTCTTTCCTCCTTCAATTCATCTGCTTCTGTCACGGGGCACTTCATTCAAAACAGAGTGAAAACTTCATTTGTTTCCAGCTGTTTGTTCTGAAATGCTGCTGGGAAGTTTTGTGCAGATATACATATTGATGCTTTTCATAGCCAAAGTGCCTTTATTGGCCTGTATTGTATGTTTTTTTAAACAATGTCAATATGGAAATTGCTCCTTGGCAAAGAATATACAGAAGAGATTTCAGATTGATATTTGTTGCCTGATTTGTGTTAGAAATTCAGACACTTGCATAAAGCCCACTCTAATTTAAAGAGCAAACAGTCAGTTTATTACTAATCTTGCTTGAGTCTGTCCAATTATGTTGACATAAAAAAATGTATTAGCACTGTTTTCAAAAGTATGCTTCTGTGGCACGTACTCAGTAATTATCACATTTTTATACTGTATATACACAAATTTTGTTTTGGCAAAAAGTTTTATTTGCACATATTTCAACCGAGAAAATAGGAAACAGAAAAAGAGAATGGTGTTCTGGGTAACTTGAGGACACTTTTAAAATTCCTGTTTGCAGTTAATCTGCTTTAAATGACCCTCCATTTCCATTTTTTGGTGCTAATAATTTACTGAGCTGAATTCAGTATTTACTTGGAGCTGAACTTAAGTCACCAGAATTGCCTGATTTGAGACTTCTTGAAAGATTCGGAAAGAATAATCACTTCAATTGGTACTCATTTGCTATATAATTTGATATATAATTGTTCAATAAAATATTTTTCAATATTACTCTCTTGTTCTTAGAATTGAAGATTCAATCCAGTATATACAATAATCAGTACTGACTCAAAAACTGCAGCTAGTATGTGAGGGATAGCCAGGCTTTTTGCTGACTTTCTGGAAATTGTAGTTGTAGCAGAAATGCTAAGTCATGGCCTGAAACAGTGATTAAACACCTCGTGGGAAGGGAAGGCAGGGCCTACCTAGGGGAGCTCAGGTTGCATGCAATGTACCTGAGTGACCAAAAGGGGTGGAGCCGGGATCCACCTCTTCCCAGACCTTATTTAAGGGTTGGCAGAGAAGGTGAGGGTATCTCTTGCTGGAGATCCCTGCCTACTTGAGGCCTTCCAAAGGTAAGTAGCTCTTTTTTCTTTATTTCTGTGTCCATGGCTGCTGTGTTTAGGCTTGTTCTTATTTGCTGTAGCTGGAGGCTTTGCTGTCCTGCTATTATTGAGGTATTTTCCATCTCGTTATGTCATTATAGTGGCACACTGCTTGTAGAACACATGTGGTGTTCTTCACTTTATAGATCTTAAAATGATGTTGCAGGTAGTAAATCTGTTCTTGAACGCTATTTGATGCCTTACAGGCTGACTGAGAATATTATAGTGATTAATTTATTAACATTGGTTTTTCATTCATTTTTGCTAGGCGTTAATGACACTAAAGTAACTAATAAAGCCACTGTGTACACTGGAGTTAATGGGATACCAAGCATAATTTGAGTGGCTTCAACTTAGTTGATCAATTAATGTCCATAATGATTTTTTTAAGGAGTTTTTAACTTCAAAAAATTAAATTTGTTATCTGTTGTGTGCTGCTATTGGTATGAAAATCGCTTCAAAGAAAGTATCTTATGAAAAAATAATCTCTTCTTTTTTTTAAAAAAGAGCAATTCTTCTGCATGTTAAGTTAGTGTGGTAGTCCAGGGAGTGGGCAGTTAAGCTGAGATGATTTATCACTGACTCCATTTTTATGAAGTTGTTTTTCAATGCATTTATGTGAAAACACAGTTGGAGTGACTAGAGGTGAAGTATCATTTGGTTGAAATAGGTATTTTAGTTTTATTTTAATTAAGTTTTCTGTAATTGTGAGTAAGATGAGTAAATAAATGATCATTAAAAGGTTTATAGATAAGTTTTTTAGAAGGCTACTTTTCCAGCATATTTTTATACAGTGGAATTTTTGATGCTACAGTAAATTAAGAAGTTGGATGATTTTCATATGATATCCTGTTTCACTAATACAGAATAACCTTGAGCCACAGTAGGGTAATAATTACCAAATTTAAAGACAAACTCAGCCAAACAGCTGTTTTCAGTTTGTTAGGAGATCCATTTGATTTATTCCTTTAGTCAACTTTCATTACTTTATAAGACAAAATTTCACTGGATATTTAACCCTGAATTCCCAGTCTTGTTTGCTGCCTGCTATAAAATTGCGTACTTGAACTGTCACAGCCACCCAACATGTGGGGGAGCTACTGTTTTACACTGATCCCAGTTTTCAGTGTAAGTAGTTTAAAATATGAAGTTCAATCCTGGATGCATATCTACATGCCTATTATATCCTCTCCCATGGTGGTAGAGGGGAAAATACCTTAAGTAAAATCACTATCATGCAATTTGAATGGCTCTTTTTCAGCGAGCATGGTGGATGGCATAACTGTGAACATGTGGCTTACAAACTGTTTGACACAAACTGTCACAGTGTTCTTGTTGGTATTGTATGAGGTCAACACCTCTCTGCTATCTCATCTTGAAGTTTCCTATACTTCCAGGTTTTGTTGCTATGAAGTTTGAAATGTAATACTATGCCCTATCTAGCACTCGGCAGGATGTAACCAGGTCTGTGTCTGAACTTCATAGTGTTAATGCGGCGTCAGTGTGATGTATCAATAATAAAGGGAGACAGAAAGAGTCTTAATGGCATTATTTGTTACTGAAAGGAGAACCTAGAGACTTAAAATTATTGGGTTCTTTTCCTTGTTTTGTATATTTTTTTCTTGTTGTTTCAGTTCAGAGATTCTCTGGCTTTTCTGCCTGCTTATAAGAACATCTTAGCAAATCTGTAAAATGACTGATTTTTTAAATTTTTTTTTATATTTTATTTTATTGTTTTGTGCCTGAAACAGTTAACAAAATAAAGAAGTTTCTGATAAGTTCATTTACAGCACAAGTTCCATAATTGCAGTCTGTTCTCTTTCATGGTAGTCAAAAAGCAGTCATGAGAAAGGGAAACAAACATATCTCACATCTTTGGAACTAGTTTAAAACTTGTTTTTATACACAATTGTTGATTTATGTATATATATATACATAAAAATAACATTTTCAGTAATTACATTTCCTGCCCTTTCTGGTTATGTTTTTCCATTTAGGAAAGATAGTACTATGCCTCATTAGTCATGTTCCTCATCAAGCACACTCAGCATTTCTGTACTCCATCCCTCCATGTACTGCTTCAGCAGAGTCAACCCCAGAAAAATGGGGGTGTCAAATGTTGCACTTCTTGTGGTGACTACATATCTATGCAGTTGTGACACAGGAAATTAATATTATAGGTTTTTTGAATTGTTTTTCTTGCCTTCAGACCAATAATTATGTGTTAGCCTGCTCTTGGAAGGTAGAATTTTAGTCTCATCATATCACTTACATATTGCATGCAAAAATCAGTTTGGGAGCTTGAAGTTGTCAAGGTATCTGCATCATAACTTTTAAGTCAGTGGAATTTACATATAGGAAACATGAACCTCTTCTGATTGTTCAAACTACTAGATCGCCTCCAGTGGCATTTGGTTTTATCTTGATATATACAGTGTTGTTTTGGTGGGAAGACTTCATGCAATGCAAATACGTAGGATGTTAGTGATGCTGTTGCTCTTAGCTTACACATGAATACTTAAAGGGTAAAGTAACTGTATAGTTAAAAATGTGTGGCATCCGAATTGCTGTTCTTATAAACCCAGGTGCAGTATCAAATGACAGAAACAACGTATGTAGACACTGAAGTTGATCAACACTTAGGCACCTCCTGAAAAGGCTATCCTTGATATTTTCTTTTTAAATTGTTAAGGTGGTTTGTTATTAAGATTGGTTCTTTGAAATTTCACTCAAGCAAATTGTACATGTGGTGGCTTAAAGTAAAAAGAAGAAATAAGGATAAAACACTGGAATTGGTAACTTTTATCCTTATGAATGCTTTCAGCCTAGAAAAAGCGGAAGCAAAGAAATTGGGCTTTGATCCTTTGGCTCTGAAATCCCAGTGTCTCTCTGAATGTAGGCAATGCATCATGCTGGCCTGAAAAGAGAACAGGTTTCCTTTGCTGACACTTTCTATAACTTTTTGTATACATGACAAACAGGGTTATCTGATATAGAGACTCCTTTCTTTTTAGTGCTTTTATGTGATTTTCCTGCATCTGACAAGGTTGAGAAGGTTTTTTGGAGTGCTTCTTTTTCTCATCTCTGTTAAATGATAAACTGCAAGTTGAAAGTAGCTGTTCTCTTGTTCCAAGCCTCTAAGTCCTAAGGTCTTTTTAAGTTTGTTAGATGGAAAGACAGTACTGTCTTCCCCTAGTGGTTTCTCCTACAGTCTCCCAATGTCAAAGACTGTTCAGCATCCCCAGACTAAATTGGACATGCCAAGAGGAAGCTTAAACTCAGGTTTTTCTCTTTCTGTGAAATCTGTTCTCATTCTTTTTGCCTACAGAGGCCTCAGCCAGGACCTGGGTTCTTTCTTAGTTTTTCTAGCTCCAGCATGTAGCCTTTCATACTGCAAACAACCCCCAGACAAGCAGGAAACCAACTGTTGTCCTCTTTTTACTTAGACAGGATACAGGGTGTTTTGGAGATTCTGTCTCTGCCTAGATCTAGGAAGGAAAAAGAAGATAACTCCAATAGCACTTGGAAACCAGAGGGGCTTAAAAGGAATTTTTTAAGGAATGGACTTAGCTTTTGGTGGTGTGTTTTTGTTTTTTTCCTTCAGAGCAAATCTGATATTGGACAACTCAAAGAAATATAATTTTCAGGGAGATATGGGCATATTCCACTAACCTTATAGTATAAAGAATTCCTCAAGTTTAACTGGTAATTCTCTGTAAACAACAGTAAAATGTTTACATACTATTTACATTTTTACTCATCAAAATGTCATACTATTGCTTACTTTCATCTCTGCCAGAAAAACCTATAGTGTTTTTGTGTCAGTGTAGTGCTGAGCTCACTGTCATTGAGACAAGTGCTAACTTCACAAATTCATCACCTTACTTCAGGCAATGAACCAAATAAATGCTCTTTAGAGTGCAAAAAATAAAAATGAAAATTCAACGTGGAAAAGTTGGAGAGGGAGCTTTGTGACAGTATCCCCAGTGGGTACTGAGTGTTCTCTTGGCTTTCAGACCTTGAGCAGAAAGGGAGAAGACAAGTTTGTGTTGTTACAGCTGATACACTGACAGCATGTTGTTTGGTTAGTGGAGAGGTAATTTATATACTTTTTTTTTTTTTTTTAGCAACAGCAATGTGCCAAATCTACTTTATGATCCTCAAGACCCATGTAATACTGTATTCTATAATGTAAGCATGGTTAACTTTGTAGCAGGTACTTCTTTGTGAAGATTGTGGGCAGTAAATTCATACCTGAAACTAAAGCTAGGGAGTATTTCAGCTTGGAGGAGGAACACAGAATGCTAATATATACTCATTTAAATTGCTTAATGATGCACATGTAAAGATGGAAATTCCTGGGGACATTGTTAAATAGAGTTAGTGAATATAGAGGAAAATTACAAATTGAGTCCATACACTTAGTTTCCAGATTCTGAGGGCAGCAACTGAGCTGTGACTTGCTGAGGGTTTAATTCAGTGAAGGAACTATTCCTCTGAACAGTAGTCATGGAGCAAGGCTCAATGAACTTCTGCTCAGCTGGTAGGAAATGTCACTCATTGGTTTTTTGGCTTTTATTACATGAGGCTGTAAACATATGGATGATGACAACACTTTTAATAAAGTCTTTTTTTGTGACAATAATAGGAGCAGATCTAGAAAAATATTTTGAAAAGGATTTGATGTTGCACTGTACTATGAAGTGAAAATGTCATATGCCTGCATCACAATGTTTTGCTGTGAATTTCGTGATAGAAAATCATGCTTTGAAGCACATTTTGATGCTTTTGAGGAATAGGTTTCTGCATGCTGTATGTAGTAGTGTGTTCTTAGTGCTTGCATACTTGGTACAGTTCAGTCACACACTAGACAGGACTGATGTGAGATCTTGTAGCTGCTGGTTTTGGATGATGTCTACAAATAACTATGTATTTGTGTACTCAACATTCTTCTGGTCATTCAGTTTTGGTTTTTAGAGTTTTCTCATTGACGATGCTCATTCCACCTTTCCTGTCTGACATAAACTAAGTAGTATCATTTTACTGTTGCTAGCATATTAAATAAAGCTGGCAAAACCAGCGATAATCAGCTAGGCACTCTCCTGTCTTTTGTTTAACTGGGCTGAATGCATAAGAACACACTTCACAAACCAGGTTATGTGAATCAATCCCTTTTCATCTGACAGGAATGACCACACAATTTTATGACCGTGGAGCTTCTTGCATGTGACAAATAAGTGTGGTGGTGAAACCACAACTGGAGAGTAAATATAGATGGCTGATAGTGAGGGAGAGGAATTAAACTTCATATGAATGATGTTCTAATGATGATTACTGATCCCTTTTACATCATTGTGCCTCCTGCCTTTTGAAGCAAATAATGGTATTCAGAGAAGTCTCAGGCTTAAGAGTCAATTACATAAAATCCTAAGTAATAGCACTTGGATGGAACAAAAGATATTCAAAAGGCAATGCAAGGAGTATTTAGATTCTACTGACTAAGAACCGTAAGTTCTTACAGATCCCCTTTACTCCCCATCTGAATAAAGCCTGCACCAAAAAATTAAAAACATCCAACAAAATGGGAAGTTAACAATACCATAGGTTGAGAATATCGCAAATTAGGCAATGAAATTCTAAAAATAAAAATAAATAAATGAGAGCGTCATTAACAGAATTTTCAGAAGCATGATTATGTTTAAATGCCCTGTAATTCTGTATTAGGTAACACATGGAAGAAAATTCACAATTCCTACCAATTTACATGTTAATGGAAGTTAACATATTTAGGTACCTTTAAGTGCTGTGGAGAAAGTATTAATTTGCTCTTATTCAGCAGGAATGTCCAAAAACACTGAACTGTTTATCAAATAATTAATAATCTTAGAATGGCAATAAAATTTAATTAGCAATGCTTCTGTTTTTTCCCAATTTAAGTAGGCATATGTACTCAAGAATGAAGAATTTACTGTTCTTTTTTTCTCACTTCAGTAGTATACGTGTGCATTATGTTTTGCATTGGAAGGTAAAGCCTGCTATTGACAGCTGGAGGATACGAAAGTGTGAAACTCTTCTTCCATGTAAAAATGTTACATACTAACCAAAATAACAGGATAAAAACTTTTTATTGATATAGCTTATTTTTAGAATCTTTAGCAGAACTGGTTAAGAACAGGTGTATGGCTTGTAGAAGACTTCCAGTTAATAGGGCATAGTTGGGCTTCTAGTAGTCTGCACTGATTTAAAATCTTGTCGTAGAGCTGACTTAAAGAGTGGAAAACTTCAGATATTTTATTTTGTATGCTTGTCACTACTGAATGTGGAATATGTGGCTGTATTTTTTTCATTTTAGTGAAAATTTATATGCAGAAAACTTTGCATAGGTGACTACAAGTCATAGTATACAACTAAAATCTGATAAAATATCATAATTTTTGTTCTGTTGATTAAATAATTAAAACTCTGGATCACGTTCTGCTGCTCTTAATGGTGTTTTTTTTTCCATAAAAATCATTTTTGTTTGTAGGATAAGAAACATCAAAGCATGCTTTTTTTTTTTCCATCTTCATGTTAAGTATGGTACAGTTATAACTGTCTGTAAAAGAAGGTAAAAAATAATTTTCATGGTATAAGTTTCTTCCTGAAAAATAAATTATTAGTTTTACCACTATTTCCATAAGAACTACTATGCAAGTATTGTTATGAGCTCCTTTTTGTGAGTGATATGTCTAGGACTCCTGCTTTACAAATGACTTTTTTTCTGTAATACTCTACTAGAATTACTTGTAGGCAGCAGATTTCTCTAATTTCTTCACAAATAATCAGCAAATATAGTAGGTTACAGATTTTAATTCAGTAGAAGGGCAATGGCAACTCTAGCTATGAAGTTCTGTGCAAAGTACATTACACTGCTTGCAAGTTAAAGTGATATATTTATATACATGTGTAAAAGTCTGTGTACATATGTAGTACACAGTGTAGATAGCATGGCCAACAAAGAAATAAATGACATTAAGAAATATATAGCTGAAGACATAACAAAGATGTATGATTTAACGAGTATATATCCTTATTTTTGCACTTCTTGGGAACATAATGAAAGATTATGTTAAATAAACTTGTTTCAGTTTTTCATTTAACCTGTGGGTTATTGTATGACCAATCTGTTCTATATCCTCAATCAACAGATGATTGTATTTGGTAATAATTTATCAAGAATAAAAATCTGTTTTTGAAACTAATCACCTCATGTTAGATCTGCCCTTTTTCAAAACCACCATCTGATATTCATTTTGGCTGCAAGGCTAGCATTCTGATGAAAACGCATCTGCCACAGGATACAGTCAGTGGAATGAAGCAATTCTACTCCTTGTGTATATTCAGAATATTTTGTTTTATCAACAGATGGACTAAATTTTAGTATTAAAGGAAAAAATCAATTTTACGTATTACATAAACATTTTCAATAAACTTTTTGCATTTCTGATTTGTTTGTAGCAAAACAGTGCAAGGAATTCAAGGGTCAACTTGAGCCACAGCTGAGATAAAAGATTTAAAAGGTTACTTTAACTGCTTTCTGCATGTGATGTGACAAAGTTATGTCTTGTCAGAGAGAATGCTGAGCATGTCTTGAGTTTGCCCAACTGAGCTTAAATGCTGGGGTTTTCTCTTAAATATCAGTTTTTAGCTAAAATTCTCAGGACGAACTACTCTTTGAAAAGAGGTTGGAAGGGGAGACGAATTCATGGACTACATGACTTCTGTTCCACAAAGGCCTTCTCTGCTCAGTTAAACTGTTTTGGCCGTCGCCTGTCCTGACGTGTTCCTCCTTTAGCCTGGCAGCTGTGTCTTGCAGTTATTTCTTGGATCTTTCCTGATCAAAGCTCCCCATAATTCTAAAATATAGGCTTGATCAAGCCAGCATGCAAGCCACATGCATGGAGAACAAGGAGTATGGAGCACTTCCATTATTGTACTATATATATATATATAAGTAGTTTTGTTACATTAACTTTTGTCTCAGGAGGTCTGAACACTAACCAAGAATTCAGTATTCATTTTAATTTGTGCTGCCAGCTAGATTTAGACTTTTTGACCCAACTGAAATTCTACCTAGATTTTTATAGTGCAACAAAATTATTAAATTTTGAAGTAAATCTCAAAAGAACCAATAAACCATTAATAAGTCATGAAATTATTTTATTATTTTTAATTTTAAGGACTGCATGTGTTGCAGCTGGACTTATTCCAGTGTTCAGTTTTCCCATCTACTTTATTAAAACATATCCAAACTGTTTCCAAAGGAAGTTATAAATTGTTATCAAAATTAGGAAGCAAGAAATTCTATGGTGTCATGTTTGTATGATGATGTATTCCTTTTGAGTACACTGTAGGTGTGAGTAATGCAATGTTTTGACTTGAAATCACAGCAATATTTGCAATTTAAAGTATGTGATGAAGTCAGTATTATACCTAGGGACAAATTGGTCTCACTCATTCTTTTCATGTTATTTATTTACAAGCTTCAACCAGGAGGCTTTTTATTCCCCTATAGCTCTCCCCCTTCCTCCACTCTGGTTTCACTGGTGTGTTGGCCACCGTGACAACAGGGATTTTATTTGACAAAAAGTTTAAAAGCTTCAAAAAACAAAGAGACTAAAAAATGAAATACAGCTGTTTGCACACAAATATGAAACAGAAGGCCTAAAATCCTTTCTAGTGATTGGCTGGATTACTTGAAATAGGGCTCATTGTTTCATAATAATCAGCAGTTATTTTTCCCTATTAAAATATACACTGATGAAGTATTGGAAACAGCTTTTCCAAGCTATTTCTGTAAGAAACTGGGAATATAAACTACATATATAATTTTTACTGCCTATGTATTAAGGGACCTATCAAAACAAAACTTACTTTATGTATACATGCATATTAAAAATAGATACTTATACTCTTTTTCAATACCAAGGAATAGGGAAATCTTTTACAAAGTAACAGTTTTGGTTATTGCTGATGCAGTGAGCAACTGGGGCATCGTAGCTCTCACATATATTACAGGTGTTTAGATCCTATTTTATTGAAAAAGGAAATATTGGCCAGGATTCTGGACGCATACACAACCTTCAAGGAAAAATTACATCAAATTAATTTTCAGTTAGTCAGTAACCAAAGCCAGGCAGGTCTCCAGCTGCTTCATATATCGTGTCAGGGCAGGCTGAAGTCTAGTTACCCAGTCCTCATGCTCAGTATGTATTTTTTTGGTGTTTTTTAGCAATAATCTCCTCATGCTTAATTGTAATGAAGTGAAATGTTCAGGTTTCTTTTCTTGTTAATTTCAATTAATACCACTGTAGTTCATCCAGAGAAATGGAATTATGCTATCATATTTAAAAAAAAAAAAAAAACAAAGGCACATAAATTCTGACCCTGCGTGCTACCAGCAAGGTGTGATGACACTCCAGGAAAATAAGCCATATCCACCCACTACCTAGCCAGTGAAGGAAGAGTTGTAGTATGTGTAGTGTGTAGCAAATGTTCATCCTGCCACATAGCTCATGCTATGGTGCATTTGGTGTTCCATGCTGAGGTCCTTTGCTTGTGGGTCCAAGCAAAGAAACACCAATCTTCTGCAGTTATCAAGTCTAGGATGTCCTCCAGACTGGAATGCAGTGGAAAACTGCGGGTATGAACAGACTGGTTGTAGATCTATTGAAATGTGTTTTTGTTTTGTTTTTTTTGTTTGTTTTTTTAAGAAAGCTCTGATTTCAAAAGCTAAAATCAAGCTGCTGAAGGAATCAAAATTATACTTCTGTTTTCAACAGAAGTCACCTCTTTTTCCTATTCAGATGAGAACTGAAAGACTGAAATGATATTTCCAAGAAAGAACTAATTACTTAGATTTCTTTTAAAGTTTAAAGAATTGACAGCATGGAGAAGCATAACTCTTAAGTTTCTCAGCCAATATGGCAAGAGCTGACAGAGCTCTTGAGATGAATCACTGGCTGATTTGCTGATTCTGAAACATGACAATCACTCCCTACTTAAGGATTTGCAGAATTACCTTCATTTTAGTGTAATAATCTACCTCTTTCTGGAAGTATTAACAATTAAAATGCTAAGACCACCTTTTCAGTGATATTTCTGTTGTGCAGAATATTTTCTGGTGAATGATAGAATCATAGAATCATAGAACCACCAAGGTTGGAAAAGACCTACAAGATCATCCAGTCCAACCGTTCACCTATCACCAATAGCTCCCACTAAACCTTGTCCCTCAACACAACATCCAATCGTTCCTTGAACACCCCCAGGGTTGGTGACTCTACCACCTCCCAGGGCAGCCCATTCCAGTGCCTGACCACCCTTTCTGAGAAGTAATATTTCCTAATGTCCAGCCTGGATCTCCCCTGCTGCAGCTTGAAACCATTCCCTCTAGTCCTATCATTAATGACACAAGAGAAGAGGCCAACCCCCAGCTCACCACAACCTCCCTTCAGGAAGCTGAAGAGAGCAATAACGTCTCCCCTGAGCCTCCTCTTCTCCAGGCTGAACATTCCCAGCTCCTTCAGCCTCTCCTCATATGGCCTGTGCTCCAGACCCCTCACCAGCTTTGTTGCCCTTCTTTGAACATGTTCCAGGGCCTCGATGTCTTTCTTGCAGTGAGGGGCCCAAAACTGGACAGAGTACTCGAGGTGTGGCCTCACCAGTGCTGAGTTTAGGGGGACAATCACCTCTCTGCTCCTGCTGGTAACACCGTTTCTGATGCAAGCCAGGATGCTGTTGGCCTTCTTGGCCACCTGGGCACACTGTTGGCTCATGTTCAGCCAAGCATCAATCAATACCCCCAGGTCCATTTCCTCTACACAGTCTTCCAGCCACTCTGCCCCCAGCCTGTAGCGCTGCCTGGGGTTGTTGTAGCTGTAGTGCAGGACCCGGCATTTGGTCTTGTTGAACCTCATCCTATTGGCTTCAGCCCAGCTCTCCAGCCTGTCCAGATCCCTCTGTAGGGCCTCGCTACCCCCAGGCAGATCCACACTCCCTGCCAATTTGGTGTCATCTGCAAACTTACTGAGGGTGCACTTAATGCCCTCATCCAGGTCATCAATAAAGATATTGAAGAGGACAGGCCCCAGCACCAACCCCTGGGGAACACCACTCGTGACTGGTCACCAGCTGGATTTAACTCCATTCACCACCACCCTCTGAGCCCAGCCCTCCAGCCAGCTCCTTACCCAGCCCAGAGTGTACCCGTCCAAGCCACGGGCTGCCAGCTTCTGCAGGAGAAATAGATAATAGGTTAAAATGAACACTGTTAAGATAGGGTAAAATGCAATATACTTGGGTTCTGATTGTATTCTAGCAATTGTTCTCAAAGCATATGAACAAATATTTATTTACGTGCCTTTGTTTACATACAGAATAGTGGTAAATAGGGTGGCATATGGCTGCTAGACATTTACTGTTATCATGAGTAAATATGTATATTAAAAGGAATATGCATTTGTACATGCATGATTCATGTTAATAAAATATGCACACTGATTTTTGTACATGCACTGATTTAAAAAACAGAATGTAAGGCCAAAGTTGTCTTAATTTTATCTATGTATAAATTCCATGTCTAGTTTTACCTAGTTGTTTAAGCTTCCTTTATTAATAAAGAGTACTGTGAGACATCTTGTCCAAAGATTCCCTAAGACTTGTCTCTACGGTTGGAAAAAGTGTACTCCTGGGGATCTTATATCTCTCCCTGTTGAGTGGGAAGTCGTTTCCATAGATTAAATGCCTGACTTGTTGCCTAAAGTGGGAGATTACACCTTCTGTGACAAATAAAGGCTTCCATAGTGCAGGCAAAATAGGACAGTGATCTTGGCCCATAAGTGACCCCCCTCCCAACATTAACTGTCCTTCTGATTCATTTAAACCTATGCATGTGATTAAGTCCATGTAAGACTGGAAGCCAAGGCAATAAGTCAGAAAAGTAAGCAGATTTCTGTTTACTTCAGAGTGTTTTTGGAGCTCTAAATACTTCAAGTATCATATAGAAGCATTGAGGAAGTACAAATATGGTACATTCTGTGTCACCTCATGAGCATCTTAAAACTGACTGACAAAATGAGGAGAGAGAGAACCTCCACTTTAATTCTCACTTTACCCATGAAGGCTCAACATAAAGCGAGTTCTTTTATGGCTTTATCATTTCACAGGATCATAGAACCCTATAGGGAAGGGCCCTTTTAAAGGTCATCTAGTCCAACTCCCTTGCAATGAACAGAGGCATGCACAGCTAGATCAGGTTACCTGGGGCCTGATTCAGCCTTGCCTTGAAAGTCTCCAGGAATGGGGCATCAACCACATCTCTAGGCAACCTGTTCCAGTGCCTCACCACCCTCATTGTAAAAGACTTTTTCTTTATATCCAACCAAAATCTATGCTCTTTAAGCTTGAAGCCATTTCTTCTTGTTCTATCACTGCAGATCCTACTAAAGAGTCTGTCCCCTTCTTTCCCGTAGCTCCCTTTTAGAAATTGAAATGTTGCTATTGGGTCACCTTTGAGCCTACAATTCTCTGTTCTGAATAGCCCCAGCTCTTTCCTCCTGCCTGCATGGGAGGTGTTCCATCCCTTTGATTGTTTTTGTGGCCCTCCTCTGAACACACTCTAACAGTTCCATGTCTCTCCATGGTCTGGATGCAGTACTCCAGATGATGAAGCCTCACCAGTGCAGCGGGGCAGAGTCACTTCCCTCAACCCACTGGCTGAGTTTATTTTGGTGCAGCCCAGGGTTGGCTTTCTGGGCTGTGAGGGTGCACTGCTGGTTCATGTCCAGCTTCCCATTCATCAGTACACACAGTTCTTTTTTGGCAGGGCTGTGCTCAATGTCTCATCCCCGAGCTTGTAGTGGCAGTGGGGGTTGCCTCTACCCAAGTGCAAGATCTTGCATTTGGATTTGTTGAACCTCAAGTTTAGCCTTCTGTCTGTAGGTTAGCCTGTAAATCACAGCAGTACATATTGCTAGGGCTTAGAGTGGGTATAAAGGCAATTACTATGGTTCAGCCGAGGCATGTTAACTAGCTAAATTGAGATAACTAGACTGTATGTCTGGGACCTTATGATTTCTGTAGGGAAGTCGCCTGGCATCTCTGTTTCTGCCTTGCGTAGAGCCAAAAGAAATAGAGGTAGAGGCTGGGGCAGGCTAGAAATTATAATCTTGGCAGTGCACAGAAATTCATCTATTTAAGTACAAATGTACTATGTGACAGTTCCTTCCAATGTAATTTGAGGCAGATGCCCTGTGTCTGTCCCTCTTAAAACTCAGTTTACAGTTCCTCTCACTATTTCCAGCTTTAGGAGAAGTAAGAAATGATCTGAAGGGTTCTGTATTCCCATTTTCCTTAGAAATATAGGTGAAAATCTCATTTACATCTAGGAAACAGTCTATTTAGCCTATTTTCACTATGTATAAACTGCAGCTTGTTATACAGTCTGTTACTTTACTTTTAATATTAAATTCTAATTTGTAATGCTCTGAATTCAAATATGCCTGTCTCTATAATCCTGCTGGGAGGGTGAGGAGCTGACTGCATCTCAGATAGTTTGGCTCAGTAGGAAACATTCCTCTCTTACCCTCCAAAAGCATACAGTTGATTAGCCCCAACACATTCTTGTAACTTGGATCAAAGTCCACAGAATTGTGCAGAATGAGTGGGGCATCTGAAATGGTGTGAATCTTGAATGGTACAGGAAAACATTTGTGTTTTTCAGTGAGCATCTAGGAGTAGGCCAGCTGCGGCCAGTTGCCTTGTTTGTTCATTGTGTTACAAAAAATGAAAATACAGAGACAAATGGGTAGAAAAGGATTGATCTTGTTGGAAGAGAGGGAATGAGAGTATTTGTACTAGTAAGCTGCAAATACTAGCAAGCTTATGTATTTCAATTTGGGGCTCTGTATGTCTTTGCATAGTTTTACTAGGATTCAGAAATTCCAATGTGACTGCAAGGTCTCTGCTTAACTAGCAACAGGGGTAGACATTCTGAATACCTTCAGCTCTCATTAAAATTAATTGGAATTGAGAGCTCTTAACATCTGGCGTCATTGGGTCCATCCTTACCACCATGTAAAAGATCATCATAAATAACATTTTTTTACAAATATAATGAAAGTATACAAAAATATATAACATTGAGGATGTATTGTACTTAGTGACTGAAAAATGAATTAATCATTAGGCTTTTTTATATTATCAGTTACTTCATACGGAAGTTTACTTTTTCAATTATCCCTTTTTCATATGCTTTGGCAATTATTGTATTAATGGACAAGTATTCACGCTGAGCCTAAATCTAAAGAAAATATGACTTTGTACTGAACCCCAGTAATGACTCCTCCTGTGAGAGGAGAAGGTGTTATAAGACAGAGTCATGCACAAGTTGGAAAGTGTGACATGTTGGCTGTGTGTCTCTTAACTATGTAAGTGAGCTGGCAATTGAGGAAAGATGGGCTGTTAGCTGAGAAATAACTGGACAGAAAAGAACACTCAGCCAAGCTTCATGAAAAGCCACCAGAGAAAACGTTCTGTGGCAGGTTCTTTTGAAGTGAATTTTTAGGTCTTTGGAACAAGTTTATCCTGGCTAAGCTGGAAGTTCTCTTTAATTATTTGACTGCCAGAGGTTGAGCTACAGTGTGTAATTGCCGTAGGAATAGACAATGAATAAAGTAGCCATGTACTGTTTATGCTTTTTTTTCCTGTGTTGCTGTTACTACAAAATGCCATTCACCTTTTTCTTCTGAGGCACATCTTTTATCAGATCCTGTGGATGGGCACATTTTCATGAGTTACAGCTGCAACTGAACATTGGCAGCTTTACATAGCTACAACATCATTAAGACTGAGAAAAACAGCATCTCAGCATTCATGTAGCAGACTAATGCTCAGAACACCTACCAGATGCCTTCAATTTAAAGATCACAATACTTAAAGAACAGGTGTTTGTATATCTCAAGAGTGTGGATTGTGAGAATTAAGCAGCTAAGCAGCCAGTGGGGAGAAGTGGGCACATCTGAAGGGGAAGCCAATGCAGAATGAGTAGCACATTATTATTATTATTTTTACTAGATTCCTGATACTACTTTCCACTGAGTTGCTTGTTCTAGAGCGTGCAGTGAGTTCTTCATCTAGCAAGCTCCTGGGAAGCAGGTCCATATTAATACAGCAGATATCCTTTGACTATTTATTTTATCTCCTTGTTTTGGCTTGTGGTGCTCACTGCAGAGTGGATTAGAACTGTTTTTAAGAATGAATTCTTGCCTGTGGAAAGCCAGCTACTGGCAGCAGTATCTGCCTTCATGGTAGATTCCAAAGGCAGTTTTCCCGATGGCTGCTAACTTCCTCTGGGGTCTGTAACTTGATTACACTGCTGTGGGGCTGGCTAGACAATTCTTCCTCTGGGAGCAGTTTAACCTTTAATTTAGAGGAATTTGCACTGTTACATATCTGTGTATGAAGGTAATATATTGTGGTTTGTGCTTTGGATGTGCACTGTCTATTTCCACATATACTTTAAATTGAATCTGTGTTATGTGAAATCAGCATTGCCTTCAAAGACCACCTACCACCAAGTTCCTTACATCATGTTTTTCTTGAGAAAACAGTGTGGCAAATTGTAGAGATCATGCTTTCTAGCCTTCACTATTAAAACTTCACAGTTTCCTAATCAGACAGCAGTAGTACTTGAAGCACTGTTCTTTTTAATATAAAAATGTTCATGTTTTACATATGTTTTTTCCATTCTTTTTTTTTCACATGTGCAGTTGGGATTTTCGTAATGTTCTCAATCCCCTCTGGCCCTATTGACTTTACAATGATTTAAAGATTTTAAGGATTTTAATTCTCATAGTCCTTTCCCTCTCCACTCTTAACATTTCTACCTTTAGATTTTATTGGTCTCAGGAAAAGTTACAAATCAGTAGCTATTTTTAATCTTTTTGTTTTATTTCTATTGCTTCTCTGCAGTATGAAGAAAAATGTTAGAATAAACAATTTTTTTTATACTTTGTGTTCCTTCAGCTATTGGTATTAACTATCCAAATTCTGTAAGTGTTAACATGTGTCATGAAAGCACAATTCCTAATCATCTATTTCACTAATTACTTAGCAATGATGTAATAATAATAGAATTTGCAGCAGTAATGTGATTTCTCTTGCATTTTCTTTCTGGCTTTATAATTCTTATATTCTCCTAAACCTTTTAACAAACTTAATTCAGACAGTTTTCAGACCTTTTATATTCTCCAAAGCTTTACATTTGGAAAGAGAGTCAGAAGTGTTTCATATGTATGAGTAATCTTTACATTTAAATTCAGAGAATTATAGAATCATGTTTTCTATGATGTAAGGGAAATTTTAAGATGTTTTACTTTACGTAATATACATGTTCTTAAGAAATTTTTGGATGTATTACCTTATTTAGTGTACATATTCATTTGGAGCTTTTGGCTTGTAGACTCAGTGTGTTGTTAATATTATTATTGGTACCAAATTATTGTTAGAATCATATAGGTGCTAAGGGACCTCTGGAGGTCATCTGGTCCTGGGACAGAGTTAAATGGGATTGCTCTTCCCATGTCTAGTCAAGATGTCACATCTCTGAGAATGGAGGTTCCAGAATCCATTCAGGCATCTTGTTCCAGTGCTTGACAACACCAACTGTAAATAAATAAATAAACAAAATTAGTAGGATTGTGGTAGCTGTATTGCACTTAAATCAAGATCTGAGACTCTAGGGTTAGCATGGCACTTTAAAAATATAGGATGACTTCTACGTTGTCTGACAGAAATATAAACAACTATGAAAATGTTTAGCACCAGAATGTTTGGTTGATGTCTCCTCTGCGCCTTCCTAACTGTTAAATGCTTGAATTCAGTGAATTCACAAGGAAGAAATTAGAATCATCAAAGCTGGAGAAGATCTCAGAGATCATCCAATACAATTGTCCACCTGTCAACAGTATTTCCCACTAAACCATGTCCCTCAATACAACATCTAAAAGTTGCTTGAACACCTCCAGGGTCTGTGACTCCACCACATCCCTGGGCAGCCCGTTCCAGTGAGTGACCACTCTTTAAGAAAAGTATTTCCTAATGTACAGCCTAAGTTGTCCTCGTGTCGTTTTGTACGTATTAGCTGTTTGCGGAACTTGATATTACTTGGTAAATATGTGACAAAAACACCACTGTAAAGTGATAGAATTTTTTACTGATGACACATGGACCAGATTTATTTAAAGTTGGGATGTATCTGATGGAACATACAGACCTACTTATTTACACAGTGGACTACACTACAGTAGTGATGAGAGGGAATATTTAGTAAGCTCAAGTATTTATATGTCGTTGTTTATGTCACCTAGAATAAACAATAGATCTGATTGTGCTCTGTGCTATCTAGACTGATGAAAATAAAGTTTACTGTCATTGACAAGCCCTACTAAAGCTACTGATTGAAAGTGTCCTCTTGTAACTTTAAAGACAACATAGATTGCGCATTTGATATAATTTACTGCAGTTTTCTCCTGAATTTTCTCATTGTAATGTTACAGTCTTTTTAATTTGAATGAAAATCTCCTCTGTGTAGTTAGACTGTATCTTTGTGCTCATTCTTAAGGGTGCAGTAATCATTGCACTGGGATATCAGGAATTCTGAGTCTTTCAATGGTTTTTTAAATTTGAAATTGCTCTTTGTAGCTGCAGCTATTATAATAGATCTTTCCAGTCAATACCATCATAGTTTTAATATTCATTAGGGAAATGTCTGGATTTTCTACAGGTAGAAAAATATCCACTAGCATCTACTGGGAGATATATATCACAGTCGCACTGTCATATTTAGCAGGTTGGGTCTCTCTCCTCTGTCCTCTCCTCTAGCAGCTATTTGAAGCTGCTCAGGAGTTTGGAACATTAGACTAACTTCTAGGGAGCTAGATTAGTGGGCAGGTGATGCAGTTATGGGTATGACATACCTCTCAAATTTTTCTCATGGCTATTACCTCTGTGTATACAGAACGTGTGTGCTGTATACGTATATCTTCCAGAAAGTCCAGACAGCTGTATTTTTGTTGATAGTGTGTATGAAACAACATCACAGTCAGGTGGTGGGGGAAAAATAGTGCATTTCATGAATTTATGAATTTACATTCTAACTATGACAACATAGTTCTGAAATTACTACCTTTTCCCTGTAAAATTATCCTTTCTACAAAGAATGAACATTTTAGCTCTGAAAAGGGGGGGGGGGAAAGGTGTTTATTCGTAACAGTATGACAAGAAGGTATTATAGTTTGCAAGGACAGGATTGTGATGAATGTCATTTACTTTTGCCCTAAATGTCCTGGGTCTAGAAATTAGAGATAGCAGTGGCAGCCCACACTAGCACATAAAATCATAGAATCACAGAATCACTCAGGTTGGAAGGGACCTCAAGGATCATCAAGTCCAACCGCAGCCTAACCATAGTACCCTAACTCTAACAACCCTCTGCTAAATCGTGTCTCCAAGCACCACATCCAAACAGCTCTCAAACACATCTAGGGACAGTGACTCAACCACCTCCCTGGGGAGCCTATTCCAATGTTTAACCACCCTTTCTGTAAAGAAGTACTTCCTAACATCCAACCTAAACCTACCTTGGTGAAACTTAAGGCCATTTCCCCTTGTCTTGTCACCTGTCACCAGTGGGAAGAGACCAGCCCCGCTCTCACTGTAAGCACCTTTCAGGTACTGGAAGAGAGTAATAAGGTCTCCCCTCAGCCGTCTCTTCCCCAGACTAAACAGCTGCAACTCCCTCAGCCTCTCCTCATCGGGCTGATTTTCCAAGCCCTTCACAAGCCTTGTTGCCCCTCTCTGGACCTGCTCCAGTACCTGCACGTCCTTTCTGTACTGAGGTGCCCAAAACTGAACGCAGTACTCAAGGTGAGGCCTCACCAATGCCGAGTACAGGGGCAGGATGACTTCCCTGGTCCTGCTCACCACACCATTCCTGATACAAGCCAGAATGCCATTGGCCTTCTTGGCTGCCAGGACACACTGCTGGCTCATATTCAGCCGACTGTCCATCAGCACACCAAGGTCCCTTTCCATCAGGCAGCTTTCCAGCCACACCTCCCCAAGCCTGTAGAGTTGCCTGGGGTTGTTGTGGCCAAAATGCAGGACCCGACACTTGGTCCTATTGAAACTCATGTTGTTAAGCTTGGCCCATTGATCCAGTCTATCCAGGTCCTTCTGCAGTGCCCTTCTCCCCTCTAGCAGATCAGCACTCCCTCCCAGCTTGGTGTCGTCTGCAAACTTACTGAGGGTGCACTCAATCCCCTCGTTAAGATCATTGATGAAGATGTTAAACAGAAGCGGCCCCAGTACTGAGCCTTGGGGGACACCGCTCGTGACCGGCCGCCAACTGGATTCAACTCCATTGACTACAACTCTTTGAGCTTGGCCATCCAGCCAGTGCTTCACCCAGTGAAGTGGGTGAAAACTAAGTTTTCAGACTACCTGCACGGGTGTGCATATGGACCGTGTGATGTCAAAGAGGATCTCTGTTGTACCCCTCATGCACTTTAGGGGGCCTTTTGAGAGAAGTCAAAGCTGTTGATGCGCTATTTCTGCAATGCAGGGCAGAAGCTTTCTGTAGCTGTGTTACTGTTCTATCTATCTCACAGAAAGAGGCTGCTGTACAAAAATGAATGTGAGAGGGGCAACATGAGCATACAGTTTTGTAGGCCTTACATGTGTTGGAAGGACTGCCCTAAAAGGCTCAGATAGAAATCTAGTGTACTTTGCACCTGGGAAAAGATTTCTACGCTTCAAATGTAGTTTTAAATGTCCAGGATCCCTATTACATGATTCAGGTGCCCACTAAGAGAAGGACCTAGACTCATCATTGTTATCTTTAACTGTTTTGCATTCTTAAAGTGGGATAGTGGGTAGAATTCTGTGTTCAATGAAGATTTATTCAGTACCATTCTGAAAAACAAGCTGCTACTGCACAGTGTGTTAAGTTATTAGCCTAGGAAGTATGGGATCCAAAGTTATAGTCAGTTTTGTAAAGATAATTAGCATCAGTTAAATTAATTCCAGCTGCAAACTATTTCATGTAAATGATGTAAGAATACTTCAATAAAATTTTATGCCTGCTTCAAGAATAATGAAGCATTCTTAAACTATATTGCAGTCAAAGTTTTCCTAATTTTTTTTTTCCAATTATTGAAATAACAAAATGCTAGCTGTCCATATCTGTATAAAGAAGAATGCATGGAAAACATAAACGTACTGTAATTTGTGTTGTATAAATTGTATAAATTGCTTTAGTCAATGTACTTTTAATAAAGTACTTTAGTACAACAACCATTTTTTTTTTTTTTCGGTGACACAAACAATGAATTTACTGGCATGGAATTCAGATACCTTCAGTTTTGATACTCTTGATTTCAGGAATCTTGCTAAATAAAAGTCTAGATATTCACAAGGTAGGTTTTCATGGAGATCTTGTAAAATTCCTCATCAGTTGAGCCATTAAAAAAAAAAAAAAAAAAAAAAAAAGTTACATCATATATGTGATGCATTTAGGAGGCCTGAAAGCTTCAATAGATTAGTTCAGTCTGGCAAACTTACTCATTCGAGGCCCATTCATATGAAATGAGTTTGTTTGTAACCCTCTTTTCTCTTTACCGTATGATGTAGCAGTAAGTTGATTCTGAAATTGCTCTCTACTTACTGCAGAACTTGTGGGAGGCACAGAAGAGATTTTGTGACATGCACAAATCTTTATAGGAAAAAATAGTTGCATGCTGACTTAGGGGCAGTACAAAAGAACTGTAAAAAAGTTTGATTGCTGCTTAAACCTAAACAGGGACATATAAAAACAATAATAAATATGTATGCAGCCCTCTAATATGCTTAGTTGCACAATTTTTGACTGAAAAAGCATAAGTGAGTAATTAGATAATTGCTGCCTTGATTGAGCTTAATAGGAAACATTTCAATTAGGCTAAAACTACACAGAAAGGAAGTAGGCTTTTACAAAGGGAAACATTCCATGTCATGCAACTGTCAGCTCTTGCCCACAGTAAGAGATGGGATTAAGTGGATCTATGCAAAGGAAACAAAAAGAGGGAAAGAAAAAGAAAAAATGATTGCAGCAATTAGACTTGTACTTAAACAGTGTCTTCTGATACAATTTCTTGACTATTCTAGTTCTGATAACATAGTTCATACAAACCCCTTGGTTGCAACAAATTATGATGTTAAATACATGGGAAGGGTAACATTTCTGCTTTTAAAAAGATACAAAAGAGAGAAAACTGTTCCTATTCTGCATTAACTTTTTTTTTTTTTTTCAGATTATCCCAAACTGCCAGAAGTTTAGTGAAGCCTGATACTATTTTTTCATTTGGAAGGTGTCCATGCACTATCCAGAATACACCAATTTGTCTGCAGGGTTACTTGCTTGTTTTTGTTAGGAATTTGTTCCTTCTCAGCAGTGAAAGAGTAAATACCTAAGCCAGGTTTGTGTGAAAGCTGAGGCCCATTTTCTCGTGGGTGGTTTCAGAGACCCAGCTGTACCCACTGCCACCTGGGGCAGTCTGCCTTACCAGATGTTGTCAATGTTAGTGCCATTCTGGCTTCATACCAACATCCTGGAAGGAAGTTTCTTCCATGACTTGCTGCTGTACTGAAAGAAAGCTGAACATATATTCTGCTTCCTTCTGCTTTTATCGCCCTCCCTCTTCCCTCCTCCTCCCCACTGCACTGTTTCCTAGAATCATAGAATCATTGTATCATTAAGGTTGGAAAAGACCTCTAAGGTCATCTAGTCCAAAGGTTAGCCCATCACTACCATGCTGACTAACTATGCCCCTCAGTGCCACATCTGCGCATTTCTTGGATCACTTCCAGGGACAGTGACTCCACCACCTCTCTGTCATCTGGGAGAATGCTGTGGGAGACAGCATCAAAGACTTAGCTGAAGTCTAGATAGGCTACATTCAGAGCTCTTCTTTCATCCAGCAAGCGGGTCACCTGGTTATGGAGGGAGATCTGGTTGGTCAAGCAGGAAATGCCTTTCATGAACTGATGCTGGTTAAGCCTGATCCATTGGTTGTCCTGTACATGCTGTGTGATTGCACTCAAGATGACCTACTCTATGTCCTTTCTTGATATCAAGGTCGAGCTGACAGACCTGTAGTTCCCCAGATCCTCCTTCCAAACTTTCTTGTAGATGGGCAACTCTCCAGTCATCTGGAACCTCCCCACTTGACCAGGACTACCGATAAATGATGGAAATTGCCTTGGCAAGTACTTCCACCAGCTTCCCCAGTATCATGGGGTGAATCCAATCCAGCCCCATAGACTTATGATAGTCTAGGTGGAATAGCAGGTCACTGTTTCCTCCTGAATTGTGGGTGGTTTATTGTGCTCGCCAAACATATCTTCCAGCTCAGGGGGCTGAGTACCTTGAGCATAACTGTTCTGACTATTAAAGACAGAAGCAAAGAAGACATTGAGTGCTTCAGTCTTTTCTTCATCCTTGGTGGTGATGTTCCCCACCACATCCAGTAAAGGAAGGGAATTTTCCTTGGCCTTTCTTTTGTTGTTAACAAAAAGTGTCTGTTAGAAGTTTTCTAAGCTAAGGAGGGAACCATAATGGGTCAGTTCCCACATCAGTGACTCTGAGAAGGACACATTTATGTTGTGAATAAATCCAGTTTTAGGGATGAAGGATCAGTCAAGATGTGTGGCTCCTGGCCGTAGGAGTTGTGGTCAGTGCTGGGAGAAATTAAATAATCTGTTAACTATCGAATCTGTGTCCTAGTGCAGCATAAGGAGATGCTGTGCTACCTGAGGAGTTTTCCTTCAATACCTAATACTTGGTATTGGTATAAGTTGTCTTTCAATACCTAATACTGACACCAATTTTTTTTTTTTTTTTTTTTTTTTTTTTTTTTTTTAAATTAAAGATACTACAGGAGTCTATGGTTATGCAGTTCCCCATTGTGGTATTTTATATTACAGGTTTGAGCATTTCAATGACAAATGAAGGAATTTCGTCTGTCTTTGAGTGTGTGTGTGTGGGGGTGGGGTAGGCATGGTAAGGAGGGCTGTTTAATCAGTCATTATTTTTCAGCTTAGTATTTAATTTAGGTCTGAAAATCTGAAGTGTTCATGTACTTTACTAGCAAAAAAGTTAAGTACTCTTTTGTTAACATGTATGTATGTATCCAGATTGTAAACTTTTGCACATATTTAAAGAAAAAAAAAATTTATTGTAAGTTTAAAATGCAATCTTGTATTTGGGTACCAAGAAAGGACCAAGAGGATTCTGAGCTCTATTAGGTGTGGACTGCTGATTTCAGAGTGAGGTTTGCTTTATACACCAGAGATGAGAAATGAAGCTACCATATGTATGAGCTCATCAGTGATAGCAAGATGGCAACAGTTTTCATTTATGTGCACAAAAGTTTAGCATATAGCATGTTGCAGAAAGATTAATAGAAGCAGACAATGACTTTGTATTTCTCTATATATTTCTGCATGCAAAAGCTTAGCAAAAATAAAGTTCCTTTTTCATGCACTAAAAATTAGATAGAATTTACATATTTTCACATGGTACAGCCACTAATTCTCTTGAGATCCTTGCGGAATTGTTACTATTGCTGCTGAAGCCTGGTGTCAAGTTTGTTTAGCCTAGAAATAGTTGGCCTGAGGTAAAGAATCATTGGAGGCTTGCACATTTGCAGTTAGAATTTAGTAATTTATGTTTGCCTGATGTATGACAAATTGACTAATGACTGCCCTAAAGAGAAATGCCAGCCTGGCATTTCATATGCAGAAATCTAAAGGCAATATCAGGTGTACTGTCTGCTCTACAGGGCAGAAATAACTCTACTGCTCCATTCTTATATTTTATATTTCAATTAGATTACAGTTCCTTGTATAGTCTATTCTTCCAGGAGCTGCTATTAAATGGAGTTCTGCATTGTGACAGAAGCTTGACAATCTGCCAGAAAAGCTGGAAATGAAGGCAACTTAAAATAAATACTGGTGATATTTCTCTTTCTCTCTGCCTTTCTCCTTCTCTTTTTCTCTCTCCTTTTCTTAAGGAAAGGCATATGTTCTTATCCTAACTTCTCCCAGTAGAGGGTCAGTTACAACCAGTTGGCTACAAATCTAATCCAAGAAAAATACCGAGAACAGAAACTTCAGCAACAGGTACTAAGGGCCTCTAATACAGTCAGTCATTCTCAGTGCATGTGAAATGTGAACATAAAGCCTATGGGTAAGATATTTTTAGGCCCTAAGTTTCCCATGATGGTCCAAAATGAATCAATAAATTAAAGCAGACATTTTTGTATAGTTAGGTATTTTCCTGGATAACTCTTTAAATGTCCACAATAGTATGAGATCTTTTATGTGAATCATGAGAATAGAACAATGTCTTATTTAGAAAACTACGCCTAGCCAAATGTTCATGTATAGGCAATACATTCTGTAACTTGCTCAAGTAAACATTAAACTCTGAAGTAAATAAAAAAATACAAGTATGTATGAATAATAATAGACATGCATAAGAATAATAATTTGCATGGTCTGTTTTGCTGATGACAGTCCTCAATCCTTGCACTGTATCCTGGAGCCATTTTGCAGTAGTGGAGCTCATCTGTGGTGAAATAAATCTATCAGTAATGTAAGCATTGTGATACTGAATTTCAGAGCTCTGCCATATTGGCATGTGAGCTCTGGCCTCTGGACAGGTAAAACAGTGTTGAGACCAAGGCCAGCTAGACTTTTCAGCTGTATATTTGGACAAGAACACTAAAAGATTGGGCAGAGTTTCAACTCAAAGGTATGTAATTGTCAAGTGTTTACGGGCTGGTAATTTATTCCACAGGCAAGCTAAAGGAGGAGAGGTAAACGTTACCCCCTTTTTATTTTTTTTTTTAAATGGAAGCTTTTAATTGAGTTGGTATCTTTTCTGTATCAATATTTACAGAATGAGGAGGAAATATGACTGCTGACTTTATGCCTGTCAATATAATTTAGGCAGATAAGGTAGTAACGTAAGTTTGAAATGGTACTGTTTTACCCTTGTCTTTATTTGGTAGACCTTTTATCTCAGCCTTTGCATTACTCTCCTTTCTGTGATTTGTCATCTGTATGCTCTCAGTATGTAGCTCCCCGTTGTTCTCTGCGTCTTGGTTCCAGATGCATGCGATGGATGGCACACTGATCATCCTGTTGGTAAACAAGGAACAGAACCCAAAATCCAAACCTTTACAAGATACAGGACTCCCCAGCCACAGAGACCAATCATTCATATCCTCTGCAGGCTCTGCAACACATTCCAGAAGATTACGTGTCCTCATCTGCTTCTAGACTGACTAGATTTTGTTAAAGTATTTTTAATGGAACTTTTTCTATCAAAAATTTACCTGCAGTTTTAGTGCAGTGGAAGTTTTGTAGGAACAAGCCTTTTGACAACTTTTCAGGAATAAAAATAGAAATGAGGGAGTGCAACCATTTTCTAACTTCATTACATTTTTTTAAAAAATGGTTTTATGTGTTATATTTTATTTCAGTGATTTTATTCAGAATGGTTTGTTACTTTGTATATTGAATATATATACACATCACTTACATTTTTTAGCTTATGAAATCATTTGATTTTTAACCTTATAAGTTTTTAGAAACTGTAAAGCAGAAATTCTAGGAGTTTATACATATGTTTTTCAACTTGGAAAGTTGAAAATCTCAATACCACCAGAAGAAATATTGGCATTATAAAAAGCAGCAGTAGCTCAGTGGTGATGATATTTTTCTATCTTTAAATTTTATGCTGTGGAAATTGCTAAAATGCTCCTCTTCTTGTTTTGACTTTTTTTCTCTGTCTCAGAAGTATCAAGTTTGCAACATAATGAAAATTCTCATTAAGCCATCTCTAGTGCCAAATTGCAAGTATTCTGTACAGTCTTAAAGTTTGCTATCAGGTTGTTCATGGTGATATTGGCTATTTCCATTAGTCTGTGTCTCTGATTGGCTGGTTTTCCATTTTTCCATGGTGTATTAGACCAGCTCTTTGGGGCAGTTCTTCTGTAGAATTTACTGTTGGATTTGTCTGTTAAGAAGTTTAGCAGTTGCTGATTTGATATATGATGCTAGAAAAATAAATAATTTGTTGTGTGACACTTCTCACAAGTGCTAAAAAATGTTTAAAAGAAAAAAGGTTAATAAAGTGCTTTTTCTTCACTGTTGCTTTTCCTTTAAATTAGTTATGCCAGTAGGACTCACAGACAACTGTGACATGAAAGAAAGCACAGGATATTTGAGGATTTCAATCACGAATTAAGGACTAAATATGTTTATCTTGTTAAGGAAAGCTATTTCATGAGTTTTTGAAATACACAGTGTGCAAATACAATATTTGAAGAGCATTTATTTCTTGCTTGACAGTCACTTAACACATGTAGGCAAGAGCATGTGTTGACAGCAACAGATAAGGCATTTTTTCATGCCACTATGTCACCCTAAGGAAAAGAGGCCAAAAGAATGGTCAAGGTGGTCTGAACTGGAAGAGCAATTGTCATGAGCTGCAGAATGGAAATACTGTCCATCAGTGTGACGTAGGATCTTCTTATTAGCCAGATCCATGCCCGTGCTGCTTATGGAGGAGAAGAGGGCAGCAGCACAACAAATTCAGAATCTCTGCTGAAAAATTGCCTCTCAGTTACCACCGTTCCATAGAAAAGTAATCTGAAACGTGGGGTCATACCTCATGCTGGGGAGCCTGGTGAAGCATTTTTTAATGGCATTTGCTCATACAAAGTAAAATTTGTCAGAAGAGTGTGGGAAAAGTTCCTTACATAGTCACGAGGACTGTGGCTATGAAATTATTTTCTGTTATCTCAGCATAGTGCTACATTCTAACTGCTTACTGATTGTGGTAGAGAATTTCCATTTCCATGCGCCTCCGTGAAAAATAGTGTTCTATGCACAAGACGTCTTGTGTGATTTGTTTCCTTTCTCATTTGTCCTTTTTGTGGGAATTCATTCATCTGAAGAATAAAATAGCAATTTTGGGGATGGAATATTTGATTCTGAAATACTACATTTCAGTTGAAGATTTCTTTTTCAAACAACATACTGTATATTGGACTCGCACAGTGCAGTTTTAAATAATCTATTGGCTATTATCCTTATGAGTCTAATACCTTCCTAAACCTTGTGTGTACATCAAGAAGGTACTCATTTTCTGGGCATCTTTTCATTGTATTTTTGGGTTACGCAGCTTAATTTCTTGAATTCTATTTCTTCTGTGCAACATAAAATATTTTTGCTGGTGGGTTGTTGTGATTTATGGACTGTTGGGTTAAGGATCAGAGCTTTAGAGTGGCTGACTTCCACTTGTATAGTGGGAGAATGTGGGACATATTAGCAAAATGTTAATGGCAGTCAAAAGAATTGTGTTACCTTTGCATGACTGTGATTTAATTATCAGGATGGGCAAATGAGGCTTTTTGTGGTTTTCTTTTTATTATTATTATTTTTATTTTATTATTATTTTTTTTTACTTTAGACAGAGTTTGCAAATATAGAGTTTAAGGAAAACGAAAAGCCTTCTGTGTATGAAACAAAGAGCTAGGGGGGATATGTGCTGAGGAAAAAGGATGGTGTTACAACCAGCTGGATTTAGCACATTTTAGTTTGTCCAAGCTACTTCGTGAAACATTTTGATTATCACATCCATTGAAAGAAGTCAATGTAACTTTTGAATGAATTGCAAATCATAACTAATTCTTGATAGCATTTACTCCTCAACAAGCTGCCTACAGTAACCCTGAGAGTCAGTGTGCCTCATGTTGTATGTCTGTAATGCACAGTGAGTGGTCATTCAATCCACCTGACTTCCAACACTGTGGATGTATGGAAGATCTAATTATAGTTATGGATGTGTTTGAAAGCTAAACTCTGATAGTATTCCAAATATTTTTTATAGCATTTTTAATATGACATGGAAATAAAGCGACTACTGAAGTATTTGGACAAGTGAATTGTTTTTTAATTCTCTAACATGTTTTCCAATTACTTTGTTTGAGCAGGAATTTTCTTTGTAGGTGTTCTTGTTCCAAATTCTGGCAAAGAAATTGCACTTTGGGTGAGAGTTATTATCACCTTTCCCAAGAACTGGGAAGCAAACGACACATTCACTGAGAATGCATTCTGTTTCAAAATCACTCTATTTTTTTCCTCAATCTCTTAATAAGTCTGATAGTTTAAGGTGAGATTGTACCTAAAACTGTGCTACTTCATAAACAGATGCTAGGCAAATAAATGGAAGAATACAGAAGAGAATTCAGCCTTTGTTCTCAGGCAATATTATTTTTCCTATTATGGCATTCTTAAAAGATTGGCATTTCCTGTCTGTTTCCTGTCATTTACTAATAAGATCTTCATTAATGCTACCCAATGTTATTGTGGTATAATAAAGTGTATCTGCAGGCAAGTCAGTTAATTTAGAAATAGCAAACTTCTTTGTAGAAACAAACAGTGCAGTCCCTCTTGAATCTGAATTTTTCTGTCTATAAAGTAATAACATCAATCATTGCATCTGGTAGAATTAGGAAATAATGCCTCTGTGAACATGCAGATGATAGTCATGCAGGCAATATTTTAGAGATAATTAATTAGTTTTGCTACAACATCTAGTGCATATTTCTTTTTGAATTCTTAACTTCTACATCAGTATTCCCCAGTGGCATCTGATTCCTTCATTCAAGTCTTCATTTCTACTTGTTTTCTTATCGGTATGAGAAGGAACTGCAAAATGTCCTCAGAATTGGGACAGTGAGAAGAAAAATGGAAGAGCTAATAACAACTTAGTTATTTCCAGGACAGCCTTTATTTTCAAAAGGGTCAGAAGAAGATAATATCTTATTTACTGAACTTCAGCATACTTATCATGAAAATCTCTGACTCAGCTCCTAAACCAGCAAGTTTTGCAGGAAGCATATTTTCAAGAATTGCAAGGTTTGTACATCAAACAATGTTTTTTGTATTGAAATTCTTAAGGAAAATATATACTATTTGGTCACCAAAATTAGAGATGCAAGAAATTATAAAACCAGATGGGACTCTCTACAAAGCTAGACACATTCATCATCTGCTCACAGTACGCTGGCTTCTTATTCAGCTTCTTTGTCTCTCACTTGCTTACAGGCATAAGAAGCATGCTGTTTCACAAACGTAAATCCTCATGAATGTAAGGTTCTGGGCACAGTCCAGTATTCTCTACCTCCTTTGGCAGTCTTCAAGGATAAGGAACAAGATAGACAATATGTGGCCAATTTAATTGGAACGGAATTTATGATATTGCATTTTAGCGCCCATTATATGATGAATTTCCTGGTAAAATATTGCATTGAAACATGCAGCTTGGATCTCAGACCATAAGAACAGTTAGCAACCTCACATTTTCTTTTGGTAGATACAAGTTAGGGTAGTATAAATATCTAAACTAGTACTTTTAAAAACACTTATCTTATTTGAATTACAAATTAGTAAAGATAAAAATAATGTGAAAGAATAAGAACTCTGTTTAAGGATATTCTGAGATGAATTTTCATTTGTAATTGATTTATTTATTTTTTTCCTGGTCAGGATGGGACTGGATGGGGTTCTGAGCAACCTCATTTAGGTGTAATTGCTGTTCATTGCAGGGTTCAGTCTAGATGGCCTTTTAATGGCCTTTTGGGGTCCCTTCCAATTCAAATGAGTCTTTGATTCTCTTATTCTATGAAATCCACAAAACTCCTTACCAGCAATAGTACCTTAGTAGTCGTCTTTCTGTCCCCACTGAATACTTTCCAGTGTGCGCAAGTGGTGCTGCTTTTGTAGCATGAACAGAAATAGCTACTTGAGAAGCTAGAAAAAGAGAAAATAATTATTCTTCAACCTATTTGAAGCTTGGAATCAAAAGAAGATCCAAGATTAAAGAGGTAAATGCATTAGATCAGTGCCAACTGACATCATAATATGAATCTCACTGTAGAAATCAATATTATTGAACTTCTCCCATTGATTTATTATCTTCTTTCTTTGCATTTTTGAAGTAGCAACATTCTTTACTGTCATATTGAGAGTAACCATTTGAAAATCAGTTGTTCTGCCTCTCCTGATAACACGTGTCCATTTCTACAGTTCACTGCAGAGATACGTTTTCTGTCCCTATGGGATAAATGCGATCACTGATAGGATAATGGCAATAATTGTCTCCAGCTGTAATCACTTGAGAAAAGCTTTTGTCCTTTCAACATATTTTGTCAATACAAACATATTCTGGAACTAAGAATATATATTTTTTAAATCTCTTATTCCCACCTGAAGCAAGCCTTCTAATGAGAAAGCGTCAAACTTGCAAGTGGAAGTAGTATATAAATCTAAAACAGGCATGGTGTGTTTAATTGCAATAGAAGATGCTGATATGTGAACCAGCTCGAACAGTCTGTTGTCATGCTCTTAATATCAATTAATTGATCATATAATGCACAGGTAAACAATTATTTATGGTAATACAATACAAAATGCTTTTTAGCTTCAAACATTCACAGAAATAATACTGCTTGTTATCTGAAAATTTAGACAGAAGTGCAGCAAACAAGAAATGACTATGAGTATGTAAGTTCTACTATCTTACCTATGGTTTAAAAAAAAAAAACAACAACTGTATTTAAGATTTCACATACCTGCAGTTGTCTTAAAGTTCTGGTTTTGCTGATGAACAACTAATTTTAGAAAAATGTGAAAATTGGATGAAATGGTTTTTAGTCACTCATAAACATTCATTTAGTCACCAGTTAAGCTGCAGTATTTTTAGCATGTTAGTGTCTCAGTGGATGTTATTAGAACTTGGTGCTGCTGAGATTGTGGTTTTTAATACTAATTACAGAATGATTGTCTCTTGCTGCCTCTTATCTGTCCCCTTATTTCTACACTATAGATGACAACTAAACCTCTAAATAGGATTTAAAAAGGAGTTTTCTGATTGTCAAACAACCAGACTATGGATATATGAGTAAGAAATTCTCACTTTTGCACAAATATTTATCATGTTCTGTTGTCATGCTGGTTTGTTTTGATTTATATCACTAGAAGAGAGAAGGAGAAATAATTAATAGAAAGAAAAGAGAGAAAGAGCAAGCAGAAAAAAAAAAAAGTGGGGGAAAAATGTACCAAAAGACATAAAGAAAAAATGTTTCTGTAATAAATCAGCATACATTGTTTCTTATTTGTCATATTGGATCTGAATAGAAAGATGTGTGTACACAATGCTGTGCTTCCTATTTGAAGGACTGCCACGTCTATCCGTGTTGGGTCTTTAAGAAACTCACAGATGGTAGCCATCTGAAACTAAGTTGGGCCAAAATAATTTCCAGACTTCTCAAAGTCACTGCTGTGCTTTCTGTACCTTAAAATGAGTATAATTTCTTCTGCAGATCCAGATTCACGTGTCTCTAAGAGCTGAACTGCCTATGATGTTTTTTACACAGAACTGTATAGCTAGCTGTTAATACAGTTACAGAGATACTTCTTAGTCATTTGTAAGACAAATTCAAGCCTTGGGGAACAAGCTGTGTATTTATGCTTATGCTTTTCTCAACAGCTCAAAGGGATTGTGAGGTTCTGGGGATAATTCACTTCCCTATACATCTTGGGGAATATCATTAAGGGGAGAATTATCAGGTGATAGTTCTTGCCAACACCTTTTTTTTTGGTTTGTTTATCAAGGAGAAGTGGCTAAAGAGGTAATCTTAACATATTCACATTTTCTATTCAGTCTTAATTCAGGTGAGGCGTTACTCCATCAATTCGTGGAATGGAAGAAGAGCAGTACGTGTAAGGCGTAGAGTCCATGTGAACAACCCTATAGAAATACTGAATAGATGGTTCAAACTGCATGAGAATCCTTTTAACATGTTCTGCCATTGTTGTATTAAAATTCTAGTTAGACAAACTACTTACCTAATCTCACAGCTGTCTAGAATGCCTTTTGTTATGGTGTATATATTTTAACATTAGACTATGTGTTGGCAGTATATTTTAAAATCACCCCTGATGGGACTGTGAAACTGGTGAATGTTCCCTCATAAGACAGCCAAGATACATGTAAGACTGTAAATGTTCTTCGTATCTTCTTTCTATGGTACACTAATGGTGTCTGTCTCCTACAGTAATTAGATTGTACCACAATATCTTATGGTCTATGAATTTACTGTATTTGTATTGTTGAATGGTTTATCAGAACACGCACTAGGTTACAAATACAGTTGCTGGATTATCAGTGACTATAATTCTCTAGAAAAAGAAAGGCAGTTGTGAAGAGTTAATTAATTTAAACAAGCCAGGATCTTCATGTTGTTGAAGATTTCACGGTTTTGAAATAAGTTTTAGAAATGTGGGAAGTGAGTAATTTCTCCATCCATAATGATAAATATAGTACCATATTCTTACTGTGCTAGGTGGGACATAAGCATATAGAAAGAGAGCGGAAGGAGTAAGTCATTCTCATGCCATGCCTAACAGGTTCCTTAGTACATTCTTTGTAGTATTTGGCTTCACTACACACACAGTGTCTTGCATGATACAAGTCTGATGGGTGAGAAATCTGGCTTCCTCCTGCTGAGTAATGAAAGGAAAAGACAACCAGTGAGTGGTTATACATATGTATACATATGGAGGTTATGCCACACCATGGGGTGCCTGTCTCTGACCTAGTCTTAGACGAGTTTGAATTGTTCCAACCCTTTCTCTCCTCCTCTCTTGGCTTTCCTGTACTTCACTACTGGTGGTCTGCTGTATTCCGTGCAGATGTTTTCCCTGTGTTATTTCATGGTTATTTTTCAAGCGGTTTCGTAGTAGAAGGGATGGAAGGTTCACACATGGGAACATCTGTTGCAACAATTTTTCAAAGCAAACAGCAGATGGCATTGCTGCTTCCTCTTGATCTTGCAAGAAAAGTCCCATACCAATGCTGTTTTAGTATCAGACTGCCTGGTATTGGTGTATATGAGCATTTTCTTATCCCTGTTCTCTCAACAGTAACGCTACACACAGATGTTTTCTCTGCAGTTTTCTTCTTCAGCTTTTCTTTTTTTGTGACCTAACCCCATATTAGATGTCCTGATTTTTTGCATTTTTTTTTTTCAGTTTTCCCCCACATGGGATTTTATGGCATTAATTTTATATATATATAAATACATATATATACATATAGAAATATATATATATTTCCCATTTCTCTTTCTCGATTCACATACTAATTGTCGAAAAATAGATGGTTCATACTATTCTTCACCTTTGGTTATTTCCACGGTTCAGCCTCTGTATATATTGAATTTTGAACTTGATATCCATCTCTTCCAGTACATACTGTTTAAAAGTAGCTTTATTTCACACAGCATTTTACTGATTTCTAACTAGCTTTTTCTTAAGCTTAAATTTTGATGATCAAATAGCATAACATAAGTTTCTTAGAAGCATTAACAGTTGTTCTGTTCAAGCCAGACAAGGACGTCCAGCTCAGTGGTTCAATGGTTTTGAACAGAACCTTCAAAATTGTCATCAACTAATTCAGCAATGACAGAATAACTTGCATGATAGATCAGAATTCAGTACTTAAGCATGCGTGACATCTACAATGTTTAAGTAAATTTGTAGACACCTTTGTTGTTCTATTTTTTGTTAATTGAGTTTTTAAGCCCTTTGCAACACAGACTCAAATTTTATTACCCTGAGAAATTGATGTCGCTTCCTCAGGTGGGAGCCAAAGGTTTGGTGGTATTCCATCTTAGTATTTTCATTCAAAACTGAGCTTAAATTTTTACTCTACCACACTTGCTGAGAATTTCCTGAGATACTCCAGAGCAATTCAACTCTTGAATGTACTTTTCAAAACTACTTTCCAGAGTTGATGTTACCAAATTAGGCTTGATTCATTCTGGAAGCTGTTTAACCTGAGTTCATCTATTCCTTCTTCTCCCTGATGCAGACCGTACCCTGTTCATTTTAAATGGAGCTTTTATTCCAGAATTTTAAGTATTCCAGGATTATTTCATGCAAACAATAAGGCTGTTACAATACTCAGCAAATTACAGACCTTTATAGAAGCATTCCTTGTGCTCATTTTATCTAACCCAAAACCTTCAACTTAGAATTCTCTTCATAAATCCGGCCTGGTTAGTATGTTTGTGATACAAAAAGCAAAGAATGCAAAGTGCTTGGTTTTGTTTCTTTTGCCGGATTAATTCCTGCTGCACTACCTGGTACAAGTGTGCATCTTTTCATTGTGATTGGTGCTGCATTATTGCCAAACATTCTGCTATGAACTTTGCAGCTGGTTAGGACTTACCATGAGTTCATAACCCAAGTGTATGCTCCATTTCTCAAATGAGCATTTGTAATTTGCTCTGAGATGCGTATAACCACAGGTAAAAGATAATACAATAAAGAAGTAAAAATGATAATAAAAAAACACCTGCCAATAATAAGTTAGCTTGTTTGGGTGTTTCTTTTCTATGATTTTTCCAGAGATAAATATTTTTACACCATTTTCCCCAATCTTGGTACTTACTGAAGATATTGCTTTCTTTGGGCAACCCAGTACATCCCAAGACTGTGTATTTACAATTTTTTTTATTCTAATTGTACTTTACTAATTTACTTTACTCTAATTGTACTTTACTATGAATATTAAAAACTGCAAATGAGGGTGAATTTTTCCCCATTTAGGAGCATTGTGAGATCTTATTTTCAAAGACTAATGGGTATGTTAGTGTTGCCTGGCATTCAGGTTGCTCTACAACACATTCAGTGCTCATATGCTGGATTTTCATTAATATAAGTTTATCTGTACAAATAATTCTATTCTATTTCTATTTTAATCTTTATTTCTCCTGCTCATTCACAATGATTCTAGAAGAGGAAACACAATAAAGTTTTCTTAATGTTTGTTTATTTAGAAATCTTCACATAAAGTGGTGCATAAGGGACAACATTAACTTGCATTATCTCAAAAACAGCTAAAGTCATAAATTCTGATTCCACATAACATTTTTTTCTTTTGTTTTGGTTAGATGTGTTTATACTGCAACAACTTAATCTTATTCTGCATTTATTTTCTAACCTTATAGTTACACTTCCAAGAGAGGCAAATAATCTTCTGATCTCCTGCCCACTTGTTTGGTAACAAATCATCTTGGAATGAATATTCTTTCTGTCATTATGTGACTTTCTACTTATGAGGAACTAAAATACATGTACAATCCCTTTATTATGTGTGTAAAGAACAAATGGTGATCATGCCGTGCCATAGTGTTGTAGTGTGCTAATGTTCTATTTTTGGTGTTCAACAATTTAATCTAACAGCTTTCTGTGCAGAAGAGCTAACCTTGAATGTTAACAGAATAGCTGGAGCTCCAACACTAACATAAGCCTGCCAAGCACTTATGTTGGGCTAGATTACTCACCACTGTTAAATAAAACTTGTATTCACTTTCTAATCCATGTGAAAAATGACTAAGAAATCAGAGGCACAGGAAAATGGGAAAATTTAACAATAGTCTGGTTTGCAAAATTTATGGAGAAGAATGGTTATCTTACATATATGTAATTTCTTGCTTTTGTTGCAATTTATTTATTGTAGATGAAGGATTGTATCACTGTGAAGGAGATATGCACATACAGTATTACTGTGGAATGCACAGAACCCATAGCTTACTGCTGTAGATATAGGGAACAAAACAAAGTCACCATTAAGAAAAATAAGAGGAGAGCAATCCGAAGGGAACAGACAAGGAAAAGGAGGGAGATGACACTGGTGTTAGAGAGGACAGGATGAGATTATGATAGGGTTTGATTGAAGGAGAATGGAAGAAATTTATTGTTTTTTTTTCTGTTTCACTAACTCTTATGAGAAGAAAAGGATTAAGAGTAAGTTAAATAGAACAAGTAATTTCCTGGCACTGTGTCCACAACAGTTGGATTGAAAAAAATGCAAAGGTGTTTGATTAGGAAGACATGACTAAATAAGCATTGTGAGGCTTAATTGATTTGTTGAATACTGTTAGGATCCTATACTTTGCCATTCTTTATAATTGAAATTAAGCGTTAATATGCAACAGTTTGGTGCATACAGCAGACTTGAACTATTAGATGCTTAAGGTTTAATGATAAGACATAGCACTTGGTGTCATTACGGTCTTAATTTCTGCTCCAGGAATCTAACATTTTGTTTTTCTTAGGTTCTGCAGTACATATGTGTATAATGTAATGCTGTCTTCTAAAGAAGTCTCTGTTTTGAGGGGAGAAAAGTTTCTCTATAGGTAAATGCAACAGCATCGTGTTTCTCTGCTGGTGCTGTATGGAAAAGACAACATCCCTGAAAGCTTTACATTCTCACATTGTTGGAGCTTCAAAGTTTTGTCAGGTGCTTGTGACTTGGACCTAACGCTAAGCTGTAAGTCAGGAGACAAAACAGTTGGAAAACTTGGAGAAAGGCTCTAAGGGTCAGTGAAATTTACTATGGGCAGCTGCTGCTTCAAAGAAGCTCTCTATGCAGAAGCCTATTAAGAAGTAGTAGGTTACTTTCCTGCCGTTTCCCCAGCATGATGGATGACGTTCTGAAAAGGGAAAGGACTTCCTGTGCCACAGAGGTTTTCCCTGTCACTTCTTCCCCTGACCCAGTTGCTTTCAACATACTGAATACACTTCTCTCTAATTACTACTATGGATCTCTCTAAATAACATGCTTTCTGCAATGATACAAAATCAATTTGTTTTCGTCTATGATGGGTACTTGAATACCATTATTTACAGATGGTCCTACTTATATTCCAAATAGCTCATTTACAATTCAGAATAGCAATAAATTCTTAATAGAAATAGGTTCAAGCTGCAGAATTGCAATTTCATTTTTTGAAAGTTCCATTGTGTTCAGATTTTGAAACTTTATTTAACTTCTTACTTCTTGGTAATATGAATCAACAGCAGAGCTTAGAATAGTTTTGATTTCCATAGTATTTACCTGTTCAAATATGTCCTAATAAATAATTTAAACCTATTGAATCAGAGTAAATTTAACTTAGAGTAGGACAAATTCCTTGCTTTTTTAATAACAATGTTATTTAGTGACATTTAAAAAAAATTCAAATATGTGAAACTACAGCAAAATTCCACATTAAATCAGCTAAGGTAGATAGTATACCTAATGGGCTAAACTGCTCAATAGCCTTAAGATATTTCCTCACTTAAAATAGAGAAATTTAAATGCTAATGTATCAGCAAGGACATTGTGATTGCATATGTTTGGAATCTTTAATTTGTATGTATCACAGAAAATGGAACATATTACTAAAAGAAAATGAATTCTGAAAAGTGCTTTTCATGGTATTTTTATCATTAAATTTAAATGCATTTGTAGGCAGTATGAAATGCCCTTTTGAATTTTGGATACTGCTGGAGTCTTAATGTTTCAAGACAAATACTGTGGCCAAGTCTTCAGCAGAAGCTGTTACTGGAATTGTTCAGGAATGTGAGGAAAGGAGGTTCATGTAATCCTGCTGTGTTTCTCTTGCTCCTTCCCCTTCTTTTTCACTCTTATGCCAGTCTTAACCAGATTTAGAGGGGTGAAAGCCTCAGAACTATTACATTTCTATGAATTCTGTGCAATAGCATGAGATAGATAGGAATGTATGCTCTGGCTCCAAGCAAATGTCCAGTAAATGTCTCCATGACAATGGCTATGAGAAAATGATTAAGAAAATAATTCAAGAACAGAGCAAGTGGAGACTGATACTTCTTCCAGAATATTTCCCGAGCTTCTGGCTATCGTGTTATGAGCTTCCTGCATCCCATCTATTTCAATCAGTTCAGTTTCACTTTTTGCCACATTGCTGGCTACAGGCATTATTTGAAGCAGTCTTGAGAGATATGACTTTCCTTTATGAAAGATCCCTCCTTTTATTGAATTAGTAGCACATGGACAAAAATTTCTAGTATTGTTCCTGTTGCAGAGTTTTTAAAGTTGTGCATATACCTCCAACAGTCCATTTGAGAAAAAAAAATTAAAAAGTATCATTAGCTGCTTCTCAGTCATTCTTCCAGTTTTCCTGGGCATTTTTCTAGCACATAAGAGGCATTGAGGAGAACCTTTTGTGTCCCTTCTTCTCTCTCACTTATGTTAGTGCTGCTTTGTACTGCCCCACCAAAAGGAGCAGGGTATCCTTAATTTGAAAAAACAGTATCATTACATATCTCTTCAGTACTGCTTTGTTGCTTTCTCAATGATTTTTTTTCTATCTTTTGGTGGTATTTTATTGATAGGCAAATACACACAACCAAGCATATCTACCCACCCAATTAACTGAACAAATAGCAACTGTGTAAATGGTCAGTTTTCACAGAAAACAATCATCAACATTGAGATTTCTCAGGGGAAAAAAAAAAAAAAAAAAAAAAGATCCTGGCTTTGCATATGAATAAGTAGGCCTATTTTTACCAAGTTAGGTCTCAAGCTTGGCAAAAGAGGCAAAAAATAGTCTGGTGAAAACATGAGAATGTTTGCTTCTTTTCAAAAGAAAACAGATCCTGTGTTAATAGAAGGGAACAGAACAAAAGGAGAACACCACTTATGTTTCTTTTTCTGGATATTGTGTGACCGTGTTCTGAAGATGCACAGTTACAGTCTGCCTCTCTCCCTCCATAAAGGTAGTCTAGAGCTTGTTGGGACTCTCTGAGCAGGACTCACCTTGAAACAATGAAGTGCTGAGAAGTCCTGAGGAATATGAAACACAGAAGTAAACACCTCCAGTGTGGAGAATCCTTCAGCTGTAAATTACCGAGGTCTATTCAGGGGGAAGGGCCTCTTTCTTCTCACTCCATTCTTTAATATTCATCTGTTGGGCCCTGGGCTGGACAGAGCTGACTGACATGTGCTCATGTGGTTGAACAAATTGAGCAGCCTACAGCATACTCAGACTGTACAAATGAAAGAGAAGTGCACTGGCACTGTCTTCAGCCTGGCTTCATACACTGACATTCAGAAAACTTGCTGCTTTTATTCTATGATGTGTAATTGTTGGCTTAGGCTGTACTTGTAGTTAAAACCTAGAGAATATCAGTTGTGTGACATTTTTGCAGGTATTCCTTAGAATGTTCTTTGAAACTTGAAAGGTTCAAGTGATCCTTAAATTGGAAGGAAATCCCAGTATTTTGTGGTATGTAAAACTTGAAAAGGGACCCAAACAATGCTCATTCTTTTCTCAGTTACTTGTTAATATCCGCATCCTAAATGAAAAATCAGAAATGCATTTCACATACTAAATTACTTTCATCACATTCTCTTTTTATCTTTATTCACCCATTGCTTCCCATTTGCCCACCCCCCTATTTTTGCTTACAAAATAGCAATTCTGCATGCTTCTTATGTTCATCTCTAATGCTCGGGAAGCAACAATAACAGAATTATGACTGGATTTATGGTTTTGTAACACCAGTATACATAATGGACAAAATGTGGTCTTTTTATAGAACAGTGGTAGCAGTGGCCATGTAATGGATCTGAAAGTGATTCAGCACCCCTAAACTCCATCCACGGAACCAGCAGTCTACAGGACTTCTTCATTCCCAGATGTGCTCTGTGTGCTTTTCTATCCATAGAGTCTCTCGCTATCTTCCAGACTAGAAGAGGATTTGCAGCACATATGGTTCCGGAAACTGTGTCAAAATATGATGAATTAATACAACATTCCTTTCTGATTAGGAAAACTGCTTCCAGTGAACTATCTGCTTGAGTATTTTCATCAGAGATTGTGACTACTGACTGTGATTTCAAATGCCTCTTTTCATGGCTGTATGCTACCTCATTTAGACGCGTCATACAAGGAGATTAATTCTGAACTTGTGGAACACTGATTTAAAACCATCCCCTCCCTACATTAAGCAGAGAGAACAGCTCATAAATTAATACTTACTTTGTACTATAATCACTATTCTCAAGGTCTTGAATGTTTTGACCTGCTTTGGTACAAATTAACCACATTAAATGCACTTACCTGTGGAATGCATATGATGATCAGCATTGTACAGGAGGAGCACACAATCTATTCCAGTTCTAGCATATTAAGCAAAAGAATGAAATAACTATGAGTCATAGAAGCATAAGACTATAGAACTAATTCAAAGAACTGTGCTGACAGTGCAGCTAGAGATTCTCTTCAGTATCGATCCCTGTCTTTTAGATCTTCAGCAGAACAGTTTTGCTCCTTGTCCTCTCCCAATCTGAAGATATCCTTTCTTTTCATCTTTTTGTTTATCCTTTTCCTTCCCAGCAAAGCTGATCCCAAATAGCATAAGACTGCAAAACCTTGACGCTGCTCTCCCCTGATACATGGCAAATACCGAATGTAACATTAGTCCCACAGGCACAAGTCTTGATTTGTTTTTATTACCCTTTTCTACAAAAAGTCCAGTGTACAGGTAGTTTTTAAAACAGGCTCACACAGAGTACATTATAATAGCTTGGTCTGAAGTTTAACTTGTTGAATATGTTACTGACTTGGAAAGCTTTTATTACAGTCATGAAAATAAGTTTACTTAAAATTGGGTCTGTCTTCAACCTTGTAGAGTTAGCAAATCTTCAGTTTGGTAACCATTTATTTCTTTTTCATTCTTGCCTAGTGAAGAAATTGTCAGAAGAGGTTGATTCCAATCTCATCCAGATTTTCACATGTATTCTCTCAGAAATCTTCATATTCACCCCATTCACCCTGCTTCTGCAATATTGCCAGCAAAGGTATAGGCATTTCATTCACACCAGGGAGAGTACATAAGATGATTCACCCTTGGATTAACACCAGACTCTTCAATGCAAAGCAATGAATTTCAATCACAGACTTTAATTTATCAGCCATTTCTGTAGAAACACTAGAAGCCAGCACAGCATGTGAGTTATATAATATGCAAGTCTCCTAGTATAAATGATAGCTCAGCTGTAGTGTTGGTGGACAAATGATTTGTGAAGGTAACCTAATGCCTTCAGTCTAATTTGATGCTGTGAGAGGCAGGGACTGAAAGGAGGTACAAATGAGAGAAGTTAATTTCTGTTTAATGCAGGGCTTTATAGCTGCAGACAGCTACACCTATAGAAAAGGTCAAGTAAAAAGAAGCAGTAACTTCATGAAGTGGAAATATTTTGTATGTTTGTTACTGTGTGAAAAACAAAGAATGCTGGGGCCCAGACAAAGTGGTGAGGTGGGAAGCATGGGAGAGATACACAAATTATTTTATAGTGTATGAAATTTATCCTAATCAGATGCAGTGCTTTGAGGAGAATCTCAGTCTGTGTTTATGAAGGTTGTGACTATTTGTAACCATGAATATCCTGCAATTTTCTTTGTGTAACCAACATTCACCCTGAAATGCTTAACAATATTTTAATCAAGTAACCTAATAGGTCCTTGTTCCATAGGTTCTGAGAAGCTACAGGAATTCAGTTCTGTAGTTACTTCCCAGCTTCTTCAGAATATAACTCAGTCATGCTCTGTGAGTGGAGTTGCCCAAGGTACTGTTTGGTGCTTTCCTCATTTCTGGCCTTTTTGATGTTTTGGTGTAATAATGGATCTCTTTAGCATTTGCCACCTTATTTCTAGACCACAAATTTTGTGTTTTCTGATTTCGCAGTAGTCAGGAGAGGAAAATGCTCCTATTCCTCCTGCTTAGAGTCATCTTCTCAGGGAACTCAGTGACTGCAGATCTCTGTTAATTATATCCCTCTAAGCATGAGGAGTCTTCTGGCTGCCTGGCATTCATTCTTTAGTGTTTACAGGAATCACTCTCTTAACTTAAAGGTGCTAAGAATTCAAGAAATGACCAAATGCCTAAATCTGTAAGTGAACAAAGAAATATTGGTTCCTTTCCAAGCCCTCTGAATCAAACTGCAGGGGTTCATTTTGTGAACTGAACCCTGCAGGATTCACACAGCTGTAGAGAGAAATCTAACACCCAGTCCAAATGAAACAATTCCAGGATCCAGCAAAAAATTCCTAAACCACACAAGCCAGAAAACTTTCTTTGTGAAAGTCTTGTTTTCTGTTTTTAATATCTATCTGTGTAATGTATTCATTAGTTGTCTGCATCCTTACTACCAGTGAGTGACAGTTCTGCATTTCAGAACAAACCATTAAATGTATAGCAAGGTTTTCTTCAGGCAAACTGTTCTTGAGGTCTATAGAAGCTGGAATTTTTCTTGCTTGGGTAAAATCTGGATGAGGGTCTCATAATATGACCTTCAGTGACTTTTACTGCCTTTTTCATCTTAATAAAATCAGTAGAGCTGTGACATGGATCACCACTCAAGATTCTGTTTTGTTCATAGTGACAGCCTTTTAGGTTACAAAGTGAAGACTGAAGAAATTTTAGATGGTTGAATTGTGCGAGAGCATATTATTATATCAGTGATGTAAGGAAAACCATAAATAAAAAATCTAGCTAGATTACAGAAAATTAGACACGCTTAATTGATGCACTTGGAGAATGAATCCTTTACATTGCATATGTAATAAGGAAGTTGAGAAGTACAGTTTTAGTTTCAGAAAGTCAAATGGACATTCCAAAACGTGTAATGTCTCAAGCATATTGTCATCCCGTCCCTACCTTTATGTATGTAGTGGATAGACAGAAGTCAAGTGGGTTGCTCTCAAAATCATGCACGTTTGTATATGTTTTTTGAAGTTAAACTACAAATGGAAGATGATAGCCTCTTTTCTTTGAAACACTATTTTCTGTCCCAACCTGAAAGTTGCAACCTTACTTCTTGGCACATCAGTGTTAGCCTGCTCCTATCATATGTTTGCTATAGATCTCTCAAATGCTGTGCTCATGAGCAGCACGCTCAATGTTAATTCAGTGTTTGTGGAAATCAGAAAAGCACTATTTTGCAGTAGGGTTTTCTGATGTAAGAAGAATTGCACATCTTCCCCTACTTAGATCTTGTTTAAACTAACCTACGTATTTTTAAAAATCATAAAACCTTGTGGCAAAGAATACAGAGGACCTAGGAATTTTTTCTGAAGACTAACCAATATTGCTGTTAAGAGTTTTATTTCTAGTTTTAATTATCTAGCTATGCCTAACAGCCTTTTTATACTATTATATCTTTGTCTAAATGAGGGGTATGTTATTACCAGACATACCATGCTGTATGTAGAAATTGAAACACCGAATTTACTTCTCATATAGTTACTTGAAGGCGAAATAAAATCACATCACACGTGAAACACAACGAAGTTCTAACATTGCAATAGAAATGACATACAGCACAACAGGTGTTCTACCTCATTTTTTCATATAATTGGCAGATTTTTTCTTTGTTGCAATTTGAAGCATCTTAGATGTGGAGGTCATTACTAACTTTTTTCAAAAAACTACGCAAATAATGGTTGTGGGGTTTTTTTTTCACCATTTTATAGCAAAGTAAATGAGACATGTGCTATGCAGTTCCACCAGACCTAGAGCAGACTGGAAAAGATATAAATATGTCAGTATTATAGGAGGGAAAATACATAAATGCACATGGTGACTCTCTTAAGTCTTGGGCTCAGTGTGATACTAATTCATCTCTGTGACATTTGGAATACTTCTCCCTACATTAATAGTAAGTTTATGGTGGGGGGTAATTCTGACAGACACAGTGTTGAAATAAAAACTTGAAAGAATGTCCATCAGATTATACAGGTGCATAGAACATGCATTTGCAGTGATTGATGATCTTTTTGTTAAAGGTTGACATAATGTTGAATGGAATGTTTTGTTTATATGTGGTGGTCTAGTTTATTGACCGGTACCAAAATGTATGACCAATCTGGGACTTTGTATAGTGTCTCTTTTTTCCTTCATTTTTTTCTGGATAAAAAATCTGTATTGACCTTTTCTCCCCCATCATCAGAACATGGATGACCTTTGATTATTTTATAAATACTATTTTTCTTAATCTAATTGTTCCTTTTAAAAATACTCTGTTGAACTGAAAATTTCTGATGAATATGCCAGAACTTTCAAGAATATTTAGAGAAAGGATTCTAGGATTGACATTCTGGGTAGATGTTATAGAACTTGTTTACCTTCATTTTTTTACTGAAGGCAAAAATAACAGTTGATATGCAAATCAAATACAACTGTCTTCAATTTGGAATATTATTTCTTTTGAATTTCATGTAAAGAACAAAATCTAAGAAAATGTGAGGGTGTCAACTCCTAACAATTGCAAGTGGAAGAACTGGAAGATCATGTCACTATTAATAAATTAATTTTTTTTTTTCTCTTTTGTAAAATTAAATCAGCAGAATAATGGATATCTTTACTTACAGCTCAGAATGTTACACTTTAAATTGCACCAGCCAGTTATCTGAACCCAGAATTTAAAATTGTTATTTGAATCGTTATACAATTGTTATTATAGTTGTGAATATATTACATATATGTATATCTAAAATCATTCTTTAAATCCATGTAAAACTTGAGTTTCACCCTGGAAGCAGAATTTAATATTTTAGGGTACTTTTTAATATTCAAAATACTAAAGAACAAACAAACAAAAAAAGTTTTTGGCAAGGTATATTAGAAACGTTATCATAAGAGGAGCAGTATGCACACTGCTCTTAGTTGGAATAAATGTGAAATGAGAACTTCTTCAGCCCTTCAGTCTAAGAAAATAGGCTCAATATCTCTTCATATAGAGAGGGTATTTTATACATTGTTGGTTTTTCAACTGGCCTTAAGATAACAATATCAAGAATGTTAGTAGCACTCAAATGAACCAGGTTGTCTTGGCTCATGGATATCTGCAGAAATGCAAGGAGAGTGTAGTCTTTATCTGAGTCTTTTCACCCTCAGTGGTCACTGTATAGATTCTGCTGGATAAAACGGCTAACATTACAGTTCTTAGATTTTCACAGGTACTGTAGAAATGGAACATCTGTTAGTGTGTGTACAGTTCAGGCCTTAGACCACCAGGAGTTAACCTGTCCAAAAGCAAATTGGAACTACTTGAAAGAATTTAGCTAAACCGAACTGGGTAGAATTACAGACATCAGCTGAGGGTGTATCAAGGGAGGAGTAAATAAAGGAAGCTAAGCTTTACAAAGCACAGTGAAGGGAAGTTCCTGTGCTCAACAAAATTTTGAAGGGACAATTCTGTGAGAGCAGGGACAAGGAAATTTCAGTACAACTAGAAGACTATTAGAGTATGGTCTGTCTTAAAAGAATTCAGTGATTAATAATAACTTATTCTTGAAAAACAACTTATCATTAATGAATGCTCAGTGGACTCCTTTGCATATCGTAGACAGTGCTTACCACATCTAGGAAGCCTTAGACAGTACTAACTACTTTGCTTAATGCTGTGTAGAATTTACCATGATTGATTCAGTAGGGGCTGAATGGAAAGGTGTTTCACTGTTCTATTTTCTGTATTGTCAATGAATTCACATTTGCTTTGTAAATGCAACTAAAAAATAATCATTGGGCTAATCAACTAAATCATGTTATTTGAAAACATGCAGGATTTTGCATATCCATAACTGAACTTCAGACTGAGCACAGAGTAAAGAAGCACTTAAATCATATTCTCCTTTATAACCATGTAGTTGTATGCATTAACACATTTGCTTGTTTTTTCAGTCCTTTTCCTTACAGATTGCAGTCTGTTATCTGTATTGTTTTACCTTTTTCTTATTGTCAATTCTAAATATTTGATTAATTATTTATATTTTTAATATTTATTAGTATGTTTCTTGACAATATACTAATATTGAACACAACCCAAAATACAGGCTTCTTTTAAAGGAGGTTGGCTTCTAGTGCAGTAGTAAAATTAGTTTTTATCTGTAAAAGCAGGTAAACTGCAAAGAACTGTGTAGCTATCAAATTGACGGCTGTTAAGTATTGCCAGCAAATATTCTTCATTTTGTGACTTTCTTCCATTTAATATTTTGATTTTAATTAGCACTTGGAAAAGCTTAGCTTGGCATATAAGTCCCAAATTCACGACTAGTTGCGTAGAGTTGCTGCTTATCACAGTGTACCATTAAGAGAAACATCAGTGCTATTTTTCCCTTTTTTTTTGTTATTCACAAATGTATATCCAGTAGTATGTAAACATTATATAACATGCAATTTGAAAATATGGAATGTGATCTTTTAGCACTAAAATTAAGCTCCCATGCTGTACTGAAGATATCGGAGGACTTACACACCTGCAGTTCGAAATAAAATTACTGATGAAAAATGGGATTGTATTATAATATTGTTTTAAATAATGTGCCACCTAAAGATGTATATTCTGTATAATAAATGTAAAGAAAAAGTACATGCAGGTAGATATTCAGGTCTGACTATGCAAGGGAAGTTAAACATACATCAGGTGTATATGTGTCAGAGCATGTTGGAAAACTCTATGTCATGCAATTCAGAGCAGACCTGGGAAATCTATTCATCACGAGCTGTAGACCACCACCGTGTTTGCAGAGCAAAAAGCTAGCCTTTCTTTTCTGGATAATAAATGATCACAGAACTGGAAATGAGTCAGACCTTTCAGACCAGCCAAAGACAAACTATCTTTGATTCCAATCCTCTTGATTCACCTGTGCATATTCCATGTATTACTCAGGTGCTAAGCAGAAGTGCTTTTTGTCTTCAGGGCTGAAAGACCCTTTAGTTTAAATTAAGGACGTTCACTGGTCTTCCCTGAGAAAGTAAAATAAATTTGCTAGTGGTTACTAGTTGTAAAAAGCTGTTAAAATACACAAGTTCTGCCTCATTTCCAGTGAAATGCTGTGACTTAAGAACACTCGTTTATTGTTACACAGTATGCTGCCAGACAGTCCAGGTAGATGAAACCTGATTCTCTCTCTCACTGCTTTAAGCATTTCATTATCACTTGTGGGTTGTTTCAAAAGACAAGGAAAATATAAAACTGCATGGAGTGAAGTAGTAACTTGCAGCTGAGGCTTTTTAGTGTTTTGTTGTTTTTTCTTTTAAATAAATTGACTGCATTTGACCTTTGACTCAGAAGGACCTGATGGTTTTCTATTGCTGAAGAAGCAGGTTTCCCTAATGACATTGCTATCAGAGGTGAGATGAGTAAAGGAAGCTGTAACATTAAGAGATACACAAGAAATATTAAAAGCTTGACTGGGCAAGTCAGCCTGTGTCAACAGTCATGCTAAGAATATCTGTCACAGCAGAAACTGTGCCCAGTCTGTGATACCCTGGCTGCAAGCTAGGTATGTAGTTAGACTGCTGAAGTGTAGCCCTTTTTCACTGACCTGTTACAGTGATATGAAGTGTTAAATGTATTTTTAGGTAAGCTGTCTCTGCTAAATCTAGACAGCAAACTGTTTTTGTTTGATTCCTGCTATTGCTTTTTCTAAGCACTTTTTGTGATTTCTCATGAATGTGTACATAAATTATATGCCTTTGAATTTTAGTCCTTTTAGTTTCTTGTTTTTCTAATCATAATGTTCAAATGCAAGCATTAATACTAGATGAAAATAGCAAAAATTGCAACTGTTTCTTCATGTTTAAATGCAGTTAAATAAATTTGTCATGTCCTTTTGATGGATAAGAAGTTGTGTCCATGTTGAAAGAGATCATAGAAAAGCTCTTTTCTTAACTGTATTTGCTTGGTATCCATGCCTGTCTTCTCCTAAAGCAATGATGCTTCCATTTCCCAGGCTACAACTGCTTTTAGAAAACAGTAGAAAGCCTTGCAGGCGTCTGCTGTTTACTGGATTGCTAACTCTTATTTAAAGCTCTTAACACTAGTCTTTTATGACATTATATTTTAGAACTTACAAAATACAAGTGCATTTGAACAAGTGTTACAGTTCATTGTTAAAATTATTATAGGTTAATTCTGGAATTAACCTACTTGCAGAAAGTAATTTTGCATTTACAACTTCCTGTTCTGTATGTAAACAGTTTATATAATTATCAGCCTGTTAACAGGTTGTGGGATTTTTTTTTTTTTTCTTTCTTTCTTTTTTTTTTTTTTAAGTTGAGATAGGAAGATTTAAAAATTATTTCAGTCATAAATCCTTCTAGTTTCAAAATCCTGATTTCTATTTTGAAATGTATTAAACACTGCAACACATGCTGCCATAATTTCATTTTAGGAATCTACTTATGTAAGCTTCTTACTATACTAATAGAAAACCTATTATTTCTTAATTTTATCCTCAGAGGAGCTCTCTAAGACAGAGAAGTATTAGCTTAATTAGATAGGCAAGGAACTATAATGTCAGATAGATTGAATGGCATGCATAGGTCACACAGGAAGCCTGTGGTTGGGCTGAGAATTGAAACAAGGTCTCTTGAGTCTCGGTCTAGTCTCATCTTTTGTTTACAGCTATACATTAAGCCATTTGTTATTTTAATTCTCATTTAGTACTTATGTTAGTCTGGGATTCTTTTTTAAAAATTAAGTCTGGGATTCTTTTTTAAAAATTAGAACTTTCTGTAAATCCTTAGAGTAATCCCTAAATCTTAATTTAAAATGCAGCTTTGGTTTGAGTTTCATTTTTCTTTTGGGATTTTTTTCTTTACTTTCTTTAAGAGTTGGATTTTTTTTTTTACCTTTTTGTCTCTGAATGTCCTGCTTTTGCTGCGATGAGAAATGGAAGAAGAAACTGCATCACCTTCAACCCTGAGTCACAGAACTCAAGACTAACAGGAAAACTAACAGGAAAGTTTTGCCTCATGATATTGTCCCTTTAGTTAGATATGAAAGAAAAGAAATGCACAAGAGGTCAACTTAATGACTCATAAACAAAATGCAATTAAGAGCCTTGGAGAGGTGGTGTCAATTTTTTGCTCTCAGAGACTCTGGAGGATGTGGATGTTGATAACTTGTGCATCCCTGCCACAACCATCCTACTTTAATTAGATAGTGAAGGAAGCAGATGACCAGTGATGCAAAAACCCACTGACCAAATTTTTCTGCTCTCCACAGGCAAATTCTGCCTAATGTCTGTTTCTAGATCTGCTTCACTGAGTAGTTCCGCAGTTCTTGCACTGTCCTCCGCCTTAACATGGGTTATTAGTGCATGCATATTTTGAGCTTGGATGAATTGCTAACAGGCAAAATTAAAAAATGTTTTTGCAAATCATCGTGTTCCTATACTGTGCATATCTGAGAGATTGTCATGTTTATGCAAAGTAAGCAGTTTTCCTTTTATACCTTGTAAAGAAGGTGCAGTGAATGAAAATGAATTCCCTACCTCCATAGCTGTGAAACTGTTAAGTATCTGGTTTCTATAGGTGAAACATTATTAGAGCCCAAGTAGGTCTTGAATTTAAATTATTTACCATTTATTTATCATTAGAGATATCTTTTCATGTTATAATACCACTTAAAGAGCTGTAATGTCCATACAAAATAACAGTGAATATTGCAAATATTGTAATGTTTGAAAAAGTGTTGCGTTCTAGGAAGGAACTTGTAAATGCTTTTCCAACCCCCTCCCCTTTTTTTTTTAATTGCTGTGACGGATCATGCCCTTTGATGTTGGCTTTCCAGCATAAGTACTCCAACAAACATGTTTACATGTAAGAACATTCACTGAAAGGACAAACTGAAAGCATATACTGCTGACAACTTCCAGAACAAGAATTAGGAATCTGTATTGCAAGTAATTATAGTGAACACTGATTTCAGGCAAAATTCTCACACACTAAGGACAATGAGGTATATCATATTATTTACCACTCAAAATATGTTTTTATAGTGCAGACATTCTCACTGAAGCCATTATTTACCTGTGCTCAGCAGTTACACTCCGTAAGAATTTGTTCAGTGCAGAAAATTAACTCTGTTTATTCCAAGCTGTGTATTTGCAATGTGTAGCCACCACTTCCCATATACAGAATGTGTAAGGAAAAATATACTTTTCACTGGAAGACAGCTCCTAGTATAGCTCATATGACTGAAATCTACAAATGTTTAACTGGTTGGTTGACTATTTGCTTGTTAAAACTTTTCAAGATAGAAATTTATATGTATTACATAGAAAGAGTGTGTTGGTGGTGGTGTTTTTGAAATTCTCTGGTGCTAAGAAGCTATATACTTCAGCTTTTAAGATTTCTAGAAGTGTAATATAAGGTAGGATAGCCTGCCTTTTTTCTTTTCTTCTTTCCCCCAATGTGAACCTTGGTTGAATGAATTAGCCTTCAGACCAGAGCATTAAGAACAAGTAAATCTGTTTGCTTTGCTGAAGGCAAACAAGGGTGAAATGATTTAAAGTCAGGTAATACAACACCATGAGGGCGTCTCTTAGTGAGTTCCTGTGCATTTGCCTCTCTTCTTATGATAATAATGGTTTGTGGTAATGTGTTCTAATACAAGTTCCCACAGAACTGCATAACTGTTATAAAACAAATATGGGTTTGAAAAAAAAAGTCATAAAAATGGTCATTCAGGAGAAAGCAACATTTGCTACATTCTTCTACAATTCCTTAATCCATGGACAAGGATGTAATAGTTATTTAAAAAAAAAATTCAGGCAATGTTTCAAGTGCTAGAATAGAATAGAATAGAATAGAAATTTTCCTGAGACTGTGACTATGGATGTGAGTAGAAGATATAACCTTTAATTGTTTCAATAAGATATAAAATTTTCCCATATAAATCCTTTATCTTAGTCAGTAAAATGACCATTCCCAAAATCTTTTTCATCTCCTATGATATTACGGGTGGAGGGATGCCCCCTCAGATGTCTGGTACTGGCACTTCACCATGTTTCTGCTGAAGGAGAATGGCAGTGGGAAGAGTGGCACCATTGATTTGGCTTGAGTTCTGACAGCTGTGTCCTGAAGCAAATGTTTTCTTTTAGTCCTATCTCTCAAATTCTAGTGTAAGAAGAAGTTTTGGCAAAATTTCAGTGAATTTTTTGCCAGCTCCTATGTTAAGAAATTATCTGTGAAAAAACAATAAATGGAAAATAAGTGAGTGGTCTAACCTATGCATGTAGTTACGCAGAATTATTCACTGAATTCAGTTTGTTGAATTTTTTAGTGTCAGTGCTTTCTTGTGTCTCAGAAACACCATTCCTGTAGTTTTCTTTTGTCAGGCTTTCCTTAAAGACATATTGTAGCAGCAATGCAAAACTAAGCAGATATATTCAGAGCAGAAGGCAAGAGAAAGGTCACACTGTTTTTTAGTCTTATTCTATGTGTTGTCCACACTACCAGTCCCAGACAGCCTCTTCATCTGAGACTTTTCCCCTACAGCCGAAGCTCTTAAAAATGCAATGTTCTCATTCAGATTTAGAATGTAATGTTCCACATTACAGTGAATCAATTAAAAGATGTATTCAGAGCCAAAGGATCTGTAGGGGTGTCATTTGAATATACATAGGACTTCTGAAAGCAGAAGATCCAGTTCTTGCTGTTTACTCATCCCCTCCAGGAAATCAATTTAAAAAAATAAAAATATTTTAAGGGTGTAAAAATTACAAGTAGTTTAAAAGTAATCCTAGGTGTACTTGTCTACTACCTTTATCCACTAGGTGACAGTACAGCTCTTTTACCTTTTGTGTCTTTGTCCATAGGTGTTTTTTAAAAAGTCATGCTATACGAACTTAAGGACATGTTGTTTCCAACTGAGAAGTGTGTACTGTGTGATTATTATTATTTTTTTTAATGAGAAAAAACTGTGTATAGTACGGATTTTTTTTATCAGTATAGTTAATTAGTATAAACAACGTTTCTCATCATTGGGCAAATATGTTTGTTTTTAAACTGTGAAAGGCGCTACCGAGTGCCTTAGCTGTGCTCTGACAAATAGCTATCGAAAAAGCAAACACTGAAAGTAACTGAAAATAAAAAATCAGTTTGCAGCCCAAGGTAAGCTATGCAAAACAGTTATGTTTTGGTTTGTCTATGAGAAAGGAGCTTAAATTAGTAAAACTGGATTTAAAATAAAGAATAGATTGTGCATTGTAACTGACCCTTGTTTAGATGACTTGTTACAGCTATTTAATATGAGTTACGCACTGTCTGAACTTCTACTGTTCTATGTCCCAGGGCTACTAATATGAAAGAGTTGTGTTTTAACATGTAGTTGTCTTTTACTTCAGTACTTATTTACTCCTTACTTTTGGTAAATTTTTTAGAAGCCCAAACAATGAAAGTAGAATGTAGAACTATATTTCCTTGTAAAGCTGTATGCATTTTGGAAAATGACCCTGCTAACATTCATTTCTCTGGTGCTGTAGACTTCATTAACTTAAAACTGAAAGTGTCTGTAGACAAAATCCCTCTTCCACTGTCTCTGCAGAAGATTATACTTACTGTAAAAATTAACTTTAGTACATATATACCATTTAACTGTATAGTTAATCAAACTGATCATTTTTCAGGGATATAAAAACCAGGTGAAAGTATTTTAAAAGCCCAAGGGTGTAATACCTTTCTTAATAATATACAAATTTTTGAATGTATTTGATAATGGCACACATTTTCAATGATTTTTTTTGTTGTTGTTGCACTTCCAATTTGGGTATTTCTTGTATTTTGTGTAACTGTATATTCTCACTATATTGATGTGATTCTTCTTAAGAGTTTAAAGGGTTAAACAGTAGAATTATTTGCTTTTATCATTTCAGTGCTACATTCTGAGAATAAATCTTTAAAACGAAAACCTAAATATTGGATAGACAAATTAGATAAACAAAGAAAATATTGCATATTAATTATAAAACATGCTAGTCAGCAAATAAAAAATGAAATACATTTAGTCATTTGATGAGCAACTTCAATGTGAACTTTTTAGGCTTCTTTTTAAGATTTAGGGAAAAAAAGGGCTTGTAATAGTTTACTCACTACTTGACAAAATTTCAATATTATTTACAGTACTGATTGTTAGCTGAAATTTTGACAGGATTTATGCTCTGATTGCAAACATTATTCCCCGAAATGGTGCAAGTTGGAATAAAATTTGTCCTGTTTCTGTTTAATGGCTGAGGACCATGTATGGCTTGCACATTTAAAATTTATGATAGAGCATTACAAAGGATCACCTTGTACGTTGACTTAGAATTTCTAGTGACGATAAAGGCTGGTTTATTTCAGCGCTTCGAGTGAAATGCTGCGGTTCGCCTTTGAGGCATCATTTAATAGATATGTATATAACTGCTATTTGGTTGTTTTGTTTTTTTTTACTACAACATGATGTAAGAATACTTCACTTTTTAAAGAGTTCATCCACAACTTGCATCATTTTCCTGCTTTTTTTTTTTCTCAGGCAGTCAAGATCTAATACATTTTATATTGTCAATTGTGTGACCGTTATGGTAATCTATCATATTTCTTTCAGACAGACACCATGTTTATGCTGCACAACGTAAGAAGCATCTCTGTAGCTTTCAGTTTAATACTAGTACAGTGGAATAAGAAAATGTACATACGTAATTTTAAGTAATTGTACAAATAATAAATAGGCACTAATGTTAAACAAAATTTACTGAGCTTTTAACTGAGAGATGATAAAAGAATGCAAACAAATTGTACTTACAAAAATGCTGCAGTTTTCTACAGTAATTCAGGAATCGGAAAGGCATTCCTGTTCATAACTTTCTGGTTAACCATACGTAATTTCTACAGTCAAATTGTAGTTAAGGGTGTCTATGGCCAAACTCAGCCATTACAAAAACAAAAGAGAAATTATTAAATATTTTCCTTAGTGATTTTTTAAAAAATATGTATCTGAAAAAGTTCTACTTTTTTGAGGTGAACATAAGTCAAAGTTTGTGGTTTTCTGACAGAGTTAAACTTGTGAACCAAAGAACACATTATCTTACAAGATGCAATTTCAGAAACCTAAAAAATATTAGCGTTAACAAAATATAATGTTAATATTTGAGAGGAATTAGCTGCCTTTTCTGTATGTTTTCCCAAAGCAAAACCTGAGCTCTATCATGCTTTGTAAGCAGATGCTGTAAGCAGTTTGTAAGCACAACAAAAGTAACTAAAGATTGCTTTTGAAGGGCATCTGGTGCAATGTGTGTGCATGTACCAACACCCTTGGCCTGTTTCTTACCTTCCTCATATTACACGTAATGACTCTAGTTATTTGTGATTTATAGCAATGAAAGAGAAGCATCAGATCAGTCATGCTCTTAGCAGATCCTTCTACAAAATAGGATATGAAACAATACCTTTGCTGCTAAAGTCTTATCATCTATTCCACGATTCACATGAAAAGGGGAAAAAAAAAAAAAAAAAAAAAAGATGGCTTGATTCCGAACTTGCTGAAATCTGTCAGATTTCAGCAAATTATTTCAGTCAGATTAAAGCTGAAGGTTTTCTGCCAGCTTCAGCAGGTATCAGGTCAAGCCCTGTTTTCTCATCCTGCAAGGATTTAAGTGCCTTCTCTTACCTATCCATTAACTTCACATAAGCAAAGTCACTGGTAATTTGGGGGCCTTGAATTTTAGTATTATTTGTATTTTTATTTACTTTGTGCCATTATAAGTTTTAGTGGCATCATTCACAGTTGAGGTTTTTTGGAAATGTGCAAAAGAAAGTTCTCTTAACTTAAGAAACATATGACTAGATGGAGGATGAACTTCAAGAACTCTTGACATTCAAATAAAATAAAAAATTGAAATGTTAACACAGTAAGCAATAGTTGAAAGGATAGCAGCTGGCTTTTGTCTTTTCAGCTGCAAGAACTGCTTTTCCTATTAGAAATGGCTAAAAACCTCTCAGTATTCAGTGTTTTAGAGCAGAATGCATAGAATCTAAATGTAAAGTTGTCAGCATTATTTCGGAAACTTCAAAGATGTGTAAGCCTCTAGATAGTACATAAATGTGTCAACCCTTAGCTGAATAGTTTATTGCTACTAACAGGTAACATTAGGATACTGAAATCTTTTTGCAGCACAAGCAAGAAGGCAAGACTTTTTCTCCCACTCCAAGTAACAAAAATAGACAAAGAAGTGACATTCTTTGTTACCTGTTTCATATGAAGTAATTTGTAATAATGTATTAATTATTTGTGAACAGCAGCTTTTTCAATACTTTCTTCATGCTTTGGGATGCTTTGTCTGTGCTTCTCAGTTCCTCCCTAATATCTTCCCGTAATCTTGCTACCTGGCTAGTACCCATGTGATTTTACTGTTGGGCAAAGTCAGCTTGAACTATGGCTAGTTTGGTGCAATGGCTGTATAAATAGACTCATAATTAATAGCTGCAACTAGATATATGACTGTTGCCAGGCATAATTATTCATGATATTTCCCTTTAAATAAAAGCAGATAAGGCTATTAGACTGAAAAGCTGTCTAGCTTGACTTCCCAGCAGCTGATTAAAAAAAAAAAAAGAAGAAGGAAAAAAGAAAGAAAATAGTTTAAAATATCTTTAGGATATCTATCTCTGTGATAGCTGTAATTGAAATTGGTCAGTGAGTTAATCATGGAATCCCAGATACCTGAGGTTAGAAGGGGTCTCTGGAGACAGTGTCCAGTTCAACTTAGTTTCAAAGAAGGCTCAGGTAGGACAGATTGCTCCAGGCTATGCCCCCTTAGGTTCTGAGTGACTTCACAACCTGTCTGGGCAACCTGTTCAGTCACCTTCACGATAAGAGCTTTTCTTATGTTGAAACAGAGTTTGCTGTATTTCAGTTTTTCAGCTTGCCTCTTGTCCTGTCTCTGGGCACTAAGGCAAAAGAGCAGTCTGGCTCAGTCAACCACAGCCCACATGTGAGGTATTCACATATAGTGACAAGATCTCCCTGAGCCTTCCCTTCTCTGGGCTGAGCAGTGCCAGATCTCAGCCTTTCCTTGACTGTCAGTAGTTCTTGTCCCTTTGGGGCCCTTTGTCGGACTTGCTCCAGTTTGTCCATGTCCCTTCTGTTTACACACAAGACGGTACATGCTGCCTGTCACTGCTCTTACCATTCTGTCCTGCAGAATGTATGTACGTAAGCTGTCCTTAGCAAGCAGTCAGAGGTGATTATTTTTTTTGTGCATTCGTTCAAAAACTATCAGGCAATGGGATTAAAAGTATACTTGAGTTGATTTTCCCCTGTATGAAAAATAATCAGAAGCGCAGAAGCTACAGCAGGAAATACTTGCCAACAGCACTGAAAGCAGAATTCTTCACAGTAAAAAAAAGCAGAATCTTTGCTGTAGCCGATGGTACTGCTTGTTGTTCAGGATATACAAACTTTGATAAAAAATTTAGTACACTGAGGAAAATAATGCCTCGATCCTACCTGCTGCTTGCACCTGAATTTTTAATGACTTTTATGTAGATTATATAAATGTATAAGTGACATGCAAAAAGTACTTGAATCTTCCTATTTTGATTCCATTGTGCTCTCCAACACAATTATTTTCCAAAGAAGCCACTTTACTCTTTATCTGGCAGCTATGAATTCTGGAAATTGCTCTGTAACATGGGCATAACAATCTTTTTACTGATTTCGGTAGTTAAGACTTGGACCAAAAATATACCTATGAATAGTATGCATTTTTAGATAGTTACACTGTAGAATAGTCGTGTTCTTGTTAAGTGTTATATATGCTTGCACCTGATCAAATTTGTTTGTTTTTTTTTTACATTACTATTTGTATTCCTGCTTTGAGTTACCTGTCATTTGGTTAAAGAAACATGATGTATTCAAATACAGAAGTGACAGGCAGGAGAAAAGCCTAGAAAACAGGCATAGCAAAGTGAGACATACATGGGAAAAAGCAATTCTAACCTGCCAAGAAAATTGCCTGCAAGGCTTTCTCCATTTTTGAGTTAAAGCCTTTCAAAATTATAAAATGCTATTTATTATAATAGCATTACATATAAAATAGCATTTCATTATATCTCTAAAAACAAAAGGGATTTAAAAAGTAATGCTCTAAGGGATACTTTTGTGTGAGGATTTTTGCTGATCATAGTTTGCTTTGATGTGCAAGAAGTGATGGAAGAATTGTCCTCAGTCAGAAAGATATTTAGTGAGCCTACAATTAGTGACATCAATTAATAAAGGTTATTGTGACCTTAGCTAAATTAATTGAAGAAAATAACAGATGCTAATTCTCTAATTAATTACTGATTCTCTAATTTAAATTTGCAAATAGAAAATGTTTTTAAACAACATCCACAATTCCATATCTTTTTGCAATTATTTTTGTAGTATATGAAATTGCTTATTCATCCAGATATTTTACAGCATTTTCCTGAAAACTTTTTATGCATTCTTTTTCTGAATGTACATATGAACCTGAAGGATTAGTTATTTAGGAAAACTGAGCACCAGAATTTTCAGGAGTTCACTGCCTAAGACCGTACACAGTTATAGAACACCAAATGAGGGTTACTTACTCTTTTGTCCCTTGCTTCTCAAGTAATATTAGCAACAAACACACAACGAATTAGTTTTCCAGCTTTACTCAGAGAGATAATTCTGATTACCAGTAGTAGTTTTTAAAGAAAGTACCTGCCATTAAGGGACTCAGAGTAGGAAAGGAAACATCAGGGCAGAATGGATAGAAGAGCTTCCAATGGAAAGGCATGTCATGCAACTTAGCTCACAAATCTCCAAGAGAAAATTGTTCACAAAGTCAAAACTTCAGCTTCCCCCAATGTCTTTTAGAGGTTTTTGAGCAGTAGCTAAAAAGCTTATATGATGAAGGATCACAGTAGATGGAGAATGTCTGTGATTCAGCTTGGTAAAGCAAATGCAGATTAACTTGTGGCATTTGGGATTTGCTAGTATTGGTCCCTGTTGACTTGTTGGATTTTTCAGTTGTGATTCATGGGTTGTGAACTGAGAAGATGTAGATCACTGACCTGATACTGGTGAATCTCATGCAGATAAAAACTCAGAAGCAAAAAACTAATGGGATTTTTTCAAGCTAGAAATGCAGGTGGTTGTGATTCCTTAGCTAAATCAAAAATTTCCCACTGTAGTGTGGAAGCGCTTTGGCTAATTATTTGAATTAAGGTATTTCTCATGCTTGGCTTTTAGTCTAAGAATTTACTCAGGTAAATATATACTGAAGAAAATAATTCACACATCAGTGTGTAAAGACTAAGTAAACAATGTATGCTTTCCTAGTTTTATGGATACATGATGATATTCCCTGTTCAGGATTTCCTAGTATGCATCAGAGTTCATTCTGATGCATTCAGATATTGGAGGAAATCTCTTGTTCTGCTTGCACACAGGGCCTCTTCTACTACATTATTTCTGTTTCTTCTAAAGTTGAGAGGTGTGTAAAACCCAGCATTTGTCAGAGTGAAGGTTCTGTCCTGTATTATATGCAGGGATCAGCTTAAAAAACTTGTTCTTCGTGGGCTTTTTTTTTTTTTTTTCCTAACAATTCTAGATAAGTTTAATGGATCTGTTCCATTAAAAATACAGCTACAGAATGCCTGTACGTTAGGGAGATTTCATATGACCCTTGTTGCACCTGAAAAAATAGTTTCATTTTCAGCCCTAAATAGTGAGAGAACAGCATCAGTGTTTCATGGTTTTACATTTTAACATACCAGGTGAGAGAGCTACTCTTCAGAATGGTTGTCATGCTAGTTTGAAAAAAACACAAAAACTTGTGAGCTTTCTGGAGTTGAACAGTCTGTGCTGGCTGAATGCCAGTGTAAGTAAAATGTGCAGAAATGTAATGGCCTGGAGCAAACTAATAAATGAGAGTGTTGCATGGGGTTAGAAAATGCATGTCATCAATATTTATTTGTGCTTTTGGAGAATTCTAATGGGGAAAACAAATCTGTTCCATTTTAAAATTAAATATTAAGGTAACAGATGAAAATTTGGAAAATGCTGTATATTCGGAAGTAACAGCATTAGCAAATCGTGGCCTCTTTGAGTTGATTAGGGCTCCTAATGCTAGGCTGTGTCTATACAGGTGCTTGCAACTCACAGAAATGGCAAGATACAACAGGTGGATGGCAGTGATAAATTAAGATAAAAGGGAGAAGAATTATGCAATGACAGAGCAATGTGTGCAAAGTTTGGGTATAGCTTTACCTATCTGGATTCAGCAGATTAAACTATGATTACTTACCTTCTCTGTTGTTGTTGTATAGCATATGCATTATCAGATGCATACAAGGATTATCCTTCAATGTCTGCTGATGTGATTTCATCTGATCCATTCATTCAGATGAACAAGGAATGCTATTTTGATAGCATTTGTGTTCCGCGCATATGCCTTTTGTAATTAGCAAAGGCTCAACATAGATTTACAGAGAAGCAAACCTTCTCTTTGATGGACTTTGATTCTGAAGCATGATGGTGTTGCCCATGGCAAATTGATATTCAAAAACTAATGAGAAATGTCCTGGTGGTTTAGTTTGTAAAAGAGGAAAAGGATTACATGTATAGTCAATAGCACTTCTGAGTGCTTAACATCATTGGAAGATACATTGTGCCTGTTAGAAGAAAGGTTGCGGTACCTGATGTTTGAAGCTTCTTTGTTACTTCAAAATTCATTTAATTTTTAAAGTGATTAAATGTTGTTTCCTTTCCTAAAAAAAAAGTGTTTAATTCCAGATTAAGTGAAGGAAAGCAGTTATTTAACACAACCTGTACCGATTCAGAGAACTGTTTTTTTCCCCTGAACAATCTTCTGTTTCACAAAAAAAAGTAAAAGAAACAAGAAACGTTAAAAAAAAAAAAAATCAAAATCATTTTTCCCTACATTTTTAAGTCAGGTGTGGAGTGCTTCTCAGTACAGACTTGTACAATGACTGCAAGTTGTCAAATCCAGAGGTACCAGCAATTATTTTCAAGGAAAACTGAAGTATTGTGGTGGTAATCTTCTGAAGGACTTCTATTTTTGCAAGAATGAATACTCAGAAATAATTCTGAATGAATGGGCTAATTTTATACTGATAGACTGTCCAAGGTAGTCATTCCAAGGAAGTCATAACCTACAAATTAAATATATGAGTACTTACAGTATCTGAGGCATGAAGTTCCATCTGCAGCACATAAGGAATATTAAAAGAGTCTTCTTTCTGGCTGTTATTGCCAAGGATTCAATTAACACAGTTGGATTTTTAAGTCTCAGGGAACTTTCATTATGTTTGTAATTTGATGTTTTTCCTTACCCTGATCTTAGATGGCCTATGAGATGCTTCAAAAAAGCAAATATATGGGTAATTAAGTGGTAGTTTAATTTGACATATTTTTGACATATTGGGAACTGAGGTTTTGAGTTCTGTTTTCAGGACTTACTGAAACGACTTTGTTTTCCTCTGCGTTCTTATTGAGTATTTATCAATCTTGATTTCTAACATTCAGATTTCAGTAACGTGTCTGTTATGAGAAACTTGTCTTAAAATTTGTTGTTGAAAATTATAAGATGAGCCTCTTTGATTATTTAATTTACAAGGTAAATTATAGATAATCATTATTTATTTCTTAGATTTATGTGCTTTATCTGTAAGCTCATGGCATTTTCTAAGCTTCTACAAGTAATTACAATCATTATTCTAGCATCTTAGAGTATATATGCAGTACTTATTCTGTGCAGTACTCAGTTAATCCAGAAAGCATCTTGGCTCTACGCTTGAGATGATTTCACGTAGCTTAGGGGGTAGACCTAGAATCATGAGATGAAATGTTTGCATGAGTTTTGAGGAAAGGTCTGTTATTTTGTGAAATAAAGACTTCTAAAAGCTTGTGAGATCTCTGCTTTTGTAAATACAAAGAAAAACAATGTAGGTTGATTCCCTATCTATAGCTCTAGTAACCTGATTTCAGTTTTAGGAAGCTTATGGGCTATTGTCATAGCAGCCGTTCTGTCCTTCATGCTGAACTGTGTACCAGAACAGAAGGAAATATGCCTCTGGGTCTCTTCCTGCTGGAAGCACCAATTGAAATGCCCTCTGTAACTATGGGACTATTGACAGGAGTAGGAAGACAATAAGCTGTTAGGGTAGCATATTTGTTAATTAGGGAAAAGTCCACCAGTCTGATGGCAACATGCCACTGGCTAGACCATGCATTTGAGGGTTTGCAAAAGAATTAAAATAATGTTGCCCTGCCTGTATGCAGGTGATAAAAAACATTGGCCTCACACAACCTTGTAAAACACATATGGGTGCCTGATTGTGCATATAAATATGTGAGCATACAAACAGATTTTTGCTCCTATGTGTATGCATGCACACACACGCACTGTTCAGTTCAGAGAGATTCTCTTTAATTCTGAAGGTTCTCAGCTCAGTCTTTAATAAATGTAGGGATACCTCAGAATTCAGACTCTTTTGCGCATTGTACGTGCTTGGAATAAATGCTGAAGTCTGGATAAATTGTGTAATTAAACAGATAGAAGAAGTCCATTTAAAAAAGCTGGCTGTTCAGTTTGATCTAAACTGTACAAAACTGAGTTTTTTGCACCAAAGGGCAGACTCAGATCTGGTGGCCATTCCTGCTTTGGAATAAATCACTGTAAATTAGGTATTATTTTCTGAGATTAGGGTAATATCGAAAACACAATGTCACGGGGTTATCTAGATCAATCTGTGTCCGTGACAGGGGGGGCAGTAGGCCCGTGGGCCCCCGGCCCCTGACAAAGGGGAAGGGAAAAAAGGGAAAGGGGTAGGGAGATGGGAGCTGGGCTCAAGGAAACAAACAGAGCAGCGGCAACGATCTAAGGAGTAAAACTTATTTTACTATAATACAATCTAATTGGAATTGAGGCTAATAAATCAAGTGAAATAAGAGAGAGAGAAAGAGAGGTTTCCGAAGACCGAGAAGCCTACTTTGAAATTGAAGGCGCCGCGGCTTGGAAGCACACCCACACTCGCTGCCAGGCAGTGAGAGAGAGAGTGCCAGCGTCGCTTCCGTGACGTATTTTCCTCTCTGACCGCGAGGTCCCCTGGGATGTGTAGTACTTCTTCTCTGTGCTCCACATGATGTTATGATGTGGAATACCAATAGCAAAAATTACAAAACCATGACACACAAGTAGGCACCTTCAAAAGACAAAAGAATTGGCCACAGTATTGGCATCCTAAAATGACAAAGAAAGATGAAGATAAGTGTGCACCATTCAGCATCTTTAAAAACATCACTGTGAAAGCCATCCAGCAAGTTGTTTTAAGCCACCCTTTTTTACTTATACTAAGTCATCCTGCCAGTGTTGATAACAAAGAATTCACATACTTCTCTCTTCTTTAACCCAATTATTTCATTCTTATTGAGGTCAGATAAGGTAGATGAAGTTTTCCCTTATCAATACCCCTTCCCTGAAATTAGCACTAACAGAACTTACTTATTCTTTCTCTGAGCAACTGGGAAAATGACGTCATGTATCTGTGCTAGGATTACAATTTCATGAATGGATCTCAAAAACCTGTCAGCTCAATGACAGGTCATAGTTGCAATAATTCTCAAAATAAAAATCTTACAGTTTAGAAAGAATGCCATTAAAAAGTGAAATTAATAAAATATTGTGCCCTTTAAAGCAAATCCAAAGCAATCTTTTACAAATTTATGTGTATAATGTATGTCTTTGGTTAACTGTTTAAAGGACAGCAATACTAGATGACAGTTGAGTTTGTTTCTACATCAGCTTATGTAAAGGCTCGAGTGTGAAATGCACTGTTCTTGGAAATGTAATATGGTTTTGTTGATTAGTTTTCTGCATGGAATAACTTGTTTAGATGCTGTAGAGCCTAGTTTTTAATTCTAGGTTTAACTCATCTTCATCAGATAATTTCCCAAATCCCTTTCAAGTTTTTGTCTTCATAAGAAGCTGAGTATAGCTTGAGTAACCAACTAGCATTATAAAACATCTCTGTGTGATTCAGAGGTTATTACTCTGTCAGAGAACTGCACTGGAACATGAATAACTCTTGAAACTAGTTATGTAAAGTATGTAAGATTCTCTAACTTATTTTTTTCTTATTTCCTGCAAGCCATTTTTAAAGAATGCATTATATCCATGCTGTTAGTACCAGCTTATGTATGTACACTCCAAGTTTTCTGTCTGTTTGCTGAGATACCATCACTTTTTTCTTATTAATTCACTGGTAGTGTATTCAGGTGTTCGCTAATGTCAATGTTGCAAGCTTGTATTTGGGGAAAAAAAAAAAAAAAAAAAGAATGTAAAAACAGTCCTTTAATACTTTGCATGAGTACAACTCTTCGCCTTAACTGGTCAGATGACTGTGCTGAAATCTGATAAAAAAAATATTTCTGGCAGTGCATGTTCTGATTTTTAACTTCTCATGGTATTTTTAGTAGTAAGCTCTTCAGGAGTTGTTGATCATTGATGCCAAGTCCAACTAGTGGCCAGTAACTAGTGGCATTGCTTAGGGACTGATACTGGGAGCAGCAATGAATCAAGTCTTCATTAATAAGCTTGATGATGGGATGAAGAGCATTCTTAATAAGTTTGTGAGTGGCACCAAAGGGAGTGGAGCAGAAGACTGGGGCTTTCCATTGTTTGACTTAATTATGTCTGGATGTGCATTCCAAACTAAATTATACTGTATTTCATCCATAGCCCATCCTGTATTCACAGTGCTCTGTAATACTAGTAGCTGTAGTATGAGCTGGTATGCTGCTGGTAGATGGGCTGCAAAGTACCTCAAAGGCCACGAGCTGCCTTTTCTTTCTCTTTCATATCACATCAACACTGTTTAGTGAATTAGTTCTATGGTAGATCACCTATGTTCTTTGGCAGTTAGTTTACATGTAAAAAAACACTTGTCAGTGATTAGATATCATATTACAGAAATAAATGATGATTAAAGAATCCTCACTTTCTTATTTGATTCATTTTGTTCTGAAAAGAAGTTATCTTGTTTTATAAAACTGAGCAGAGAAAAAAAAAAAAAAAAAGAAAGGTCCTTAGGAATTTGAAGTTACTTCCAGCATAATAGAATAAAGACATTTTCAGCCTGACTAGGGAAAATGCTTTCCACAAAGGAAGAAGTTGAGAATAGCTATCAATAGTGGTAGTAAGTCTTCGTTCTCTCAGTGGAAAATATAGGCTACTTTTTTCTTGGTGAGTTCAGCATTAGCAGCTTCCTCTTGGAGGATTGTTGTTCTGTCTTTGCATTAAATAGAGATACACTTTTTGTCCTTATTTGTTTACTTGTTTTTTTGTTTTCTAATGCTGGCAAGCTGCTGCTGTGACTGTTTTGGAGAGGAGAAGAAGGTGCTAGTGCCTGAAAATTCTGAAGATATTCTAGACATGGCATGTTGATGTTTCCCAGTTAACACATGACTTTGTAGTAGATTTCTCTGAATCTTTGCCATGATATACTGCCAGCAAATGGGAGTGGTGAAAAATACTGGGAAGACCAGTGACTGTTAAAATAACACAAAATAGTGGTGCTGTCATCACCTATTGCCGTAACACAGAATTCAACAAAAAATGCATGCACTAAGAAGAATCTAGAGTATTTTACTGTGTTTTGTATAGGGGTTTTACTTCAGAAAGTATTTTATTTTATCCGTAGATACTTGATAATGTGTTCAGCAGCTTTAGCACCAATTGTCCAGTTCTTTGCTGGTATACATTAGCAGACTTCTCTGAAATGCTAGGAAGCTGCATTGCTTTAAGTCAGTAAATAAATGTTTACAAGCTTCAGTGGAAATTTTGGACATAAAAGAATTAAAGATGAGTGTATATGTGGAGGCATATTTTACTGCAAAAATATTCAATTTCTACTTACCTATGTAAAGCTCTGCAAAATGAATGAGCCCTGCCTGCAAATGTTAAGTACAACATTTTTAATGAAAACCTAAGTCTTAAAGTGGCATTAGGTCTACCTAATTTTAATAGTAATATATTTTTTTGTAATACTATAATTGCTGGTAGTGGCAAAACAGAAAAAAAAAAATTGAAAATCTCTCGAATATGCAAACACTGGATGAAAATCTACATTCATGCAGTATTAACTTTTTGTTTTTAATTAAGTAAAATATTTACTAGAAAGAGTCTCAACTGTTAAACAGCTAATTTGGAAGTGTAAAAGATAAATATTTTCTGTTGTATAATTGATTTTGGTACAGATATATGTGATTGTTTTATCACTGTTTTTGTCTGTAAAGAGGAAAACTTTGGTGTGAATTTAATCTTTGATATTAAAGATCAGAATAAGTGAAGAAAATGTCATTTGAGACTGAAGTTGTAGTAATTGGAATGAGAAAAAACATTGTCTTGTAATTGCTTTTAGGTAATATTTATTATTAAACAACAGAAAGAGCGCGTAAGACAGTTTTTCAGTACCAATCTGGAATTAAGTTTTTATGTTTGTATAGCAGTAATATACCTATACTCTTGGATTCTATCCTAGGTACATTTTCACTAGACAGGGAAGATAGAACTTGAAACGGTTTAGATTCCCATGAAAGTTTTGTAAAGTGTTATCAGCCACAGAGTTGTTTCACAGCCGATTCAAAAGGTAGGAGTTGTTCAGTTTACATTCCAGCAATTAGTGGAGGAGTTCAGGGAGGAAAAACAAAACAAAACAAAAAAATCCCCACAGATTAGCAGAGATAGATATTGTTACAAAACCACTTTCTAAAACTATGATGGATGCAGTTTGGTATGTTCAGGTGCAGCAATGTCAAATCCTAATTCTGAAGGTTTTGCTTTTCTTCATAGTCAATTGTCTCAATCTCTAGCTACTGGTCATCAAATACTAAGCTTACCCTAGATGAAAATTAGCTATTACTTTTGCCAAGTGTCTTGTATTTTTCTGTACTGCGTGTGGGGTAACATCACTGATTTGAAGTTCGTAGTTCACAAGTAGTGGTTTACTGCTTATACACTTTGCTCTTTTGTAGATTTTATTATTTTATTATATTATTTTATTGTTTTATTTATATGTTGAGGTACAACAATAATCTCTCATGGTTCCTAGTTTAGGAGAAAGTTCTTACTGCATCTCGTTCAGAAGAATTTCTTGAAGAGTATAGTTTTGCTTCTCATCACACCTGCTTGCTGATTCCTGTATCGATACTATGGCAGGCTTTTTAACTGCTTGTGTACCTTCCCACTGTGGCATTTGGAGGAGTCTACAAACAATTTAGCACATGACTAATTAAAACTTTCTTAGGGAAGACTACAAGGTTTACATTTTTGAATAGAATATAGGGGTTACAAATTGCTTTTACATACAGAAAGGGAGATCTGAGGATCTTTGAGGTCTGCTCCAAATCAAGCCTTTGGTTGATGGCCCTATGTGTGGAAGGGGGCTTGGAACTTGATGATCCTTGGGGTCTCTTCCAAACCAAGTCATTCTATGATACTATAGCTAAGATTGCAGATTTGATTAGTTAATTCTTTTTGTGACTGGACCTAATCCAAAATCCATCCACCTCAGTGTCTTTATATAATGCCTGTGCTACATAGAGAGACTTCTAAGTAATGGGATCTGTGTAAAAAGGGGCAGGAGGGAGTGCAGATAGGTGACTTTCTTTATAAATATCTCATAGCCTTTGTGTTATAATTATCTGTTGACATCATGGGAAGTGCTTTATTCAAAGCTTATGTATTCAATAATAATTTTATTGAGGAACGTTAAAACCTTCGTACTGAATTCAGTGAGAACGTTATTCCTTTAAACATGTTCTTTAGCTTCCTAGCAAGGAAGACAGAGCCGACCTTCTTGAAATGCATGTTAGTAAATCTGAACATCTCTTAGCATCATTGCCAATTTCAATTAATTGTAGCCCGTCTGAAGTATCCTGTGGAATTGCTATGTCGTACTATGCCAGCAGAGAGGTGCTTGTTTGCCTTTCAGTTTTCTGTTGGATTCCTTGTCAGGTGATATTTACACATTGCAATGTTGAGTAGTATATAAAGGAACATAAGTAAATAACTAAGTTCAAGAATCATTCAATTTTAACTCTCCAAATGCTGAGCAATTTGTAGCTTTGGCAGGTAAACCAAAATCCTCAGGTAGCAGTGGTTACATAGTAAGTTGTAGGTTTTTTCAAAGTCTTGTATTAAATATTTTAAATTTGTATTTTGTTGAAATTCATGTAATGATAAAATCCTCAAGGACAGGTCAGAAGGCCTATAGACTGTTGAATGTGGGACAAAGAGACCATAAAGGATCTGGTCAGATGTAGCTAATTAAAGGTAAATGAAGGACAGCTGCTTTTTATGTTTCTAGCACATCTTTGATCTGCTCTACCCCTCAGACCTCTGTGGACAAGGTAGTTAAATACAAACTAGGAGGCCTATTTTAAAGACATTAAAGCCCTCCGGGGCAATCGAGTGACAGTCCAAGCAGCCATAAGCTGTTTGCTTTATTCATTAGAGAACTTTAAATGTGTCAAGAAATAGAATAATGTCCGTGCTCTTAGATCAGCATTAGCAATGAAGATTACAACAGCTTTGGGACGTATGAATGGGCAAACTTCTTATGAAAACAAGTTTATTGAGAAGCATTTTCCTATAACAGCAAAGAAAATACAGGTTACACATTTTCATTGTGGGAATATTGATTCAATATGCACTGAAGTATCTAAGTCTGCGGTGACATGAACATAGAATAACCCAGTGCTGACCTCAGTGGGTCCCTTTGGTTGTGTTTCAAAAAACTTCCTTTTCAGACACAAGTGATGGAAAGAATATGTCATCTGTGAGTGACATAATAGTATGTAATACTTGCCAAAGTACTTATGGAGAATTTACTCGAAATACAGACTTTCACTTGTGTCTAGAGACTCAAACACTTAAGTTTGTAAATTGCAAGTGTTTATTTTATAAGACGAAGCTTTAATGACAATACAAAATCAGTAAAAGATGTATAAAGACTAAATAAAGAAAGAAATAGCAGTTATATGAGTAACTCTATTGCTAATCATTTCAGAAAAAGTGAGTTTGTCCAGAATTATTTGTGAGGTTTTTTTTATGTAGATATATATATTTTGAGAATTGGAATAGAGGTGGAAATTAAGATGAAGCAAATTTTTGCAACATTCTAAATGGTGAATTCTGGACATGCATGTCATATTGCCTCACTAATCTTTAAGAAATCAAAGAAAATATTTTATAGTTTCAGTTTCTTATTTTGATATCTATTAGTTCCTTTAGAGGGACCACAGTAATTTTTACCACCTAAGGACGCTGTATGTTTCTGAGCTTTTCCTATGAGCTCTGTTGTGTTTTCTCAATTATCATTTGTGCCAGAACCTAAACTTTGCATATGTTTGCATAATCAAACTTTCTGTAGTATTCAACCCTACTTAGTCAGCTTTGTGGTTTTTTTTTTTAAATCAAATAAAACTATGAGGAATCTGGAATTTATGGTTATGTCTATTGTCTATTTGAGTATGCCGTAAATACAAATCTTATAGGTCTTACTATATAGAAAGTAATTTATTTACATGGCATTTTACTCAGAAAGGCTCTGTGAGTAGTGCATTAGGAACTGCTTGCTTACGAAAGTGCAGTGTGCTACCAGAATCTGGATGAACTTGTCTTCCAAAGAGATGGAGATAAAGTTAAAGACAATCTTTGAGTAGCCACTGATTTTCCTGAATGTTTTGGCATTTCCTTCTAGCCTTATTATAAAGGCATTTAACATTACGTAAAACGAACTTAATCCTCCAAATTTTTGTAGCTGTGTTTAAAGGCAATTATGTTGGTACCTCTTAATTTCTTCATACACATACATGTGAAGTTAATCAAGCTGGTACATCTGTGAACTGAGTAGTTAATGTGTCCATTTTAAAATAAGCAATAAAAATTTCAGATGAAACTGAAAGTTTACCTTTGTTTTTTAAAGAGAAAACAGTACTCAAATAAGTACTGAGCAGCTTACTTGAATCACATTTCAAGATTCACTGAGCTCTATCCTAGGCAACAGCAAGTATAAATATGTGGGTATTGCAGGCAGCTTGAGCATAATATACTGATTCAGCTGATAGTGCCAAAAACATTGTGAAAAAGCAAACAATGAATGAATTTATGCTAAATTTAGAGTACTTTGCCATGCATGCTTTCAACATTATAGCTAGATGTCTTTTTCCCCCAGAGTGAAGAAATATATTGGTAATGACTGCAGAATTCTGCTAAATGTAAGATAGACGCAGACTGGGGGTCTGGTTAAATTACACCTATTTTATTTACAGTTGATTTACATTTATCAGCTTAGCTGCGTGTTAGATTGAAAAAGATGAAAAGTGTGTTCTGTGTTAGAATGGCTATGAAAGAGAAATACAATAGCTTGATAGGACCATTTATCCTCAATTTAGAGATAGTATAAAGATAAGTCAAATTGAACTAAAATGGGGTGCTATGGACCAAACATCAAAAGCTTCTGTTTGCAGCTGAAGTCCTCTGTTTTTCTGAAAGCCAAACGGCCTACCTCTCCCCAGGTTTCAGATAGCAATGCTGCACTGACAGGTTGCCTCTATTAAGGAATCTTGTTGCCTAACAAGATGTTGAGCAAGACCCAGCTCATCATGTAGGCATGCAAAAGCCACTGTTTTCTAAGAAGTGCTAGGTAATGATGGCAAACCAGGAGCTCCTGCTGAGATTATCATCATCAGCTAACACATTTTTAAACACAGGTATCGTTGTCTCAGCCAAGAGAAAAATCATATTCAACATCTTGTTTAATTAACGTGTTTTCTAGCATATTTTCTCAGTGTAGACAAGCTCTCTGGGGAGGAATGACTCATGAATGCTGTGTTGCCATTGTGGAGTTTTTTCAAGCTAAGGTTCCATCTCTCCCAATTTTCTAATGGGAGCATTGATTTGGCTCATTACTTACACATTAATTAATGATTTTTGAGGAGCTCCAGGGTATTGTTAGTTAATCTTATACCAAACTGCTAAATAGAATTCTGGGCAAGAGTTGAAATATACATCACGTTCTTTAGTAACAGCTAATATGTAGATCTTTTCCAGCATATCACATGCTAACTGCTGAATGGATTTTCTTGTTGAACTACTTAACACTTTAAATGGGAAGGGAACAATATGTGACCATCTCCCTGGAAAAGGAGTATAGTGATATATGTATTATGGTGAATGTAGAGTTTTGTTGTTTTTTATGACTGAAATTTATGCTTACAGAACATGTAAAAGCATTATGTATCCACAAAGATACAGCAGAACAGCAGGCTAACAAAAATTAGCCTGTGTGGAACTGACTGCAGGGATGCTTTTTTTTTTTTTTTTTTTTTTAATACAGTCATTGATTATTCTTTTAACAATTCCATTATAATCAGGAAGTGCTTCTACACTTCATATTGTCAAAGCATTTCAGTTTATAGACAGACAGAAGAATATGTCATTGTTTTTATTAGGATACAAAGAGCAACACAAGATTTTGTCTGTCAGACATATATTCTCAGAAGGAAATGCATAGTATACATAAAATATTTATCATCATTTCTTACCTTGTAACTATGTCTACATAAAAGCCAAAATAAATACAGACTGTTCCAACTATACAATGCACAGTGCCTAAAGTGTTTATTGCCACATTTTCTGTGAGCAGTCTCCTTTCTGTTGTGGTTCTCCTGTGACTGTGTTATTCCAGGGAAATGAGTAACACAAGGGTAGGAGGGTGCATAATGACTTCTGAGCAGTAGGGGGTTGTCTGAACTAACACACATGGATCATGCTCTGCATCTCCTCAGTCTGTACTGGAACACCCTTTCAGGGTGCGTTTTACAGAAGACATATAGAAGGTCAGATACTCAGATTTCTATGGAAGACAGGGCAGTGTGTATCACAGATGCAGCACACCAGTCAATTCATAGGTTCTAAGAGCTGAAGGCAAGAATTTGTCCAATTTGACCAAAACCATAATGATCCTATTCTTATCTGTGCTATTAAGCAAGTACTGTTAACCACATTTCATTCTTTCTTTTTCCTATTCAGTGAATGGAATCATTCATGGAAGAGTCATAGCAGTTTCTGGAAATACTATATGTTCATTGGTACAAGATTTGTGTGTATGATGGAACAGGGGGACAAAGAGCAAAGAACATACCTACCACTCACTGAAATGTTTACTTTGAAGAGAAGACTGCCAATTTGATATTTTAAGTGTGACTCTTATAGAGGGGAATGTGATGTAATCCGTTATGGATAACAGTTTGAAAACAGGCGATATTAGCTGGAAAATGGAAAATGCTCTACCAAAGAGAGTTGCTTCGTTGTCAATATTCTCTGACATTTTCTCCCTCTGCAGCCTTAGCTAATCAGCATCATTGTTTACGCAACAGAACTCTGGACTTTCCTCTTGGTTGTTGATTTTCCACTTGTGTACATTCAAAAGGTTGTCAATGATGACAGCTGGATATTTCTTCTACACACAGATTTTTGTTGTCTTATTTTATTGTTAGTATCCAATTTTCACAAGGAATGTTCTCCCACCCAGAAGACAACAAAGGTTGGATTGCCCCAGTAATTGTTCTTTCCTATGTTTCCTTCAGGCTCTTGTTCAGTTTGTTGGATCTGAGTTGCTTTAAACATAATTAGACCATTATAAATCACACTGAATTAGTTCATGTGACATCACCAAGGAGACCCAATGGGACTATTAGAACATGTTTTTGGACAATCTATCTGTGTAGCTATGTTAACTACTATATCATGAAAGCAAAGTTGGTAAACAGTAGTCTTTTCAGTATGACAAATTAAAATATATTGCACCGTATCTATTTAACTAATTAGATTTTCATAGTGCTAATAGAATTTGTCACAAAACTGATGAACGTTAGCTAAAGAAAGAGCAATATATTTTATTTTATTGGGCACATCTCAGAGTGCTTGTAATTTAGTAAGGCCACCACGCTTTCTGGGCAGGCCATCAAGTAGGATGTTGTAATGATCTGCATGACTACTATAGTAGATGGAAAAATGTAGCTTGTGTTTGTAGCTGTTCCATTAACATCTTGCACAGTGTGCACTCCTTTGGTGCTCTTCAGAGAGTCTTGTAATAGTCCCAACTAATTATACATTGTTTAAAACCTAGTATGTAATTAAATGATGTTACAAAAGAAGGACTGAGAAAAGCAGATAACCAATAGAATCCTGAAGTTATCAAAACAGATCTCTTGCCAAAGACCTTGGAATTCATCTGATTCAGTTGCTGGATGAATGCCTGAATTAAAAATTATTCTATGAGGACCAAGAAAATAGAGCCAAATTCTGGCACTATACACTTTTTCCCCTAAATGGACATTAATGCTACAAAAACAGAAAAAGTTGAACAGCCCCTGGCCCCATGCTTGCCCCCCTACTGTAGTTTGTATCTGCCAAAACAAGACAGAAGAGAAGACCTAAAACTTGGGAGTGAGAAAAGTTAGAAAAGGAAGAGGGTCATTAGAAAAGAAAAAAGTCACAGGCTGTGCCCCCTGCCAGCACTGAAACACTTGACTGCAGCACTGTTTGTAAAGCACCTGTTGGCAGCTGTGGACTAGTTTATAGATTCTGGGACAGAATGAGGACAGAAAACTTACAGTCTGTGCTCCCTTACTTGACATGTGATTTGTTCTTGTTTTAACAAACTATAAGTCATTCCTGGGCAATAATTATGGCAACAAATATATCTATTCAGAGATAAAAAGCTACACCTCTTTCTAGAAAAAAAGATATTAAAAATATTAAATCACATGATTTTGAATGAATTTCATTAATGTTAATATTTATATTTGTTTATAGGTTTTTGATGCTGATGCCATGTGTGTTATCTTCCATTTCTGCAGAAATGAAGTGTTGAGTAGGGGGGAAAGAAAATATGGCAAAACAATAGTCAAATATTACCTTGATAGCTTCATTCAAACACAGCCAGAAGAGGCTGGGTATAAGGGGTTATTTGGCCAGTTTTATGTTTTGCAAGCATTATCATAGAATCATAGAATCACTCAGGTTGGAAGAGGCCTGAAGGATCATCAAGTCCAACCGCAGCCTAACCATAGTACCCTAACTCTAACAACCCTCTGCTAAATCATATCTCCAAGCACCACATCCAAACGACTCTTAAACACATCCAGGGATGGTGACTCAACCACCTCCCTGGGGAGCCTATTCCAATGTTTAACCACCCTTTCTGTAAAGAAGTGTTTCCTAATGTCCAACCTAAACCTACCTTGGCGCAACTTGAGGCCATTTCCCCTCATCTTGTCACCAGTCACCATTGAGAAGAGACCAGCCCCGTTCTCACTGTAAGCACCTTTCAGGTACTGGAAGAGAGTAATAAGGTCTCCCCTCAGTCGCCTCTTCCCCAGTCTAAACAGCTGCAACTCCCTCAGCCTCTCCTCATCGGGCTGATTTTCCAAGCCCTTCACAAGCCTTGTTGCCCCTCTCTGGACCTGCTCCAGTACCTGCACGTCCTTTCTGTACTGAGGTGCCCAAAACTGAACACAGTACTCGAGGTGAGGCCTCACCAATGCCGAGTACAGGGGCAGGATGACTTCCCTGGTCCTGCTCACCACACCATTCCTGATACAAGCCAGGATGCCATTGGCCTTCTTTGCCGCCAGGACACACTGCTGGCTCATATTCAGCCGACTGTCCATCAGCACACCAAGGTCCCTTTCCATCAGGCAGCTTTCCAGCCACACCTCCCCAAGTCTGTAGGGTTGCCTGGGGTTGTTGTGGCCAAAATGCAGGACCTGACACTTGGCCCTATTGAAACTCATGCCATTAACCTTGGCTCATTGATCCAGTCTATCCAGGTCCTTCTGCAGTGCCCTTCTCCCCTCTAGCAGATCAACACTCCCTCCCAGCTTGGTGTCGTCTGCAAATTTACTGAGGGTGCACTCAATCCCCTCGTCAAGATCATTGATGAAGATGTTAAACAGAAGCGGCCCCAGTACTGAGCCTTGGGGGACACTGCTCGTGACTAGCCGCCAACTGGATTCAACTCCATTGACCACAACTCTTTGGGCCCAGCCATCCAGCCTGTGCTTCACCCAGCGGAGCGTACACCCAGACCATGGGCAGCCAGGTTCTTCACAAGAATGTTATGGGGGACAGTGTCAAAGGCCTTACTGAAGTCCAGGTAGACCACATCAACAGCCTGACCCTCATCCACCAAGCGGGTCACCTTGTCAGAGAATGAAATCAGGATTGTCAGACAGGATCTACCATTCGTAAACCCATGCTGACTGGGCCTGATCCCCTGGTTGACCTTTAATTAGTCCATGATGGTTCCCGAGATTATACGTTCCATAACCTTCCCAGGCACCAAGGTGAGACCGATAGGTCTGTAGCTACCAGGATCATCCTTCCGGCCCTTTTTGAAGATGGGCATCACATTTGCCAGTTTCCAATCCACCGGGACATCCCCGGTTAGCCAGGACTGCCAAAAAATGAGGGACAGTGGCTTGGCAACCACATTGGCCAACTCCCTCAGCACTCTGGCGTGCAATCCATCCAGCCCCATGGACTTGTAAGCATCCAGCTTTCGGAGCAGGTCCAAAACTATCTCATCATGGATCATGAAGGGCTTATTCTGTTCCCCATCCCTATCTACCAGCGCAGGGGTCTATGTTCCCAGCGAGTAACAAGTCTTGCTATTAAAGACTGAGGCAAAGAAGGCATTAAGTACCTCAGCCTTATCCCTATCCTTGGTGATCAGGTTGCCCTTGGCATCCAACAAGGAATGGAGATTCTCCCTAGCCTTCCTTTTGCTATTAATGTGTTTATAAAAGCATTTACTGTTTTCCTTTACCTTAGTGGCCAAGCTCAGTTCCAGCTGTGCTTTGGCTTTTCTAATTTTCTCCCTGCACAGCTTCACTACATACCTGTAATCCTCATAAGTAGCTTGCCCACTCTTCCAGAGACCATAAACTTTCCTTTTGTTCTTGAGTTCCAGCCAAAGGTCTCTGTTCAGCCAGCCCGGCTTCCTTGCCTGTCAGCTCGTTTTCCGTGACATGGGGATGGTCAGGTCCTGCACCTTTAAAACAATTTCCTTAAAATATTCCCAGCCTTCCTGGGCTCCCACACTCTCCAAAACTACCTCCCAAGGGAGCCTCTCAACCATGGTCCTAAAGAGGTTGAAGTCTGCCCTCCAGAAGTCCAAGGTGGTAGTTCTGCTGACTTCCCTCCGTGGTTCGACAAGGATAGAGAAATACAGCATCTCATGGTCACTTTGACCCAGACAGCCTCCAGCCTTTACATCCCCCACCAGACCTTCTCTGTTAACAAACAGCAAGTCCAGGATTTTGCTTCCTCTTGTCGTCTCCCTCACCAGCTGTGTCAGGAAGTTATCTCCCACGCACCTTAGGAACCTCCGGGACTGTTCCCTGTCAGCTGTATTATAATTCCAGCAGATATCTGGGAAGTTGAAGTCCCCCACCAGAACAAGGGGGAGTGACCTAGAGACCTAATTATACTAACTTTCAGTAAATATTTTATGCAAATAATTTAATTTAGACATTTTAAGATCTTTGCAAACTTTCATGTGAACTCCTGTTCAAATGCATCTGGTTGAGATTTTAGTATTACAACTTATACCCTCCTATTACTAACTTGAAAAACTAATTGTGTAGTCATGTGCAAAAATCTTTGTAGTCTGATGCTTAGAGTATTCTTTCTTAAGATAAATATATAGTCATTATTAATAATATATTTAATGTGTATGTGTATGGTATGTTAAGCAGAAAACTGTGATTTTTAAATATAGATATTTATTATAGGTTGACCTAAAAGCTCTTGCATTTATTGGCTAACTGTCCTTTGACTATAATGAGAATTTTCACTCCACCAATGCTTTGTTTCAGTGATAGGCTAAATTTTTTACATAAACTTAAAATTAAAAAAAAAAAAAAAAAAAAAAAAAGGCTGAGAGGATTGGGATTGTTCAGCCTAGAGAAGAGAAGGCTCAAAGAAACCTTATAGTGGCCTTCTCATCCTTAAAGAGAGTCCAAAAGAAAGAGTCTTTATCAAGGTGTGTAATTATTAGACAAAGGTTAGTGGGTTAAAGCTAAAACAGGACAAATTTAGATTAGATGTTAGGTAGAAATTCTTTACTCAGAGGATAGTGAGGCACTGGCAGGAGCTGCCCAGAGAAGCTGTGGATGCCCCATCCCCAGTGGCATTCAAGGCCAAGCTGAATGGGGCTCTGGGCAGCCTGAGCTGGTGGTGGGCAACCCTGCTCATGGCAGGGGAGTTATAACTAGATGATCTTTAAGGTCCCTTCCAACCTAAGCCATTCTGATTCTTTGATTCTGTAATCTAGTATTCTTGAGGCACAGATGCAAATTTGGTCAGTAATTATAAATCCTTAAACATTTGTATTGTTTTTTCTGTCTTTTCTGAGTATTGAGATCTCAAAAATGTACTTTTATTGTTATACTGATAAATATATATTCTTCTTATATGCTTGCTGTTTGGAGTGTGAATGGTATATAAAATGATCAGAGAAATACACAGGTCTAGAAAACGTGAGAAAATATATAGAAAATCTGAAGCTCTCTGAAATAATAAAAGGCAGCATATGCCATGGATCAGGGGCAATAAGTGGGTGGTAAAGTTCTGGGCTTTTCATGAGGTGGCAGCTGGATGGAAAACAGTAATGGAACCAACTTTGAAGCCAGTGGTTGCAAGTGCATTAGGGATTTTCCAGATCTCTTCTTTTGCCAGAATTTTCCCTTTGCCATCCAAACCCTTCTCTCTTGGACACGGAAAGTCTCCAGCATGTGAATTGAAGTGTTCATGATGGCTGGTGGAACAGGAAGGCGGAACGCATGGACAGCACATCAGCATAGCTCAGGAACAGGACAAGATGGAGAACCAAAAAGTCCTCAGCTCGAATAGCCATCTCAAGAACAGCCAGTCATTTTAGTAACGGGTTCTTCAGAGTCCCCAGCACTGTCTTCCTTAACAGCAGTATCTTTAAGGATTAGTCACATATGACAAAGAAGCCAGTGCTAACCTGAACTCCCTTCTGCAAGACTTAATGTATTCATTTATGATGGCAGCCAAATATTTCTGGTGATCTTAAGGCAGAGAACTGAGCAGAAATTGTGAATAAAGTGATCTCGTAGCTAATATGTGCTAGCTTTCCTCTCTGCAGTGAACAACTTTCAATTAGCTTAGTGTCTAAAATTTTTTGAGTATGTTGAGTATATGAGGTATTTCAATACTATAACATTAAATATACCTTTAGGTTTTCACTTTTCAAAGTTCAAGAACTAGCTGAGTCAATGAAAATGAAATTAGTTTGTACAAGTGCTTATTAGGCCTTTTTTATTATTATTTCATAGGTCTTGTGGAAATTTGCCTGATGCATCCCCTTGATGTAGTGAAAACAAGGTAAGATTCTGCTCAGACAGGTTTTGTTGACACTGGAAGACATCCAGTTTAGGAGCTGTCAAAAAATAAAAGGCTAGAACTTCTGCAAGTGAGATAACTTCTGTCTTTATTGGCATTTGTATTTACTTACCTATATCTACAGCATTTGACAGTTGGAATTTGAATAGCGTAACACATTTCTGATTAGAGGTCATCTGAAGGTGATAAATATATTTTATGAAATGTATTTTGAGGTTGTAATGAAATCCTCCTGTATGAAGATGGCTACAATTAAATTTGCTTCTGATATATATATTATCTGCAGTAGTACTTTTTAATGTAAATGGGAAATAACATACTGCCTCCAGTGTCATTGTCAGAGACCTCTGAGACCTGATACAAATTATAAAAATGGTGAAATGGGATGTTTCATGTTTGCTGTGTAAGCTGAGTAACTTCACACTTTAACCTTTTGCCACTATTTTCTTTTCTGACTATTCGTTTATGTGAGTGTGAATCATGAAGTGACCTGGAAAATTTAGTTATACTTTTTTTTTCCAGTGTTGTCTTTGAGATGGAAGAATAACAGCTGTGTTCCTAGTTTTTTGAATATATTTTTCCTTTTTCAGTTTGCATACTGATTCTTAAGTGAGTGTTACCATATATGAAGAATAAAATAGAATGCAGAAGTATACAACAAAGAGAAAAAACATTACTCCATGTATACTTCATGCAGTACCTATACTTACTATATAGGTACTTCTGTGTAGTTTTCACTCCTCTGAGTAAAAAAGCTTCACTGGGAGATGAATGAAACCTCTACAAATGATGAAGAGGACAGCTGTGTTGGCTGGAATATGTTTGAACCTGTCAATGAGGACTTGAGTCATCACTGAATCTAGTTTGTTAGTCAGCATTTTGCTACAGATGTATTTTAGGTTCTTCTGAGGTTTACCTAAGGCTTCGAGATAATTTTCTGTAGCTTGCTTTTTGCGGGAGACCATCTGTGGTCGTTGCTCCAAACCAGAGAACAGCAATGCAGGCTGCATCCATTTTGATGACTGGGTGCGGGAGGTGCTCCTCAGTGTTTGGAGTTTATTCAGGAAATTCTTAATCAGGAATAATATGATTACTCTATAGAGACAATACACCTAGTAGATTCAGCTGGGCCCTTTGTAACCCTTCAAGTACACAGAGACTTTGCAATTACAACATAATTTATGTAGCAGGACAGAAATTTAAGTAGAAGCAAAACAGATATAAGACCAAACTTAAAAGAACAACATTTTTTCTTGCTCTTCTCTTCTCTCGTAGTCCTCATGGTTGTACTTTACTGGCATCATCTTGGCAGACTGCGCTGCAAGAATTCTTAAAATCTCTGGATGAATTATCTCATGTCTTCCTCTTTATACTAAACTAGGTGTCGTACGTCCTTCTACAGTATAAATTCACCATCAGTTTTTTACTTCTCATGTCTTTGCTGCCCTTGAGAGTGTCATCCAATCCATCCATTTCTATTCTAGATTTTACTTTTTTGTGTGTCATACTGTTAAAAGGGATCATATCTGAGATCTAGAAATGGATAGCATTCAAGAATACAAAAGGATGTTTGTGAAGCTTTATCAACATTTAAAAAAAAAAACCACAAAAATTAGTAGCCTTTTAAAATGTGAAATCTGAGTCCATGAACAATGAAATTAAAAAAGAAGAGTGAAAGAACAATAGGTGTGTGGGAGAAAGCAGATTACAGTTCAGGGTGAAACCAGGGGGCTGAATCAAGTAAAAAAGCGACTAAGCAAATTTTTCTCCTATTGAGTTAGCTTCAACTCTGCAGAAGTGAGCAGTACCCAAGCAATAGCTTTTCTTTGTTCTGTTGGTGCAGATGTATTTAAAGATATTACATGGATTTCAGTAGTTCTGCTGAGGTTAGCATTTGCCAGTACTTGTAAATATTTACATCTTAAAAACCAATGGCAAAACCAAGAATGGAATATTCTCTGATCTCAACCACCATTCGGTACTACGTATATTGTGCCCTTTTCCTTCATTTTGTGATGGCTCAAAATTCTCAGAACTAGTAGAGTAGCTTAATCATTTCATAAAAGTTACAATGAAATGTTGTTTTTAATTATTGACTTTGAATTTAGTATGTTTTGTAATATATTTTCACTTAATTCCTTAGTTGCTGTGTCTCTGAGCACTGCAGTGCACTCAGTGTTTTCCACTGTTGTACCGATAGTCTGTCATTGCTTAATTGCTTCCAGCTAATATATGTTGCTGGGGTTTTTTCTTATGGCTAGGTGAAAGGATTTATAAAAGGGCCATTTGTTGCTTATTTTTTATGAAGTTTTGAGTTTCCTGGATTTTTCTATGAAGTGTTTGTTTGGTGGAAACTCCCATGGCCTTTTCAAATTAGTAGAATCTTATTTGATCAAAGTTAGCACTCTGAAGTTTAGGGAAGATGCCAGAAGCTCACTTCTAGTGGATTTGTGGCTCACAGTCAGTGCTGGTTGTTATATTTATTTTGTGTATGTTTTTAATAAAAAATTGGAGAAAAGAAAGTTGTTGTCAAAGGTTATTTTGAAACCCTGGAAAATAGTTTGGCTCTTTTGGGACAGTATTTTGCAATATTTTTTCTGTGTTTAGTAATATTCTATTATTCTACAGTAACAATACTAGAAGAATGCATATATATAAAGGAGATAAGAAATGTGCTTAATAGACTTTTTTTCTAAATGGAAATTTCAAAATAATTTTCTTCTCTGCTATAGCATCAAACATCACTAATTTAAGAAATCCATATAAATTGCCTGACTAGAGAGACCTAATCTATAATCCATTATTTTAACCCAATGAAACTTAATTCATCTTTGAAATAGTGCTTTCTTCTCAAATAGAAAATATGTTGGTATAGTTTTTGATGATACACCATGCAAAATTTTGTGTTAGATTTGTGTATATGTATATAACATAACAGAGACTTCTTGTTAGCGCTCTTATTTAGTTACCCTTATGATGAATTTATTCATCTGTGGATTGAGTAAAGCACCTAATCTCTGTACCTGTCATCCTAAGTACAAGTTATGCAGAATTTGGTAAGAGTTTGTGTGTCTGCCTATGTATGAGTAGAGAGAACAGTAGCAAGGAAGATCTTTCTAGTACAGATGCAGCCAAGATATTGAATGTTTGGTTTTCTTAATTAAGAAACTTAGACTCTCTATTATACATCAGACTTACATCTGGATGATAAAATGTATGCTAGATCATGATTTGTAAGATAAAGCATTGTCTCACATATGTTTATATTAAACTTATATATTACATTAATATTAAAATCAGTAAAGTGCTTTTACACCTAGAATTTATCCTTCGTGTCCTATTGACATACATTTTGGTTTAAGCAAACATGCAAAATTCAGAACTTAATAACCATTTATTGCTGGAAAAAATTTATACTTGTGTAAAACCTGATGAGAGTGGTTGCAGAGAAGAAGGGAGAGAGTTAAAGGGAGCTGTCAGGCTAAAGTTAATGCAATTTGACGGGTCAGCCAGGAAAACCTGAATGATAACTGGAGAATGTCACAGTGGTCTGTCAGGTTATGGTCTTGTGTGGTTCCATAGCTTTGAACACATTGCAGCTTTAAGGAAAAAAGTTTTTTGTATTTCCCTGCTGCTGACGTTTCCAGGAGCTTGCTAGCTTCCAGGCTACCTGTGCTGGCAGATAATTTTCCTTGCTGTTACATTTTAACAGCTCTAATTTTGCAATATCACTCTTGGTTGTGTGCATTTCAGACACACAACTTACAAACCCTATGACCAAAAATAAAATGTTGGCTAATATTTCCTCAGGTTTATAAATTGAATACATTTACATGTGAATCCTCTTTTTCATTAATTATCACCAGTATTTTTTTATCTGATTTTCAGTCATTCCACTGTTCTTGAAAGCAAATTTCCTAATTGATAGTGCAAGCATTCTTTAAAACTTTAAAATATATATCAAAATGGAAATACTAATTTTGGATGCAGCTTGGTATTCTGTAGTTATGAAAATGGAAACCATACTTTGTAACTGTTTTTAACAGTTGCATCTATATGACAATTTAATAGAAAAAAATGTGAAGAAATGTGTGATTGATTTGAAATAATAGAGAAATATAACAAGTTATCACAAAACTCTTTCCAATGCTCAAAGCATGAAAGATTTTGTGTCTAAAAGTCCTGTGAGTGGGAAAATTGTTACATGAATTAAATGAATTATTTACTTCTCCTTCATTTTGACAGTAATTTGTCGTCACTATAAATTTTGAGACAAATATGCAAAAGAAAGACTGTTTCTCTCACATTATACTAATACAAAATTGTGCTCCAGATCTGTGCTAACTTTAGGAGCATCAACTAATATACCCCTACTTTCTGGAGTATTAAGTGTTCCTAATTACATAGGATATGGAATCAGAGAGTGGTAAACATCACAAACCAACTACCATCTAAAGGACTTGGAGATATTTAGTAACAAACTAGACTAAAGAGAACTGTGAGGTTAACTTGTGTCTAAGCAATTTAAACGTATACTCAGGGGGCAGTGTTTTAATGCTTCTCTGGTTAATTCACATAATGACAGGTGCAAATCCTTTTAATTTGTTGTTGTTGTTGTTGTTGTTATTGTTCTTTCTTTAAACCATCTCTTCTGTTTTCAAACTTAATTGTGTCTTCATAACATGGCCTCACATTGGGATGGGAAGCAACACCCAAGAGAGAAATCTAAGAGGCGTTCTTTCAAAATCTCTGACTTCAGTTTCTCAGGAGGATACATTACTACGTATAGCTTGCTTAATGGATCAACCTGTTGGACTTCACTGTTATTTTTCTTTCAGCTGTTTTCTGCCTCTTCAGAATCTGGGAAAGATGTGGTACATATTGCTTCTACTTTAATGCTTTTTTACATAGTTTAGCGTTAGATCAGGATCTTTATGTGAACTGACTTTCCATCTCTTCTGTGATTCAGAATATCAGCATACAAAATAAGGCCAATAATTCACCCTAGAAAATTTTGAGGACGTTTTCCTCCAGTCCAAATCAAGATTTTATGGTTTGCTGTTCTTACTGCAACAATCCAGACCAACATCATGGATCTAAAGCCCCACATTTAGAAAAGAATTTGGGATCTAAGTCCAAATTTGAACTCTGCATTACAGACCCATTTCTAGTTAGCAACTGTTCTGCTGATTTCTGTGTGTGTTTATCCATTTTGTTCCTTTGTTCCAATTCTGTCATTTTGGTCTTATTAAAAATGTTCAGCTTACTACATATGTTTCCGATCTCATTCCATCTGTTGTTTTGCAAGAGCTACTTCCTTTATATCATTAATTCCTCTTTGATTTCTGGTCTCTTTTTGTTTAAGTAAGCAGTAGTGGAGCCTGTCCCTGAAAAAATATGGTTTAAGGAAGAGTTCATTGTCCTTATACAATGTTACCATTTCCAAATGATCATAACTCATTTGGTTTGCATAAGTTCATGTTACTTCATGCGAAATGCTCTAGTTAGATTCATAATAATTTTAAGCAGAAAATGGTCTTCCTATCCTAGGAAAATTATGAGGATACTAAACATTTCGGCATTCTGTTTTTGGGCTGAACTCCTGAAAGAATGCTAGAAAAACAATGAATTTTGGCCTTTTCTTTTTAACCAGGAAAATAGAGTTGTGCATTGAAAATGTTGAAAATAAATGGTAAAGGATGTTGTTCTCTCTAAATATGTAGATATAGATTTATTGAATCTGATTGTTTCCTGAGAAATCTTTTCTTTCATCTGGAAAAAAATACTTAGTAAAAATAATCCCTGACCAAATTAACTTATTGTCCTTCTTTCAACCAAATGTCAAGGCTTTTCCCTGGGATTAGTTTTAGTTGATTTATCAGTGGCCTTCGGCACATTTATTCATAGGGCTTGTTGTAGCTGATACTGTTTTTGGCATTTGAATTTCAGCATTTAAATACTTTGAATATTTCTTTACAGATCCAAGTTTTATATAATACAAACTTATCTCCAGTTTACAATGACTTGGATGTGGATGTGATCCAGGACTCAGTCATTTGTCCTTTGTTTTCCTTCTACATACAATCTGTTAGGAATTAATAAGGGCAAATGGGCTAATAACTCCAGCTAGATACACTATTCCAATTTAAATCCTTCCCTGAATTAAAGAGCAGTATTGGTGTGCACTGTTAAACAGATGCTCTGATTTGCAGTGCTAGTCAAAGTGATTTCTGTTGTGTTCCATCTTTTATATTTGTAGGCATGCCATATGTATACTTTATAAAGTCTGTTGAGATCCTTCAGGATAAAAAGAACTGTATAATATATATGTTTCATCATCTCCTCATGTGATACTGTGCCATTTGTGATCAAGCAGCAGTTTAATGGTATCCCTATTTCAAATCAATGTTGATTTTTGTAAAAAGTAACATGGTGTTTCTTGATTTTAGAATGAGCTTATCCCTACTGTTAGAAACTGAATTTGTTAGTCGTCAAAACAGACTGTCAAAGCTCTTTTCCCTAAAGCTTTTCCTTTATTTTCATTGAGTGTTCTGCCATTTACTCTGCCTTCTTATGAACTGTAGGTGCTTTTTTAAACAACTGAAATAACTATTTCCATTTTACAGAGTAGCAAGATGATATTACCCTTTCGGTAATGTGTTATCTGTGCCATTTCTCTGGATGTACAAAAACTATCTTATTTTTTTATTAACTTGGGTGCTGTAACAATGTGGACTTTTCAACACCCACCAAATAATCCATGTCTGTCATAACATTCTCAAGATAGAACAGTAATCTCACTGTTAAAGAATACTTTTCCTACTTCTAAGGCTATTAGTGGAACAAAATAAAATAAATGACATTTTTGGATGCCTAATTAGCAATCTGGATGCTAGAGGTGCACAGCTGGCCAGCGCCTTACTGTAGGAAGGAAGATAAGAGGATCACTGTGCAGGAGGTAAGTGCCAAAGCTGTCTCTGGAAGGGAGAAGCAGTGATAGATGTGGGATGAGATTCCTCAAAAGAGGAAGCAAATAGGCATCTCCCACAGAAGGCAAATGAGAAAGAATGCCTGAGAAAAAGCCAGGGCTAATAAGAGGAAATGTCTCCTGGTATACTGCACATTTTCTTCTCAGTTCAGTAGCTGTGGAAGATGTTATTTTTGATTTCTGGAGGGAAGCTGGATCACAGCTGACTTGGAGTGGCCTTAGTGCTCTTCAAACTGTAGTCTGTACATCTGCTGAGGAGTTTTGCTAGAGTGAATCTGTCCTTTTACACACCGCAAACACACCTCTATCTGGTGGAACACTTCACAGATAATTCCGTGTGCAGGCAACCCGAAGAACTATCATACTAAGAGACATACCAAATATTATCTGTCCAGATAGTGACCAGCATTTTGACTACAGTTATTTGCCAAATGTAAAAATGCATTTGTCCTTTCACAGTTTTATGCTTTTCATTCCGTTTCAGCTATGAACTAGAACAGTTCATTTCAGGTCCCTTTATTTTATGTTTTGGTTTTATTCTAATACCAAAGCGCAATATTCTTTCTGTGTTTGGTCTTCCACTACTTACTACAATCAGGTTACCAGGTTCATGTACGCAGTTCCTGACAACTACATGAGCAGAACTTATAAAGAAGCAAAAAGTCTGAGAGTTTCACGTCTACAATTACATAAATACGTATTTAAATCTTTTAAAAATAAATGTGTACAGACCCACTTGGTTCTATTGGTATGATACCTTCCAAGGTAGAAAAGATGAAGTTTCTTGATGTTTAAGATCTCTAGCACTGGAAAAAAAAAGCTGCAGCTGATTAGCTGTGTCCTTGTGATGGAGTTGCAAGAGGGTGGGTGTGGGTTGCGTTTTATGATTTCTTGGGCTGCACATTGTGCACTCCTGTTTTAAACCCAAAAAAGCTCTGAATCTTTTTCTTCCTTTTGTTTTTATTTTAATTCTTTGAAAATACTTCCTTTCATAGAATAAGACTGCAGATAATTCTTGCAGGCAGAGTAAGTAAATGTGACAAAACGGCTCCAGAACTGTAATGCCATGTCATAAATTATTGATAGGATGTAATAATTATTTTCTCATAGCACTGTCTGATGGGGAGAGGAAGAAAAGGGAGAGAACCTAGAACAAAATGCCCTCAAACTTACACTCATCCTACAGTTGGCTGCTTCCCCAGTGAGAGCCTACCAAAGAAGTAAGAGAGAATATAGAGCTGCTTTCTCTTTGTATTATCTCAAGATAATTATTGGATTCTCTTTGTATTATCTCAAGATTTATGCAGATCTGAGGACAGATACATGCATCAGAAACCGTGATGATGAATCAAGTTCATGACTAAAAGTGAAATTCAATTTTAAACACTTTGGTTATGTGGGTCAGCTGAGGTCAGGCTAAGAGTTCTGGAACAACATATACATAGTTATACAGAAGATACCCTGTACTGTTACAGTATGTGTTATGGTTTTCATTAAACACAATAGATAACTTTAATTATTTTATTCATTTAGATTCTCACATCCGCAGAAGATTCCATTTGATTTCGTTTAAAAAAAAATCTAAATTGTCATCACGTGTAGTAATGTACCTTCTTTGAGTTATGTAAATTACCCCAGTGCCCACTTATGAATCTGATTTATTCATTTTGAATGTGGAAGATACATTTGCCTATTTATCTGTGTGTTTATGGCAATGAGGACTGCCATCAAAACTGCTAATTTCTCACCCAGGACTATACAGAAGGCAGTTTAGACTAGGTCAGCATAATCAAGGCTTAAACTTGCAGCCAGTTTCCAAGCAAGATGTTACAGCCTACACTCATCCTTTCTCTTCTGCCACTGCTGTGGCAACACTCAACCCAGCCCATCCTGGCCTGCCCTCGCTTCCCCCCTCCCATTTTTCCACTTGACCTGTTAAAGAATAAGTCCCTGGCATGGCAATGGCTCCCAGGCTGCCTGGAGTACTGGCTTTGTTTTCTTCTCCTGGCTTTCTTGTGGTTCTGGCTTTTCTGGTTCTGAGGCACTTCCTGTTTGTCCTCTCCTTCTCCTCTAAGGCAGGACAAGAGGGGAGCTTTCTGCTCCTGTTCAGAGGTCCCAATCACTGTTGGCTCCCTGGCCCCAAACCACAGCTGGTGTCCTGTCTATTTTAGGGTGTGCCAGGAGAAAAGTGCCCTTTAATTCCCTCTGGGGACTCCTTCATAGCTGACCAGCTCTCAGAACCAGAAAGGATTTTCTAGTGTTCATATGTTTTTATTATGCAATTTCATCCCTAACAATGACCGATACCCCCTTTGCTGTACACTGCTCCTCTTTCCCTTTCTTTATGTTTCCCTTTAGACATGCCTGCATTTTCTTTTCCGAAGTCTAAATTAGGGTAGATAATCAAATAAACTCTTTACATAATCTTCCATCTGCATCAATCCTGCATTTAAAATATAATGAGTCAAGTGAAACCATGAGGGAGAGAGTGGAATGAGAACAAGAACAGAAAGCAGAAAGTGGAGGGCTTGGAGGTGATAAAGTATGTGGGATTCTATTTACAAGAAAAATATATGCTGAAAATAAGTATTTAAAATGGGAATTGGGGAGTGAAAAATGACCAGATGTTAGCACAGTTTAAATAGTAGTCTGGAGACAAAGAAATGGGATAGTTTCAAATACGTATGCATTTTTAAATGATATTTAAAATAAGGATTAAGCAGCTGGGACAGGTTAGTTAGGCTACAAGTTGGAGACATCCGTGGTATATACAAGAACATTTTAAAACAATCTAACAAATCAGTTGGGGTAGTTATTAGCAGATGTTAATGATTTATCCATGGTATAAAAAGTTAAGATCACATTCAGGGGTAGAACATGGTCATGCCTGATTTCTCCATGGGCAAAAATATTGCATTAGACAACTGTCATGCCTGATTTCTAACCACGGATGGAACAAACCTAAAATAAAAGAAGCAAAGAATTACTTTGTATTTAAAAAAAAAATAGTTATGTTTACTACTGTTATTAGAATGAGCAGGAGGTAACTGAAGTATGGAAAACCCCCATTTAACATCTTCAATTATAATAACCTTAAAAGCAATTTTCTGCCTCTTTGTGTTTCATTTTTTCTTACTTGTATTTGCACTAGCTTTTAGAGAATATGGATACAAGAGAATAGAAGTGTGTTTGTTGGAAGCACAATGTAACTGTAGCAATGCCAACAGTTCTGTCAGAGAAGTTGGCCATTAGTACTGTATTTAAGTATGTCCTTAAAATAACTGCATTAGGCCGATAAGTGCCAAGTGAATCTATAAATAAATAAAAAGAGAGATAATATCTTTATGAACTATGCTTTTTGTATGTTTTTACAAGCAGATGCATCAGTGTATATTCTGGGCCTATGGGGGATTTTGAGAAAAAGGTCTTGATGTTGAGTAGGATGCAAAGAAAATATCATCTCCAAAACAATCTTGGCACAAAAGAGCTGCCTTTTGAATTTATTTCTCAGGAGGAAAAAAAAAAAAAACACGGGGGGGGGGGGGGGGGAGGGGGGAAGGGGAGGGAATAAGGAAATATTTTCGAGTTCTTAACTGCTATGAAGCTGTAGTGATTTGATGACTCCTTGGCGAGAAGACAGCGGGTCAGACTGTACTTTTACAGCCGGAGTCACACACAGGGCAGAGCACAGTGCCAGCAGCACCAGAGCATTGCCAGAGGGCTGGGCCTCAGTGTCTGTGGCCTGACTGGTCCTGGTCCCTGATAGGTAGTGGTAGACTGCTGATCTATACCAGTACTAACTGCTGGTAATTGCAAAAGGTTCTGCCATCCATCTTTATCTATTTCCCTGCGTTTGAGGTAGTGACAAAAGTGGCTGCCATGTGCATGTCTGCAATGAAGTGCCTAGAAAGCGCTGCAGATGCCCACATGTATGATGTGCTTCAATGTCTGTAACTGTGATAAGGCAGGTAGACTTCTAAGCCATGCATGTGGTACTATCCATCTAGCATCTGTCCAGATTTTAACTTTATCTGCAGCAACTTTGATCACGTTGTTTTCTCCTAGAATGCAAGTTGGATGCTTCTTTCTTTAGCACATCAGTGAGCTGAATCAGCTCAACTCAGAAGTCAGACACGTGGCAGAGACAGTAAAAGGGAGGAAAAAGGATAAGAAAAGTGCTTCTGGGATGGGAAAAGTGCCTGCAGAGAGCAGCAAGTCTTCCTGACAGCCACCTCTACTGCCTCATGAAAATTTCCCCAAGTAAGTCAGCCACAAAATGGAAAAGTTCTATTAAATAGTTCTGAAATTGCTAAAGTGAAATACAAATAAAGAAAGAAAGAAAAAAAGTAGAAATGTTTTTTGGACTTTTTTTTTTTTTTTTTTTTGTACCTAGAAAGAACTGAAGAAGGGCATATTTCATTTGAAAATGTGACTTCACAAAGTTTAAGCTCATTTATTTTGGAATTGTGTTTGTCTCCTTGACACTTGTGCTGTCATGCATTGATAGCTCAGTGGAAAACTGATCAATTAATCACCTTTTCATTTTCTTTTTTGCTAGATTTGTTTTCTGAAATGGTTCTTGCATAACAGGAAATACCAGGGCAGAAAAGGGAGCAAGCCACACAGATTGTCAGTGGTAATCACCAAACTGTATGCTAATGGTTTGCATGAAAAGCATACATGTGTACTCCAACATTATAGTGTAATGTTGCATTTAATCTGGTGGAAGGGTGATCTGACGATGAACAAGTCAGTCCTATTCATGGATAGGGAACCGTAAGCTGCCCAGCTCCCTTCACTTCTGTCCTCACTGTTTCCATTAATCAGACCTAGAAAATTCAAAACTTCAGGAAATGTTGATTCAGCTTACTGACATGTCAGAAAATTAATCCATAAAAAATGTACACAGCCACTAGATAACCATTAGATCAGCTCAGTTGTAATGCAAAACTGCATTTTAATCAGAGATGTCTACACATTTACTTAACACATCTCCAAGTTAAATAAGAACTTTATTTTCATTGCCTTTTTTTTTCTATGTTTTCTGTTAGCTCATTATGTTGTATCTTCCCTTAGAATACAAAACTCAGGATGAAAGCAACTGTTGTTCCTCCTAAGGTATAATTTGAGTTCTACTACAAGAGGAATAAAAATAAGGCAAGAGTGTTAGATAGGTAAAAGGCTTTCCTAATTTAGTCCCTGGAAGGTGAATTTTTAAGTGCATCATTTTCCTTCTCATATATTTTCTCCTTATTCTTTTTTCTTTTTCTGATTGTTTTTTATTGTCTTAGCAATTTGACATACCTGAGAACTGAAACAGCTGACAATTCTATTCTTATGGAGGTCACGTACCATAATACTCTATAGTATATGCCTCATGAAATTGAAGATTATACTGAAATTTAGTATTCAATTTCATTAGATGAGAAATACCAAATTTACAGTTGATTGTTGCTAAAAAACAGGGTACATTTTTCCTCCCATGTCAGCAACACTCTTTGTGCAAGCTGTAGGCCTTATTGTAGTGCATTATTGTGTGCAACACACCATGATAGGAGAACACAAATTTACTGGAAACTTTACTGGTTTTTGATGTATTTCTTATTGAATCAGCTTATTATAGAAGTGTTTAGTGAGTACTGGAATTACCACAGAGGAAGGAGCAGGACCACACAGGAAAAGGAGAGAAGGAACTAAGGGTGAAATCTCCTTTTTTATTATTACTGCTGTGGGTTTTTTTAAGTGAATTCTTAGATAGTTCAACTGTTTATGGAACAGCTTAAGTGAGAGACTTCAAACCATTTAAATCAGGAGTAAATTAATTCCTTTTCTTCAGAGTTCTTATTTATCAGTTTGGAATACTTAAGTCATGCCTAAACAGTTTGCCAAATCTGAATGAATAAAAGATTCCTGAAATTGCCTGTTAATAAAATTGCACAATTTTACGATAGTCACTTGCAGCTTTTGCCATAAGAAATGACTGCATGTTACAAAACGCTGTTGACTTTGTAAAACATGTAATTAGGGTTGAAATTTCATGTTACAGCTTCTGCAGATTATAGGTCATGGCTACTATGAGGAGCCTCACATGCCCTCGCACCAGCCCTGCACTCAGCAGATTCAGCTCTCTAACTTAGTGAAAAATTAATTCAACAAGGACAAAAAGAAAATAAGTATAGTTGCAGAGAGAGGAACAGGGAAGAAAGTAAACTAAGACCAAAAAACATGAAACATGGACTCGTCTGCCATGCACTGGTCTGCCCCACCTAGGAAGCAAACCTGGGTATAGAAATAAGTATGGCTACACAAATAAAGCTTATTCTAACAGCTACACACCATCACAAAGGAGAGAGCAAAGACTAGTTAAGAAGACTCCTGAGCTCCAGAACCACGGACACTGGAAGTACAGAGAGAGTACAAACTTGTCATCTTGCCCTAATGATTCTTTATTGATCATTGGCAAGATCTAAATAATTAGGACAGATATTCTTCTAATCTTCTATACTTAATATTAGCACAAAAATAATCAAGTCTAAATTTCCCAGGAATTAAGTTTTAGTTATCAGAGCAGAATTGTGCTTCTAATAGTTATCATAGAAGCAAAAAGCTGCAAATCTATATTTACAGTGGAGCTTAGTCATTTTCTTGGCACAAGTGACAGAGTGGGCATAGGTTGCATACAAGAGCTAGTGTAACATAGCTGCCTCTAATAACAAGGGGCTGAATTCATTGACTCAGCCAGTCCCTTCCAAGCTAGTGTTTGATTTTTATTATTATAAGAAAAGTAACGAAAGATGATGTCTGTATCATGCTTGTATGCATTTTGTTCATTAGCATCAAGGTAATCCAGCAGAAAATAACACTTGCGGAACAAGGTTAATAGTGCCAAGTAACATGGAATCATATGATAGAATCGTAGAATGACCTGGTTTGAAAAGGACCATAATGATCATCTAGTTTCAACATCCCTGCCATGGGCAGGGTCGCCAACCACCAGATCAGGCTACCCAGAGAATATCTTCACGTTGCTCTGCTACAGAAACTGCCATATCACAAAATCATTCCCCAATTAACTAAACAGCTAATATTTGTTAAACTGCATGAATTAAAAGTCTAAACATAATTCAGCAGTGAGATTTATCATAATTTTGAGATTAATTAGATGTATTAATGATGCCTTTTTTACTTTGCAGCCTTTGTTGAAATATATATACTAGAAATATTTAGAGATGTTGAAAGGAGAGGATAAAGTAATAGTCTTGTCTTTTTATGTTATTCTGACTGCTCAAGGGACCTTGAGGGAGATTTTGGCACTGGAAAAGTTTCCTAATGGAACAGAAATCCTTAGGTGGTATAGAGGTGGATTAATGACTCTACTTCACCTGTTTCTCACAAACTCTTATATGGGAATTGGTAATTCTGGAAAGAAGTCAATAGTCAGAATGTCTTTTATACTCCAGCTTTTTGTGGCTGCCAGGACAGACCCTTGTGACTAATAGGAATTCAGCATCAATTAGAACAACTCCCAGACTTGTGTTATGTGTGCTGGGGCTAACACAGTTCCACTGTTCTTGGCTTGCCCGACTGTAATGGAACTACAAGAAACAGCTTTGAAACACAAAGTCCTTCCTCCCACTTAGTCACATTGCTTAAGGATAATGTAAACTTCAGTACAGAGTGACAAATCATAAAACTTGTGCAGCACTAGGCCAATTCACAGGTGCTCATGGAGGACATAATTTGTGAAGTTGCACCACATTTCAATTGATGCGAATAGCCAGAAGCCTTTAGAAAGAGTCTATTTTGTTATCTGCAAGATAACGGTATTTTCAAATATATTCCACACAGTCCTGTGGCTCAGAATAATGCTACATACATCTGGTATTGGTAGATGATTCGGTGAGACAAAAGAGATCTTCTGTAATTTCATGGTGATACCTTCTCTACGTCCATGACTTCAAATTGTTTAGAAAATATTTAACATTTTTAAAGTCTAATTTTACCTTTCTCCAGTGAGTTATCAGAGGACAGCATGGAACCCTTCACACTCCTCTGAGCATTTAAATAGAGCTGGAGGGTTTTAGATGTTCTTCTCTGACCATCTGCATAGGCATGACCTCATGACATGGATGTTTATGACAAATTTTGTAAGAATTTTTTTATAAATGTAAACTTCTATATTTTCTGGAATTTTACTCTAAATTGACTCTAAATTTACCCTAAATTCTTCTTTCTGTAGAAAAAAAATATGTGCTTAACCAGTATATAAGGCAGAGTGCATTAATCTAGGTATTGAATTTTGTCTGGCCATGTCTTTTGTAAATATGTATTTTGTAGTGTTTTAGCATTTATTTTCAGTAGTTTTGTCTTGTAATCCAGTTTATTTAAATACTTTTCTTGTCTACTAACCAAGTTGAATACAAGGACTTAGGAGGAGAGAATTTAATTGCACTTTCTGTTGTTATAAATACTAGTGTAGTGTAAAAGGATTGCATTGACATTTTAACATGCTGTCACTTTAAGATACTGCATGAAGTGTGAACAGAGCACAGGCACTTTTAACAGGTGTCTCTAATTGTTAGTTTGTTTCTTAGCAATAGCCATAATGTAAAATTTGGTGAAACATGTAGATCTAAGGTGTTTGGATCCTGAGACATGCTAGCCAGGTTTTCCTTTGGCTGCTGGTAAAACAAATTGGGGTATGTAATTGATTTTTTCTAAGAAAGCTTTTATGTTTGCTTTGAGTTCAAACTCCACCTTTTTCTTGTTATTTTTTGTCCCTTAGGAGGGACTGCAACATGGGCTTTTAGGGAGAAAAAAAAGAGAGAGAGTTCAGTATATTCGTTTATTTTAGCAAATAGAATATTTCTATTACTTTCAGATTTTGATGGTCTGTAACTGCAGAAATAATCAAGGAAAGGGAGAAAGGCAGATCAATTGCATTAAAAAAAAAGGGGGGGGGGGGAGAGGAGGAGTATTATCCTTAAATTCTCCTGTTATGCCTGTTATGTTCAAAGGGAATTCAAGATTGTCTTGTTCACCGAATATTTGAAAAACCTCTTAAAAGAAACTCGTATATCTAAGAAAATGGCTGGGTTGTTGGATGAAGAGTGCTTTTAGAAAATGGCAAAAGTGCATCAACATGCATGCAGACAGTTGAGATTTTCAATGTGTTTCCAGACATTGACGCAAAAATATCTTTAAATAAGAGAACAGAGTACAAACCTCAAAAGTCAATGCTGGATGTTAGAAGGGGGGCTGTGAAGAAAGAGCAAAACAATTCTATTACCAGGCAAAGGAATTATGAGCATGTACCTTCTACAGTGTTTACTTAGTTAATAAGATTTTGTTATAAACTGTTATTCTTTTTCAGTTTGGCAGAAAGATAAACTATATAAGGTCTTCGAATTCATGTGCTTAAGATTTAGTGAACATTTCAAGATCAACAGTTTCACTAATTTTGCAAATACATTTAGATTGATTGAAGAAAATTATGTAAGTCTATTTATTAGTTAAGCTGGAGTTAAGGTAAAGGAATTTTGATCAATTTGCTAAGAATTGCCTCCAGCTGTGCTGGTTTCCGTCATGTAGTTAAACAGAAGCTCGCCATAGTTTGATCTATTTGTCCTCATTTTCATGGTCATTGAAGTGAAGTATGATGGGCTGAGAAGCAGTCTTGGATATTTGAGTACTCAGGTGCTAATTCTGAGAGTCAGTGAAAATCTTCAAAGGCACTTAGAAAATATATAATTTCTGAAATAAATATAAATTAACTGTTCGTAAGTGAAACATTTTAAGCATCAGTGAAGAAACTTAATTTCTGAATAGAATCAACAGATTAACCTCTCATCTAGAATAGTCAATAACCTCATAACACAGAGTTATGAAGGGAGAGAACCTGTTCAAGTTCTTCCTCTCCCGATTCAGAGTCAGATTTGGACTTGGCCTTCCCAAAACCTACACAGAATCTTGACCTCTGAATCTCTGTGGTGTAATTCTTTATTCAATCCTCAGTAATTCTTCCAGGAAATACTAGAAGTATGAGACATTCTTCCAACATGTTCACTTGCACAATGTTCAACTGCACTGTGTTGTAACAAACCAAGCTCTTTATGGTCTATCTGCCAGATTCCAGTGCAAATACTGCAGCTGCTAATATCCTGCTTCTCATTTCTCCTACAGCTACAGATTCCTTTAATCAAAATAACAAGATAGAAGGGCACGTTTTTGTTCCTCACAGTAATTTAAAAAAGAAAAAAAATCTTATCTATGTCAAATAGATTCATGTTTTTAATCTTTGCCATATGTATATTTATGCTGCAGGTGCAGGATTAGGTGCACTCAAGGTACAGGATCTTTTTTTAAGTCTTAGCAGTGCCTGCAATGTATTCCTGCATCTCCCGTCTGTGTAGCACACTTGGAAAATGCCCAGTGCTCTGGTTATGCTGGCACATCCATTGCTCTGTTAGGATCATTGTTCACGTTACTGTTACTCCTGAGGTTCTTCCATAGATCTCATTTAATTAGAACGTGAGAAGAAAAAAAGAAGTATGCAGGTTTTTTTAGTTCCTGACATATTGTTTTTGTTCAGCCATTCAGGATGGTATTTTCTTACTGCTTTTGCCACATCTTTAAACATCATCTCCTCTCCAGCTTCAGCTATCTGGCTTTAAACATTATTTGACTTTTTGAAATTCTGATTCTTATTTTCCACAGTCACACCTACTTCTTGTTGTAAGTACCTAGCAAATTTACCTTATGAGTGCTTAGCAAATATTCCACTTTTCCTGATCTTAACCCCAAAAAATCAGAGATCACTCAAAGTAGCAGCATTATCCCCTCAGTAAACTGTTGCTATTTACTTAAGACTGAAATGATCCCAGATCAAATCTTGCTACATATTATACCAAGAAAACAAAAGACTAGCAGAAGAGCAGAAATGTAGGACCTCTTTTGTGGGTAGCTTATAAATAAACCTACAGTCAGAAGTGAGTGCTCTTGCTTACACCAACACTCATCAAGCTCTGAGTCTCTGAGACTGATTTTGAAGCTTCCACTCATTATGATCATATTACTCAGCTACACTGGGACTGTCAAAGGAAAAAGAAAGCTCATACAGCCAGCTGACTCTGGAGGCATAAAGCTATCCTTGTGTGCTTCTAGAACTGCCTTTTTCCTTTTCCTGGTGTTTCAGGTCGTTGTGCTACCCTGCTTACAAAGTAATATGTCCCTGAATGTTCTCTTGACAGAGTGTCTCCTCTCTGTGAATGGTGTTGTCGAGATTAGCTCTCAACCTTGACATTTGCTAAGAAATGTTTGTTGTTCTGTGATGGGGAAGTTGTTTAGCCTTTTACCTGTCAGAACTAAAAGTTCAGGTACTAAAGTGCATCAATAGTAAAAATAATCCTGAGTCCAATTTCCAAGTTTTTCCTCAGATGAGTTTTCGTCTTTGGTGTCTCTGACGTAGGTTCCCAGACCTGAAGTGAAAGATATCTTGTGGTAGATTCTTAACCCTGTCTAAGTCTGATGTGCTGTCATAGTGCTGAGATCGGCAGCTCTGTGTAGATTTTAAAACAGCATATCTCATAGTTGTCAGTGATGATCAGTGTTTGCCCTAATGATAGCTTTTTACCTTTCCTTAAGCCCTGGTGAAAGACCCCATGATTAAGAGCAGTAATCTTGATCTGTCTTAGTAGGCCAAGAAAGTTAGACTTGGATAATGTGTTCAACTCTTACTCTAATAGATATTCCGTTGGCATTTTGAAGTGAGATCATTCTAGTATTTAATCAGCATGGTACAGTAAGTAATGTATCTAGAAGTGTTGTTAAAGAAGGAATTATCCCACCCAACTTAGAGAGATGTGATTGAAGTAGAGTTGTACAGTGTAGATGAAAAATCATAGAATGTAATCTACATTCTGCAGTTATCATTGTTACAGGAATTTATGAACAGTAAATCCACTCTGGACAAGCTTACAGAAGTTTCCTGTCTTAGGGGACTTGCCATCTTCTGCAGTTACTTTCATTTGAGTGGAAACACAGTCTTCCTGTGTTTTCTTACAGCAGAGTTTATCTTTTAAAACAGTATCTGGAAGTCTGAGCATAGCTGTGTGTGCGTAACTCAGGTATGTGGGAGATGCCTGAAAGGGCTTCTAAGAGCCTATTTAGTTTGATCTTTTGCTAAAAGTTATTGCTACTGAATCAGTAATCTTTATAGATAAGATAGTAATTAAAGCTGGAAACGGAGATAGGACATAATCTAGATAAAACCTCATGTCTAGTAATGTAAATTCTTCCCCTGGCATTATTTTTAATTCCTATATTATTTCAGTGGACTTTCTGAATCCAAATTAATTTATGTTATGATTAATATGTATTTTCTTAAACCTTAACAATTTAAATCCTGATTCCCATTTCTCACTCTTTTCATTTTGCAGTATTCTGCTCTCATCTACCAACAAATCAAGTCTATTCATTTATGCAGAATCTAATACCAAGTTTTTTTCTCTCCTGCAACTGGTCTTCATTTGTAGCTGATAAATACTATTGTTCTTCATCTTAAGATTAAACAAAGGGCTGCTACAGTCAAAAATATTATTTTTTTTTAAACTGTTTTACAGATGGAGATAATTTTTCTAACCTCTAATCCAAAGCTATTAAGAATTGACAATCTCACTGATCAAGCACAAAGTGAGTCCCTATTGCACACAAAGCAGTAGTCACGCTTGCTCATGCAGTTCACTGGGAAATGCTTTTCTTTTCCTCACATTTAAAGACATCTTTCAGGCATTCCATATGCAAGCCACACCTCACACCATAACCACCAGGACCTGTCAGGGTGCCCTGAAACATTACCACCTCTGCAGGGGGTGTCTTGTGCTCCTCCATGGTTTCATTCTCTATGCGCTAGCAAACATACAAAACAACAGGCTTCTGCCCCTCATTTCTCTCCTTTCTGCATTTCATGAAGGAATTATCCCTGCCATAATGGAAGCACAGAAGCTAGAGCCTTCTTGGTACATCATGCTAGGTACAGCCATGATTACAATTGACAGTGATAGGTAGTATCATTCATGGTGTCATAGTCCAAGAACTTGAAATTTGTTTATTCTCTGTTGTTATAGTTGTTTCATGTGCATTTGCAAGATTTGGATGATTCTGATATTAATTTTTAATTGAGTGAAATACTTGTTTTCAGGTTTTAGTGAGCAAAATTTTTTGCACTTTTATGTTTTGTAGGTGCTTTTCCAGGATTAAGCAGCGTAAAATACACACTGGAGACTGATTTAGTTGCTTTTTTTTCCAATGCGCACTTTATCTCTCTTGCGTGATATTTTAGATTGCAGACAAGTCCTGTGGTTAAATATCAAGTATATGGATTTATACTGACTTTCTGTTCATGTACATGCTTGTGGCTGCGCAAGACACTGACATACTGAGACTGGTATCTTTGAACTTCCTTTATTCCTTGTCTCTATTCTAGACCTTTTCAACCTTTCCTTGGCATCCCTCAGAGTCTGAATTACATCACATATCCAGCGACTACAACCTTCCCAGACACTGCAGTCTTGTGGAGAAGGAGAAGAGACCAAAGGGGGCCTCCTATCCAAAGTTCACCATTAGTGATCTTGTGGTGACCTACGCAAAATATTCAGATACCTGCTGGATGCCAGGTTGCTCTTCCCTAAGGATATGATTATGAGAATCTGTGCAGAAAACAGAGGGACACTTGGTAATAGTCTGCTGGCAAGTTTAACTGACTTGTGAAAAGTTGTTTGTGTCTTCATGTGAAATATCTGTTGATTTTAAAAAAAAAAAAAAAAAAAAAAAAAAGAAAAAGAAAACCAGTCACCTAAAAAAGCAAACTATTGACAAGCATGTGCCCCTTCTAGGATACTTGCTAGAAAATGGGCAGTGTACCAAAGGTAGAGAGCTCCATCTATAGTCAAGGGAAAGAGAACAATTATGTAGGACATTTCATTCCATCTGTCCTTCATATACAGTTTAGGATTTGGCGAGATGGATGTGCAAGTCTCTGCACTGACTTTGCAGTGAGCCTCTGTCACTGATGTAAAATGGGTGCCTAAATGAAAGATGACTGAAATTAAACAAGATGAGTCATTCTTAAGTACTTAAAATGTATGCAAGAGTTCTGCTTTAGCATACATCTGATTCAAAACAGGCCCTGCATAGTGAAAAAAGTTTGGGCAAGATTCTGACTCTGAGGATAGAGCTCTTCTGTGCCACTGAGTTGTCTGGGGTAGGCCTAAGTATCTTCCCCTTGTCCCATTAAATGGGAATTTCTAGATATTGCTTCGTTCCCACACTGGCAGCAGCAGAGATGCTCTCTGCTTGAACATTCCTGGTGAATAGCTACATGGGTAGCAGTGCATCGCATAACCATGTCTGCATCTATACTGGAAACTGATGGGCTGATATCATCTATCAGGTTACCCTTTGCCAGTGGTTAGAAGTTGTGCCAACTCTATAGCAGAAGAGAACCCCAGTGGCTTGTTTGCTGTTTTAAGTGTCATGGCAAATCTCAGAATCTGTAATTTCTAACCATTGCCACTGTGTAAATTGGTACTGATCAGCCAGTGCTGGCTCGTTGCTCTCATATCACCAACACAAGGATGAGCAGGAGCTGACAGAACTTCGCAGCAAATGCAATGCTGAGGCCTTGTCAGATGTAAGGTCAGGAACCTGCTTTGACCCACTTGCTAAGATCCCTCTCGTCAGCATGTGACTGAGACCATGGAATTTGGGAAAGGCTATTGGTCTGTTGTGATTTCCTCATCTCCCTTTTGTGAACTGAAGAGAACACAGGAATAGAATTAATTTTCTGCCAGTCAGATTGATCATCCATGTTTTTCACTCAAGCGATGTATAACACGTGATTTACAGAACTGCTGGCTGCTGTAGTTACAATTAACACAACAGTGCCTTCATAGCTCAAACACTGAGCACAAGCAGGCTGATAGTTTAATCAATCCACTTTAAAAAGTATTAACTAAACCAGCAGTTTACAGTTCTAGTCAAACTCTAAACAACTGTAAATCTTGTTTTCAAAAATCAACCAGAAAAAAATGTGACACATTAAAAATGAATTAGACATCAGAAACCACCCAAAAGCTGTATAATAAACAGATCACAGCCCAGTAGTAATAGCTGTGATTTCTGGCACGTCACTGGAGAAGAACTGGTGGGTTTTCAGAATGACCTGTGTCATAAATCATTGCATTCTCATTTATACTGAGCACATGTATCTAATTTTTCAAGAACAGCTTCTGAAATCCTGATGAATGGCTTCAGAACTGATTACTGGAACATAGAAAAAGTGGTGTTGTGAATGCCTAAGTTGAGGAAAGGAAAAAAGAGGCTAAAAATAGAATCCAGTGAAATCTGAACACACACAAAAAAAATAATGTATACTAAGTAACAAATGAATAGCCACCCAGGAGATAAGCCCAAATCATGACAAATGTGAAGTCCGTCACACTTCTCTTCAAGACAGATAAAATAAATTTTCAGTAGAGTTAAACCTATGTAACCATAAATCATACGTGTATTTTTCATCCATAGGGGCATCATTTTCTCAATATCCAGTTTAATGCTTTTTGTATGTGTTAAAATGCATGTTTTCATAATATGGAATGCTTTATATGCTAAAACAAATCAGACATCCTGAACCAGGAAATGTATTCCAACATATTAATGAAACTCCAGAGACGAAATGAGGCATTCTTGTGCATATCTTATCCACTTAATTTATCTACATGATCTTTTTACAGTGTGTCTGAGATTGCCCTCCCCCCATGCTCAAAGTTGAATAAAAAGCTATGAAATCAGTAAACTGAAATTCATATGCCTTGATTCTCCATAGTTCTATGTAGAGACCATAGACATGCCATCAAACATGGGATTTTCTCAGTTTTGTCTTTAAAGTAGGAAGCAGAAGTGTAACTGGTGAATCCAGTTGTATTGTTTGTGTAAAATGCTGCGTGTTAACACACATGCTGAAAAATAATGTAGCACATTTTTATGCTTTGCCCACCTTTAAAGATTTATCTGTGTCAGCAGCTGTGGCACATGGACTGAAGTTGAATGTGTTACATGATTGTAGCATGTAGATTCTGATTTGGTGTTGAAAGAAACTCCTTGGCAGATAAGTAATGAAATGGAATGGCAAACATGCCATCACCTAATAAAAACATCAATTCATGAGAAACATTAACTGCGTTTTCTGAATACACCCTTTTTTAATTGATATATTTGATTTTGTCATAGGAAAATTAATTCATGCCTTTTTAATGATATGTGCCAAGCAGTAATTATAGAAAGAGGAAATTTTATAAGGAAGCTATTACCTTTTGTCCAGTCTCTATTTGCAAGGTTCAAAATGGCCAGCATTCGTTAAACTTTATTACTGAGCTTCATGAAAGTTTCTTTGGATTAGAAAGGCATAACCTTCTGTCCCGATTTAGAATGGTGTTGCAGCTTTTCATTAACCTGGAAACCTCCTATTTACATGGTTCACAGCCTGGTCTCAGCTCACTTGGAGGTAACAAAGGGTGTCGGGACAAGAGTGCAGCAGGGGGCTCATCCTTTAGGGCTGCCATCTGAATTTGATCAGGTCAACTGCTTTAACTCTTACCTCATTAGGCAAAATAAAATGGAGATTATGGTGTGTGGAAGGATCAGATTGCAGACAGCAAGCTCTGCCTCCTGATACTCACTGCTGATTTTGCATTTTGACAAGACCTTGTTCACTCTGTTTTCAGATCTGTGTTACAGCAGGATTTAAATTATTTTGAAGACAAGGTCATTTGTGTCTGCCAGTATTTCAGATCTTAGACAAAGAGGTGAAGTAGAAAGTGAAGACGCATTAGTCTCAAAGGCAAGTTATCTACTGGAGAGATGTCACTGTGTAGTATGGGCTTAATGCTGATAGACACATTAATTCAGCTTGTCAAGCAGTGGCTAGCTCTTCTCTTTTACAGTTTTGGCCAACAGTAAATTTGAACAAATCTGACACACACAAAAAAAGTTTACTGGGCAGATTATTATTACTACTACTGTATGTAAGATTAAATAATTTATTTTGATTACTGATAATTAATGTTCTGTTCAGTTTCTTTTTAGTTACTGCTTTTAGTGTTTATGGATTATAAAATCTGTTTAGAATTCAATGTGTTTTTTACATTATAGCGCCTTTTCAGGTAGAGATCAATATCACTGAGTATTCATAATAACAAAATTAATAGTGAAAATCTTTGCTACTTGGTTGTCCACTGAAAGCATTTCCCAACGGATCTCACCTGTATCTGCCATACATTAATAGGAAGTTCATAAAAGGCAAAAAGTGGATTAAGATATCAGTTTAGTCTTACAAAGATGATGGTTCTTATCCTTCATACTCAGCTTGATTTTCTTTAGGACAAATGGGTTATAAATGCAGGTGGTTTTTAGCAATTACATGGATCTCTTTTTTTCTCTTGCTCTATTCATTAATAGGATTTTCTTTAAATTCCTCCTCTTTATGCTAAGAGTACCAACTCTTAGCCAATGGAGAGGAAGGGGAAATATCAAAATTAGAAGTAAATTTACATTATTTTTGCAATTATTCCTTTATAAATCAAGATTTAGCCAGAAGTAAAGACACTAACATGTTGCCAAAACAAGAAGCTCCCTTCAGGGAAAGGGGCAAAGAGGCAACAAGTAATACACAACAGATGTGAACATATATAGATTATTAAATGCAAAATAGAATGTATATTATTCTATGATTAGAAGTGTAGCATAAAATTGTTTTAAGCTGACTTAAGATTTGTTATTCTAGTAACTCTCAGTAACTTCTCAGTAAAAAGTAACTGAGTAACTGTTATATTCTATGTGAACTTAATATGTCTGAATTTAAAGTCATTAGCTTTCAGAAAACTACAAGTTGCACAATCCATAATAATGTGTCTCTTTAGTGACATGGGCCACATGACAATATTTAATTTCTTCTGCATGTTATACACGAACTTCAACATCTTTGTTGCTAATGCAATCTGACTCATTTGCAGACTCGTATTTATCTTTGTCCATCCTATCTTATTTATTCAGTCGACTTTATGAGGAAGGGGGCTCAAAAAATAAATGTCGTCTTGCACATTTTTCTAACCAAAAAGTATATTTTGTGGAGATGTTTAAAGGTGAAATTTTCATCTAAGAAGCTTGCCACTTCCAAAAGCAAGCCACAGAGAGGTAGAAAACATATATTTTTATGAAACAATTCTGTTCAATGAAAATGCTGAAAAGATTTTTGTTTAAGGAACACATCACAAGGTACGTGCAACAAATTCTTACAGACTCTCGAGGCCCAGATAATTTCAGTCTTCCTGTGTTCCCATCTACTTTCCCATTTCTCCTTAACCTTCTTTTCAGTTTCTAGCTCCAACATTCTGTCTCTTTTTCCACTCGACACCAGTGGCTCTTTTTTTTTTTTTTCCATCAGATCTGTCCATATGTATCTCACCTGTACTGTACTCTCTCTTGTTCTTTGACTTGTTCAACTCCCAGATTATTCCTCTGAGTTTGTCTCCCCTTCACTTGAATGCAGTCTTTGCTTGCTCTGTTTTCTTTCAGCTCCTTTAGATGAAGGCTTCACTTTCTGCTACAAACATAGCACTTACTGAGATCTCATACTATGCTAAACATCAATGAAATACTCCGGAATAAAACAGAACAGATGGCATCAGAAAAAAAAAAAAGAAAGTATTTAAAGCAAAAGTATGTTAATTTTGGTGTGAATTTTATGTAGGCACCCAAAAGCAGCTTCAAGGACAGGATTCGTTACACTATCCAAGTATTCCTTTATGATAATATTTAGTCGCCACTTTAATAGGCCTGTTCCCACTCAGATGCAGAGCAAGCTCAGCTGCCAAGCATTACACAATGCCAAGGACTCGGAATGGAAAGTTTTCAAAATTGAGGCATTTTACTCTGTATTATCAGCCTCCTAAAACAACAGTATTACTTTCTCTCCTTTTAGAAAGCTGAGGAAAATGCAGCAGCTACCCTCTTGCTGAAGCAGTATGAGAAAATCATACTGATACACGGTGAGAGAACAATTGCAAAATTTCTCTTTGTTTTGGTCACATGAGAACAACTACAGCCATGCGGCCAGTCCGAGTCATCTGGCAGAGCTCAGAGTGATTCATGAAGGCTGGGAGAGGCGGGTGCAGGCTGTTCCCCAAAGAGCAGCAGGCTGAAACCACATCAACAGAGCAGAGCTCACTGGTCTCATGCTTGAGGGTGAATAGACAAAACTTTTCCAACATAATAAACTCACACTTTTCGGAATGAGGGACAACCTCTCAGATCATGTTCCCTCATAGTGTTTAAGGGAGTAATAGCAAGTATTTCTGCTCAGACCATTTGACAAGAGGAGTAAAATGGGAGCACTGCCCATGCCTTTGACAATCCAGCACAAGGAATAAATGACAGAGCAATTTAACACAGATGATTAATTTGTGGTAATTAGAAGAGATGTGGTGCCACACCCTGGAGATGGTTTGTCTCAAAGACAGTTTTGGCTTCCAAGGGATGAGAAAGCAAAAAGAGTACAGAAAAATGCTGTCTGTTGTTGTGTTAAAATGTTCTGAAATCTGCAGAAGGGAAGTTACACTGCTAGAACCCTACCTTTTTTTTTCTCCCTCCCCCCTCCCCTCCCCCCCAAGTCTGTCTCTCTTTAGGAATCATTGGCAATAGTGCTACAATCTCTGAAACTCAGGGAATGCTGTCCTAAACCAATTCAGGTCAAGAGAAGTTTCAGAGTCTCAACTTCTTTCTTGCCATTCTTGCTTTTTTATTTGTGTGGTAGTGTGTAAATACTGTTCAGGATCCAGTTCAAGGTGCCAGATTTCTACTTTAACATTGTAATGTTATGCAATTTCACTGTGCATGCCAGTCAAGCTGAAAATGGATTGTCTAGAACCTAACCTGTTTTCTACAGGAAAAAGAGCAAAATGTGAAGTTTTGCATCGATTAGAATAACTGATCATTTATGCCTTTAACTGAGGCATAAAATCATTACTGGAAATAAAATAGATATGATAAATTGTGTTGTAGTTCTTTAATAAATCCAGTGTATACAGTGATAGCAATTATTAAGCATTTGTTTCTTAGGGATTAATTATCCCTAAGATTTTCTCCATTTCAGTGTTGCACTTAATTAATTTCTGCACATTTCTCCATAAGTAATTTTACACTATATCAGCTGATACTCTTAACAGGTTTTACATACAAATGTTTCTCTGCTTCTTGGAGAGATCTTTGAGAACTAGTCTTATGTTCTCACTTCAAGAGGTCGGGATCTTTCAACCAAATTTAATAGCTATTTATGCCTTGAGAAGATCTTATCTAATGTACTATTGGTTCAGGGTCATTCACAGCCTTGCATTATATTGAAACATGGACAGAGTGTAATTTGTTAATGTCATGAAGGATGAAGTTGGTTAGAAAGGGAAGTGTACACGATTTATAATAACACAAGTGTTTCCTTGCTAATCCCTTGGCAGGTTCATTATCTGTAGAGCCCCAGGCAATAGTTGGCCTATCGTGAGAGTGAAATTTAACCCACAGCATGAAATTAATCCTCAAAGACTTTTGTCTACTCTTTCTAGAAATAATAAATTCTCCTCTCTAACTTTACGCAGAGGTGTTAAATTGGTATCTAAACTCTACAGCATATGTCAGCCAATTGATTTATGTTTTGTTAAGTAACATGCAAGTATATAACAAGAACAAGAAATTTTAAGATGTGAATTTGTGCTACGTTCACTGTTTCTTCCTGTAAGCCTTTATCCTTTTTATTTCTTATAATTAGAGGGAAGACAAGGAGTGTGTATGTGTACGTATGTATGTATAAAATCATTCAAAAGATTGTATATGGACATCCTAGAGCTTCTGGTATTATAGTTGAAGCAACTGGTGGAGGTTTATAACACTCTGACTTTTTTTTTTTTAAAGCTTCTTAAAACTCTGATGAGGTCTTGTTTCTGCTAAAAAAGATCTATTTATGGTAGAGTTTTGGAAAGTTCTTCTTATTTTAGTTGCATAAATATGAATAGATCAGATGGCTTGTTGGTTTTGTTTCTGGTTTTTTGTTTGTTTGTTTTTTAGAAAATGGTTTAATTTCTTGCATTTACTAAGGGAGAACAGAGGAAACTGATTTGTTCCTCAGCATTTTTCAGAATTGTATTCCTTTTTCATAGCACAACTTAGTGTGTATCAGTTGATAAGCAGTTCCAGGCACTTTTGTATCTAGATACTATCTAGGTACAGGGGTAGGATTTTTCCCACTTTTTAGACTATGTTTATTCAATATACATCCGTTGACACCATGTATTTTAGTGTTCATTTTTAGAGAAATTTTCCACCTGTGGAGGCAGCAAGTACTATTTAATCGATGTTTGCCATTGTCCATATGATTTACACAGAAGAGCTTCTTCAAGATATTCATTGGAACTACACAAATTGATAGCTCTCAGTGCAGTGACAGAATGACAAGAAATGAAGCAGCTGAAGTGCTACTTTGTGCGCAGTCCTGAAATGGACAAAAAGTTTGCAGGCTTCTTGGAGGCCATTTTACACGTTACTTTTCCGATCATTCTTATTCTTCAGGCATAATTTATAACAGTGGTGCATAAATCGAACCTTTCTCACTTCACACATTCCTTAAAAGATAATTAGTTCCTCAAATCATATCATGTTTCCTCCGCATATTTTAGGAAAGCTACACTTCTGCATGCATATAGTCCAGTGGTAGGGAGGGAAACAGCACTTGCTGGAGAATGTTGAACACAATGGTGATCAGAATGTCTTTGATCCTAAAAAAGACTTTAAGACATATTAAAGATGCCAGTTGAAATTAAGAAGAGATGAGATATGGTGTAGATGTAGGGAACCTCTGAAAACTTCATACCTTGTGATATTTATTGTTCAGGATAGAAATTCCTACAGAAGTTTCTCATATAAAGTTAAAACATCAGATTCTAATATATTTTCTAAGCTGCTCTTACTGTTAATGGAAACTGATGGCTTTAAGCATTGTAGTTTGATATAGTATGGTACAAAAAATCTATACCATATAGTAATTCAGGTATCATTTAAGTCTACATTATGACTATGCATTCAATAAATAGTAGAGAAAAATGGAAATTTCAGAATTGTGGTGCTTGTTTATGGGTGTTAGAGATTACATGCAAGGAGCAGAAGTGGTTATACATTGCTCATGTTTTGACCAATGATCGTCTGAAGGTGCAATCTGTTCTCTGTATATTGTGTCCTTTGGACCAGCCTCTTCTCCGTCCTACCAGTTTTCCTAATTTCTCTCACTCCCTGTGCAACCGTCAGTCATTTCCCCTGTGACTGACTTTCCCCATTTGCCCTTTTCCTGGCCCACAGTATCATAGTGAAACCTTCTTGCAACAAAAGCAGCAATGTTTGTTGAATGTAAGTCTGTGGTTTTTGCAAACACTTCCAATGACAAATTGGCATATTGTGATGTCTAAAAACAGCAGGGTTAGTAGGTGATCTGTCTCTTAGCTGGTAGGTAGGATGGCTACTTGCATTTTCAAGAGAGTTTTGGAACAGAAAAAGGCTAAAAACTACCTTGCAAGTGATGAAACTAGAAATTCTCTTCTGCAGACCCTTAAGGTCAAGTTTGTTCTCAGAGAGATGGTTTGTTCTTGCTTTATATGGCTATCTCTTTGGAAGAAGCAGAGTACAACTTCCCTTCTCTGTACCTGCTTCCGCCATTAGCACATAGGCTAAGAAAAAGAGGGGGAAATGTGGTATGGCCCACATGTTGTACTCTGGTTTTTATTTATTGCACTCTTATTCAGTTTGGCCTTAAACAGCAAATAGCAATTTATGGACCAACAAAGACGTAACCCTACTTGTAACCTTGCTTGTTATATATAATTTTATACATAGTAATTATCTTTGAATTCTGTATGAAACACGGTCTTTTCAGACATATTCCAACAAGCCCGTTTTATTTGTCAGAAGCCTTCAATAAATCAATAAATCAATTAGCTTTATCTCTAAGGCCATGTACTGCTACAAAGACTTGACTAAGTGGATGTGTTGAAGATGTGCTGAATGTGATAAGGAAATACAGAAGTAGTCCCTTGGAAATACTGCATGACAACATCACTCTTAGAGTTCAGTAGCTGAGCAGATCAACCATGTTAGCATAGCCTGCCTGGAGAACTTAAGCAAAATATCTTTTAAAGATAGTCTTCTGTGAGTGGATAAATTTTTCTAGTTTCCAGCTGATGATTAATGGAACATTTTGTTTTCTGAGGTCATTGTAACAGGATCTTCAAATCTTTCTTTCAAGTTTTTCATGGAATCAAAAGCAGTCATTTAACTTTTTCTTTCTTTCTTTCTTTAATTTCTTTTTGAAAGCAGTACATAAAAGACACAAGACTGCAAATATGCAGTAAAATCTGTTGAGAAGTTTATCCTCCAGCTACTGTACTGCTTGCTTCCCATGAAGACTTCTCTGCAATCCTCTCTTTCTTTCAGATGTTTCCCTGTTTTGTACCTTTAAAATTATCAGCGCTTGGAAAAGTCTTGTTAAATCTGAAAGAAGTCCTCTTTTTCCTTAGACTTAATAATGTTTCAGATACTGATTAAAAAGGAAACTCTCCCTTTATTCCTGAAGTCAGTAAGAAATATTATGGAAAATTGCGTTAACTCTTGCAAATCCCTCTACAACTATAAAAGTACAAATGAGATCGTCCCTGCTGTTTCAGTCAGGCCTATGAACCTCAGAGCAATAGGATATTTATAAGAAAATTCCAGACATAGCAGTAGTGCCGTGATCCATATGACCCAGTTTCCAGTCTTTGTCTATCCTCCTGTCTTTAAGGAAAAACAGAGGGGCATAAAATGAAAACTTGGAAGATCACAAATCATTGTTATGACTCATTATAATGAATGATTTGTGCATTACTTTATGGAGTAGTTAGGTTGGTATGGGGGAAAAAAAGATACCCTCATTTCTAATTTTCACCACTTTCCGCCAGTTTTCAAGCAACTGTCTTTTTAAAACAATAGTGTTCTTTTTTCCTTACTGTCCTAGATAACTATTGAGGTTTTTCAGCTGAGAGAGGGTGTTGTGATAGAAAGGTGCACTCTTGCGCTGCTGTTGTCAAGAGCCTGTTATTGTTTCCATTACCACATCAAATCTTGTTTTCTGGTGTTTATAACCAGGCCATAAAATAGTTGAAGTCAAACTTTGATGATTTTCAAAATGTATTTACAAAAAAAAGATTTATCATCTGACTTGGAGAAGCTCATTAGTTTTGAAAAAAAAAAAAAAGTATTTATATATATGCATATCCTGACAGCTTTGCAGCAACTGTGATTCAGTTTTCGGGTACTCAGAATGAGTCTTCTGGCCACAGCATACAGCCTGTGTTCTAGATTCTCCCAAGTTTTGTTTAACATTATTTTCTGTTGTTACCTATTAATAGTATAACTGTTACAAGAAAAAGAAAAAGAAATCTACTGAAGGATCGAAACAGATGGTATTGCTGCTCCTATAGAGTAGTTTACTATACTGCATATATACTCTCCTTCTTTATCTTCGTGCTGTGAGTTAATAGGGTATATTTTGAAGTGTCAAAGTTTTCACATCCTAGGATATAGTTTAATTCGTCAGACAAAGATTTGCTTGAAGTGTGGCTGTATATCTGCGGAGTCTAAAAGACACCAGCATGCTAACATTTCAACACGCAGTAAACTTAAAGTTCTGGGATCATGTTTTTGTTTTTCTTACGAAGAGGGAAGTTTTTTTGTTACGAAGTCTTTTGTTACGAAGAGGGAAGTGTACTCTTTCAGATAAATTGTGTTACAGAAAGTGAGAGAGTTCCAAAATTTTACTAGTTTTACTTTAAGTTGAAACAGCAGAAAATCATAGCACTTCAGAGGAAATTTCATCCTTAACTCGCCTTGTTGTACCCTACTGTATGTTAAGAGTTGCTGAGGTCACTAAGCACTGCCTGATAATGAATTCCATATAAGCTGCAATATTGGAGCGCAGCTGGGTGAGTAAGAATTGAATTTCAGTCTTTAATTCAGAATTTCCTCATTTTCCTAGTTTTATTTCAAACTGTAGTGCTGCTTGAAGCATGTGGGCTTTCTGTTGCTTAGGTATACAAATTAATAGAAAAAAATGATGTTTTAACCTGGAATGAACATATGCATAGAAAGTAATACTCATGTTACATGTATTTGTCAACAGTCTTTTTAAAATGTTTTTCTGTTAATAGGAAAAGTTATATAAAGTAAGGTTTTCAAATACAGTGCATTTTGCTGTATTTTTCAGTAGGGGAAACTGGATTATAACCCTTCCAGTATTTTCAAAACCTCAGCCACAATGTCTTAATCAAATCTTAAATATATTCCAGCACAAGCATGAAAGGTTGGGTGAACACTCAAAACTAACACTTCTTTCAGCAACTCACAATTTGATTTTGGCTCTTTTCCACTGAAAATGAGTTTGGATTTCTGTATTTCACCATTTCTTTCCTTTGGGAAAAAAGATATTTTTGGTTATCTTTACTACTTTGGCCATAGGGAACAAGTGTAATGTATATTTTGTTGTGTTTTGCAAATTTTTGGTGATAAATCATTTTAATGCACATACAAAAAAGAATACACTAAGCTGTGATGGGATTTATCTCATCAAAAAACTGGAAGTGCTAATGAATCCTGAAAAAAATTAAACAACACTTCAAAAATGCCTCCCCCAGAATCTTGTCAGAAAGCCGCAATGATTTTCCTGCCTTCTCAGAAGGAAAAGTGCTCTGTAATTACCAGAAGGGAAACTGAACTCAAAGCTTTGTTAAAAAAAAAAAATAGAAATTCTTGGCTCCTTCTGTAGGAATTGTTGAAGAAAAAACGTATCTTTTTCCTGTGGGATATATATTTTCCTAAGTGCATATTATTTCAGTATTTAAACTGGAATGGTTTATGAATAATGATTACTATTCATGTTTAAGAGTAATTATTCATTTGAATCCTTCCTGTGGCTTATCAGATACATGCTTTGTTTTACAAAGCTGCTTGAAGATTTGCCTTTGTATCTTTTTGAAGTAATAAAGAATAACCTTACTTTTTACAGGCAGCTAAATTAGTCATCTTATCTGATATAATTGATCTCATAACAATTTTAGATGATTGATAAAATTTTCATACTTTTAAATTTTTCAAAGGCTATAATTTGCAGAGGCTCAGTAATGGATTCACTGATCTTAGTAATGGCACAGGGCATAAGAATGACTCTACTGGATTAGGCTAAATTCCATCTAATCCAACAGAGAATGGTCAAAATTTTTATAATAGCATTTCAACTAAGATAAGGAACGGGACATTTTTTTTTTTAAGCAGACACATGTTACACACAGAAATCAGCCAAACCACATTCTCATTTTACCCTGAATTGCGACTGGTTACTGGAGCCTTTATGTAATATAATCTAATATCTGACTTCTTGTGAAATCATTTCTAGTCGTTAGTTTGTATTCCTCATCACTTTGTCTGTTGTTTCTGTATAAGCTGCTTTGAAGGAAAACATTCTAGACTTTATCCAAAAGTAATGAAAGCCAGACTTCTGTTGATGTATTAGGCCATCAGTAATTACCCATATGTAAAATCACAAGAAGAAACTTCATCATCTCTGACAATGCAAAATTATTCCTCATGCTGCCAATTTCAGTGCTTTGTTCTGCTTAGATAAATGACAAAAACTTCCATAAATTTTAGGAAGTAGAGATTACAAGAGGTTTCAGAAATAAAGTATCACATTCTTAAAAGCAAAATGCTGTTTTTGCTGTTTCTAGTTTCTGCACATTCACCAGTATAACTAAACATTTTATATGTAGTAAGACATAGAGAAAAAAACACAAGTCTTTAAATTTACATATCACTTTTACAGTTGTCACTTCCTAGTCAGTCTTATCTTCATGAGATCATAGATCCTCAACTGAGAGGAAAGGGTGGTACTTTGGGAGGGCTGTGTAGGAGCTCAGAGCTGCCAGTTGTGCCTGGGCAGCCAGGGACACAAGAGCATAGCAGAGCTTGGAGGCTTGTAGCTAAAGCCAGGTGTGCCTGTGCAGTAGGTAGGGAGGACATCTGCACTGAGCCCCTTTTATAAGTTCACCCTGATAAGGAATATATGACAGTGTCAGTACAGGAAATCAGAAAAAGATAGTCGAATTTTCTTTGAACATAAATATTACTCGACTCAGAAATCAGCTGGGTCTGAGCCCTTGCTCCTCCAGTGTCAGGTACGGTGTGCTTGCACTTCCAATGCCAAGTTTAAGCGAATAAAAAAAAAGGTTTTTCTGTTACCTGGTCAGCACTGAGCACTGCCATTGTTGTCAGTATTTTAATTTGTCAAATAAGCAAACTTGAACAACACTGTTTGTCTGACCAACTTTTAATAAGCCATGAAAGAATGGTAGTTTTTGTTTAATTTTTTTTGCTATTTTGAACTCTCCTACATATGTGCATATGCATTTATGGAATATGATTGCTAAAAATATTTAGGATTTGATCTTAATTTCTGCTATATTTCTTTCTCAGAAAAAGCATTAAATAATTTCTATCTGACTACAATAATTAGTTATTTTTGTTATTAGGAGAGTTATCAGAGGAGATTTGCATTAAACAGTGACATGGGTTAATCTGACCTGGTTCTGGTAACATTTGTTTTAACTAAATGTTCTCTTCTAAAGGTATATATTGAGAAAAATTTCTTTCTACCACTGTAACTTCTGTATACTTTGTCCCACGTACATAATGGAAAACTTAATGCAGTGTTAAGAGAAAAAAGTAGCTCTTTATTAGTAACTGACAAAATACAGCTCTTATTTCTTAAACGCTTTATTACACTCTAGTGATATACATAGTGCTGCTTTCTTTTTCCCAGTGATATATATGGTACACCATTTGATAAATAAATCAGTGCATGTGAGAATTCATCAGTTTGTGTTTGGTAACTTTTGATTTTACCTTTATATCCAATGACTGATGTTCTAATTTGTATGAAAGTAGTCTCTGCAGAGGATTTTGAGTATCCTTACAAATATTTCCATTATTACTATTTCTTTCTTCTCCAAAAGTAAACATTCCTCCAAAATGCATAAATAAAGTAAAAAGCATCTAATTTTATGATAATAATTAAATAATTAAATTGCAACTAAGTGAATAAAATTTTCATGTTGGTAAATTTTGAAATCTGTTTTGATAATACTTCTCTAGCCATGATTCTGATAGAATAAATGTGATCTATAGGAAAATAGATAAATTCTATGGTTAGATGGAGGAAAATCAACATCTAAAATAGAGAATGACTGTTGTAAGGTCTGTTCTTCACCTGTTCTCTGTGTTACTACTCTATTGTACACGTATGTGTTTTTTGCAATTAAATAATAATCAAAGCAATACTAGAATGCTTAAAATACGACCTGTGCAATGGCATAATTTATATCTTTGCCTTTAAGTAATTGGATTGTTTGTTTTGAAATCTCATACTTAGTTCTTCAACAACTCATATGATTTACTGTTAAAATAAGTGCCTGAATTATACTCTCAATTTAGTTATTATCCTGTAAGTAACATATGCAATGCAAAAAAGCCAAGCCAGAAAAACAAAATAAAATATATTATCAAGGTCCATTTTGCAGTGCAAGGTTTTGCATGAAATCTAAGCATCAGTAGATAGCTCTAACCAGTAGTAGCACCTGAATAAATGTTTAAGTTAAGTTAGCATAGCAAAATATTCTTAAATTATGATGCAGTTATTTTTATTATACATGTGAACTATTAAATGATGTATATTTATACAGAGCTTCGGGCTATACATTCTTGATCAATTTATTCTACTAGGAATAACTACAGAGGTGTGCCTGGAATCATGATAATTACTGAAAGCGCTGGAAAACTATAAATGTTGTTTTCAGCTTTAAGAATGCTGTACATTTGTTTAAAAGTTGTTTTAAATTTAACATTGCACAGATCATTTAAATTGTTTTGTTGTTACGGCGCATGACTCTTCTCTCTTTTTTATATCATCTGAACAGCTCAGTAAGATTATTTGCTTTGGTCCCAGTCGTGAGAGAAAACGTTGGGAGCTTTATTCAAAATAGAGTAGAACATACGATAAAATCCTAACAAGATGTAAAGAGAGGGGAAAATACAGCTAAGTCTGCTACTCATTGGCAAGTACTGTGACATGATATAAAGTCTGCTTCCCTGAGTAAATGTTTTTCTTTCCCCCGAACTTTGTGGTTGAGAAACTTGTGAGCAGAACTGTATACAAGCACCAAGAAATTCTTGAATTTATGAATGAGGATGGGCTTTGTAATCCCAGTGGTGAGTCTGGTCCATATCACAGAATTCAGTGAGTTTGCCGCACATCACACTGTAGTCGTTCTACGTGGCTGGGAATAGCAGCTCACTTGAATATAGGTATGAAAATGACAGTTACTTCCTTTTAGATTTTAGTGTCACTAAAAAAATTTCAGCATTAATTTAAAATTTTTATACAGCCCAGAGCAGTAAATAGAAGGTAGTGGACTGCTAGGTAGTGTTGCGCTGAGCAGAGTTTGAATGCTACATGTACAGTTAATTTAGTGGCAAAATCCACATGTTTTTGATGAGACACTCAGCAAGCATGAACAAAAAAATTCATTGAGTGACAAAGGGAGAAAGAAATGTACGTATGCATTATTTATTTATTTTCCAGAAAGAATACACATCTCCTTCTGCTCTTGTGGATACAGATTGTGTTAGAAAAGGCTATTTAAAGGACTTTTGCAATAGGATGCTTTTGCAGGAATGCTACATTTAAAACAACTTCCTAGCTTTCGCAGGAAAGCAGCCTAAGGAATGAGTTTTTTCTAAAACTTGAAATAAAATACTGGCCGTTATAAAGCCAGCAAGAGCTGTAAGTTAGACATTGGAAACGGATATGTGTGTTTGTGTAGAGCAGAGTCATTATTTCACAATATGCATTACGTACTGTTGAAGGCCAAGTTACTCAGAGAACTGGTGAAAGGAGTCAAGCAACACAAGTGGTAGGGAGAATGCTGATCAATGTGGATAAGCTAAAATGTCTTCAGGATTTTTGATCATAGTTCTGAATGCAGACACTGCATTTTGAGCAGGCCCCAAGACTTCAAATGAGTTTACATGATTTCCACTTCTTGATCCCAACCACATCTCTTCTGGGCTAAGCAGAGAAGGACATTGATGTTCTCTAATAAAAGAGTATCAAGACACTTTGGTATCAAACGTAGCTACCACAAAGGTGGTGTTCAGACTTGAGGGCATAAAAGACCAAGTCCCACAGGCTCCTGCTGTGACTCAGAAGAGAGATGGTGAGGTCCCCAGGGGCCTGAGGGACCAGAGGTGGGAACAGTGGGGAGAAGCCTGGAAGCAGGTAGCAGGTCCAGGCAGGAGGGGGGACCTAACACATTCCCATGGCTCTGCCAGCAGTGCTGAGGTGGGACCTCACTGTGGACAGCCAAAAAAAGAGAAGAAGGAGAGGGAAGGAAGGCTGTCTGATGGTAGTTTTTAGAGTAAGAATGCTCTCAGTAAAGACATTCAGTGACTTGTGATGCTGGTGGTAGCAATAAGCAGTCTGCCGCGCTGTCCGGACAGCGCATCGCTGATTGATGACAGCACATAGTGCCTTTCAGACATCAAAATAATAAATTAGATCGGAAATTTGTGCTCTGATTATATATTAGTTTATCATTTTTATTCTAGCAAAGTTGGTATCTTGCAAGACAGGCATCCAGTTTTCAAAAAAATGTATGAAATCCAAGGGGTTTATAATGCTTTTAGAAAGAAACGGATTTGAAGCAGAGAAAGCCATTATGAATCCCCTGGTTGTATTCATTCCACTAAACAATCATTAAAAACAGGCCAGATTGTTTTCTGAAGTGAATGTTTTCACTCCTGTATTAATAAGATTACTAATACAGTCTGCTGCCTCCAGAAAAACTCACAGACATTTTTTCAAGTCCTCCTTCAGCTTCTTATAACAAGTGCTGGTGAACAATTAGCTAGTTCATTAAGAAGTTACACATGATTTTATTGAGGCAAACAATTCTGAATCAAAGAATCCAATTCGCAGATCTAGGTTGAAGCACATAATTGGCATGTATTTTAGGATCGCTGTTAAAGCTATAAAAAAGATTTACTAGGGAAGGAATGGATCCAAAAACCCTAAAGGAGGGAATATGTTACTCGTGTGACTCAGTGTTACAAATGGACTCATTTAATACTAAAGTCTTATCTACGTTAAAACAAAATGAAAGAAAATAAAAATAAATGCAAATCCCTTTTATTTAACTTTTTAGTAAGAAGTAGACCTTGTGTTTCTTCATCCAAAACAAAGAAGTTACGTGTTTTATTTTTTCATGTATTTTGTTATGATTTTCAGTATTGCTATCAAAGGTGTATTGTTAGTAAAACATTTAAATTTAGTTGAGAAATTGATAAAGTATAATTGTAAAGCCAAATTATATAATATACTTTCACTGTGTTGTTGAGGTGCGCAGCAAGTGATTTATGCTGCCGTTCTAAAAGTGCTTATGCATGCACACATAACTGGGAACCCTGCATACGTTCTGGAAAGACAAGGTTGAGCATTTGCAGGGCAAGAGGGAAGGAAGGAAGGTGTGTTGTTCTGAGGATGCTTTAGAAACAGTAATGCTTTCTTCTGAATTTACAAGTCAGCCAAATCTTGAAACTTGAGAAAAGCTTTGGGTTAAGAAAGCTTTCCTTTTGAAATAAGTACGTGAGAACATTTAATTTACTGGTGAATTTCTGCAAGATTTCCTTAAATAAAATAATGACATTTTTGCTTTTGAAATGAGAGGTATAAATAATCAAGTTCTCAATATATTCATATTCGCTTAGAGTCTACTTTCTTTGATAATGTTGGTTGTTTGATTACCACAGAGTAAAAGCTTCTGTAGCAGATATTTCTGTTGGATTTGGTGCAACGACACTGAGGCATTTTCAACTATTAGCCTTCCCCAGGGTTCTTTTCAGACAAAATGTTATGCATCAGCTCTTATTTGAGCGTAAGCCTATTGAATAGGATTCTCCTCTCTGCCAACTTGGCAGCACATTCTCCTGCTAATAAAAGAGGTGACCCCAGATAGAGATCCCAGATGTGCCTGAACTACTTTTATTAGGACTATGGAGGGGCTCAGTGTTTCCTTCTGACTGTTTTCAAAAAAAGGTGTGGGCTTGCTTTCATAACTACCCAAAGAATTGTATTACGTCATTGGATTTTTTTTTTTCCACAAAGTGAATAAAACTTTAGATGTGTTAGCACAGAACACTACTTAGGAAATACTGATGTTAAAAACAATAAATGTCTTTTGTCCCAGTATAAACATTGATTTGATCCTACTGAATTTGGCGAGAAAGTAAACAGTGCTATTTAACACTGAGTTAAAAATATCTTCATACCTCTGTATTTTAATGAGAGCTAGTGTGATAATCAGAATAATTAACAATAAATGCTTCTAAGAAGAGCAATGGCTATAACTTTTTCAAAATAAATGTATATATGTGGAAAACATTTGCTGATTAGAGTTCTTCTTATACATAGTAATAAAACCAATTTACCAATTGCCTGATAGAGGGCTCTTGCAGACTGGAATTGCTTCCATCAGTGTTTGTTTTGTTTGTTGGCTGGTTTGAATTCTATATAGTAATCTCAACAGTTGTAAGAGATATTTTACAGCAAAAAATGTATTTGAAATTTATCCATGCTATTTCACTGAATGGATTGTCTGCAGTTTTAAAACTGCAATAGGTAGGGTAATCTAACTGGGATATTGAATAAAATAGTATAGTTTGTTACTGTTGCTATTCAAAAATTGTAAATAAAAATATGTTTACAATTGTAAATCAAAATCTTGATTTTCCTTTCCAGGCCTTTCTGTTGAAATTTTTATTGTTGTCAAAATATGAATGGAGAAAACAGTTTTAATTAAAATAATCCGTTGCTTTATTAATTGTCTTCTTCATAAATAGTGAAAAATGGCCATGTCTCTGATTTTTATTGTAATTGCATCAGATATAAAAAGAAAGAAACTGCACAGTGGATTCACACGACAGTATTCCATTTCAGATTTTCAAAAACAGGGTTTGATTCAAAGGCTCCCATTAGTTTCAGTGGGCTTTGGATCAGGCACAGGGTTAACAGCTTATTTTTCAAACAACTAGAAAGAGGTGTAAATGTCAAAGGTGATAGTTATACTGTGAGTTCCATAAACTACAAAAAAAGTTACTACTAAAGCTCTATTTTTCCTTAGTTTAACAGCTTCTATGAAAATAGTGTTAATAAGTATATCAGGAACAGTATATAATAATGAATCAGATATGTAAAAACACCTTTAAAACTCCTTTTGTATAAAAATTGGAAAGGTAAAAGTGACTTAAAATCCCTAACTTCTCATGCTGTGATGTAAATTGTATTTTTTTTTAGGTTCCAAATTCAAAGAGGGAAAACTGATCCTACCAGTTACAAGAGCCTGGGGGACTGTTTTAGGACTATTTTCCAGAGAGAAGGGTAAGCGTATATGTTTTTAAAATTGTCAATTTTATGTGACCTTTTTTAATCACCCATTTTCCAGACATTAGATCCTCTTTATATTCCACTCTTTATGCAACAGCCAGAATTCGGCAAACATTTAGTCTTACATAATGATCACAACGTAAAAAGCCCTAGCATTGCTTACCCTCACAATCCCAAATTTTGGCATTAGGATATGTTTAAAAACTTTGATGAACAGCTGTGCAGAGATATTTTAGTAAACTCTGCTTCAGTGCTGGGAGCTGGAAGGCCTCAGCAGTGCATTTCAGTGTCTAGGCTCTTATATCCTGTTTTCCTGGTTTTCTGAACTAGCTCTGCCTGAGCTTGAGTTGAGTGAAGTGCTTGTTTCCAAGCTCTGATGAACAGGTATTCCCAGTTAGCTGTGGTATGCAATGATTCCAAGACCTCTATGAGTAAAATTCCACGACTTTTCAGTTGGACAGAATATAGAAGAGGATTTATGGGCCTTAGTCACCTAAATCGAACTGGCTTCAGACAGTACCAATGCTCTCTGAGCCACAGCTACTCTAAGGGATGTGGGCTCTGATCCAGAGCGGCATTTAAATACACGCTTAATTTTATGGGCAGTCCTGTTAAAGCCAGTGAACGTAATGGGACTGATCACATGCTTAGTTAAGCCTGTTATCCACAGGAGCTCTTCAGGAGCTAGCCTTTAATCAAGGTGGCTCTAATTAGTCAATTCCAGTTTAGAGTAGCTGGTAGACTTTCCGTAAGTACTTTGCAAACATAATTGCAACCTTTTTTTTGTCCTTATATTGATCAAAATGGAGTTGTGCTCATAAAGAGCACTACAGATACCACATGTGGAGGCAGCATAAGTGCAGCAGGGCACAGATTTCTTGCGTTCAGAAGTTGCACTGGAAAAGCAAAGGCAAAAGTAGCAGTGAAAATCAAGAACTAGACCCATTTTTTTTCTTGTAGTGATAATTAGCTAAACTACAGTGCATAGATACAGAATTAGATTTGAATTGCTAAGGAGAGACATAGAGATGTTTCACTAAGGTGTTAAGGGGCGGAATTGTTACATTTGCCCTTATCAGTGGTAGATTTATTTCTGAAGAAAGACTAATGTTGTGCATTATACCTGCAAAGTGCTGAAAAGCACTAAAGCTAAAAGGACCACAAAAATTATAATCTGTTGCTTCTGGGGTGTTCTAAATTGCGTATGATCCTTCTAGAAAGATTTTTTTTTTAATGCTTTCTCAACAGAAAAGTAGTAATATTTATTTTCCTGTCAATCTTTTTTTTTTTTTTTCAGAACTAGATTCAATATTTAAACCAGTGAGCATCAAGTCTATTGATCAAACTCACTGTTATTTTTATATTTTATATATTTATATATATTTTATATTATTGAGCAAGTCTCAAAATGTAAAATGAGCAATGGGGAGACGTGTCTGGAGAATGAGTCTAAATCAAGAGACTCCTTCCAAGCTAACTTATTTAGGATCTTGCTTTATTGCCTATATGCTTATATTGTGTAATTAAATGTTTGTAAAACCCACATGCCTGAAATAGTAGTAGGACACTGCAAATTTCAGTATACCGTGTAAGATATCGTTGTCTTATTAATTTATTGGGGAAAGGAAATAAATGCTTTTTTTTCTTTCATTTTTTTATATGTTCTACTTTTCAAATGCTTCTCAGAGATATAGCTATGTCCATTCAATGGATTTGATTTCATTTTTACTTTCCCTATGGTCAGTGTGCTGTGTCAGTATGCTACATAACACACATTAACTTTTTGACTATCGAGAAATGTTGAAGGGTCTGAGTAAAGTAATCATTTGTGAATGAGCTTCAGAGAGGAAAGATGAATGCTTTGGTCTTTTTTCTGTGGAATGCATATGTCTCAGTACTTGAACAAAACTAGATTTATATATTTTTTTTAATTTATGAGTATCAAGGCTTGAAACCTTAACCAGGAATGAAAGATAATTACATGAAATTATTATAGATTTAAATAACAACTGAGCAGGGGCTTGCACTAAACTTCCATCATGGTAGAGCTAATGGAAATTTTTACCTACAAATTGCAAATGTGGATTACATTGATGTAAACAAAAGGCAAATTCTTCTGAGTGTCTACTTTTGTCCAGAAAGTTAGAGACTGAAAGTTACATAAAATTAGTCATCAGTAGTCAGCACAAAGCAAAAAATAGGAGAATACGTCTATAGTCTTAAAGGTTGGCTAACAATGAATAAAAGTAATCAACTACTTAACATACTTGTCTGAATCCTCAAATCTGTTATTCCCATCTGTGCAAGCTGTCCAGATTCTGAAGCTTGGTGATTGTGACACTTCAAGGGAAATGAGAGAGATGATTGCGAAATCTTTAAATTAGTGAAAACCTTCAACCCAAGTATCCTCTCCTTGACTGGCCACTAAAATATACAGAAGAGAGCACCAGAAATGGCTTCATATTTAGATACCAAGCAAAAAAACCAATGCATGAGGTATCCAGATTTGTGTGTGAATCTAGGAGAGGGTCAAATGAAATGGTGGCCCATCAGAAATGGTGGCCAGGATTTCTTTCATTAACCATCACTCTCATTTCCTCTGTGTTGTACTTAAAAGGGCAGAGAAAATGTTTCCAGTCCAACCACTATTGAAATAGTGTCCTTTTCAAAGATTCTGAAGATTCCTTTTTTTTTTTCTTTTTTTTTTTTTTCCACAAAATGTTAGAAATTTCTTAAAGAAAAAAATACAGGAAAAAGAAACAAAAAGCAAACAAACAAAAAAACCTACAAAAGCTCTCTTCCCCCAGCTCCTAAACTTTGAAGAGCTCTTTGAATGGAAATAAATTTCCTCCATGGGGATCCATTCTTTGAACTCTTTTCTTGTCTTACAAGAAAATGGGGGCCACAAAACATAAAATTTGAGACTCACTGAAGGAAAGCCTAGCCTAGCGGAGCATTAAAGGTCACATCGTTTTCTATTGAAGGGAGTTATGAGCACTCACTACAGGGCTCTTGTGAGCTTGTGTTGGAACCTTCCAGTTGCTGCCAATTGCATGGGGACAACTCCATGAATCCTCTCCGAGCAACCTCTGCTCAGCTTTGTTCACTGGGAGCCTTTCCTCTGTATTTCTCTGGTTTCACTTACAAGATGCTGCATGTATTGACAGATCTTTGACAGCAGAGGTAAAACCACCAGGAGTATATCTGTTTATTGAGGGGTGACAGCTTTATAGCCAACATAAAAATAATCTGATGTTTATTGAGGAAAATGTTTGGATAGAGGATTAACTGAAACCATTAATAGTGAAAACTTTTCATTCTTTTTAGGTCCTGCAAATAAGCAATAGACCATGTTAGATGACTGATTTTTGTATTGTATTGTTGATATCTTCACTACATTTGTATTCACTCACTTCTTTGATAATGACTTAGATATGAATATGAAATGTAAGAATAAACCAAAGTATAGCTTTATATTAAAGACACATGGTGTTGTGTCTCGTAGTAGGAATGGCAAACTGTGCCCATCAGTACTATCTTAATTTAGAGTAGCACTAAAATGATGGATGCTGTTGTTTTGGGTCTGTAAACAACTTTGTTCATATAAACTTAAATTTTCATGGGCTCATAATTTTAACAATAAATGTTCTGGCTTACAGCTGGCTTTTTTTGATAGGCAGTTGGTAAGGAAACTTGTTACTTTTCTCATATGTTGGTTAGCTTGCCTGAAACAGAAAGGGTAGTAGCGTCCTGGTTTCTAGTTTCATAACTCAACATTTTAGTAAGTTACAGTTTAAAGTGCTGTTAGCTTTTCTTAGGACTAAGATAGTCCTGGGAAACTACAAAACACTATAATCATTGATCATTTGAGACCTCATTACTTCTGCTGAGTTATTTGATTATTTGTGTTGAATTTGGTTTGGGAAGAAACCTCCCAATAAAATAAAATAAAAAGCCCAATAAGCTTTATAGCTATTTCTGTCTTTTCAGCGTGGTCTTACAACTCAGTTATACCTATAAGTGCTTATATGACCACACACCTTTCTTTTACTAAGCAGCACCCTGACTCATACATTAGTGGGATTAGGCTTTAAAGCTGCATGAAACTTGTTAGCTATGGGTGGAGCAGGTGGGAGAACAGCCAAGGCTAAGCGGGAGTTGAATGAATGCTGAGTTGTCAGCAAACGTGCAGAAGCTGGAGGACTCCTGGCTTATGTGCTACCAGCGATAATGTACTGATTAAGGAATTTGCTAGCACTCCCACTTGTCCTGTCACTACCCCTTGGATGTCTGTTGTGGTGACAAGCGCTGAAGCCCTGCTCTTGCGGGGCGGGGGCGTGATGATACTCTATTGCTTCTAATTGCCAGCAGGCAGGGAAGGAGGTGTTGCAGGACTGCCAGCCCTGCAAACGAGCTCTGGTCTCTGATACTCACCACACTCATTGCTGCCTATTCCTGGGGCCCAGCTGTATGTCTACTCTTCCAGATGGGCTGAGGAGGCATATCAAGAGGCTGTCAAATAAATATTATACAAGTTGCAAATGCTTAGCTACCCTGTGCATGGATCTTTCAATGAAATAGCCTACAAGGGAAGTGTGACATGGTTAATCATGCCAAAAGTCCCTTTTCCCATCTAGTAGTTATGAAGCAGAAATCCATTTCTACTTAAGTGGAGGCATAAATTCCTGTGGTATCAAAAGACCAGACTCAGGCTCTTACTGAAGTGCTCTGAAGCAAACAGAAGTGGTAGATTAAGATGTTGTTTCCTCCTGCAGATATCTGCCCCACTCTTTGGTTTCATGTTAACACCTATACCATGAGGAGCAGAGGTGAACTGGGACCTGTGCTTGCTCACTGCTCTCAGGAACCCGATTCCTTTCACACAAACTCACCTGTATCAGCACTTTTGAATACTATGTTCTTGCTAGCTGAAGGCACATTTCCTTTGCTGCCCCCTAGTACAGGGACAGTAGCTTCCGCATGAATGCTTAGAAAGGTCTGCTAGCACTTCAGAACTATGTGTACATACACGAATCTCTTTTCTAGTCTTACATGTCTGCCCTACAAACTCATAATACTTGCTAAAATGACAGTGAAGATACAAAAAAAGGGCACTACAGTATCAAAATATCTCTCTGTACCTATTCTGAATCCACTTAGTCCATAGTCAATAGTATATCTCTCTTTATCCTACACTATGCATAAAGGCAGCATATACAACACAGTGCTATTTACTCTTTCCAGTGCCATTTACTCGCACTTCACCTCTACTCTTACTCTATGTAGACCTACGTGTAATATCATGCTTAGTTGATCTTACTGTTTTCAGTTTTGTTTGATTGTCTGTAGTTTGTTTGCACTTGCATCTTAAAACCATCATTTGTGTTTTTACCTTGAATGGGCATCAAGCCATAAAATTTAAAAGATGGAACAGCCTTGGGTAACATTATCATTAAGATTGCTTTTAAATTTGGAAGAGAAAGGCAGAAATGTTAGCCGACAGATTTTTAATATTATTTACTTTAAGATTGTTATTTATATTTTGCTTGCAAGGTTTTAGATTGAGCATTGCCACAAAGGAGAATCTTTTAGTTATTTGAAGGTGATGTGCATTGTACTTTCTTTTGTAAATTAAGATTCACGATTGATATTTAAATTTTGTCTCATTTCCCAGTAAAATCAGCAAAAATCTTAGGAAATTTTGATCCCTGGTAAAGTTTTAAAGTGCATGTACACATATATGCATACCTATTCACAAAATAGTCATACATTTTTTTAGTCTCTTTGTAGTTAAAATGACCCTGTTTGTAATTCAGTGAAGTTTTGCCAACAGTCCCAAGTGACTCGATGCTTTTACAACACTGGTCAGCCATGAAAGCTGGAAACCATTCTTCTAATCTACAGGTCTCAGAACACCTTGCTGAAACAGGAAGCATCATCATCTTATTTGTACAGTTAGGGATACTGGGGTGTAAAGTGCCAGGCAGTAGAATAGATGTGGACAGGAGCATGAATACAGATATTTCTCATGAAGCAACCTGACACTATGTAATTTGTTTGCCCCACAGTAACATGTTAATATCTGAGCCCTTTGGAGTGTGTGAGTTGGACAAATAATTCATAAGTATGAACACTTTTGGGGCAGTCTGTTTTGTGGCCTTCTGCGGAGTTGGGTGCAGTTTTAGGCCTGTAGCCAGATATCCTGACAGCAAACCCAGTGCCCTGCCGGATGGGCTGCACTGTCTGCAGGCAGCCAGAGCACTTACACCAATGTTACTGTCAGCAGGTTTTCATCATCCTGCTCATGCAGCAATTCTCTGTTCCTCACCATCAGTTCCCTACCCCCATCTTCATATGTTAACACTTGAAAACATAAGAAATGGCTCTGGAATGTGAAAAACTTTTATTCCCAGTTTTATGTGTGTAGTTTTCTGGAATACAATGAGGTTGCACTGGTGTCACCGCAAGCAGCATTTGGCCAACCACATTTTTATTACTGACAGACAGACATTTTAGTTGCAAAACCTGATCTGGTATATACAGCAACGCAGTAAACAGGGACACTTTTAGAGAATCACTTCTGAGGATCAGATGCCTTAAAGATGAAGCACATGCTCCTTTATTTCCCATAGGAAAAGAACATGATAAAATTATGTAAATCTTATAAGCACCTTAGAAGTGAAAAGGCCAGGCCTTAACTGGTTTTAGTTGTTACTGTTTGCTAAGGCCAGTTTATGCTGGATATCTGTTTTGTATTTTTAAAGGTTCAAGTCATATTTTTTTAGATTTCAAATATTTTCAGATTGTTTTAATCTTAGAGTTACAGTTCCTTATGTGTCTCTGTGTTCTACTAATATCACACAAATATAGCTCTTTATATGATTATATTTATAGCAATAGCTTCTGTAGGGTTTGATTTGGAAATAGGTGACTGCATTATAAAATTACAGTAATAAGGAGATATACTCACCAAGGATTGTTTACAATCTGCCTTTATCTGCTTTACTTTATATATAGGAAGAGCTTTAATTTTTAGTCCTTATGATTTGAACATTCAAAAATATTTATTATTTTACCACATTCATTTCTTGCTGTTTTCATGTGTATTTGCCATATTGCTTAAAGAGATCAATGTGATAATTACGCTTTCTTTAAAAACATGTTTGAGTCTAGAGTACAGAAAATATTATACTTTCTGCAACATCATTTTCCCTGAGGATGAAGAACGTCGCTGCCAAATACTCTTCCAGGCAGGAGCTCACACCTGGGACCTCAGTGAGGACAGTTTTGCGCCACTTTGGGCTGCAATATAGTGCCAAGGCCTGAGCCAGCAGCACTCAGTGGAGAGCCGGCAGACAAGATACTAAGCAGAGCCATCTAGAGTTTGGAAGCTGGGAAGGGCTCTCACCCTGCCCAACATGTCACCCTTCTCCAGGGCTTCCTTGGCTCGCCTGGACCTGTGAGAAAATTCTCATCTAGTGAGCTAAGAGCTTTCAGGTTAGAAACTGAGGCATTGCCAGCAGTGGTCACAGGCAGGCTGCATGTCCTCTGAGCAAAGATGTAATGAATTGCTGTTACAAGATTGAGAGGCTACTTTCTACATAAGTCCTATTTCTGGATCGTGCTGCTTCACATCCCTGTGCAACTTTCCATTTCTGAAATGTCATACATATATTCTGCCACCGGAATTAAAACTTTATTTATAAAGACCACAACTGCTTCTAGCCCTGACTGAGGGGTGGGGGATCTCTCTAACTCAGTCCTGTGCAGTGCTGTCAAACTCAGCTGCAGATAGAGGAAAGGAGCTGAAATCCACACACTGCCCTCTTACCTATCAAAGGTAACAGCTCCAAAATCTGAGTGTGACATTGTCAGTAGTCAGCTGTCAAAATAAACTGTGTCTGTTAGGTAAATCTAGCCATTATTGGTTAACGTTTCATAAACACAATCACAATCATATATGCATCTTGAAATGCAAAATTAATTTCAGTTATGCACTTACTTCAGTTCTTTGTAAGGCAAATTATTTACTTCTCTGTGATTTGTGATTCTAGTAGCAATGAATTGTTAACCTATTCCTTAAAAGAAAAATTCCACTGTACCAAGGGAAAAACAGTGACCAGAGAACAGATAAATCACTTTTATATCCTTGGAACAGCTGACTTTACACTTTTATTGCAGTGTTTGAAAAAGCATCTTTTCATCTGGAAGGAATCAGTTTAAAATGTGATTGTCAACACAACTAAAGCAGCTTTCTGTTTAAAATCTGCTCACGAAGATTAGAACTGTAGTTTTGCCAGGATTTTCTTTACAGACATTAGTTACTAGGACCAAGAGATTTTAGATGGGATGTTCACAGGAAATACCTGGCAGACAGCGTAAAATGCAAAGTAAAGCATTTTTATTTGGATTGTAGGAAGCATGTATGTGAAAATGAGTAACAGTTTTTCAGGTCAAAAGCCTTCTTTTTAAAGTACAAGTCTGTAAATTGTAAATTGAAGAGGAAAATATTAAAAATCTGGATTATTTTTTTCACATCCTGACCTAAGAAATCAGAAAACATACATTTTAGCACATTTCTTAGACTGCATTTCATATTTATTGACAATGATGCTGCTATTCTGTTCTTTAATTTGCATATGTTTAGTTTGTCTAACATCATTTTCTTCACTTGTTATGTCTAAAAACAAAGCTTTGTCTCATTTACGTCAATCATTTTGATTACCGTAGTCCTCAGTTCTTTATGTCTAACTGATTCATTTCAATCCCTCAAATATTTAATCTCTAAAAGACAGAGGCGAAAATCCTATGCAAAATGAAGCATTGCATTCACTTATAAAACTTTTTTACTTCAGAAATAATTTGAACTTTACACTATACAATTTGCTCATCACTTTAGTTGTAAATTATGAAGATGTAATAAGATTATACTTTTAAGATTACCTATCAAATAGATATATTTTTTTCAATACGCATCATTTTCATGTTTTCAAGGCAGGTTAATTATATGTTATCTTTCACATTTCTATTAACAACTTTTGATTACTCCATATTCTGAAAATACATTTCCTCTTTTTTTTTTTATACTACTTTTTTTTTTTTATACTTCTTTTTAAATGCTGTAAGATGAATATCATTATATGATAAACTTTTAAAATGTATATGCATTAGGAGAATGTTTTACAGAGACGTAAAGCTGCCAATGTAGCTGTCAGTACTGGGTGTGCTGATCATTCCCACTAACACCATCGCCAACTGCTCTTCTGTTTGCAATATTCATTACCCCAGCTGATGGTTTTTGGGTGTTATGCTTCACATTCCAAAAGAAACCCAGTAAACTAGATGCTGAGAATATCTGTGCTTCACCACAGAGGAAAAAAAATTCATCTAAATAAATACAAAAATAATAATAGTAATAATAATAATCCAGGTGAAAAGGCAATGTAAATCTATGAATATTTGACAGTTATGTATAGTTTATCTTCAATTGAATGTATCTTAAATAAAACAAGGTTAAATGAAGAATTAGCATTACATACGGAAATATTTTAGAAAAGTATATTTCTGTAGAATGCTAATTCATATTTGAAGGCACATTGCATTCCGTATGACTCCAAGAATCAAACTGAAAGACAAATAGTTCACTTGCCTGTCATGCCAATCGCCTCTCTGAAGAAAATAAAATTCTAAATACATATGATGTGGGGGCTTTTTGCTCTCACATTCTTTGTTTCTGCAGACTGTTGTTCTTTGCTGTACAAATAAAAATAATAACTTGAATGTAGTAGAAATCATTCTAATTGATTGTAACTAATGCCTGCATCAAATGTGCTGTACATATAACTTGCTGCACCTTCTTAAAGGAATGCAGGCATATAAGCACAGAAAAAGTGTGCTGTTGCATTCTGTCTTACTGTCTAGCGTAGAAAGTTCCATTCACGGTTAGCAAGCTGACACTCCATAGTAAATTTCTGAAGCTTTCATGCAGTGTATGGGGCAGTAACTCTCACTGAAAGATTGACTCCAGTTATGAACACAAGATCATTTCCCATCTGGGCAGAAATGCATTTTTTTTTCAGCTTGCCTTCACTGTTTGTGTATTTTTGCATATTTTGGCTTTGCCTGAACTTGTGCATCCACTGCTCTGTAGCTGACTGTCATGCACTGGGCGTCTCAATTACGGCAAAATTTTGGGGGGTTCTTTTAATCTGATAAATTGGATTTCCCATTAAAAGTAGATACTTTTGCATCATAGGAATTTGGTAGCCAAAACCCAATACATCTAATCATTGTTTTCTGTAGCAGCTGAACTCCAGAACAGAACCAATACTTCTATGAAATATTTCTATGCGCCAGATGCTTCCTAGTGTGTAGATACAGGTTCAAATTACTTACCGTTTTAGCATTTCTTAATAAAATTAATTTCTTCATTATTTGAGTCCTTCTTAAAAAGTATATATATATATATCCTGGCTTAACAGGAATATTTTATTTGCAAAACCCTATTTTATAAGCAAATCCATTTACAAGTTTTACTTGTACAAGTAGAAGACAAGTTCTACTTGTCTTACTGTACAAAGTAAAAATAGAAGTGTAAATAGCTTTCTGCATAAAACACTTCATAATTTCAAAAAATTCCATAGCTAAGCAGATTTTTATATAATTTTTATTTGGAGATGTCTAGGAATTGCCATTTAACATATAGGTAATATCTTTTGTTGTTGCCCTTTTAACTGTGATTTAGAAGAATCAATTTTGTGGATAAAAGTAAAGTACTAACATGCATTTGAGCCTTTGTTTCAATGTAGCCTTACATAACATGTCTTTACTTTTGAAAGTACAAAGGAAAATTGCTTTGATAATCTTCAGATTTGCATGGTTATTAGTTTACAATATATTAAACTATTTCATCTCTTTTTAAAATGTTTTCTTAATAAATTGGTAATTTAATTAGAAATTCATTAAAAAAATAACATAGTTTTTTGTAAAGACATGCGTGAAATGTAAGCCAGAACTTTCAGGTACATTACAAAAAATTCACATTAAAATTAAATAAGTTATCAAATTTTAAGAAAAATAAAGTATCTTCATCAGTATTTCAAAAGCTCATGTTAATAAATTGTTAATAATTAATATTTTTTCAAATTTCTAATAGTTATTTTTATACTTCACGGTTATATTTTTATACCTCAAGAAATTTTAGACAAGAAAAATAACTATGCTTTTATTCAAATTACAATTTTTATAAGCTGTCTCAGAAAATTTTAGAAATTTTATCTAGTAAAAGAGGAAGAGGCAGAGGAATATGGTGTACTCATAAGAACAATTATAGCACTTTAAAAGGTGAAAAAATGACCGGTGAACAGTGTCATATGGGAAGAGTTAGCAGTCCTTGCAAAATGCTCAGAATTAATTGCAAGAAATTTGTCTTACTTATCCCATTGAAAGGTTTGGGAAAATGCAGCTTGAGAAGTAGTTCTTTCTCAGTTACTGTGAGGGAATGCTTGGAATTTTGTCTTTCTACCAAAAAGGATTGGCTTTCCCTTGATTGTCATCAGTTTGCTAGGTTGTCCTGCTATTTAAGCTATTAGAGACCGGTGTGCTGCTTGGTCTCAGGTGATCCATAAAAAGGAATGAAGCCTTGGGAAGGTAAACCATCACCAGACTGGCTCGGTGTCTCAGCCTTCCATGACGGAAGCTCTTTGTTGAGAGTTGTTGGCAATTACAGCAGTTTCCAACTGAAGATAAAGAGCCAGAGTTCTCAGATAATGCCTTCGATCACACACCTGATGACAGACTTCTGCATGCAAGTTTTTTCAGGTGCTATGTTTGCTCAGTAATCCTTCAGTGCCAATCTTTTCTAAATGGTGAGCATGTCCCATCAGTAACGGACATCAGCCATTGAGCTTGTAATATTTGTCATATATCAGGTTACTGCAGCCTGATGAATGAATGCTGTTATGCTTAGAGAAAATAAAGAAGTGCTATAAATTTAGCAGTCAGTAGTAAATGAGTTGCTACTTTAAGGGCCTGATTCACATCCTTCTAAAGTCAATGGAAAGTATGCTGTTTACTTTATGGTCTTCATATCAGTCCTTTAATTTTCTTTGTCTTTTAAGACATGGAACTCAAGGCTGTCATGAAAATATTTTCCCATTTCTCACTGTATACGGTTTTACACCTAAGTAGTAACTTTAATATAAATCATACTTTATGTCTTAAAGTTTAGGTCCTGCACAAATGGTTTGATTAAAGATGGAGCCATACAGGGAGTTGATCATAGAACCTGATAGCTTTCACATGAAAGAATCAAAACAGGGCTTGAGGTGTTAAATATTAACACAATATTTCTTCTTTTTTTTTTTTCTTTTTTCCACAATCCTTCTTATTCCTATACTAGATTTTGAGGACTGTACTCTGATTTTATACTTTATTTACTTATTGGCAATATTCTGGAAGTTATTCTGATGAAGGCAGAGTTAAAAAATTTTACAGGCTGTTAAAATCTGTCCTTGACCAAAATCCATTTCATGCAGGTTTTGTTTAAGTTCAGGTGGTGGCCAAAGCATTTATAATTCATTAAAATCCTGTCTGGTGTCATAGAAGTAATGAATTTCCTTTTTATATTCTGCTAAGTAAGTAAAGGCAGTAGATATGAAAAAAAAAAAAAATAGAGTTTTTTAGGCCAAAATCTATACAAGTGTCAGTCCTTATTTTTTACTAAACCCTGTATGCACCACAGTTTATGATGGCTAGAGGCTAGTAGGGTGTTTATTCTGGCCACAGCCATACAGGTTCCATGTAACTGCTTACTTATTAGGTAGTATGTTTTCTATAGCAACTCCTATTTCAAATGACATAATAAATAGCCTTCTTTTGGGAGATAAACTGTCATGATGATATAATACTAATAAAACTAATAATCCCCTGAAGTCCACCCAAAATTGCCAGACAACACCCATTTTCTTACTCCAGTTAGTAGTAGTATTATACAGATACACTTCATTGTTTTTATATATTCTCCATTTGTGTTCTTTGCTCTCCTTTATGCTATCATCTCTAAATCTCAAAACAAAGAAGTAAATGAGTATTGAGCACACATGTTGGGAAAACAAACAAACAAACAAAAAACAGTAGAAAAGGGGTAAGGCAGGAGAAAGACACTGAAATATCCATAGTTTTTTGTGTTAACTCTTGGAATATCTCCTCTAAGAAATACATTCTTAGCATGTATCTGACATAGACAGAATCTGGGGAGCTGTTGTAGCCATATTGTGCTAGTTCAGGTTCTTATATTTTAAAACTAAAAAAAAATCTGAGATCTTTGACAAGTACGTGTTTTTGCTACTTTCCTATTTCTTAGAAGATTCCTTGATTCCTTCCAAGTAGATTATTTCATTCAAAATGGAACTCATATTACCTTTCAGAGTGTAGCATGTAAATTTGCTTCTGTCCTGCTGTGTGTTCATTACAGTCTATGGTGCCATGGGATCCATATAAACACTTTACTCTTTCTACATTCATTAGTGACCTGTAAAATTGCAGATTATTTGCCAAATTATTTTTCATTCTTTCTATAAGTCTTTTCTGCTGTATTTCCCAAACTTGTGTTTAAGGCACCATATTAAATTATAAGATCATCAATTGTATGATTGCCCAAGGTTTTGAGATACCCAGTGTGCAAAGCAGAGTTTAGATACCAATAATTCTATCATACAAGTAATATACATGTAGTGTGGCAACAGGTATCTAACAGACATTTCTAAAAATCATGACAATTGTATAAAATTTGAACTCAGATAGATAAAATTGTTTAGGCAATAACTGAAATGTATAGGCCGGGCATCATCTGTTACACTATTTTTCCTAACCATTTATTTTCTAGAAACTGTAATACTTTTCATTTATGAAAGATCTTGTTTTTAATCCTAGAGTTTTGGTTGTCTTAGCAAATGATGCAGGTAGCAGTGATGAAGTGTTGGGAGATACTGGAAAGCTACCATGTGAATTGCTTATAAATAAAGCTACTTGTAAGGCCAGTTGTGCGCAGATGCATTTTAACTAATCAAGGTAATGTGTACCCATAGTTACAGTATGGTAAGTGCTGATCCTCCTTCCTGAACAATCGTAAGATACTCTTTTTCCAAACTCTAATTATTCCTCTTTTAATTTAGAAAATCTAAAATAACCCAAGTTAAACTATTCTTTTTGGACCATAACGGAAAGTGTAGGCTTAATACTGAAAAGACAAATAAAAAAGCAATGTCCAGAAGATACTTTCACCTAGGTCTAAAATTCATATTCTAAGAAAGCACATTTAGTTGCCAGTTGGAGACAAATGGAGCACTCAATCCACTTCTTGGGATTCCTAGGCCATGCCTAAACACATCCATATGATTGGACATCTCATAAAGCATGGTTGTGTCTGCTACCAAGTTTTTTTTTTTTTAAATAATAACCTCAAAAATGTGTTCTCCTTTATTCAGTGGCTTAAAGGTTGGTAATCCTGTACCCACAGAACTCAGACCCTTAGCGGCCACTTGCTGGAATATGAACTACCTTCATTTTACAGCTTCTTTTCGTAGTCATAGCAGAAAGAGACAGGAGATGGGAACATTCATTTTACAACTGTTGCAACTTTGTATACTTCAAGATTTAGCTGTCCCAAGAGCATGGCCTCTAACTCTGAGGTAGTGTATCAGGATGGGGGAGTCATGGGAGTGTCATGGCTTTAATTGTATTCCCTAAACTCTGACAATGAGTTTTATTTATTTATTTAAAAAAAAAAAATCCCTTGCATGAATGGAAAAAGAGAATTGAACCTGAACTTCTGGCTGAGAGGTAACCAATACCTTCCACTGTTTTCCCTGCAAAATAGTAGGTGCTTATCTTCTCAACTGTAAAAGAGGCGTGCCTCTCTGAGGGATGGTTGCGAACCATGAGTCATAAATGAAAGGGGCTGTTTCCCATGGTGCCACATACACAGCAGTAAAAGCTGGGACATTCTTCTGTAGACACTCTGTAGACAGAGAGTGTTCACTCTGCAGAGTGAATCTGAGCCTTGCAGTATCACATGCTGAGAAGCTTTTAATATGCTTCACCATTTCTGCTCATAAAACCTAGTTCTCTGCTTGTGTGAAAAAACTTGAGTCTGGGGAATTTCATCAACCTGTTTTTCAGTCAGCATTACAATACCTCAAGTACCTGGAGTTACAGCACTTTCCTATTGACAGCATCTTGAATTAGATAGATATTGCATCCTCACTTCTCTCTCCAGCATTCCCAGAATACCCTGGGGAACTGGGCAATGTAATAGCTCAAGTGTGCAACAAAACATGTATACCCAAAGCTGCAGAGAGCAATTGTGATTAGAAATCAGGCAGGATGTCTTGCTCCAGATCTGCTTTGAGAGACTATGACATGTTATTTTCTCATTATATGTTTTATACATATATGTGTATGTATAAAATATTGAATATATTGTCCCATTAAGTGTTTTAATGTTGAATTCAGATTCTCTTTGACCCAGAGAGGCATTTTATGCATGTAGTTGGTGAATCACATCACAAGGCATTGAGTCTTTAAGTGCTGAGGTTTGGGGTGCTGAGAGTGTACCCTTGAGTAGTGGGATATGAGAGGGGAAAGTCCTGAAAACCAAGCTGGCAGAACTGCAGGAGATAGCAGTGGGGACTGCTTCAGTGGGGGAAGCATTTACAGCCTCTGAAGAGTAATTTCTGTTTTTGCTGGGAAAGAAAACACACTGTAAAAGCAGATCTGCACTGCAGGGATAGCACTGACTGTAGAAGTAAAGAGCAGGGCCTCTTGCCAAGTTTTTATAGACATCATTGCAGAGGCAGTGCAGCAGCATCTCTGCTTATTTTGTTAGCATATGCATGCAGTTTGGCATGGTTTTCAAAGGATGCAGGGCTTTAGTTCCTCCATTTGCATCCCCTGGGAGAGGGCCAGCTCTTGTACAACATAATGGGTACGGTCCACCCATGTACAACTTGACCCTACTTCATCAGAGTTCCATCTGCTGTAGTATCTTTGCTGAGATACGTAGTTGAGGTCTACAAAACTGTTAAGTTAACATTTTATTGTTCTGAAAAAGAGGAAGAGCTTCCCTGAAATTGGGCTCAGAGGCATATGTTTTGAAGTCTCTTAGGCATCAAGTAGTAAATTGGAATTCAAGAAAGCTATTTGAGACAATTTCTGTTTCCTGTTTTTTCTTGTTTGACCTGACTTATGGAGATGATCAATTAAATTTGAAACAGGCATTTAATACAGATACAATCTACTTGTAAGTGCTCTTTGGAACAATTTCGTCTTTCTTTTACAGTAACTTGCTGGTATTTGTGTTTGTGTTTTATTATTGGAAAAGGGATTTGAGACATGCCTGATAAGAATGTGATCATTGGTGTTTTGAGTACTCACAGGAAAAACATTCAATTAATCGGGAGAAAAAAGAATAAAAAATTTTGAACTTTTCTTTAATTGATTATTTATGCATTTTTTTCACTAGAAGCTAACCACAATCTTTTTTCAAAAGTATTTTGTTCTGAGATTTATTTATTTAGCTGTAGGATTTCCTTAGGCATCTAGATTTTGAACCAGATGCTTAACTTTGCCCATGTTTTGCCGGTGATGATTACATCAGTCACTGAAGGATAGCTAAAATGTTAAGTCAGGGCTACTGAGAGAGAGAGAGAGAGAGAGAGAGAGAGAGAGGGAGGGAGAGCGAGACAGAGACGGAGACAGACAGAGAGAGAAAGAGAGAAAGAGTATTTGCGTGAGCAAGCAAGGTCATTGCTGGTTCCTGTCAAAAAAGGAACTGTGTGCAAAAGGCAAATCCTCAGAGATGACAACAAATGAGTGTGGAGTATTCACCAGCTTTCCAAACTCACAATAGAAATATTTCAGATAGAATCTGATATTTATAAAAATTTCATACAATTACTAACTACACCAAAACAAAATTTTGATTCATAATTTCACATATATCTTTATTTTAAAATGCAGCCTACATTGTTCTTCATGATCTAGCACGGTAATGTCATGACATAACCACAGTGACATTTCTTTCACTGGAGGAATGTATATTTTACTGTAAAGAGATCAACTATTATTGCTTACAGAGTTACAAACTGCATGTTCTTGTGATTAGTCATTCTTAAAACAAGGTGCTGTGAACAGACACCAAAAGAATATCCAATAGACACAGCTTCTTTTTACAGTCCAAACATTCCTTCTGAAATCCCAGAAAAGAAAGATTCCCAGTAATCTAGGAGTAAATCACTGTAAATCTCACAGTTTTCAACATCTGGAGTAGAAAGAGTCCTGAGGTCACACCTGAAACAGAGATTTGGAGAGTAACATATTGCATTACTACATGAGTCACTAGGCCAGCTGTGTTTATGTATATTGTGCAATTAAAAGTTGGTGATCCTTCTCCTGATAACAATGGAGTATGCTGTACTCTGAATTCACGAGTCACATGGAAAAAAAAAAATCCAGTCTTTGGCCAGTCTCCAAAAATGACAATGACAAGTACATGAGCAAGTGGTGATTTGTCTTGCTCAGTCTCTGGAAGGCTCCTTCTTTTTTTGAGTTCTGTTATTTACAAAGTAATAGAATTGTTGGGCAATAATCAAGCATAGAGAGCTGATGGTATTAATATAGCATTGATGGACTGGAAACCAGATGGTCTGTCAGATAATGAAGTATTATCTGGCAAGAGATTGTTCCTGAAAGCCAACATCCTCACCTATTTAGCACTCTGGAATGTCAACATATCAGTTACCACGTTCATGAGGTGGTATGTGTTGTACTTTAGAAGCCATCCCTAAAAGAGGCTTTTAAATTCAAAATTACTGCCTGATGAGAGGGTAGAAGTACCATTATTGTAACACAGCTGGGTGAGTATAATATACAGCAACATGTAAGCCTTACATTAAAAAATTGAGTTAAGGAAGATGACAGAATAGCCACCTCCTGATTTCTGCCTAACCAAAGCCATAGTTTCATGGTTATTTTAAACCAGCTCTGCCTCCAGAAGAAGCAAACACAGATGCTGTATGCCCAGAGCTGTATGCTCTTGCTTTTGTGCCACACTATTCTTCATGCATTTCTGCACCTGTCTGTGGGCCACAGATTGGTTTACTGAGTGGGGTGGACACTTTCCAGAAATTATTTGTGTAATAAGTATTGACCATTATGGCACCAAAAAAAGCAAAAGAAAAGGTGCTCTTTTTGTTGATTTATGTCAATTTGTTAAATTATTTTCAAGGTGTTGTAATCAAATAATGCTTACAAAGATAGTAAAGAGATTCTCCTTTAAAACAGTTGTTATCAGACATCTTCAGAATACATATTGCATATCTTAACATATTGAGGCTATCTTCTTTCCGTCCAGTATTAACATATACCACTTTTTCTTCCTCAGGTGAACAAATGGCTTCCTAGTTGTGATTACAGAAAATACCCTGTGAAAATAGTAACTGTCTACAATGCCTGGAGTTTAAGAGCTGGTGGTCAGTTTGAGTGGTCATGAAGGCAGTGGAAATGGCTTGTTGAATTCAAGCTCAAGTTGCAAACTACAGTCTTACTGATAACAGCCTTAGCAATTCTTTGGCATCTTCTCTTTAGTAAGCCAGTCTGTCTTGCTGTTCTTCTTAATTTTGCATTCCACTTGATGCCATAATCCTAGCCACAGTGGCTAGGGAATATTTCCACACCCTAGGCCAAACAAGCCTTCCATCTGTTTACATCCAGTAGCTCCGGCTACTCTTGAACTCTGTCTTCACACACATTTGACATAAACTAACACTAGTGACAAAGAGAAAATAATCCCTTTACCAGTTGCTCTGTCTTGCCTGCACACTGTCCCTTCCTTTTGTCAGGCAAAAAGTCTGTGCCCTTACATGATGCAGCTGAGAGGGGGAGCCCTTCTGGATTGCTACCTTTTGTTTGTTTTCTTGTTTTTTATGCCCATGTGAAAACAAGCCCAGTCATTTTTCCACTGTACAGAATGGAGCTTCGGATGGGCTAAAGTAGATTTGTGGTATCGCCAGGCCCTATTATCTTGGCAGGGTGAATTTTCTGTCTGCCAAACAGATGACAGAATTCAGAATTTCACTGATGTGAAACTAATGCTCTCACTTCGCTGAAATATTATCAGTTATAGCCTTTCTTTTCCCAAGCTTGGTTTGGGATTGCTTCAAAGCCATCATTATCTCTGGAATCAAATGTATAATTCAGCCCAGCCTTTCTGAATCAAGAAAGAGAACAACAATTAAGAGTGGGAAGAGTTTGGGTTAAATAAAAACAAAGAAATCAGATACAGAAAGCAGAAGTTAAAATATGCATTAAAAATATTGTGATTTTTTCTTGACGAACATTTGATGAAATTAGTTAATGATTCAATCTACGCAATTGCTGTTTTGCTGGATTAGCAAATTGGACGTAGAATTACACCCAATTACATGGTCACCATGCAACTAAGTGTCTTTTCACATAGCCTAATACAAAATAATTCATGGAGGAATCAGAATTCATATTATATTTGTTACATCAAAACCATAAAGAGCATTGCCTTGGGTAGTATTAGCACCAAAAGAATCAATAGTTACAGATAATTGCTTTAGCATGAGCCTATAATGAATTGTAGCAAAAATGATCATACAATCCTAAGGCAAAAAGAAGAGAAATGCCGTGTGCAACTTTGGTAAGACAACTCAATTAACGTTCTGAATACTGAATTAAACCAACACTTCAAAGAAAATGTAGAGATACTAAATTAAATGGTACTGAATTTAATTAACACTTCAAAGAAAATAGAGATATGCTGAAGAAATTTCAGAGCACCATAGAACTGTTTTAGGAGTACAATACACCTTGTGTCACAAAATTAAAGGGTTACGTTTTTCTAGTAGTAAAAGAGAACTTTGAGAAGTTACTTGGTAACTATACATAGACATATTTTTCACCTACAGAAAATGTTTTCTGACACCAGTAAATTCAAGGTTTTTCAAACTTGCTCAGTGTAAAGAGTACCTGGGAATCTGAAATTGGGCAAATTCAACCTTCAAATATTTTCTCTGAATTTATAGAAGCACCAGACCAATCAGCTAGAGGGCTTTTTCTTAAGGGCTTTTGTTGGAGGGCTGTTACTTGAGTCTTTACAATTTAAAGTACTATTTAATGTACTACTATTTAATGTAGTTTCTAGGTGAACATACGTATTATTAAAGCGATAGATCCTGATGAATTCTTTCTTAGTTTGTCCTCCAGTTTCCCAGGTCATCTCCCGTCCTGAATGAAGCTTTGTGAACGAGAACCCTTGCACTTCCCTGAACCTGCCATAAACTTGCAGGTTTGCATTATAGTAATGATGGTACTTACATCATGCTTCAGAGCTTCAGCAAGTCACTGTCAGGGATCAAGAGGGATTATTTTTCTTAATGCACAATTGACTAGATGCATGATAGAGAGGATTTTTTTTCCCTTTCTTTTAAGGAAGATTGGATACAGATGAAGATGAGATAGTACAGATTTGTCCTTTGAGGTGCAAAGGAAATCCTTTAGAGGAGGACAGTTTGTTTCTGAAGATCAGTCTCACTTATTTACTGTTTATTGTTTGGGGATGAGGAAGGAATTTCTGAATTTTTACCTCAGTCTGGTGGGGGATATCATAACTTTCCTGTTCCGGGCATCCTTCCTGCTCTTTCTGTCTGTTTTCTACATTCCACCTAGCCTGCTGCCTAGATTTCCTATACTGAAGTTCAGTGTCATCTTTAATCAGCATGAGAACAAATATAGCAAAGTGAAAGGTCGAAAGGTCTTTCAGTCAGGCCAACAAAATTTCAAGCCATAAATGTCCAGTGTTACTCATCCATCATGGCTCTGCTATTTCAGCTTCTTTTACTCTCAGCCTGTCATCTCCACACATTTTTCTTTCTTTTGGAAGAAAATTTCCATTTCAGAAGACTTCACTCTTTCCAGTCACCTTGCATTTCCTTTTGGAATTCTTCTCTCCGCTCTTCAATGATCTTGTATACATTGTCATAACATTAGTATGACAAAAACATTTGCACAAATGAGTGTGGAAGACTATGATATGGATATGGAAACAAGCACCTGGGAAAAGCTATTAGGAACGTGTAGGCATTTCTTAAATCAGGTACACTGCTGAAGTTAGCTTGCCCTTTTTCCTTTTCTTTTTCTTGTCCGTTTTCTTTTTCTTTTTTTCTTCTTCTTTTTTTTTTTCTTGTTCTTTTTCTTTCTCTTTCTCTTTCTGTTTTTCTTTTTCTCTTTCTTTTTCTTTTCCTTTTCCTTTTTCTTTTTTTTTCCTAGGGAAATAATTGTATCAAGTCCGTGCAGTTGTAATATACAGATTTATACCTAACTAGTTGGCAGGAATACTTGAGTGTCTGAGGAGTAAAAACTGTTTCTTCCAGCACACTCAGTCTCACAAACCTTTCTTCATAACAAGTAATAGTTTTATCCCATCATTTTAAAGTGCACAATATTCCATCATTTTAATTGCACAATATACATAAAAAAAAAAACTGATATTTAGGTTATGTTATAATGCCATTAAAAGCATGTTAACACAAATGTTTTTAGTACACAAATGGTGAACATGTGGCAATGCTCCAATTTTTGATTTTTATTTTTTACCTTAGAAGAAAGAAATTGTTATTATTATGTCTAGTCTTCATTGAGAGAATCTGTTAAGTTTCTCCTCTTATTCTCTTCAGCTCCTGTAGCCTATGCTTTATTTGCAGTACTTGACATTCCCTATGGCAGTGGGCTGGTTTCACATCGAATCAGTCCTACTTACAAGAAAATGTTTCCAAATGCTGCGTGTTCTGAAAACACGAAGGCTGAGGCACTGGTTCTTTCTTTAATAACTGATGAAAATAAAATGTTAGTGATTAGAATCTCTGTGCTTTTACTCAATTTGGACATATCCCACAGAATTTTATAAAAAAATAATGACAGAAGATAATCCATTAGGGGTGGGTGACTTCCTGGACACTGACATGTGAAACATTCAAAAACATTCTACAGCTTCTCACAATTCTGTATGTGTGGAACTGTATGCAACTACAGATGTTTCCACTGCCACAGAATTCACTAAAAACTGCCAGGGAATTTGGCCCAGATGTGCTATAGAATTACAATGACTCTGGTAATAGTGAAAATGTAAGCAGCAAACACCAGATGTCCAGTAAAATGGTTAACACTGAGATCCAAGACATCGTCACAAACAAGTATGGAGTGAATAAGCTGAAAATCTGCAGTAATACTTCATTATTCATAAACTCTATGCTGATATTACGTTTGAGTTGTTGTGATGCAGTGCTGCTCCAGTACAGCATCCTGCAGGAAGGCTGCATTCCAGAGGCTTAAATGATTTTTTTTAAAAAGAATTAATTAGATAGGTACCTCCATTAAACTTAATACGAGGCTGTATTTTTTCTCCATACCTCCTTTCTCTTCTCATTTTGCTTGAAAAGTGATTCTGCCTGCATGTTCTGTGATGGCTCGCCCACAGAAAGGATAAGTGAATTGCTGCTAGTTCCAACTTGTGTAGTTCTGCTTTAGCTCAAATGGTAGCAGGCTCGAGCTGCAGTACCAGGGCTCTGTGCGCTGCTACATCCTGAATCTGTCTGTATGTGGAGTGACTTTTCCCTCAAAGTACAGGTATTCATTACATTATGAGGCACTGCTTCATGCTTTGTGATTTCTGAGGGGTCCGAGTGCAGAGCAGACCCCAGAGATGGCAGAAAGCATTATATTTCTCTTTCCACTCTCAGTTGATTATTTATGATTTCTTATATCCTCAAGTGTAAGTTTTACACAGCCATTATCAGAACAGACTTTTAGCCATTTTTTTTTAAGTATCTCTAGACAAAACAAAAAGTTTCTATTATAAATTCTGAATCAAAATGTACAGTGTTTTTCATGGGAGCCTGTTTGTATTTGTAGTGATGTATATATGTATATGCCTACTTATATATTTGTACGTATGAGGCAATAGACATATGTCAGTATTCACAAGTCAAATTCATTTAAGTATTTTTGCTCAGGTCTTGAATGTAGCAGTAATCTTCTCTGCTTTTTCTCTGACTAACTTACAGTACCAAACATTTTCATGCATGGGCTTCATAGACAAAAACAGAAGAAAAGCAGAGATGGAATGGCATGTATAAGAAGCTGCAGGGATCTTGAATGCTTAGAGAAAAGCTAAGGAAGTTGTAGCCTTTGAAAGAAAAGTATTCTGTAACTTCGCTTAAAGCTTCTGCACTAAAGATGTGGTATAAACTCCATTAAAACACAGGGGGGTTGATTTCAGTGGGAACTGAAGAGTCTGTTATTATTACTCACTTTTATACTTGAAAATATAAAAACTTACGAAAAAGTGTGTTCATCCCAGGCAACAAAAATTATCTTGAACCAACCAGTGCACCATACCAAAAAGAAAGTTAGGTTGTGCTGCTTTCAGAATTACTGCTCAGGAACTTATGACTTCTTTTTCTTTTTAGTCACACAGCTATTTAAATAATTTTCATCTGCTCCTTGTGTGAATTTTCACAGCCCAAAGGAGAACACAAGACAGTTGTCAATGCTGCTGAATTTCTCTGCCAGTTTTACATGATTTCAGTACAAAATCATAAATCACATAGTTCTTTCTTGCACTGCAGACACATTTTATTAAAGCACACTGACACTTGAGGGCTTTTCAGTATTATTAACTTATAGTAAAGCGCAGCCTGTAGAAGGATCTGCCATGTTGCGCGTCAGTACTGCCAGTATTTCCACCTAGTGTTTTCTCTGGATCTCAAGAGGTCACGACCACTTCAACACCTGTTCCTCCAGCACCAGTTGCAGCTGCAGCAGCAACCATTGCAGTCTGAGCTCTCTGCCCACCCTTGTCATGCAAATCTGCTTGGAGCAGACTCTTTCTTCTTCAACAGTAGTTTGCCAGGCACAGGTTCGCAGTGAAGCTGTGGTTACAACTCCTTGTTGCTCCAGTTAAAACAAGATAAATATATTCTTCTGTCCTTTCTGGTCTTACTGTGTGGAGGGATGGTTTTCACATGTTTCTAAGTTAACTCTCTATAATACCAGCTGATAGTTTGTTCATGGCTACTGAACTGTTGTCTCTATACACTTTGTAATCATCTCTGATGATGGTGAGCCAGGAAGAAGTGTAGTTGTAATTTGCAGTTACGCTTGCAAACGGTGTGATCATGGCAAGCCACACTGCTGCTGAAGGGCAGTGATAATCTCCAGCTGATGCAGATGAGTCCTAAGCGCTTGGGGCTGATCACAGAGCAAATCCAATGGCATGCTGGTGAGCTGTGCAAGAAAAAAAGATTTCTCTTTGGCAATTCAGGAAGAAAAAAAAAAAAAAAAAAAAAAAAAAGTAGATCTGAAAGTAAAACAAGTTTGATCCAAACTTATTTACTTTTTAGGTATTGTTGGTTGTAAAGGTATCACTATTTTAAGTCATAAAATGCTGAAAAATTTTACTAAACTAATCTGACTGTATGCTGTAAAATAGCTTGTGTAACATTTACTCAGATCATTGTGTGAAACTTACTCATTTGTAAAGTGAAATACTTTGCATGCTTTTAAAACTAATTTAGGAGACAGGGTTGGTTTGTTTTGTTTATTCAATGCCAAAGTGGCAAAATTTCTTTTCTGCAGAAGAGTTCAAGTTGAGAGGGGTACTGGATCAGAAAAGTATATTGAGAAAAAGAAAACATTTCAAAAGAGATGTTCAAGTTAAACCTGCTGAGGCAGGTATGCTGCTCAGAGAACAAGTTGTGAGGGTTTTTTTTTAAATAAATAATTCAGTAGAAACTGCCACATCACTGAGGCGCAACATGAAACACCATTGCTTTCTTTATTTAATGAAGTGTTGAGTTTCTTTATAGACAGCTATGCAGATGAAGAGACTACTGGCAGGTGGGGCATGGCTATAGAAAACATGAATATACAGCTAAAAAATAAAGAACAATAATATTAATTAGGACAGCTGCTTCTACTCAACTTTTTCCTTCACACATTTGTCTTCCTATAGATTTGATCTCAGAAGGTATTTACATATCTGTGCACCACAACCTCATAGCAATCTTTTCATCAGTAACTGCACTGAAGGAGAGAGCTTGTCTAAAGCCTTGCAAAATCTTTCCAGTCATTCAGCATTCAGCTTTGGCTGAATCTTCGCTAAGACTTCAGTGTTTCCCAGACACTTAACCTTACCTCGTCTGTCCTTTTTTCCTCTGAGAAACTCAGAGTAAAGTTTGGTCACCTCTCCAGACAAAGTAACAGTGTGGCACTTTGGTGCTTTACTTTAAAATTTGTGTAAGAAGCAGGAGAGGAATGCCTACACAGCATGGGAGGTACTGGAAGTGGAATCATTTGGATGCACTACCACACATGACCTGGAAATGGAGCTTTCACATTCAGAATGTATTGTGCTAAAAAGTGAAAATAAGTTTGTTTCTATTAACTGTCAGCTCTGTTTGTTCTTAGATTGGGATAACATTAAGGAAAAGCTATTAATCCTCGTGGTATTTTTAGGGCGTTTGCACGTGGTGCTTGAACAATAGGAGATTGCTTTTGGGCATGAGTCCAGCATCCATGGCAGTCAGTATGGAACAGAGGCCTTCATGTGGCAGCTTTCATAGCTGCATAACATGGGCTGGAGTGAAAGCTTGAGGCTGTCACTACCTGATCAGTGCTCCAAACACTGCACACTTTGCTCTCAGTGCATACAAGACTGTTGCACTCTGCTGGTGCAACTGTCGGTGGAATTCCCGTTACAAAGTCATGAATCTTTTATAATTTCCTGCTAGAAGCACTGTAAAGTGAGTAACAAAAATACACCAAAGGTCAAGATGTTAAAAGATGGAATCAAATTATTTGTTATACACAAGTTTGTATATTTTTTATGATACCTTTTTAACTATAAAAACTGCTGCTTTGAGGTTTTTTTAAGAAACAGGAAAAGTAGGTGTGCCTTTTAGTTTGTCAAAAACATTGTAAAACTACTACTGGCCTAGTTTTACCTTTGAATTCAGAAAATCAATTTGTTTATGAATCCAAATTATTGCAGACAAAATTTTGCACCTGCAGTAATAGTTACCTGCTCTTCAGTTTATTTAAGTATTTACATCACTGATTGCATCTGAAAATTAAAAACATCTAAGTAACCTAAATTACAAGCACAAATAATTGCAGGTGCAAAACCCATGCACAGACAAAATGATCTCTGAAAGTTGGTCTTTCAAATCTCATTGGAAGTTGTTCAGTGTATCATGAACCTACAGTCCTCCTGGGAGAGTCACTAATCTATATAATGACAGTGAAAGCCTCTTGACTCTCATATTTATCTCACAGATGGGAAAGAATACATGTAGTCAGATAACTCCCTAGAGATTGCACATGTGGATTTTGAAGAGTATAACTTATTCCAGTGAAGGCTGACATTAACTTGCAATCAAAAATTTCCTTCCTGAGTCACATTCTTTCTGATGAAATTAAAATGATGTATTTTTATTAAGTCACTACTGATCTAAGTAGGACAAACTCCCAGGGTAAGTACAGAAAATTTTGCTAATCTCATGAATTTTCCTTTAATGAGTCATAGCATCAGTTTAACACAGACAAATGCTGTCAGCCTCTTCCAGAAAATGCACATAGTTATCCTATCTATGTTTTTATTATTGTTAAAAATAGATTTCTAAGTGTGGTGCTAGAAAGGCCTATTTTTTAACCTTATTCAAAACTGAAAACGAATCATTTTCTTGCATTCTTTAGCTTCAATAGATATAGGTGTGGAGCTGCTTTAAGGCAGTGACTGCTTCCTGTCGTACCAGTTATGGCAGTGCTGTTAGCAAAAGAGGGGGGGAGTTAAACTCTCTTCTAGTGTTTGAACAACTAAAACTTCTGCTGAACAAATGAAGCATTCTGCCAGTTCTGACAATCCAAAATACAATGAAGAATTTTTCTGTTTCAGGAGCTCTAGGCAAAGCTGTTTTGGCATGTCTGTAGCTTATTCCAATTGCAAACAAAGGGGCAGTTACAGGGAGTCTTTTGGAGAAGAAAATGCTGTCAGTTTTAAGAAATAAGACATGTAGAACCATTCTGCAGCCGAGCAATTTTGTAAGAGCCTAGAGCAGCTGCCAGAGATAATGCTTCCATTTGCACTGATTTCAACAGGAATTGCATCAAACAGATAAAATTGGGATTTCATTCATTGGTGATGGGGGCCAGAATGCAAAAAAAAGTGGTAAGGAAGAAGAGGAAAGGCAGCACCAAGCCCCATGGGGTGTGCTTTGCTGCTCCTCCCACAGATGCAGAGATAAGCAGCATTTTGTGCAGCTGGCAGAGTCACTGCCAACATTATCCCATATGGCCCGAATCAGCCCTGAGTAGGGAAGGTCAGTCTAGCTTTCCAACCCTGGCACTTGCATTGTGCTCTTCACAACTAAACAATCCAGAAGGAGGCCCCCAGCTCCCTGCTGATGGCTGCTGGGTGGTGTTTGTGCCATCTGTGTACTCTGCCTAAAGGCATGGTGTGGCATGGCACAGCCTGATGACAATCACCTCTTTAATTAAGCACATTTTCAATTAATTGTTCTATCTGATTTTAGTACTCACATTTTTAAAAATCTGGTTTACTTTAAGTGAATCTATTACTCAGGCAGGACATGGTAAAAAATGTCCCGCTTACTCAATTGATACTCATCTTCCAAAAAAAGTTAGAACAAGATGTTCTTTTTTTTACACACGGAGAACTATAGAGGCTATGTCATCCATTACAATGCAGGGCTCTCACTTCTACTTCCTAGGTGCTTTTTGCTAGCTGCTTAGGTATAGTGAAACACAGAAAGCATACAGGAATAAGTTCTAGAGAGTAGAATCATTTGAATAGTGAAAAATTCTTACAAAGAACCCTTTTTTTACTCCCACTTTTTGCTGCCGTAGAAGCAAGAAGGTTTCATCTTTCCACTTCTTGAGGGATTTACATGTAGGTGTGTCCTGTAGCTCATTTAGGTTCAGAGTGCAGACAAGAAAGCCAGAAATTACCAAGGATTTTGACCAAGGGATTGAGAGGTGATTAAAACTCATGAAAGAAAGACTCATTTCTCAGTAAAAATAACAAAGACACATGGATGATGGATCATAATAACTTCATAATCTGACCCACATGCAGTAAATATGGTGATGACTGTCATTTTAAATAAGTGAGGCAGGTTGATGCTGATTATTAATCCATTTCTTGGCCTGTCTGATTGTTTCTGAGTCAGTTCCTCCACATTTTAGTATTTTTCTGAAGTATCTTAAGAGCACCTTTCACCGAAAGTCTCTTCCTTTTCAGACAGTTATTTTTCAGGCTGTTACCTTAATTTATCTGGGAGATTTCTTTCCTGAGTCAGTGTGCTTTCTTGTAGCTGGACTTCTGGTATTCTTTAATTCATAGTACAATATCAGTGTTACTTCAACCCCATGGTAAAACATAATTCTGTATTACTTCTACTTGCTGTGAAGAAATTATGTTTTCCTTTAATTCCTACGTGTTGCAACCAATGGTAGGTTAGACAAATGAGAGCTCAGTGAAAAGAAATAATGAAGTATGCTATAAAAACAAGTACCTACTATTTGGTGCTTGTGGCTAAAATGGCAGGTATCTGTATAGGCAGAGAATAGATACAAAAATATATTCGCATAATAAAAACTCAGAAGCTAACTAGGCTAAGTGTATCATTACTAGCTTTCTCTGAAGTTCCCATAGTGACATGTGTTTAACATTTGCAGTAGGATAGTATACTTCACAAGAAAAAAGATTTTTGGATAGCAGCAGAGTGTTGGAACTTGGTTTTCTATGAATATGTCTAACCTTTAATATATTTTCAAGTATCCCCAGCTCTTTGCCTATTCCTGCTGAAGGACATCCACATCTCCCTATAGAATACCTCTTCAGCTGAGCAAGTGGTTGTAGGCATGGTTATTTGGGTGAACTGCATGTGCGACTATTGGCTGGTGGGTTGCTACTTTCAAAATAAATGGCTAAATTGTTTTTCCCTTTTTCTCAGCAGGAAGTACTGATTTGTGTCTGTCTTCACTAAACACTTGCTAGTTTTCCTGAAACTTCTGGGAGTTCAAAATCTTTGAAATCTCTAGCTAGGTCAACATAGAGATTACCTCACACTAGTGCATATATTAAAGGCATATTGCTCCAATTTCAGATGTTATACTGTCTGATAGTAAGAAGTTCACAATATGCTACATACCATGAAATAAAAAGATATCTTTTCCCTGGTGTAAAAACTTTAAGTAAATTTTGTTACATTCAGATATGTATTCTTTCTCTCTTTTTGAAGAATAGCCACTCTTCTGCCAAGTATGTCTTCAGAATTCCTTCTCTTTGTTGAAAGAAAAATCCTTGTAAAAACAGAAAGTTGCACATTCCATTTAGTATAAGTGACATGATCATGAAACCCAGGTCTTTTATTTATACTTAGGATAATATAGAGGTAATGAAAGTAGAATTGGACCTAAGAGGTATTTTGTTTCAATTATAAAACAGTGTGGGTAAAAAACTTCAATTTGACAGCAATATAAGAAAAGCAATATTGTGTGTGCCTTCAATCAGCTTTATTAGATCCTTAAAGAGAAAATTATGTGAAAGAGAGAAAGAAAACAACAAACTAAGCAAGATCACAATTTCAGCATAGTTTGGAGAAAATAACTGATTTGGGTTAGTTGTCTTGCCAGGATGAATGACTCAAGGCTTCCAAAGAAGAAATGGAAACCAGAAGGATAGCTAAAGCCTAAAAGAACAAATTGAGAATATATGATTGACTGTAATGTTTCAAAATCAACTTCTGCAAAGATGAGTTTGGGATGTGGCCCAGAATACAATTGAATGGTGGTGTTCATTTAGACCCTTATTGCTGAAACAAAGTAAGATGTAGCTGTTTTTCTGTTAGAGATTTACTTGTTCTTTCCAATGTTTCTAGCTAGGAATATGATGTCACACCCTCTCTCCTATCACAGGCTGCAGTGATTGCTGCTGTTCCACAATTTTTCTGAACACTAGTTTTCCGAAGAGAGTTCTGAGTCCAGGTGATAATATCTTTCAAATGTGAAACATCATAACCATTCATTAGTTTACTGTAACAAATTTTGTACACTGTGTGCAAGTAGGCTAACTCATTATTATTGACCAAAGAGAAAAGAAGTATAAGCTTTTTGTGTGTGAATGCACATTCTTGTTGGCATGGGAGCCATTTAAGTTTCTGTTATCATCATGCTAGTGTTCAAAAATAAATAAATAGCTCATTCTGCAAAGATTTCAAATAATGAAATATTTAATGCACATGATTTGTAAAGCATTACTTGAAAAACGTGGGGGCAGCTGCTTAACCCATCTCAGGAAAAGAAGAATCTCTGCTTCATGCAAAAACATATTCAGTTGACAGGAGACAGTGATGAGATGGGACTGTGTTTTAGTTCCTCCTTCCCTTCATTCACTTTGTCTCAATAACTGTGCTTTCTAACCTTTTTTTTTAAGCTTCTATTTCAAACAAGGAAAAAGAAACCAAACAAACCACATTTCATAATTAAATACTGAGCTAGTTCTTACCATGTTTACTGAATTGCATGTTGCCTATATGTATGTATATCCTCAAAGTTTTCATGTGTTTTTAGATTACTTAATATGTTCCATAGGAATAGACCTTAACTCCTTCCTCTCTGTTTTTGTGTGGTAAAATTTTCCTCCACTAAAGAAAAGAGGATTAAAGCAGTGAAGCCATGTTGCAGGGAAATATATCTGTTGAACTCTGCAGATTTTCCTTGCTCACAATAGAGGTTCTTCAAGGAGAAAACCATCAGTGTTGGCCTTACAGCAGATTGGCTCCACCTAATGTGCCCAAGACAGCTGTCCTGGTGAGAAAAAACAGGAAAAACAGATGAGGGTGAGAGCTACCAGCAGCCTTGTCACCAAGCAATTGACAGGGCAGACAAAGGGCATGAGTGGTGGGAACCAAAGGGAACACACCATCAACAGCTCAGGGCTTAAGCTGTCACCTCAAGCAAATTCAAGCATTTGCATTTAAGCAAATAAATGCCTGAAGCAAGAAAAGCATTTGGAGGACTGTTGCCAGCAAGTGAAGGGAGGCGATCCTTCTTTTGATCAGCTCTGATGAGGCCACAGTGCTGTGCTCAGTTCTGGGCTCCTCCAAACAAGACACTTGGACATACTGGAGAGAGTCCAGCACAAAAATGAGTACATGGCTGAAACGTCTCTTCTATGGAAGAAAAGCTGGGAGAGCTGGGACTGTTCGGCCTGGAAAGAGAAGGCTCAGTGGGCTCTTATCAATGTGTATAAATACCTGAAGAGAAGGTGCAAAGAGGATGAGGCCAGGCTCCTGTCAGTGGTGCCCAGTGACAGGACAAGAGGCAATGGGCACAAACAAGAGTACCAGTGGTGTGATCTGTACATCAGGAAGCACTTTTGTACTGTGAGAGTGATTGAACAGGGTAACCAGAGACACTGTGTAGTCTGTCTCCTTAGAGTTATTCATAACCTGACTGGTCACAGTCCTGAGCACCCAAGTCTATGTATCCCTGCTGGAGGAGGCGTTGAAGCAGATGGAAGTCTCTGCCAGTCTCAACCCTTCTGTTATTCAGGTGTAATGGATAATTGCTTTTAGTATTTTCAGTTCTCACTTCTCTAGAGTTTTCAGACAACCCACAGCTTGGGCTACTGATCATCTGACTAGCTGGTATTTCAATATTGAAATGTGGCAGAATGGTGGATTTCTTTTTAGAAGTAATTGTCTACCAATATTGCTGAGATGGTGAATGTGTTGCTCAGTTCTTCCCCTTCACAATTTTTCTGAAGTTTTCCTTATATTTTCAGAGCCCACAGGAATGTTACAAAACTTATATTTTCAATAGCTACATATATTTTAACATGCATGAAGGCTACACTGAAAAACAACCTGAACAGCTGTGTAAGTCCATGTAATGCTGTTGTGGAAATCAGAACTAACAGAGTTGTTATACAGTGTATCTCTCCATTTATAGATCTTTCAGTAATGAGAAAATCTGGATAAAGTTTAAGTCTCACTTCTCATTAGTTAGAACTACACCTGTGAGTAGAGCGGTGGAGCATGTTCCACTTTCCATTTCCAATCATACTGGAGTACTAGAAATTCTAAACATGATGCCTGTTCTAAATACACTTACAATGTTTTAGATTGAACTGTAAGGAAGAAGGTGTTTATAGGAATTTGTGTTCTTTTTTGCTGATCCTTCTTGGACCTTGATTTCAGTATGAACTCATGTTAAACTATATGAATCACATGCATAAAGTTGTTCCATGTTTCAATAGCTTGCTGAATCAGCAAGAGTATACTCTGAATATATATAAACTGTTAAAAGTTAAGACTGTAGCCACTCTATTTATACCTATATTGTTATATCAATATCTGTGGTTATGTATATCTATCTGTCTGGTTACATCTATGTCTACAGCTGTAGAGCAATACATGTAGGTATAGATATATGTTTGTGTATCTGTATTTATTTATGTTCCTAAATTGAGTCTTGGAGGAAATTCAAACATCTGACTCCTCCAATGAATTCCTGAGATCTCTTACCTAAGGACATTCAGTGTTTTGTCATGAAACCATCAGTGTATAAAATGATCAAAGTTTCTTTTCATTGTAGACTGGAATCTGTATCTTGCTCACTTCAGAGGAACTATAAGTGATATTCCCACTCTGGAAACTCTTCAAAACCTGAATATTTTATTTACATTGGAGTAGCTTAGTAACAGAACTTCAAAGAAATGTTAGAAAGAGGAGGATGAAAAAGATGGTAAAGCATTTGTGTTTTTTTTACAGTTAGATAGGAAGCGTGAATTTAATTGTTTTTCTTTGATGTGCATAGGATAGCTATAGGAGATTATGTTGATTTGATCACTATTATATACTCTGCAAAAGTATCCTGCATAATGGGCTGTTTTGTGAAGATGAATCACCTTTAAACATTTCTAGAAGTGATTTCTTCTGTACACTGTTTCCCTCTTACAGTCCTTAAAGAAGCATAAGATATCTGAAGATGGATAAGTGTCAAGATATACCCTTGTTGGCTGACAAGGTAGCTTCTTGCTAATTGCTAAGCACTACCTCTGTAATGTGAAGGCCTAGCAGACACAAACTATGTCTACTTTTACCTCAGCTGGGGATTCTGAGAACTGCCTGATGTATTCCCAAGACCCAACCTTGTCTTGTAAGTGGAACTCAGGCTGCCTTCAAAGACCTAAATTGTGTGTATATATATATATAATTTAAGCGATGCAAAGTATTGCAATAGATTGATACTTGGCTTGAGCCCAACTCCAGAAGACTACATCTGCTGTAAATCCCCTGACCATTTATGGGACCAGGCCTAGAGAAGGGCAAAGACCTGAATGAGTATGGTAGGAAGACATGGCCCAAATTTTTTTTCCGTGATGAAATCCATGTATTCTGTCTCTGTGAATAGCTACTTGTATTGAAAACTGAATTGTCCAAAAAAGTTATTTTGTGTATTTTCAAGCATGTAAAAAACAAAATTTTAAAAGGTCCCTTAACCTTGCATCTGAAATGAGCGTTAAGATTTTTGTATGCAACTTGCTGAAATCAAGGTTTTTTTCAAATTTCTATTTTGTTACTTCAGTTTTAAATATCATTATTGCTGCATCAAGAAAAGAAATTCAGTGAAATAGTACTTCCTCCTCAGTGTCAAAATTGTTTCTCTTCTTTTAAATATAATTTTTTGTCTACTCTGGAAAACGTGACTGAATTTTTACCTTTTGATTACTGACTTTTGATTTTCTTTTCACTAGCTCATAATGGAATAGATAATACTTTAGTTAGTAAAGCAAAGAAAAAGCATTACTACTATGTGTTTGTATGTTTGGAAAGGTTAATTGCATTGCCTGAAAGGGAAAAATCTAATTGGCAATATGGCAATGATCTGCTGTTTATCCATACAAAAAATGATGTTTTTTTCTTCAATAGACTGCTTGGCTTCTACAAAGGAATACTCCCTCCCATCTTGGCTGAGACACCCAAAAGGGCAGTGAAGGTAAAAAAATAAATCAACATGCTTTTCCCTTTAAAAACATAAGCAAGAAGAACAGTTCTAAAATATTATGTTTCTCCCATATCTCCCATGATTGACATTTGATTCTTAAGATTCTTTGGCATGTTGATCTTCTGATTTTTACAAAGAGGACACTTTTCTGTTGAATAAAAACTACTTGATTAAGAAGTGTAGGATAATGCTTTTAAAAGTTAGGATATTTTTTTATATGTGAACATAATGTTACTGAAAAACAAATTGTGATTAGTTTATACAAGCAAAGTTTATAATAAAATATGAGAAGCCAGATTTTAGCGTCACAATTACCTCTGTTTTAAACTTTAATTGGAATCACCTACTAATTTAGAAAGCAACTAATACTCTGAATGACTTAATAAATGAATACAAGAACAATTAAGGAAGCCACTCCTAGTAAGTACTGTATCTGTAGGTTTTAAGTGCTGCCTGAAATTTTTCATATACTCCAGATAACACTTTTGTCTATATTGTGCCTTTTTTACAGATTGAATATATATGTGGGTACAACTTCCTATCATGCAAGGAACGTTTTACTCCAGCTCTCTTAATCTTGAAATGGATGCTAGCCTATTACAGTGTATTCAGTGACAAATGTCGATGATTTCCTTTTTTTTTTATCTCCTATGTCAATTTGTAGATTATCGTAGCAACTGTAGTTGCATCAAATATGTTTAAAAGCAGTTACCATACAGAACATCTTGATTATCCTTTCTTTTTTTGTTTCATTCTAAAAAACTGCGCATGGTCCTGAGCCTTAGCCTGCTATTAATCATTCATGTTCCAGTTCCTTTATAGAGGAAGAATGTTAGTATTAAGTGCCAGGATGTGAGCTTGTAATAGGAGTTCTGCCAATGTTATCTTGTTAAATGCATAAGCATTTTAGATGCAAACGGTCTCAAAATTATTTGATACACAACTAAGCAAACTGAAGTTCAGTTTAGTGGCAAAGTGGCAGTGAAGAAAAATGGATGATATTTAAAAGCTTTCTAATAACTTGTTTTCTTCAAACTGTGATGTTTTGGCTGTCTCTCTATTTCATTGCAGTAGGAATGACTTAAGTTCATCTGATCATACGTTTCAGATTCCAGGATATATTTAGTTAAAATACAAACCCAAGTTTGATTTCTCTCCTACCAGCCTGCGTCATTCAAAAATGACAAATCACTTTCTTTTAGTCTTGTGGCTTAGTCTCCACAATATTTAATATAGTTATAAAATAATAAAAACATGTAAATTGGGAAAAATCTCTGTGGGTCATCTGGTGAACTACTACCCAAAGCATGTCTGACTTCATAGTTAGAGCCCTGTCTAGTTGAGTTCTCAAAATTTTTCAGGATGAAGGCTGCAGCCTGTCTGTGCTCTTGCTTCAGTGCTCAATTGCTCTCACTGTAAAGAATTTTACCTTATATTCAATCCAAGTTTTCCCTGTTGTGGCTTTGCCTCTTGCTTCTTTTTTTGTTGTTGTGAACCTCTTGTGTCTTCTCTCTAAATTTTCTCTAGATGATATAAGACAGGAAGTAGATCCCCTTAGCCTTCATAACTTCAGTGTAAACAAATTCAGTTGTCTCAGTCTCCTTTTGTACATCATAAGTTTCTTAAATGTTTTACTGCTGCTACTTAGTGGGATGCTTTTTACATACTTCTTGGGCATTCATGTGAGGGCCCAGTATGGTTTCTGAAACTTTGAAGAGCAGGTTTAAATGCTAAACATGCTTTTAAATTAAATCATTGAATTCTTAATTCTTTGCACTGTTCCTATAAACTTTTTGCTGTTCCAAGGACACCAACAGGGCATTAAGTTATCTTCAGATAGCAGCTCTGTTCTACATTGGAAGAATAGGGCAGTGCAGTGATGTACTTGTAAGATCTTGGATACTGAAGCTATTTAATGTCAGATGTTATCTGCCAGCACAATTTCTAACATCGAAGTAGAGTCTGAATCTATGCTTTGGCCCAAAGAGAATTAAGCTTGGCTGAAATTTCCACTAAACTTGTTTGGAAATAAATGTAAAACACTCATGGAAACTCACTGCTTCCTTTGGCTCACTTTGCACCTTTTATTCTTCTGAAGGTATTCCGTATTTCAACAGGCCCAAGTATATCCATTGCCCCTCACCAAACTGGCTGGGGTCATGAAGGACTTTGTCAATGCCTACATGTTTGAGGTCATAGAAAACACAAAAGTTAGAGAGAAAATTTTTCAGCCTTGGCTTGGGTTTGTAATGAACTTTTTTGAAAACTTCTAGATAAGGTGTCTTTTATATCTCATAAAAGTGTATAGAGAATGAGCAAGGCAGATTTTGTATTAAGAAGAAATTTAATTTTGCTGTTGATTTAATTTTGCTACTGAAATATATTTACCTGAAATGATTATTTGCTAAAAAATATAAAGCTGCTAAAACAAAGTTATTTAGCCACAGTTATTCAGCTTTCATGTTGCGTCAAGGATGCAGGTTCGATTTAGACAAGTAGATTCTCATGTCTGTCTTGCTATTTCTTTTTATTCTTCCTCTTTACTTCCCTTCTTAAAAAGGAAAATAGGTACTTCTGGAAGATGAAAAGTCAAAGTTTATAAATTTATGTTAGACTGAACTTGGAGGAAAGAAGTGGTGATGCCAATAAAATGGTTAACAGATGAACTTTGGGGGGGATTTATATTGTTCATGCATTCCCAGACATCTTGTTTCAAGCATATATTTTTACCTTAGTGTTATTGAGACATCTGGTAAGTACTTTGACTATTTTCTGTGAATTAAAGTGTATCTTTGCCAGATGGACAATATTGGTTATGATATACACAAAAGCATGCATTAAATACGTTTATTGTGGGATATTTATTTATTTATTTATTTATTTTACACAAGGCTATTAACTTAATACAACCTTAGAGAGAAAGACAAATTACTCTTTTTTAAAAAACAACTTGGGTAGATGTAGATAGTATAAATCCATATGATAGAGCTGGATACTTTTGGCAAAACTTTATGTATACTAGCTACTCTAGTATATCCAGAAACATTTAGATCGGGTTTTACTGCCATTTATTTTCTTTCAAAAATGATATGAAGCACAGTTACTATTAAGTAGTTATTTTATTTATGACTGTAGGAAGCTATTGATTTTTAAGGTAAAATTTTTAAGACCAAAAAAATTGCTATCAATGTATTTCTGCCTTTATTACAACCATTTTACAGATCTGTGACACTATGGAAAACATTAAGAAATACCAGAAATTCCATTAAAGGTTAGAAGGGTAACAATGAGTAGGAAGATGCTGGAGAGTGAATAAAGCAAACTTTTATCACAGTAAGAATTGAATTTTGTTCTGAGAAGTAACTCATCCACCTACAACTGTCACTTTCTCAAAGATTTCCTTTTGCCTATAAGTAAAATGATATCTTCAGTTATCCAGTAAGACAGACCTACAGTCTAAGAAAATCTTCGATCTTTTCTAATTGTTGTCAAAGCCAGTACAATGATTTTAAATATATTTGCAGGATGTTTGCAAAATGGATGTTAGATCTGTATACTATTTGGATTGCAGTTGTAATCAAGGCTCTGTTTCTAGGGCCTTTTCCGCAAAACATTGTAATCCTTTTAGATAACTAAAAAGCATATATCCCCTGGATAGAGTATTTGGTCCTTCAGGTTTCAGTATTTAAAATCTTAATTTTATGTTATAGAAGTGTAATACTTTTCCTACTTTTGTAAATATGATATTGTCATTAACACCTGTATCTCTGTTGTATTTAGTGAGATCCCAGCATATTTTTGGATTAAGCAAGTCTTAACTGAGGAACGTTATTGAACTTGCCATAGGACAGAGTTATAAACAAGTTAAAATGACAATACGGTGCTTATTACTCATGTTTCTGTACTTGTGGAAAGGCTCTTTTGTTCTAAGAGTTGTCTAATGACTGAGCCCAAGAGGCTGAGGCTGTCTTCACACCCCATCATTATTCCTACTGGAAGACTCTTTCAAGTCCTCACTCCTTTGGCTTTGAGAAAACTTCATAAGATTTCAATCCACAACCCATTTAGGAGTAGTTATACCCACTAACCTTTTGTTATATTTCTCTTTCCTTTGCTTGGTTTTCACTCCCTTGCATCCTCTCTTTTGCTAGACTAAACAAGCATTTTGTCTCCTCAGTCTTCATTTTTAAATAACCTTTAATTTCTCCTTATGATACTGGTAACTCTATTTTGAATATGCTGTAGTCCAAGATCATCTTTTTTAAGCAAGAGTGTCCAGAATTGTGTATTGTATTTCAGAGGACATCTTACTAATAATTTGTAAAATGTCACAAACACACTTTCTTTTGAAAATACCTTGGCTGGTGTATCTTAGAATTTGTGCCCACAGAAAGGATGATCTATCATCAGAAGTCAATGGGAAGCTTGTCACTGTCTTCAGAGCAGTCAGAATTATTCTCAACTATCCTCTTGGAAGAACAAAAATATTAATTTACTCTGCTTTGACTTTGAGGAGATGTCACAAAAAGTATTCTGAAAATGTATGGGTTTTGGTGGCAAGAAGTTTTTTGTTGCAAAGTGATTCATTTCATAAATCCATGGGACCTGATGGGGTGCATCCACGGGTGCTGAGAGAGCTGGCGGAGGTCATTGCTGAGCCGCTCTCTGTAATCTTTCAGAGGTCTTGGAGAACTGGGAGGTGCCTGATGACTGGAGAACAGCCAATGTCACTCCGGTCTTCAAAAAGGGCAAGAAGGAGGATCCAGGTAATTATAGGCCAGTCAGACTCACCTCTGTCCCAGGGAAGGTGATGGAACAGCTTGTGCTGGATGCCATCTCCAGACAATTGGGAGAAAAGGAGGTTATCAGGAGTACCCAGCATGGGTTCACCAAGGGGAGGTCGTGCTCGACCAACCTGGTGGCCTTCTATGAAGTTGTCACTGGCTGGGTGGATGGGGGGAGAGCGGTAGACGTAGTCTACCTTGATTTCAGTAAGGCTTTTGATACAGTCCCCCATGACATCCTTATAACAAAGCTGAGGAAGTATGGGATAGATGAGTGGACAGTGAGGTGGGTCATGAACTGCCTGACTGGCAGAGTGCAGAGGATCGTCGTTGGCAGTGCTGTGTCCAGCTGGAGGCCTGTAACTAGTGGCATCCCCCAGGGGTCTGTGCTGGGTCCGGTCTTGTTCAACATCTTCATCAATGACCTTGATGAGGGGATAGTGGCCACCCTCAGCAAGTTTGCTGATGATATGAAGTTGGGTGGATTGGCTGACACACCTGAAGGCTGTGCTGCCATTCAGCAAGACCTGGACAGGCTGGAGAGCTGGGCAGTAAGAAACCAGATGAGGTTTAACAAAAGCAAGTGTAGAGTTTTGCACCTAGGGAGGAATAATTGCATGCACCAGTACAGGCTGGGGGATGACCTGCTGGAGAGGAGCTCTGCAGAGAGGGACCTGGGTGTCCTGGTGGATGACAGGTTGGCCATGAGCCAGCAGTGTGCCCTGGTGGCCAAAAGGGCCAATGGCATACTGGGGTGTATAAAAAAGAGCGTTGCCAGCAGGTCAAGGGAGGTGATCCTCCCCCTCTATTCTGCCCTGGTAAGGCCTCATCTGGAGTACTGTGTCCAGTTCTGGGCTCCCCAGTATAAAAAAGACAGGGATCTCTTGGAAAGAGTCCAGCGGAGGGCCACAAAGATGGTGAAGGACCTCGAGCATCTCCCCTATGAGGAACGACTAAGTGAACTGGGTCTGTTTAGCCTTTAGAAAAGAAGGCTGAGAGGGGATTTGATCCAGGTTTATAAATACCTGAGGTGTGGGGGCCATAGTGGTGAAGCCGGACTCTTTTCAGTAGTGCATGGGGACAGGACAAGGGGAAATGGGATGAAGCTGGAGCATAGGAAGTTCCGCACAAATGTGCGCAAGAACTTCTTTATGGTGAGGGTGACGGAGCACTGGAACAGGCTGCCCAGGGGGGTTGTGGAGTCTCCTTCTCTGGAGATATTCAAGACCCGCCTGGACGCCTACCCGCGCGACCTGCTGTAGGGAACCTGCTTTGGCAGGAGGGTTGGACTCGATGATCTCTAGAGGTCCCTTCCAACCCCTACAATTCTGTGATTCTGTGATTCTGTGATTTGCAAATGGCTGCACTTGTCCACAGTGGTGCAGGTGAAAAAGGGTTCTCATTTCTTTCTTGAAGTTCAAACGCAAAAGAGCATAGCATTTTAAGCTCATCCTATAAGGAACTTCAGACAATCAGAACTTCTGAGCACTGCTGCCTCTGACTGGCACTTGTTTATAAGGAGCAAAAACTATAAGAGATGTGTCTCTTCACAGTGAGAAACTATAATAACCTACTCACTTTCCATCTTAGAAATCATAGAATCATAGAATCACTCAGGTTGGAAGGGACCTCAAAGATCATCAAGTCCAACTGCAGCTTAACCGTAATACCCATAGTACCCTAACTCTAACAACCCTCTGCTAAATCATATCTCCAAGCACCACATCCAAATGGCTCTTAAACACATCCAGGGACGGTGACTCAACCACCTCCCTGGGGAGCCTATTCCAATGTTTAACCACCCTTTCTGTAAAGAAGTGTTTCCTAACGTGTTTCCTAAATATGCAATTACATCTTTCTGTTGAGAAGTACACCAGTATATGAGAAATATGAGGGTGCTTGCAATATGTTATATTAAATACGAGGGCGATTTCTTGTGGGATGTAGTAGCTGCTACTACATTTAAACCAGTATAAGAAAATTAGATGTTAGAGGAAAAAATAATTAACTGAAAATAAAAACTGTGTTTTAAGTGAACTCTTATATGAAATATTAATTGCATTTATGCTGATATTGTGCATGTTATACTTCAGTTCTGAAGCCTAGTTGTCTTTATTTGCACGTTAAACACTGATAGAGTGAACGTGAAACTCATTGAAAAATGAAAAATGGCTTAGGTTTATTTTTCAGAACTGTACATGGCTACTTAAGATATGAGGTAGCGAAATATTGTAGTTTGGTTTACTAACTTACATAATGGACTCATAATTTTTTTCCATGCAATTTCAGTCTAACTTTTCTTTATAGTTTTTCACCTTTGAACAATACAAGAAGCTACTAGGATATGCATCTTTACCACCAGGGCTGGTATGTATGACAACAACACTTCATGTTCTATTTTAATACCTATATACTGAACAATCCCATCTGTTTTGTTCCATAATGGAAGCCCAGATTTTAAGACATACACAAAATTTTTTATACTAAAATGTAGCTAGCATGTGTTGTCTGCTCTGCTCATACATAGGGTTTAACTCTACTATGGTATCTTTTAGGACAAGATAATTTTGTAAGTATTACTACTTTCTGTGATAGTTAATGCATATTTTTCGTAATAATGGCATGAGAACTATATGAAATGGCATGATAAATATAGTAAAGAACTGATATATTTCTGGACATGCTACGAGGTTAGGGTAGTGAAAAATTCCCAATACCAACTGTGTTAAAATTTGCAGAAAAATCTTGAGAAGGTTGCACATAAAAAACCAAACGTCATTGCTGACCAAAAGCCTCTCCAATTCATACAGCAGGTGAAACAGCTACCAGCCATCGCAATGTTCTTGCACATTTTTGGTGTATTTTTGAGTACCAAAGAGCCATTTTTGCTTCTAAGGTAGGCATGATACGGAGAGAAAAAACGACTGAGATTCTGGCCTAAGCTACACAGAATGCCCATAGGTGCCTCTACAGAACTCTTTTTGAGAGAATAATTACTGTCAAAAGAGGAGTGCATATATTAGTATCATATTCCTGCTGGTTGAGGGTGAAAGGGATAGATTATGTTCATGTCTTACATTGGCAAAATAGGTCTGTTGGTAATGTGGTAGTATGGCTGGAGGCAAAGGCATTACGGATAAAGCCTGACATTACCCCTTCTAATTTACTATTCTCTTTCTTGAGCTCCCCAGAGTTCTGGTTCAAAACCCTCTGTATTGAATGAATTATTTTTCTTGCTATTGTTTTTTCCTTACCACTGGTTTCCTTGAATTTTGACAGATATACTCAGCATATTGTATTATGGTCCTGGGACTCTTTTGAGCCCCTCGAAGGTTTAGAGACAAGAAATGGAAGCAATAAAAGTGTAAAGTGATCACAAAAATTAACCACTCTGATTTTTCTTAACTGATCTGAATACTTAAACTATTTTTCTTACAAAAAAAAAAAAAAAGGGGGGGGGGGGAAAAAACATATTTCTAAATGCTGTTTCCTGATGGAAAACAAAGTAGTGAATATCACCGTTTCTATGTCAGTAATGTACCGTCAGATTCTAAGTAGATGGAGATAATTCACCCTTTGAAAGCATGCTGACATTTCCATGTGTGCCACTCATTCCCATCCAAACCTTTTCAAAATGGCCATTTACTTAAGGGGACTTTTCTTCTCCTTGCACGGTTTGACTAAGTACTTCACTTCTAACTTTTTCCCTTGCTGTGTGACTGCACTTATATTTGTATTTTCCTCAGGTTACACCCAAAGATAATAGGAGGGCATTGCTTTTCCATGTTTTCATAATGAATTGATACCACAGAGTGCTATGACATTTTATTTTGCATTTTTTTGAATGTGGTTTATGGCTATTGTCATATTGTCTTCAAGAACTGTCAGCATCCAATCAAGATCTAGCATTTTTTTGTAGTAGTAGAATACTGACACATAGCTGAAGTATTTCATTGTATTCTCTCATTCAGTTTCATAATCTCAATTTATTTTACTACTTCATTTTTACATATTGATTGACTTAACTTTCCTAGGCATTTGCAGTTGCTGGCTTGGGATCTGGATTAACGGAGGCAGTTGTGGTCAACCCTTTTGAAGTAGTAAAGGTTACCTTGCAGGCAAATCGAAACAGTTTCGCAGAGGTATGAGAATTGCACTGCTGTTTGTTTTGCTTTATTAAGTGTCATGCACTTGAAAGTTCATGTTTAGACCAGAATATCTATACCATAGTGGGTTGATGCAAATGATTTTCCCACAAGCTTAGTGGAAAAGGAAAAACAAGATAAAAGACTCATTAAATTATGCTGTCATATGTGCATCAAGATGCATACAGTACTGTCAACTGTGTCAGTATTTCCATTGCAGATATTCAGTGCACCTCTTTACTCCCACAGCAGCCAGTACTACAGCACTGTGAAGAATTGTTATCCTGAAGTACAAATCTGAGTCTCTTACATACATTTACCCTGGCAGGCTCCAGAACTCTAGTGATAACAGAGGGTTGGCATAAAACACAGAGGTTGAATGGCCTGGGCAGGGTCCAGCTGGTGTCTTTTATGTTGAAATGTAGCTGGTAGATTTCATGATCTTGGATGTTAAAAGTAGTCATTATGGACTCTGTAATTCATTCAGAGAAACACTCTCCTAGAGAATAAATTTTAGAACATTTGGTACATTTTTGTTACATTCTCAGTGCATACCGGAGATGTGGGCTTGCCCACGGCCTCTGGCCTAGACATTTTTGAACTACGAGCAGTAAAGCCACTGAAACAAAGGGTTCATACGGTACAAGAAAAAAAAGGTTGAGTTACTGCAAGGAGAAAACAGTACATGGGGGGATTTCTATCTCAGGAAGGTAATATGAAAAGAAATTACAGACTTCTGCTTCAGCTCATTGGTTCCTCAGTAAAATAGGCAGATATTTTTGGTCTTTTTGCCTCATGATTGTGAAGATACAAATGATCTATCATACTGAAATCACCAAATGTATGGCTCTAGGTGTAAATTCATCAGTATTTCACTTTGAGAAAACTAATTCCTGTAAAGTTGTAAGAGACTGATACATCTTTTCATACATTTTTTTTCTGTATTTCAGACATTATAACAAAGACCACAGTGTTTTAATTAGCAAATTCTATGCAATGAATTACTTTAATTGCCACAACCCTTTCTGGTTGACCTTCAGAATACACCAATAACCACAGCGTAGCTGTTCAAAAACAGTCTGAGTTGTACAAAGTGAAAATTCCTTGCATTTAATTTAAATGCACACTTTCACAAAGTCGAAATCACAGTATAGTATCAAACAAATAAAAATAAAAAAGAATGCTATTGGAACTGCACTAGGAACCTAATTTACACTTAAAATATGAATGAAAGTATCTATTTGCCCAGGTATAAAAAAATCCAGGGGTTTTAAGTTCTTAAATCATAGATATCCATTTTAAATATATATTTTTAAAAGGATTGTAATTTTAGAATTTGTTGTAAATCAGAAAAACTAGTGGCTTCAGTACCACGATATCAAGTTCTCATTAAGAACATGTAAATACAAAGCATGTAAACTCGAGCCTACTGGAAGAAGCACTTGCATGTTATTATAGAGTGTAGGGTAATGGTACACTCACTTCATTACCATGCACTGTTTTTCTAAAAGGTTTAAATAAGGTATGTACCTATCTCATTGTGTAGCTTTCATATTATATGATGAAACCTAATGCAGGTCACATATTTCTTTGACTATTGTATTGAAATAATAAATACATCTTGTTTAAAGGAACAAGGAAGGGCATGAACACATACACCCACACCCAGACTCCTGCACACCCCCAAAACAAATATTCACAAAGTACAGTGACAGTTGAATTATTCTGTGGTACCAGATCATCTTTCTAGAGCTGATAGGTTTAAAGAGGAAGGCTGCAATAAATCACATATTGGCACTTTTGTCAATTGGCTTGCTAAAAGTAAAAATAATGCAATTTTTTTTTTGCCTAGATAGAAGTCCCAATTTTTTTGTTGTTTGGCTTACTCTTTTTGTCTTTTCCCTGTAGCCATGGAAAACTCACTGATGCTGATGTGATTATAAAAATCTTCTCACTTGACTTTACAAGTTTCTGCTCTAGGATGAGATGACAGTCTCCAGATCATTCTGTCTAGGTCTCTATTAAGTAAAAGTCAGCAACTATCTGAAGTGAATCAAACTCTAGCTGTCTATACAGCAGATTTCTCCAGGTTAGTTATCCTCAGGTCCTTTTGTCATCAGCATAGAATTTAGAACTTCTGTGTCATGATCAGCTGACTTTAAATGTCCAGGGTAGCCCTCCTTATTGATAAAGGACTGAAAAAGGAGTCTTTTTGAGAAGCTCAGTTGTAGATGTAGACTTTGCAGGCATAGACTGATGAATCCCATTTTGGGTGTTCAGCAACTGGCAGGTGTTCCTTGTGAGTCAGGAGTAAATCTGTATTCAATATAAGACCAAGGGATACCTTACTATTGAAAGCTGCTCTCTTCAGCTTAAATCACTTTATTTTTTATTTTATTTTTTGAAGGTCTAATCTTCATTTTTTGTACATGAGAAAAGATGCTACTGCAAGTATCAGGACCACATTCCATGTTGGCAATCTACATTTTTTAATAGAGTCTGATTTGAATCCTGGAAGTAGTTAGGAAAGTGAATTTAGTAAAACGTGTTCAAAGCATTTACATGATAATATCGGTTGCTAAATATGAAAAAACAGAATTAAAGACTAAATTCATCAGTCACCTAAATAAGCAGTGATATGCTATGTTGGTTATAAGAGGGATAATTTGGCTGATGGTATTGATCTACTACAGTGATATTTTGAAATGATAAGGCAATAAACAAGTAAGCACATTGAAATTAGCAGTGTTCACAGCACTGTAGTCAAAATTTTTCTGTATTTTCATGTTTGAGCAACATAGTGGAAGTCACCTTTTCCCTTATAATTAAATATTTGATTACCTAGAGCTGGTTTTATGCTTTGCTGAAAACCAAACTAATGTCAATGGTTTTTTGAGATGAGCTTTTCCATAAAAGCTAGAAGTTTAATTTAGTTTCTGTTAAAAAGGTATCTAAAACATCAGAAGTATCACCAGTAGTATCGCAGTATATTGTGGTACAGATCAAATGTGTATTTAGTCAGGCAGATAGTGTCTGAGGAACTCATTGTTATGTAAGTGGATCCTGAGGAAGTTTTGTTTTTTCTGGCTTTCATTAAGTAGCAGTTGGCTGGCTAAGAGGATTTCTATGCCTTTTGGACATTATTTTCAAAACAGGATTTCTAAAGTCAATTTCCTAAATCTATACCTTGGAATATGAGTGTTGTGATTTTCAAAATCTAATTACACCTTTTTTTGTCAAGTTATTCACCAGGAGGGCAAAACAGGATTTCCAGTTGGATGCTTATGGGAAAAAAGAATCTATGCCTTCTTTTCTAGAGTTTCATCGCCACAGTGCTAAAGTTTGTTGCCTGCCTCTATGACAGAAAATCATTTAATGTGTGATCTAGTTTTAAAAAGTTCTGTGTACTCAGTAACTCCTTCAAAAGTCAGTGTTTTAAAATTAAACATTCCCAGATTGCATATATGCCTTTTGTCATCTTTCAACTCTATTTCTAACACTGAATCCGGAACTGCCAAAGTGCTCTTCAACACAGATATTTATGTTGTCCTTTGCTGCTGTAATCTGTGTCTCCAAACAACTTGCTATCCTCTCCATAATGGCTCAAATTATTTCCTGTTCCAATTCTGTTCTTTCATCACTCCCTTGTAGTGCATGTCCCTGTGCCACTGCTTTTACTTTAGAAGCTTTTTTCTTAATCTTCTAATTGTCCAGAATTATTGTTGTATGCTCTAGTTGTGCAAGGGTTTCATCTGTCATAATCTTAACAGCACACACAGTGATTTAAAAAAAAAAAAAAAAACGGTTGCCAAATTCACACATCTGATGCCATGAGTTTCTCTTTAAAATTTAACTAACCTTTTAAATGATGATTTTAAGATTGCTTTCTTTCTTTGCTTTAGGGATGTTTTCATCCTTTTTTTTTTTTTTTTTTTTTCAGTCAGAAAAATTAGGAATCTTTTTTTTAATGAAAAAAAAAAATGGTGATACTTAAGATAAAATGACAAGAGCCAGTGATACTGTGTTTGTCAATGGGATTGAAATGAGGAAGAGGTTATTGTTTTCTTTTTCTAAAGATGATCTCTTCCTTCCTTTACTTAACTTACGTAGCAACCATCTAGCTTTGTTCAAGCTCGGCAGATCATCAAAAATGATGGTTTGGGCCTCCATGGACTCAACAAAGGCCTTACTGCAACACTGGGCCGTCACGGAGCTTTTAACATGGTTTACTTTGGATTCTACTTCAATGTGAAAAACATTCTTCCGGTCAATAAAGTAAGTTTCTCATACAATGAAGCAGACAAACAGATAAGAGGTTTGACAGTTTGATTAACACTGTATTTTACAGTGCAAAGCTATGCAGTGATTAACTAGTGACTAACATAACTCCCAGTTTTGCAGAAATCTATAGCATTTTCATGGAAAAATTTATGAAGCAAAATAAGGTTCTGCCTTTTTAAGAAAAGCTGAGTATAAAAAAAGAAATCATGTTTGAAATCACAATTTTATGAATATTGCTTTATACCACAGTAGCAACATGAAAAGGCAGAAACCGGGTGCAAGTATATTATGCTCATGTTAGCTATGTATATGCATTGTTATTGTTTTGCTTGTTTGTTTGTTTGTGGTAAACTGGATTAGAAAAGAATTATCAACAACTTCTAGAAAATTTCTAAGTACTCACAAAATAAGGTGCCAAGCTTGATGAGCAGACAGAGCTGCAGTATGGAGGTATCCTGGCCATGTACAGATCTATTTACTGAAGGCAGTTCAACCTAGTCTTGAAAGATGACAGGACAGGTTTTCCCATGTGGGAGCGAACCAGCCCAAAACAGGACTTACACGGTTATACACAGAGACTTTATGTAGAATAACCTATGAGTAAGCTGAGAAAAAGAATAAAGCTGTAATTGTCCTTGAAGAAATTTTAGTCAGTAGTCTCATATGATTTTATATAAAGGAGGCATTTCCCTTTATAACAAAAGGAAATTTTATGAATGAAAATGTACTAATACTGGAAACTTTCTAAATGGCTGTGTGAACCACAACTAATGGTTTATTAATGACTCCAGTGCATTACTTACTGAATTGTGCTTTCACTAATGTGATTTTTAGATGATGACAGTTAAACAGTCACAGGTGTAATATGTAGGGATATTCATATAAGAAGCTGCAATTTACATCAAAAGGGATCGGTTTCTATTCCCATATGAAGCAACACCTCTTTTTTTCTGCACTTCTGAGTAGCCTGGTATTTTTGTTGGCAAGACTGTATAAATGGAGAAAAGTTCCACTTCTTATTTGCAGATCATTACAGTAAATTGAATTGTTAAAGAGCAGCTAACCCACAAGTTTCTACAAGTTTATTTTAGTGTATTTAAGCATACTTTGCAGTGTACTTTAATCATACATTCTAAAAACTAAAGACACAAGGATAGCTTGATACAAAAATAGAAGTAAACATGTTTATTCTGATGAAAAGATGAAAAAATTGTAGTTACTACAGAGAACACTCAGAACCATATGCATGTAAGGACAGAAAATTATGCTCAACTTCTATGGAAATGCTGTACTTTACCTGCATGGCAATGGAAAAATAGTATTTGGCATAAGCATGCTTTCCTAGCATTTCAATTTAAATATGTATGTATAGCACAATTAGAAAGATTCAGAGCTTTATGACCTGTGATAAACTAGCTCTTTGTACAGAATCTGTATGACAAAGAGAATTGTTAACATCTAGAATATAAATTTAAATAAATACAGACAGTGAAAGAGAAATTACTTCAGTGGTGTCACCTGGTGACCCAGCTGTCCTGTATATGTTATCTGTGATCTGTGTACAAACAAAATGTATTAATTACAAGTGGAGAGGTTTGCATTGTGCATAACAGTTGTGAAGTGTCCTGTATAGTGGCTTGCAGTGGCTACATCTCAGCTAGTAAATTGAGCAGCATCACCGAAACTCATTTGTGTGTGCTGCTCAGCATGCCCTGGCCCAAGACAACTGGCACTGTTCCTGGGTATGGCTTGGGAGTTTGTGCAGGCAAGGAGCTTAATAGGCTCTCTAATTTGGTGGTGATAGCACTTAGTAGCATTACTGAAGTTAATAGGACACTGTAGGCCAGCTGGCAGCCGTGCCATAGGCATTTCTGTACATACAGATGTAGCCAATAATTCTGATCAAACTCCCATTAAAATTGATGCAAGTATTACCCTGAGTTTAACTGGGTGCAGATCAGGCCTCATCTTGCTCGTGCTAGCCGACAGTATGTCATGGTTGTCCATATGCTTTGAACTTTGCTTCAGTGATTGGAAAATATCAGCATTCAACAGCATGTAGTGATCTAAAACATAAATATTTTCTGTCAGTAGGCAAGTAGTAGAAGCTGAGTTATCAAACCTGTACAATAAATTTGATAGAAGCTGCTACACAGTCTGAAAAATTAGTTGTAGCTTTTTATGTTTTCTCACATTTGATTTCATTATAAAACCTAATTTGTTCACTTTGTACATTTCACCAAAAAATAAAATCTTAAAAGTCAGTCTCATGATATTGACAAGCATATAAAAATTGTGGAATAAGAATACTACACTTGAAATAATTCTGGCTCTTGACTATGTATTTGCTGTTCACCTTCTGTAGCGTAAGTGGAAAAATGTATGGAAATGTCCATATGAGCCTTTTAGCTGTCAGCAGCGCTAAACTGTGCATTAAATTTGCATCCCAATTAAGGATGTTTGCAGCTTATTTTGCCAAAAACAATAAACTTTTTATGTTGAGTGGTCAAATGATATAAATGACATGTGTGGGTTGTAAATGTTTATAATGAATAATTTTTCATGTGTTCAGTCTATTCTGCTAAACAGACCATTTACAGCCAACCTCATGCTCAGTTTACTGAACACGGAATAAGCTAGTCTTGTTTCAATTGCCACTAATGTATCACCCATAGAGCATTAACGGCTATGCATCTGCACTAGCAATCAAATTAGTCTGAAAATTTATATCGTCGCAGTTTTATGGCACATACTTTTATAGCATGCTTCATAGGCTTCCAGCAGCTCTTGCTTTTTTATTTTATCATAGTTTGGTTTGATGGCAAACATTAGTTTCATTAAAACCATTGCTCACTACCACCTCCAAGTGGCTATCATATTTGTTAATAATATGAAAACAGTGCCTGGTGAAAGCTCCCTTTGAATCATGGCCAGCTGCAAAACTCATTTCAAGTCAGACACTGCCTGCTGCAGCTGCCTCCTGTTAAAAGGGAGCTGCACTGGGCAGCAGGAGCTGAGCAGTCTTGTTTTGCCAGAGAAAGGGCCCTAAACTCCTATAGGCAAGGAAATGGACTATTCAGTTTGGCAAATAAATAAACAGATTTATTTCCAGTTGTTTTCAGATCTACACCAATGTAAAAGTTATATGTAGAAACAGAGTGCAAAGGGCATGTGGTGCAACACAGTTGAATAAGTGCGATTTAGGAAAAGGTGGATCAGAGTGGAAGAGAGAATAACCTTGGAGATACTGTGCAAGCTCAAGTTTCAGGATGTCCTATCAGCTAAACAAAATGGCAGTGCTGTACCCAGTACAGTGTCACAAGCCACCTACTGATCGTAGCTCTCCAGCTGAGGTGTCCTGAGGCTGTTGAAATGATAACCAGTGTTGTTTAAAGGCTTCTTCCCTGGCCATCGTCACCACACGCTGTATCACAGGGGGAGTGTCCTTTGCTATCTTACCTTCTCTGGGTGTGTGGTATTCCTGTAGAGGCACACTTGTAACTAAGTTCTTACAAGACATACAAATGGTCTTGTAACAGGAAGACAGATCCTACAAGCATCCCAACTAAGGGAAATTTTCAGTGCAAGTTTGTGCTTTGTTAAAGACTGAACTTTATAGGAAAAAAGACCACGTAAATCTTATTCTGAGCCTGCACCTTTCTAGATACAGAATCAGTCAGCCACAAGACAAGAATACACAGGACATTTGCCTTTTTTAGTTCTGATATTTATGGTGCTACTCCTTTTTTTTTCCCTGTTTCATAAATAATTTTATAACTGAAGTTGATGATGGATAATAGATGGACGCAGGGTGTAAGCAAAAAGATGTCCATTCCAGAGTGCCAGTTTCTGCTTCAAGGAATTTGAAGGGAGTCATAGTTAATGTCTAAATTATACCTTGAAGACATGACCTGCTTGTAACCCCTACAGATTATGAACAATCTTATGACCTGTGTAGACTGACTCTACGTGGGAGAGCTGATTGGGGTTGCAACAGAAGGTTCATGTGAAATTGTCTGACTGATTCTGTTTTTAGCAGTGTAGTTGATGGTCTTCCAGGCAGCTGTGCCCTGGGAAGTGTAACATCGCGCACTGAACATCATTGAGTACTCTCTTTTGGGTAAACAGAGCATCACTGGTATAGGTGGCTATGGGACGAGTACAGAAGGTGATTGAAAGATACAGTCAATAAAGAAAAAGTTTGTGAGGAGGCAAAGAGTTTGAGTTTCTTTTGTCTCTTCAGTACTCTACTTTCAATGGTCTGACAGTAATCTACAACAAAGTAATGTTCATTAAGAAAAACAAGTATAGATCAATCTGCCACTTCTCTTGCCGACTGTACAGAGTCTCCAGAATTCTGTGTATTTTGTATTCAGTGACCATATTTTTATCATCTCCTGGATTTTTTTTATTTATTTATTTGTTTATTTATTTATATAAAAAATTCTTTGGTACAGTTTTTTGTTTTAGGACTAAGTGGAGGGGAGTCCTGGCTTTGCCTGAGAGATCTGAAAGATTATGACAAAAGAGTAGATAATAGGTAATAATACTATCTGTAACTAAAGATTAATAGTTGTATCAGGAAATTGTATTGTGAGGGGGAAAAAAAGATCACTAGTAGGGTTGCAAACTGTTTGAAAATGTCTGCCCTGTACAGCAGACAGTCATCTCACTGGAGAATAGCCAGGACGCTTATCCTAGTAGCTGTCACTCATTTTATTATGCTGTCAGCCATCTGACAGATGGATTTTAAAAACTTAAATAAATGTCTGCTACAACGAGATTGCTCTCAAGGAGGACTCGGAGATAATACCAGTGTGAAAAGGCACATTTAATTCAACCAAATGCAGCTGTGACTGCGTGTTTTGGAATGCCTTTCATGAATATCTTTATTGTTGTTATTATTTCAGCATTTTGAATGCATCTTGACAAAGATCTGAGCATCATTATACTAATCAGACAGCAAGCTATAGTTTACACAATAAGGAGTTTACTACATAAATGCATGAGATGTTCAGAAGTTCAGGGCAAATAGGAACATGAAGCTGTTTGTGAAACTGTGGTCAAATGTTGAGTAAGTTGCAAACAAAAATTATGGCTCTCCTTTAAAAGAACCACAGCGTGATATTACCACAGCAGTGACAAGACTTGTTTTCACTTCTAATTTTCACACTCTCTGGAGCCTTGCAGTGAATCTACATTAAATTCTCTTCATTTCTGCTGATTTCTGCCCAAAGTCTGTGTGCGTCCATACCACCTGAACACACTGGTACCAGATTCTCCCTCTCTGCTAGTAGAATATGATAGCATTTCTTCCCAGCTCTCCTCTGAGACTCAGTCCGTGCAACATTATGGTCTGTTTTGCTGCCAAACACTTGATTATAGTCAATATAGCCCAGGTAAGGTCCTGTGGAACCTCTTAGCTTGCTATAGGAATTCCTATGCTTGTTGCACTTCACCTTTGCCAAAAAGATCAAGCAACAAGTCTACCTCTAGCTTGTCTTCAGCCTCATAATTCCAAGATGTGCCAGGCAGAATTGCAGAGCTGGCCAAACCACTGTCTTCTGTCTTTTAAAGTCTACCTTGTTATACACAGGGAGATGGATGTGCATCCTAAAGTGCAAAACCTCTCAGTTGTGTTCCTTGCTTCTCCACTGACCTATTATGTCATGTTGAGCAGATGTATTTAGTTATAGCAGTTATTTCACACTTTTATGCATGCCACCATATATGCTCACACTATCTGTTTCTGCCATCTACCTTATATACTTTGAGCTGTTCCTTTGGAAATACTTTCCTCACTGTATATAGTGAGTGTAGTATTCCACCTTTCATCCTTTGAATTACATCTGAGATAAGTATCTAAATCAATACACATGTATCTACTATGGTGAATAGTACCATATTATCTGTTCTAAAATTAGTATTCTGTTTTTCTAGTAGGGAGCCAGAGGTCAGCCTCTGATCATGCTCTCCATTGATAATGCACTTGGATTCACAATGATCATATCAGTGACCTAGATTAACTGAGTTCCGAGCATATATGCCTTTACCAAATAGTTACATCACTGTTGGATGAATATCTATGATGCTTATGGATGTAAGTAAGTGACCTTCCTTCAGTACGGATGAAGACAGTATGGAAGCTTTTGACTTATATTAAAGATTTAAACAGAGGTTTTGACAAAGTACCTAGCTAATACACATGTGAATAAAGAGTAGTTAAAAGAGAGCCTGGGACTTTGGAGTCTGAAACTGATAAATGAAGTGTCTTCAGTGGGGGACAGTTTTGTATTTGGGTGTATATGTGCTAGATTCAGAGTTAGAATGTTCTGTTACTAGAAATTATAGTATGTAAAAGAAGGAATTAAGCAGCATCTGATCTGGGTGGAAGTTATGGATTCTCCATTTTGTTTACAATATTATAATAGTAATGAAGTATAAGAAGCAGAAATACAATATCTCAATTTTTTTTCTCCCAAAGAAAGTAGGGATACTCAGCATGGCATGCATTTGTTAGTATCACCTACTTCTCTCTTTTTATGCTCACGTGGCAGGGGCTCAGGTGTATAGGCAATGTGATCATGAAGGGCGTGTTAAAAAGTTAAGAGGATCACAGTTTACATATCCAACCACAACAAAGTTATTGTGTTATGAATAAGAAAACTGTTACCTTACATGAGGTACACTATACTGTGGTGGGGTACCATATAAAATCATGTTTCTGCTCTAATTCACATTCTGCTTATGCTACAGAAAAGTTACTTTTACTTAAAAACAGTCATATATTTCTTCCTCAGCTCTGCCATTTACAAAAGCAACGGGAGCTTGTCAGAATCTTTTTCTCAAATGTACCAAATATAAAATATATAATATGCAATCAGTGAACTGTATGAAGTTAGTGACAATAACATGATCATAATTTTCTCTGCTAACCAGTTCCGGTGTTAGCAGGAGGCAGATGAATTACCTCATGTCTCTTTCCATGGGGTCTGAGACTGCAAGCAATATTTTGGCGTTGTCCATGGAGTAGAAAAGGTTGGATTTCAGTGTAAAAAGAAAGACAGTGTTTCCTGACAGCACCAGCTTGCACCTGCACAAGAGATAGCCAATGTTCTTTCGCCCACATAAATTTTGTAGACAGAAGCATGAGATGTGTTTGGAAATCTCTTTTCTATATGTGGAAGTAGGAGCACACTAAAGAGAAACTACTCAGTGCTTTTAGAAAAAAAAACATTCTAATTATTTTAAATTTATATGGAATCCATTGTATTAATGAAATGACTTGCATATTGCAGTGATGAATATCACAGAAAACCATCTCTCATAAAGTATGTAATAAAAACCGAAGTTACAGAGCAAAGTTAATGTATATTGTATCATATTTATTGTAGCATATTTAGTTATAATTAAACAATTTTTATGTCACAAATACTGAAATAGAAATGAAGCAATCTGTTTTAATTTCCCTTTAATTATGTTGGTGCAGTGTTACATTTCAAAAGAAGCTGCCTAATGGGACGCTCCTGCATATACAGTACTCTGTTGTACTGCCAGTTGCAAAGCAAGCAACGCTGACATTGGGAATTCACCAAAATATGGAAATGAACAATCATTCAAATATAAGCAGCAAGGATTGAAGTTCAATGTTTAAGAAGTAAACACTTTTGCTTGATATGTATTGCCTATCCCAGAGTACAACCCAGTGTGCTTGATACTATGGAAAAAGTTTCCTTGCACTTGAAAAGGGTATTTCAGATCATTCCAGACTATGAAACTTCACATCAGTAGTGCATTCTCCTCCCTGCAAGCTGGCCTAAGAAGTTATCTCAGTTCCCAGGTGCAGGTGTGATCATATGGCTGTGGGGTGGGCATCTTGCTGGAAAGGGACTGCTGTGCTGCTGTGCCTGGATTTCCAAGGGGTTCTTTTTATTCCCTAGATACCAGAAAAATAGGCTTTATTTTATTTCCATTTAAACCAGTGATGGTATGTACAACACAAACAGAGGTCTGCTGCTAAACTTTTTACTAATAAGGCTGTACAATTTCTTGGGTATCAACCAAGGGGTATTAGCTATTCTAAATTTTAAAAGGTATTATCAGTACTCTTCATATTTTGTGAAATCAAAGTGTTGAGTTTTTCTGCAAGTAATAAAATGCTCTGCTGATTTTGATATCCAAACACCTGTATGAACTTCTGCCAGTGCATACTGTGCAGATTTTTACGTATGTTCTTGTTGCTGATCTGGAAAGAAAACCTTCTTGTTTTCACTTACAAATGTACAGGTTTAGCAGACAAAGGACTTTTAATATACTGACATAATATGGCAAGATCATTTATTATTTTACTGATGGTTTTCTATAATTGAAGTGACTTCAAGAAAAAATAGAACTGCACATGTGGAGTTTGATACAGTACAAAGTTGTCCTTGTTTTTGAACATCAATAGCAAAAGAATTCTGTGCATAAGAAAGGCACTGTTGGATGCTTCCCTTGACTTCCACTACTTATAAAAGTAGAATTAGGCTTGCTTCAAGAGACTTTGACTCCCAGATAGCTCTGAATTCTTAGATGACGTAGAAAATGGCAAGGCAGGAAGTCTTCCTAAATGATCAAATACAACCCAGTCAGATCATGAACCAAGAGAAAGCAAAAAACTTTAGATGCACTTCTGATCTGTTTCTGACTTGCACCCTGAGCATAAAGTAGGGTTCAGAAGCAATCTGTTGTGAATTCTTCAGGCAATTAGCTGAGTGAGTTACCACTGCTTATAATGCACAGAACGTGGAGGCTCTCTTGCCGTTGCACTGAGCTGGATTGTTAATAGCAGGAAGCTAGCACTTCTCAGTACAGTGGATCAGCTACATGTGAAAATAAATGTAAAAAACCTGGAGGGGAATGGCAGCAGACTGAGATTAGCCTTTATTTAATTTAGCATTTGGGGGTCCAACACACAAATGAGCATTTTAGTAGGCTTCATGGTGGAAGTTGCTGTCATTTGTAAAATATTCTGGCCAATTAGCTAATAGTGTGCTTGGATTTCTCCTGTTTTGATACAGTAATACTAAGTACATTGTGAAGCCCAATTATACAAATCATCCCCATATGCCATACCAGTCTTTCTTTATGAACTGTGTTTATAAATCCTGTGTGAGGAAATGTGTACTTCAGCAATTTAGACCATGTGTAAAAACATAGCCAATAGGATTGTCAAGAAAACAAGTTCCAGCATAGGAAATCCTAATGTGTTTCGCTAAAATAACATGAGTGTGTTGTGTTGTGTGAGTTTTCTGATTAAATGCATATTACTTTATAGTGCTTAACCTGCATAGGTCCTTCCATTTCCCTTCTTATTCCTCCTTTCGCTCTCTTTTTTCTTTTTTCTTTTTTTTTTCAGGATCCAAATTTGGAGTTTTTGAGGAAATTTGGAATCGGACTTGTCTCAGGAACAATAGCCTCAATTATTAACATTCCTTTTGATGTTGCAAAAAGTAGGATTCAAGGACCACAGCCAGTTCCTGGAGAGATCAAGTACAGGACCTGTCTTAAAACTATGGCAACAGTCTATAAAGAAGAAGGGTAAAGCATTCTTATTTTAATAAATGTCCAGACCTCTGTTTTAGTTCCTATGGGTCCATAAAACCATGTTGTTATATTTCAGATTTCACAAGGACATTAAGCCATCCTGAACCCACATATCAAAAGAGCACAATGTTATACATCAAAAATGTATTTTAGTTTTAAAGGAAACGTCTTCCTACTTCAAGTGAACTTTTACAGAAGGTTTACTGGGCTATCAAAATTTATGGTCCACAAATAAATGTTTTGTATATCTCATGTGTAATTTTTTCAACTCTCTCTTTTGTAAAATGAAAATAACACTAGAAAACAGAGTATTTCACAATTTAACTCTACTTGTAAAATGGCTGCTGAAATAATTAAATTAGGGACAGATCTTCGTGGCAGTAACGTTTTCCAACTTTTTAAAATATTTCTCAAGTGAAGACTGAGTTGTAGCTTTGATATTCAATTATAGCAGTCATTTTGTCCATGTATGCAGCTGTTGTTAACAGACTTGTCTTGAAAGTAAAACCATTTCACTGATTAAAGTCATATTTTTGATTGGCTGCACTCACAACATAGCTTTTGTGACTGAACATTGATTAACTTTTTCTCTTCATCTAATCTGCCTCTGTAAAATGTTAAAATCCAGATACTGCCTGCTATTGAACATGTGTAATTTCAAATAATTGCTTCTAAGTGCTCTGCCAGCATTTTAACAAACACATGCTAAAATTCCATTCTTCTTTTACTGCAAGAATATTGTTTGAAATTCTTTGTTTGTTTTTCTTCTGTTGCAGATTTCTGGCTCTGTACAAAGGCTTGATTCCCAAGATCATGAGGCTTGGTCCAGGTAGTTTTTCCTCTCTCATTTCTCTGTTGTTTTTCTTCTTCTTTCATCTTCTTCTTTTTCAATTTCTTGACAAAATTTAGTGAGCATTGAACAACAAGACCCTGTTCCATCTTTGAATGATTCCTTTGGATAATAATATCATCTAATAACATCATAGAAGAATTTGGCTAAAACATCTTAAAAAATGACTTGCATATAGAGATGGGATGATCGCAGTTCCAAGTAACTGCTAGTTGGTGAAATTACTTTATTTGTGAATAAGCCAGAGTGCATCTTTGCAAATGCCAGAGCTGTAAAAGCTTTCGAAGTGCTTCTTAAAGCTTATCGTATTCCCTCTAATGTGATTCTGTACCAATTCTGTAAAGTTCCCTTAAAACACAGATTAGAGTCTCTCCAGTGTAAATGCTCTCAGCTAGTTGAGCCCAAGCATATCACTTTCCAGTTACTTTCTGCTTCCTATGCTCTGCTGGGTCTGTAAGGAATGTACTCTTAAGAGCCCAATAACATGGGAGACTTCCAGGATACTAGAAGACCAAGAGGACATGGATAGCTTCAGGCTAGATTGCTGATTGACCCCTCTCACTAGTTGTTACTCCGCATGCAAAGGTGCAGTGCTTGAAGGCTAGATCTTCTTCAGCTTCTAGACTGTTGTTCCTAAACTGCTTTTGATTAATGATGAAAGCAAAGCAAGGGGCCTTTAGACTCTGTCAGCCCACAGAGGCAGCCTCTGTGAAAAGGAGCAGAAGCCCCAGTTTGAACAGTATCCTGCTCCCATGAAATTGTAGTTCCAATTGTGCAAGGTGGTTTAATAGGCAGGAGCACATATGGTTAAAAGAAAGTAGGTGCAGGTCTGCTCTGCAGAACAAAGGAGGTATTAGGTTTGACTGTATATGTTTGTATATCCAATCCTTCTGACTAAGTACAAGACCATGCCTGGTTATGGTGCAGGGTAAAGAAGATGGGGAGGGGAAAAAAGGCAGCTAAGCACAACTGCAGCTGAAAGCCTTTTCTGTCAGATACTGAATTACATACAGGACAAGGAGCCATCAGGGCTTCACTTCCCCAGTACCCTTTAGCACAGCTGACTTTGGAATTAAACTTTTCATCTTACAAGTGACAATGCTCAGATCCAGCAAATCAGTTAGGTGTGAGCTTCATTTTAAACACCTTTTAGTGTCATAAACTAGTAAGAAGATCTGGATTTCTGATGAATCAATGACATAATCTTGTGACTGGAAAGGTAATTCCTTCTTTCAACATGTGAATACTTTCAGGAAAAGAGATACACAAACATCACACAGTACAACTGCTGGAATTAGCCCTGATTGGAGTTCAAGTCACATCTTCCAGACATTGCATCTATGATTTGTTTGCTGGCCAAACTGTTGCAAACTTCTGCTCTGCCTAGCTGTTTGGGAGTTACTGCTTGCAGATTTCAAGTCTGATTGTGGTTCCTAAAGATAAACAGCTGAGAAAATTCACATGGTAGCTCTGTGCTCCTAGTTGTTTGAGCCTATCATCTCATCCACATTCAAAGGTCAGACCAGTTCAGCAGCACTTCTTTGTTAGAAGTGCCTCTGCAACCTGCTCAATGAGCCAACAGGAAAAAGGCAAAGGAAGGAAAATGTTTGTGCCCCAGTGCTGGCACCTGCTAGTAGTACATTGTAACACACTACTGCAGCCCAGAACCTGGTTCTATTATTTCCCATCTTCTCCAACTGACAGCTTCTTTCTGTGTATTTAGTCATATATACACCTTCTGAAATGTTCCCTTCTTCAGCTGATACAGCTGATACAGCAACAGCAGGGCTTAGGTCTGGCTTCATTTATTTATTGAGCTTAAGGTGTGATTTTGTACTGTTAACTATTAGCTAGCAGATAGATAGATAACACCACTTCATCAAATCAGCACTTAAACAGTCAATTCATAGTTAGGTAAAGCCACAGGAAGACTGTACTCATTTAAATACCGCAATCTTCTAATTTAGATGTGATAAACAAACAGTAGAAAACCTTTCATGAATCTTACCTTTCATGTATTTTTGTCATTCCATAATTTAAGTTGTTCTTTCATGGCCAAATCCAACTCCAAGCAGACACACAAATATACACATATTCACGGATGAAAAAGATGACTTGTAAAAGAATGAACGCAAGTTAATCTTGCAAAAATATTACAAAAAATAACCAAAGTACACTGTGGATGAGCTTAATTTAATATACAAGCTTTCACATCAATTTTATAGTCTAACATCAATTAAAATACATATGGTCCAAGAATTGGTGAGTTTTTCGTGAATTATGAAATTGCTAGAATTAACTATTTTTCAAATAAGGCTTTGCCATATTCTGTCTTATATTACACACTTTAAATACTCTGCAAAAACTTAAAAGTACTGAATTTTGTGCATAGTAAATTAATATATTTTCTTCCAGGTGGTGCAGTGATGCTTTTGGTTTATGAATACGTTTATGCATGGCTTCAGGACACAGTTGATCCCAAGCAGTGCTTCTGAAAAATGTACTCCTTAAAACTATATGCATTCTAAAGTACATTTTAATAAAGTGAAACTGATTCACAGCTGTTACAGTTTTGAATGCACTCAGATTACTGATGGTACAAGAAAACATTCAAGTAGATACCTGCCTGAAAATGTGTAAAGTAAATAACCAAATCAATATTTGTAACTTCTTTTTCTGTGTCAAGAGAAAACATAAAGTAGACATGAGGTAGTTTATCAAAGACAAACTGAAAGTTCTGGACACTGAATTATGCTGTGCAGACAGTACTTTAAAAAGTGCAGCTGAAATGGTAAAATAATTACTTTCAGAGCATTTTAAAATGAAAACTAGAATAATTCCTTAGTACCGGATACTGAGATAAAGTAAAATGACAGCTCCAGATTAAGAATATGAGCCAAACTCTAGAAACTCATGCATCAAAATTGAGTCCTGTTTCCATTCCAATTTTACCATGTTTGGTACAATTTCAGCAGTGGCAGAATTGTATCTTAAGTTGTTGAGAATTACAACAGAAAAAGTACAGCAATGCTAGCCACAGCCTTAGAAATAAACATAGTATTAAATGTTCTACTTGTTCATAGCCATATATAGCATATAAAGTTCACTCAGGTCACAGAAGATACTAAACACAATTACTTTGAACCAAATTACATTCAGATACAAAGCAATTATGAAAATCATACAAGAATTGCAAAAATAACAAGAAAATACTTTTAGATGTACAAGATCTTACTGTAGTTTTTTCATCCACTTTCATATCCTAAAAATGCTCAAGGTATCTTGACTACCTTTTTGCTTTCTGTCACCACCGCAGGGTGGAAGAAGAGTATTCTAGACTGTCATTGGGTATGCAGTGTTAACTATCTATACACCTCTGCCTTCCTCTAGATACAAATTATTGCTGCACAGCTAAGATTTTTGCTTTTCCAAGTCACTGTAATAATAGCAATGTTTCAGTGACATACTCTGGTCTTAATTAGGCATTCTTATTAGCTCTACAAAATGTGTTTCTGCTAGGCTGACTGAAGACACAGTTCCATTTCATACAGTTGTACCACTTGACAGCTTGTTTTCAAGAACTCTTTAAATAATTTATTCTGTCATTAAAATTTTCTCTTTATCTAAAGATTTGTTGTCAAATGAATGCATATCTTGCAATTGTTGATCATTTCTGGATTACCCCATCCTGTCTTTAAGGTTCAAATGCTCTTCTTCCTGTAGGGGTACTAACCTATCTCCCAGCAATCCTAAAGAAATATTTTTCTAGATTGCTATTTTTAAATGACAGTTCACACATGAAGTCTGTCACAGGTACATTTTTAATGCATTAAAAAGCAACAAATGGCTAAATATAGATGTGCATTCTAAGCACTTTCAAGGATGCTTGTGCTAGCATGCTTAGCTAACCTCTCTTTTCTCTTAATTTGACAATAGCAATTTCTCATTCCTATGTTACTTTGTAGCTAAAATCAATAAAATTAACTCTGTTGCAGTTTATAATATTAAGGCAAAAGTTTAGTATCAGTACTTAGCCAAAGAGAAGACGCTACTATGATCATTTCAAAAGTGAAAAGAAAAATGCTTCATAATTAGTCTTTTATTAATTTAGGGCATTCAAAATATAAAAAATAAAAGACTTTAAACATACTGTATATACACATAGTCTTAGGTTTTACATCCTTTCCAATATGATTTTCTTTTCATTTAATAGCTCACCCTGATCTTTGATGAAAAAAGAGAACCATTTGAAAGCAAAAAAACCCACAGCATTCTTTTAGAAAACAAACCAACGAATATGCCTTTTTTTTAATGCCTTTTCCAGGCCAATCCTTCCTGGTACAGTATGGTGTCAGATTCAGTTTTACCTCAGGACCATGCAAACACAGTGAGGCTGTCACTGGGACTATTAGGGTTCACTGATTTCTTTGAAAACGTTTAAACATTTGATGCTCTAGGAATGGAGCCTAGGCTTTTCATACCAAAAACTTAAATTCTGCACTTACACAGTCTGCATATTTCCCAAATTAGCCCCTTCACCTAAGTGGGTTCACTCCAAATTTATACCCCTGTATCTGATAGCGGCAGTTGAATCCTATTCATAATTTGAAAAACAATTCCTTTCTTTTTTTCATCCATTTATCGTAAAGTGGCTTAAAGTTCTATGGGTAATAAGCTAACATGTTGTGGTTTTCAGTTTACCAGTGAGTATAAACAGTAAGAAAAATCCTTAGACAAAGAAGTATTCTGCATCATATGTTTATATTAAAAGAAAAAAAAAAAGTTGTGAAATTTGACCAAAAAATGCCTACAAGCCAATCACCAAGGGCCAAGGTCAGGCCTCTTTGCTCATGCTGAGCAATGCTTCCCACGCAGCCCTGCTGATTTTCCACGTAGAGTCAGGCATTATTTACACTAAGCAAATGCATGAAGTGCTACACTAAACAAACATAAGGGAAAGGTGGTTCATGATGCTGTGTGTGTTCCCAAGCAAGGGTTAATTGATGTCATTAAGGGCTTTAAAGATTAGCCCAGTTAAGATGAAGACAAGATAACTGAAGCAGTTCATGCAAGGTAAGGTTCTGTTTCTCTATCTTCTAAAACACACCAATATCTCATGGGAATCTCAGAAGACTTCTATTCCAGAAAGTTCCTTGTTGCACTCCGTTACAGAATTGTGAACCGTTGGAACTCAAAAAGCTGTGATTTGGAAGACCGCTCTTCCTTTACCTTTTTATGTCTTCTTCCTTTGATGTGCGTTGTGTTGTATGGGTAACAATCAGTAAATGCTCAATAATTTTATAAACCAGAAGAAGAATGGTTGAAAGCTGAAGTCCCATTGTCAACTAAATCATTTATTGGTTCTTGATCTTTTTCCTTTATTTTAATTCTCATTTTATTTTTAGTTAAGAGCTCATCTGGAAAGAAACCTATTTCCTTTTTTGTGCTTTTTTTGGTGTTTTGTTTGTTTTTTTGTTTGTTTGTTTTGGGGAGGGGTTGGTTGGTTGTTTTTGGTAGTGGTTTGGTTTTTTTTCATAAACCTTCACCTTATTTCAGCTACAACTGTATAAAGACAGAATAGAGTTAGTCACCTCACTACCACCATGGCAGTGTGGAAATGCACTTTGTGCATGTAGTGGTTTCCAACAAACAGAGTATTTTTTAAAATGCTCTACTGAAAGGCAAAGGCTTAAGCATCTTATTAAAACTAACCAGCTGTCAAATTCTTTGGCTGTACAGAGGCCTAAGAGTATGGGATCATATCCGAGATCAGATCTTTCTTTCCTTAGGGCCATGGTACAATACCTGTGTTCTTTATAGAAATACTATTCAGTTAAATATTTTTTAATGCAAAAGCAAAGGTGGCAGCAGCCAGCTGTGTACATCTGTATTTTAGTGGATTTACTGTGTGCAGCATTTGTACTGGTTACTTCTATTATTAGGAAACTTTGCCCACAGCCATCTCAGTGATGAGACATGGAAATCCACAGAGAAAGGGCTGTCTTTCAAGAGAGGACTGCATATTTCACCTTCCCACTGAATTAATGTTTAATGTGGTATGCAGATAGAGCAATATTTGAAGAATGACGTTTTCTCCTTGGTTTTAACCATCTCTGAAGTAATTTAATATATTGCACATTTATAGAAATACACAATATATTAATATTCTATGAATTATATGAAATCTCACACCAATCTTAATTTTTCTTTCCATATTCTTATTCTGAACATACCTACATCATGTGGAAAGCATTCTGGAACAATATTCAGAACTTTATTATTGCCCAAAGAAAACAGGTAAATCTTCAAAGATCGGAACGTTAGCTCTCTTGGGATTAAAGTCAAGAAGTTTAAAGCAAAATAACTGGGACAGAATACTTGCCGCAGGATACAGAAATCTAGAAAGGGAAGTCATTAATATTAAATATCTGTCTTTGTAGCACCACCACCAGTATACCTATAAGGGAAAGAAATGCTTCAGAACAACAATGTAAACTTTACCAAGAGCCATATTTTACATTCATTAAAGCAGAAATTAAAGACAACTTCCTCTTTAAAAAAAATTACAGCATAATCTTGGGGCCAAAAATGCTGGACATGAGTGAGCTGACAATGAAAGTACAATTCCGTTTCACAGTGGTTTTGCTAACTTACATGGCTTTATAAGCATCTTTGCACGTTTCACACTAACAGCATTTTTTCTCTGCAGTTTTCAACTTTGTTGGGATATTTTCCACCCATTTCTGTTTGTGTACTTAACACAGAATTGGTGTTTTGTGAACCTGGGAGGCTGAGGACATCTGGGGAGAGTTACTTGGCAGGATTTTAGTCTTTGAATCTTCTGCTAAAGAAATAACTGTATTTCATGAGATGCTGAATCCTCCACTGTAGACCAAAAAAAAAAAAAAAGAAAAGAAAAAAAAGAAAGAAACATCCCTAAACCTCATCACCTGAAGCTATCACTGCACCATGCAAAGACAACTGAAAATAGCCAGAAAGTCAACTTTTTAACTTCCAAGGAAAGAGAAGAAAAAAGAAAGAAAGAAAGAAAGAAAGAAAGAAAGAAAGAAAGAAAGAAAGAAAGAAAGAAAGAAAGAAAGAAAGAAAGAAAGAAAGAAAGAAAGAAAGAAAGAAAGAAAGAAAGAAAAACAGAAGAAAATGAAGAAAATGTAAAAATGTACTGGGATGTGAAGACAAATGCTGTCTATAGCCTATATTTACAAATGGATAAAAATACAAATATATGCTACTGCCTGATGATGACAAAATGCCAGAAGAATCTGAGAGCCACACATTGTCTTGGTTCTGTATTTGACTGCCAAAACTCAACAAAATGACAAAAAAAGTGTCTCAACAGCAGTGGATCGCATAACCTCATTTGTTCTCTAAAGACAGGTCATTGGCAAATACCTTTGATTTAACCACCTTTGCTGATTTGAGGCATGGCAGAATTTCCTGTGATTATTTTTCTTTATTGATTTCTACACAAACCTTAACAACAATTGCACATTTAACAACTCTGTGGTGATTAAGAATAAATATGTGTGGTTTGACCAGAGGCGTGTTAGACAAATTTCCACGGGCCCCTTTGAGGGACACAAGATCTTTACTTAGAGAGTGCAAGGGCATCATCACGCTCTCCTCTGCTTCTGATGCTACCTTCAGCTCTTTCAGTCCCAAGAAGTCCTGCAGGAGACAAGTCAGGAGGAGAAAGACCGGGTTCCACCAGCATGAGGAGAGCAGTCTGTGATCCTGGTGCTGGGGACACTTGGCCTGGAGCAACTCCTGCATCAGAGAGCGGAGGCCGTGACTGAGTGGCTGCCTTCCCTAGCCGTCTGCATGCCCTTGAAGGCCAGCGAGGCAGGGAGGTCACAGCCATGAGGGGAGAGCGGCGTGCCTGCAGTATGCTGCCAACCATGGCCTGCCATGTAGCTGGAGGGAGCTGCGCTGTATGGCATGTAGGGCGACACCTGAGCCGACGTGGCATAGGGAGACATGGCTGGTGCTGATACAAAGCTTCCAACTGCTGGGAGGCTGTTGTGTGTCTGAAAGGAAAGAGAGAGATGTTTCTATGGGAGAAAGACATTTTAGACATAAAGGAAAAATTCTTTACAATGAGGGTGATCAGGCACTGAAACAGGTTGCCCAGAGAGAGTATGGATACCCCATGCCTGGAGGTGTTCAAGGCCAGGCTGGATGGGACCTTGAGCTGCCAGATCTAAGTGTCCCAGCTCATGGTAGGGAGTTGGAGCCAGATAATCTTTTAAGAAGTCCCTTCCAACTGAGTTTGTGATTCTAGGACAAAGCCTATCTGCCATAAGGAAAGCTACTGAGGCTTTGTACAGGAGCCAGGACCAGTGATGCGCATGTGACAACTGGACACAGATACCTGGAGAGCCACCGATCACCATTCTCCTGGATGTCCACAGTGCAGAGGAGCCTTTGCATTTTGCTTTTAAGACCAGCTATCTGCATCAGCCCCACACACCTCCCCCAGGAGCCTATGTGTGGCCATAACCAGGTGCTGACACTTAAGAAACACATATCAAGAGCAAGACAAGGACCAACAAGTATTATTCTGTGATTCTGTTATGACTTTATATTTAGGCAGTCCTTTGTGGAGCCAGGAATTGAACTCAGTGATCCTTGTGTGTTCCTCCCAAATCGTGGTATTCTATGATTCAATTAGTATGGTCTCCTTGTATTTCCACCTGCAGTGCCAAGGACTCCTGCAGCCCATGGTTGCATCTAATGCTGATGCTCAAGACCTAATGCTGCTGCTATTTGTGATGGATCCATCCCAGCACCTCACCTGCTCCAGCCCCAGCAGGCTCAGCCCTGAACTACGACAGTCAGGCATGGGCACAGATCCTGACATAAGGCTCCCCAGAGTGAAAGGTAACAAGTAGCTGGGGAATTGAAACATCATCTGAAACTCTTTGGTAACTGTTTGCTCAGAGCATGAGTCAGAACTGTAGTATTATTACTGATGATGTCTTTTAAAATCTGTTTTCTAGGTGTCTCTATTATAACCTTGCAAATATTCTTTGCTCACAGCTTCTCCTGGTTTCAATAGCACTTCTGTGCACAAAGCAATTACAGGGCTAGGTCTTTTCCTGCAAGCTATTTTCTTAGGTCCTTCCGTGGGCTGGGGAGAAGGGTTTCTATTTAAATAAAGAAGGGAGAGTCCTTCAGTCTGCTGGGATAGGATTTCACAATGAATGACTCCTTATTTAAATAAAAAAGTTCAGTGTTTTACTTCACACCCCGTAAATGCTTCTTCGGCAGAACAGGAACAAAACAAGATCATTTATCTTGCTTAGGTTTTGATTTGCGTAGTGTTTATGTTTTAGGATCTGTGGTGGTATTTTTTTTTTCCCCAAAAAAGGTTTTCTGAGTATGAAAGAGTGGATATTTATTCAGCAGATCATGTAATGTCTGCCAGTTTTTCAAAGATTTAATCACCTGATAAAACTGGATCTACACTGGACAGAGCAGGGCTGAGAAGTAAAACAGACTTTTGTTTCTGATGATACTTTCAGGTACCATTAACATTTCACTTGATCAATCTCTGTCCAAATTGCACCTGCCCAAATTTCCAGTATTTATCCCCATAAATGGTGCTGGCCTAGTTTCAGGTTCATGTTTCCTACCAGCGTAACTCAGTTCCTCTGGCTGGACTGTCTTCTCACTGCTGCTTGGGAAAACAAGCAGTAATCCTGCTGGAGTCAATATAAATGTGTGCAGCAATCTAAAACAGCAGGAGACAGTGAGGAGATTCCAGCCATAAGTCTCGAATAGGGATATTAATTAGTACAAAACATACAGCTGCAGCAGCAACATAATTGTCATTCCAAATCCATAAACACTTTGTTGAGGCTGCATGCACCTTATTCTTTTGAAAATCCAAATATGTGACCTGACCTTCAACTCCAATTACGTGTCTCCTACTGTGTCTCAGAATTACACTTTACCCTTGGTTCTAAATATCAGTGTTTTCAGCAATGTTAATTAATACAAACCCTCAAATAATTGCACTGTAAATTACTACACTTCTTAAATCACATGGAAAATTATTTCACTGAATTTATTGAAGGTAAAAAAGCATGACAGGTCCAAAATAGCTGCTGCTCCCCAAGCTCCATGCCTCTTCCGCATGTAAATATTTTTCCGCAGAGTATGAAACAAGAAAAGAGCATATATCTGGTTTTCCCAACAGCAACAAAAAGCTTCTCATGAGGCCTGCAGAGCCAGTAGAGGCAGATTGTAACACAGGCATCAAGGCCTCCAACCCGATGGAATCCTGCAGGGACAGTGGCAGGAGCCCTGCTGGGGGCTGGAAGGAGACCTGGAGCCAATCCCTGGGGAGCCCCATTACTGGTGTGGCAACATGGGGCAGGCAGACCTCCAGCCTGGAGGCTCAGAAGAGGTTCTTTGGATGGCCATGTGCTCCTCCAGGCTTGCCCACTCTCAAGCAGGTTGGCCCAGCAGCAGGCTAGAGGCTGGAAGTCCCATTGAAGTAAGGTGCTTCAGCATGAACAGTGATGTCCTATGAATACTTGGTTGTGCCTTTGTAAGACTCCTTCTAGGCTACAGAGGACACACTTGTCCTTTCAGCCTCCTGCCTTGTCACTGCTCCCCTCTAACATGTGGCTCTGGGAAAAGCCAGCCTCCTCCTTTGCTGTAGAGAAGAAAAAATGTTTCCCATATGCTGTATAGACTGCTGTGTTGTAGGATGCTCTCTAACCACTGGTGCTTCCTCCTAAAAGTCTTTAGAAAAGACAGATGCTGTAACATCTCATCTGAATAGCATAAGTACTCGTACTTAGGCTATGAATGCATCCTTCAAAGCTGTGTGCAGTGCTGCATCATGCCAAGCTGATGGCATGATGCATGACTTGGTGCAATCGCTTTGCCACACACCTGTCCTCATCCCACTCTCACAGGCCAACAGTCTGTTGGTGGGAGAGATAACTTTCAACCCTCAAGAAATGACTTCCTGCTATGTACAAACCCAAACTCTGCATCCAGGCAAAAGAAAAGTTTCTAGAGATGATGACTGTGTCTACATACATAAATAAAATAGACCAGGGCCAATTCTTCAACACTGAGGATGATCAGCATTGTACATACCCAGCCCTAAAGCTCAGCTCCCTCTGCCCGGAAACAGGGTGGCCTCATCCACACAGCCTTTGGGAGGGCTCCCTGGCCCTTGCCCTGCCTGACCCCATGCTGGGGGTCATGCTTTTCTTAACCTACAACCATGAGAACTGATGTTTTCATGCTGTCTTACTGTTTTGAATGTGAGAAAGATCTTGCCCTAAACATGTGGTACAGAACATGGAGTCGCATATGTAGGGGCTTCCAGGGACCTGTCAGATGCTTGAAAGCTATTGTCTCTCCCTCACTGAATAAGTTAATCCCTTGTATTTTAGTTCCAGTGCTACCAAGATTTACTGCTTGAAGACTGAGGGATGTGAATGTCAATAGGTGTCTGAGAAAAGCAGGCAGCACTGGAGTGAGCGAGGGCAGTTCCCACACAGAGCAGGGTTCTACTTCAGTGGAAGATTGTGCCATCCTGGCAGAGCATCTCCTCTAGTCCCATTTCCAAGCTGAGTCACCTTATATGACTTAAAACTGTGCCACTCAGAAAAAAAAAAAAAAAAAAAAAAAAGAAAGAAAAAAAACACTAATTTTCATCTCTGACTTTCAGCACTGAGGTACTTGATGCAAAGATTTTAGCCACAAGGGCTTTTCTGCTAAACAGCCGTAGATAAAGCGTGCAGGTTATCAGAAGGGTTGCCTTTTGTCTGTCAATCCAGCACTTTTTACAAACATGACATTCACTTCAAATAAATTGAGAGGATTAAGTTCCATGAGCCTGTACGTAATCTCATAAGTC